>CM073590.1:119510265-120958599 GCA_037074705.1 Zhengitettix transpicula
AGGGCCAGAGGTTCTCTTCCACATGAAATCCATGATGGAGCTGCTTTATTATTATTATTATTGATAATTGAATAGCGCAAAAATTATAATTATTTTAACATTTTTCATCTTCAGGGGGGGGGGTGATTGGTGCAGACTTATTTTATTATTATTTTAGGACTGGGAAAGTAATACAAACGGCATATTTCGATTCTACATTCTTATGCTGTGAAAGGTAAAGGCCACAACGTGTATTACCTGCAAACAGCCTGTTTTTAAATAATAATGGGTTCACATACTCATCTAAATTAATTATTGTTATTAAAAAGTCAACTGATGATAATTGTCAATGTGCGTTCATTCCTTTCATTTTTATCGGTTATCAGCTGAAGACTGTCGAATCGCTTGGATTGCTTTCAGGAAACATCGCAGGACAATATGGTAATATTATTCACTTTTTGCACGCAGTAATAGTATTTTACTATGAAATTTTCTGTGGAAACGCGTGGTGAGTGCAAAAAAATAAGTTACAAGTGGTATGTATAACGGCTATCGTACTAGACCGTGTTAATTGTTATCTATGACAAAGTTGTTTTAAAAGCACAGTGTGATCACGTCACTTCGAGCGCAGCCAAAGAGCTTTTATCTACTACAGGCGTCAGCTCTTTGCCCAACATAATGCAAATGACCCAGTATTTCTTTCGTCTCATTTGCATTGGCTTCTGGTTCCCGATTAAATAAATTGAGCAATAATATAGCGTCATTAATAAGGCCATTGATGAGCTGCAAACAGGTTCCAGATTTCGCAGTATCAGAACGTAATAGAGCGGAAAATCGTGGCTCTAAACGTAAATTTAAGAGAACTGAAATAATAATTACGAAATAACCTCCATCCAATAGCTGGAGACAGGTCCTTATTTATGTGCACCTGATCAATACTCAACTATTTGAATTTTCTGACCGACAGCCTATATTAAGGTTACAAAGAAAAAAAAACGTTCCAGCACTCATACGAAGTGGAAGTGACTTTTAATACTTTGCAAAAAATTCATAGCATCTCATAAGGTATTTATTGAAATTATTGCCTACAGTTTTATTATACAATTAAACTGAAACTGCAAAAAAATAATTACCTTCTTTCTTTTCTATTTCAGATAGCAATCCAACTCAAAATTTGTTTCACAAAAAATGTATTCAATTTATTATGGAAACTATTTTTGGCAAAACAGTACAATTTTTAAAAATATTTACTCTTGTTATTTCCAAATTTTTGCATAACTATATTTATTAAGCTATTAAATTTTATATTTATTCTTCAAATTATTTTGTTTATTGAAGATTATATTTAATTAATAGTCTCCCATAGCTCCTTTTACGCAGGTACTACATAATTATTAAGTTTATATGTTAGAATGTGTTTTACTGAATGAATATCTAGTTACGTTAAAATTTTATAATTTAGATAATTCATTATCTTAATTGTTTTAATTAACTTTTTTTTCATTATTTTTTTAGGGTAACAGGCTACATAAGGGTAATCCACATGGTGGCAACTCCCCTTTAATAGGATAGGAAGAGATTTGAAAGGTGGGATGCGGAACGGTAGAAGAAGGTAGCCAAGGGTTAACTAGGGCCCCCGGGCTATGGTTTAAGGATCCTACCCGTCAATTCGCCTAAAAGTGATGCAAGGAAACCCCCTAGAAAAACCTGCATCAGGTAGGTCGGGCATTTGGTACTTGTCCCACGCCCTTCCGATGGCGGGAGAGGGGTTCTGTGGAACGCCACAGGGGACTATTTTTGGAACGCTCGATTTCATATTATTTGCAAATGACCTCCTTAAGCATGTTAACTATCTGAAATTTGTCTGACACGTGGAAAACACTAATGTTATAATCTCATATTGTGATTCCTAATTAATTAAAACGGTTGAATGAATTATTCAAATCCAATAAGTTATTTATGAATCTACTGAAGACCAAGGTAATAAAATTTTAAACAACTTGGATAAATTCCTTGTTAAATAACGATGAGGCATAAAAATTGATGATGTGTTAAAATTGAATTATCAGAGTCAATTACTCTTTAAATCGTGTCTGTCTGCCTCTTAATAAATTTCGTCTAATTTACGATGAATCAATTTTCACTCACGCTTTTGCTAATATAATTTTTTCCTCATTCTGAAATATTCTATTTCATAAATTCATATGTGCATTATTACAAATTTAATGACGCTTTGTCTGATAGTATTTTCTCAGTACAGAAATAATGGAATCCATGAATCCGAATCATAAAGTTTATCTCACGGTTGTCGCTTAAAAAACATTGCTAGAATTTCTGTTAATGAAAAATATTTGATAATAAATTTCTCGGAGTGTTTCAATCTCGCATGTTTTGTGTTCTAAAACTAAATGATTCTTTTAATGTATGGCTCTCTCATGTTTAAAAGCAAGAAAATTCCGACAAGTCGTTTTTGGATCCTCATTCTATTTATTGTGTGATGCCATCTTCAATTATCAATGTGAGTAATGAGCTCCTCCAGGAAGAAAGCTCGTAACCTAGGAGATTTGCTATTTTATTTCACGTTTAGTAAAATATATACATGCGTATGTTTGGAATACAGCAAGTAGTAAATGCCATTTTATTATACGTACGTGAGTGCAATTTCGTGCAAGTTGGTGTTAATGTAAATTCTCATAATTTATTGAACGATAAAGTTCCACTGCTTTCACCGTTTCAATGTGGTAGACATTTTAGTAGCTCAATTCCGTACTCACAGTGTTGTATATTTTCTGTTTTTGCTTGCGAGGTATTCTGTGTGAACGCTGTAGCGCAAAAAATATAACGACATCCAGTAAATCGGTCCTTTAGACTTTTTGCAAGTAAAGTAAGCCGAAGTTGTTTTGCATTGCCTTCCTTCATGTGATATGAAACCACCGGAACAGTGACACGAATAGCATGTTTTGATTTATTAATTTTATCAATTCCATTAGTCCTAGCCTTAGGAAATAAAATACGTCATAATCTAAACTTTTAGAAACTACTGTATTTTAACCTATTATAACTGTATTTTATAACTAAGACTACAAAATTATATTTACAAATTAATTAATAGCCTCAAATACAATTAAGTGACTATGGAAAACAGAAAAAGGACTTAACATTGCTTCAGAGTACAGATTAATATTTACGGAGTTTGCTTACAATTTATAATTATTTAAAGGTATAACTTATCAAAATAAATATGGAACTACATACATACAAAAATATAAATATAGAGAGTATCAAAAAGCATGGCACACACAAATACACAAATGACAGAAAAGTCACTTCTCCACCTTAACGATGAGAAATCTTAACTTTCGTGACCAATCCAAAGCCCGTATATGAAACAAAGAAAAGATCATAATAAACTTAAGAAAAATATTCAAGTTATGACACAGAATATTTTACAACGCAACATATTCAACACTTCTGCAGAAAAAATATTTTTAACTAGTAGAGGTACGATCAAGAAACTTCTTTTCTGAGTAAAATGACTTTCAAAAATATTTTTTAACACTGGTTCCAAAAATCTTTCTAGTTATTATTGTTTTTTACTTCTAGAGTATGTTGGATATCCCACATTTATTGTGTCATGTATGAATCTGTATTACGTAAAACGGGTATTCATTATGTTGTGTTTAAGGATTCCCTTTTGCCATGATCCTTCCCAGGTCGTCACAGAATCATAACTGTGAGAACATTTTATACTCATAAATCAATCGTGAACGTTCCTAATTTTTTTATATTGTAATATAATATTAACGTCGGAGAAATTGTATATTTTAATTACCCGAGTAATGGTGAAATCGTAATTACGCGTTTGTTGGACCTTGCATTTCGCCATTGCTTCGGTACCTTCAGGCAAACTGTCAGAATGATGGATGAGTTTCCACCGCTGGATATCACATTACTGGAGCTAAGAAACCCCTGTCGGCAAACACCTGTGAATGCCAAATAAGTGGACCAAATGTGTTTGTACAAGATGAAGATGTATAAATAATTGCAGGTTCTGTAACGGCTACGATGGTTTACACAAGCACGGATATAGCTTATTACGTATAACATTAGCTACGGAACGTGAAGGAAATTGTATTCTAGAGTAACAAGTTACTCAACGACAGAACTCTTCTTATTCTTCTTTTAAAATGAGCCACAAGAGAAATGACTCGATTATACGTATTATTTTATCATTTTGACATTTGTCTTTTATGTGTCTTGTGACACGTAAATTCATTTGAAAGGAATTCATATAAATAGCATCACTTTTAGCACTTATGAAAATTAAATTTTCCCAGAGTATTGTTGAGATTAAAACGTTATAATTAATTAAATTTAACGTGTCAATGTAACGAGAAATACATTTACTAACCAGCAAACTCCGCCCAACATTTAAAATTATTGTACCTATAACGATAATTATAGTTAAAGGATCAGGATGCGAAAATCTCTGCTGGACAAGGAATCGAACCCAAGACAGTACGTCCACTCCTTACCGTCTGAACAATTCGAGTCGACTCGCCGTTCAATACAAGATTCCTCTATCCATTATACCTAGTCCTGAATAGTGACTTTACTAAATCACATTCTAATGCGGCCTAAATTTAGGACTTTAATGCATAATGGATATTATATGTAAATCATTAGTAAAATGATTTAATTTAAAAAAATTTAATGCTTTCAAACAAAGCTGACCAAAAATCCTGTTAGGCTGAACAGTGTTTCAAAGCATTTCTTCTGCCCTCGGGGCTAATTAATTCTATTTCAAACCACCTAATTTCTGTTAAAATGTATTTTGAGGTCATTTGAAATGCTACAACCAATTTAAACAGGTTTTTTTAGGGTAACAGGCTACATGAGGGTAATCCACATGGTGGCAACTCCCCTTTAATAGCATAGGAAGGGATTTGAAAAGGGGGGATGCGGAAGGGTAGAGGAAGGTAGCCAAGGGTTACTAGGGCCCCCGGGCTATATTTTAAGGATCCTACCTGGCATTCGCCTAAAGAAATGCAGGGAAAACCCTAGAAATACCTGCATCAGGTAGGTCGGGCATTGGGTACTTGTCCCACGCCCTTCCGATAGCGGGACAGGAGTTTGCTGTGGGGACACAGCATTACCTTCTCCGTGCCTCGACCAGTTTAGGAGGCAGCTGGCCGTCTATTCCAATGGGAATAGAGAACAACTCTTACCGTATGCCCAAGGTCTGTGACCCCGGAACATACACCTCTCAGAACAGGCCGAGGTGCCTCGGCTTGTGGGAAGCTTAGTTCAAAAACGGAGAGGAAAAGGCATACCCAAAGGTAGCCCCTTCGTATCTCCTAAAAGGTTCTTCCTGCGAGAGAACATCCTTCGCTGGAATTGCCTGCGAGAGAATAGCCCTCACAGACCTTGATTGTTTAATTCCAGTTTAAACCGTTTTTTTTAGGGCAATAGGCTACGTGAGGGTAATCCACTTAGGGCAACTCCCCTTTAATAGCATAGGAAGGGATTTGAAAGGGGGGATGCGGAAGGGTAGAGGAAGGTAGCCAAGGGTTAACTAGGGCCCCCGGGCTATAATTTAAGGATCCTACCCGGCATTAGGTAACATTATATGTATTTATAAAAACGACTACGGTCGAAAAGTAACGAGAATAATGATAAATATGCGTGGTTAGTGTCATCACCTTCAAACATGAAGATGATGCATTTTCCTCTTTCCGTTTTTGAACTGAGGCACTTCGGCCTGTTTTGAGTGGTGTATGTTCCGGGATCGCAGGCCTTGGGCATACGATAAGAGCTGTCCACTGTTCCCATTGGAATAGTCGGCCAGCTACCTCCTAAACTGGTCGAGGCACGGAGAAGGGAATGCTGCGTCCCCACAGCAAACGCCTCTCCCGCTATCGGAAGGGCGTGCGACAAGTACCCAATGCCCGACCTACCTGATGCAGGTTTTTCTAGGATTTTTCCTGCATTTCTTTAGGTGAATGCTGGGTAGGATCCTTAAAATATAGCCCGGGGGCCCTAGTTAACCCTTGGATTCCTTCCTCTATCCTTCCGCATCCCACCTTTCAAATCCCTTCCTATGCTATTTAACGGGAGTTGCCCAACGTAGATTACCCTTATGTAGCCTGTTGCCCTAAAAAAATCTTCACCTTGAACTATATTCATACGCAGCGAGAATTTACATCTAGATTGACCAATTCAGTTGCAATTGGTGAGCAATTTAATAAAATCGGTCAATTACACTACGAACATGAAGAGAGACAAGCTCATTAGCATCAGGTTTCTCGTAAAGCTTACAAACTATGCAAAAGACATACAGAATATTATTGGGATAGCGAAAAATGAGTCCTATTCTCAAAAACAAATCGGTGATTAAAGAAAGCCGTTTTACAGTCGTGGAAGTGGTACAACCGTAATCGGTGATACTCCTGAGCAGTTTCGCGAAAACTGTATACAGAATAGTTTTGAGTCATCGAAGGAATGTAATTAAGAACTAATACGAACACTAAATTTGAAACATTTCGCATGGAGATGCACGGCAAGGTAACAGGAAAATTGACAGACCAAAGAATATCGATGAATTCTCTAACTAAACAAAAGTCAAGGGAAATGTATAAAAAAAACGTGTTAAACTATGCGGAAGACGAGGTTGTAGGCGTCAAAAATGATAATGACAAAACAAATGTAACGTCATACAGGTAAAGTACAAAAAGTATAAGCAGTTGCGGATGACAGACACGAAATATAGTAAGAAGATGATGACGCTGCATGTCATCGAAACGTCGCGTGCTATCGACGAGTTTACCCGGTTGGAAGCCCGAGAAACTTTTACTAACTTTCTACACAGGGGAAACCTTCGTTCTACAGACACGAAATATGTTATTACATTTAAATGAGGAAGTAACTAAGTACCAAAATAGCTGAAATGTTACAGTATCTCAAACATTATATTCAGCAAAATTTACGGAATGCTGTCAAATTTCAGTACACCGAATTTCTATACACGTCATATTTATTACCACTTTCTACAAGAATTTAGAATAATATGCCGTGGTTCTAATCCCAGCAAAAGAACACAGTTGGGCTCAACTTCCTTACTTCACTCACTGATATTTTCTTCAACTATATTCTTACACAGCGACAATTCAATTCCCGATTTACCGACACAGTTCCCATGGGTGAGCAATTTAATAAAATCAGGCAATTATACTACGAACATGAAGAGCGACCAGCTCATTATCGTCAGGTTTCTCGTAAAAACTATACGACATGGTCCGTGGCACTTACAGAATTACACAGAGGCACCTCGGCCTGCTTTGAGGTGTATGTTCCGGGGTCACAGGCCTTGGGCATACGGGAAGAGCTGTCCGCTCTTCCCATTGGAACAGTTGGCTATCTGCCTCCTAAACTGTTAGAGGCACGGAGAAGGGAATGCTGAGTCCCCGCAGCAAACCCCTCTCCCGCCATCGTAAGGGCGTGGGACAAGTACCTAATGCCCGACCTACCTGATGCAGGTTTTCTAGTTTCATACATGACACACAGTAAATTTGGGATATCCTACATACTCTAGAAATAAACAACAATAATAACTAGAAAGATGTTTTGGAACCAGTGTAAGAGAATATTTTTGAAAGTCATTTCATTCAGAACAGAAGTTTCATGATCGTACCTCTACTAGTTGAAAATATTTTTTCTGCAGAAGTGTTGGAATATGTTGCGTTGTAAATTTTTTTTTTCATAATTTGAATATTTTTTCTTAAGTTTTTTTTTTATATTTTCTTTGTTTCATATACGTGCTGGAGTTGCCACGAAAGTTCAGATTTCTCATCGTTGAGGGTGGAGAAGTGACGGTTTTGCATTTGTGTATTTGTGTGTGCTTTTTAGTGTGTGCCTTGCTTTTTGATACTCTCTATATTTATATTTTTGTGTGTTTGTAGTTCCACATTTATTTTGATAAGTGTTACCCCTTATGCCTTTAAATAATTATAATTTGTAAACATACTCCGTAAATATTAATATGTACTCTTAAGAAATATTAAGTCCGTTTTAGGCGAATGCCGGGTTGGATCATTAATCCCAGTTAATCCTTGGCTACCTTCTTCTTTCCTTCCGCATCCTCCCTTTCATATATATTCTTATGCTATTAAAGGGGAGTTGCCACCATATAGATTACCCTCATGTAGCGTATTACTCTAAAAAAATAATAATAGAATAAAACGAGCCAAACGAGGAAGAATTGATCTAAAAGTCCGTACAGCAAGAAGGGAACATGGAATGTGAATTTCATCCATATTATTTAAGGAAAGTATTCTACAATCTTGAGTAGTAAATTGTGTACAGAGAAACAAAATCAATTTGACATATAAGCTATATAAATTACGAGCATATTTAGAAATGTGATAAATGCTTATAAATTGGATGTATATTTCCATTATTTTCTAATTAAAATAAATTGCTGATTCCTATTTTCTTGATAACAACTAACAATTTTTTGAGTCAATTTAATAATAGTCAGTCGCCGTGCTGGAATATTAAGGGCTTGTTTTGAATTCGCATGAAAACAGCTGCAACGCAGAATACATTTTTAGAACCCAACACAAATTAAAATATTTGTGAAGTGAGAATTACCTATGAAATACCGTTGAATTACTAACATATTTTTCTTATATTTGCATTAATAGAACTAACCCCGTGACCTCGTTACGTATTATTACATGCTACGCTGAAGCTTTCACAGTTACGACTGTTGAAGTGATATTTAAGATATTTTATCTGATGTGTCAGTTGTGAGGGTGTTGAGGTCGGTCCTGCCACCCACACGCCCGGTCCACACCTTTCTCAGGCTTGTGTTTGCTCTGAGAGATGCCGCCATGTATTATGCATGAGCCCCAACACGCTGAAATTAATATCCACAAGATTTTCCTCTGAATCGCTTCCCTGCTCGGGGGAAGGCGCACGCCTTCCTCAAATTACTAACTGCGATTCAATTTATAGACGCATGGCTATGAGACAACCTCCAGACACGTAATTTATCTCTATAACTCATCCAATCGGTTGCTCATGCGCTCGTCTGCATCGTTTCAGCTTTTGGAAGACGAGAGAGCTTCTGACAGGCTGACTACCGTGCCGGAATGTGTTGTGCATACGCTGACAAGAAGTAGCCTTAATGCCACGAGGCCTTTGCATATGCAATTAAGCTGATGTCCGATGATGATGATAATGACAATTCTAGTCCCTCGCTCTGAGACACCTTCTGAAAATTGTTGTCATTTGTAACAAGAGGGATCTTTCGAAAAAAACAAAACGTAAACGTAACAACTCATCTGCAATTCAGATGCCGTTGCTTTATTACGTAAACTTTGATTTAACGTTTTCGCTTCCTATTAATCGATTTATTCCACACACAAAATACGTATCACTAAGACTTGACAATAAAACCTAATAAAGACCAAATGTCTCTATTTTTAAAATTTTCCAAAGATAGGGCTGAATCATGGAGTGTATCAAGTCGCTGTACAAAGAATTATTTGAATTACAAGAAAATAAACGGATCGAATTTTATGAATTCTTAACCATTAATTTCTACGTAACCAATAAGCTGATTTATAGATCTGTATGTTTCATCATACACGAATTTTCTTGAAATGCTTCAATAGTTATCAAATTAACAGACACAAATGAAATTCAGAGTAAATGTCTAAGTTCTCGTTCTAGCATTAAATATGTACGTATTTTCCGTTATATATCAACCGAAATATTATTTCTTCGTGTTCTTTAAACTAATCAATAGTTTTCAGATGGATCTCGAAATGATCATTTTATTAGCTACCACATAGTCTGAATTATCAAAAGAAAATTTATTAGAATCCCTAAAACGTTAATAGTAATATAAAAAATTATCGTCGGGTTGCGTTTCAATGAACACCGTACATTATATACTGATAACAAAGAAAATGCACTTAAGAATAAATTTTACTTTGGAAACTATAATTTTTTTAATATGATGACGTCAATAATTTTTTCTTGCGGTGACCGAAAACGCAAGGTTAATTCGTCAACGATTTCTTACTGCACCTGTGCCTATAGCTGTTATTAAGCATATCAAATAAACAATAAGTACATAAGTAAAACATATGAAATTAATTCATTAAAATATTATATTTTACTACGTTTTACTAAATTCATAAAATTCAGTACAGCAAAATTCGTAACACATTCGATCGCATAAGACGACAGAAATGAAGCTTATAGGATCGAATTAAACTAAGTTCATTTTTTTTTTGGTTCTGCTTTAAGGGTCTTATTAGTCAGGAGTTGTTTTATGTTGAATATTACTACAATTTTTTGAACGCCAGATCTTTTAATTCGACCAATTAAAAATATTGTTAACTGTATAAGAGCCACAGCCCGGAAACGATTGTGTCATTGCGCCAGTCACTGAATTTCACCGAAATGAGAAATGGTCCCGGAATCGTTGGCTCTCACGTCCACATTTTTGGAGTTTCTTGAAACCTAATTCCGTAGGGAACGTGTTGGCCCCCCAAGATAAGACTGGAGCACGACCCGAACCTTGGAAAGATTTATACTAGAATGTTTCAGCAATGTAATGTCACGTAATACCTTGTTACTGGATTTATGAATCGCACCTGCTAGGAGGTCTTAATACAGTATGAAATTTGATGTATGGGTATAATTTATAACACCCTTAATTTAGAGGCTTACAACCGTACATATTTTGAAGTACATATCAAGAATACTTTATTTTTCAAACCTGATTTTTTACTATAATTACATTAGACTATTTTATTTTTGTGCGTACTTGTAAACTCCACATATCTCAATGCTTCATTTATGGATAAGTAATTTGAAGATTTCTTATCATACAGCACAAAAAATGCACCAAAAATTTTAATTCTTTTTTTCATTTTTATGATGGAACATTATTTTAATTTCCCATATTGATATTGAATATAGGATTTTCTGCACCATGACATAAAAATTGAGATAGGTTATCATTTACTTTTAAGTTTCTTCCATCTAGTTATTGTCATTACCTGAGAAGGTCCTGTTTACAGGATAAAAGTTCGTAGATATATAATAAAATTTTATATGGAGAAATGGTGTTTGTCTTTTATGGCTATTAAAAATCACATCGAAGTCTTATTTATATAAAGACATTGTTGTTATCCGAAGATAATAGCTATGTGTTCAGATCATTCTTCTGCATCCCTAGTTATGGCTTAAAATTCAGCATACTATGTGGTCTATATTCTACGTCCAGAGAACTAGAAATGCAATTCACTGAAATCTTTTCAGTCGATTTTGAGTTTCTCGTTCAAACCGTTAGCGTTATTTACTTATAGATTTGAGTGTTGGTTGTTATCACCATAATCAGCTGAAATTTAACTAATGTTATATAAGGATGTAATTAATAACATCCGTCTCTTTCAAAAGAGATCTATAGCTAAAGTATAATTTTGATAATAAATTTTTTAAACTTTTAATACTCAATATTGTCATTAGTATAAGATTCTGAAATAAATTCCTTGTGATGGAAAATTATATAGCGGTCAGAAAGTGAGCCAGAATGCGAGCAAATTACAGGTAGAAGTTTTAAGGAGAAAAGTAACAATTGAAGAAAATGAGTATTGTATTAACAACGGAGTGTTGGAACCTTATAAATACAATTATGGTGCAATGTAGCTTAATAATATCAATATGGCGTGTAAAAGAGACAACTGCAAATAATATTACACACATTGTTGAGGTCATATACAAAGGATGAACTATTTCGTGAATGAACTTATATAAACTGGTATATTAAAAACAGTGGAGTAATTTCCATATTTCTTGAGAACTAAAATAGTTGTTAAAATGAAAAAATGTACGTCTGATTGAAAATAATTTATAAGAAAGTTAGGCAATTCAGACAACAAAGTCTAAAATAGTTGTATATGATTCTTACAGGTGGCTTCCAATCATTTGGTTGTCAGCCGTAGTATTGTATACATCTTTGATCTTAATCTTAGAGAACTTTTATCAATTTTATTGCACTATTTTAATATACGTTTCATCAGATGGCAATTTACTAGAGGTCCTCTGTCAAGTCACATGCTCTTGTTGTTCAATTACTTGGTATAGATCGCGAGATGTAGCAATTCGTGTCAAGATAAGATGCTCAGAAGCCCACTGTCCTGTAATTGTAGTGCCGGAAGTTATTTTAACACGAACCTTTGTTACGGTAACTTGGTAGTGTAATACTATTCTGATAACATTGGCGCATGGAAATATACAGTGTACAGTTAAAGATATACTCTACGCCATAAAAGTCACCCGTAAAATTTAAGAGCTGTCTACATATCCTGATTCTAAGGGTATAATAAATATTTTTAAAAACATTGGTGGTGAAAATGTTCCCCTTCACCTTTTCCCTTCTTCTACTCCGCATATGACGCAACTTTCTATAACTCACGACCTATACTTTTTATATTTTGTACTTCATTGTTTTCAATAAATTTATTCGTACCAAATCTTCTAAATGATGTAATCATTTTGTGTCTAAGAAAATACCAAGCGTTGAAAGTCATTAGCAACAAAAATGGAATGCAAAGTGTTCATTCACTGGAGTGTTCACCCTACGAGTATATTTATGCCACTCTGTAAAGGATTAGAATGTATAGTCGAGTAGTTTCGAAACATTTCGTATTCACGATTAAATTTGCGGCACCTGTGTCATTAGCGCCTGTTGCGCATAAAGCCACTGCCTCGTATTAACTGAATAATATAAGAGGGGAAATCAGGTTCTTGGACAGAGTGCTACTAAGCGAGCTCCTAACTTGCGCCAGCAGCGAGCCTGGGGACACTCGGAAAGTTATTGGCCACCTAATGAGCGCAAGATTCCCTTGACCCTCCGTAAATATTGTGCATTTCCCACATGCGAATGAGGATCTCAGCGGAATGTCAGGAATTTTGCCTGAACCGAAAAAAGATGCTTGGCATGTCGATAATGTTGAGGACATCTTCACTGATTTACGAGGCTTTTAACCGTCGCCAACGAAACATTATCGTTATACTGCCTAACGTTTTTTAATGTAGACGAAAAAATTATTATTTCTGGAAAAAAAATTTAATTAAATGAATAAAACATCCAACATGCCAGAAACAATTTAATACAAAAAACACAACATTTTGTTCCTTTTTTGAGCTTCTTCAGTAGTAATTTTAAAATAGTTATAGATAAAAAACTCAAAAGTTTAAAGAAATCAATTTTTATATAAACATGAAATCTAAGTATTGTATAAAAGAATCAGTAACAGAAGTAATTCACAAGCAGATCATGTATGGAAAAATGAACTTACTGTATTAATACTGAACTCTTGAAATCTATACATTTGAAAGCCAAGGTTTACAAGACCAGTTGTGACAAAAGATTCGGAGATGAAAATTCTCTACGAATTTTTTAACGGAATATGTTAAGGAGTATACATTTCCCTGTGAGAGAGGGTGAAGATGGAAGATAAGAGAAAATGAGGAAATACTAAAATTCGATCAGGCTATCTCTGTGCACTGTGTACTGGGTTTCATTCCCTGCCCGATCTAGATTTTTCTATCCAAATCCTTTAATTCCCACTTAAATTACTTTATCTATTCTGAACTAGTGTTTTCTTTCATACGGCTCCATTAACATATTTAGTACTCTTCTTTTAATAAATCTCAGATTCATCAACACATTTAAAAAATTTCCTCTTTAGCATTCAACTATCTTCTTTCCCTGTAACTTAATTTAAAACTGTATGTTTCACTTAACATGAAATATAACTTTTTATCTGGTATTCGTCAGCATTAGTTTGTTTTTCCCTATTTCCTCGACTAACATACCATTGAATAAGTTCATTTCTCCAGCTTTAATTAATTACCATCATGTCCAGAAATCTATATTTTCATTATTTCTTCGACGATCTTAATTGCACTCTACTGAGATTTAAATACTATACTACTGCTTTTTGTTTGTTTTTAACTTTTAGTTGTGAACGGAATATTCAAAATAATTGGACGTAAACGGATCGCTATTAATAATTTCGAACAAATTGTATTTCGACTTTTAATTATATAAGAAAAATAAAATTGATATAAATGAATAACAACTACTACAAACGTTCGACTATTCTATGGTATGTTTCATTTCCAATAATTACATAATACTTAAATGTCTTTAATATCTTAAACTAAAAGCTGTTATATTAAAATAATTAATATGAATAATTACTCTCTTCGAAATTTATTATTACTTTCAGATGCTCTAATACGTAATTATAAGAAATAGTTTAGTCTAAAATTTCTGTAATACTTGTTCATAAGGTGTTTTGCTGTGGGATTCAGCGATCTTATTATTAATCCTAATTTGAAGCAGTTGAAAGGGTAAAACGTTCCTATCTTTTTCTGAGTATTGGTGATTTATTACTTTTACTTCCGTAGGCTTACTGTTGTGACGCATTTAGAAAGTGATTGATGAACCAAATCATCGTAACAATAAATATCTGCTGGGTACAATTAATTATTCATTATTTTCTTGTTACTTACTGTTAATATTACAGTTGATTCCTACTTGTTCCCAGAGACCGCTACTGTTGAAATTCTCTGTTATCGCCAGTGTCACCCCCCCCCTCCCTCCCTTTTGCCAATTAAAATTTGTGATCGCATTATAAGCCATCACACTGTTTGCATAAGCTCTCCTCGCCTACATAATTAAAGAGATATAGACATAGTTCTTCATATTTCATACAACAGCTGAAAGACTTGTGCCATAACTCAGATCAGGAACACGGTCCTGACTGGTGCGAGAAATTACAAGTTTCTCGGCCCCTAGAGAGTCAAATTTCAGACTGCTCAAACACATGGAACGATACGAAGCCACATTCTTGCCTAGCGATAAATTTGTAGTCTTAAAATTCCGGATTGCTATCAACAGACAAACAAGTTCCAGACTCTTACTTCCCTCGATGTAGCAGCGAACAGTTACATGTAAAGCAGATTTCAAAATTCAATCCAATTTCAGTTTGACTTTTTCATTAGGATATTTTCATTCTATCACATTAACCGATACAGTTCTAAAAAATGCAGAAATTTCTTTGTATTATTTTGGTACTTATAAAATTGTACAGGCACTTAAATAATTGTAATATTACTCCGGTTTTCATAGAAAAGAAATATTGTTGGTTGGTTTATTCATTCAACATTTCGCTTTATTGACTCTTTTATTGTGAATGTTAAGAATTTACAAAGTACATTATAATTAATACTTGAACATTTACTTCAATCACGTTAATTAACTTAAAACACACACATAAATACAAGTAACTATATTAATAATAAAAATATATTATTTTAAACCATTTAATTATTGGCATCCAAAATACCTTATCATATTATTATATATCGAAAAAAAATTCTCATCCGATTATTATGGCGTCTAATGAATAACACAGTAAATTTTGTGAAAATTTCAAAATGAAATGAAATTTTTAAATAATTCTGCGTTAATTCCTCCGAGGACTGCGAAATCTCTGTGAGTTCATGCGTTGCGCTACAAGAGTTTCGGTATCTAAGAGGAATCTGTCCTAACGGCTTCAGTGACGTAAAACAGTAACTCACAGTCCCAAGCTAAAATGAAAGTCATTAAGCTTTAGCAACGTAAACAAATATTATACGAGGCTCTTTCCATGTTAGGAATTTCAACTTTACCGATAATTGACTTGACGTTAGATATGGTAAAGTAGATAAATATCAGACGAGACTTCTTTATCTTAGTAGATTTTAAACTCAAACTGCTCTATATTTGTAGGTCTCACCAGAAATTTTCACTGACTTTCAAAAAAAGATTATTTCCTTTCAACTTCAGGTTGACTCAGTAACGCAGCTGCATTCTCTTTACCCTCAAAAACTCTGCTACCTTCCTTATCAAATTCAACTTTTTTATCCCTGTCAAAAATTAAACTTTATGTATTTCCAATGTCGATGCAAACCCATATAAAATCTCCTTTTGTCGTTCTGAACTTTTAATCCCTCTTTTAGGCAACTCCATCAGCTTAGATTCGTAAATATTGAAACACCACATGTGTTGTTAAAAGGATCTAAAGCCAAAATAAACAGTGCAACGCTCATTTTCCTGGTGCGCAAACAGTTTTTGTACCATCTTGTATTTACGCACGCCAGGTGCTTCAGGTCTACTTGCTAAAAGCCATAATTGCACTGATTTTCAATTTTCTTTAGCTGCCGAATAACGACTGTTCGTTCTTGCCCGTTACTCTAGTCAATTAGGTAAAGTAATATTTTAAAATAATTAAAATTTATGTTTTAAAATAATTGCCTCCAGCCCCCACACGAATTAAGTTGACCATCCAATAATTTTATGTGCCTTTCAATCCTAATAAAACGAGTAATTTTTGTAAAATACCAACTTTTTATTTTTTTCACCGCAAAACAACGGAATTTGTAACTTCAAGGCCACTGGAAAATATGAAAACAATTATAACAGAGCAGAAAAATGGGTAAATACACTCTCACTACAATAATGCAGTTACTGTTTTTATACGAGTAATTCTGGAGTTTTCATTATACGACCTGGATGTGAGATCATTTTAGCATATGGCAGCCAGTGTACATGAAACAGACGTCTATATACTGTCGTTCATATATGGCTTGAAAACGTTAGCTGCTACTTTTTTCGTGACATTCATCTACTTCAGGGAAAAATTAACAGACCATGATACCGATTTTTTCTGCTTCAAAAATCTGTGCAATAAAGTAAAGGCTAATGCAGTTTATTGGAGCTTTCGTTAAAAAAACGTATGTCGTTTTTTAAAAAAAGCTATTGATAAGATACCTAGTATTTTATACCGAGACTCTCTGCAGACCTAGGTTCGATTGTGCTCATTAAATTCTTCCTGTCACTCAAACATTTATTTGAGTATCGATCATTACAATGCATTACTTTGACTTTCTTTTATCCCTTTTTATTTTACTGGAATTTCATGCCTCAATTCGATAGACGTTAAATGTGGACATCACGCATGGTCAACGATTCAGGAAAACGATTTTCTTTTAAAGAATTTTTTGTGTTACTTCGTTAACTATTACATAAATAATATTAATATAAAAATGGAAATTGATTCCGATTTATTAAAACAATATCAATTATCTGAATTTTCTGAATTCATGAAAAGAGGTTATCGTCGTAAAATTTAATAAGACTCCATTATTATTAAGAATATGTGATCAAATAAATATCGTGTTACAGGTCGTACGTTTTATTGAGGACTAAAGTTCAAAACATAATAATAATAAACCTATATTATTTCTTTGTTTCGTAGTCCAGATTATATTGTTTTCAATACACTATTTGGAGAAATATAGAATTCTGTTTAAATTGATCGAAACAATTTCCACAGGTTTTCAGACATGGAATTGTGTTAACTATGGAGCAAATACTATCTATGTGGTGTGTAGTAAATCATTACAGATCGTTTAATAACCAAAGGAACCAGAGCGTTCTATAAATACTCGTACGGGAAATGACGCATTTCTCCATTGCCGGAAGGAAATGAGCAAATTATAGTTTAGAAAATACCCTAGAAAATAATGAATACTCATTAATTTTTCCCGGTGATATTGAAAAGGCAACGAACAGTTTGGTAGACATTACGTAAAATGACTTTTATATAAAAAAGAAATGAATACGATATTGTTGAAGATTTATTTAATAAAAATTGTGTTCTTTATTTCATTGAAATTCTATTTATAGATTTAATCTTGAGATTTTCCAGTTGTAGACTTAATCAGATGTGTCCAGTCTGAATAGAAATCAACAAAGCTGTACTAAATGTGTGACTATTGTTAACTTGGCATCAAGTTAATGTAATCATGAACAAATTTAACTGGAACGGGAGCTTTATCCATTTATGTAATTTGTTTAGAAGAATAGAAGATATATTGTTAAGGGAAAAATATGTATTCTACCAAAAAGGAGCCCAACAAAATCATTACATACGGTCCACTACGCACTCAAACGGAAATAAAGAAACGAAAGAAAACGATATTACGTAAACGTGAATAATGGGTTTCCTTATTTAGAATTTAGTCTCTTACCTGAATGATAAAAACTCAATATATAAAATCGAATTTCATTATATGTTTGTGTGTTAAAAATATATTAATTAACAAATAACAGACTGGAGATTAAAAACGCAAAAGTCTTGACGAGACAACCGCACAAGCCTGATAAACGAAACAAGGATTCCAGAAACGTATGGTATTTATATTATAACTTAATTTTGTATATTATTTGGCAACTTTATCTAATTAGTCAATTTTCTATTAATTTTCTTTCAAAATTATACATTCTCATTTATACACTTGCATGTTATATATTCATAAATAGACTCATAAATTTATTTGAATAAATAGTTAATATATATATATATATGTATATAATTAATTTATATATATGTACATATATATACATGTATATAATTAATTTATATATATGTACATATATATATGTATATAATTAATTTATATATATGTACATATATATATATATGTATATAATTAATTTATATATATGCACATATATATATATATATATATTGTGGTAATCACAAATGAAAGACCATTAAATTAAAAGCAATGCCTCACGTTAAGGCGTGTAATAAAGAATGCAAAATCAATTAAAACAAACAATTAACACTTATTAACTGCAAACAATTATAATTTACAAAAGTTATTTATGCAAACAAATTTCAATTTACATTATCAATTAATCTTTTACAATAAAATGACTATTACTCAGGGTCGTTTACTGGGCCTTTAATAAAGAAAATACTAGTTAACAATGAAATATTTATGAAGCCATCATGGACTTAATTCATCAATAGGTTATTACAAAACAAAACATAAAATATGAACCTTAAATTCTGAACGACATTCAAAATCTGACGACAATATCTTTACTTATGAGTTTACAGATAGTAATTCTGTGGAAATTTACCTTACTGACTCTGGTACTCAAGGAAATTGTCTCATTCGTACACACACACTTATTGCACTTTATAGACAGGACATTTTATCCACTGACTCTAATCAACACTTTTAGTTTTGCAAAAGTTGGTTCACTGTTCGTTTAAGAAATATTACTAACTCGTTCCGAAGTTTGTCAACTGCTGGATGCAGTTACCTGGGCTCCCAAAATTGATGAACGTGGTCTGAATCGAGAATACAATAATTTAGACTCAGCGCTCTAAATATTTAGCGTTGAATGTTACGTAGTTATCTCACAGACTGCAACTTGTAAAAATGTTCTAACTGTTTTAACCGTTGTTTCATGTATCCAGACACTTTCTGGATTTTATCATTTTCGTCTGTTCACTGCTATATTTCCAAGACGACTTTACTGCAGCTCGTCTCCCCACAGTCACTCTACTGCGCGTCTAGCGAACCAACCTCTACAATACCCACAAACATTGCATTCTTGCCACATTCTTGTGTACGACTTGTATGTTTTATGCCGCTAACAATGCGAGTCCAAATTTTTGTTTATTAATTAATTATTTCCTTTTAATTATATATATATATATATATATATTTAAACGCGTAAATAAGTATCATGCCCTTATAACATACATTAGAATTTAGTATGTTAGTAACTTCAACACTACGCCACATAATTCGTCCTGTTATGATTACCCCTTGTTTGCTGCTGAATAATTCATGCTCCAACAAAGAATTAAAAAAATATATCATACGTACCTATGATATGTATCATAGCTACGTTTATCATGCTGAATTTTTTATAATATCCTTTTGATTGAAATTTAATTCGTTCACCCATAATCACGAATTTTTCATATTCTCATGTGAAGAAGAATTGATATGAAAGGTGGGCAAAGCAAAGCGGCAAAGTTCGTTTCCCATATTTTTCTCACCTCTTTTAAAACCATTGTTCTCCGAAAATAGTGTAATATACCAAGTTGATGACTAATGTTCCAGTACATCTTTTGAAACTGAAAACATATTTGATTTTTTTTCTTAATTAACAACAATATCAAGTAAAGGGCGAAAACAATATTTGTTATATGTATCGATTTATTTACAGTCGCATCAAGAGCTCCGGTTATTTGCGACTCATTATGGGAATTTATTTGGCCTTTTTCGGGGACCTGCTTTGACGATAGTTTTCTCTCAGGCACACAAACATCCATGCCCTCGCCGGTATTCTAACCCGGGACCTCTGTGATACGAGGCAGTCATGCTGACAGGAGGAGGTCGAAAACAATACTACAATAGGGTGTGAAATTGAATTGATGAGGATTTTATGGGTCTATAAAATTAGGGTGGATTGGTAAACATCACCCTTAATCAATGAAATTATTATTATTATTTTTATTCTGTGTACTATTAATTACAAACTGTAACGCATAATATTTGTAACAATAAACGTTTTCCCAAAATCTCTCATTTGTACTTTTACAGAAGAAACTACAATTCTCCTTCTATCGACCCAGAAGTTACTTTTCTCTTCAGCATCCCTTTTATGAAGCTCTGTTGCTGAAATGCATGTTCCCTGTTGTATTCTCTCGGATTTCTTTTGTTTGAAGAACCTTATTTAATGTTCTTACATACTACAAGGAACCTTCTTTGAATAGAATTATATTAATTTAACTCATCATTTAGTTAGCTACAAAATCCAAAGCTTTACAGTAATTGCCTGTAATATTTTCTTTGTGCTGGAATACTGCTTTAACAGTTAAAATGCGGCACGTTATAATGAATAATATTCGTAAAATTATATACGGGTAAACGGCCACATAAAAGTGCCACGGAACGGATAATTAAGACGTAGTTCTGTATATAAAAATAAAACGTGCACCTGAATATTAAGAGGAATGTAAAAAAAAAGAATGCCGACAGAGAGACTACCGCTAGAAATTAAGAATTGGGAACCAGCAATGAGAAGGAAAAGAGGAAGGCCTAAATGAAAATAGAAGGTCCAAGAAGAAGTGAGAATAAGAGACTAAGAAGTGGACGATGTGTTTGAAAAATTGTGAATGGTTTGCAGGATATGTTATTTAGGATTGTAAAATAAACTTTATATATATACGTTTTTAGTATCGTTTGATTTTTTAAAATATGGAACCAAATTTTTATTAAGTGTATTACAGATAAATACTGAAATAGGATGAAAGCATATTAAATTTTTTTTCCTTAATTAACAACGATATTAAGTATAAGGCCACAATTTTTTTAAAAAAAATTGATTTATTTACAGTCGTATTAACAGCTCCGGTTATTAGCGACTCATTATGGGAATATATTTTTGCCTTCTTTGGGGAACCTGCTTTAAAGAGAGTTTTCTCTCAAGCACACAACAAGGACAATGTAATTAGTTAAATGAAATACAAGATTTAAAGAAGCAACCAAGTTAGGCCGAAAGCTTCTGAAATAGTGACTGACAAATTTAAATAAAATCGTCGAAAAATTGAGACTGTATAATGGTTACTTCTTTAAATCTTGTTAAACACATAAACAGAAGAATTAATTCTTATGTAAAAGAAAAAGATAGAAGGGACTCTAGCAAGATTAGTGTTATAAACCACAAAAAGCAACGTGTTGAAAATAATCATGGTATATGAAAGAGAAATGACAAAAATATACAGCTTAGATGGATGAATAGCGTTAAACACAAGTAACCTATGCAACTTTGAAAATGAGAAATAAGTTATTTGGGTAATATTTGACCTGAATTTAGAATATCTGGAGGAATGAGTCATTTAAAAATTAAGGCTAGTGGTAAGTATGCGTAAGAAAAATATATAGATTTTCTTAAATTGATTAAATGGAAATAACTAATTTTGGCTAATAAATACTTTTCGTGGTCCTTATAAATCATATTGTTGTTTGCTGTTTAGTTGGTGCAATGTTGCGGGATGTCGGCGTCGCTGACCTGACCTGAGTCATCTCCTGGGCCAGGTGCCAAGATTTTTGCAAGGCCAGCAGCTGACTGCTACTTTTAGCGACGTCTGTCAAGCTGCTGCGCCGTGGCGCCGCGCCACAGCCGTTATGGGGACAGACGGGGTTTTGCCTGTGGCCCCGCACCAAACAACATATCACTTACCCCATCACGGAGCATCTTCACAGATTATTTTCCATATAGCTACTTTCATTACAACGATGCTGAGGCTTTCGGAGGAAACGGTTATTCACATATGAAAGTCATGAATATTGAATGTTTTGATTGAGCAGAGTTAGGACGTGGTTCACTGCTGATATGTAGCATTTCTCCCATCAAGTACGGAAATTATTTATAGGTTAATTAGAAAGGATTAAAATCAGCATAACACCTTTAAAATTTTACAAAAATCACTTCTAAAGGAGATTACCACGATACCGTGGACCAAGAAAAGACGTCCGTAAAATTGCTCAATTATGTTATTACAGTGTATAAGGCTGTGCGCGATGTTCGTATAATATAGTTATTATTCGTTAAATTCAAAACAAAATTTAAGATGTAGACATTCAAAATTTAGGTTTCTATCTTTAATGGAACAAAGAGATGTATAATTAATATGGTCAGGGAAGAGAGCCAGACGATGTCGTAAAATCGGATAGGAAGAAGCAAAAATTGTCAGAGGCCTAAGCCATTTTCTTGTGACATTCACATAGTGCTAGCCGATCATCCTGAAAATTTCATATTTTCTTTCCTATCCGCCTTGGCGTCACCGGCTTACATTATAAGGTAGGACCACGAGTCTCTACCTCTCTTTCCTGCCATATTAATTATTTTGACAACGTCACATGATCATTAGTTGCTAATACTGTAAATAATAGTTAATATGATTCAATAATGAATTTTAATTTAAGATATGTAAAATTTTAACAGCAATCAAGGATTTTTTGCCGACAGAAAAACAATCGATAATAATTAGGTTTTGCATTATTGGGATATAAAACGACTGATCTGTTCATCATCACGGTCGGACATTTTGATTGGCCTCATTTTTTTATACATCTGCAAATCATTTTGTGATTGTTTGAATTTTCAGAATAGCAGAGACAGCACAAGTGAAGGGCAAATATAGGTCGTGCCCGTCACTGTCGATATCATTATTATAAAACCAAAAGTTACAATTGACCGAACACTAGCAATTGGTAATGTTTCAGAAGTATTTAAGTTTCAATACTAGTTTCTGCATTCTGTTTTAAGTCATAGGTTGCCTGTAGTATTGAGTTTTCTGCTCGAGCTGCAAGACTGTTGTTGTACACGTGTTCCCGAATGGACGGCGCTTAATCCTTGAGTTTGGGTGATTCTGAATCTATCATCCATGTACGCGTCCATTTGCTGCGTACGAGCCTTGCCGTTCGGGTGACGCAGAATTCTTCGAGATGGTGGATCCAAGAAGCACTGAACCCTCGAAGTGTTTGTGAAAACATTATACCTTTACAAGGGTGGTTTGCTGACGCATGAAAATAAGGAATTTTCAAAAATCTGCAAGGCGTCCCAACAATCAAATTATATGTAACATCATTTCATTAAGCAATATTAGCGGCTCTGTGTTTGCTTATAATTTTCAATAGTGACCCTTTAGCAAAAATAATCTATTTTGTAATTTTATATGACGAAATTAATCACATTTTATTATATAAAGTTTTCTATTAAATATACTTGCGCCCAAGTAAATTGATTTATAATTCATCAATCAGATTCAGCGTTTCTGTTAATAAATATATTGTAATTATTTGAACTCCTGAGTGAATAGATCCTAAAAATTACTAAACATACGCTTCGTGACAACAGCTGAGAAGACTAGGGTATAAATATTACTATACATGTGTGTGTATTCTCAACGCATGGAATCTCATGCAAACTTGGTACACATATTAATTACAAACTGTAAAAAATCTCCTGTATTTAACACCCCCCGCAACACTAAGGGTGAAAGTTGCGAGGTGTGTAGTAGGGAACAGACCCTGTCATTTTTATCGTATTTGTATTTTCAATCTTTAAATTATCACTTCCTTGAACTTTAACATTGATAAGATAAATATGTAACACTACTCATCATTACACGTAACTTCAAGCATAGGGCAAAATAGAAAAAAAATATTTCGAAAGTGTTCAATAGTTTTTTGGGTCCATAATATTACTCGTAATTGTGACACTCCGATACTGTTTAATTGTTTTATATTTTATAATATATGTTTGGAGTGTTTCAGTAAAAAACTATTTTTACGGCAGATATCTTGAATATTATAATTATCTGAAATTCAACAATTAAGAAATTATATTTAACTTTTTGTAGCTAATACTGATTCATAAAAATTTGTCAATGTATATTATGGCCACAATAATAATCATCAGAGAATACACATAACGCTCTTCAATAATATAAATTCAGATTAATATGATTTTTTTAAGAAAAATGATATACAACATTATCATAGCATCTATAAATAACATCAATGACATATGTGATATTTTCAAGTCGCATATAGCTAACATGTCCCTTGTACATTTTATTTTAGGAAAGATTTTACCATCGAAACTCTACTTCACGGTACCTACTACGGCTGACCATTCCAAATTCTATTTTTAGTTTCAATTTACACTGGAATATAATGGTTTTCCATTAACATTCTGAGAGAGCTGGTTTCACTTTTAGTTCCTATTTCAGGCAGGATTCTGGTGCGAGATCCAATGTTTTAAGCGAGCGTGTCTAAGACTTGGTTGGATATGACCTAGCCTCGAGCTGGGAGTAATTAATGTATCTCTAGGCAAACCGAATAAATTCAAACTAGCTTTTCATATTCTATCGTTTATTGAAGAAAACATACGGTGTATTGATATACGATTCCTGGCTCTCACAGTAAAAATAAAGAAAAACTATATTTACCAATTTTAGAAAATAACATTAACAGTTCTAAAAGTTTTTGTTACACATATCTATTGTGGTGAGTTTGTTTAATGAGACTGTAAACTTCATAAAAAATCATTTTAATTAATTATTAAATTTTGTTTGATATAATTTATTTGAATTTAATAACGAAAATTTTTTTGATTCACAAATTAATGATGGCAGATTATTAAACAATTCATCCACAACTATAAAGTGCGCACTGTAAAATAAGAAATATCTCCGGGTGGAATGCGAGACAAACTAGAATGAAAATGACAATTGAAATTATTTTAGAAATGTAATAAAAGATAACAGTGGGATTTACTTACGTAAAGTTCAACCGGTGTTGTCGTGAAATGGCGCACAGCGTCCCTTCTTCTTTTGTCTCCTACAGAAAATCCTCAATCGTCCAGTCAGTTTTAGCCACACAGCTTCCTTTGCAGTCTCGTTGCAATTTGTCGCCTTCAGAGATTATTTGATTTGAAGCTCTGCATTCCTCCACCAACTGGATGAGCATAACAGAATATTTGGTCTGCATCCAGACGCACTTTTCCAAACTTGATCCTCTTTGTCCATTTAATCCCCAAGCAGCTAACTTGCTGTCCTCATGAAAACTCACACATCTACGTTGACCCTTTTCAGTTACTGTGACCACCTACTGCGTGGCTGAGACGAAAAATAAACAGTCCCTCCAAACAAAACACTTTACCGGCGTCCTGTTTTGTTTACGAAAGAAAATTCTTGATCCTATTTGTGCGCACTTCGTATCTGGTGTTAATGCCAATATGGAAAATGTTATTCTCCAAAATTAGAAATGAGTGACACGATCAAACCATATATAAATCTAGAATTTCTGGCCTCCAAAGGCCATATTCATCAGTATCTAGGTTAATTGTTTGCAGAGTACTTTCTGTGGCAGTTTCAGTTCACCACTTGTTGAATCAATAGTATTATTGACTGTATTACTAATATCACAAATTTTTAGGGATGTAAAAGGTATTCACTCAATAAACCTGTCTGTCTGATTTATCTGCATCTCTCTGTCTTTCTGTTTCTTTTTTTTCTTGTTTTTAATCTCTCTCTATTGTGTTTCCACTTTTTTCGTATTATTCTTCCTCCATTGTGTTCGTCTTTTCTTCCTCTTTTTAATCAGACAATGTAATACCCAAAAAATACTTCAAAGAATATTACCTCACCAGTGCCATAAAATTTCAAAACGTACGAAGTAGAGCCGCTTCCTCTGAATGTGAAATTTTTATTTCGTACGAACGTGGTCTCTAATAAATTGTGACGATATAAGATTTGTAAGTTTTTATTCTATATATTTTCGATCAACCATTCAAGCACAAATAGAATCTGAGTCCCGTGTACTCACTATATTGACTCTCCAAGGCCAAAATTTACGAGACGTCTCTTCAGATCTAACCTTGCTGATCATTCGTCACTTTCCTACGGTTTTTTAAGGTCACGGAAGAGAAAACATCCCGCTCATATTACTGTATCCAGGCTGCTGCGTCTCCGCTTCCCACTACTACGAGGAATGAATTAATGTCCTTTATTGCTGTCATTCATATCTGACGTGCGTTTGGTATATTACGGCAGACAGAGCCATGTTCCTCACGCCCGGCTGACCATGTTTAGAACCCGCAATGAAATAATGAACACGCCTTGCATAGCGACCCACTTAATATAACTGGTTTTCATGTATTTATGGCGACTGTTTAAAATTAATAAGCATGCACCCAAGTTTTACTTCATTAATATTTGCCCGTAACATCTCCCAGAATGCATTCTTCAACTTTAGCCCTGACGAGTTCCTAGAACAAAAGAAATGTACGTGAGGTCGTTTATAAAAATCCTCAACACGTTTCGTATGATTTGGCGAGTCCAAACTATTGTTTCATTTAGTATAATAGAGTGTTACAAAAGATAAGATGAATTAATGGCCACATACAGACGTTATAGAATCTAAAAATTGAATTAATACATTCGCTGTAATAGACAGCGTTTTCTTAATGTTTCGTGGACCTCATCACGTGAATATAACACAGACTAAAATATAAAAAGGACGTAAACTGAAATAAAATAAAAGATCTGAAGCATAACATAATACATCGTAGATACTGCAGAATCCTCTTGCATTACGTTGGAAGTTATTGGTATTTTTATTTAATTTATTTCGAATGATTTCAGACATTAATCTGGCATAAAAATCAAAAGTGTGGTTACTCAAAGTTATAACCTAGTTTTCAATGCTCTTTTAGTTTGTCCTATATATATAAAGAGCAGGGAAATCATTCCAAGAATTATTATATACTTTATTATGTTTATCATGAGAATTGACAGGGTCTTTGTAATTTTTAATAAGAAGAGATAGTGCGTGATGGTCTTTTTTAATGATGTTAAAGTTACTGAATGAACTCCAGAAGCTATTGTGTAAAAAGTTACAGAAAGGAAAAGCTATAGACAAACAAATAATTTCATAGTCTTTCCGTTTAAGATCTTTGTGTTAATTTTATTTATGTCAACGTCCTCAGCTCATTTTACTCTAATGTATTATGTTCACCTGATGAGGTCCACGAAATGTGTAGGAAACGTCCTGCATTATTTTGTGCTGTATTTATTTAATTTTTAGATTCTATACTGTCTGTATATGGCCATTCATTATTACAAACTATTGTTATTCTTTTACCACGTAATTAAAATTAACACACGGAACGAATCCCAGTTCTGTATATTCAGCGGTTCTAACTTTAGTTGTGTTGGATTATTTAATTTAGAAAACTAATATATATTATTATTTTAATTTACAATTTTTCTCGATTTCCGAATATTCGTTTTACATCTCCTTAAAATTTGAAGCAGTTTCGACAAGACGACTTATGCGCACGTTTCCAGAATTTACACTCTAAATCACTGACTTTTGTCGTTTTTTAAATATATAGTTTATATATAATTTAATAAATATTTATGTAGAAGCCTCTAAGTAACATTGAATTTTATGAAAAATGAGACCGGTTTCATGGCCATGAAATATTGTTCTCAAGATATTTACTCAACTCATAGGAATATTATTTTCCCTTGGTATGCAACTTAGTTGTTCGTCAGGAAATAATTATCTGTTGGTAGTATGCATTCAGAAATTGTGGCTACCCGGCACTTCATCTAGAACTCAGATTACTCACACACAAGCAAATTAACGATTGCGTCGTAAGTGAAAACACTAGATGATATTACAGTCCGGTTTTCCATTTCCCAGATCGGTTTAAATTAATAAGACTGAAGAATAATAGAAGTTGAAAAGGAATCTTACAAGAGGGATAATATGCAATCAGGTAGAGAAGCGAATATAAACAAGTAAATCGGCCAAATACAAAAAATTAGCAAGAAGAATTAGTAAACCAACGTTTCGGACAGTGGATAATACAAAGATGCAGGAAGAATATTTAAGAAACAACGTTTCGACAAGTAAACAAGATCTGTACTTCTGAATGGTAGAAGGCATTCAGTGGATAGGCATGTGAGTCCGAAGAATCCTTGTGTACATGGACCTACTCAGTTCAACCCAGTCTAGATCTTGAAACACCCGACTGTAATATCTACTGACGATTACATACCGTTGCAAAAAAAAAATTAAATTCAAAAGTGAACACACCTGTCGCGCTTCACTTCTATATCTCTTGCAGGTCGACAGTAAATTAAAATGGAGCTTGCACATTGATCGCCTCGTGCGCAAACTTAGTTCTGTTTGTTACTCATTGAGACTATTGATGCAACAAGTTGATACCAAAACTGCTTCACTAGTCTATTTTGCCTACTTTCATTCACATATGTGTTACAGTATTGCCAACTGGGGCAATTGTTCTCGTAGTTTGGATGTTTTCAAACTGCAGAAACGAGCCATTAGAATTATATGGGCGTGGGACAAGTACCAAATGCCCGACCTACCTGATGCAGGTTTTTCTAGGGTTTTCCCTGCATTTCTTTAGGCGAATGCCAGGTAGGATCCTTAAAATATAGCCCGGGGGCCCTAGTTAACCCTTGGCTACCTTCCTCTACCCTTCCGCATCCCCCCTTTCAAATCCCTTCCTATGCTATTAAAGGGGAGTTGCCCAAAGTGGATCACCCTCATGTAGCCTGTTGCCCTAAAAAAAAAAAGAAAGCTGTTCAAAAGACTTCATATTCTGACTCTACCTAGCGCTTACATATTAGAAATACTAAAATTTGTTAAACGCAACATGAACCTTTTTGCATGTAACGGAGGAACCGTTCAGTTCTCAGCCTCAGTCTCTACGAGTCTAGCGTTCATTATTCCGGTATCGCACTATTTAACAGCCTTCCTGAGCATGTAAAGAACATCAATAACTACAACGAATTCGTCAAGGAGTGTAAAACTTTTCTTGTAAATGGAACTTATTACTCCGTACACGAATTTTTGAATCGGTCTCACATTCGTTGAACTGCCTTGCCTACAAAATTGCCGAATATCTATAAATATGTAAATAGCTTGTCCAGTTTTCCCCTTTTGGTTCTGTTTTCCAGCCTCTGCTTTCTGTTTTAGTAAATATCCATGACGACATCCCTCCGTTCCTTGCGACAGGAGATGAATACCAGGAAGTGATTAGTGTCGTGTGCGTTTTTCATAAAGATAGTGTGTATTATTGTAGTGACTAGACAAATGTGAACAGATATGAATTTTTTTGTTTGTGTGTATGTGTAACCTATTAATATTAATTTCGCTTATATGTAATTTATCTACTGTACATTTGTGACGAATCCTATTTCCTCTTAAGAGGGCTAATGGTGAATAAATCTATTTATCTAACGTGCACATGACACAGATACGGTGATTCTACATTTCCAGAAAATTCGCTTTTACCCAACTACGTAACACACAAATAAAAAATCTAGAGCCCTTTTCTAGACTGATAACAATTTTATGAAAACCGTATTATTTCTTTTTAAAATCTGTACTAACTCTAACTTAGAGGTTCTGCTTCTTCAAAACAATAACTGTTTAAAGAATAAATAACTGAAGTATACATAACACATTAAAACACATTTATAAATTTTTTTAGCAGAACTTTTACAATTTTTCAAAAAGGGAACATTTTCGGACTTATGCACTATCGACCAATTTATCTTATATTTTACAAAAAAATTAAAAAGAGCATTAATAAAGCTAATATTAACTTTCCTGAGGAAATCTGGCGTTATGTCTCCACAAAGTAAATTCTTCGAATACTTCAATTTACGTCTTAATGCAATTCATTCGTAGTTTGCTCGCTAATAAATCGAATCTAAAGGGAATATTTGCGAATGTCTCAAAACCATCTCTCTAAGTTGATCCGAATATTTTGAACCGTAAACTCGATTTTTATGGTATTAAAAGTAATACTTTATCGATATTAAAATCGTATTTACATAATCGGAAACAACCAGTTTCGCTTGTAAACAGGACACACAGAATTGATCTGACCAATACGCATAAAAGCACCTGTTGGGTGTCACAGAAGTCCGTGTAGGCCGACTCCTTCACACATTATACAGTATGTAAACGACCTTCATAAATCTTTTTAAATCCGTCTCATATGCTGATCACACTAATGTTATAATCTCAAATTTTCATTCGATGGTGCGTTGAAATACATGATGTTATATCAAATAAGTGGCCCTGAATCTACGAAAGGCCGAGGTAGTAACATTTTCAACATATAGGTTAAATTCTTCGTTAGAGAACGATAATGTTTTTAGGCTTAAAGAATGAAGACGGGTTAAATTTATCAGATTAAATTACTACCACTAACTAAAGATTTCTCAGGAATCAGAAACAATCAGTGTCAATATGGCATGTCATGCTTATTTCCACAACTTTACCTGGCATGGTAATGTAACATGGGTTCAGACCCCTCACAGCTTATCACTTAGTATACGGAGAGGATTGTAGATAAACTTGTAAAACGCTGTTTAAAATACTTGAAATAATAAAAGACTAGTCAATATAATTTATAAATCTTAATATCTGTTTAATAAAAGGAAAAACGTTTTTGACTAATAGAGGTTCCACGAACATGATACCAGGAATCGGTTGTTTTTTTAATAGAAAAATATTTCCCAACAAGTATTCATTATTCCGGCGGTAATAAAGAACCTAAAATATTGTAGGATAATTATTAAAAAAAATTACAAAATATCCAATTGTATCCTGCGTGAGTACTACTAGATTGATTAATTTGTTAATGGATTGGTAAAAAGTCGATTTAAACCACCGTTCATCACAAAAGCATGAATAGCTTAGTAATTGTAATAATATTTGAAACTTTATTCGTTTTCTTATTTCAAACCTCACCTGACGCGAACTCATCACTACTTTCAATTGAACCGGGACGAGGTGTCCTGACGTACAAGTAATTGGCGTGTGTTATTGTAACGTACATTTACAAGTTAGCCTGAAGTACTTCTGTGAGTATTGAGCTATTAATAAGATAAGAATCAGTAAATGTCAAATTTAAAATAAAATGTCTCATTTTGTACAAATTCTCTCTAATCAAATTTTTTATATATTTTGTAAAAGTTTATTTTCTTTGATTATATACGAATTATATATGTTCCTATTTTATTTTTAATGTTCAAATTGACGATTTTATGTATTTATTCATATGTGTAGTGATTATTTTGAATTTTATTTTAAAAGTATTATACGTTTCTTGCCTTTATTTCTAATGGATGTCTTTTCATGGTTGTCTATAGCAGCAGTAACGAATGATTACTAGCGCCGCATATTAAGGGAGGGGACGCAGCACTGTAAAAACGCATACACGACAATGGATCTAACGAGGTGAAGCTCTAAGCGCTTACGGAACCAATTTGGCTGCGTACGAGGAGGTGGTCGTATCTGCGAAAAATAATATTACACTGTACCGCCATCGAGTATGCCGCACAATATAGTTCATTGTTGTATTTGTTAGCAAAGCATATAATGGTGCGTTATCTCAGTAAAGGACTAATGGAATCAACAGACAAAACATATTGTAGCGCGATAGTTTTATTATTGATATATATATATATATATATATATATATATATATATATGTATATATATATATTGATATATGTATATATATAATCAATATATATTTCATTTGCATATAATTAGATTTTAGCAAGGGTTGAGAGCTTGGCAAGCTGGAATGTGACCAGGCGCCGCGGAGGCGGGTAGATAATCCCTTTGGTCTGGGCTTAGACACGTAGGATGTTGATCCTCGGAAATTACCGGGACTGTCGCACCGTGGGAAACGTCACTCTGAAAATCACAGAAATTGAATTAACCACGTGACTGCCTGAACCAATCACATTTCTTGGCTAAGGAAAGATCGATCCTTAGATGATCGAGACAATCGATATTTCACATCCAGCTGGAGGCCTGTAATGAAAATATAGAGGAGCCTGATGGACAAACCGCCGCCAGCGACGGACGTGCAGCCCCAAACTTGCAGTTTTCCAGAGGACTCAAAGAGATCGAGGGTGCCACACGATAACGACCAGACCACAACACAAGCTAACTGCCAAGTGTCTCAATCCTTGACGCTCCTGGGGGAATTACCGCAGAACACGTTTAACTTGGGATTAAGGGATCAGTTTGTTTTGCCCGGTTAAATGAGCACTGTATTTTGTATTTTAATTTTAATTGTCCATATTCAGTTAAATGATTATTAAATTCTGTAAAATATCCCCTTAATTTATCATTTTAAAAAAAACCTACCACTACAATATAGATACAAAATAAACTGTCGGTATCCTAGATATTCACTTTCCTTATATTTCGGAAATACTTTTGCGTTGTAATACGGATAACACAATTGAATCTCAAATGTTCAGATTTTAGAGTAACTTTCAATAACACAAATAAATATGAAAGTTTTTTAAATTCAGTTCTGAAAGCTTAATATAATTCTGTCTTCGATCGTGTAACAAAAATCTTTGTTCGTGGAGCCGTCATCACTACATATTTTTGTTTAAAGCCACCAAATACACTAATAATGCATTAATGTCTAGGGAGAGATGAGGGCAATGCTTTGTAGAAGAATAAAAACAACTTAGTTGTACATTTCACCTTTCAGGATTACGGTGTAACTAAATATTTGATGTGTACAGGGAACTCTCTGCAAGCACTTAAATTGTATACCGTACTAAAATGAATGTGCTCTTTGCAAATGCTTCGGAAACCATTTGTACAGACAGGAGGCATGTGCGAGTGACATACTACCGTTGCTTTAAGCGAAGAGCCTCTAACTGAAGTTGGCAGTATATAGGACGTTGATCTCCCAGCACCTGGATCATGAATCAACTTCGCATTCTTGCAGGCTCAGAGTCATTGATGCGTTTACTATTATTTCAGTGACTCTCTTTACGGTCGCCTAGGCCCTTTTTATCCGCTCAAAGAAAATATTACTCGGCCTGTTCGCCGTAATTCATTTTAGTCCTGCAAATCATGTTCTCGTAATAAATTTATTATTCCTTTTATTACTTACCAACGGAATCACATGCGCGATGGGATGACAACTTATATGGGAAAATATGATTCTTAAAAGAAACAATTATTACATGTGTATCTCAATTTGTAACTACATTTCACGATGTCTGCATAAAAAGTAAACGGTGAAGCACTTGTGCAAACAAATGTTTATTGCCGTCTTTAACTATAGTTTATGTTTCTATGCTTCATTTCAGAGTTGTGCTTCAGGGACATTCCAGTCATCATATGCGTTAAGTGAACAGAAGTAATGTTCTTGGTAAGAATCGTGGTTGTAATAGAATCACCCATGCATTTACAACATAGTCGATGATTTTTAATATTAATTTATACGTTCGATTCCTTATAATATAGCGTATTATATCAACAATACAATTTAGATTAATAGGCTATAATTTATCATGAAAGTATAGGACGTGAGTAATAGCATGGCGAGTTGGATGCGCAGTTGGAGAAGGGAGAAGATGGAGGGGATTATTATCATAAAGTGAGAACTCTCTCAACGTCACTATTATTCTTAAAAACATTCATGATATTCCTCCTGACGGGATATACAGACAGCGGCATTGTATTTTCCCCACACCTTGTACTTATCATCTCTTCCTTTTACGAAACGTTTTTTGTCGTATAACATATCCTGAACTGAACAAAATGTATTTCCTTGCGTCGATGATTTCAGAATAGTTTTCACCATACCGATTTGCCGTAACAAATGTTCATGTTAAACTGAATTTCGGACTACCCCCACTACAATTACAGGGCAGTGGACCACTGCTTAACTTGTCACGACTAGCCATTTCTCCTCAGTTGTATTCCCAGTATTATCATACAGGCGTTCAACGGGTGGCTAACATTCTCGCTTTCAATAGTGAAGTTATCTAGCACCAGACGACGCGGGGATGACTTTGGCTCGCTTTCAGTCTCGTATTTTGCAAAAGGGGAGATTTTCTCATCCGCCAAATTCTCTCAAAGAGACAAAATTGTATAACAGTGCAACTGAGGAATAGAAATTAAGAAACTTTGGGGGATATGAAAGTAAAAATCTGTTTTTAGAGCTTGTAAGTTTTAATCATAGACGGTTGGGTCCAAAAATTCATTAATATTTGCTCACCCAAATAATTTGCTTGCCTTAATTCGAAATCTTTTATACTAATAAATAATATACGTAAGGGATTATGAATGTTATATTTGCAAATTTAAATCACGGATATCACCTAAATAAAAAAATTAATCGCTTGCCTCCAAAAGTTCAAATTACTGCACCAGGTGAACATTAACCTTGGGAAAACATGAGAGTACACTTAGCCTTAAGATATTAAATTAAAATATAATTTAGTTTAAAAATATGTGAAACAATATTTTCAGTTTTATGAATATTATCGACACACAAATAAGAGAATGGACTCTCTGAATTATAGTAATACTAATAATAACTCGGAAAATATAAATTTGCTATTGTTTCTCTATTTAAAATTTGTCTAAGTGAGGATCGTATATAGTATTTCCAACAGACGTGATAAATTAAATACAACACAACGTTTCTGCAATCCTTGTTGCTTTCATCGTAAGAGTGGAAAACCATGCCACAGTATTGCTAACTGGCCCGAGAAAACTTAATACAATTTATTATAGAATAAACTATAAAAATGAAAATAATAGTTATATTTACCTTAAATAAAATTATCACATCACTCACACGTAACATTCACGTGATGACTGACCTTACCCGTGAAAACTGGCCTCATTCATCAAATCACGAACAGACATTCGACGAATCGTTTCTGAATGTGTTCCAAAGTAATAATTCTGCCTTTAAGTCATGATCATTTTACAGCTGCACTTTTCTAACCGCACCAGCATCTGTGCCTTAAAAGGAGCAACAAAATATAACAATTCGAATAGCGTAATAGTGCTACAGTGAAATCTCACAATACAACACGTAAAATTTTTCAAAAGGGCACTTGTCGCCGCTTTCATATGTTATGGGATTTGCTGCCCTTGTCAGAGATCCGTGAAGGAATTTACTCAAAAGATTCTCATGCGATAAGAGTAAAGAAAGCGAAAGGTTACCTTTGTGTAGAACGCTACTAAGTTTTTTTTTCTTATATCGATCCTGCAATCACGGAAAGTGTGAAAACGGTACTTTAACTTTTTTGGGTAAGACTCTGTTGGTGTTACGCGAGATTCGACTCGGAAACTCACATTTTTGAGCGGCGTAGACAAATGAACGCTGGTATAAATTAGTCATCAATTGTACAGCCCTATTTTAGTGTTCGTTTTCTGCATGGTGCAGTATTCTTTGGTTTTGTTCACATCGCATCCTTACATTTGTTGCATCGGCTCAGTACAGTGCTTCGTTTACAGATGTGCGCTGTCCGGTTAGATATGGCGTTGGTCGCTTGGCTTCATCTCGTGGTATCGGCGTAGGATCCAACAGAAAAAGTGTGAATACTTCAGCTATGTTTCAAATGATGCGCCTCTGCGTTGGCAGCTCTGAAATTGAACCATTATAGTGGATCCGGCTAGTTTGGTGGATGCAAAGGCCAAAGACTAGTAAAGGACTCAAGTGCTGAACCTTGAGAAATACCTTCTATCTCAGATAGCTCTGCCAGTAAATCCTATCTCTCACATCAAGATGTAGCCCTGGGCAAATAATTTTACGCTGGAGCAGAGAGAGAAGGGTGCTCAATATAAGGGTTTTAAGTGTGATTGATCCTCCAAAACTTGGCAGCAAGTTTATCGTTCACTGTTGATACGAACGCCAGCTGGGTGGTCTTTCTAACCAGCACTGCATTTCCCACCTTGGGGAAAAAAAATTCCGATCCTCCTGACATTACTTCATTTTTCCTCGTGATCCTAAAAAGTACAAAAGAGGTAAGTTGAATTGCCTTAAAATTTTTTGTCTTAATTTTCAAGATTAATAAATAAAGTGTAATCACAACGTCAGTTATACAGTATTTAGGCCTATTTTAGCGACAGGAACACAATTTTTATAATTGGAAAAATTACACGATCACACAAATTTTTAAGGGTTGGAGTGTTAAAACAATTTATTAGAGTTAAAACAGTTTACTTTTAGATAACTGCCTAAATATTATATTATGACTTCGTTTAATCTCGGTACATACATTAGTCCTCGGAATAAAAGTCAAATATTTAGTTTTGGGGAAATTGTACGTATTAGTGTGGAATAACCGATGAAGTACTTTAATTATATAGGTAAAGAGATGACATTTCATAAAAAAAGAAAGGGATCATTAGAACGCTGTTGTTGTTCTATTAGTACTTTACGCTGTTTCAGCAAACTGAATCGTTGTTAATCACTGTAATATTTTATCTGCATCGGGTTTTTATTAGTTATTTTAACATATTTAATTTTATTTAAATATTTTAAGTCTTAAGTAATTTAATTGTATTGCAGGGGAGAAATTAATCACAATAATTCATAATAAATATTCTAATAACAAAATAGTTTAAGTTTCTGTTCTCATTAATAATTTAAATGCTAATTTACAAAATAAACAAAACAGAACTAACAAAAAAAACAGAGACAATTTCTAACAGGAGTTGGTGGACCAAAATACGGTGTTCAAATTGCTTTAATTAGCCTACTTTCATGTCAATTAAGCTACATTACTACTTGCAGATCTGGCTTCGTAAATTTTTCAGTTTAAAATCTGACATCTCAAAACTTAAATCTAACTTCGTTAAAACTCAAGTAGAACTAATTCTCGCTTGCTCTGCAAGCTCCCTTTAAACCTCGATTTTTCGAAATTTCCCCTCTGAAGGTCTCGGACTCAACAGTTTTTATCCCATAGGAATTAATTCCCAAAATCTCAATTTAGCCACCTGCTAACCAGGTTTACATAGCCAAAATTAGGGAAGTGGGAAGACGCGGTCGCGATGGTGCCAATCTGGTCGAGCATCTTGTGTGAGCGTGCTAAAATCTTGAGATCCCAGATTAGCCTCAATATCATAATTTCTACAAAGGATTTCAGCGCCAGGGCTGTTTTCGTTTTCTCTGAGTACCTGGAAAGCGAGCATTAACCCTCGCCAGACCGAAACCGAGAATATTATCTTCAAGATTTTCCTTCTGTAAAAATTACATAAAGATTAAAATAAATTAACCACAATTAATTAATCCCGCTTTTGTACATTGTATTACAGTATATTGGTAATATTAAGCGATAAAACTGTGTATCCGATTTTTAATTTACAGTTTAAGTCATCAATTAAATTAACATTAAAATTATTTCCACAGTTATTTTTATTTAAATCGTTTAATCAGTTCCAGAGAAGGTATATTAAACGTTGAAAATAATGTTTAGTTGAATTACTTTAAGTTACAATGAACTGTTATCACACAAGAATGTTAACTAAGTGCCACATACTTCCTTAATACTGGAAATTCCTTTGTTAGTTTTTATTTTCCATTCACTTGTTGATTAGCAACAATTGCGAGTTGCGTCTAAGCTGGATCGTTAAGCACAAGCTCTTCATTAAGGAGATCGCTTTGCTAATTACGACGTCCACGGCCACCTGGCTCGTTGCGACACAGCCTCGTCGAGAAAGCCGTTAAACCCGCACCACATTCCTCCGTCCGACCAGATATTCCAAAGCTAATCGCCGAGACTTAAGTCATTTTCAGACAAAAAAATAATGTCGTAAATATTCCTCTGTAAACGTATAGAAGAATAGGGTGAACCGAATCCAGCATGAGCTTGCTTGTTCACTGTACTCAACTGAAATTTGTCTACATCATAACTTCTCATCGCAACTTACATCCTAAGAGTGTACTTAATTTAAGCATGTGTTTAATGAATGTACAGCGCACTGAAATCACACACGTGGCAGCTGTTGCGACAATCAAAAGCAGGATTTAAAATTGGGTCAGAATCCTCGGCCGATAGTCGCGAGTTTTTTTCCCGGAGTTCCAATAATTCTGACAGGTACCACATAAATCGAGATTGGATTCCTTTCCATTTCGTTGAAATCAGAAAAACACTGACTTTATTAACGGGTGCTAATTATTTTCAATAAATCAACGATGGCAATTAAAAAGTAACTTTTACCAACTACTTTTCCAATAAATAACTAATTGTAATGATGGGGTCCGAAATTCATTATTCCGGCCCCATTGACATTTTACTAAAACTTCTATAAGCATAGAATTATAATTTAAGATCATTCTTGTGTAAAAGTCTTGTCAGTGATGAGCATATTTGCTCCCTGATGAAAATAGATCAATTCATGTGTTAAGAAAATGATAGCGAAAAGAGAACGATGATGATGAAAAGTAATTTTGACAGAAATGGTAATAGTAATTCTGTTTGTTACTGTTTGATTTAAGAAAAATTATAATATAATTGCAATTTTAAATCAATACGTACGAGCCAGGAAACTTAAATTACTTTTTATGGAAGAAAGAGATTTCCAAAGTTATTGTTTCGCATAAAAAATCTACTTTCAAAGGAACTATAATTATTTGATATATCGTAGAAGAAGAAAAATTACATTCTGAATATTTATGTTATATTATTATCATTTCAACAACGCTTGAAAAGTAATTAACTAAATGTTTCGGTCTATGATGATGAACATTATATAAACTAATGTTAATCTTTGTGACTGAGGAAACGTAATATGTCAAATATACATGTAAATTATGTTTTCAATAATTTTATACACTACGAAACACGCCTATATTTATTATGTTAGCTTCAAGTATGCCAATATAAACATTATATTCATCACATACACGCTACAAAGAGGCTATTTATTTGATATATACTCATTACATGATATATTTATGTGTATTGTGTAGAATAGTACTAATTTTTCTGAAGGATTTTATTAAGTAATGACGCCAACAGATGGATTAAGATGTCAAACAGAAGTATGATATTATTTATAATACACTGTTCCTGCGGCTCAGCCTTAATCCACATTCACGTTAAGTAATATTTATGGACACAAGTTCTTTCTTTGCGGCATGAATTCAAACTAAGTCCCAATCGGTATTATGGTTCTTTTAATGGGTTATCATAAGGCAAACATTTTTAACCCAACGATTACGAGATGAGTTAATGACTAGCAGAGAAGCAAACGAGATCTGATGTTCCTGCAGAAACTTTTTTTCTCATGTTTAGTTAATTTTACATTAATAAATATACAATAGTAATGACACTTAAACAGAATTTAACGTCTCCATACAGGATATTTTAATGTTTTTCAAATTCGCAGGTAAATATTCATAAGTCTGCTAATATCGGAGGCGCCTTGAAATAAATTTATTCGTCGATAATATTCATGCTAAAAATTAAACAATTCCTTGCATAATCAATGCAACTTATTGAAAGTAAATTACACATAAATTTTTTAGTGAACTATTAACATAATATTTCTTCAACAAATATCATTATGAACATTATCAATTTAATGTGAATGAATATACAGATTATGTAAATGAGATAATTGAGAAATCTGGTTAAAATACAACAAATAATATTTCTTCTAAAATTATTTTAACATTTTCTCAATTGAAATAAAAATATAGAATTTGTTCCGGTGATACAATTTTAGTAGGTCTTAAAACACTGTTTAAATTTGCACAATTTTTTTTTTTTTTGGGGGGGGGGGTTACAGGCTCCTTGAGGGTAATCCACATGGATGTAACTTCCCTTTAATAGCATAGGAAGGGATTTGAAAAAGGGGATGCGGAAGGGTAGAGGAAGGTAGTCAAGGGTTAACTAGGACCCCCGGGCTATTGTTTAAGGATCCTACCCGGCAATTCGCCTTAAAGTGATGCAGGGAAAACCCTAGAAAAACTTGCATCTGCTAGGTCGGCCATTGGGTACTTGCCCCACGCCCTTCCGATGGCGGGGAGGGGTTTTCTGTAGGGTCGCTGCTTCCACTCTCCGTACCTTGACCGGTTTAGGAGGCAGCTGGCCGACTATTCCAATACGAATAACGCACAACTCTTACCGTATGCCCAAGGTCTGCGGCGCCGGAACATACAACACTCAAAACAGACCGAGGTGCCTCGGCATGTTCAAAAAACCAGAGAGATGTGAGGGCATCCCCAAAGGTAAGCCCCGCCAGAGCTTTCTGGGAAGGTTTACCTGCGTGAAAATCCTCTCGCACGTTTCCTTCATGGCGACATACACCTCTAAAAACAGGCCGATCTTTAAAAAAATCGTCTGCTAGCTTAAACTGCAAAAAAAAAATTGAATGAAGTCAAATCTAGAGAAGAAGCTTTAGTAGCCATGTCTCGAGTAATTCTGCCAATGTGTGACCATATAGCATTATCCTGGTGGAGGAGCAATTCCGTTAGCTGTATCTATCAAAAGGCGCAATAACATCCCGTAAAATTATGTAATTTTAATAAATAGTAATATTTTTGTGTGAAATTTTAATATAGCATTATCCTGGTGGAGGAGCAATTCCGTTAGCTGTATCTATCAAAAGGCGCAATAACATCCCGTAAAATTATGTAATTTTAATAAATAGTAATATTTTTGTGTGAAATTTTAATATTTATTGAAATTACATAACATAATCAAACTGTAATTTGTATGCTTTAAATATGTACATAATTTTATAATAATATTTTTTATATTGTTTATATTAAAATTTTCTCCTTTAAATTTTGAGACATTCTTAAATACCAAATTTGTTATTTTATACGTGTACCGATGAAGAAGTTAAAAAAATACTAAACACTGTGTTCATATGCATGAAATTTTTTCTGATAAGTTGGCTGTTTTATTCATTAACTGTTTCAACTGATGGATGTTAGACAAATATAATTATTTTTTATTATTAATATATAACATCATTCATTTCAAATTAAAACATCAAACTTCTCTGTTGAAAATAAAATAATTAGATAAATAGGTGGGAAAATAACAGACGAAGCAAGATCCGTAAGAAAGACACATCGCGTTTGAGTCTCCTGGTTTGTGCGGTGTGTCCTTTTTATGGCTCTTCCTCTACTTGAATCACCAGACGAAAGCAAGAACGTTGTACGGTACTTATTTAGGAATTATTTTGGTCTCTTATTTGGCTACTTATTAATGTAATTATCGATCATTTCATTTCTTGTGGTTATTACAATATTAAGGTGATGCATGCTAGAGTAAGAACTCTCCACTCAGTTTGTACTCATGCGTTCCTATTTTCCAGATCTACCCAACCAACCTGTGAAGAATGCAGTCAACCACTAACTATTCCCCATATACAACGACATCAGAAGAAATACAATCGCAAAACACCACATCTCAGACCTCTGTACTTCAACGACAGCTGCCTTGGACATCAACAAATTTATCGAGGAAGCAAACATAAGTGAACAAATATAGAAACCCGATTGCAATTAATGTTAAGTGTGTATGTTAACAATAACGCTATGTAATCTATTGTAAATAACTTACGGGTCGCTAATGACCACGATGTCGACGCGACCGTTATAAACATTAATTTAAAAAATATATATTAACAAGGCCAAGAATGTATATTGTAAATTAGTTAAAAATTATTATATCTTATAGTTATATAAAACATATTTTACAGAATGATAATGTAAAATACAACAGAAATTTATTTTATAATAAATAATTAGAAGAATAAGTGTTTTGTGAATGTTAACGATTATTATTATTGTATGATATAAACAAAATATTTTAATTATTAAGTTAAATCAATTATTAATAAAGACCAATAACAGTCAATTTAAGAAATAATAATTTAAATTAATTTAATTTAACGTGTCGCTGGCCAGATGTGGGCCCTCATCAGGTAAGTTGATGTACGGAAGAGGTTGACGTAAAGTTCAATATTTCGAATATAAGTTGAATTAGATGAAGTTAAAGTAAACAGCTCATTAGGAACAAATGTGTGTGGTCGATTTCATGAATTGTATGTAATCAACATATGGACAGAAACATGTTGATAAATTAAATTAATTTAAATTATTGTGTTTAATTGTCTGTCATTGACCTTTAATTTAAACTATACAGACGTTATTATTATTATTAAGCTAAATACTATGAAACACTTTCGATGCGTTGTTAATAATGTAAAATATAAAAGCATTCCAGTACGAAATGAGTGGTACTTTCGTAAGTTTCCCTGATTTCGAGTACTGGGTTCAGCATTAAATCCATAAACTTTTAAATTATACGAAATTTTATTAAAATTAGTAGGGGCGATAAAAGTTATTGATGAAAAGGATAGCCAAAAAGCAACCATATTTTTTAATAAAGTTTAATTAACTATTTTATTATTGAAAGTCTTTCACAATCTGGAAATCTAGGTTTGGAAGTTTAAGTGAACAAATTAAAGTCTGAGACTTATTTCAACTACTACGGTTCCTATGAGGCTGTAATATTTGGACGAAAAACAGTCATGTTGACTGTGCAGCATTTTCAGTACGTTCATGTTCAAAAAAATTGGTCCAGTAATAAAGGATTGTTGGATTCTGCAGCTCAACTTATATCTGGATCGCAGTCCACTATTTTAAACCACTGTGCTGTATTTGTATTTATACACAAAACATGTAACATACAGCATTTAATGTAGCTACCAACAACTCTCGCCAGGCGGAACCTTTCTGGAGAAACGGGGAGGGCTACGTTTGGAGTTGCCTTTCCCCCCTCTGTTTCTCAACTAAGGTTTCCACAAGCCGAGGCACCTCGGCCTGAATGGAGAGGTATATGTTCCGAGGTCGCAGACCTTGGGCATAAGGTAAGAGTGTACGCTATTCCCATTGAAATAGTCGGCCAGCTGCCTCATAAACTGGTCGAGTCACGGAGAAGGTAATGCTGCGACTCTATAACCAACCCCTCTCCCGCCATCGGAAGGTTGAGGGACAAGTACCTACTTCCTGACCTATCTGATTCAGGTTTTCTAGGGTTTGTCCTGCATCAGTTTTAAGCAAATGCCGGATCCTTAAACTATAGCCTGGAGGGCCCTAATTATCCCTGTGCTACCTTCCTCTACCCTTTCCGCATCCCCATTTTCAATTCATTTCCAATGCTATTAAAGGGGAGTTGCCAGTACATGGATTACCCTCACTTACTCTAAAAAACAAAAACAAAAACTGCATGTTGCTTTCACCTGAAAGAATAAAATTCTTAATAAGAAACGCGATAACCAAAATAAATCATACAGATTTACAAATTTGTATTTATTAGAAATTTACTGGACTTATCAATCTACTTTACTGGTACATTATTTGATCTGCTCACGAAATATCAATGGATACTTCTACACTTCAAATTGAAGTTTATGCTTGTACAGCAAGGAGGCTTGTTTTGACAAGAGGAATGTGAGGAATTAAACCCTGCTATACGGTCCCGATGTAAAATTGTGATACGTTTTTCATCATAAGTTGACCCAGTACTGGAGAAGCCCAGAAGAAAATGATTGAATTCATATCTTACTGCTCGAGAAATAATTATGAAACTTCAGGGTAGTAAGCAACTGGTCGAAAAGCTTCTGCACGTGATCTGGCCGTTGTATTTTTGACCTCTCACGGATCTTTCGAGAACGATATTTGATCATATCGGTTGCGGAATACAATCAGGAACTCATTCCAAGTGTCGAAGATCTCTCCTCACCTGTAGAAACGAATTTAATTGGCTTATTTTTACGGCACCATATATTTGCCAAGTACTAGTAGCTGGTTGCGACCATCTTGTTAGGCTCAATCTAAGTGGCACATCTGTGGACTAACAATTGCGTTGGCAATCCTCGTAAGAGCTAAAACTGCTAGCCAACAACGTTCTTTATTGACGCTGTAAAGTTTGTAAGGAGAAAGCCATTCCTAACAGTGGACGGTTATTTTGGTGGCATTTTCTCCGCTTAAAATAGTTCTATACCTGTCCTTTGTTCAATTCCTATCTGAATGAGCAGTATATAATATTACAACATAGTTTGAACTTATTTATTGACAACTACGAAAATACCAATCATAAATTCCAGAACACGAGAAAAGAATTCGCTAAAGAAGTAATTTTGGCAAAAATCGATTATTTTGGAAAATTAACAGCGATAAAAAATAAAAAATTGCGGATTAATTATATATTAATTAATTCAACCAGAAAAATGTAAGATGCAAATGATTCGGATTTGAAATTTAATGACAACAGTGCGTTTATAATTAGGCTTTTTAGAATATATAGAAATAGTGAAGAAGAAAATTAGTTGCACGTGAAGGAAGTGAGGTAGATCAGAAGGTCCATGTCTGTAATGGTTTGCCTCTGCTATGAACTGGTGCACTAAAAAAATTGATAAGTGTTCGAATCATTGATCGATCACTGCCTCATCTCTTTGAAATACCTATCTTTCTTCACTAAGATATAATTTTTGTCCGTACCATACTTATTTTGTTCCCAAAATCAGGCAGTGGAACACCCTTATAGTATTATCACAATAATGAATACGCAAATGTTCGCACAACTTCTTGATGTTGAATAAATAAATGAATTTACATTTTTATATGTCGAGTATTACGTTTGGTTTTCGTAGTCGTACTTAATTCACAATAAAGGCATAATCCACATTTCGGCGACTACCGTCGTCGGTCTTTCCACGGTAATTATTATCTCGTCACTCTCGGCCGTACGGATTTCCGCCTCCCTTTGGTGATCTTCCTTTAACCCTTTAGTTATTTTGTATTTTTTTAAACTAAAATTTTAAGATGTATTTTTGTAAATACAATACCGACAATAATAATCAAAATAATATCAAACGTGACCAAAGACATGATGTTGAACATAGGTGTGAACTATTAATAATTCACATTAATTGGTTAATTATTATTTTATGGCAATTATAATATCCTGAAAATGACGCTTAAATTATCTTTTTTGAAAAAATTATAAATAAAACACATAATAAATATTCTGAAGTTGACTGGCGGGTAGAAAAATCTGACTTAAGGGGTTGACTCACAAACGGTAAAAAAAGGCATGTTGTAGCAAGTCCACGGATACCAAAAATTTCACTTTTTCTTAAGTGCATGTTGTTTCACATTTGAATCACAAATTAGCTATCTTAGAAACCAACGTGTCTATAGGTTGATACAAAAAGTAACCTTACACTATGCACTAAAGGGTTAAGACTCTTTCTTCAGTATCCATAATCTTAAAAGGTCGAATATATGGTTCAATTTTTCCTTAAACATTTGAATAACTTATTCTCGTCCTTAAAATGGCCTACGAATAACGGTAGAGTTAGATTTACGGCGACTACTAAATACAAGTCAGTGGTCAGTTGTCAGTTACTTTAATTTAAAGTTACTTAACTAGTATCAAAGGGGTTGTAATGAACCGATAATAATTGGTGGTGTAATTGGAGAGACACAATTTTTTTTAGAGTAACAGGCCACATTAGGGTAGTCCACATCGTGCCTACTCCCTTTATTAGCATTGGCAGCGATTTGACAGCATTATATGTGGAAGGGTAGAGCAAGGTAGTAAAGGGTTAACTAGGGCCCCTAGGCTATGGTAAAAGCGACTATTATTTGCATAATACAGATGGTAACCTGCAAGAATGTTCTAAATCCAACAGCAATGTGGCTCGAAACAGATAAATAGTTGTAGAGTTTTGCAATAAATTTAGTTAAGTCAGTAAATGTTAAAAAAACAGTAAAACCTCTTCCATTCAATAGTTGTTTCATTTGCATAAAATGAAAATCGGCTCCAACTACAACTTTCTTCATTAACATGGTATAATCAACTGAAAATACAAGTAATCAAGATTACAATAAATAACAGGTCAGGAAACTTTTTCTTATAAAGGATTAGGAAGTTCTTACTGAGTGAACAGTATGGATTTACCTGCTAACAATAAATACGGGCTTATTAACCCATAATGCAATATGAATTTAAACTTGCACGGTAACCATTAGTTGCAAACAGCTTAGCGCGATGTTAGTAATTTATACTAATTCGCTCTCACCATCAGCGCCACAGTATCAGAAGGGGATATCAACTATATAAATTATTATAAAACAATATATATAATAGTATAATAACTATATATAATTTACGAATGACGTCACTCATTTTCTTTTAAAACAATTCCTTTTAATGTGCTTAGATTAACAATTTATTTATTGTTCGATGCTCTATCAATATTTGGATATAAATAAATATTTTCTAGGATTATGCTTGTGACAAAGTTAGTTTCTTTGTGTAAGACCTGTACATTGTTCGAGCTATATGCTTATACTCTAACAAGTGATTTTATAGGGCTGTGTTCGTTTTTGCTCATTCATTTAGGCTACATTTATGGTGGTATATAGTTGTATTTAAATTTATTTTCAAATGTTCAATATATCTTTTCTCGCAGTTTTGGCACTTAATTTTAAATACCACATTTTTCTCTTTCTCTATAGAAATTACACCTTTCATCATACTAATTGACTTATTTTTTAATTGGTTTCACACATAATTTCATTTAAAAAACTGAAAAGATCTCCCTAAGGTTTTCAGTAACCCAACTTGCATAAATCATACCTATATACATTTTTCATAACTTCACGTTCAGAATCCTGTGTTTCTACGTTTTTGGAATCACCTGCCGAAATTAACCAGGTACGATTAAACGTTATGTGGTATTTATTTATCTCTTATATTTGTCTATTATTTGGCTATTTATTTATGTAAGTTACGATACAATGGCGAGTATATCCAATGTTATTCAGTCGTAGGTCTCATAAATTCGACACATGTTTCTTTTTAATTTGTATTCAGGTAAATAAAATTTAAAAACATAATATAAACATTATTTCCATAAAATGAAAAAAAAGGCCTTGCATGCTCATTTATAATATAACAAAAGATTCTCGAGATTTATAAGTGACTAGAAAACTAAATTAAAAAGCAAATCCATCAACAACCAAAATACTCGTAATTATATTGTACTGAATGGCGAAAACTGTTTATTAGTAGCGTTACATTCATGATTTTATAAGTCTCCTGTACCGTTTCTTATTTCCAGTGTAATTTTAGTGACAGCCCACCAAATAAAAAAGTTGTTTATCTTTTGGTAAATTTGGGAAATTATAGATACAAAAGTTAAATTTCTCACAATTACAATAATTATGTTTCTCATCATCCACATTTAAGTTAACCAGTTTCTGAAAACGAGAAAAATTTATTTAAAACGTGTTTAGTGACCACACGAACGCTTTTACCGAGAAAAATCACAATTACGTTCTTGCATTATTATTAAATTCGCACACATACCAACAACCTTGAACGCAGACATAATATCTTTAAGACAAGAGTATTTCCCCTTAAAAGCGAAAAATAGTAATTATAATAAATAAACAATTAAATAAACTAAAACTGATAGATTATTAAATTCGTTTGCAAACGTGATAGATGTTTTTGCTTGACTACTGGCTTTATTATTCTCATGTGCGTAAAAAATACACTTCAATCGATTAAGTTTTTTATGCAATATTTTCAATAGAATAGTTGTTTAACTAAAACGTTCTTTACTTCCAAATTTAAAGTAAGTAAGAATAAGCTGGAAGGAAGTGTGATTGCCAGTCGTCCGCGACGAAGCGGTTTCCCCAGAGACGCAGACAGTCGGTGAATGCGGTTCAAGGACCTCAGAATATTGTCTGTTGCCTTATTTTCAGCCGCGACGCGTATTTCAGAGACGCCACCTTCTTAAACCCGAATGATTAACACTTATACACCTTAATTACACACTCGAAGCCTTCAAATGTAATATATATGTTAAATTATGCCAGCATTTTTAATTACATGTATTTCATGTACCTGAAGATTTTTCTTCAGCCAGTTGAGGCGTAAGCAGTGTCAGGGAAATAAATATTTCGTTGCACATTGCAAACTTGAATTGTACTGCCTACTTCAATTAATATATTCCATATTAAACAAACGCTTAGAGTAAATACACTGTCATCTGGTATATTAATATTAGCCATTAATATTATGATTAACATATTTAATTACATTGCTTGAGTAAAATAAATAGTGTCAATAAATGTATATTTCATTTTTAAAATCTAAATCTAGCGCACATTAATTGAAAATCAAGCATCGAATATTCAAGATTCATCAGAATTATTAATTTGCTAATAGTTGCAAAGTGCATTCAACGTAAGCTGCAGTCATATAAGTAATTTGAGCCTTAAAGCCATCGACAAAAGTGGCTTACCTGCTAAAACTGCTTACATATTCTAGGCCAACTTTACATATAAATAACTTAAGTTTTCTTTCTTTCTTCTTTTTTTCCTTTATGGCCAAAATCTACGAAAAAACCTCCTATCAAGGCCTTCAGGATGAATATATATATTTGAGTGTATGAGCTTTTTCATGATAATACATTACCTTAATTGTAATATATATATATATATATATATATATGAAATGTAGTAATTTTTTTAAATCAATTAATTAAATGGTTAGCCACATGTTGGTGAAGCCAAAATGTAATAATAACAATTGAATTTAAAATATGCCACACGTTGAGGACGTCAATATGTAGTATTCGAAATTGAAAATTTAAAAATTAAACAGTGCCCCACATTGGTGAAGCCAAAAAGTGGTATATAAATGAAATTACAATTAAACACAACAGTTAGCCCGCGTTGATTGTATTATTTTAGCTTTACAGGAAAGGAAGTTAATAATAATATTTTATTTAATTAACAAAATCATTAATTAATTCATTAAAAATTATTTAAATTACAAATAATTATTCGATGACCTATTACAACCTTTATTTCACACAATAAACAAATTTTACTTTTAAAGCATTGTCGTCATCTTCAGTCGTCGAAACGTTGCGTCTTATTATAAATATGCAAAACCCGTGTGAATTCCGAGAACTATTTATTGAACAACTTCACTGGGAAAGACTTCAATCTTTGCTTATAAATACTCTCACGAATATTGTTGTCGACATTTGGCAGGCTAATCTACCTTCTTCAAAAAATACAATTTATCCCATTCAAAGGAAAATTCTCTTGAGAATTTTTCCGTAAAAGATTAAACAAGAAGTTTTGCAAAGTTAACTAGATTTTTAATGTCTCATTTTTCAACACTATAAACAGATAACAATTTTTTTTACAAAGGATAATAAATACAGTTATTGTTTTGTCAACTGGTTGTACTTGATATATTTGGAAATGGCACATAACTAATTTCATATTTTCCAGATTTTATTTAAAGTAGCGTAAATGTCGTACAATAAAATAACTTAATTTATTAAATATATGTAACAATACAACAACTTCTTATGATTTAAATATTAAATTTAGTACGGTTTTATTGTATTGTAATTTAATATAACACTAAATTTCATGAAGAAATACTAATTTACGAGTATTTAGCTTATGAGTAATCATTTTTTAATTTGTGATAACTAAATTATGGAATATACGCGGCAAGTGAATCGGATCAGTTTCACATGAAATCTAAAACAATAAACTGACGTGTAACAAATCTATATCAATAAAATGGATTAATCGTCGCCCTTTGTTATTCGACTATATAATAGTTGATATCTTGCTTAAATTTAAACTTTTTGAGTGTCATTGATGAGGATTGCAAATCAGTCAGGTTTTACCGGTCCTTCTATGTGTATTTTTACTTTTTAAATTATCTACTTTCTGAATGTTATGGTCTCCGGCTCCAAGTATAGAATAATTTTATGGTACTTTATTGCGTATCGCCCCCCAGTCACCCTGGTTACCCAATCCTTTGATTCCACTATTATCGCATAGTAGTACAGACATTTTACTTCATCCAACTACAACTTGTAAAATCAAATTACAACGTTCTATCGACACTAGAAACATTGAGAGTTTACCCGTTTATAAAATACACTTCGAAATAATAACTATAGTCCATTTGGATCTCTGTGCTGAGACTCTTTAAGTGGTTTTCTTAATTCCTGTATTTTCTGTTTCTCCGTTTAATCTATCCTCTGAAGATCTTCGACACGAAAATTTACTTTCACAGCATTAAATTGTAATTATATATTTTATTTAGTCATATAAATTATTTTAAAATATCAATGACCTGAAATTATATATTAAATTGTTCATACATTGCAAACTGCAATAAAATTGGGAAGTGATGAAAAACGATCCATTCACTTTCATAAAAATTTCTGGAAGAGAACAAAATTTAATGCCTCCTGACAAATAAACACAATTATTTACGGCACAAGCCTTAGAATTAGTATAAAAATAAAATATTTTTGTTTCTTATAGAATGTATAAACGTTCCTGTATAGCATAAATTTATTTACTGTACATACGACTGCGGCATGAAACATTTTTCAGAGTCATTATAATCAAATAATAAACAAAATTATTAATTATCACATTTAAGAATAGAAAGTGATGAAACAGTTGATTTCGAGTTGCAATTTCAAAGATCATAGGTAACGTATACGCAGAAAACCGTTATTACATCTTAATGGACGTACACTTGCTCGACGAAATGCTGGTTAAGGGTTTAATCTCAAAATTAGCAATTCAAAGTGACTAAAGTACGAGGTTAACTGTAGCGCGCTAGGCGTTGATCCTCCCCACTGTGAGCTGCTGAATGAGACTCAAACGCAGCGTGGCAGCCGGAATGGTTAGTCAAACAAAAGGAGGGGGGCGTTCACCGTTAACTTGAAAGTTGTCAAATTAAACATGACACAACCACTTTATTATTAATATTTTCGTAATCCTTGTATGGCCTGAGCATATGCTCAACTCGAGCTCATTTATAACACCAAAATGAAAATTGCGGCAGCGATACAATCTACTCGTTACGTCTCTTCTACACAGGAACTGATCAATAGCATAAAAGAGGCATTCACGCCCTCCATTCCTGGCTTGCTTCCAACATTCATAGAGTAATAAATAACAAGCAACCGATTAACCTCCTGTGGTGAGAGGTCAGCTTCGCGGTCATCATAGACGAGGTATAGGTTAGCGCTTTGGCTGCTTTAAACACCACTTCAAAATAGCCCCTAAAAGAGTTTACGAATACAGAAAATTAACGATGATGAAAACTAATTTCAAAGGGGGAATTAAAAATACATTGACAGACAAAAAAAATAAGAAATGAAAAATTTACGTCTGTATTGACGAAATGAAATTATAAGAAATTGACGTAACTGAATGCTAGAATAAGATAGCATTTATATTGGCACTAAAATGATTAAAGACATTGACATCGAGGAACGTTGTATGATGAACGTTATGTAATGCCTATCGCCATAGTATAAAGGCCATAGTGGGTCTTATTAAGAAACGGTATGCTATTTCCTTCGTCCCCTTCGAATTTTTCTTCAAAAACTTACGGATAATATGAGGATCCCTCAATCCATAAAATATTTTCACTACAATTTAGAACTTTACTCAAAATAAATTCCAGATATTTTCAATTACAATTTCCGCTACTTCCTTATTTCCGAATTTGAAGAGTATTGGAAGAACCATTTCTTGGTAAAAACAATCGCCTTGCTTACAGTCGATTTAATTTTATTTTTATTTGTTAGCAACCATTCGGTTATTTTATTCAAGTATAGAGATAGGAGGTCTGCGAGGGCTATTCTCTCGCAGGCAATACCTGCGAGGGATGTTCTCTCACAGGCAGAACCTTGTAAGAGAGATAGGAAGGGGCTACCTTTGGGGATGTCTTTTCGTCTCCGATTTTGAACTAAGGTTCCCACAAGCCGAGGCACCTCGGCCTGTTCTGAGAGGTGTATGTTCCGGGGTCACAGACCTTGGGCATACGGTAAGAGTTGTCTGCTATTCCCATTGGAATAGTCGGCCAGCTGCCTCCTAAACTGGTCGAGGCACGGAGAAGGAAATGCTGCGTCCCCACAGCAAACTCCTCTCCAGCTATCGGAAGGGCGTGGGACAAGTACCCAATGCCCGACTTACCTGATGCAGGTTTTTCAAGGATTTTCCCTGCATTTCTTTAGGCGAATGCCGGGTAGGATCCTTAAAATATAGCCCGGGGGACCTAGTTCACCCTTGGCTACCTTCCTCTACCCTTCCGCATCCCCCCTTTCAAATCCCTTCCTTTGCTATTAAAGGGGAGTTGCACAACGCGGATTACCCTCATGTAGCCTGTTGCCCTAAAAAAAAAATTATTCAAGTCTTCCTGAGGTATGTTAACGTCCACAGCCCATTTTATCGCTCAGTATACAATTCAAACGTACGCAACTACTTACCCTATTCCACAATTTATTTTTAGATAAATATTTACTCTCTTCATTTGCAGTTTATTTCTTTATATATTGTTGCGACCTCTTTTTTCTCACACTCCAGAGGAACTCTATAGAATAGATTGCGTCTCGCGGACCTGGAGCCCAAAGCCCTTTCACTGTCTAGTCCTCGTCGCTAATTACCACAAGCGCAGAGTGATTCTCATCTCTGACCCGCAGACCGCCTCACTGCATCGCCATGTTGTAACTTGTGCGTTATCTCGTAATTTACGTGTCAGGTGAATGCGCGCCGCTGTTATTTGTGTATGACATCGTTTAGAGTCGTGCTACGACGCAAGGAAATCTGTGTGCTGTAGATGAATATTCTTCATCCTACCTCGGAGATATCTCCAGTGTCACAGGCGATCGTGATGGGAATGGAAAGTAACACAATTAGTCGCAAAGGGTAAAGGGAAGAATTTATTTCATTAATAGATGTTAGAATTCATATTGTGAATACTTTCTGTAGGTTACAACTTAAATTTTTACAGATCACCGGTTTAAATTGAAAAATTAATAAATTGATAACTGTAACTCATAGGCAATAGTTTAAAATTTTGTTGACACAGTAGTTCAAAATATCGTATTCATAACCTGAGTTTATTTCTAGGAATTACCAATACGAAATAGCTTTTTTTTCTGACTAAATAACACATATTATGAATTTTTTTACTGTGTATAAAATATCTTGAGGTTGCAGCAGGTTTAAATGGAAATAAATTGTCCACATGAGGGGTATCACTTGTAATGTAGAATACAATTGGCGAAACCGTGGAAATGATAATCGACTTTGTATTTAAAATAATTATAAGGTTGGCTTATTTCTTTAGAAATGGACCAAAATTATTTATTTCTAAAATTAACATGACTCCATCATTGGAATCACACAACGACGAAAACACACTGAAGAAAAAACCATGGTAAGTATTCGTAATAGTATCTCGGAGAGAGAATTTTAAATACAACGATAACATCTTATGTTTCAAAATTAAATACTTCTTAGGCACTATAATCAATTTCTATCAATTTAATTAACCACCTATTGTCGTAAGATGCGTGATTGACCATATTTCACATAATAATTCAAATAATTTGCTTTTCATAAAATGATTATTTATAATTATGATAACTTTGTCAGATTTAGGTATATAAACGAATAATACTCATAATATTTCCCTTTAACATTTTGTGTTACGTTATAACTTATTTTCAACACAGCAACTATTTCCTTTCAATAAATTTATCTTGTAAAAGGTTAGGCGACCCTACGAAAATATGGCTCCTTCCAACACCCTTAGTTATCTAGATAAATTGTTAGACATTTCTAAATTAACCGTTTAGACTGGCAGGTGATCGTTTTAATTTAAGACGTCGTTTTTGAGATACTAACTTTATCATTTACCATGTATTTATGAAATATACCTCTAAAACATGAAATGGAGGAAAATTTATATTCGTAATGAGAAACTGCGATAAAACTATCGTACTTGCTAGAAACGTTGTAGTCGGAGCAGAAATATTCTGTCATGATGATTCGTAGTCCAGTATATGCACGAGAGAAATCGTGTGTTGTGTGTTGCATTCACGAAGGGGGAGAGAATTTCTTTATGATGACGAGTGTACTTCAACAGAACATTATTAACACAAATGTCCCTTAAAACCCTATTACACATTTAACGTACTGATTTACTAGTAGCTACGACACTTTTCCCATGAAAATGAGGCATTAGGCGTTTAAGAAAGGAGCATTGTATTAGTTTCTATTATAACCGCAACTCATAATTATATTTGTAAATTAAATCCAGTTTTCTGCAGCAAGATAATTCGGGTAAAATGGGATTCAAAACAAAAATACTAAAAAATATCTTGAAATGAAACCGGTTATATATTAAAATTTAAACTGGCAAAGATATTGAGATTAAGTTTCAATAGAGGTCCTAAAATTAATTTTCGACTTGCCAAATTATTATGACTACCTGTATTTTTTATGATGTCTCTAGAGGGCCTGAACTATATATAAATGAAAGCTTTTTGTTTACCACGGAAGTAGAGGCGAATAGTTTCTGAAGACATCGGTTAACGACGCGACTTGACAGCCTTTGAACGTGGGACAATTTTAGGCGCTAGGAGTAAAGGAGCAAGTATAAGCAAAGCAGCTGCATTCGTTAAATGTTCAAGAGCAGCTTTTGTTAAAGTGATTAGAGGCTGGGATGACAACTGGTAAACTGTCTGAATGTGCGAGTTGTAGGCGTCAGCGTCTCGGGCGAAACAGAGAGTAACAAGACTGGTCACAAGACATCAAAAAGGCAACAGTACATTAAATTACAGTAGGTCTATCCAAGGAATCTCTAAAGTACCTGAAACACTGCATGTTATGGAATCCGAACATCTTTTCTGTATACAGTGATCAAGAAGAAGAATCTTCAATTCGTAATGAATCACAAGTATTGGAGAGTCCGGTCCGATGAATCACGTTTGCTGTTGCATTATTCTGATGGAAGAGTGAGAATTTGGTTGAAACTACACGTGGACCTAAGATACACGAGTACAACCCTTCAAGATAATAAAGGTAGTCTTTGGGGCATGTTTTGAGTTTGGAAAAAAAAAATTAAGTATCGTTACTGATCAAGTTGATCCTATTATATTGATTGCGTGTTCAAAAGAAGATGGGCACATCCAGCAAGACTATGTGCCGTGTAACTGTCCTTGTACTGAACTTAGATGACTCCCGCGATCACCAAATCTCACTCCAATTGAGCATTTGTAGAAATAAATAGAAAGAGCCATCTGGCAGCTGGAATAGCTGAATAGCGCTGTCATTTGTGTGAAATTTGATCTCATACAATTGACAGTCCTATTCATCAGATATGGTGTGAGATAGTCGCATTACCTTTCAGCATCTGAAAATTCCCATTCATAATTATTCATAGAACGACTCATTTTTTTCTTCTGAGTGATTACTCAGAAGATATATACAACCAATCACACATATTATCTTTCTAAATTTTGTAGCCACAGGCATAATTTTCTCGCGGATATTTCTTTTGAATCAATTTACTTCCTTGTAGGGAATCTGACGACCATTGTCGACCTTTGCGACAAAGTAGTACCAATCGATGAACGAGTTATCATGCGACTTTATCTGATACACGTGATATTCGTTTGGCCCAGTTTCATCCGACAACCCTCTTCCGTGTCTACAGGATAACATTAAAAAATACACCCATTCAAGTTTTATTTTATTAGTATTTTTCATTGCTGTCATCCTTACCGAAATACGAAGCCGAGACGTTTAATTTGAGTACGAGTATGTGTGTACACCATTTCCTGCATAAAGCTTAGCAATAATAGAAACGTATCGTGACTAGGGATTTAATGTTTCCATGACAGCCTCTCACTTAGTGCAACAGGTGTGAATGTCCCACATACCAGGGACTGTGTGGGAAGCAATCTCACTTTTCCCAGCTCTGGTCGTTAGTAGCAACATAAATCAATCACCAAAGCCTAGAGTAATGCATAAATCAACGACCATTCACAGAGATTATGCAACCAGATCGTGGCGCACTATCGATTCAAGGAGAACTAAATCTCCAAGACTCTGACCTCTCCAATAGCGTGTACGTGTCTCGACGAAATATATGTTCAGGAATGTAAATATAAATAAATTCCTTTTTATTCAATGAATGATTGTAGGCAGTTTCCAACGCTTTATGTAATACTGTATTCATCAGGTGAAGAAAATCGTAAGTTTTGTAAAAAAGACAAACCATGTGATGAACTAAAAATCCAAATATATATATATATATATATATATATATATATATTGACAACTTAATTATCTATTTAATTTAATTTCGTTAGTTATGATCCAATTCAGACGTTTTCATATATTAAACTGTGTAGAAAAACTTAAAAGAGTTTAATCTTAATCGGTTCTACTGTTTTCTTGTCAAAATCAACCAGAGTCAACGTGACAGGCAGAAATTTATATGACTATAGTATATGATTGCCTAATACATGAGACGTAAAGGTCTGAGGTCTTTTACATTCACTCCTTTTAAATCGTATTTTATGCTATAAGGCTTGCATATTTTCGCACAAATTACACATTTCTTTTGCGTCAACAGGGAATTTCCCCCTACAGGTTGAAATTTTCGGTTGTTAATTATAGTACACATTCCCGTGAGAATACCTAAGAAAAGTACCTAATTCAGATATGAAGTTAAGAGATTTTAGTTTGAATTTATTGGTTACCTGATACAAGCTGCTGCTGGTGCCAATTTCTTATTCATAATTTGATATTATAATAAATGGCGTGAATTTTCTGTGTATGATAATATATTCAGGTCTCAGTAAAATACCACGATTCTCTAGTTTCCTATAATACGACGTCTTGGTTTGAATACTAATTAATATGCAGATGTTTCCTGATAATTTAATTTATTTTTGAAAGACTGAAGCAAAATAATTAACAACATTTGCAAATGAATCAAATGTTTGATTAAAATGCCAACAATGGTGAAAGAGTAAATTATTAAAAACTTCTTTGTATGTAAGTGCTTGTAATATTGAGATAGCTACGTTGTGCTTAGCATAACATGTACAAAGTGGTGTGACATGGCTGACGTATTGCCTACGTTTACGTATGCAACGCATGAACATCATTTGTAAATACGCAACACAGAAAGCTAAATAACTCTTCAAAGTTTGTTTGTTCTAAAGTGATTGCGTGTATAAATATCAGTTTTCAAATAGGAAGTTTCGTTGTATAACGAGAACTGGTTGGTTTTTGAGATTTGGTTCGATATTGTAGTACGTGACAACAAGAGAAAGAAGCAGTGCGCACCCATCGTACTTCCTGACGCTAAATGGGATCCCGCTCTTGTAAATGAATCCGTGGAAGTTGGTCTCGGGGTTAGTGAGCCTGCCTCTCAAACCTAAGACCGGTTTGGGTCCGTCCTGATCAAGTGGTTATTCAGGACCACCTCCCTCGGATAACATTTAAGCTGCTGTGACATAACAATCAAAATAACACTTTCTATGATCGACCCAAGATCCCGCTGCTCAGATAATCTTAAAGCGTTAACACGTTAAAATTAAACTATACTAAGAATAAACGAAGGAAACTATATAAGTCAGTGATTTTGAGATCTACTTCGAAATTAAGCAGTGCCAAAAGCGTATTAACTGATGGTTAACACTAACGTGGAGGCAGACTAATCCCTTTGTGAACACTGACCGATTTTCGTGATGCCGGATCATGTCCACGCGCTTGAAGTAAGCCATATTTTATTGTTGCGATGATTGACTGGTAAGACGGATGAGCAGAAGGAGAATTCGTTTCTGCTATTTCAGAGATAATATCGGTCGGGAATTCACTAGCCGCTTGTCTCTCGCTGGAATCATCACGACCGAAGCCTCGCGGCTGTCAGGCCAAAGCGGCCAAATTAAAACTTAAAAAATCGCGCTGGCAGATGGAATCTCCACTTCCACGGAGATGAGATAGCCATCTGACAGCGGCGCTGAGGAGCCCTGAGGTCGCGGATCGACTCCTCAACACGCCCATGGAATAGTCGCCGGTTAAAAGGCGTGGAAGATGTCCTCCAGGACTAAAAGATCCACTCGATAAAACCATTCAAGAGCCAAGACCAAAGGCAGGCACAGCATACAGATGACACTTTATTCAAAATGACTTCTATTGTCGCTTAAATGATACGTTTTCATATGGCAATTTTAATGGCTTTATTGTTCACCAAAAGTTATTGAAGACAATTAAGAAGGTCTGAAAGTTATTCTTCTGTTTAAAAAATTATTTTTTCTTCATAAATAGTATTAAACGCGTGAAATTAAACCATGACAATAAAGTAAACGTTCTATGACATAAACTAATACAATAAAAAAAATTAGAAGCCACAATAGGTTTAAAATAAGGAATCAAACTTCCTGAAAATTATATAGTAATAGACATCGGAATTTGTGGTAAAGGAGTAAAATATGATCGGAAACTCATTTCTAGGAGCCGAATTATCATGGGCAAAATCCGAATTATTGGAGGAAGACTATGAAAACCTTGAGAGCATTACGCTAGAATAGAAGATATATTTAATAAAAGAGTAAAGCGACGAAGTAGATGAAAGATTAAACGCTCGAGATTAGAAAACAGTAGTAGTGAAATACTCGTAGAACTTGCTTTATATTACACAATATTACTATATTCGTACAAGTTGCATTGAACTTTATTGTTTAGATGGAATATATATATATATATATATATATATATATATATATATATATACTTATATCAAGGAAAATGTCGTAAAATTTTAACCTAAGTTCTAATACCATAACGTCATTAAATTAATGGAGATTTAACTGAATAACAAACCAAATATTAAAGTGTTGTCGTATTAAAATCACTAAAGAAGAACGTATCATGAAGAGAATATTTGAATGGTTTAAATTCAATTCATTGTTCAATTTTCTCCTGACTTATTCGTTAATTAATATACATACATTCTAGTACATCATGAATAGGCTGTACCCTCGCTCTTTCTGAACGTTTGTTATCGACTAAATCATACAAAAGGAGGAAGGCTGCTTTTATTATTATTTCTTTGCTTTTTATTTTCGTTTGCGAAGGTAGAAGGCGGTGTGACATTATTTTCTAATTAAATGTTTGAATAATGTCAATGTTTTTTAAAAAAATAATTAAACCTATTAATTAATGAATGATTGAATATTAGTGAAACGTTCCATGTTCACGTCGTACGGAAATGTAGAAAATTAATTAAAAAATTAAGCGTCGGAAAGCTAGAACTACCATCAAAAGAAAGGGGCTACGAAACTTTAACCGTCACGCTAACACATATATATTTAATTTAGAGCTATTATTTTAATAAAATACAACTTGGAGGGAGAGGGATATGCAAATTAAATAATTTTGTAAAAACAGTTTTAAAAGCCCAGATTTTAAATAAACTTGAAATATCTATAATCCCTTTTCACTAATCTTAAGCCATTAAGCATTTAATTAAATTAATATCACAGGCTTTAAAATGCGTTATACCTAAAAAATTATAACATTGTAAACGTCATTGTTCTAAAAAAATTTTGATCCAGGTCAGTTCAGATTTACATACAATTTGCAACTCAAATTTCATTTTTATCGAAATTTTGGGGCTACACATTTCTGGAATTATACATTTTATTATGAAGATCATGTCTCTTGAATTTTCGTGATATAACGCATGCATATTGAGAAAGATTCTTAATGCGTAGGCGTCAGATGCAATTGTAAAGCCGAGTAACGCCCGGGAAACAGGAAAGCGAATGGCGTGACTTATGCCCTATTCCGTGTCTGTTGAGGAGAGGGCGGTGTCATTACGTTGACGTTTGAGAGAGGCCGTTATATTTATATGATAAGACCACGTTTCATGTTTCACGTAGCTAGAAATATTATATTCAGAAAGCGTGTCATTACAGCTTCTTTATTTTTCTCTAAAATCAAACAATTATTTATTTCACAACTTCATCTATAATATAATCTATAGTCTCCTTTGACGGTTTTAATTAATAATTTAATAAGATAATAATAAATCGATCATCTAGTAAGATCATCTTAAAAATAGATAAAATCGCAAAATAGGGATATCAAACAATTAGTTCTATTTAAAGTGTCACATGCAAACCTACCACTAGAGAACGTACGAGGGTAAGTCAAAAAGTAAATGCACTTTTAATAATAAAATATGATGGCCACTCAGTGAGAAATAAAATGAAATCATCTGACCATCAATAAGTAAAACATTAATTTTTGAATAAATTCATTTATTAAAAGGCGTTTCGTCTTCGGATTATGACCTCTTCAGTTTATAGGAAATTTTAATCAAGAACGTCTATAAATTATTATTGTGGTAAATTACAATAAAAAAAATTAAAATAATAATAATAAAATTTAATAAAACCAGAACATCATTCAAACGCTCAAATATCATCCATTCCAGTTTAAATACTGTTGTTTGTCAGCCACAAAGGGCCGAACTTAAAATTTATATACATACAAAGTTTATAATAAATTTAAAAACCTTACAAACATATTAATAATGAATTAAATTGAGATTCTGAGTGTAATTTTTTACAAATTTCGCTCATCAATCTGAATATTGACATTAACACAATCGATATTCTGATTGAAGTTAAAACTCGGAAATTTTTTTTTCAAATTTGAAATATCCTGTCCAGAAATAGTCACTTTGACGAAACATTTTTAACTTCCTTTACAGAATGTTTTCTTATTAAATATCTAATAATTTAATTAATTTTATTTTGGACTGAACGACCATCAAATTTTATTATATTAAAGGTCAGATAACTTTTATAATTTAAATACACTTTTTCCCCTTGTATGTATGTTTGCAGCAGAACGTTCTGCGATTGAAAATATGGCACTACTGTGACAGGTTACAGCGTTATGACTTCCATTACCTATGCAACGCTGATAAGCAAACATGGGAGTGCCATTGTTCGTTAACACCACAGAAGAACGGCTTTCCGTAAACCTTTTTTATGTGCAATAAACCGAATCATCAATAACCAAGGGTTCGTCACTTCGAATCAAAGTGAAAACTCCAGTGCATGGAATAAAATCACCCAGAATGTTCAATTAAACAGACATTCAAGAGCCAACCCTTCTGCAGGAAGTAATATTGTCAAACGTTTGGAAGGCAGAAATGGGCAAATTCTGTAAACCATCAACTGGTAAAGGTAATGTTAAGACGCCGGCGTATCGTCACTTGTAAACGGGAAAGCGTGGCAGACGAAACTTGCTGCTCAACGAAAATGTTTTACACAGTGTCAGAAATATACTGTAAATATGGAGCATTTGTATTGAAAATTTGGATGACGATGTTGAAGAATTGTCACTTGTATTTTGATTCTGCGAATTTATTTAAATTTATTTATTAATTGGCAATAAGAATTTAGTATTCTATGCCTCAATGTGCTGACCTACGAAGAACAAGAAGTGTGTAGACAGGGTGTGTATGTATAGGGTAATCCACATAGTGGCAAATCCCCTCTTATAGCATAGGAAAGGGACTGAAAGGGGGGATGCGGAAAGATAGAGCAAGGTAGCCTAGGATTAACTAGAGTCCCCGAGCTACAGTTTAAGGATCGTACCCGGCAATTCGCCTAAATGTGAAGCAGGAAAAACCCAAGAAAACCTGCATCATGTAGGTCGGGAGAGGGATTTGCTGTGGGGACGCAGCATTCCCTTCTCCGTTCCTCGGCCAGTTTAGGAGGCAGCTGGCCGACTATTTCAATAGGAATAGCAGATAACTCTTACCGTGTGCCCAAGGTCTGTGACTCCGGAACATTCTCCTCTCAAAACAGGCCGAGGTGCCTCCGCATGTGGGAAACTTAGTTCAAAAACCAGAGTGAGGAGAAGGCATTTGTAAAGATAGCCTCATCCAGAGCTCTCTAGGAAGGTTCACAAGCGAGAGAATAGCCCTCGCACTGTGGTGTTCTTTTAACCGACGTTTGTAGGAAACTTTCCAGTGAGATGTTCTCATGATGATGGAAATGAACAATCACAACATCCATGCCCTCGCCGGTTTTCGAACCCGGGACCCCTGTATTGTTAGGCAATCATATATACAATTTTCTGAAGTCCTCAAATTTATTTTTGGGATACGTCTTTTATAATGATTTAAATTAGTAAAAGAATCTTCAAATACGTTTTTTTCTGAGCATAATAAATAGCGGTAACAAAATAAATTGCTTGCGTATAACATATTTCAATTAAAAAAATTTTCACAGTAGTTGAAAAAGCTAATTTGTTTGATAATGAAACTCATTTCATTCATGAAATATGAAGCAGTTCGCTTTTGTGTAATTTATTTCCTTAAATGAAAATAAATATATTACCTTGGGCGCCCCATTACTGTCACCGTAAACTGTCAGTAATCAGTAAATAATCCAAACACATGTTTTGGGATTCATATGATATCGACTTCCCATTTAGCTTCTTTAAGTAAAGACTATATTTTGACTTGAAAATTTATCGACAACTGCAGATGATGGCCATATGTTAAGGATATTGCTCGGAGAAGCAGCCTGCGAGCCGTTCAACGAAAATGAATAGTGCCATTTTCCAAACAGACACATTAACCAAGATGTAGCCATTACTTTATTTGGATTTTCAGATCAATATAATTTAGCACAGTACGTCTCGGATGATCATAAATCTATCTAGAAGACCGCCGCAGATAATCATCACCTAATACATTGTTACGGAATAGAGCGATACAGCAAGAGGCCTACCTGACGTCTGTCCTGATTTATTAAGCGACTTTATCTGCAGCTCCGTGAAAAATAACTGTGTTTATCGTCCTCTATTACAGGAACTACATTGTAAAGACACATTCGCTATCCTCTGACATTGCTCTCAGCCATATTCAGCGTCACTGAAACTTGTTTCGTATCTCACGCAAATTTTATTACTATGCTGTTCGCAAAGGATAATTCAATGAAAACAAAATAACCTGTAATTTGACGTAGCTGTGTGACAGTAAATAAGGTCAACATTAATTTAGATACTCTTCCTATATACCGCTTCGTCTGCTATGGAATGGACTCAAATTTTTGCTAAAAGATTTCGTTTATGTAAGTCTGATTTTTATGAAACAGCAATTTATTATACAAGACTTGTATTACAAATTCTATGGGTTTATATAGTAAAGCACAATAAATTCCTCAGGTTTAACTAGAAATTTATTTCTTGAACGTTACATTATATAAAGTAGCTTTCACCTATTGTAACCATAGTTTTCAACATGAGTAATACCCGAAAGTCCCAGTTTATATAATGACGTATAAGAAATAAATTTCTTGTTAAATCTAAGCAATGCATTTTGGGTAGCTATTTAAAACCATTAAAACTATTAAAACTATTAAATTTACAGACCGTCTAAGTTTAAGTATTCACTCAGCTGCTATGTTTAATATGGATTTTTATTGAATATTTATAAGTTATTTAAATTTTTACTTAGTTTATTAATTGTTTGGAAGGTGAAATAAATTACAATATGTAATAATTTATGTTTGATTAACACAAAAAATTAACTTCCTGTCTTATTATAAACTAGCTGAGTGCCCAGGCGTTGCCCGTGTCTTATTTATATAAACCCGAAAAAGAATTTAATTCTATATTAATCTTTAGTCAAGAAGACACAACCTAAATCTAACTATTCCTAGTTCCGTACACAATTTCGACCAATAGTGCTTTAATTGAACAGCTATAAAATACATTGAATTTTATTGCATCAATCTCAACAAACATACCTACGAATTTCTTTACCAATACATAAATATACTGCATTAATTTAATAGCTATAAGATACATAGAATTTAATTGCATAATAGCAACAAACATACCATCGTTATTCTTTAGAAATATAATTCTCCGCGAACAAATAATTGTCAGTAAGTCTGCAGACAGTACTTCTTGAGTATTGCAGGATATAATTGTGCATCAGTATTCGCACATTACGAAGGATTGAAGTGATCAAATTGATAGCTACATTCCAAATGTAAAGAAATGGTGGCCATATTGCACTCACTAAATTAACTAACATTTTCCGCAACGATTGTAAAGTATTTTGTATTGTTTTTTATTATCACTCGATGGAGTATTACTGGATAGAATTATACTTTTATTCAATGAAAATATTTCTGCTTCATTTCATTACGGAAAAATCGAACTATTTCCTTTGTTCGTCGCGTAGTAACGCCTCTCTCTGTCGCGTGATGTCATGATATATTGGCGAGCAGTAATTTATCACTTAATGATCACTTTTTAAAATTATAATTCTTTTCACATTTATGCTAGTGGTTTGTCACCCCCACAGTACCGGTTCTCGATTTTGGCAGAATACGTATACCAATTTTTGTTGCATTCTGTCCACGCGATAAAATTTGTATAAAGAACAACATAAATACATACATACGTACATACATACAAATATACATCCTTTTTTATTATATAGATTTAAATTACCCAACAGCTACAAACACACAAAAAAAACAGACAATTTCTGAGGGGGGTTGGTGGGCCAAAGTAGGGTGCTCGTATAGCTATACTGAACCGACTTTGATGGGATTATTTTCCGATTCATTACCAGTTTCAGATCTGGCAGGTCAAGACAAAGAAGATGGCTCAGACGGACGCAGAAATCCCTCGTATTTCCTGGAAAATGGTCACCCAGTTGGCCTACAGGTTCTCGTCAGCAGGGCAGTTCCAAAATCTCACTCTGAAAACCACAATCAGCATCCTAAACTTGAAAACTAACTCATAGCATCCTCAAACAGACTCCAAAACACAACGCTTTCTAACTGAAACCTACCTTCCTCTCCAAAACCCAACTTCTTTATAACTTCAAGAGTAACTGTCCTCCACACTCCAAAACTAAACACTACCTAACTTATTCATAGCCTCCTCAAATGGCACTAACTCCTGCTCCAAAGCTAACTTATAACATCTCCGAACAGACTAACTGATAACATGTCAGAAGTAACGAACTGTAAATTAAAAACTAACTAACTTCAGCTTACTCTGCAAGCTCTTTCCACGCCTCGGTTATCCGAAATACAGCGTCTACTACTTTAATCTAATAGGACTTAGATCTCAATATCTTAATTCTATTTAAAGTTTAGAAACTAAATGTATGTATGAAATAAATAAATTTTGAAATGTTTCGACCTACCCTCGAGCAAGTTGAATCCGAAATGGTATATAACACTTATTCTGCGCAAAGCAGTTAAATTCATCAAATTTTAAACTTAAGCATAAACCAGAATACATGAATTGAAGTGACTTAAATTAATGTTATATAACACTTATTCTGCGCAAAGCAGTTAAATTCATCAAATTTTAAACTTAAGCAAAAACTAGAATACATGAATTGAAGTGACTAAAATTAATGGTATATAACACTTATTCTGCGCAAAGCAGTTAAATTGATCAAATTTTAAACTTAAGCAAAAACCAGAATACATGAATTGAAGTGACTTAAATTAAATAAGAAATCAAACTTGCCTTATGCATTCGAATTATGAGGACAAAACTTTGTATTTCTTTGTGTATTTTTAATTTCTTCGGAGTAGTAATTCTCGAATTAGAAAGTGTATTAAATATTCCATTTGGTTGACTATTATGAATATTTGCTTAATATGTCAATTTCTAGATACTTACTGTCCCGGTCAATATACTAGTCCTATGAGTTATAATTAGAATATCTTAAAGTCAACTAACCAGATTTTCAGTATACTGGTCTTATTCTTCTAAAAATTTAATACTCTTCATAGTAAGATATCTGAATACATAGTTTCTCAAACTATCTGCACCTAATTTGCATGGTGATTAATAAGTTGCATCCCAAAAGCTTAAAGTTTTCACAAAATATAAAATAGCTGTTTGTAAACTTAAACTTTTAATTCAAATAATCATTAATTTTCTGTTAATTACTTATTTACTCGTACAAGGATACCTTTATAATTTTGGAATCCATCAATGCATAAAAGGCGACTCCTTTCTTAATTATAGGTGACAATCAGAATAAAGCAATTACTAACATCTCCATCAGCATGAGAAATAATTAAATGATCTTGATTCTTAAAATAGCAGTACAGCGCAATAGGCAGGGTAACAGAGGCTTAAACTTGAAAAATTTCAAAAGAAGTGAGACCTGTCAACGTCTACACCGTGGAAGTTTGTATTTGTGTTCTTAATGGAAATTTAAAATGCACTCGCGGGCAGCATTTTGAAGTAGACATCACTGTGATATATTAGGAGACGATGTGAATAAATACGCTATTACACGCTCATTTAATATCTGGCGAAAAGTTCCCGCTGGCTGGAGCGCGGTGCGTAGCGCGGAACCAATCGCTGGGCACGCTCATCCAAAAATTAAGCCGTCTACGGGAATGAATTATTCATAACGACGCAGTAATTTGCTGTTTCTAGTGTCCTGGTGGCTACAGGTGTGGATATTACACAATTATAACATCTAGAATGAGAAAGCAGTCTCTTTCCACTCGCTGGGCACGCATTTTCGCCATGGGCGTTAACGACGACGTCGAATAAGGAACAATGTGACAAATATCACAATTACCCGCCCCAATTTCTTTGCTTCCGTTATTGTTTTTTAACTCAAATAATGTATTGAAATGACCATATATATTATGGACCACGAGGTACCTAAGTTGAATGTTATAACATTTCTATTATATTTAATACTAGCTGGGTGCCCGGCGTTGCTCGTGTACTTATTTATATAAACTCGAAAAAGTATTTAATTGAATACTTAAATATATTCCTTGAGTATTTCAGGATATAATCGTCACTCAGTCTTCATACATTACGAAATATTACATTGATGAAATTGTTAGCTAGACTCACAACTAATACAGCGCGAAAATTAACTTACATTTTCCCCAAGGATGGTAAAGTAATTCGTATTCTTCTTTATTATCATTCGATGGAATATTTCTGTATAAAATTATACTTTTTATTTAAAAAAAATATTTCTGCTTTATTTCATTACGAAATACAGAACTATATTTAGGATGCGACAATGTCTTGAAAACTTATGACGTCATCGTATCGCGCAGTAATTTAACACTAATTCGTATCTTATTTCAATTATAATTATTTCCGCGTTTATGCTAGTGGTTTGTCACCCCCACAGTACCGGTTCTCGATTTTGGCAGAATACGTATACCAATTTTTGTTGCATTCTGTCGACGCGATAAAATTTGTATAAAGAACAACGTAAATACATACATACATACATACATACAAATATACATCCTTTTTTATTATATAGATAGATGTTTCTTTGACTCGCTCTCATATTCAACAGTCATCTTCAACAGTTTATATAGATAAAATAGTACTTTTTCCTACACGTTGTTTATAATCTTAATTCCTGTCCACCGTCTAACAATGTTCGTTTTAAAACAAATGGTTCGGGCCTATTTGGAGTAAACTTAACGTCAATAATGAAATAAATAGCAAAATACAGACAAAATAAATTATTATATAAAGACCACGGAAACGTTGTGTGGAATTTGTATAATAAATTCTTTTGTCTGTATTTGGCTGTTTTATCTTATTATTAATTTTCAGACAGGCTCGTTATATATTCAAAACTTAACATCGTCAGACAAACCCCTGAGAAATTATTTAATGATATAAAACTGCGAATAAGGTCTTTAAATAGCCAAATAACAGACAAAAATAAGTGCTAAATAATATTTGCCTGTTATTTTGCTATTTATTTATGTAATTAGTATACTTGTAACACCGTCGTATCTTAATTCAATCACCATACAAAACTGTCACCTTCAGAAAATCTTGCAGACATTCTGAACTCTTGAATTTTTCGGTTGTCTCGAGGAAACGGTTTTTTCAAAGTTGTAAAGAGGTCTTCAGCAATATCAACTTGCCAATCCGTCACATTAAATAAAAATGGGGAAAGCTCCAAATCCTGGTTTTAATCCCTAGATATTTTATTCACTTTTCATAGAATGGATAAAAAAAAGCGGTAAATAATTTTGAGGATATTTGAAATAGTCGTATACTATTTTAAAAAGTAAAAACACAAAATTATGTTTTCCCAAATGGATTACCCTATGCATAGCATGTCTGAAAGATTTTCTTTCTCCTACTCCGGATATCAATCAATACAATTTCTCAGACTGGAAGTCTGGTTTTAATCACAGTATAATTAATATTCTTAATTTTACGTCTATTTTAATTATATCGAAGTAAATTTAGTGTATGACCAATAACAGGCGGTTTATTCAAAAAAATGCAGTTTTGTTATTCGGTACCTATTTTCTTCTTCTACAGGTTTTGACTCGACTGAAAAGTTGGGTAGTAAAATTAGTTAAACTAGTAATTAGAAACGTTCAAAACTATGTGTTCAATTTTCACGGTTTCATATCATCAAACTTATTTGTATTTGTGCTTTAACTTAATATACGCATTATGATTACATTTATCTCAATTAAATACATTACAAATTTCTTTAACAATAATAAAATTTTTGAAAACTTTCATACAATATCAACATGACAATGAACAATGAGGATTAATGCAAAATACGTTCATTTATTAAATATTATTTCCTGCAATTAAGTCATCGTGGCAAAATTGAAAGTCAAGAAACACAGAGAAGGCGAAAAGTATTTTTACGACATAAGCGGTGCAGATAACTATCAATACGTTAACAATATTACATTTGAAAACACATATTCATTTAAAAATTAAAAATTCAATTATATCAATAGTTAGGTTAATTATAAATATTTCTTAATTTGATGGTATCATTTTGCAGGTTAATGGTCTTTTCAGTTGTTTTAATGGGTAGCAATTCTGATAAATTTCATAAAAAAATTGTTCTACGACTAAAATTTCAATATTATCATTACCATTTATGATTTTTACCTAAGCTATAAATAATAACCACATTATGGTTTAAGAAAGAGAGAACGAAGAAGAAGTAGACAGACTATATATAGGGTAATCCACATAGTAATAATATACTGGAAGCGCACACATGCCGTGCATTACATTACAACCTTTCCTTGCAGTAAGCTACGATAGATTTCTGTCTATTCCTACATTTTACAATATGATATCTATCACAGACTTCCAAACACAACTCACATACACACTCGTCATTTGGTTCATGAAATACTTTGTTGCAGCACACTTTATGGTGAAAGCCATGGATCGCCAGTCTCGTCTTCAAGTGTCGTAGTTCATGGTTTGCTTCTATCCATGTCCTGCCCTGCATAGCAGATGTTGTCCACATAGTGTCCACAGGAAAGAGACTGAAATGGTCGATGCGGAAGGGTTGAGCGAAATAGTGAAGGGTTAACCAGATTCTACGAGTTGTAGTTTTAAGGACCCTACCCGGCAAATCGCTTCAAAGTGATGTAGGGAAAACCCTAGGAAAACCTGCATCAGGTAGGTCGGACATTTGGTACTTGTCCCAAGCTCTTCCGACTGCGGAAGAGTGGTTTACTGTGGGGACGTAGCATTCCCCTCTCCGTGCCTTGACCAGTTTAGGAGACAGCTGCTCTTTTTATTTTATTTTTATTAGGGTAACAGGCTACATGAGGGTAATCCACATGGTGGCAACTCCCCTTTAATAGCATAGGGAAGGGATTTGAAAAGGGGGATGCGGAAGTGTATAGGAAGGTAGTCAAGGGTTAACTAGGGCCCCCGGGCTATAGTTTAAGGATCCTACCCGGCATTCGCCTAAAAGCAATGCAGGGAAAACCCTAGAAAAACCTGCATCAGATAGGTCGTGCATTGGGCAGTTTCCCCACGCCCTTCCGATAGCGGGAGAAGAGTTTGCTGTGGGGACGCAGTATTCCCTTCTCCGTACCTCGACCAGTTTAGGAGACAGCTGGCCGACTGTTTCAATAGGAACAGCGAACAACTCTTACCATATGTACAAGGTCTGTGACCCCGGAACGTAACCTCTCAAAACAGGCCGAGGTGCCTCGGCATGTGGGAACCCTAGTTCAAAAAAAACCAGAGAGATGTGAGAGTATCCCCAAAGGTAGCCCCCGCCAGAGCTCTCTGGGAAGCTGCTCTTTTTTTTTTTTTAGGGCAATAGGCTACATGAGGGTAATCCACTTAGGGCAACTCCCCTTTAATAGCATAGGAAGGGATTTGAAAGGGGGGATGCGGAAGGGTAGAGGAAGGTAGCCAAGGGTTAACTAGGGCCCCCGGGCTATATTTTAAGGATCCTACCCGGCATTCGCCTAAAGGAATGCAGGGAAAACCTTAGAAAAACCTGCATCGGGTAGGTCGGGCATTGGGTACTTGTCCCACGCCCTTCCGATGACGGGAGAGGAGTTTGCTGTGGGGACGCAGCTTACCCCTCGCCATGCCTTGGCCTGTTTAGGAGGCAGCTGGCCGACTATTCCAATAGGAATAGCGGACAACTCTTGCCGTATGCCCAAGGTCTGCGACCCCGGAACATACACCTCTCAAAACAGACCGAGGTGCCTCGGCATGTGGGAACCTTAGTTCAAAAAAACCAGAGAGATGTGAGAGCATCCCCAAAGGTAGCCCCCGCCAGAGCTCTCTGGGAAGGTTCACCTGCGAGAAATCCTCTCGCAGTTTGAAGTGCGAGTTCAGTTTGTTCTATGAAACTTTGTAGCAATTATTTTCACTGCAATGAATTTTATGTATTAAATTATGTTGTTTTTCTTTTTGAATTTCCCCTTCCCCTAATGAGTTTGTATTTGTCATTAATTAAAAACTTCAACTTCAACATCAAATTAAAATTTGTTAAAAGCTTTACAATTTCAATTTTCACTAAAATTACTTCGTCACTTTTCTGCCAAGTCACAAACAGAAGAAGGTACAGAGACTTACCGTAACTTTATTTTTTATTTTTTTCGAGAACAGAAGAAATTCTTTCGAACTAAGCTTAGCCATATAGGCCATGAGACTGGAACAAAGGATCAAGATGGAAAATTGTCGGCAAAAAAAGTAAAATACATAATATTTTAATCTGTTTCATTAAATTTCCACAAATGTTGATGTAACCTAAATTGAGCTAATAAAATGGATGTTTCCCTTTATATTTTACGAACACTAACAATTAACCAAATAAAATTCACTTATTTCCAATATTCGTCCCACTTATGTAGTTGCACTAATTATAGAATTCATAGTTAAGTTTCAGCGGTCAATCGATAAATTGTCTCCTCTAATAATATGTCGAAATCTAAGTGGCTTTTTATGTTTGTAATATGTTAAACAATATGCCTTTTGGGTTACATACGGAAGTATAGCACGATCTATAACCAACCGTACATTTTTGTGTTTTTATTGTTTTTATAGAAGAAGGAGAACGAATAAGATTTCAAATAACACTCCAGTCCTTTGCATATGTAAAAGGTCGAAACGCAATGTAACAACCTCCAGACAGTATATGGTAGGACGTTTTATAGATTCTACGAATCGGACTGAACGAATTTACAGCATAACTCTCATTTTAATTCAATGTATAATTTTCAGAAGAACTTTTATGCTACAGTAGGTATAAAACTGCTTTAAGGAATTTAACTTGATCCATAAATTACTTTACAGAAATATAATTTTCAGTATGAAACCTGTTGGGTAAGTCAGTGGCCGATAAGGTAATAATAAAATAGTAGACTTCGGATAAGGAACCTGCACTGGATCTCATAAACCTTTTTAGCGCAGTCCCGCAATTTTGCGGTTACGTCAAGCACTTCCCGTGATAAAGAAGCTGCTAGCGAAAATGGGGACCTATTAAGTGTTTTGTAACTTTTAAGTTACGACATAACGTGCCGCAAGAATGCCACGCCCTCAGCAGATGTCAAAAAGCGGATGTGGAGCACTCGAGATCCGGTTCGTGCCTCTCCATTACAGTTTTGGAGATTGCATTATTGTCACATAATAGTGAAAATTAATATTATGTTACCCTATTTTTCTATGCCTCTTTATTATATCTCATTATTTACCGTTTCATAAACCGTCATATTGCTAGCAGCCAATATTACACAGTTAAAACATTTTTATTGGACTAAGTAAGGAACATTTAATCTTGTTTCATAATAATTAGTGTAAAATATTGTTCAACAACGCTAATTATTTTTTAAAATTTGTGTACGGAAAAATGTGTGGGTATGTTTGTATGTTTCACATACAATTATAAACACTGGGACGAATTTCAACTAAACTTGGTGCAAATTGGATTAAAGTCTAACAAAAATATACTGTGAGGTGATCTGATCGTTTGCCTGATGCACGTTATCCCGACAACAATATCCAGATTGACGTTTGCCCGACACGTTATTATCCCGATTGACGTTTGCCCGACAGTACATTACCCCGGTTGACGTTTTCCAGACAGATCACTTTTCCCGAAAGGTCAGTTTTGCGAAATAAAGCATAAGGTTAATACTGTAGAACTCTCAATATGTTATTTTCATAGATGATTATTATTATTGTAAATAAAATTTTTAATTAATTCTTGGAACAATTTCAACCAAACTTGTTACACGTATCACTTAACATCCAGAAACTAACCCTGAGGACTTAAGATAAACCAAACACCCACACTTGTGGGTTCGGAAAGTGGTGGCATTCTCAAAATGTGTGATAACGGCCTATATTTGCAACGAATAAATAATTTACGGGGCCACTTAGATTCCTTACATCACTCTCGATGTCTTCTAATTTCATCGCCTAACGGCATGATGACAGCTCCATGGTTGAGGTGAAAGTGAGTGATAAAAATTGCGATAACGTCCAATATTTGTGTCGATTCCAACGTTATACTAGTCACTGATTTCCATCAGGGTTAAGTTAAAATTTAACCCCTATGGCGGGGTGGTAGGGGATGATATTGATAATTTGATGTCGCTCTAGATTGGTGTCGAATCCGGTCTAATGGTAATTGATGAGTTTAGTTATGAAAATCCAGTAGAGTTAAGTTTCATTAACGCAGGCGGCCGATGAAAATAATCAGGGCAAAAGTTTATCTTTAATAACCGAAATAAAAAAGTTTCATTATTAAACGCGGTAATCAATTTCAACCATATAACTTATTATACGCATTAAACAATGTTTGAGTGAACCACCCCTATAATTCTAAGGGTATGCGGTGGAAGTGAGATGTATAATATTATAAGTAACATATTAAGTGTCCTACAGTATCAAAATTATGCTTTATTTCGTAAAAACGCACCTTACGGGAAAATGAACGTGTCGGTAAAAGTTCAATCGGGATAATATTCTTTGGGGAAAACATTAATCGAGATATTGTTGTCGGGAAAACGTGCATCGGGCAAGTGTGTGTCTGGATTCAGAACTAGACCCATTGTAGGAGTAAGACACACCCTTAAGGGTCGGGGTTAAAAGGGGTAACATATTAAAATAAATTGAACACGACCGAAACCAAATTGTTCTGTGGGCCCCTTCTAATAATCCAGTACGGGTGAGACAGTTATAAAAATGCAGAATTTCCGACATTTGTGTGTAATTCAGAACTTTTGGGATAGCTGAGATTAAATGTGACACTCACCATGACGCTTAAGTAGAATAATAACAGGCAATAATAAGTGATAAATAAATGTAATACAACGTTTCTGCAATCCTTGCTGCTTTCATCAGGTGATTCAAAACTCACGTCACAAAAAGGTAGCGAACTCAAACGTTTTATATTTCACAATTGCATTGACCATGACAGTTAAGTTTAAGTTCATCTTCCTCTATTGGTATCCTGATGAGGTGCGACGGTTGAGAAGATACGAAAAAGTGGCATAATTGACAAAGTGTAGAGTCCATATTTATTTGTGTATCAGAGATGAACAGAGATACTCGCGATGCCGATTGAATCATGAGTCTGTATGAGGAGAAGCGAGAAAAGATCATTTATAAAATGTTTAAAGCAACCGATAAATTCTGACAAATCCATATTTATACTCTCCTTGTTCAATGATATTGGACTTCATAAATACCCGGTCAACGCCGACGAGTCAGTTAATTATATATAAAAATTTATTGCTATCATTAGTATTACACTACATGAGAGATCTTTATAGAGACGCTACAAATTTCTATGACAATTCTCTCGTGCTACCATTCCGATGGCATAAAGAGGCTAAGTAAATGTATGTTATGTACATGGTCCTTGCCTACTTCTCAATCCAAAAATAAAGAATAATTACAATTATCCTACATTGAATACAAGCTTTGCGTTGGACCTTAATAGCATATTTCGATGACCAAAATTCAAACCTTATTACTATTAAACAATTAATCATGTTTTTCCATAGGCTTGGTTACATGCTTAAAGCATATCCTTAAACGCTTTACTGAAGTATGAGGTATAAACCAATAATTCGTCAGGAAACTTTGGAAACCCGTCAGGTAGATAGAAAGCATAACACTCTCTTGAGAAAAACACGTTTTAATTGAAAGTTTCATCTACATTAATAAATAAATCTGTCATGAGTCAAATATTATAGCTCTCCTAGGAACAATTATAAGTTTTTTCAACTATCATTTTTCTTAACTAAATTTAGTTTTGTGGTACGTACTTAAGTTCTTCTTGCAATAGAAAATTTTTATCTTTCGATTTTCTCAGTTCGGTAACTTCTCAATACGAAGTATGTCTTGACTGTCTTCACGGATGTTTTTCGTTTTGTGCATACTTATTTTTTGAGGATTACTACCCACTTACATTCAGTTTTTTTTTGTTTTTTTTGGGGGTGTAGACAGACTATGTATATGGTAATCCACATAGTGGCAACTCCCCTCTTATAGCTTAGGAAAGGGATTTGAAAGGAGGGATGCGGAAAGGTAGAGGAAGGTAGCCAAGGGTTAACTAGGGCCCCCCGGGCTATAGTTTAAGGGAGGGTCCTACCAGGCATTCGCCTAAAAGTAATGCAGGACAAACCCTATAAAAACCTGCATCAGGTAGGTCGGGCATTTGGTACTTGTCCCACGCCCTTCCGATGGCGGGAGAGGGGTTTGCTGTGGGGACGCAGCATTCCCTTCTCCGTGCCTCGACCAGTTTAGGAGGCAGCTGGCCGACTATTCCAATGGGAATAGCGGACAACTCTTACCGTATGCCCAAGGTCTGAGACCCCGGAACATACACCTCTCAGAACAGGCCGAGGTGCCTCGGCTTGTGGGAACCTTAGTTCAAAAACGGAGAGGAAAAGGCATACCCAAAGGTAGCCCCTTCGTATCTCTCCTAAAAGGTACCTGCGAGAGAAAAAAAAACGTATCATAAAATGATAATTGAAATGCGATGAGACAGAGAGAGAAGAAAAATCTTGTTTATTCAAAACTATAAACACAAAGAGTCAATAGTGACACAATGTCACAGGTTGACAACAAAAAACCTATATCAGCTTTTCAATTGTATTGTGTTGCTCTTGGTCTTGTGTTCTTTTAAGCACCTGAAGAAAGGAAGAAGGATTCCTGAAACGTTGTCATCACTTCTTTTGCCTGTGTTTGGTTACTTTATATTCTTATTAATTTTGAAATATTATTACATAGTTTTCTTATTCAAATGGCGACTGATGGAAAAAAATTGGATAACATCGATAAATGGGAACATTTCATATTATTTTCCAGTAATCAAATGAATGAATATTAAAGAAATAGTTACTGGATAATTACTGAATTTTTTATATTCCCTATTATATTACTGCATAATATGTGGGTTATTTTCGTAAGAAACCTAACAATTAATAGATATAATAGGGATACCTATGGCGACCTTTGTAATTCAAATATAAGTTCCAAATGTTCCATGACATGGTTACATTAATGTTCAAATGGTACAATACTTCTAACACACATTATTATTATGTAATGCTATAGTAAGAGCAACGAATTAGGAAATTTAACGCGGACCAATTTTCTACCTACAGACTTTCACGTAGTATCTAATCACCAGAGACAGTACAAACGATTAATTCGAGAGATATCTTGACGAATTTTTTTTTAAAAAATTAAATATTTTTCCCTAAGTTTGAGGTAGTATACTCTCGTTTTATTAACTGCAAATATTATGTTTGCGCAACAAGTTCTGCAAGCTATGTCTGCTACTTATCAAGAGAAAGATTTCAAGTAAACGTTAAGGTGTGTCTACGTTACGCACTTGTTAACAACGACGGAGTCGATTACAGCGATTAAATCGTATGATCAAGTCTAAGATAGACACGGATGACAGCTTCTACTCGTCAGTGAACGCGTCGTACGGAGGCTTTAAACACAACACCACCATAGGTATGTATATTAGCATATGCTGTAACATTTAAACAATAATGTATAGAACAATATACTATGACATCTGAACGACTAAACAAATTTATAAACCCAACTAAGAGATTTCAGTTATGTTAGAGAAATAAGTGCTCGTAAACTTGACATGCTATAGGTGTGTTTAATGAATTGTATGTATCAGCTCGGTAACGTTGGAACTTATCTTCTAATATATACAATCAGTAAAAACATTTCGTTTAAAGCACTGTCAGATTTATTTGCTTTCAGTTAACCAAATATTTTAATGAGGCTGAAGGATGGTGTATGGTGAGAATATAATACTTCTTCCACTTCCAGATCTGTCATACAGGGAGTCTGATGAACGTGCTAATCTTTTAAATTAAAAATTCTTCTCCGAACAAGTAGAAAAGCGATCACGAGCGTATTATCATCTTCTAATAGATAAAACAGTGTGTTTGTTTGTATGTATGTCCCGCATACTAATCTACACCGGTGGAGCAAATTTCGTACACGCATTCTTTGCGACCTAAACAAACACTGTAGGGGTGAAACACGTCTACCATCCCCAGAAGGGTAGAAATTTTCAAACATGTTAACCGACCCATTGTTGCGTCGAATAAATATTTTTCGGGATCCTTGAGATTTATCCAATTTCTCTATACGTTGTCTGTGCATAATTTTAACCCCTTTCAGGCTTGGTAGGGAAGCACCCTTAAGGGTGGGGGTTGGAGTGGCATTAGAAAAAAATCGCAAAAGAAATCGAGATTGGAGCCGAATCCGGGGTTGTGGATGTCACTGAGTTTAATTATGACATTCAACTTGCCGTTTACTCTCCCAAGCGGGAGTGGAAATATTCAAACATGTTAAATGGTCGATAATAGGTAGTTTGATGAGAATCTCGCTATCTCTGCATAAAACCATGGTATAAGGTCTAGTACACACTTATGTACAAAGACTAGCGATTTTGTATCTCGAAAATGTCTATAGACAATCGAGTGACAAATTCTTGTATATAGACACGCTTCAGAACAAAATCGCAGAACATTGGTCTCCTGTTTGAAATGGGAGACATAAGACAATTCACAAATGTTAGAAATTGTAGCGCAACATTTCATAGTGTGGAGGCCTATTATCTTGTGTGAGTTCTAAAGAGCGCTTCGTTAATTTATTTTATTTTTTCTTCTTTATAATCAATTTGTGGCAACGAAGAAAGTTTAAAATAGATTATTATCTTGTTTGTGGGAAGACACTAATCCAGAATATAAAAAGAAAATAGTTATTGAATGACTGGTCAAAAAATATTAAATGTCCGTAGGTGACGTAGAAAAAAATACACAATTTGAAAACAACTTTTCATCGGAAGCATAAAAAAATTATTCAGGTGAAGAAGAGCGGGGCATCTCCTGCAAAAAATTCTTGGTTTGAATATGAACACCTGTTATTATTATTTGCAGGCCTAAAAATTCAGAGAATTGTCTCAAGTCTCCCATTTCTGACGACAGACCAATGTTTTGCGATTTTGTTTTAAAAGAGTGTCTATACATACATACAAGAATTTGTCGCTGGATTGTCCATAGACATTGTCTACATACAAAATCGCTGTACACTAGACGTAAAATTCAAGATTTGGTAGCTATAGCCCCTGATGTAGACATTCAAACTTAAAGATAAGATCATTCTAATTGCTTTTGTATATCTTTACACTTCACACCAAGTTCTTTCTTTTAAGAGATCATTGAATTTGCCAAAGTTAGATGTGGACTTGCAAAATAAATAACACATAATGTAAATAACTACCATGTAAACACAATTTGCTAATCAACCTGGAAATTCAAATATACATCCAATCACCAGGAAAGTATTTATTTACCTTCCTACGCCATCATTTTATGGTGATAGCTGAAGGATGATATTAACTACAATCATTGTCTGAGCTCAAATCAGTAATTGAAGCACTATATCACGTCACAAATTACAGTGTTACTGATGCTGTTGTGAAAAAAAGTTTAAATATACAGATAAGGAAGTAATGATTCTTATTCCTAAAGTTTCTTAGTCAAATAAAATTGTACTAAAATTTAAATAAATGTATTTGTATCTGTAAACACAAAATGCTTATATATACATTCTTGAGTACGTATGTGAGTGTGTGTTTTTTAATGCTAAAAATTACTACTAAAAACATGAGCAGACAGTCTTACAAAACAGGTGAATTGTTTACTTTCGAGTGTAATAATAAAGATGCCTGGGGCGGCGATCGAAGTGAAAGTGGCTGCGCTTTTTGTCTTATGCAGAATGTAAAGAGTGTCCGCAGTTGCATTCAGAAAGGAGGCGCTGCACGTGTCCACAGAGAATCGGGTCAGCCTCTGGCTCCTGACCGCTAATGGAGCCCACAACCGGCCTGCTTTTTACCTGCGTCCTTGGACTCAGACAATGGCAGCTTCGGCCGCTTCTATTCTCAGATTGCTTCAATCTTTTTCAATACATAACCAAAAATGTTGCGTTACAAGTAACCTTCCAGAATTTAAATAGCTTGCTGAGTGAAATGATACCGCATATTAACTTTAGGAAAAATTAAATTTAGACAATCTCATATAAAATTGAGGACGATCAGGAAACATGATTGGAACTTAGCATCATTATATGTTAGTGACAATAGACTGGAGAATCGGGAAACCGAAATACAAATCAGATGTTATTTGACAATGAAATCCTAGAAACCTGGTTCCTAGTTTAGTTGCAGTGAAAAGTGTGTTTATTGGTTAGATAGGTCTTCAAGGAATGTAACAACCTTTAGCTGTTTCAGCGTCAATAAATCTTTAATAACCCAACAGTTTAGCGCTCCAAAGTTGATGGTTTACTACGTGCTTTACTTTTAAAAAGTTTCTGTCTCTTAAAACTGTGGTCCAGAATATTTTTATTATATGATAAACAGCGAGGGCTATTCTCTCGCAGGCAGAACCTGCGAGGGATTCTCTCTCGAAGGCAGAACCTTGTAGGGGAGACGGAAGGGGCTACCTTTGGAAATGCCTTTTCCTCTCTCCATTTTTAAACTAAGGTTCCTACAAGCCGAGGCACCTCGTCCAGTTTTGAGAGGTGTATGTTCCAGGGTTACAGACCTTGGGCATACGGTAAGAGTTGTTCTCTGTTCCCATTGGAACGGTCGGCCAGTTGCCTCCTAAACTGGTCGAGGTACGGAGAAGGGAATGCTGCGTCCCCACAGCAAACTCCTCTCACCCGCCATCGGAAGGGTGTGGGACAAGTACCCAATGCCCGACCTACCTAATGCAGGTTTTCTAGGGTTTGTCCTGCATTACTATTAGGCGAATAACGGGTAGGATCCTTAAACTATAGCCCGGGGGCCCTAGTTAACCCTTGGCTACCTTCCCCTACTCTTCCGCATCCGCCCTTTCAAATCCCCTCCTAAGCTATTAAAGGGGAGTTGCCACCATGTAGATTGTGGATTACCCTCATGTAGCAATACATACCCTAAAAAAAAGTTTCTTCTTTAAAAAATTCCATTGAAAGAGCTGCTGATCATTTTCTAGCAAACTCCTCTCACCCGCCATCGGAAGGGTGTGGGACAAGTACCCAATGCCCGACCTACCTAATGCAGGTTTTCTAGGGTTTGTCCTGCATTACTATTAGGCGAATAACGGGTAGGATCCTTAAACTATAGCCCGGGGGCCCTAGTTAACCCTTGTCTACCTTCCCCTACTCTTCCGCATCCGCCCTTTCAAATCCCCTCCTAAGCTATTAAAGGGGAGTTGCCACCATGTAGATTGTGGATTACCCTCATGTAGCAATACATGCCCTAAAAAAAAGTTTCTTCTTTAAAAAATTCCATTGAAAGAGCTGCTGATCATTTTCTAACCCTAGGGGAAGGAGAAAGTCTAGAACGAAGTGAATGATCCATTTGTGTTTTATATAAGCATATTAATACGAACCATGTATAATAATTTATATGGTCTAAGTTACAAAGCAGGCAAATTAATAAAGAGGTTACTAAATTTCTAAGATATTTCTGTTCAGATATGTTTTGGATCAGTGACAATCAAGGTCTGCAGAAAATTCGTAAGTGGTGTACTAATAGTGGTGGACATCATATAAAATTATTAATGTAAAAAATGTATGTTAGTGGATTTGTGTCCAATAGGAGATTTGATTTCCGCCCCCCCCCCCCCAAATCCAAAATCCTTCTTCGTATGGGTTTACACAGCTTAATATAAGGCCTTTTCCTTTCACATTTTCGACACTTTTGAAGCTTTCAAACTGTAGTGTCATGAAGCGGTTCATGCACCGAACTTTTTCTTGCATAAACAGCCTTCCACAGGCTAATTCACATTTAATATACTTATAAGAATTTTCTATACTATTATTTAAACAGGAAATTAAGCCAAATTTTATTATCCCTCAAAACATTTTTGCCACAAAAGTTCCAATATAACCAAATTTAACACTTTTAAACCATACAGGAGCCTTCGGTATTCATCTGAAAAATGTGCAAAAAACAACAATGGATTTCAGGTGAATGTCGTCTCATAGTGACATTTGTAGGAAAAAATAGTATATTTAGCAAAAACTGTATTCCCCAGAAATATTTTTAGCTTATGCAGATGATGGTCTGAAATCCGCAAGCTCTTGTATGTTTTAAACGTTATAAAATTGGTATTATTGACGTTTATGTGCTCATTTTTACGAGACGTCTAATAAAAAATTGGCTAATTTATTGTTTTAGTAACACTCATTATAGACACTTCCCTATAATACAGGAATAGTTAGATATGAAGGAGTTGTGAAATGGAGAAAAAGGTATCGGAGATTTAACTACGGATCCCTGGCTGTATTTTAGGGATCATACCCAGCATTTGCCTAAATATGATGCAGGAAAATACTTGCAGAGTCTTGCATCATGTAGCTCGGGCTCTCGGAACTTGTCCCAATCCTTTCCGACGACTGTTAAATGGTTTTGCTTCGGGGACCCGCATTAAAGACTCCACGCCTCGACCAGATTTGTAGGCAGCTGGCCACTGGCCCAATGGGATTAACTTACAATTCTTATCAATGCGTGCAACCCTGTAGCATATACATCTCAAACCTGACGTAGGTGTCACGGCCTTTGGTACCTTAGTTTTAGATTGTCTGATTTACCACCAGAGAGCCAAGAAGAAATGCCATTCGTTTGAGTGTCTTCTCGGTACTCCCGAAAAACTGGCGCCAGTCTAAGGATAGGTCGTTTAAAATCTCTCGAGTCTGGTCAAACAGTCATAAAAAATATTTGAAATATGAAATATATTTATGTACAACAAAAGAAATCGCTTTATAAGTTCAATTAAACAAATACCACATGATTCGGTATTTAAGGCATTTTTCTAAATGATCACACCCGGTTATCCATCAGCTTCTAATAACGGTGGTTATTATGTTGTTTTTAAATTGTTTAGTATTTCTATAATTCTACAAGTATTTTTAATATTATTGCGTGAATAACAACTGTTTCCAATTTTGAAAAATAAATAAATTCCGGCCCGTTCAACGGATTTGGATTCAGAAACCCGTGCCGGTGCACATCATATTCTATACATTGGTGTTCGAAATGCAGCTTAAATGAAATGGAGATAAACTTATGGCAGACTAGAAGAGATAGAATGAGAAATGACCTCAAGATAAATAGGAGGGGAGTTACAGATGTACTGGAACGTATAAAAAAAATGTCGGATATCAGTTGACTGGACACAGTGCGTGAAGTGTAACAAATAGCTGTTGGACAAAAAGAGTTCTTAACTTCACATCCAAAAGCGAAAAGCTATGACATTTGATAGGTGTACAGTAATTAACTGGATAAAGTATAGACTGAAAGTAATCTTCTGTATACAGTATAACTCGTAAGTAAATATACTTAAAATGTTACTAAATGAGGTTACAAAATGAAAAAGTGGATCATATATCACCATCATCGTTATCATCGTATGAAACCATACATTAGGGAAAATATTTATTGCATTATCATTTAACATTCTGCGGTCGACTCGGTTTTCTCTAAAATGTCTATATTCACAGATAACCAGATCTCATATATAAAACGGCCATTCATCAGATGTTTTGTAATCCCTTCCATTGAAATTCAGCTCTGCATCTAGCCTTCTTGTCGTGTGTCTCGTACACCTCCATTTCAGATGTATTGCTATGTCCGTAAGACTAGTTCTATTTATCATGTCATCTGATATACAAATTTTTTGTCGCCTGCAAGATGGCACATACCATATTACTTACCAGCGTGTGACATTTGTCAGTACGAAGACTCAACATCGCGGAAGAGCTTATAGCATATTCGATGTGATTACCATTCCGTTTTCGTAAAACCAGAATTATACTTTCATTTGCCTCTTCTGTTTGAATTAAACGCTCTGGTAATTCTTTATTTTGTCGGTATTATCATAAAAAAAATTCTAATTAGGTTTGAGACTGGCAAACTGCTTGACTGACAATGGAGTAGGGAACGTCTATGTTTATCAAAAGTTTTTGTATATAGTTGTAAACATAATTTTTTCCCATACGTTTTTTTAGGGCAACAGGCTACATGAGGGTGATCCACATTGGGCAACTCCCCTTTAATAGCATAGGAAGGGATTAGAAAGGGGGGATGCGGAAGGGTAGAGGAAGGTAGCCAAGGGTTACTAGGGCCCCCGGGCTATGGTTTAAGGATCCTACCCGGCATTCGCCTAAAGAAATGCAGGGAAATCCCTAGAAAAACCTGCATCGGGTAGGTCGGGCATTGGGTACTTGTCCCACGCCCTTCCGATAGCGGGAGAGGAGTTTGCTGTGGGGACGCAGCATTCCCTTCTCCGTGCCTCGACCAGTTTAGGAGGCAGCTGGCCGACTATTCCAATGGGAATAGCAAACAACTCTTACCGTATGCCCAAGATCTGTGACCCCGGAACATAGACCTCTCAAAACACGCCGAGGTGCCTCGGCTTGTGGGAACCTTAGTTCAAAAACGGAGAGGAAAAGGCATCCCCAAAGGTAGTTCCTTCGTATCTCTCCTAAAAGGTTCGACCTGCGAGAGAATATCCCTCGCAGATCACCCGCGAGAGAATATCCCTCGCAGGTTACCCGCGAGAGAATCCTCTGGCAGGTTTGGGTTCCGCTCACTATTTGAACCTTAAAGAAGAATTGGAGACGTCTTCTTCTCTGTCTGGTTTTGAATCAAGATTTCCATAAGAACAGACACTTCTGTCAGTTAGGAGAGGTGTACGTACCGTGGTTGGAAACATTAGACTTACGGCAAATGTCTTCCAGTTCCACTCGACTAGTCGGCCAGCTGCCTACAATGCAGATGGAAATGCTGTATTCCCATACCAAATCCTAATTTAGATATCGGAAAGGCGTATCGAGAGGCTGACGTTTGCAAGTTTGTCAACGGTTTTCCCTGCAACACATTTAGGCGTATGTTGGGTGGGATCTTTAAACTATAGCTCTTCCGGGAATGGCTAGTTAATCTTTGACTAACTTGCTCTCCCACACCTCCCTTGTCTATCCGAACCTATGCTTTTAAAGGGGAGAAGCCACCACTAAAAACTTCCAGTATTGTGAGAACCATTAAAATCCGTTATAATTCCAAATGAATTTTTTTAGTTGTTTCCACATTGTAGACAACAGTAATTTTTTTTAAAAAAGACAATAGTATTTTACATCAAATGATACAGTGTATTGCATCCCGTAAAAATTATTTTACAAGTTAAAAATTAATGACAAGGAACAGGAGGAAATATGAATGCAATGTATAGTGGAATGTGCTGACTTTATTTCCAAAAATTGGACTGATATAAGTTACAAAGATTTTTCATATTTCCTGAGGTAGGAGATTACGTTGTTAACGAGCCGCACAGTCGTTTGTAAATCTTGCTATCCGGTGGCATTGCATAGCCTTTCGCACGTCCTATAACTTCCGCACTGACTTGTAAATGGCCACTTGTTCTTTACTCGCTGCGAAACCTGCTTCTGTCTTCATTGGGAAAGCTTGTACTAGCACTCTACTTGGAGTATAGCTTGTACTGTTCACTATCAGCTAATTTCCCATGTTCCCTTGTTTGTAAGGACGTCCTTTCTTTGGTACTGCAGTTCCTCAGACAAATTATCTACTTATACACGATATAAGATTCGAGATACATTCTATACATAGAATTTTTTCATTTCAATTTTAAACTTGAAAAATGCCTGAGTTTAAATTATTTCAAGAATTTCTGAGCCCAATACATTTCGTTCTGAGATTAATATTTCACAGTCCTATCAGTTTCTGAAATTTATTTCCGGTAACATTTCCACAAGCCTTAAAAACATGTAACTGATAAACGTTTAAATTTAAATACAGTGTTTTCAAAATTTAATTTATCGAAGTTACTCTGCAATTAATTTCAACTCACTTATTTTCATCCTGTCATGCCTTACGGATTAGAAAATTCGGTTCGTTCCAGTAGAGTACCACAAATATTGAAACTAAAAAGTTGAATCGCAAGATTAATAACTTCTGCGGACTGGAATGCAAGTTGTAAAACATGGTAATGTTACCGTGCCCTGTATATTCTGTAAATATTAAGTTCGTTTCGAGCGTTACCGGTATGCAACGAGAGAGCAACATCTGTGAAACGCTAGACATCGTTAGTAACTTCGGATAGAAAAGCATTGCTTTTGCCTATTTGAAACAAGCATCCATTACTTTGGCATAAGGCTATATAATAGTATTAGCTGGGTGTCGGTCTTTCATGCGGTAATAAAATCGCGTATGTTTATTAACGTTAGGGCTGGCTTCCGGCACAGAGATTTGTGTGCAGTGAATGCCATTTATAAGATGGGTCTTGGGGTCTTTTCGTTTTAATTAACGTGTTACTTATAAGACGTTATTCCAGTATAAAGAATTTTCTGAATTCTTCTTAGTTCTAACTGTTCCAACTCATCATAACATTTTGCTTTCTTTCCAATACATACCCCTTGAAAATAAAAGTCAATTGAGATTTTATTTTTTAGTTTAATTTTTATCAAATGCTAGAGGCAATTTAAGGTAGTCTCCTAGTTCCTTTACCACTTCATAACTAAGATGTTCAGCCATTTTAAAGTAAAGCTAACATCATAGTAACTTCGCCATTTAATTTCAATGAGACGAATGGTACTTTGCTATTGCTAAAAACGTTCTTTCGGTTCTATATGAAATAAAAACTTTTATTCCGTTCTACTGTTTTCTTGTGAAAATCGAGAATAATTATTTCAAAACATGTTGTATCAATATGACGGACAGTAGTTTTATTCCGCTAAGGACCTTCTCAACGTTGTAAATTTTCAACGAAATCGGTGGGACTATTGTCTTGTGTAAAGCAAACAAAGATAGAGGGACAGTCAAATAGAGAAATAAATAAAATCTGTTTCATAAAGGTATAAAAATCACTCGGTTCAAATTAAAGTACAGAAAAAAGGCCAATTTCATTTTTCTAAACAAAATTACAATTATAATTTTTACACTAAAGAAAGTTTTAAATCACAAATTTTCACAAGTGGAGAATAAATGATGTAAAGCTATGCAAATATTATTTAGATATATAGACAAACAGATATATTTTATTTACAACTACTTTCGGCAAGCCAAACTCTCAACAATTGTGGGTTAAGTCCCAGGATCGTTACAGGTAAACTGTTCCAACTTTTTTTAGTTGTATTTACAAATTAGAATTTTCACCCACACCGATTCTTTGCCCTTTAGTAACAATTTTCTTGCAGTGGACATTTCTCCTCTTGTAAGTCGGGACATTTATTTCTACCCAGGCCGAATCCTCTTACGAAGATTTCAAAAACTTTCCTACTTTCATTTGGATTGTATTCTTTGACTCTGATCGAGGCACGGAGAAGTGAATGCTGCGTCCCCACAGCAAACTCCTCTCCCGCTATCGGAAGGGCGTGGGACAAGTACCCAATGCCCGACCTACCTGATGCAGGTTTTTCTAGGGTTTGTCCTGCATTTCTTTAGGCGAATGCCGGGTAGGATCCTAAAAATATAACCCGGGGGCCCCAGTTAACCCTTGGCTACCTTCCTCTACCCTTCCGCATCCCCCCTTTCAAATCCCTTCCAATGCTATTAAAGGGGAGTTGCCCAACGTGGATTACCCTCATGTAGCCTGTTACCCCCAAAAAAATGAATAGCCGAAAAAACCCTTTCAATGTACTGATAGTTTGTTTACTTCAGTAAAAATTAACACACTTTCTTCTCTGTTTTTTTCTTTTCTAGTAAGTACGACGGTAATAGAACGTTGTCAAACAGTATCACGTTAATTTAAAACGAATTAATACGTTTGTTCTATTCCTCCGGGATATCTTAATTGTGTATTAGAGTAAATATTCATTTGTGATTAATATTTTAGGTGGTTTATTACATCATAATTAAGTTTCAGGATCATAAGATAATTTTTAAATACAACAATAATGTGTTATTTTTATACATCAATTTGTTAGTGCAAAATTCACCATAGAATAAAATAAATTATTATTATTTTAATTTTATGTTTTTATACGTATTACTTTATCATTCTACTATTTCATATTTCTTAGACCAACGTAAAAAATGCATCTTAATCTACTTCATTAAGGCTGTAGCATACCAATATTGAAGTAATAATATATTCATAGTTTCACAAATCTCTAAGCTTTCCGTTGGTATTGCCAAAATTCCAAAGGCTTTAAGGCTCTTAAAATATAAACTGTTAACAATAATTATAATATTTTAATTTAAATTCGCATTAATTGGCTTACATTAGTCCATACCAGCGCAAATATTATATTATTAATTGATGTAAGGAGAAGTATTGAATCAAAATATGTTACTCCAAACGTATAATAAAATCACGCAAATAAATTTATGAGGCGAGCCGTCATCACAAAATAGTTTTGGTTAAAAAGGTTTGAACTCTGACTTCAGTAATTTCCTTGAAGAATTTAAGGGATACCAAAACAAGTCACAGGACTACAGTTGGATTCTCGCTGCAGAGGTTACAGAACTTAAGCATAATATTTATGTACCAGGTAATTCAGGATCATAACCGTACGTCACAGTTGCAGGCTTGAATGTTGCAGAAAGTCAAGAATTTGCTAGGGGCAGTATATTATTAAAAGCTGTACATTCTTCCTTGAGTGTAGTGTCCATCGTGCACATTAAAATAAAACGTTCTCGTTTTAAATTATGCATTTCGGCCACGGCAGTCAAGGGATAATGACCTGACTATCAACATTTGTAAGTACATCTAAATTTATATTGTTTGTTTTCTGAAATTTTGATTAAAAATTTTATTTCAATCATTGTAATTGTTTTGTTTGGATTTGTAGAGTTAAGCTTCAACCTGAAGAGGTCGCAAACTTAGCGACAAACGTAGTTTAATTTTACATAAATAAACATATTTTTTCTAACTTCAAATTGTTTGTTTTTTATTTATAAGTTATCTCAATAGTAAGAATATATATATATATATATATATATATATATATATATATATATATTGTAATAATCATAATTTATTATTAATTATCCCACGTTGATGCGCCATTTATGTAATACACACTGTTATTTAAAATTAAACAATTAATTTGTCCCACGTTGAGGACGCCATAAATGTAATGCTCAAAATATTTTAATTAATTAGCAGTTGAATTTATTTTTAAATTATTTTAATGAAAGGATGATAAAATAATTATAGGGTTTAAATCTTAGAAACAATTGATTTATTTAAATTAATAATAACAAATTTTTTTGTTGTGATTATTTTACATTAATGTTTTTACCATTAAACAAGCTCCTTTACTCTTGTCTCAGGGCCTTTTAAACAAAGAACAATACCTTTTCCTACCATCCAAAATTAACAAACAAATTTTTATAACATTCAAAACTTGATTAGAATAAAACTACAAATAAAATTGAAACCGAAATCTGACGATCTATCCTTATTTAACGTTTACATAGCAATAAATTTATAAAGTTTCTCTCTACTTACAGTTAGTACCGGTACCAGGCAATTGTTTGGATTCTATGAAACACTTTACACTATGTACACGTAACAGGCCTTTGTTTCACTGAATTTAATTTTTAAATCACTTCCAAAGATTTGGTATCGTCCACCAGACACAATTGTTCCGTAAAATACTGCAAACCTTTACTTTAGGTCTCTCTCTCTCTCTCTCTCCTCTCCCTCTCCCTCTCCCCCTCTCCCCCTCTCTCCCACCCTCTCTCTCCCCCCCTCTCTCCCACCCTCTCTCTCCCTCCCCCTCTCCCCCTCTCTCCCCCTCCCTCTCTCTCCCTCCCTCCCTCTCCCTCCCCCTCTCTCATTCTCTCTCTTTCTCTCTCTCTCATTCTCTCTCTCTCTCTCTCCAGTCAAGATTGTCGCTCTAGTTCTGATTACGAGCAAATCAGAACGTTGCCCACTACTCCTCCAAAGTTCACGCCACTGCCAGACACAATTTGTTTTTGGTTTCACGTTGTTCTATACTGTTTAACCAATTTTCAACTTTTCTCCTTATATAATTGTTCAGTGTATCAACTTTACTCCACTAGTTTTTGTATACAACTTGACGAAATTTTATGTGCGACTCTACTTGACGAAATTCTGCGATCGACTGGTGTGCCCCGTAGCTTACATGCTCGCCAACGACGTATATGTCTTACCCATTGTTGTGTTTGTGTTCTTGCCGATAAAAGTTTATTTCAATTGTTTAATTATTAATTCTTTAATTGCCTTTAATTATTATTATATATACCAATTGTATATTTATTTGTCAAAAACATTGAATAATTTAATTATTTATCTTAGCTTTAACACCCTTTTACGCAAAAAAAAATTAATATTTTTTATAATTTTGAGGTAGAATAACAATTACATGTAAGATATATTCAAATTAAATATATCATATGGAATCCCCCATGGTAATAACTTTTTCGCATCGTTGCTAATGTTGTTATTTAAAAATATTACTAATAATTATACCAAGACTATATAATATTCCACAGTAATATGATAAAGGATTAAATATTTAATTTAAATAATGACTTTTATTTTAGGACTCAGATGTTTGCTATGTTTGAGCTACACCAAGGTGAGGCAAGTTAGTACTTTTATTAGTTCGTATTTCTCATTAGGACTGCAGTCTTCTCAGGAAATTGAGATTTGTTTACTTAGCTTTGCAATTCAATCACGTAGCAATAAATTAATCAACATTTACAATTATTTTGGTTATTGTTGGTCATCTTTACTTTCACAAGATATTAGTATATGTTTCATTTAATGTCATTCATGTGTCGTATTATTGTAGTCATCTTCTCCGTACGTACCAAGTACATAAATATAACGTGAAACACTCCGCATGTTAAGTCTGACTTAGTTGAGGCCCAATGAGGGTAGACTAGAGATAATCTTCAAAGCAGCGGAAATGATCCTCGTGCGCTCCAAAAGCTTATGTTAGATTGGTTTTTTCTTTACCAGTAGGTTCCTTACGTCCGGTCTAAGTAAATATTATTAAAATTTGAAATAAAATCTTATAAATCAAGCGTTGAGAGAATATACAGCTATGTTGCTTAATATAGCAATTTATAATATTTTCATAACACGGAAACATCTATATTATCAAATAATTGCTTACCTTACAATTAATATGTAGATAATTTATATGAAATGTTGCAATGCCCATTTCCCAGGATTAATGTAATTATCCTACTATTGTTGATTCAGGAGGTGCCATGACGAAACATTTCCTGTATATTCAACCATTCCTTTAAAGAAGCCTGTAATTCGCTAAATGTCTAGTACATTTGTATTTATTCACTTTTTTAATCGTTATTCTTATATATATCTATAATATTACAATTATAATTATCTCTAAATGGTTAGTGATACAGCACTCCAATACTAATTTTGTAATGATTATTTTATTTTCGGAAACCAAGGGAAACTTTTATCACTATACGGGAACGATGGTAAGAAATTATATTCTTCAAATCTAAAAACTTCCCCGCGTGTATCACCTTATGGCCAATATATTTAATATAAACACCATAATAGCAATGAAAACTATCTGACACATAATAATAAATCATTATACGTCTTTGAGTCAGAAAATTATGTTTATTAATATGATTTATATACAAATTTATTAAAGCAGTCCAACCTAAATATATCCTCAAAAAGAACGAAAAATCTATTAATATATTTTTAAAAGTAAACATAATTTATGACCGAAGGCCGTATATTTATTTATTAATAATACAAATATCCAACGATCCACATTATTCGTTGTAACAAACATAACGGTCATTGAAAGAATTCTAAAATTCCCTGCCTTGCCGGAATATTTATTTATATATTTTATTTTTATGGTAAAATTAATCGATTCTGTCTACAGTTTAAAATATAAGTAGTTTTCTTAACAAATATTTAAAGGTATTAGAATTTGATACTTAATGAACACAATATAACATTAAAACCCCTCTAAATTTGATTATAAACGACATTTTTAATATTAAAAGGAAATAAATTCATCAAATTTGTCAAGCAAAATAAAGTTGGAGAAAAATGAGACTCTTGAATACACTTGGGAAAGTACATTGAAATCGATAACCCAATTTTCATTGGTAATGACTATCTATTCCAGATAAAATATGTAGATACCTAAGTATAAGTAGTATCCGATCTCCCTTCCCTGATGACGTGGCCTCTTCAAATACATTACCCAGTATCTTATTTCCTCACAGCATTCTAGAAGTTTTAATACCGTTCTATTTGGCGAAATTTGGCCTCAAAGCAATCGGGACTTAACCAATCAGTTTAACAATGTATTCGATAGCAATATGAGTTATTTTTTGCTTTTTTAAATAAATAATTCTATGTTTATAAACACGGCTCAAATTTTTGTCAGAGCTCATTTTTTCTGCGAGTATTATTCTTGCAGTAGTCAATTTTACCCAGAAGATGAACCCAGAGTCATTTATTATATCAATTCACCGGGAAAGTCTACGTTCAATGTACTTTTTATTGTTAACTTCTTCTGACCTCCACCCCACGCACTCTGACTCGCGTATTCGTACTGTCTTTACCGTTCATTGACTACTCAAAATTTGTGAGTAATCACTCCCGTGGCTGATTATTTCAGGAAATATTCACTTATTTTAGTTATTTATACGAACATATGTAAATTTAATTTCTCACAGGAAGATAGAGGAGTTGGATGTTTCTTCTGCCTTCTCCCGCTATCGGAAGGGCGTGGGACAAGTACCCAATGTCCGACCTACCTGATGCAGGTTTTTCTAGGTTTTTCCCTGCATTTCTTTAGGCGAATGCCGGGTAGGATCCTTAACATATAGCCCGGGGGCCCTAGTTAACCCTTGGCTACCTTCCTCTACCCTTCCGCATCCCCCCTTTCAAATCCCTTCCTATGCTATTAAAGGGGAGTTTTCCAACGAGGATTACCCTCATGAAGCCTGTTGCCCTAAAAAAAAATCCAGTTTTTCAATCACTTAAATGCCAATAAAATATAGTAAACACAGGAATTATAAGGAATATTTATAGAGTGGTAATTGATGTTTTTCGTTATAGCTTCCAGTGAACAGAGGGAACATTTGATGCAAAGTGGACGATATTTCAGAGAATTTCACCAGCTCCGTTTCGCCGGTGTTCTATCTCCTCGGGCCCCAATGTCAAACGCGGTGCTCTAAATTTAGCTGGCCGTAGAATTTTATAAAAAGCAGGCGACGGGCGCCGGGAGCTCTTAGTTGGATCAGTGCAGCCACGCCGCTAACCCCCCGGCACTCTGGGGGTACGAACTACCAACTCCAGCAACAGGTAAGGCCACTTCAAAGTCTTGGAATGGTCGCTTATCCTCAAGGAGGCTTTCGTTGATTGCATACGCTAAGTTCCCCAGGTTAATAAATTCTGCGATTACTAACTTGTTGCATATAATATTCAAATTTGACCCTTTAGAGTGTAATTTCGTTGAATAATAGGAACGTTAACAATAGCAGAATAATTGCGGCATCTAATTACCGGCTACATCCAACATATTTAGTACTCATACGTCCAAATCCAAATAAATTGTTACTTACCGTCCACTATTAACAAGTACTGCTTTTGAACAAATTATTGCTAATTTTGTTTAATGTATCCTAACCGTTAGCACCGATTAAAGCCTAATTGCGACTGAATTGAACAATGAAACTGACCCATTCTAATAATGGGTCATATTACCCGTCTTCTGGCATTCATCGAGCTCAAGAATTTTGGAGAAACCAAAGAAATATATTTTTCAGAAAGATCTATAAATATAACTTATTGTAGCTTTTTTCCTCAATTTCACTTCATATTTTTATGCGTATGGAAAAAAAATCGACACAATTATTTCAGGTAAAAATAGTGTAAATTGGGGTTTCCATTGTCCATCAATACGATGTAAAATGGTGGTAATTGACCATCTACTGATTCTCTGAAATAAGTGCGAATTCACTACAGTTGTACTGAATGATCAATTCCGATCATCAGCAATTTTTATTCCATTTTTTAAAAAGTCAGTTATTTTTTATTCCTTTCATTCCCTCAACATTTTCTATTTTTGTTCCATTCGCGTTATTTTTCAGCATTACTCTATAATTCACTGTTTTTATTTGAAATTCCCAAACACCAATGTTCTAAATTAATCTTAAGTGTTGTCAGGAAATCTTCAGAAATTATTATTTCATTAAAAATATTCCCATGATCTTGAACTTTGACGAAAAATAAATTGCTAAATTATTTTTACAAATATATATTAGTTTTAAGTTCCTTAGAAAAATTATTCAAAGATTGCAACATGTTGCGTAATATGGAATAATGTTGCGAAATTCGCAAATATTAAATATTGTTAAATATCGCATACGCCTGTATCGTGCTTAGTCACATTTATTAAGGAAACGGCTAGCAGAATTGCCTTAATTAAGTACTCTAGAGATAAATTCCCACATGAGTTGAGTGTATTTGCGCGTAGGTTGTTTAAGGATGCATATTCTAAGTACTTGAACATTTCTGGGAACGAAAATAAATTATAGATTTGAGCTTACGATTAAAATAAATCCTAGTCTTTAAATGTACGTAAATATATATATATATATATATATATATATGCACGTGTTATATGAAACTAACAATGGGACAGGTAAACTCCAATTGTATTTTATTTGTATGAATTATTTTACTTGGAAAATAATAAACATGTTACTGTTTGAAACCGGTCTGCTCCTTTCTTGATCATCTATTAATATCCGCTCCTTTTTCAATTAATTTATTTTCTGGACGCTCTTCAAACCTTGCTCTTTCATTATATTGTGAAGGAATTATTTTATTCCGATTACTGTTGAAGTAATATCGGGTGACTTAATAATTTTCCAAAAGGTTACGCAGTTTGTCAAGATATTCCTGTTTTAGACGTGTACTTCATTACTTTAAAATGATAAGTTATAATAAACAATTATATATATCTTCTACTTAAAACTTCTAGTTAAATTAAATAATAAAATTAGCAGCCTTTTAGACAGAAAAAACTTTTATATTCAAATTATAAACACAACGTTTCAACCCTAATTGGGACCTCTTCAGGTTTGAATGTTACAATTATAAAAAAAAAATATTTTTGGACCGAAATGTGCGGGCAATCTGCACGTCAGAAAATTTTGACACTTAATTTTTTTTTACACCTGAAATCAGGGACAAAACGTTGTGCTTATTATATTAATTTTAATATTAAATTAATTTTCTGACTAAAAGGTTGCTAATTTTATTACTCAATTATAATTGCTTATAAAGTAAAAGCTTTATTGCGATTACTTCGGTTTCCTGATATAAAATTTAGTTCTGAGCGGAACTTAATTTAGACTACTAATTATTTACTCCTATACACATATCTATAATGGCATAAGGTGCAGCTTTCTGGGATTTGTATAGAAAAAATAAAAATAGAATCCTTAGAAAGAGTGCAGAAAAGGGCCACGAAATTTGAATATATCGGATCTGGCAATAGGAGAGAAAATGTAAAGCTACAGACAATAATGGAAAGAGATATGTTACATATTTTCTTTAAACGTTTTGCAGGTTTAAAACCTTGGAAGCGAATTCGGGTACAATATATATGAACCTTCTCGGTACGGGAAGACTGATCACCTTTTCAAAATAAAGTCCGGGCAACAAAAAATGGTTATTGGAATTTCTCATTCCTGAGTAGGGCAAAGAATGACAGGAACTATTAACCTGCCAGAGTAATAAGAAAGATAACCAAACACAGACAAAAGACGTGGTAATATAAATACCACACAACGTTTCAGGAAGCCTTGTTCCTTTCTTCAGGTGCAGAAAATATGTAAGAGCCGAGAGATACACAACTGCACTAGTCAGTTGAAAAAACTAACAAAACCGAGCTCTGTCTACTGACTACTGCAGTTGTGTATCTCTCGGCTCTTACATATTTTCTGCACCTGAAGAAAGGAACAAGGCTTCCAGAAACGTTGTGTGGTATTTATACTATCACTTCTTTTGTCTGTGTTTGGCTATCTTTCTTATTAATAATTTTCAATCAGACGTAAATTTTTCATTTCAACCTACAAGAGTGTTAGAAGCAAGTACTTTTACGAAAATATAATTTAGACAAATATGAACTCTTTAGTGAATATAGGTTAGTGTAATGTAGTGAACTTCTAGTGTTTCGTAAAATGAATCAGTTCACAATCCATAAACAATAAACTAAAGTGATGTATTAATAATAATTACAATAATATTATTCTATTATTTATATATAATTTCCTCCTCAAAATTATTCTTCGATTATTATAAATATTAGTTTATATACATTTTGTAATTGAAATAATGTCCTTCGTCCAGTTTATTTATTTGAAATAACTAGCTGGTTGCCGGCGTTGCCCGAGATGTCCCGATACACTCCAATTTCTGTTGCTTTTGCGCTATTTTTATGTAACGCTCCTCGAACATACCCGTATAAGACAATTTTATATAATATATACAGATAGATAGATATGCATACACTATTTAAAACAATTATTAAATTTGTAGACATATAATTTTTCCATCTGAAATTAAACTATTTGGTGGTTTTAGCAATCTGCAGTTGGTAGCATTGTATAAAATTAATGCAAAACATTACGACATACGCTGTCTTCAATAAAAAATATTAATTTTGAACATTTAAGTATTGTTTTTATCATAATTCTATGTATCTTCCAGTGCGTATTGCAAGATATAATTGGGAAACATATTGGTCCCTGATCCCGTTAAATATTCCACGTCAAAAGTCAAGTTATTTAAAAGAAAATTAATGCCATGGATTGTATAACCTTTCATAATGAATTATATTTATCACTCGATGTGGTATTGGTAGATTTAATTATACTTATTATTCAATCAAAATATTTTTGCTCAGCTTCATTTCTCAGAAATTGAACATCTATAACGTCGTTCCCAAAAATGGAAAACAAATATTGCTATCCTAACCTCAAATTTTTGTTTCACGACACAAATTTCAGGCAATAATTTGTTTACATTTATACAAATTTATAGAAATACGTTGCGTAAAGTATAATTAATTGTACTTTTAATTCAATTTAAATGTTCCTATTTCTGTACATACCTTTGACTGATAGTGCATTAATTGAATAACGACCATAAAAACTTTCGGAGTTCCGTACGTCATTTTCAATACTTTTATAGTTACAAACATATAATTCAGCAGTCGTACCTTAGACAAATCTTATTATCTTCTGAAATATTATACAGGATACAATAGTACGTTATATTATGAATTTTTATAAATCTCGACCGACACACATTTGAATGTATTATAAGGCGCCATATTGGCTTTATCAAAGATACCGGGATAATTAACTATTCCAAATTAACTTTGCGCAAGAATGGTAAAATGTTTCGTATTGTTTTTTATTACTATTCGATGGAGTAATACTGGAAAAATTTTACTTTTTATTCAATTTCTGCTTTATTTCATTACGAAATACATAACTATATTTAGGATGCGTCAATGTCTTGAAAACTTATGACGTCATCGTCTCGCGCAGTAATTTAACAATAATTCGTAACTTATTTCAATTATAATTATTTCCACGTTTATTCTAGGGGTTTCTCACCCCCACAGTACCGGTTTTCGATTTTGGCAGAATACGTCTACCAATTTTTGTTGAATTCTGTCCACGCGATAAAATTTGTATAAAGAACAACGTAAATACATACATACATACCAACATACATACATACAAATATACATCCTTTTTTATTATATAGAAGATTATATTTATTTACTGTCATTTCACGTATCTGCCACCGTACATTGCTGTATCGTGTAAAATATATATCTAACATTGGTTTCTCTAACATGGTTCTGGAAAAAATGAAGGTTTTATTATTCATACTGCTGCAAACTATTATTAGAAAATCTTAACAAATAATATTTTTCTTTTCACATATTTACTGGTATTTTAATTTTTTTTAAATGATAATTTCCATGAACTAACTAAAATATTCTGATAAATGTTAGTAGAATTTAAGAAATTATTTAAGCTCTCTTTTCGAAAACGTGATAAATATGAGTTTGAAATAAAGATATTGAGGTCAGCAATTTTGTTGACATGGGGACACGCTTTGGCGCAGAAGAGGACGGTAGATTAGGGCTTCTTCCAGGCCTCTTACAAAGGCGATAGCCTGAGAGGCGAATGGGCTGTGTAATCTGACCAGGCGGGCGACTACTTATAGTTCCACATTAAGTGTAAAAAGCGCACTTACGTGGCAACAAAGGCAGCTGACCTTCCGTGACAGCCTGACATGGAAATGACGTAGGAAACGTTAGTACAAATAGAGTCTATTTTGAGGAAATACCAACGGTGGAATGCACAGAAGCACAAACCAGTATTTCATCTCTTTTCTGATACAAACCACTGTGTTGAACGGTCAAGCAGCTAAATTTAGGAATTTAATTACCGTCAGTCTAGAAACGTTTCACGTCATAATGCAAAGACTCTGCTCCGAAATTTTAAATCCTCAGAGTCATCACGTGCCACTCGTTCGTTTTTTTTTTATTCCCACCTACCCCATTCAAGCCTTCTCAGTTGCACATCTCAGCTTCTGTTATTCTTTCATCTCGCTAGCTACTGCCGAAAAAATTTCTAACGTCATTTTTCTAATCAATTTTCAGCCCTCTTCTGCAACACTAAGTTAAAAATATTCGGATCGTCCCTTTTTGTCGATCCACCGACCAATTCAAGTAAATAATTCCGTAATCTAGGGGTTTTGACATTATATAAATCTAAAATTTCCGGTAGTGCGTCGGGTCGTTGTTAAAACCGTATGCAATGAAAATGTAACGAAAATATGTAACGCTCATATCGCATATAGCTGTCCAACCGAACTACCGACACACTTTAATTTCGTATTGTTTTTGTAAAGGAAGCAGTCGATAAGTTAATCTCTGTTTTCAGATATCTTTCCACTATTCTTCTTTTCAGACCAGTGAAATATTACTTCTTTCTTTAAATTTTTCAAAATTAATATTTAATTAATATAATTCAATAAACATGTATTAATAGTTGAAATAATTTCCCTAAACCTAGATTATATTTTTAAATAATTATATTAATTTACTATAATTGCTTTTATTGTAACTTATTTTATTTAATTTGTAATTTCATGTATCTACCGCCGGACAAACTGCACATTTTTAGATTAAATAAATACATACATTCACATACATAAACCATATTTTGATTGTGCATCATTCAGGCCGCTATGGGAGGAGTTAACCTATCGCATGGTGTTCACGTTCTGCAGCATGTTAGTCAATCCTAGTGAAAGTGATCGCGTTTACGAGAGATATCACTCTGCCATTGTACGCATAACTCCTACATATAATACTGGTGCTTAGTTCTCCCACCATCGGAAGGGACAAGTACCTATTTGCTGACCTACCTGATGCAAGTTTTCTAGGGTTTGTCCTGCATCACTTTTAGGCGAATGCCAGGTAGGATCCTTAGCCTACAGCCCAGGGACCCTAGTTAACTATTAGCTATCTTTCTCTACCCTTCTGCATCCCCCCTTTCAAATTCCTTCCTATGCTATTAAAGGGGAGTTACCGCCACGTGGATTACCCTCATGTAGCCTGTTACTCTAAAAAAAAGTTCACTTTTTTAATAAGTAAGGCATGCGCCATTACCTGTAACATACAAAAATTAGGCTATACATGAGCCACAAAAACATTTATGAATTGCATTACGTCAAAGAACAAATTATTTCTACGATTATTCATAACCTGGTTAACTAAGATACTAAGCGACAAGAAAATCACTGGGGATTGGAGCAGAGATGACTTGTGGGGAGCTACAGCCATGTGCAGTAAGAGTAAGACCATCACTCGCGTGTCGAAGTTATCCCCAAATTATTATTCTCGAAGAAAGGTATCTTTGCATGTAACATTTCAAGTTTTATTGTCTTATTATGCGAGTTTATATACATATTTTTCCTCAACTAGAGGGACGCAATTACTTTTTGCACTTTATCAAAATCCAACTATGTAATTTTTAAAAAGAGTATTTATGTAGCATATACAGTATATATTGAAAGAAATAAATCATAACGATTAATGATAAAGTTTTTATAATAAAGTGTATGTAACGTCGGATAACTATAACGGATACTTGATTTCGTCAGTACCAACGGAACTTTCTTGTATCTGAATTGTTGCAGAGCCTTAATGAATAGGTTACTTCCGAAACGCATAATTAAAATGTAGTAAAAAGTTTTATTCATTTATTTCAAACAATGAAATCGTTTTTCATGTAACTGATCTTAGAAAAAGGAACTGTGTTCCAACCGCATGAAAAATACATATTATCTGTAGAAAAAATATTTTAGTCGTCACAAATTTCCCTTTTATTCTATTCGTTATTTAAAGTCCAGACGCTTTGGTCTAATAGTCACATTCATCTGAAAAAAAACTTTAAAAACATTGGAAAAATATTTTACGTCCATTCCCAGCATCAGCAGTAAAATAAATTATCAATGTAAAATAACTTGGAAAGTGACTGAAAGTGTTTTTTAAATATAGTCAAAATAAATAACAGTCTGACTAGATTCTTCAAATAAACAAAATTCTAATTATTTAAGTTAAAATAAATATATAAAAATGTTCACATAAGTTACCCTTAATTTGCACAATAACAACAAAGATATTGTCAGAATATATTATGTTAGGTTCCGTTTATATTCGGTTTTCTTTAAATGTTATGACATCCTAATTTATTAAACTATTTAATAAATAGTTTCCAGAAACAAAATGAAGTATTGTCTCAATTTTGAGAATCACTTGGTAAACGATATCAGGTAATTTGTAACCCTTTATAGACATGCTATTTGTGTTCCAAAGCTTTTCTTCCCACCTGTCAGTAATAAAAATGTGGAATAGAAAATATTTTAATGTAATCAGGGATGATAAAGCATTGATAGCGTATGAAATTAATGTATCCACCAAAAATATTACTAATTCCCCCAAACAATAGGCACACTCTAAAACAGTATTTTAAAATAATTTTTAAAGACAATAAATAATAGCAAGAACGCAGATAACTCAATTAAAATGTTAACATATATAAACTAATTTTCTACTAAATGAACCATTTTTTTAGAGACAAAGTTTTAGAAGAAATAAACACTGAAGATACAATACATATAATCGAACAATTATATGTAGTAATATATAAAATCTATTGCATAAATTGCAATAAATTTTAGATTCAAAATACTGGAACTAACTTAAAGCCAAGAATTTATAATCATATGAACAATATGAAAGCGAAGGTCTTAATGCCCCAGCCCATCATAAAGCACGTAAGCATACGTTTCAATGTGAAAATTTTGCATAAAATTATCACATAAGAAAAGTTTGGAAGCTATTTAGACTTATACATAGAAAAAATTTTATGCGAACATTATAGAAAAAAAATATTAGAGGCGATTAACAGATCAATAGCATTATGTAACATGCTATACTTCTTAGTATAGTTACTTTTAGCGAAATTGAATCAGACGTTTGGTAACTGCCAAACAGACAGCATGTACGACGAACTTGTGGCACGTAGTTATTAAGCACGTGGAGGAAGTTATTTTGTTAAGGTGTTTATTATATTTTGTAGTGCATCAAGACTTTTAACGTTTATTGACGTGTGGTTTTTAGATCAAGTGTGGAATCATATTTTTGTCAAGCAATGCTGACATAATAGTCATTTTATTAATTTAACGAACTAACGACTCATGAGACTGTCATTTAGTATAATTATATCGTACTAGTTTTACAGACCTGTAAATTGTTAAAATAAAATGAATGGTAGGAAAATTTGCAACAAAAAATTATTTAAAGATTTCATAAAATGAATTCTATTGACATCAGTTTGTATTGATGGCTTAACATTTCAGTATATCATTATTTTTGTCTTACATTAAATTTAAATAAGTAGGAAGAAAACTGGTCAAAAGCGAATTGTATGTGAAATAAGAAGGAATGCTTGTAATTATCGGCTCATAGAGGGCAGAACAACTGCAGCTGAAGTTAAACAGGAAATGCTCATATTCTTTATGCACCCCCGGTTCTTATAAAATGTCCGGAAATGGGATCGTGTTACAGCCATCCTCTTGAAGATAGATGAAGGCATGGATTACGACGCGACGGAGCGCACGCGCGCCCATTAATACCGGGCACCTACCCTGAGCTGTGCCGAGGGTGCTGTTCTGGGAATAGAAGCGACAGAAATAGGGCTCCACCCCGAGGAAGTGACGTCACGCGGCGTTCCAGCAATTAGCGCTCGCCTCGAGCACGTGCCGAATGTCACAGGGCATTGCCTTCACGTGCAATAATACTTCAATATCCATTCTTTAAAATAGACTCCAAGATTTCTAGAAATTTACGAGGGAGCCAAGGAGAACGACTTGAAAATTAAACTGAATTTTAATAACTATATCAACATCAAATGTGATACCAAACAATTGGGATATGTTAACGACCTTATTTTGTTTAGTTCCTTGGTTTTGTACCGCCTTGTCATTCTCTGCCTGTGTTGGGACTTTAGACATAAAAAATTTTGCTAATTTATATGAATTAACACTAATAAATGTCAAAAACGTAATGTGAAAAATATGTAAATTTTTGAATAAGAAAGATAGCCAATTCAGTTGAGTTTTGTCAACTGACAAGTGCAGTTGTGTCGCTCTAGGTTCTTCTTCGCACCTGACGAAAGGAACAAGGATCCAAGAAACGTTGTTTGGTATATATATATTATCACTTTTTCGTCTGAATTGGCTATCTTTCTTATTCATTATTTTCAATCAGACGTAAATTTTTTCATGTAAATTTCTTGTTATTAAAAATCTTTCGTTTATTTATTATGGTCACTAAGTTTTCTCTGAGTCTCGGAAAGGGCTTTATTTCATTATATTTTCATATAACGGAACGTACTTGCTAGTGACGAACGAATACAAGTTGTGTCCAAGTAACTTAAGTTTCAATTAATTTTGTTTGTGTCCTCAGCTGGAGGAATATAGAAATGTTATTTGGAATCCGTACATTAACAGATCAAATGGTCATCTTGTAAAACCTTCGCATACAAACTGGAGAAACTTGTTATTCGAAAATGTAGGAATACGTTTTAGCCTAAGACCGTTTGTTTTAAGTAGAAACTAAAAGGCTTGGCAACGGACATTTTGATCGGAACCATCTTGAAAGCTGTTTTTCTGTCAAAAAAAACTTCTTTCTAAATTACGTTATTGTATAGTATTTATTAAGAATGTAAGATAAGAAATTTATATTACAGACATTTTATTCTCAAAACTGAAGCAGATAAATAAAATAATACGTTTGTCTGTACATTTCGTATAATCGAGTGAAATCAATATACTTTTACGTTTCGTGAATTGAGGAAACCAAAATTTTTTAAAAAAACATAAACCTTCTGTCAGTGTTACAAAGAGATTATTAAATTGGTAACTACCAGTGGAGATATAATGGCGGACATTTAAAAAACATTTATTCCTTTTCTTTTCACCAGTAAAGGGTCGGGAAGATGTAAATGAAACTTGAAATTGTTTTTATATAATAAAGTTTTTGTAATTAAAATTTTTATTGATATAAACAGTGTCCCATCAACACGAGACTAAATTTAGATATTTTTAAAACATTCTTTTAATTTATTTGACAGTGATTTTGTTTGCTTTCCAAGAAAACGATTGAACGGTTTAGTGTATGTGGTGTTTATTACAACTTCGGTAGGATTTACTCCTAATTGTGACTGGCCGTATGCCTAACAAACATATTCCTATACCTTATGCATATCATCCCATATCTCGTGAGCATATTTTTTAAATTTCTGGATCGTACGTACGCAGAACAGCAATATAAGATTACTTAGTGAAAAAAGTCACCATCAATGAACAATTCTAATGTTTTGAATATTTTTACGAACTGACATTCCTTTGACTGCTGTACTATTTTAATAATGTAATAATAGATTCTTATGTTGATCTGATGTATTTCGGGTTTTATAGTGTTGAAAATGTTTTAACTACACTTACACCTTCCTTTTAATCTGACGCACTGTTGTAATTTTCAAGTATTTTTTTGTTTTGTATTTCCTCACGGTAACATTTTCGTAATTTCCCCACGGAGATATTCCGTTCCCTGCTGAAATTTTCATCTTATTTATTTCATTAGTCCTGTAATGAGGAAGAAGCATAAGTCAAAAGCGATCGTTATTATACATAATTAAGAAAATAAATAAGTAATCGAGGTCAAACATAGAACTTAATATATAAATGAGAATATTAAATAAAATGATAGTAACATATATAATCCGATACGTCAATTAACAAATTATAAATATATTGACCTAGATAAAGAGATGAATCTGTGTATATATGAAAGGCAAAATTTATTTTAATAAAATGCCGTATCTGGCGGAGCTGTCAAAAACCACCATGTAAACACAGCTCATTTTGCAAAAACTGTGTCAATATGCTTTTAGATCTATAGATAACCATTTCAGAAAGCAATATATACTAGTTAAGTTAATAAAATTTAGTTTCTAAAAATTTTAATTATAAATTGGGCGAGGACGTTAGCAATGATCCAATATTTTAAACTGAAAATACTTATACAAATATTTCAATTATTTGTGAAACCCTCAAACTTTGTATTCTTGTAAGAGTCCTAAAAAATTTGATATCCAATACAATAGTAATGTTTTTGACCAAGTGTGCGTTTTATGGCGTCAAGACGGCTTTGATTACTAAAGCAAACCATTTTTTTGAATCGTCTGGTGAATTTACAACTGTGGACACTTATCATCTACATTTTATGGTCAATTTAGAAAATTCTATTGATAAAATTAACAAGGAGGTACTCGCTACAGTGAGACTATAGGAAGTATTTATACAAATTTTCTCAATATTAGGTTATAATGAATTTCACTTGAACCTAACAAAAAAATAATCTTTTAGTTACGCACCTTTTCCCAACATAATTAATAAGAAATGTAACGATAGAATAATTGTTGGGTGTGCTTACATAACATCTGTATCCTAGGAGAATGTGTTCATGAATCTTCAGGAAGTTAGCAAGCTGCGTTTTGTGCTTCAGTGGTCTTTCATTCCCTAAGTCAGTTTTTCCTTAAAGCTGCATCTCTTTCTCCGAATGCCTATGAAAAAATTTGTAACACTATCTCTTGTCTTTTCGATCAGTTAGTACTATACGAGCAGAAACATTACTAACTTCACAATGTCCCAGATGAAAAAAGAGACAAGTGAGCCGTTTTCCCCACGCTTTATATATGACATCCCCCCCACTTTGCAAACGTCATGCTAAACTAATCTCACTTAAAGTGCAAATTTCACATTTACGTCATTGTTCAACAAAAATAATTTTATTATAATAAAATTACTAAGTCTTATCTGGTTTCAGGATTGATCACTAAAAAATTAAAATGTCGGAACCATTAGCCGTTATTCAGTGAAGTAATGTATACGTAACCGTTTCTGTAGTGTGACTGTGCGTAGCTTAGGCTTACAGGAAGGGCAGGAGCTCCTTTGATTGACGGTGGACCGCCGTGAAGAAGGGCAGGTGTGTGGAAAACCAGCGATGGCAGACAAAATCCTTCAAAGCAGCGCATCGTCAAGAATAAACAGCGCCTCCTCCTGCATCACAACCAAAATAACAAAACACTCTTTTAGCTTTGAGCGAGAGTTTCAGTTATGATTGAGGTGTAAAAGTATACAACAGTAGTGACGAGATAACTGAAAGGGATTTTAGGTGCGCTTCCGCGTTTCGTTGAGATATTGAGGTATATTTATTGTTTCTATTATCTGATGTTAATTGGATTTTATTTTAAAATTCATAAGCGTAAAGTTATTAAAATTTTGAGGGAAGATAAATGGTACGGCATTGCATAACAGATATTTAGCAATTTTTTATAGTTTTACGTTGAAAAATTTTATCTGACAAGTAGTGCGCTATGCTGTCGTCCACTGTCTGTGAGGTGGCTTATCAGTTGTCCCACTGCTGCTCCACCAAGTATTCATCTTGTTTGTTTCATCTCAAACTCCTCTCCATCGCAACCGTGCAGCTTAATCAGTCCATATAAACTAGTCCTTCCAAATGAAAGGAGCACATATTTAAAGGAAGAAATGCAACAAAAGAAAGCTTGCTTGTTCCTCTTCCAAGAGTCCATTATATGTAAATTTGTAGACCCTCACTCCACCTTTTTGCAAGAACTCCGCTCAGTCAAACAATCGAGCCCGTCGTCAACAGGTGTTACAACATTTTGCGCCGCAGACACTCAAAAATGTTCTGTCCCTTCACGTCCAAGACCTGAAATTATCAAAACCACTGTTGGATCTGTGCATTAACGTTCCTCAGGTTTATGTTGCGTAATTTTCGTAATTTTATAACCACCCAAATATTTCAAATTATTCTTCATTACATAACGGGACGTGTCCAAAGGCGTTTAATTGCATATACATTCTCCTGAGGTATCTAATGTAACCGTAACAAATATTAAACTCAGAAATTATGTATAATACGTTTTTCAAACCAGGACGAGTTTTTAGTTCGATCAACTTCAATTACATAAATTTTAAAAAATTGAAGCCTACAATAAAGCACAAATCACCGCGTCGAAATACTATGAATTTAGTAAGATGTAACAGGTCTGAGTGTAAAATCTTATCTACGGATTAAAGTTGGCCAATACAAGCATTTTATTCTGTAACAAGGATGAAAGAACAATTTCCTAAGAGATTAACTTCATGCCGTTTAAATTTATTTATAAATGGGGGAATAAATTTAAATTAGGTCGGACATCCCCAAGTGATGAATATCGCTCGAAACGTCCACTAGTGGAGACTGTGCAAGAAATGGTGGGCAAAATCAACGGTATGGTATTGAGTGATGAACAAGTCATGTTGCGCAAACTTGTTGAGGCCTCAGGAAGTTCTCATGGCCCAGTGGTTTCAACGTTATGAAAACTGTCTGGTCGTATAAAAATCTCACCAATCAGTCCATCGCCAAAACAGACGCCTATATTGAGCATGTACCAATTTCTCACATTTTAGGTGTCTTGAAAAGTAATGGAAAATGCTGAAAGAAACTTTATCGATTTGAAAGAGATCACCAAGACAATATTGAACCACCCCAAAATAAATTATTTTGAAAGAACTCCATTCATATTTTTTAATTTGCGTCGTAGCTACTACACTTCTTCTCAGTAAAACCCCATAACGTTTACTTTGCTTCGATAAACATGTCGTATTGTCTGTAAATAATATAACCATTTGTATTCTGATCGTCAATGCAATCCTGGAGCCAAATATTCTCTGCAGTAGTTTGAGATTGTTATTTTATTTCTTTCAATAGTAACACCCAGAATGAATGCAGGTGTTGAATTCAGAACGTCCCTGAGATGTCTACCATATCTTCTTTGTCATTCTTGTCTACTGTAGAACCCTTCACTGCTTTTAGAAGCAACGGTCGCAGCGATTCTACTGTTAATTTAATACTGGCGATATTGCTGAGATATCGGTATCATTATGGAGGCAAGTTGCTCCCAGGAGGAGGCCCCCTGCGAACAAATATTCTAAAATTACAGTGAGGCGTGGGTCGTCGGGATGTGACATCACCAGCCACCAGAGAGCACGGAAACTTCTCTTCCTGCCCCATCTCACACCAGCTACAAACACGCACAATTAACAGATGCCATTGCTCAGTTAATTACACTATGAGGATGTAAAAAAATCTGCAACTAAAAGCAAAACACATATTCACATTTGGAAACATTTGCATTCATGAATTAGCGAAGGTTCACAACTATTTATTGAATGCCAAATTTATGATCAAGGTACCATAATCAATCCATTATATTATTACATACATACTTCACAGAACACTAGAATTTATTTTCGTCGCGTCTCTTTGACTTGAGCACTACTTGCTTACATCAATCATCAGTGCTTACCTCAATTACAATGAGATTTATTTCATCTTTGCTATATTTTTATTTATCTACGCTGTCCATAGCGTGTCTAGCAGAAACACTGTGTATACTTTTAGTTTTATAACTAATAACGGCGTTATCTCATGTACTCTTTTAAATCTTCTATTTGGGAAAATTAAATAATTTAGAAAAAATTAATACTTTTATAGGTTATTAGCCACGGAACTAAAAAATTGTTAATACTTTACTTATTTAGGACAATAGTTTAATTCATCGTCTGTTTTACGGCTGTGGAACTTAAATATAATAAAGTAAATTATATTTGACTGAAGTGCAGTTTCCAATAATATTTATTCTCATTTCTCAAGATTCAATTATGTTGTTTCTGATTCCCGACGCAGTAAATGACGGAATCAATTCAACTTGTGTTTCATATTTATTTTTTCTGTTTTTGACATAATTTCTTTCTTGAGTGTTCAGAATTCTTTCACTTTTCTCCAATGGCTATTATAACAAGTTAGTTTTTAATTATTTGTGGGCCAAATTTATCGTCCAAGCCTGAATAGTAACAAGTTGCCGAATATTTAATCCTTTCTTCGTCTAATGTAAAAGTTTTCAAAAACAGCAATAAAAACGTTCTATAATTGTGGTATTTTAAATTTTCTTTAGACATTATCACCAATTTACGAACATACTTATTAACGTTATTTATAGCTGAAATATTAAATATTGACGTATTCATTCTAAAATGAATTGTAAAAACTCATACATTCATAAATTAATCGTGTCCAAGAAAGAATTACGTGTTTTAATATTTATTTCCGTAGATTCACATAAATTGAGGTAACTATTTAAATGATACCGAAAGAACATCAAGAGTTTACTATAATTAACAGATGTTACCTACCCAAAAATGACTACTAGTTTGCTCATTTTCATTTAACTAAACAAAGGATAACATAAGAAATAGAAAATAAAATAGTGTCATTTAATGTAATAACAATATGCTAAATAATATACACCTTCATCTATTTCAACTTAAAGTATATCGATAGTTGATACCTTAGCGTGTTTATGATAGGTTTAAGGTATTTTAATTTCCGTTTCATAAATTATAACCCGACGATAATCCCTAATGTAAGGTCTCTAAAACACTGGAGACACGGAGGAACTGTTCAGGCGTCTGCTGGCAGCAGTGATGTATTATTTCTTTCCCACTATTTCCAAACGAGCCAATGCACACCTCGCTGGGACGCTCAGTATTCGTCTGGCAACCATTTGTAATGGAGTTCCTACTTTGCGCTGCCGCCAAGTGCGAAGTTTCCGTAGATATTTGTTTTTTCAACGCGGTATGCTTTAAATAGTCACTTGACTAAAGCAATTGACGAGTCGTGCATGAATATTAAAAACGTTCTGATATAGTGTAGGAAGTTTGCAGCTGGTCGTTCTGATATTCATGACGAAAACGTGGGACACTGTCAATTACCACCGAGACAGAACAAGCCATGCACGGAGATCGCGGAACTAAACTAGACATTTTGGTTCCTAAAGATTTATTTAACCATTCACAGAATTCTGACGGAAATGTTTCAATATGGGTCCACAAATACACACAGAAGACCACATACGGCAACAAATTCTTTCTTCCCTCGAAATTATTCTCCACTATGAAAACTAAAAGGTTAACATTTTTGATTCGATTGTCACGCGTAACGAAACCTGGGCGCCCCACTTCAAACTGAGACCAAACAACAAACACGCGAGGTAAAATATGAGGTTCAACCCTTCGTCAACGACTTGTGTGAGAGCTGGTATTACACGGGAATACAGAAACTGCCACTGCGCCTATAAAATAAATCACCCGAAATTGCAATCATGTAAAAAAATAGTTAATTATTCAAGCTTTAAAATTATGCAAAAATTAATTAAAATAAATACTTTTAATATTATCAATATATTTAATACACGGGTATGCTCATAATTTAATCAAATGTTGTACTTAATAATTTTACAGATAAATATGGTTAAATTAACCGAAAGTTACTGACGCAGAATTTTAAATCTCAACATTTTAAATTTAAAACTTTTAAATAAATTTATATGTGAATTTTAAAGATGGTCATTTATAATATTAGTAGGAAAATTAAACATAATAAAATGCCTGTTTATTAGACAAATAAATACATTTTTGTATTTCCAAATAAAATCTCAGACCTGAGTTTTGGACTTTGTACCAGGTAGTATTTTTACATTCAATGAAGATACAAATTTACCTACTTTGGAATAATGTACAAGAAAAAATAGTTTTATATGTTACAGAAAATGTCAGAAATTTATGTAAAAATGTTGGTTGTATAATTCATCAAATGAAATACTTTGTTTTAAATTCAGATATACATTATTATGTAAAACAATGTTCCTATAATTGTTTGATAAGCGTAAATTTAGCACCACCGATTATTTTACTGTTATATCACTAAATTTAATATTCCGATTGAAAAGTTTGAAGGATGGTAACGATAGAACGCAGTTCGGAAACAGTGTAAAGCAAAGTTAACTGCGCCGTCTTAGTTGCACAGCACCGCCTGTACACAGCGTTTTCGTGACTGCGTGTGGTTGCAGGGTAAATATTTATATTTATTTTTGTGAGTACTTGGCTCGTCTGCGATGACAGGCGCCCTTAAGCCGTCGTCACGGGATCCGCAATGAGGTCCCGCTCGAGTAAACACAACCGCGGGGAATACAGCGAGCGCCCACATTAACGCACATCTATTCTGTATGCAAAATTAAACCTTCATTTATATATTGAATAAACAAAAAATATGAACTTATGAACAGTCAAACATGTTCAAGATTCCATGCGTTGTCTTGTGGACTTATACTTCCCAAATGGCCCATATTCCAAAAAGTTCATTGTTTCTCTTTTCACAATAAAACGATTGAACAAATATCAATTAAACTCTATATTGTTATTCCATAATAAGCTTCTTAGCGGAATTAAACTAACATTCGTCATTTGGAAACAATGGCAGACTTCCCAAAACGCCTATACAGTACGATTTTAACAAGAAAACGGTTGGACCGATTTTTATAAAACTTTATATCATTATTATATAGAAACCCAACAAATATTTAAACAATATCAAACGCTCATAAACAAGAGATAGTTGATGTGGTACTAAAATTATTATATCAATTTGACAACTATTAATTTGATATTTTCATTATTTCAGAATTATTACAGCGCGTTCGTGTTTAAGTTAATGAAGCTTTGGGTCTTTGTTGACAATAATAATATGTGAAATATATATGACATTCACTCTCTTAAATTTCATTGTATGTCAAAATATGCTATAAGTGTAACCAAAATACATAAATCCATTCACTTATATTTTATTAATATTTATCATAGGAATGATATTAAAAGTAAGGACATTGAAATTAATTGTAGACTAAAATATTTTTTATTCTTAAAGTTGCGTTACGTTTCGGCCTGTCTTTAGTTCTTTGACAACACTAGTTAAAGACACGTCTCATTTACAGACGAAAAGTTACAAATTATTTAATAAAGAAAGATGACAGGTGCCAAAGATTCTGTAGCAAACATTCGTAAATGATAAAAACATTTAACATGAGACGTGATGTGTATAATAATATATTAACTTTATATACGTTTTATTGACGTATATGTTTCTAAGATAAGTGTGTAATCAAAATTTTTGCCTAACAGTGATTATAATAACGCCGAAAACTTATTTTATCAGTATACTGATTCACGAGACTGTTACTGGTTATCAATATATCGTACCAGTCAAATTAGGAATACAGTATTTTATGCTAATAACATATCAATTATTTTTTGGTAATAGATACTTTACATAAATACATTAAAATGAATCGAATACGACAGGTATTAGATAAAAAAAAAAGTAAAAAGTTTACGAACTCATTAAAATATGGAGACGGCTTTCATTTGGAACTTTGCTTCGACGGCTTCTTTGTATTTAAAGAGTTTGTCCACTGATGCTAATAAAACGACGACGTTGATGTGGCACTCCCAATTATGAGTTTAATGATCGTCTAGGTCCGAACGCTGACTGCTGCCGGGATTCCCAGAGTGCGTCGTGGCACGAGGCGCCGTTATTTATAGCCGGTGCGAGACTGTCGAGACGGCCGCGAGACGCCAGGAATGCGTTGCGTCATACCGACCAGCTGATCACTGGTCAGCTGCCACTGGATTACACCAAAATACAGATTTACATAGGCGACACTCAAGCTGGAAGGTAGTTCGCCCACGTTTGGCAATCTAGAGGGGAATTTTCGTATATAGATAGCTATTAAGCAATGCAGAGCTCAATTCGTAAGCTGTCAATATGTGAAGGTATGACCAACTAACTCCTAAATTCATCGCATCAACTTTTGCAGACAACACTTGCGAGATCACTGCAAGTCTGTCAATTATCTTCAAATTTACACAGATTTCATCTCAAGACAGCTGATGCCTGGTAGGTATTTTCGTCAATATAAAATTGGCGTGTAAAACTAAAACCTTCATATTCTGGAAATCCAATTATAAATATCAACTGAATTCATGTCATAATGAATGTCTTTATAACTAACTGAATACATTAGCCCATAAGTCAGAAAATATATACTTAATTAATTGTTACATTCAATCATTACATTAACATTGAAAATATTGAACAACACGTTTCGTCTGGCATTACAGATCACATCACGTGCATTGGAGAAATTTGCTGTTAAATTCATCTTTATTCTCTATAGATTTGACGTAATTATCATTACTTATCAATTTAACGTGCATTCAAAAACCTTTATGTACATACATTCAAATGAATCAATGCAAACTGATGTATTATTAGATAACGAAAATAAATTCTCCTAATTTGGGACTTCACATCAGGTGATACATGATATTAATTAAAAAAGAAAACACCTCATATTTTAAAAGTCTTCATTGATGTTACATATGGATTCTTAAGTTTATAGGAAACATATTTTAACACTAGCTGGAAATGTTTTAATTTGAAATTATAAAATATAACGTCTGTGTAAAGATATACTAATCGATAAATAAATTGCCAAATACCAGACAAAAATAAGTGCTAAATTAGATATCACTACACCATACCTAGGCCTTATCCTTGATTCCAAATTATCACGGAAACCTCACATAGCCCACCCACATTACCTCCAGAATCAACAACAATATAAAACAACTCTTGTCTCTCATCAACAGAAAATCTCCCATATCCTTTAGCACCAAAAGACTTCTCTATCTATCCTTAATCCGCCCCACATGGTTGTACTCATGTGCCATATGGGGATCCACTGCCTATTCCCACTCCAACAAAATACAAACCAAACAAAACAAAATTCTCCGTTTAATATCAAATTCCCCCTGGTACCTTCGCAACTCAGTTATCCACAATCTCTGCCATAATTCATAAATCTACCAAGTTCCATCAACCATCCAAATCCCACCATTTAACTATTCTACAGTAACCCACCCCCTCCTTCACAAAATCGCAGACTAAAACGTAAACTCCCAATTGACAACATCCTCCCCCCTAAATCACTCCGGAATTACACTAGCCTCCTCCTACCAAATGGCACTACATACTCCCTAAATATCCGCTCTTCCCATCTTCCCCCACAACATCCTTACATGTAGTTTCCCCAATGACCAGATTCATCGCTACCATCATGCCGGCTTGTATGTTAATATGCGGTAAACAAGTTAATCTGTTTCTCTCGTCTCTAACTTGGAATGACAAGGGTCACATCCAAGACCACAAGTTTACATGTGAAATATTTACAAATTGTAAATACCTTGTTATTTGTTTAATTTTTACAATTATATATACTGTTATTATTATTATCACAACTGTAAAGTCTCCGGACTAAGAGTTAACTTTAATAAACAAAAAAACACAACGTTTCAGGAATCACTGTTGCCTATGTCAGTTGAATCAAAAAAAAAACCAAGTCCGTGAGAACGGCACACAACACAAACCAGGTGACGAACTTAAAAGCCTAGAAAATTGTATAAAATATCTCAATCTTACATTTGGATTCTAACAAGTGACATTAAAAATTGCCAAGACAGACCATTAGGAAGCCTGTGAGAGCGTTGTTAGCCCTCGCAGGTAGAACCTTTTAGAAGCGACGGAGATGGCTACATTTTTGGGATACCTTCTTCTCGCTCTGCTTTTAAACTAAGGTTCCCACAAACCGAGGCACCTCGGCCTGTTTTCAGAGGTGTATGTTCCGGGGTCACAGACCTTGGACGTACGGTAACAGTAATACTCTATTCCCATAGGAATAGTCGGCCAGCTGCCTCCTAAACTGGCCGAGACACGGAGAAGAGAATGCTGCGTCCCCACATAAAACTCCTCCCCCGCCATCGGAAGGGTGTGGGACAAGTACCAAAAGCCCGACCTACCTGATGCAGGTTTTGTAGGGTTCGTTCTGCAACACTTTCAGGCAAATGGCGGGTAAGATAACCCGGGGGCCCTAGTTAACCCTTGGCTATCTTTGTCTACTCTTCCACATCCGCACTTTCAAATCTCTTCCTATGCTATTAAAGGAGAGATGCCAACCCGTGGATTACTCTCATGAAGCCTGATACTCCAAATAAAACTATGGTGCTAGTGAAAGCCATAACAATGAATTTCGTGAAAACAGATTGATAAAGTTAAAAATTAACACAAACACAGGAAAAATTAGTAACCATTATAATAATGGAATAACATTTTTCATATATTCGACTTGCTAATTTAAATAATTTGGTATCACAGTATCTATTTAAATTGTTAGTATCATTGTTTACACCTGTGGCTGTAGTGTTTGATCTGACATAAAGCATTTAGAATATGAAAGTCATCACGCGAAATATTTATTTTCCTTCTCAAGAAATTTAATATTAAACCAATAAATGGTGGTTCGAAAACTGGGGTTAAGGCTGAGGGAGAATCGAAACTCTGATCACGTGTCACTCCTAAATCCAGAATTTGTCGTGTAAGATGACAGTCTGGCAGTTGTACCCGTAGGCCAAGGTCCTTAATGGGCTTTCGAGCCAAATTAAGTACGAAACATAAAATATTTCCATTTTTAATTAATATTTTCAATGTAAGTATAATAACTAAACTTAAGAATTAATAAAATTTCTTCTTATTACTTATTGGCTAATATATTCACGTTATTATTATTAAGTATCCATATTTAAGTTCCTTATATTTTCGAAATGTTGAAAACAGAGAAATTTGGCTGTTTTTAAAGTTTAAAAACAATTGGCACTATTTCGAACTGAGATAGCGAAACTATTTAAGAGTATATCCGTCTTACGATAGCATTCATATTAACAATTCTACAATCAACATGAAGATTACGAGATGGAAAGCAAAAAGGTCCTCCTATACAATTAGTAAACGAAAAAGAAAGAATTCGGAGCAAAAAAAATTCGATTTAATTGAAGTAATGATATATATATAAACTAAACAACAGCCCATATGAAATTTTAAAAAATATATATTTATTTATGGAAAATTAAACTACGTTTAGTCGCTAACTTTACGACCTCTTCAGGTTGAAGTTAAACAAAACTTTGATAGGTCCTTCTTCCTTGACTGCCAGAGCCGAAATACGAATTTTTTGGGCCACGGCAGTCAAGGGATAATGACCTGACTATCAAAATTTTATTAAAATTCAACCTGAAGAAGTCGCAAAGTTAGCGACGAAACGTGATTTAATTTTCCATAAATAAATATATTTTTCTGACTTCAAATTGTTGTTTATTTATTAATTGATGTAATGTTCTGCAAGTAACTAAAAGAACATAACACGCTTTTCTGTAATTTCGCAATGGCTACAAATTTCAGAAATAAAGTAATATCTAGTATTACTTACTTGAATAGCAAAGGTACTGACTTTTCACGTGTGAGTAATGTTGAAAAATTGACTTCATTTAACGTACGGGTCTTTGCTCTCCCGATTCTTGTACGTTTTCCATTAATTTACTACAGATTTTACTGCATTTTCAAACTTAAATATTTAAAAAAACATTTTTCAATAATTTTGAACGCAGCAATTCAACTTAATATACAATTTTTTTACTTATCTCGTAATTTGTGGACTTTTTAGGGATTTTCCTTTGGTGGATGTTGCAAGAAGTTGACATGCGACAAGATGGTAGTGATTCCGTTATCGAACGGACAAAAACAATTCTGAGTCGAAAAATTATCATCTTCAAACCGGAGAATAGATGGTAGCAAAAATAATAGTCAGTTATGAGACTGTAAGAACACAGCTGCAGGTTATTGAAGGAATTCGTTCACGTAGCTCATATTATTACTGAGGGGGGAAAACAAATGCGGAATGCGCGTCGGTAAAAAAAAAAGCAATTGTCTATTTTATTACCAATGGGCATTGAATAAAATGGCTGGGAGTGTCACAGAAATATGCAGCTGTAATGACACTTTCCTACGTAAAACCGACGGAAGTTTCCTGACTAAGCTTTAATCTGAGACCTTCAGTTATCTATTTTTAGTTGTCTGCTAAGCCGAACTTGCTGCTCCAGAACCGATAGACGCAGACGGACTTACGTTTGCCTTAATTGCACCATTAGAGTAAACTGAACTAAGCTTAACTTGTCTGTATTAGTTGTACACCATCTTCGTTTATTTCTAGACTTGAATGGTAACAGCCCAAATTTTTATTTCCAACTGTGCATTCCACTTGTTCCAGTGTTTTATAATTTGTTTAAAAAAATCCTTCACATGAGGTAACGATAATTCTGATAATTTTCAATTTCAAAGTGATAATTCATATTTGTACTGAATCAGTTCACCGCTTCCAATAAAGGGAAGTTTGCACTGATTTCAGTACACCACTTATCGCTTAGATTTCAAGTTTATTCACTTTTCTTCCAACTTATAACACCTTTTATCTAAGTGTGCTCGCGCAAAGTGTCTTTAACGGTCGCCCAATTATAAATCAAATTAATATAGAATTTATTCAAATTTCATAAATTACAAACATATTTCAAATTAAAATATAAGATGTCGGTGTTGAGAATAAAATACATAGATAAACAAGTAGCCAAATAACAGACAAAAATAATTAGTCAATAAATAGCACACATTTATTTAGCACTTATTATTTGTTATTTGGCTACATATTTATCTAATAATTTAGAAAAATAATTCTTTAATCCCACGTGGTGATTGCAGCCGGCTAACCTCAGTTTCTCAGACACCCTCATAGCTAAGGGCCCCCAGCAGACTCTGAGATCTATTTCGAGTGCGGAAGCATTCGCTAGCAAAAAAACACTGCGTTGTAAGTCGGCCGCAGACGTACTTAAACTGTCTCTGTCAGGAACCCGGCCACCAAAAGTTTTTGGTTCACCAATAAGCCTTAAAAAAAATAAAGGTGTGCTGTGGCTAGGTAGAAACTGAAAAAAAAATAAGCCACGTAGAGAATAAAAGAACATCGTTAATAATTTCGGTCTCGCCCTGCGCAACGCAAAAATTATTTTATCGTTCAAATGATCATTATTGATAACATTTTAAACAATTTGTTTACTTAATATTATCACGCTGAAATATGAGGAAAGAACTGTACTCAAAGAACAACTTTTATGTTAATTTAAAGTACAGTGGTAGCACAAGTGAAGTTTTAAAGTTCCTATAGTCCAAGAGTGGTTTTATAACTATATAAAACAATCTCTAAACTCATAAATTCAGTCTTATGAATGTAATATCACCAATCATTTTATACAATTACTGGCACAATTCTTCATTTGAGTAAAAATTTAAATGCATCCCATATGAAGTTGATTGTATCATATTTCGTCAGGCACTAATGTGTAATTTTTTTATGGTTCCTTTCTATATTGTTTCCCCATTACGTTTACCAAAAACCTGTTAGCGTTCGTTACAAGCTATTAAGGGCAGACGGATTATTACCACTGCAGGCGGAGAAAGGTTTTCCCACGACACGAAATATCTCCCAAATTACGTAATACGAGAAACATTCGTACTAAATTTCAGTTGGATTCCGTTTATCTTAATAGCAATTACGTTTCTGATAATCGAGTACGGATATTAAGGTTTAGTTACTGCTTTAACAATAACGTCAGCTAGATTTAGTTTTAAAAAACGCAGTGTTCCTCCTATTCTCGATATTCAGTACATAGATATTGGCAAATTATGTATCGTACATTAACGCGTCATATGTCAGGGTAAATTATTATTATAATTCTAGTGTTTTCTTCCTCAAATATAAATGTACACAAAAATGCATGTTATTAAAATTAATTATAATTTTCATTTGTTCATTTTCTAAAATTGAAGAAAGAAACAATCTATCTTCCAGCATTCTCAGATCTTTGATTTATCAAATACTTAAATTCAGTTTACTAACTCTCAATTTTCTTTCGGAAAGAAAACTAAAATGCATTTTTTTCTTAGCTTTATGATATCAGAATGACTAAACAATAATCAGCTACAACAGGAAATTTTATGTGATTTACAAAGCATTCTATTATGTTTATCATTGTTTTTTATTATAAAAATTAAAGGACAAATTACTGTTTTTCGTCCTCCTTGATTAAAGAAGACAAAGTAATAATAAATTATTGGGGTCTTATTGAGGGCAAATAAATATTGGGTTCCACAAGGTTCTATTCTTGGCCGATTTCTGTTTGATATATGTAAATGATTTAGCAAATACTATGACTCTATTACATTACGTTAAGCAGACGACATCATGAAACTTAAAATATTTTTGTCTGAGTGTTACATTAAATATGTTCATCTTTTACTCATATAAATACGGTTTGTAACACATCAAAGCATCTTGTAGATAAATTATTCTTACATTTGTTTATATATTCGCAAAATTATATTATTAAGTAATTCATTCGTCTATATGTTTTTTCCTTATTTCCTTCATTCTCCTTGCTACAGAGTTCTGAATCCTCCAAGTGTTTGGAATTTATAAAATTTATTTGTTAGATATGTATTACGGAACCAGAATATATTATTACTTCATTTTAAACTTAGCCTGGATTATAATTCAAACTTAATATTGTTTCTTTCAATTATGCATAATCGCTGCTGGTTATTTACACGTTAACATCTTGGGTCTCTTTGATGTTTTTTGAAAGGAAACTCGCCGGGTCATTTTTATTGTGGCTCATATGATTGTGCTAACCAGAAAATATCAATTTAATTAATAGTTATATTCATCCGACTTAAATATAATTATAAATTATCAACGCAACCAAATTAGACAGAAATAATTTGGCCAAAAACATAAAAATTAACACAACGTTCGTCCTCAAACTAAAACATCACCAGGTGTACATAGAATAAATTAAATAATTTTCATAGTTTCCCAAAATTCTTCTAATATATTATTACGTCAATATTTGGCTCATTTTTTAGAAGGAAATTTATGGAAATTATTTACTCAATTGTACAACACATAAAATCCTAGACTGAAGACGAAACGTTGTGTTAATTTTAATGTTCTTTTGTTAAATTATTTATGACTAATTTAATTCATATATTCTATTCTATTCATTACTTATTAGTACTGTTTTCTTACTAATTCATACACTATTTACGAAAATCTTTGTTGTCTTTCCTAATTTTCGATAACAAGCTGTAGTTTTCGAGAATATTGTAAGAATCTTTTGAGGTACTTGGCTCAGTCCGCTGAATGAAAACGTAATACAATTGTAATAGCTTATTTTATGATCTACAAAAATATTCTAGATTCCAAATAAACGACTAATATCCAGATGCTATCGGTCTCAAGGCACAAGTAGCATTTTGTCCAAATGATTGTGCTTGTAGAGCATTGTTCTGAGCCGGACAACAACCTGACGTCATCTCCTGCTGTTAAACCTGTTTCGGGACGCCAGCCGTTGTGTCCATTTATAAGCCACGCATTTTCACGTATTTCATAAACGCTCGCCTCTGCTAAAACACAGTTACACACAGAGTAGTCTCGTAAAATTCTGTTCTTGAATATTTCTTTAGTGTTCCAGATCACAAAGCCACATATCCTGTAGTGCCCACGACTGCCGAGCAATATGTACAGGACTTACAAGTAAACTTTACGCGCGTAAATAACTACTCATGTTTTGTGACTGGTCTGTTGCTGTCCACCTTCAGCTGAAACTCCGTTGGAAGTTATAACATTGCAAATATGTTTTGTACACAACGTAAATCTTGTGGACGAAATAGATATAATAACTATTAGAAGCAAATAAATCTCAATTTTGAAAATTGTCAGAGGAAGCATCAAAGCATAAAAAGACGATGCAGTATGACCACGTTCACAAATGACTGTGATTCCAGAGCTTGACAGAACAAAGATGCGTCCAAGTCGGATATGTAAAGAATGCAAAACTCTAGCAGGGAGATACAATTCCCTTCAGCTGTTATATAATAATCCTAAAGTCTTTTTATGCTTTATATCTGTGGTGCTCAATCGCGGAAATATCTCCACATTCCGCCAGGAAGCTATAAAAATAAGCTCTTTTCTTCAGTCAATCGTACTACGACACTGTATTAATAATAAAAAAATACCTTACTCTTTTAAAAAAAATTAAGGGAGAAATTTCAAACACAATTGTTGTGCGATGTGAGTTCATATTACTAAGTTGCTATTAAGATTAAGCATCCTTCAATACGTCGAGATTGTGTTAAATATAATATTGGCTCTTGTGTTAACTGAATTAGAGTTTAAATGAAAAAATTTACGTCGGATAGAAAATTAATAATAAGAAAGATAGCCAAATACAGACAACATACGTGATAATAAAAACACCACGCAACGTTTCTGGGATCCTTGTCCCTTTCTTCAGGTGCTAAGAATAGCTTAGAGCGACACAAATGCACTCGTCAGTTGACAAAACTCATTTATATATTATTTTTATACTATTTATATTTTATTATAGCTTCGTGGCGGAATATGGAGATATTTTCGCGATTCAGCAACACAGATATAAAGCATGAAGAGCTTTAGGATTATTGTATAATAGCTACAGGGAATTGTATCTCCCTAGTTGAGTTAAATTAGTTTAGAGTTTGAGTTTTGTCAACTGATGAGTGCAGTTGTGTCGCTCTAGGCTGTTCTTAGCACCTGAAGAAAGGGACAAGGATCCCAGAAACGTTGTGTGATATTTCTATTATCACTTATTTTGTCCGTATTTGGCTATATTTCATATTATGAATTATAGTTTAGTTGTCTAGAATACTTGAGTCATTTGTTGCCTCTTTACAATAATCGAGTCAAATGTTGTATAGTACGTTCTATAGAACTGTAAAATGGGATTATTTGGTCTCAGCGAGTCTATAGAATCAGATACATGTAGGTAGAGCGGCGAAATTGTTAATAGCGTGTAATTTATAAAAACAGATCTCTGATTTATAAATTTATATTTTATATGAATGTATGAGCTCAGGGTGATTTTATAGGCTTTGTTATGGAATTGTTAATCAATAATTACGTGTCATTACTTGAAAAGTACGGTGACGAAATGCAATCTAATGCATTGGCATCTAAAGATTAATGTGTCAGTGACATCGATATTCTTATAAATGTATTCTTTATTATGTATTTTTAACTGAATACAGAATAAAAATACTAGTTCAGTGACATTTCATGTTTTTCCCTAGCATTAGAGCTCAACTATTTTATTGTAAAGAAATAAATGCTAAAGAAAAACATATATAGATCGTAACAGTAACAGTTACTTGTGACGAGATCCATTGTACAACCGCCTCCCCATCTTAATTTTATTTTGTCGATCACTTGCGGCAAACATTTTTTTTCCAGTCGATCGTTGATAGTACAAGTCTGAGCAGTCCTGCTTTATAATGTTAATAAATTGTTTTCCACACCTATTGCAGTCTATTACACATTTCAAACGAGTGTTTCCGATATCAGCTAATGTCCAAAATCTGTGATGGTATTACATCTGTTCATATTTCTTTTCAAATTTGTCTAATAGTGTTAAATAACTCGTCTTTAAGGTTTATATAAGTGTATGTTGTTCTCGTTTCAGGCCTACGTATTTCAGACACAATGTAATCATCAAATGCTTGTCTGTCCTCTGTAGTGTAACTTTAATGAAATCAACTAGATTTAGTGTTTACATTCTACTTTACTATTTTGTTTAGATAAGTGTCACATTTACACAAATTTAATCACCCATTATCACAAAATCGCGATTTCCATAGGGCTTCTGACCTAATCAACGCGAGGTATTATACGAATAAAAAATCTTTGAGTGGTACAATCCATTCAAAATCTTCACAGATAATTCTTGTTACTAGTTTATTTTCTTTAGACAATATTTTAGGAATTCAGTATTTTTAAAGGAGCTTATGACATTACAACAAAAAGTTATTCTTTTAAATAACTGCACTCGAAGGTACACTATAATTACATTTTAATTATTATTTTCATAATTTACCGCTTTCTTCAATTGAAAATTAATATGGAAATGATAGTAGGTTAAGTGTAAAACTAGACCAAATTACAATCATTTACTGCCATAATGATTTTACGTAATAATAATTCTTTGATGATATGAACATCTTAATTATTATGAGTAAATTATTCCATGTGCATAAACGATTAATCACGGAGGGGAAAAAATTCATTAAATCGCTTGGCAGTCCAAAAACGTTACGTTCAAGGATCACTTATAAGCACCAACAAAATAAGAAGTAATCGTTATGACTGTATTTTTTAACTATACATATTATTACTACAGTAGAGCATCAGTACATCAGCAGTTATTAACAAATATGCTGTAAATAAAAATAAATTCCATTATGCGAATATTAATAATGCTACTTGGAGAAAAACTGTAGTTCTATTTAAATACAATTGCTCTGAATATATTTGTTAAACGGGTACGTAAATTAAAACCTAGTCACACGTCGGAAGTAAGAACCGTTTGATAAAATGTAACATTTACACAACTACAAGCTCAGTGATACTCTGCGTTAATAATAAACCTCATCTAATTTATTAACAGCCATATTATCTCTTTTATATCTGTGATTAACGGATGACAAGTAACTGTTTCGATTTTTTTATTCTTCAACCCTTGGACGCAAACTCTTAAGTTTCAAATTGGCAACATTTTTCGAATTGGAGTTCCCATTTTTGGGAAAATTAATTATTTAGTATTTTCATGCGCGAGATCTAAAATTAGGAAGAAAAAGGTGAAAATATAATGTTCAACCAAAAAATTTAATAACCGTAATGAATACTAAATAATATTAAAATAATTAAATGCGGTCAAAAATGCAGAAATTTATTGCCTGGCTGAAATCTTAAAAAGTTAATAAATTTCAGGTTACAATAAAAATAAAAATAAAACATAACGTTTGGTGATTTATTTCAAATATCTTATGAACCAAAATACCGAACAACTCACAAATATCGGGAGGAAACGTCGTTTTACTTCATTTTATATTGTAAACTGAAATATATTAATTTTTTAATATAACTTTTAATTATTTCACTTTGCTAGTTTTTTGGTCACATTTAATTATTTTGTTCAGTATAAAGACAGATATTGTTGTATTAAATGATATTATTCTTATTTGGTATAATGTTCCAAATCCTATTAATAGAAATATAATATTGAGTACATGTGTTTTCTTTATTAAGAAGCGTCTCGCTCTCGGAAATGACATCATAAGCTTAAGCGTGTTGTCGGTTGACCGCTAATAGGCTTAACCGTTGGGTTTTAATTATGGAGCACGTCCACCTGCTCATTAAAATCGGACACATAATACGGAGTAAAATTACGAATATTAAAAATAGTAGATTTCGGCAAGCTCGAAACACAATCATGAGAATGTGTAAATAGTCTGAATTTATTTGTTATTTTAAACTAATGTCAGCTAAAATTATATATATATATCAATATTATTTGATATAGAAAAGTTTCCTTTTTCACGTTTGAAAAGGTATTCCATGATACTCAACTTATTAAAAATTTCAGATTCAATTACTAAATCTTAACGGTTCTGATGCAAAAAAACGTCACTACAGTCCAAAGTTAATATTTTTAACGCGTCACTAATTGCGCACCACGGAAGTTGTGAGACGCTGCCTGGGAATTGCTGTTCTAGATGATGGTATTGTATTCGAAAGCTTCCCGAGTTATTTAATCTCTGAACAGTTTCCCGCAAGACAAAGACTAAGAGCGCACACATCTTACCACTAATTCACAGCGTGCTCTTGTAGTGAGTGATGATTATGAAAGCGGTAACGGTATTGCAGTCGGCACGGTGCGTTGAACTTCCGCTCCGTCAGTTGGCAGTGCGGTATAAATCAGGATCGACGGCTTGTAATTCCCTAGACGCGACCACTGATGCGTTCAGTATTAATCCTCTAACCGTTGAGAGCGCGCTCGTAAAACTAGTCCATATGGAGACGTCCAACTTCCTCGCCGAGAATATGACGCTGGTTCAAGAGGTTGATAGCTTTATAAAGCGCCAAAGCAGTGCTTTACGACGAACACTACCGTTCCTCTGTGAAGTGGAAAGTCGTAAATACGCACAAGTGCTTATATTACACCACGGATAGTCCAAGATGATACGTGCGCCGTAAACTGCGGTTACCGAACTCTGCTCAAAAAGGGAATTATCAAACCAAAACTCTTAAGGATCTGCTACAACCACTCGTTTATTTTTATGCGGTGAAATAAATATTTTTACTGTGAATTAGTTAGACTAAATCATAATTAATATATCTGAATCGTAGAATACCCGAACTAATTACAGAATTAATTGAATCGATGGTCAATACACGAAACATTGCTATAGTTTTTACCATCATACTTCCAAATTGCTGAACCTATAGGTTCCGACGCATTCTGGACTGATCCACGAGATCATTGTGCCCATTTCTTCTTATTAGTGTCCTAAAGTTCTCTTCGACATCATAGCCGATTTGAGAACCAGAACGGTTTGGAGGAAACTGGTCAAAACCCAAATCAAGACCGGAAAGAGAGTCCTTCACATAAAGCGACCCGTAACGAGGCCACCTCGTTTGTTGCACGCACTTCATATTCCAACGACGGTTGTCTAAGAACAGTGGTTCGTCAGATTTTCAACAGCATAACGTTGACGTTGATTTGCGCTGAAACCTCGAACAGCATATGGATTCGAACGACAAGCGACGAGCTGCGCATCCTCTAGTCAATTATACTCATTTCTTGCGTATTATATTCTCTCTTCTGTTCATCTTATTAGTAATCGTTTTATATAAAAAAAAATAGATATTAATCGCGTTAGTCCTAAGAGCGTATTACATAGCTTTATATGACTGTTGTACATTTTATAGACAATATTATTGGACGAATTAATATTGCCACTCGAAAATTTAATATTTTCTGGGATTTATCACAGAACTCGATGGGTGCTTCAGTTTCCTGGGTTGTCATAATTATAATTATCTACTTCCATAACCCCGGATTTTACTCCAATCTCGGTTGTATACGTCTTATTTTTGTGTAACCCCATTCCACCCCAACTCCTAATGGTACTCCCCTTCAAAACAGAAAGAGGTAGAAATTATACACAAACAACAGCGGGAGAAACACTATCAAAACATTGACCGAGTGAAAAATTTATTCGACGCTAATATCGGCCGTTTTGGTATGTTTGAAAATTTCCACCCCCGCCCCTAGGGATTGTATCCGCGCATTTCCCCCACAGTTTGTTTCCGGTTTGAAAGGAACACGACTACAAAATTTCGTCAAATTTTCTCCGCAGTTGTAGTTTTGTATGCGGAACATATATACACACGTACTTTCAATTTTATTTATACGTAGGTTATCAACGAAATATCAATAATTTACTGTACCAAATAAACAACAGAACTGTTATGTCCCATAATATTTTATCAATACTAACATTCCATTTTATATTAATTTACTTACTTTTTTTTAGCAGTTTTGTTCGTTGAGGACGAAATAATTTAAATAAGTTCAATAATAGCTCGTGTAGTGAATTCATAGGGCAGAGACATTTCCATTCGCCATTGATAATTAAGTAATTCATTTTGTAGAGCACCATTTACATTAATTGAGAAACAAATTGATGAATCCGAATTTAAAATTGCCATGAAAATTCAGTTTTTGAAAAGTGCAGTTTACATTAATTAAGTAGATCTATGCCTAAAAATTGATATTGCTTATATTTATTTTATTAGAAATACTGAAATTGATTTTTTCAACACTTCTCAAATGTTTCGGTTGCAACAGGAAATGCTGAAAAGGCATTCTTCTGAAATTTTACTCTAAATTAACTTATATAATATCAATTTCTATCAGATATTAATGGAAAACATTGGCATTGTACACAAATTATTTGTAACACTTCAAGTCCTAAATTACGCCAATATACTCCTGACGAAGTGTTAAATTAATAAAGAAACGTTATAATTTTATATTTTACCAATTTATTCATTCAATTTTTTCTGACTTTAATTTTTTTATTTTATAATTCTTATAAAGAGTCTTGTAATTGCGGGTATAATTATACGGTTTTATATTTGTACTAGTGTCTGACCAATTTTAATTAAGATTTATAAGCTTACCTGTGAACATGTATATATATATATATATATATATATTAATACCAAATGTAATACCAATTAAACAAGCCATTAATTGTTATAATATAATTAAATTGTTAGCGGTACAGATGCGTAAAGGCGACAATGAAGGCGGGTTTTTTCCTTTGTTTAACAATGGAGACCGCGCGCTTAGAGAACTGAGTATGCGCTTGGAGAACGGCAGTCTGGAATCGGAGATAAAAGGTGAAGGAGTCTAAAATCTGCGTATGAGAGATGAAACAGTTAAAAGTCGACGGGGAGATATCATACAGTTCAGTTCACCTAGAGCAACAAACAGTAATATTAAGTACGAATAGCGAGATCCTGTATTTCTACATGAAAGAAAGCAAATATTTTTACGGAGAGATTTGCATAATAATTTGCACATGATGAAGCAAATGGTTGCTTCACGCTGATTGAACAATTTTCGAATAGAGGAGACCTGCATTCACTAGCTGACCAAAGAGGGCGGCTCATCCGAGGTTCCAGATAGCAGAGGACGAGTATTTCAATCGTGTGTATTAAAAAATTTCAATGAAGTATAACAAAACTTTTATACAAATTTGTAAACGATAATTAAAAAGGTATATTCAGATTTCGTTCAGTTTATAGTTTCATTCAGTTTTCTTTTCACTTATCTTCATATTGTTTTAGTTATACTTTTTATATTTGAATTGTTAATTGTCAGTTTATACATTGATTTTGTTCTAACTATCAAACCCAGTAGTGACCCTGGGATATAGAGATCTGACGTATTTGATTGTAATGATATAAGAACTGTATTTTCATAAATGCCACGAATTAATAAATGAAAAATTAAAGTATTTGTTGTTGACTGGATGAAATTCGGCGTGCAAAATAGATCTTATACAATGTAAATTCATCAACAATAAATTTTTAAATATAAAGAAATTTTCGTTCATTGATTCATTAATTAACCCCTATCAAGGTGTTTATTACAATATATATATATATATATATATATATATATATATATATATATATACAGATTGCTATATCAGCCAGGGCATTAAGAATTCTGATGGGTTTAGATTTTTCCGTACTGGTACACATTTCATTTCAATCTGATCCTCTTTTTTTGTCGAGAATTATGACTAGTTTATTCTCGGAAAAGGATATTAAAATATATACTATCGAGAATTGAAAATTCTGCTGTTACAAAAAATATTTCCATCTAATGATAGAAAATTAAGTGAAAACTTAGGAGTTGTCTGCAGCTGCAAATTATATCTTAGCATTTATCATTTCTACAATTACGCTTTCTCATTAAAATTATAGGGTACGTCGAATTATCTCTCTAAATGATGTCGTACTTTTTCATGTAAATTAACTGTTATCAAACATCAAAAGAGTAATTTACTAAGCAGACATGGTTGTGTTATGATATATTGGGGATAGTTTGCTACAAAAATAAAAGATAAGATTTACAGGTTCTGCTACAGAGAACAGAATCAAATGCACCTCTTTAAATTTCACTCGAATTGCCAGTGGATCTATTACTTTACTTTGCCGGAATGTAAAATCATTAAGCACATGGTCCGTTAAGGCGCGAGGATTTATTAAGGCACATCTCTGCAATTACCTGGCTCTAAATATGACTTATTGCGGAGCCAGGCCCCGCGCTTTCCCACAGTTCGACTCCCTGCAGCGCATCTAACACACAATGGAGCCAGCTGTGTCTGCACCTTCACTATTTACACCACACACACCAGAAATTAAATACTGAAATATGGGATTCACGATAAGTCTATCATTTGCCAGAATATTGTGACTACAGTGTCACTTTTTCCTAAACAGCAATCGATACGAAAAGATGAAGGCTCCTTTTCTACTTAGTGAACTTCTTAATTTTTATCGGTAAGCCGTTGTGATTGGATTACGTTTCTCCAATATTTATAAAATGAGTAAGGATTAATTAAAAAAAGTAGGCAACTAGTGTAAAATTGACAAACAATTAACGTTTTTTGGATAATTTAACTGCGCTAAACGTTGTATTTGACGGTTAAAAATTTTATAAATTATATTGAAGAAATAAATTTGTTTTGAATCCATAATCAATACGCATAAGTTAAAAATTATCAGGAATGACCAAAATCAATTTAATGTATCTGTGAAGTGAATATTCAGATAAAATATACGATTTTGTTGTTACGCAATAATTATTTTCAGTATTACAGTTAATTCTCTGATTTTTCAACATTATTGCGATTTAATTTCGTTTATGACTAATCATATCATTACGTTCACTTTAATTACTTACGAGTTATTCTGCAGCATCAAAAGCTACTTCATGCCATCAATTTCCGGACCTAAAGATAAGCAGCATTATGTTATATGTAAATTCTTCACGATTGAAATATTTTTATTTTCTAATCCACCGAGGCTTCCTTTATTGTAGGACAATTAATTTAAGACGTCTTAATTTAAATGTATTACATGAAAGGTTCAGTGTCCTATAAAATAAAAATATTTCCCTAATGAAGAATTTCCATATAATATAATGTTGCTGATTTTTCGGCACGGAAACTATATATTGAAATACTTCAGAGAACGCTAAGAAGTTGAACCCAGTTGGTTTTACACGTACTGAGACAACCGTGTTTAGTCGTCTCTGTGAATAAAAGGGCAGTGAATTACAGTAACACTAGGGTAATTAGTGAAGCCGGCTGTTATCTTACGTGGCTGGCTCATTGGAGACAATTTCAAGTCAAATACTAGACTGATGACCATATAATACCACAATATTTAACTTTTTTATAAATACAGCCAATCAGGTTGATGCTCGTAAAATATAACCTAAAATAGACATAATATATAGATAAAATCATCGAAAAGTAGCTTCCGATCTTAGTCTCTATACGACAGAATACCACAGAAACACAATTAGTAAAATATGACCAGATTTTAATTTTTCACAATAAAACTGATATTATTTAAAATAATGTTGACATATAATATAATTTGCATTTTTTATAACTGCAAATTCACGGATCGTGTATCCATAAATCTATTACTTCTCCAAACAATTTATTTAGCTACATTTAAATTACGATTTTCTCGTTTGAAATACCTTGGTTATGGGACTAATTTTGTTTGCTACTGACTAATCTAAAGATGAAGCAGATAAAATTTGTGTGTATTATTTATTGCTCCTAAATCAATGTGTGCAATGTTCTTGTCGTGTATCAGCCGTGACTTGGCCACCGCGTGTCGATGGGAGATCGAAGGCGATAGAACCAACCTGTTCCTTGATGCATGCAATCTAAGTAGCCCATCACCAGCACCCGTACGCATGTGGCGCCAAGTCGAGTCTCAGCAATAACAAAGACTACCGGATGTGTCACACTTCCATCACAATTAAATCTTTCTTAGGTGAGCCTCCGGAAAATAATTCTAATTTTACTCGAGCAATATTCTAATGTGGCATTAATAATTGAACGTTGACTGAAGGCCAATGAAGATTACTTCTGTGAATTGTATGATGAGAATTTGAAATATAAGTGCAAGGAATAGCTTAAAAAATGGTGATGTACGCTCACTGGCCAGATTATTAAGATTATTATTGGATCATCTTTTACTTTTTATACTGCTGCGGTTTTTATTGGCATTGACCCGAGATGTTGAATAGTGATGCGAGGTATCTTACAGCATACCTGATGTTAGCACTGTCCAGTTGCGTGAGATTGATGATTAAGGATTCAGCTCATGGTGGCTCTTTCATTATTGCTCCACTTCCGATGAAATGACAATCAGAAGCTCGTAAATGTAGGAATACAAAGCCGGATGCACATTTTTGGCCCAAGCACGTTTGGTGAGGCACGTAGACATTAAGAAGCGCATGAAAATTATGAAAATTTGATATACGACCTTAAATTACTCCGATTGTTTTGTTGAAATTGTGAAATCAAATAAACGAAGTTTGTAGTAAGAATGGGACGGACAATAGTATGCATTTCCAACTTACGGAAATTATTTATGGGCAATTGGTCGACGTAATGTTAAATATTTTACATTATACCTCCGTAAATATGACAAATTAAAAATCTAACAAGACAAAAGAAAGTTAAAAATTTCAAAACGTATTCAACTTTTCTCTTGTTATTATCTCAGCTTATTATTTAAACACAACAACAACAAGATCGTATTTTATTTTTCTGTGTTAGAGAGAGTGCCTTTTTCCTTTTTTTTTCTTTTAGGGCAACAGGCTACATGAGGGTAATCCACTATGGGCAACTCCTCTTTAATAGCATAGGAAGGGATTTGGAAGGGGGGATGTGGAAGGGTAGAGGAAGGTAGCCAAGGGTTACTAGGGTCCCCGGGCTATATTTTAAAGATCCTACCCGGCATTCGCCTAAAGAAATGCAGGGAAAACCCTAGAAAGACCTGCATGAGGTAGGTCGGGCATTGGTTACTTGTCCCACGCACTTCCGATAGCGGGAGAGGAGTTTGCTGTGGGAACGCAGCATTCCCTGTTCCCCGTCAATATTTGTGCCTTAATTTTACAATTCGCTAGTTTCGTATTTTGATAAATAAGATTATGTTATAACTAGCGAACTGTGAGAGATATAATACTATGTTTTTTGCTCCAAATAGTTGGTCAGAGTTTTTAACGATAAAAGTAGGATTACTTTGTAATTAGAACTTTAATTTGGGTCAAATCACATCAGACAACCCAGTAAATTATTGGTTTAAGGAGCAAAGATTATAAAATGAGCTCGGGTTCGCTTCCAGAAAGAGACTAATTTGTTTTGGTAGAAAGAAATCATAATAAATATTTTTAGAAAAACTGAAATTTAAAATCACGTGGATTATCCTACAAGTGTAATTTACAAAATACTGATGGATTACAACATATTTATTTGCTAATGGCTAAAGAAAATATTGCTGAATTTATGGTAAATACCTTACTATTAAACACCAAAGGTGGAGCATTGAATGCAATTTAAAACGTACAAATTTTTGTCAAGTTTACAATTCCAGTTAAAATTATTCCAATTTTATAACCACATGCTTCATAAATGTTAAAGACCTACTTATAGTTGTGTACAAAACTGTGATTCTAAAGAAAATATAAGAAAGAAAATATCTGAAATATACAAAAGCTACTATATAATTACAATAAGAAATACAAGTATTTGGAGAGGTTAATATCACACAAAACATATCGTGTTATATATGGTAAACATTACAAGGCCATGATTATGTTTGATACAATAAAGTTTTCCCCTAGAACAAGACAAGTTTAACCCTATAAAACCATGAGTGTCACTGCTAATAAGTTATTGAAATTATAAAATATAAAGCATAAACCGTCTGCGTTAAAAATATACGTACTAATTAGGTAAATAAATAGGCCAACAACAAAAATAAGTGCTAAAACCACACAAAATATCGTGACGCATTTAATTTTAGCAGTTATTTCTGTCTATTATTTGACTATGTATTTATCTAATTAGCATACTAATAAATTGTTTTTGAGATGAAATTTGGGAAGTTAAACTTCATTTTATGCACTTTGGCTGAGGTGCAAGTGGACGTTGTGGTTCATTGAGAGCAGGATGCTACTTTGCGAGCGACTAACATGGTCAGATGGCCCTCGTTACGACTTCCTGGCGGTCAGGATGAATATTTATGGACACTTGGAGGGCCAACTCAACGTGAGCTCTAATTTATCGATAGCAACAAATTATTCTGCAGATGAGTCACTCTGCTTTGAATGACGCCACACAGAGCAGACGGTCCCAGCATAAATTTACGGGTCAATAGTACCGTCTCGTTTTTGCTCTGTAACCAACACGTGCGGAATATATGTATACGTACTTGAATATTCAGAAATAGCTATTGTATGTGGAGTATTTGAAGCGCACCCAAACATTCAAATACATGATTATCATTTGTGGTGGAATAAAATCTCGTATCTGTATCACTGCATCACACCTTGAAGTGAGTTTTATTGGAATATAAAGTTATTAATAATGAGTGATTTCGATAATACTAAAAGCACGTGCCATGTAAAACAGTTACTTCACATACGATCATCTATACGTCTGCAGACGACTGGACCTATTATTAATTTACCAGATTGCATGTGTGGGTATTTATTTATGGTAATGAATGGCGATTTTTTAGTCGGCAAATCTGGATTGAGCGGATGCTGGAAGCTCTTAATTGTTATCCCGCACACAGGAAGAGCGAAACGAGACTGCACTGCACCTGCTAAATACACGCAGATCCACATTCCAGCCTTTCAATTACGGACGGCTTTGAGCTTCTTTTTTAGTGGCGCGCCGTTAGCCCCACACTTTGCGTAAGTCCTAGTTCCTTTCAGGCCAAGGACAGGCTTCGTGCTTCGTCCTGTCGCTCCCAAGCCAATTTAACGACATAATCCAGCCTAGTGGTCTGAAACCAATCACAAAATAAAAAAAGTAAAATAAATGTTCTTAAGCATAAAATCGTGCCGGTTCGTGGACCGCACTATACTGATTTCGATCACCCCAAGGAGTTCTACCTGTTCTTAAAATGCTATTTCGATGTCGTAGTAGGAAGAAAGGAACTCCTACGCTCCATTTTCTCAGATAAATAGTATTAATCTTCTATCAACATAGATTTGTTAGATTTCTCGCACATTTCCTAAACTATTCATTTCAGATGATGACGTAAATTTTATGTTTCAAATTCCCAATACGATTTTGTACGAGTACTTACCAACATCATTCCCAATTAATTACCAATTTAAAGAAATGTTACTGTTACTGTGAACAACATAAGTAACATAAAATTGAAAAATTATTTCTTTAATTCATAAAGCGTGAGTCAATACACGTAGGCCCTTCATTTCTTATGTAAGTTCCTCGTGAGGACCTCGCAGATTGATGGCGTAGCACTGCATTATTTTGTTTTCTAAAACATCGTCTTCTATTTGTTGCGGCCAGGAAATGAACTGAGTGGGAAAATCTACCCCGATTCCAAATATGGGACTGGAAAAGTGAGCCAAGTCATCCTGCACCGGAAACGGTAGCGTTCATAGCCCAGCGTGGTCCAGATCGAGCGTTAATGAAATTCACTATTGTTGGCAGGAATGGCTGCCGGATTCCTAAATGACAATACTGAAACAACTCTATCCCATCTAATTTACTAGTTGTGATTATAAATAGTCTTATGTAATTCGTATGAACGTATTGCCCACGAACAGTAACGCTCTCAGATGTAAATAAAATTCACAAATGTATAACGTTGCTCAATAAGTTCAGGAAATGTTTAAATGCGGGAATAATTTTTTTTCATTCCTTAAGGCATTTATGAAAATCAGGAATTTTTCATTTATATTTCTGCCAGTAAATTTAAACGTATATTACCTTGAAGCCCGTGAAATGTAGATGCAGATAAAAACGAAACATCATTTTGTTAATAAAGAAGCATGCGGCTTTTTAATTTTTTCTTTATAATAAAACTATGTACATATATACACAACCTTCGTATGACCACCGTACAATGACTCTGTTTTGTTATTTCCGGATGAATTAAAATAAATGACAATACTGAAACAACTCTATCCCATCTAATTTACTAGTTGTGATTATAAATAGTCTTATGTAATTCGTATGAACGTATTGCCCACGAACAGTAACGCTCTCAGATGTAAATAAAATTCACAAATGTATAACGTTGCTCAATAAGTTCAGGAAATGTTTAAATGCGGGAATAATTTTTTTTCATTCCTTAAGGCATTTATGAAAATCAGGAATTTTTCATTTATATTTCTGCCAGTAAATTTAAACGTATATTACCTTGAAGCCCGTGAAATGTAGATGCAGATAAAAACGAAACATCATTTTGTTAATAAAGAAGCATGCGGCTTTTTAATTTTTTCTTTATAATAAAACTATGTACATATATACACAACCTTCGTATGACCACCGTACAATGACTCTGTTTTGTTATTTCCGGATGAATTAGATAATTAACAAACTGAACAAAATTGAAGAGAATTATTGTAAAGTATTTTTCTTACGTGGATAGAAAAGCAAAATAAAATACTTCTTAAGGGATTCATGAAAACTACTCTATACTTTCCACGAGTTCTTCAACTTACATCTTCGACTGTACCAATTGTCAAAGAGAATAATATTATAATTTTGTAAGCATACGATACGGAAGGGAAAAAAAAGGTCTGCTGTAAATACAAAAAAATAGTACAACCCGACATTGATTCAATAAAATTATTGAAGATAAAATTTTTTATCTTATATAATAAATTGATGTTACTTTTTCGAAAATCGATAATTATTTTAGCCCATTTACATTTATTTTGTGTTGTATTATTTTTTCTAATTTACATAGGTAATTTAATTTTCCCATCTGTTACAGTAACTGAAGCCCATTGGTAAAGCAGATCTTCTTTGAAACCTGGGAAAGCAGAACCTCTAGGTAATTCCTTAATTCATATGATAAATAAACTTGTCGAATGAGTCTCTTAATTTTTGTAATTTAAAGATGAATTCTATTTTTCTTTTAGCAACATGGTACACTTCTATACATCATTACATCTAAATCTCATAATTATTATTATTCATAATTTCAGTTGAAAGTCAGCGACTGTAAAAGTGTCAAATGTCAACAAAATGCATACACACAAACAATCTTTTTTATTATTTAGTTATAAAATTTAACATGTATAGGGCATCTGAATCCGGTTTCCTGATATTCCTTGATCTAAATCGTCAATTGCGCTAGAAATACCTCAACAAACACTTTATATCTAATATACATGTCTTAATTTTAAAAATTTATGTATTTATCGATTGTCAGAGTAAACGAGTGTTAGAGGTGTCATGGCAATAACTGTATTAATTTACACGTTTTGGTATTTAAAAAAACAACAATAATCCGGGAAACTCCCCATCTGTTTTACTAAACTACATTTTTAATTTGGATGCATATTTGCTTGTGTATGTGTGATTTAAATTTGCATCAGTGGACGGAAATATAGAATATGGTTAGATCAGACAACGTCTGGCGTTAGGAAACGGTGTACTCCATTACACCGGTGGTTCTTTGTAGAAAAAACGGAAATTATTCTATGAAACACATTATATTAAGAAAAGATGGTTGAATGTGAATAGTATCACGAATTTGCGTCTGGGCAGCAGAAGCATGATGATCCTTGGCGAAAATGGAATCATATTGAAGGATTACATATCTTGCATGTTCAGAAAAATGTTCAAAACATCGCTGGAACTTCATAAGTTTAATTAATTTTGTGACGAGAGACGTTTTGCAATATACATTCCATCACAATATTTTCTGTTTTTTTCTATAACCCGAAAGGAGCTTTAATTAATATTTGTATCAATAAATCACGTGACATATATAATTAAAATGTTACGATGATGAATTTGTGAGGCAAAATAGCCGTGATTTATTTGGAATTTCATTAAAATATTTTTAGTATTCTCCTAGGCCAGTCTTACATTTTTATCACGGGAAAAATATTTTCTGGAGTCTGGCTTCTTATGAAGAAAGTAAACTGGTAATTAAACGGAAATATAATGCTAATAAAAGTTATATAGGACCCTAGCACATTATTAATGTTTACTACAGATTCGGAAACACTAACTTCATTGATAACACACATATTAGTACAGTTAATGTTAGCTTGGGGGCAAAATTTTTTGCTGAGATGATAGTTTTCAATCTGATATTATTATGAGGTATATGCGACGAGTCACATTGAGAGGTAAACGATGGTAAGTGAAGTCCGCAGTTAAGCTGTCCCCTGGCTATTAGCCTGCCATCTGAACTGTCATGCAAATTTGTTGTTGGGCGTAACGCTGGAATGCTGCATTCGAACTTAACTTTAAACACAATAAATTTTAGACTTTCTAGAATAAATTAATACCAGTTATTTTATTTAGCTAGAGCTAAGAAATTAGCTGTCAGCCTTAAATCCTCTTTTTGGGAACCAGTTTTTACGACTTTTAGATGCCATCATTATTTTCTCCAGTTATAAACCAGGACCTTATTAACAAAATTAAGTATGATGATTGTGTATAGTACGTCCTCGGCGATTTGTCATCAGAATATCGATCTCAGATAAAAAACTTAATGTTTTAAAAAAGCTTATTCATAGTACACCGCATATATTAAGTAATTTGTTTAATGTGGACAGCATGTCAGCCTTGATCGTTATGTATAACTTTTTACTCAAATTAAGTTTCATCTTCATCACAAATATACATTAAAAATATAATGAATCTGTGTTTAAAATCAATTTTACGTCAAACATTCTTTGCGTTCGTTAATACAATATGAAACATTGTGTCATATCTAACGTTCATGTAAACAATAACACTTTTTCGTAAACTGTAAAAGGGTCACTACGAGTTAACTGCCTTTCTCTCTCCCACTCTCTCTCTCTCTCTCTCTCTCTCTCTCCCACCTGTCCCTCTCTCTTCATATATACATTGTGTGTATGTGTATAAATGAAGTCCGATAAATAATGAACTTCAAATATTTATTCAAAAATTAATTCTTCAACAGCTCAATTAAACCTATAACAATTCCTGAAACCTTTGATGTTTATTATTACCTAAACATAAGTTATCGTCTAAAAATTACAGGAGCTTTCGGTATTTCATCCATTGTCATCTGCAAGATAACGTAACATCAATTCAATTCAATTGGGTAATAAAACACATCAAAGGTTTGCGGACTTGTTATTGATTTAATTGAATTGTTGAACGGTTGTACCAGGTCCATATTTCATATCGAATTATATCTATAAATGAATTATTTTTCTGTGGAGGTAAAAGGAAACTTTCTTCAACAAGTCTTTTTAAACATGTATAACTTATTCAGTAGTACTTAATGCAATATGCTTATAACATTTCCTTTCATTATTTAGAAATAGTAAACAAAATGATAATTTAAATCAAGAAATTTGTCAGTTTGTATTCACTATCAACTATTCCGTTTGTAATTTAGAGTATGAAGTAATTAATATTCTTAATTTATAACGGGATACTTGACCATTTTGTCACCAAAATAGCATAGGAAGGAATGCAAAGAGGAGTGCCGAAGAAAGAAAGAGGCAGCCAAGGGTAAACCATAGTTTAAGGAACCTACCAGGAATCCACATAAATATCCTGCGGGGTGAAACCTAAGACAAACCTGCAGCAGGTATGATGGCTGTCGGTACTTGTCACACGCCTCCTCCAGATTTGGAGGCAACTAGCAGACTCCTCCAATAAGAGCAGTCACGGCTTGTCAACTCCATTTCACCACAAAAAATTGTTTCCTGATAGTAACCAATCACATAAAATTTCATTTTGTATTTTCCCTTCGATAATACAATGAATATATAGTATTTACCTTTACATTACCACGGCATGTAGAATTTAAGTCTGCGTCTGAGTTCCCAAAAATTCAAATGGAACGAATTCAGCTAATATTAATTTAGATAATTGTACTCTAACAGATTATCTGCATTACGTTTTTGTGTTCTGTAGATTAAATATTCTACATTTTATATTATAATCACTAAACCAGATGTGGTCAATTTAATCGGACCTTACGATATATATTTGTTATAGTTAAAATTTTTATATAGTGAAATTACTGGTATGCAAAGTACATGAACCAAGAAGGATTGAATTAATAAAATTCGTGATTTCCTAGTGCCTAATCCAACGTAATTAAAGCCAGGTTCCCTATTTGAGGCAGTAAATCATGTATCGGGTTTTACGAGTTTGCATCTTTCCTTTGATTATTCTTCACGTATCGCAGTCGAGTTGATTATTGCTCTGTCTCCCGGTTCAGTAATCCCGGAAGGTCCACTAGTAACCCTACCAAAAATTGTATTGAAAATATATTTTTCATTTATGATATTAATAAAAATTGTCATAATTTTGGACATTCGGAAATTCTGGGCGCATTCAATGCTGTCAAAGCGAAAATAGGCGAATTTTTCATCCTTTTTTCAGAAATATTGACGATGAATCATAGTTGTATCAGTATTTACAATATGACTGATCATTACATTAGAACATTCCCAATTTTGTACAAGATATACTACAAAAGTTTGAAACTTCACACCTTCTAGACTGTCTCTGTCGATCCAAAGCGAACCAAGACTGGACAGAGACTGATCAGACGGTCAGCGGAGCTTTCCTTGCACGGCTTGGAACGGCAAGTGAGAACGATTCCATTGAATTTATTAGAGGTGTTTTGCGTTCATCTAGCGTGAATCTGGCTTTTACCTCATATAGAACGTTATGTTGATCCTGAATGATTTTTTTCCGGGAAATATCAATTAAACATGAGACAAGACAATGACGTGTTCAGAAACGTAAAGGTGGGAGTCACCTCTGATAAATTAAGACGCTACCCAATCTACAGAAGAAATTTCCAATTAATTATTTAACTTCTGTTGACTAATTATCTGAATAAATTTTTGCTCCTATTTCATCTCAGTTTTAAGAGACCGTTCATTCATATTTAGTCTAGGTATATCCGTATCATGACGATGTTGAAGATTACAGGAATCGCTACTTTCTCTTCAGATCATTCGTCAGTATAGTAATACTGAATTTTTAAAATAAATAGTTGTTCGTTTATTTTGGTGTCGTTATCGCTTTTTGTGACACCTGAATGATGACACCCACATTTAGGGGAAAGGCTCTTAAGCATGTTGTGATTCTACGTAACGGCTCCGTGTTTAGGGCGTATCAGTTTGGTCGTCCATGCCCATGGCCACGGCCACACGGAACCGCGGACCTAGATGACCGCACGCAACAGAAAGTAAATGGATTACTGAGTTGGAAAGGCTGCACCTGCCGATGGCAGTACGCACCTGTGAGCGCACGTGTGCAACCCGTTGCTAAACTGGGGTCAGAGTTAACACCTGCTGCTGGTCGGCCGGTCTCACAATCAGTTCGTACACTTTCCAAGGCAGATTGCCTTGCTCCATTGCCATTTAACTCACAGACGTCACAGGAAAGCTTTCTTCGTTGGGCAAGGGATAATAAAAAGTTTACAAGACCGAGAATTCATTTTATTGCGGATCGCTAATCTACTCCAGGGAAATGGTGCCTACATACTTCGGCACTCTGCGGTAACAACGTCGGAGATAAATGGAACAACTCATTTATGTAGTATTTCTGGTTATCAACAGGTAATGGTCATTATTATTGTCAAACATTTTACATCATTTTTCTGGGTGCATCTAACTCTACTTCCACTTTTCACACTTAACTCACTATTTTGCAGTTTTGTCCACGAGTATATTTACACGTTGAGTGCCAAGGCATATTTCTATTTCCCTGCACCAGAAGCCAGATTCATTTAACACGTTGACTTCCGTGGCGCTTTCCATGATCCCGATGCAAAACTCCATTTAGTTTAATAATATTATATTATTTAAAACTCTTATTATAGTCCATAGTCATCATAAAATAGCATATGGAATGATTTTTTAATTATCTCCTCAAATTTGTACAAAAGCTAAAATACGTCGAGAAACGCGTCATTTCTGCTCAATCTGTTGTAAAAATTATCACAAAAAATAAAAATATTCTTTTTCATGTTAATTTTGAATTAAATTTGTATGATTATATTTTGTGTGCATTTATTATTAAATTTTATCTTCATGAAAGCCAACCTTGATTTGTTTTCTCTTCCCTGAAACTATCTATTAAGATTTACACTAATATACCAAGAATTTACTCGTAGTTGCACAAATATGACAAGTGAATAAACTACGAGATAACTCGTAGTTGGCAGCCAACGTTTCAATATTAAGAATCCAGACAGTTCATTCCCGACCTACCTGATGCAGGTTTTCTAGGATTTGTCCTGCATCACTTTAAGCAAATGCCGGGTAGGATCCTTAAACTACAGTCTGGGGGCCCTAGTTAACCATTGGCTACCTTCCTCTTCCCTTCCGAATACCCCCTTTCAAATCCCTTCCTATACTATGAAAGGGGAGTTTCCACCACGTGGATTACCCTCATGTAGCCTGTTACTCTAAAAAATAGGGATAACCTGTTACTGATATTTTAAAACCCGTTATAAACTGTTTGTAAGAACACAGCTTAAAATTGAATTTTATCACATTGAATTCGAAGTAAAAAACTATTCGATTGATAAAGTAGAAAATAAAAAACATCTAGGGCTTAGATTAGATAAAAAAATATTCTTAACAACATATCTTATTTCAAATAAAATAAATCATAAGATCAAAATATGCAGTATAAATAACGTTAAAGACCATTAAGTACATAAAAATCTGTCGTCTTTCCAAAAACAATTTCTAATTTTTTTTTTTTTTAAGTAATATATCCTTTTCACTTGATTATGTTACTGATATTTTCCATAAACCATTTGATTTACATTCATCAACTTTTGAAAGAATTTTGGTTCAAATCTATCGTTATAATCATCTTCAGCCATCTCCAGGTCCACCTGACGACGGCCTTGACGTTAGTCGCGGAAATGAAGTGGTCTGACAAAACTTTCACCTGCGAATCATTTATTAAATAGATTTGCCCGGTATGCCTACGTTCATTAGTTACATTCCAATCGCAATAAAATTTTATTTTTTACAATGAGTTATTAGATCCGGTTGAGATGTTTCCATCATGATACTTTAATATTTTCATATATTTCTATAATAATCTATTATTTTCTAGTATATTAAATTGAATCATTGAAAAATATAAACTGCAGCAATTAAAAATTTAATTATTGATTAAATATTTCTTGTAATTTTAATGCAAATATAGTAAAAAAAATAATTATAAATAAATATACGAAATTATTTTAATTCATGATCTCAAAATAATATAATAATAAATATGTTTGACGTCGAAAGATCCTGTATCAAAATTCAATGAAAGTCAAAATAATTTTAACAATCCATGACTATAAATTATTAAAAACATTATAAATAGAATTATAACAGTAAAATATGAAAACCAACAATCATCAATATGTTTTATTGGAGGGTAAAGTCATATAAACCGCATTGACGGGCGATTACGTGCACTTCCGTGGTCACAAGCAACCTTACTGATATTTAATATTTGTTAAATATTGGTCAAATCACTATTTCAACGTTTCAAACTACATGTGTCGATTATATGATCATTGTAAAATCTATGTAGGCTCAGCATTCCATGCCTGGTTAGTCTTAATCGAAGACGGAAACCAATAAAAACATATTCCCGCTTTGATATCTTCGGCTTCACTTAAAATGTGTAGATTTTAACTTCTGAAATTTTTCACTAAAAAAGAGACACGTTAAATATCAGTCATATATACATTTAAGAAAATATATATTATTACTATTCCATGGCAATTTATATACTAATTTTAAATGTTTTATTTATGATTTACGATTTTATTAGCAACATGTATATATAATTTCAGTCATAGTCTATTGAATAAAATTAAATTTTTACAGACTTCCGTCATACCTTGAAGAAATAAGAAACACCCTACTTCAATTTGAAGGTGAACTTAAGAAATATCTACTTAACCACTCCTTACGTGTTAATAGGCTTATAGGAAACGATAATTATATCAGAGAAAAGAATCAAAATCGAAGTGTTTCAACTCCTGTACCACAACCATTAAAACGCGACGTTTCGACGACCAGGTAGCTCTGTCAGTGTCCAGACGAAGCCAGCTCGACGATGACGACATAGTTGTCTTCCGTCAAAACGTCGAGTCTTAGAGGCTGTTTCAACCGAGAAATAACTCGAAAGCTCTTTCTACAGCGTAAAATATTCATTATGGTACTTTAAATGTACAGTTTTCGCAAACTTGTGGACTAACTCGTCATATACCTCTTGAAACGTAATACGGATACAATTTCACAAGTTTTAATCGTATATTTAATTTTATGCTGTCCTTTTTTGCGCTCCCTTTGACTTTTATTTTGGTATATTGAGATTAATGTTAAGTATTTTTTTGTATCCTTCCTACACTTACACTAACTTTTGTTATGGTAAATCACGATTAATATTAAAAGTAAGAATAATCGTTACGCATCATCTCTATTTTCGCCAAGTTACTTCTTCGCCATAGTACAATCAGTTCTGCATTAATGTATAATTCAACGAATTAGGGGAATGTCATTTGCGAATCAAAACATGATATCAATATTCAACAACAACTTGCATATTGATTTTTTTTTCATGTTTAGTTTTCACATGTCTTACGAGAACGTTGGTCTAAAATTGGCTGCATTAAGTTGCTTTAACTAATTTCTTCTTCATGAATATTTTATTTACAGACTATAACTTGTTAAATATTTTGAATATAGGTATGCAAATTACCCCTGATATAGTCATACAAATTGTTTAAGTATAAGATGGCAAATCAATATTCTTTGAACGTATTCAACTCCCGTCCAAACCCGCCAATACAGTCATTTGTGTTATCTGCCACCCAACAAAATCCCCATTTGTCCTTTAATAATACCTTTGTTGGCTGCTTATTAATACAGAGCTTTCAATTATCTGTGTTTACAATTATCATATTTAAAAAAATGAAAAGCCCTATCACTATGCATGTATTACGATATTGTGTTGTAGCGATTTTTGGCTTTATAATAATGATTATAGTTATATTTAATAAGCAATAAATAAATTTTTGTTACTTCATAAAAAATTGATAATAGATAATTTAATCTCTGTTTATTTGATAATGTGGTCACAACAGACAAATAAAAGTAAAAATTTTAAAACTTCGAAAAAATCTGACCTTTTCAATTGAACTACAACTTTCTGAATCAATTCGTTATAAGAGTTTACAATTTTCAAAGATGTCAGGAAGATACTGTAGAATCACAGATACTTCTCAAAGAGTATATTTATATACCTATTATTTTATTTTATAAGTAACATTTCAGAAATTAACCTTGCATGATGCCTGTATTCAATGTTCAGAATTCTTATACCGTCCCAATCAAACCAATGATCCTTAGAAATAATATGTTTTGGTATGACCGAGTGTTTGTCATCAGAAAGTTATTAGAGTCCGTTATGTTTGTCCTATATAAATGTCATCAGATTTAGCTCATGTAATTTTATAAACCACAAAATTGGTATTACCTGATTCCACGGGATCTTTACAATTCCAGATTAATGTTTGTCATGCACCACTGTTATAAGTAATAATCCAACAGCCGGAAGAATGTTGTGTGTTGGCTTACCTATGATTCTAGAATGCACCACAAGGTATAATGATAGGTCATTACTATACACGTTCACTGGAATAGTAATCATCCTTGTACCACATGTTCTTTGAGTTGTGGTTTTATATTACTAGTTTCATTATAAGAAGCTTTAATTTAAAGAAAATCATGAAAATAAATTAAAGTTTTCGTGATATTTCACTATTAAGTGGGTGTTAAAGCATAGATCGAGCAATAAATTCAGAATTTTTTTTTTCTTTTGCGTTTATTATGGACGCTAGTAATTCCAAAGAATTTTCTCTTAATTCCTTTCAAACAAACACGTCAGCAGCTGCCAAAACGATCTGAAATTCCAATTCCAGCACCAGGAGACAGTTTTGAGGACAATAGTAATTAGAAAATTCCTCCAAAGAAATACTCTCTTAATTCGAGAATTTACTTCGCACCTATCCCCGTTGAAAGATAGGCTAAACTTTTGTCACAGCGGCGTCGGGAGGTTGAGAATGTGGGCTATTTATAACTGTTTACAATAGCGGGCATTTAACATATCACACTCTCATAGGAACTGTAAATTCGAATTTAATCTAGATGTTGACGTGTTTATTAAATAATTCATTTGGAGCCAAATACCGCTATCGCCTTGTATGCACTATGCACTATTTTTGAGACATTAAACATATTGACGGTAACAAATTAGTCTTCTCCAAAGCACTATTTCAAAGAATCATACAGGATGTTTAATAATTCAGTAACTTACATTTTGTTAATTTATCGGAAACAGTATTGACATGTTTCTGTATACATCGTGGCGACTACTAGAAACCATTTCAGTGGACTCAAATTATTGAAAGCATAAATGTTTCTATAACCTGAATAGAGCCGATTTTGCAATATTTTCGTGTATTGGCCTAAGAATCACTAAGCAGGACGCGATCACGTCACATTCATTCCTTAGAGTGGTTATAAATTTCCATAATCCTCTAAACTTATCTCAATTTATTGTGAAATTCGTTATCTCTTCTAATAATTTTGTTCTTTCTCATGCAATAAATTAAATGAATATTTTATACTAATATTTATACGCTGACCTATGTAACGGTAAACATTCCCTCGCATATATTACTACAAACCTATAAAACTTTAGTACGTACTTTGTAAGGAAAAAATTATTGCAGAGAGATCTGGGGGAAGCTACCTCTGCGGATGCCTTCTCTTCTCTCTGGATTTTTGAACTAAGCACCTCGGCCTGTTTTGAGAGGTGTATGTCCTCTACTTCCATGGGAATAGTCGGCCAGCTGCCTCCTAAACTGGTCGAGACACGGAGAAGGGAATGCTGCGTCCCCACAGCAAACCCCTCTCCCGCCATCGGAAGGTCGTGGGACAAGTACCCAATGCCCAACCTACCTGGTGCAGGTTTTTCTAGTGTGGCGAATTGCCGGATAGGATCCTTAAACCATAGCCCGGGGACTCTAGTTAACCCTTGGCTACCTTCCTCTGACTTTCCGCATCTCCCCTTTAAAATCCCTTCCTACTCTATTAAAGGAAGTTGTCACCATGTGGATTATCCTCATGTAGCCTGTTACTGAAAAAAAAGGAAAAAATTACATCTGATACGTTTGGTGAACGAAATGTACCGTGTCAATATCGGGATACGTATACAACTACCAAGAACACTTGCCCGTTATACACAGAACGCAAAAAAAGTAATAGTTAAAGACTGTAAATATCTTGAAGTTACAGACTGGTTTTAATTACATTGTCTCTATTTTTTTTCTCTTGTAAGCCCTGTTAAAATAACGTTACATACCGTTCGGAATGTATTGAAAGCAAATGTAACTGCTTACAGTTGGTTGTCTTGGTTTGTTTTACAATATTGTGAGTTAATTTGGCATGCATACACGAAGATATATATTGAATAATTAAAATGGTCACCCCCCTCCCACCACCACCATTTAGATTAGCTTGCGTTATGACATTATATATATATATATATATATATATATATATATATATATATTCCACAGATCAACTGGAGAAGAAATACGAAAACACTTAAGACTCCTAACTTATCTTTAAGAAATTCAAGCAAAATTTAAATTAAGACCCGGCGAAATATTCATCTGTAAATACGGATGTACGAATGTGGAGTTTCTTGTCTACAAATAAACGGACGACGTTTATTCATAGCACTAACTCCTATAAAGATATATAAACCAATTATTTACTTTATATTCGTTCAATTTAAAGTCACTGGCATTATAGGTGGAGAAGTGCCAGTATTTTATTATTTTAAAACTTTTTGAAACGTCGAGATGGTACTTTCAAAATTGAAATGAGATATAATTTTATGTGTATTTTTTACTATTTATTGTTATTTTTAAATACCATATACTGCACAATTTCATATTAAATAATTTCATTTGAGACAGTTAAATGATACCAAATGACCGCAACGGACCAAATTTCAGGCAAATAACAAGGATAATATTGTTTAGGGAGTTTAAGAAGCCAACCTGCACGATAAACTACTTATAGGAAACAGAGCTAAAATTATTCCAGGCTATTTTTCTGGGGATTGGTACCCCCAAGGAGGAAGGAGCTTAGTGACGGAGAGAATAAATCTTCGATATTGAGAGTAGCTGTCAGCTAGTTGTTTGAGACCAATAATTAGTGCTGTTTAAGTGGAATGCTGGAAACTCCACTCCATCCCCGACGCCAACAATGATAGTGCCGACGCCGACGACTACAGGCGCAGCATCCCAGGACCTCGGCTACTTCTACATTATTAGTTTATGTGTCACAAAATAGTTCCGGTTTAGTTACCCACAGAATAATACTGAAATGCATGACCATGTTCGGTCTTTAAAATTATAGTGCTTTAATTTTAGAAAGTATTATTCCCATAAAATACTACGGTGTACATCTGAAATAACAATAAATTAATTTGCATTGTAGTAGTTTGTAAAGTCAATAAATAAGTTGAATTGAATTTTGTAACACATCAGAATGAAGCACGCACAAAATAAATTGCTTTGCAAACAAAACCTGACGTTTAAAATAAATTTAAGTAAGCAATTTTGTAAAAAAACAAGTCAATGGAATATTTATATTAAAATGAAAAAATTTACATCTGATTGAAAATAATTAATAAGAAAGATAGCCAATTCAGACCAAAAAAAGTGCTAATATTAATACCACACAACGTTTCTGGTATCCTAGTCCCTTTCCTCAGGTCCGAAGAAGGGACTAGAGCGACACAACTCAAAAGCTTTTTTGTCGGAATATTTACATTGTCTTTGACACTCTTGGACCATCAACTATTTTTGTTTATACGTCGTTCTCCCTATAGTGAAATCCACGCAAAGAATTGCGGGGTTGGGCGTGATTGTATAAACTGTTGAGTAAAAGAATCAGCGTTCGTCGCAGTGACCTGAGGCAGTAATCGGATTCATCGGTAAGAGTGAAATTAATTATCAGGTTTGGAAGCTTGAGTCATGAGACATTTGAGCCTGAGCAGAGCCGAGCAGGAGGCGGCTGCGGTGAGCTGCCAGTGGGTGTCGCATGCAGCAGCTGGGCGCATGGCCGCACGCAAACAGGTAACTTCCTCTTTGGAGTTTTCTTTCATCCCCCGACCTTTCGCGGACAAACTAGAACAACCTTCAACATTTTATTCTAACTTCGAGGGTAGATTCAAAAATAAAGGGAAAATTGCTTTTGAAACTTCCTTGGGGATTATCGTATGATCTTACGTGATTATTTATTATTTATTAATACTCACTAAGTTTCATCCCTCTAATGTATTTTAATAAAAATTTCAAGCTAGAAGCTATCAAACTTTACTACATGAAAGATAAATTTCATTCAGACGACTTCCTTATAAAATCTTATCCAGTATTTCTCCGCAAATAATTGTGCCATGAATTTTTATGAAGCATGCAGAATTTTTAAAAAGTGTACTATGTCGAGACTGGTCCAATAAGTTCGGAAATTCCTGTAATAAACAAAAATTTAAGTCTAGAAGTTTTCAAATATTGGTACAAAAAGGAAATTGTTTCATTCAACGTCAATAAAAAAAATCTTCTCCAGTATTTCTCCTCAAGTAATTGAACCATGTTTTTTTTTAATGAAGCATGCAGTATTTTTTAAATACTGGTATAAGAATTTGGACAACTCCTCTGTTAAACAAAAATTTCAGGATAGAAGTTGTCAAACATTACAACATGAAAGGCAAATTGTTTGGAACAACATGCGATATAAAATCTTCTCCATTATTTCTCCACAAATAATTGCGCCATAATTTTTTAGAAAGTTATTAATATTTTTCAAAGGGGGATATGTCTATGTGGATTCAAGAATTTGGTCAATTTCTCTATTAAACGTGGACCGTTCCCGACTAAATATTTATGAACACGTTTCGCGTTTCTCTTGTTCCCAAATATTGCCCTTGAAACTTTGATTGAAAGATTCATAACAGCCGTTGTGACGTATTTTAAAACAAATACCATTTCTGTAAAATGCATTCACAGCCCGTAGTAAATTGTTAAGGGAAACTCATTCGTTCTCTTGGAATATATAAACTCGTACGATCTTCTGTACACATAAAGTATGCTGTGAATTTTGCAAAAATATATTGACAATGAATTCATTAACTTCGAACTTAAAATGTTATTTATTGGAATGCAATAACAAATTTACCGTGGTAATTCCATCAGCCAATTCTCGTCTTAACTTTTTCTATCAAAATACATTGGTGCAGAATTTGGGTCTACAGAATAATGAAAGAGGATGGGTGAAGCGAGGGCTATAGTTGGATCCAAAATTTAAACCAAAGCATTGTTGCATGGACATAAATTTTCAGTTCTCAACTTTTTCTTGGTCTCGTTGTGACACTATTGTGTTTAAAAATTAGAGATGAAATGTAGTGATATATTTTTCTAATTGTATTAATTATTTTCTGACTGGCCATTACATTTATTTATTTAGTGTGTTATTATGGTCCGATAATATCAATATATTATGTGTTTTGTTGTAATTACTATATTCTTACTTTTTAACAATATATTTTCGTTAATTAAAATTACAATTGAAAAATTATTTACGAATAAAAAAATTATATTATATATACTCTTTTCTTACTCAGCAGTTATGGTAACCCATTTTCTCGTAATTATTATAATAGCTTGTTTTACATGTCACATCTTCTTGATCCCTCATGTTATCAATTCACGATCTTTTTTGGCTACTACTAATATACCCACAATTTTTCTAATGCAACCACTTACGACGCGACGCGTTCGAAATTTATTTTCAATAACTCGAACCACACAACTTCACATCTATTAAGTAATAACGGCATACTATTTTTTTTAAAAAAAAACGTTTGATTTCATTAAAATGAACTCTGAATTTGACTTTTATTAGTCTCTGGAAGTTTTGTAAAAGGTATCATACGTAAAATACTTCGATTTATTTATATTCTTTTGAATATAACCAATAAATACTTAAGTTCCACATTTGTTTCTTGACTAGTGAATTATTAACATCGAAAAAAATTTGTTTATTATATAATATTCCCCTATTGATTTCTCTAATTTTTAACAATCTCAAGATTAAGTCAGTTTCATTCGCGAATCTTAGGAGATGTAAACATTCACCATAGTATATCATAGTATATCAATCACGAGCGAATTTGTGAATAATTAAAATCAATAAAACTCCTACTATGAGAAAGGTAGAGAGGAAGTTTGAGTTTCTGTCTTCATCTGTGATTGATTGTATAAGGTTTCACCATACCTTGGGCGTAATTATTATTTGTATAAATAATTTGTAATCCTTTCATAAATTATATAAGTCGTTCAAACAAACTCTTATTGTACTCAAAATTAGTAAGCATACATGTTTAGGTCTATTTAAGTTTTTTAAAACTTATAAACAGCACCAATATCTGCACTGATATTGCATATTTAGCACCAAACTTAGGAACTTTACGTCGTAGAATAAATAATCTTATTTATATAAATAAAATTATTCTTTTATCACACAATAACTAAATTTAGTATATCTTAACGTTTCATGCATTACATTTTCCGAAACAGATGTCATATAAATTCCTTTGTCTCTATAAAGATTTATTCGCTTTCCACAATGTTCGGACATATTTCGATGGAACTTTATATATTTGTTATATAGTCGTAATGATTCTTTTAGCTATATAAAACTGCCATCCACTTTATTGCGATCAAACGGTGAACATTGAAAAGCCTGAATTAAAATGCTTGGGCAGGTCTTTTGTTCATGTTACAGAAAAGCAGTTAACAAAAATAAATAATTTTGAGGGTATCTTAAATTGTGATTCAACACTTGTTAAAGTCAAAACTTATAATTCAACCTGTCCAATATCCTTTTTCTTCTGATGGACATCCACTGATTAATAAACAAAAATTTTGCTATCAAGATTTCTCAAGAATATGTAATTAATAGATAGAGTCAAGAAGTGATAAAAGTGAATAAATAAATAAATATTAATAGTGGAGGAATGAGTCGTAAGTAAAGCGTAAAAGAACAAAATGATAAACCCAAACCCTATTCTCTCAATAGCGTACGTTGTAAACAAATATAAGTGCCAAACGTTGAGAATTGAGCATAAACGAGCAACTCCCATTTACAGCTCGCTTCTCATTAATATATGACAAATTGAGAAAGTTTCAATAATTTATAGATTAATGAGAACCCTCGATATCTTAACTGAAAAAAGTTCATATATACGGTTCGTACTCTGATAATTGTAATTAATAAGTAGGGTATTTAAAAATATTCTGACTTTGTTCCATTAAATGAACATCTGACGTCAACCTGGCTAGTGACTCATGAGCCAGATTTGGCTTTGAGATCAGGTCTTTGTGTACTCGTTCCTGCTTTTATCGCTGCATTTATTAATACTTTATATATAACTACAGGTATACATTTTTAAGTGTCATCACCTACTAATTATTCATTAATGGATAAAACAGTTTTAAGTGTTTTATTATAAATCATAACAATTATTAATCACAACCAAATTCAATTGAAGAAACTAAAAAATTTTATTAATTATGTGAACGGATGGTCGTATTAAATTAAAATTTTTCTGATTGATATCTTCAAATTCTGCTCAAAGACAATGTACTAAACGTGCTAATATTAGCGGTTCTTATATAATTTATAATTGTAGATTAATGTGAGTTGAGCGAATGTAATGTGTTAATTAATTTCAGCGTCGACGTAAACGTATATCTCAAATTAGACTTGGCTACAAAATTTAACGAAGCCTGCTATAAATAAGAAGAGACTAGTTGCAGTGACGAAGAAATAAAGTTGTATTCAATACGTTATCGAAGAAAATTGAAGAATGGATCATACATAAATTTTTCTCGTTCATTGAAATATAAAACTAAGTATCCAAATGACTTATGTGGTAAAGTTCCAATGTTAACTGCAAATGTCTGTTAATTTTGAGACAGACAGTTTAATTTAATACCTTTTTACAACCTATTGTGATAACATTGGAAAAAGTTAAGAATACAATTTTTCTGATATTTTTAGATTTTCATACAAGGAATTGACGATGTGTTCCTTTCTGTGCGACTCAGTGAGTCACAGGCGGAACTCGCCGCTACTTGTTCTCCTTGTGTCTCGTCTCCGATTCCACTGAGGCATTGGCACGAGGCCCACACGTTCGCCTCTCATTGTGACCGAATCAAAACATGTTAAGACAGATATTATCCATGGTCATGAGTCACACTTCAGACTAGTTTTTCCGACGTCAAAGCTATCATATATTTGCAACTCAAGGAAGCATATTAGACGTCTCAGTCAAACTTATCCAAATTGGCCTATTTCCATAAAATAACGCCAACTTCGCATAATGTAATATATTTACTTTATTTTATTTAAAAATAGATATTGTTTGTGTAACGAGTCAACTGACAAAAATAATGCCACATATTATATATAAATGTAAATGATGATATATTCCCTACTGATTTAACTCAGTTTTGACAATATCAAATATTAAGTCAGTTTCATTCGCGGATCTTAAGAGATGTAAATATTCACCATAAAGCTATTATGTTTTTACTAGTAATAAATGTTGTCGATGTTACTAATTTCTAATACCAATTATAATATTTTACTGAACACAAGATAACTCCTGTTTCACCTACGAACTACACTCGCCAGTTTTTAAACAATTTTTCACTTCCATATCAATTTGTTTACTTCTAACCCATATATCAATATATATATATATATATTGTAATAAATTAAAAAAGACTGATAGCTGTGGCTAAATAAAAATAACTATGTGAAACAATTAATCAAAATTTATTAAAGTTTTAAATACAATATAAAATTACACAATAATATTTAAAATCTCAGGGTCTTTACTGGGTTTGATAAATGGGTGAATTGAATTTAAATTATCTAACAAAACAATTAAAGAAAAGAAATAATTGAAGAACGATCTGACGTATCTTAAAGAAATGATTTACAAATAAATTTTAGAGTTCTTTTACTTACGGCCGACCAGGTCTCAATTTTGGGGTTTTCTGTGCACACGTTTTTGGGGATATCACTGAATTTAAATTGGTTACAAAACACTTGTCGAAACTTGATGTTCTCTCAGCTGGAAACGGCTACTCCTTCCGAATTAATGGTCAGTCAGATCATTAACAACTTTCTCTCGATGACATTGGTGACGGTCTCTTTACTTATTGAGTTTTTTACTGCGGCAGGACTTATTAGGTTACTGCTTGTGGCTTTACTTATTGAGAAACTTTCCTGCGACCTTTACTTGATCGAATTATATGTCCAAACTTTACTCGATGAAATTCTGTGTGCCACACCACTCTTAATAAGGTTTTGGCTGCCACTCTTTACTCGATGAACATCTTCCCGCGTCTGACTTCCAACTAAACTCGTCTCTCCTCGTTGACTGTGTCTGTTCGTCTCGTAGATTTTCGAATGCGTACGTCTTAACAATGGTTCTTTTGTCTCGCCGCCCGCTTTGTCGCGGTGTATGCTTTATATAGTCTAATAATGAGTTCTTTACTTTGCAATTATAACAATGGATTAATTACTAATTACTACAATATATATATATATATATATATATATATATATATTTATTCACTATCCAGAATATAATGTCTCAATGCTGGAATGTGGCGTGTATTTCACTCCCACCCTGAATAATGAAAGTATAGTTTATAAAAAAATTTAAAATAAAGGTAGAATTTAATGTGAATTTTCTGACAAATAGATTACATATAGTACAATAATAATTAGTGTTTACTGGCAGAAGTCATGATTTATTAAAATTATAATTTACATTTAACTACAAAACATTTCCTCCCTATGCTCAGAGATCTCTTCAGATCTCTTTCTATACAATAGATTTTTGGGTATAACACTAATATTTAACTTGTATTTTATTTTAGGAATAATGTAGTGAATTCATTAGCTTATTTAATTTCATATATTTAAGTTTAAGTAATTATTTTTAAACTCTTTTTTTTGCTGTAAAATAAAAATGTTGATTAACATCGTCGTTCTGTGAGCAGAGGTCTACAAAGAAGGCGACAAGAATGATTAGTGTTATAGAAAACGATATGAAAGGGGAAAGGTTTGATTAGCGTTTCAGAAGAAATTGAAATTCAAAGAGCAAAACAAAACAGAGTAACGGTTTAGTTCACTGAGCTAAGTGGAAAAGAAAATATCCGAGTAGTGTGTCGCAATAGAACCACATACAGAGCTGCTAAAAAAACAATTAACGTTTTCCAGATTTATTTGCAAGAGATGAAATTTTAACGTGTCTATGATTTTGGAAATGAGAAATGCTGAAAAATTCAACAGTGGTTTATCTCAGTAATTGCATAGTTGTCAAAAAGGCGAAACGAAAACGTTGGGCAACGGCGAGAGAAGAGAACAGAGAAAGATGCCCCGTAGTTTTGAGTAAATACAAGACAGAACATAAAAACCGTTTTATTGTAATTAGCTAAAGTAAACCGCAAAAGTATAGACTTTTATTGTACAAAATATATTTTGATTGATATACAAGAGGCTTGAAAATATTCATCACGTAGTAGGGCGGAGGAGAGTAATGATGGATGGAGTGCTTCACATTAAATTAATAGTTTATATATATAAAATATGACGATACCTAATAATTAAGAGGCACTTTAAATGGTTTATCGCATATCATACACAAACAGAATTCACCAAAGTATAGAATAAAGTCATTATGATCTTCTTCTTCCTTTATAACACTTCTCGGACAACCACACTGTGTCCAACGATGGTTGGTTACTGAACAGCTTTCCTAATCTGACAAAATTACGGTACTGTGAATATGAATTTTACATTGGTACCTGAAAGGTCAGTGTGCCGCTCATACAAATCGCCTCTCATTACGCGGTCCAATCAAAGACTTGGTTGCGTCACGCTTGGCGCCGCGAGGTGACACTGCCATTTGTGCGTAATCACATCTTCACACAATCGCTAACAGCGAAGATATTGCCTCAGCCAATTTGTGAAGCTGTTGCTAATACTCTGCCAAAAAAGGGATTTGCTCGGGAGGTTAACACTTAACTGGTGCCGACCGAACGTAGAATTTGATATGCTCGTACTACATCAATTGCTTGTGCATTAGAAAGTACGAGGTGCAACCAAAACATTCCGTGAATACCTCTGAAGCTCTTGAAGAAAAGCCGCCAGATGGTACTTCATACACACTTTAAATCAGTCTATTATTTGAATTTGTGCTACTTGGTCGCATTTAGTTTTTATATGCACTCTTGTGGGTTGCATGACTTGTATAAGCTTTGTTTAAAACGCTGCATAAACACAACAAATGTTGAAGGAAAAAAATTATTAAGACTGATTTAAACGATTTAATTAAACAGTTTTTATTTAAAATATTAAAATATAAAAAATGCATGTTGATTGCTATGTAAAACTATATTCACATCTAAGGACGTTATGTCGTCTGAGATGAATACCCCTTGTACCTTAAGTAAAATACTCCATATACTTCCGCTAGCTTACGGGAGTTAAAACAACTTACAACAGTTAATAATACTCCCGGTACACTAAGGCAATCAAAAATACTCCCGATCTCAGGGAACTAAAACTACTCCTGATAATCCTGGTTCATTAAGAGAGTGCAAAAAATCAAAGAACATTAAGCGAATAAAAATTACTCTCTTCACTTCAAGAGTTTCAAAAATACTCCTGTGTCTAAAGGGAGTCAATAACACAGCCTCTTACCTTAATCGGCATATGCATGCCAGAATGAATCGCGGGACTCCTGTAACACTGGATATGACACAAACCTATGTTTTTTTCGAATTATTTTATGTAAGCACTTTCCATCCCGACCCCTAGGGGTACTCCCCTCCTATACCGTTAATAACTGAAAATTACACTAACAGCATCGAGAGTGGCAATTTCAATCACAGCGGCCCAGAAAATTATTTTTCGATGCTAATAAATGTCGTTTTTGCATTTTTTTCAAATACCATCCGCTTCCACTCTCAACCCTCTATGTTATAGGAGTGACTAATACCTAGTGAATCATAAGTAATATGTGTATAAAGTTAGGTTGAAATTGTTCCACGCTTTTAAATTTATATGTAGAAGAGGCACACAGACATATCCACTTTTATTTATTAAATTATTATATAAGTCTACAGAAATATATCAATTATGTGGTGCTCATCACTATAAATAAATTGTGAGATCTGGCGATATGTCTGAAAAATATTCTTGTATCTAATTTGTTAAGTTGATCTATAATGACGCATTAACAAAGAAATTCGTGTTGAATTCCAGGAAGAATAATTTTATTCCTCTTGTCCATAATTCGAGGAAGAACGAATCTATTCAGCATGAACGTATTTCACAATTAAGTTATTGATCATTCGATATAAATATTTGTACAATGCCTTATTTTTACAAGTTTATATAACCAGCATTTGTGTGCATACTTTTTTGTGACATTATAACACTTTTATAAACAAACGTTTCCGGGAGCTATCTTAAGATTATTCAAATATACAGATTCTTTCCATTGCAGAAAAATCTCAGTTCTACTTAAAAATCTAATATATATTGCTTCTGTGACGATGAAGTTCACGAAATGCACTACTGAAGCCCATATATTTTCGTTTCCTTCACCAGTAAAGATATTTTTAGACACTGTCGTTTACTGATTTTTGTTTTAAAATAGTATTTTTACTTTATTGGTTAAAACGTAACCACTTTGTGAGGTCTCTTTTCAAAAATTCCCATTTAGGGATTAAACGTTACAATTCTGTAATTTCTGCTAGTAAATAGCAATGAAATTTTCATCTCTCGTGACAGTACAAAAGAGCCGAGGCTAAGAATTACGCAGTTATTTGTCGGATAGTTTGCTTCAGAGACGTAACAAGGGAATGTAGTAAAGTAAAGCCACCCAAACTCGTTAATACGCCGCAATTTACAAATAAATGCTAGTGAGACGGAAGGCTTAAAAGCCAGGAATCCACATGCAGGCCAATGATTTGCTTCTGGAATACGTACGGTCAAATTATCCAGCTAATCGCTGCCACAAGCTCTTTGTTTATTTTGCGGCGAAGTTCGCAATTACTCGCTTGTTCCCAGCGTGCAGTTTCTTTGCTCTCTTACCTGTCCACGGCCAGATATAGCGGACAATTTGCATGCCAATGAAACAACACTAACTGTGTGAAACTCTTTTCTGTCGATTTATTGGAGGTCAAAATTGCGCATTAAGCTCCAGACTTCCCCATTCAACGTTAACTGGCCTTACAGATTATTGCTGGGCTTAAACAATACGAACATTAGAAATATGGCCGCAAATAGCACCACCTACTTGTTCTCCAATATTTACTGTCGTATCCAGGTACTACACTAGGCTAGAAGAACAGCATTTAGAATAAATACCAAACAAATGCATTAAGTGTTTTGCCTGGATTCCCTATTTATTAAATACTCCACAATAGACAACTAGACACCACTTGCCGACATGATTTTAAAGTGGAAGATTCAACGTTCTCTTTCGCCCATCTTGTAATGAATGTGTTCTCTTAATCGTTTTTAAGTAAAGCAATATTTTATTCAAGTTCCTACCCAAGTCGAGAGGATGTTTAGACTTTTATATACTTTTACTACAATAAATATACCGATTAAAAGAAGTGAGCGGTCTTTGATTTTACAGTTATATATCACTTAACCAACCTTTCTGTGGTCATAACAAAGTATATACACAAAAAGTGATTAAAATTATTTTTTATAAAAGAATAAGAGATACATATCTATTGAACCAACGTGGAAATAATGCTAAACGCGGTTGGTGTGAATTACTGCATTCTGATATATTCGGTTTAAGCAGTCGGCTATTATTGTACACTCGAATACATACTTGTGCAATGTTATAATGTTAATAGTTGCAAAATTTAGAGATTAATTTAGAGTATTAATAATAAGAAAGATAGCCAAATACAGACAAAATAAGCGACGATAGGTCCAGTTTTGTCAATTGGCCAGTGCAGTTGTGTCGCTCTATGCTCTTCTTAGCACCTGAACAAAGTTACAAGGATCCTATCAAAGTTGTGTGGTATTTTATATTATCACTATCTTTATTATTATTAATTTTCAATCAGACGTAAAGTTTTCATTTATTGAGAATATTGTTGGTCAGGTTCTCCATAGTTCAAAAGGGCGTTTCGAACAATAAAAAATTCTGATCATTTTGGGGGAAAATATTAAAAAAAACAGCGCTAGGCACACGAGTTTTGACGCTCCTTCAAGAAATAACCTACTAAATAAGCCTATTCCAGGGACGGCTATCGAAACCTCATCTGACACTACTTATAGCTTGCTCTAATTTATAGATTCCGGGGTAAAAGTAAATTGAGTGTTTTTTTCTTGAGGAATTAGCCAATTTTGTCAGGTGCGAATTAGGGGCCTTGGCAGTCGTCCAGGTGTTTGTGTGATGGGCTCGCTTGTTCAAGTAATATATAAGTCCAAATTTCTGGAAGTATTGTGTTAATAAATAATGTCAGAATATTTCTGTGTATCGTTTCTTCCTGATTTCGTATTGAAGAGAGTAGTTCTTTCTAGAGTAAAGAAGTTCCTCACACGCTTACCTATTTCATATTCAGTTGTTTCTCCTAATTTTACATGATGTTTGTGCTTTTTAACGCGAAACGTTCGTCGTACCTGAGTACACTCGCAGACTGGTTTATTAATGGAAAGAATGCTTTTACTTCTAATTCTGCTGATCGGTTCCCACATGCCGAGGCACCTCGGCCTGTTTTGAGAGGTGTATGTTCCGGGGTCGCAGACCTTGGGCATACGGTAAGAGTTGTCCGCTATTCCTATTGGAATAGTCGGCCAGCTGCCTCCTAAACTGGTCGAGGCACGGAGAAGGGAATGCTGCGTCCCCACATCAAACTCCTCTCCCGCTATCGGAAGGGCGTGGGACAAGTACCCAATGCTCGACCTACCTGATGCAGGTTTTTCTAGGGTTTTCCTGCATTTCTTTAGGCGAATGCCGGGTAGGATCCGTAAACCATAGCCCGGGGGCCCTAGTTACCCTTGGCTACCTTCCTCCACCCTTCCGCATCCCCCCTTTCAAATCCCTTTCCTATGCTATAAGAGGGGAGTTGCTACTATGTGGATTACCCTATACATAGCTTGTCTACACCCAAAAAAAAAACTGATCATTTGGGAACGTCAAGCAGATATATGGTGGGGTGCAGCCTGTCATTAGTATTGTGTTTTGTATTGATGGTCAATCTTGTTTTTCTGATGACTTTGTGGGTAGTGTGCGAAGAAGGTCTTAGCAGATATGTTGAAGTTCATTGTTGAGAAGATTCTGATTAGATTAAATACGGAAGGCTCTGTATAATAAACTTGGGACTATATCAAATTTTGTTCTATAGGAAAGATTTGAAAGAAAATCGAAGCATTTTCCAGTATGAGTGGATTTTATGTTGACGGAAGTGTTCAATTTGTTTATAATAATAAATATTGGATAACATTAACCGCAAACTGGGCTAGTTTGGTCCGATAATTTCGAAAGGGCACTTACTGTATCAGAAAATTAATTCCCATAATTGACTTCAGAGAATGGAAAAACCTTCGACAGTTTCCAGTAAACCCAGCATTATCTTTGCCAATAAAAAAAACATCATTACACGAAAACAGTCTATAGATTTTGTAAAAGACTCGTTTGAAGACGTCGCAAACGGTCGTATTTGTGAATGTACAATGCATTATAGTGTAATTTAAAACAATATAAGTATGTATCATATATTACTGTCCACCAAGACGAAACAATGGAGAAGGCCACACTTTAGCAGAATACGAGCGCAATTCAGTGGCTTAGGGTGACGTCAGCTCCCACCGATAGACCAACGCTCAAGTACAAAAATTGATTCGTTGTAAACTATAATAATTTTTATTGAATTATGTAAGCTTTTAACTGCTGGTTTAGCTCGATGGTGTTGATAGGGCACTGGTACTTGTGAATAATAAACAATATATTTTCTACAACCAGTGGCGTCTAGTGAATTTTTATGTTATGTGCTACATCACCGCAAAGAACAATTTTTACGAGTATACCTAATTATACAACTGCGTTAGTGTTTCCATTAATTTACGGGAAATGCTACATATGTAATCCCACCTACATAGCTTCCAAAAAATAATTTAACACAAAGTTGAAAATCTTTTCTCACACGAAAGTATTTTCCCTAATACTAATTTTAAATAGTATGTTACGTAAGGCCATGAAGTAGATTTCCTCAATCTGACTCAAGTATTCAAAATGCTACCCTAAAATGTTTTTTTTCTTTAAAAGGACATTTAATTGTAATTATTCAAAAAAAATACACAAATTGTACGAATAATATTTTTCAAAATATAAACTACTTTAAAATAATACTTTTAATTACTGAGTGGCTCATATTTAAAATAAATAACTATTAATTTTTATCTGCATGAATTGAATAGACTGAACAGTTTTCACCGTTTATAGAAAACAGAAATTTCCATCAGCTGATTGGAATATTAACAACAATTGAGTTGTGTTGAATCGATCATCCAAAGGTCTTCTCTCACGCGGTCAAATATTCTACGAAGTGGACTCTGAGGATGACTCAGCGATCTTGTTAAACTAATTAACAAGCGTAATTTCAAGTACTTGTTGACTCCCTGGAGTTCAATTTTTATTTTCTTAATGAAATCAATCTGTCAAATATAACGGAAACTGGAAAATAAACTCTTAATTCTATCAAATTTTTTTTTCAAAATCGTGAGATAATCTGAGAGAATATTTTGTGTAACAGTAAAAGAAAATATCTTCATGCTCGCCTCTTTTACATATAAGATATTGACAGTTTTAAGAATTATTTTATCACTAAGCGTTCGCATTATATCCCCATTAGTAGCTAATGCGACGTCCCTAAAAGTTTTCAAATCTCTTTATTGTGAAATCGTTTATCAGATTCCATAAACAAGTTCAGGCAAATCTTCTCGACAAATATAGAAAAAAAAATACATTAACAAGAATATATCAATAATACAAGTGAATGTAACCAATTTTTTCAAGAATTATGGAAGTTAAGTAAAATATTAATATAACAAACCTTCAACTCAGTCTTAAAACGTCTGTAAACAACGTGAACTAATGTATAGATCATGAGATTCAGCAAGTCGTACGAAATGCGCAGTAAAAGGAGATGGCAGAGGTATTGTTGTCGTCAGGGGGGAACTTTTCACTTGGAGACAAGCTGGAGCAACGCTTCTGTCATTCTTAAAAACATTATTATATTCTTTCAAACGGGATATACAGCAGCGTCACGGTCTTTTTACCACATCCTGTACTTCACTGTTGCGGATGAGTTTTTTGAACTGAACTAAACAAAACATATCTCCTTGCGCCAATGTTTTCAGTGCCAAGGTTCGTGTAAAAGTGAACTCCGGTCCACCCCCACTACAACCTCAGACTACTAGACGACTGTGCATTGTATTTCGACACGATTATCTATTTTTCTTCAATTAGACTAAATAAAGAATATTAAAATTTACCAAAAAATAAGTAGTGATGATAAAAAATGGATTTAACGATTCTTATTTTATCGTTTATGGTACATTCGAGTTTCACATATGTTTAATCTTTCAAGCTAATTAATTTCGCGGTAGAATACATAGTCGTAGTTAGCATTTGGATCAGACTTTACTGGATATTTTTTGGCGATGAGCAATTAGGCGTAATTATCCGCTAGTCCCGGGACAGAGGTCGCGCTGGAAGCAGGCTGGCCTAATGACGCGATCTAACGGTTCTCGTCAGCAGAAACAACTGCTGGAAAATTAATCGCTCCCAGGGATTCGCGCTCTCGGTCCTCACTAAATTCAATTTGCATCGTACCGTTTCATATTGACAGTGTTAATACATTCTCCTACATTTCATAAACACAGACAACATTGACAACGTTTACAGTCAGAATAATATTAGGCTACTATAATTGGCTATATCCCAGCAGACCCAGAAAATTTATGCTAATGTGCATGTTTAGCATATATATTAATAACGTTTGTCTCTCAGTAAGCAGTATTTCTGCGGTAGTTAAATTTATTGTTTTGGATAAAACAAACATCTCTATAATAGCAAGCCCATCGAGATTCTCTATCAGAAGTTCGCGAAACAATATTCAGTAGAATCTATATTTTAAACTTTCGGCAGTAATAAGTAGACAAGTACTATACAAAATGCATATTTTAGGGGGAAACAACTCTTAGAAAAGGAGTTCAATTGTGAAACTTCAAAATATTTTACACGACCCATTGGTACTAAAGTGCGTTTTCATGATTGCTTTACACGAAATCATCACAGTTTGAAAAATTACAATCAGCTATGTAGAACAATAGACGAAACATTAAACTTTAGTTTGATGCAAAATTACAAACGGGCTTAACAGAAAGTGAGAAAGCGACAAATAGAAAAAAAACTTAGTTAAGAAAACTATTTTGTAAATATTCTTGAAAAAGAAATGGATTAAATTTTTTTAAAAATAAATTTCGATTTTGAAACTTTATCATCTTAGCATATCTAAGCCTGGCAGCTATATAATAATTTTACAAATTTGATAAAATCAAAAGAGATCAGCTCCGGTTCGTAAAAAGAATACGTTTATTGAAAAATTATGTGAAACTGTAAAAATGAAATATGAGACTCCAATACCCTGCACTAGATTGTTATTTTTCCCTGCATAAACAAGTTCTTATATTCAATTAAATACATTTATAGTAAAAATAGCTACCAAAGCTACCTCGAAAAAAATTATTGTTGGCAATAATCGTTTACAATAAAACAATGAATGACGTATTGCATTTATTTTACGGACGAACATGTGAAGGTTGATTTATAAAAAAATTACTTCGACTATTGCTATAAAACATAAATAACGCGTTTAAAGCTAATGCTTCTTTAATGCTTTGATAAACGTTAGAAAATAAGTTAAAAAATTGTCTTAAAAAGAAAGAGTCGAAGTACGATATCTTCAACGTTTAAGTGTATAATCTTATTTTTCTATTAATTATATAGACCAATTTGGGGGCAGCCAAATTATATGATGATTTTAATAGAATTCTAAATTTACATTTGTAGTCCACGCGGGTAACTTCAATCCAAGTTGTGCCATATTGTGTTATATCATAAATCGATGTATAACTAATACTTAATGTGTATTTTTGTAATATAAACCCACAGATTTTTAATCAGTCTCCATAAATAGTTCAGAACTCTAATAATGTTTTTTTTTGAACAAGGAGCTTTTGGTCGATAGTTCAGCCACAATCATCTACAAAAACAAAAATTAACTTTATAAACCATTTACAAAATCCTATAACTATAATTTTTCAACATTACAATTCTATATTTTATCATTTTTAAAGTTCTTCCAAAACTTGGCGAAAGTCATCCTCTTGATGTATTTAACTCATAGTAATATTGTCTACAATATTCAATACAGAATTTTTCGAAATTATTGTGCAGGTCGTCTAATGGAGTTTTATCTCACACTTAACCTTTAGACTATATAATTATAATATTTTGTAATTGTAAATGTTTTATATTTTTCATTTTGTAAATGATTATGTATAAATTATCGACCAAAAGCCCCTTGTTAAAAAAAAGCATTGGTGTTCTATAATTATTTATGGAGAATAATTAAAAATCCATGAGGCTACGTTGCAAAAATACCAAATTAAAATCAGTCATAATTTATAATAAAATGAAAAAATGGTGTTCTACAAAATTGTACTTAAAGCCACGTGTTGTGTAAGTCAAAACCACGCCTGAGTTTCATGTTGCACGTTTTGATCAATAAGCTATTAAAATCATCAAAATTTGGTTATTCACTTGATAGAATAACCTGGCGCCAAGAACTGACGAATCATATGGTTCGTACACGTATGCTAGATTTAGAAATTATTCACCACGTAAATAAAGAGTCGGCATAGTATCGTCGCAGGTTGTTTGCCAAAAAACTGGTGGGCAAGCAAACAGACTACTACAACACTGAATACTCTGTGTGCTTATGTGAACATAGATTAATTTCGCAACTAATTGCAATGATATGATATTAACAACTATCAAAGACTATATTTGTCCATATATTTTTATTACTTAAGTAGTGAAGTTGCCACTGATCATGAGTATAAGATCAAGGAAAAGATTGTGAAAAACTCACACGACTTTTCTGTAGTCTTTTGCGGATTTCTTCGTGATCAAGAAAATATAAATCTTTTACATATCTGGTGCCAAAAGTACGATAAATGATACACCGATAAAAATTTATAACCGTGAATATTTTATTCTCTTTTTTGTACATTTGCCGATCAAGTTCCCAATATTTTTTTCTCTAATAAAAAAGTCCTAAGTGACTTAACAGCGGTCGCAGAATCACGTAATCTTACGTTGTAGACTAATTACATTTTTTTCAAGCTGTTAATGAAAACCGTTGTTTAATTTGGTATTTCATACTAACTATAAAAAGAATTTTCATCCGACCGACTTCGTTAGCCGTCTCGAAGACGGTTATGTTGGTGTAATATTAGTTAAAACTGACGTAAATAGTCCACATGTAACTGGCGCTCCAATCAAAAATTTACGATTAACGGAGTAGGGGGAGACACTTAGGGAAGGCGTGGCTGTGGTTCCAGGTGAGGAATGTGCAACAGTTCCCGCACTTATTATGTATGCATCGTGTTGTGAAATGCCCCTGAGCGAACACTGTCCGTGTTACACTGTCGTCTGGTCTGCAATGCCAGACACCACGCTAACTTCTTCGCTAAATCAAACATGAATGATGTTACAAACAATAAATTTTTGTATTCGTTAAAAAAAGGTTTTTAATATGTCATTTCAGTCGTTTCTTTGAAATACAGTGAATACATAAATGTAGAAAACTTCATGTGAAAGAAGCCACGGAACATTGAAATTAAGAATTATTTTTGAGAAGTGGATAAATTATCTTATAAGGTTCTTTACATGTATAATACTTTTATGATGACCTGAGACTCTGATATTATCATTAGCATAGATAAGGTAGAATTTACGGAAATAGGACTTAACAAATGGTAACGTTCTTCTAGAAGAACCCAATTATTTACTAAACTATAAAGGCCGGAAAACAAAATCTCCATAAACATATGTGCGATGAAGTATTTCACTACAACTTTTATATATTTCCCTTTATTATAACATAGTCATACACTCTATCTGGCCCATAAACAATATTTATTAGCCTTATTTATTGAAAAATCTAAGTAATAAATTCGTTTTTTGACAGCTGAATTTTTTGGCTTTCAGTGAGCGTTTCTGCAAAAGCCCTCCTTTTTTTCTTGGCTTTAGTTATTTCTATACTTTGTTTCAATTTTTTTTAATGATAATACAACGTTAGCTGAATCTTCCTGCCAAGGTCAAAGGATTAATTGTTAAATTTTGTTCACGAAGTTGCTCCCTAACTTGTTTTTTGTGTGTTTTCAAGCGGTCATTGTATTTTCAGCTGAATTTGGATACTTTTCTTTCGCTGTTGATATGAATCCCTTCTGCGTTATGGTATTTGGAACGCTCAGCAGTATATTCAAATGAAATAAAATTGTGAAAGTCTAGAATTAAGATACACTTTTCACGGTGATGATTATTTAAGAGAACACATAAATGTCGTTGTTTATATAGTTTACATGTTAAGTTAAAAGTTTTGCGTCTCCATTCGTCTGAAAAATTGTATATTAATTGCAGCTGCAACCAAGTCAAAATTTAATTGTAATCATAAAATCATTACCATTTAAAACTAATTATCTTTTGTTTCTCAATACTATAAATATATACTATGAAAGAAACGCTACTGAAATTTAGAATAACTTTGGAATAATGGATTTCTCACTAAATGTGTATACAATGGCGTACGAAGATAACCAACACCCCTCTACGTTTATTCTGAATACATTATTTATTCATTCCTTTGGACGCCGGTTCAGTTGAACCCCTTCTAGCCAACAAAGTAAATAACAAATCCCTTAAAAATCTGCATTAAAAAGTAAAAAATATCGTTAACTACGCATTACAACTCACCGATTGATTCCGCAAAGTCAAAATGCGAGTATGGATAAAATAGTGGTACTTTCAATTATGCAAGCCGCTTTATGTCAAAGAAGTTCACATATTAAAAATTAATTTTTAATTATTTTATTTTCTTGTTTTTGAATGGTGTTAATTTGTATTTTTCAGGTACGTCAAGTTGTACGGTTTATTGGTCCTTTTTGTGAGTATTAACAACACCTGCACTTTACTCGTTTGAGGATTGGTGAAATCTTCTACTGAATTCATATGAAATTTTTATTAACCACATTAATTGAACAATCAAGAAAGTTTTCTTGACAGTTTACAATGTGAAATTTAAAATTAAAATTGACCTATCTTTTATAAAAAATCTAAGTCTTTACACGTGATATATTCTTCAAGACTATTTATTTTATTTTTTCCGGCAGAAGATTTATATTATATTTTAAAAATATATATTAATTATACAATTTATGAAGTTTAGTCTATTAAAAATTCACTATAAAATTAATTTAACTTAAAACTGTACTATAAATATATTTTTTTAGTTTCACGTCCACGAGCAAGAATAAATAACTTCTTGAGTGAACCCTGCATTGAGCGTGTAACGTAAAGATGTCCGTGGGAGAAACATGGCGATCTTTAATCCACTTCGCAGTATTTAACAAACTCCTCCTGTGACTTTATCGGGAAGTCGGGAATACAAAAGTCTGTCTAGAAATTGAAATATTTTAAAGTTGAAAGGAATATCAGTCCGAACGTGTGTTGTCAATAGGATAAGCAGCATTTACATTCCCTCCTTGCTGTTAAAATAGAAGCTTCAATTGCATTTGTCCTCCTAACGCAAATATTTCTGCCCTCTCAAAGTATTGGGCCGTTCAGATTTCCTTATTAAAATAATTGTATACACCATTTTATATATGAAGCACTTATAACCGCGTAGAAATACAAAATTCTTCCAGATATAAAAATGTATTAACGTCAATCCAAAATGATTTCTTTTAGGGCAACAGGCTACATGAGGGTAATCCACATTGGGCAACTCCCCTTTAATAGCATAGGAAGCGATTTGAAAGGGGGGATGCGGAAGGGTAGAGGAAGGTAGCCAAGGGTGAACTAGGGCCCCGGGCTATAGTTTAAGGATCCTACCCGGCATTCGCCTAAAAGTAATGCAGGGAAAACCCTAGAAAAACCTGCATCAGGTAGGTCGGGCATTGGGTACTTGTCCCACGCCCTTCCGATAGCGGGAGAGGAGTTTGCTGTGCGGACGCAGCATTCCCTTCTTCGTGACTTGACTAGTTTAGGAGGCAGCTGGCCGACTATTCCAATGGAAATAGTGGACAACTCTTACCGTATGCCCAAGGTCTGCGACCCCGGAACATACACCTCTCAAAACAGGTCGAGGTGCCTCGGCTTGTGGGAACCTTAGTTCAAAAACGGAGAGGAATCCAAAATGAACACTATAAGTTTCAAATAAAGGAAACACTTTTAAAAACAACTCAAAGAGCGAAATTACATACACTGATAGATGGTAAGATGGAAGACTTGTCTGGTTACCTCCCCTGTAATACGACAATCTACGATTTGAATGGGTACTGCAATTTTCTCCACCAAGGCTTATCAGTTATTCAAGTTCCAGACCATTTTAAAAACTTCTATTCATTTTTCGCAGTCATCTAGAAGATTCTATTTCTTATCTTATAAATAAAAAAGAGTGTATGTATGTTTGTTTGTATGTTTGTTTGTTTGTTTGTATGTTTGTATGTTCGTTATACAAATCTACACCGGTAGAGCAAATTTCACCAAATTTCGTACACGTGTTCTTTACGACCAGGAAACAAACACTGTCGGGGTGAGACATGTCTACCACCCCCAGAAGCGGGGGTGCACGGGGATTGAAATATTTCAACATGCTAAAACAGTCGATATTTCAGTCGGATAAATATTTTTAGGGGTCAAAGATATTTATAGTCTTTCCACTGATGATATCTGAATATAATTTTCAACCTCTACACCCTGGGGAAAGAGCACCCCTAGCGTTTGGGGTGGAGAATACAAATCTACACCGCTGGAGCAAATTTCACCAAATTTCGTACACGGGTTCTTTGCGACCAGGAAACAAACACTGTCGGGGTGAGACGCGTCTACCAACCCCAGACGCGGGGGTAGACGGGGGTTGAATTACTTAAACATGCTAAAACAGCAGGTATTAGATTTGGATAAAAATTTTAGGGGTCCAAGATATTGATGGCGTTTCTACCGATGTTTTCTGAATATAATTTTCATCCCCTACACCCTGGGGAAAGAGCACCCGTAGCGTTTGGGGCGGAGAATACAAATCTACACCGCTGGAGCAAATTCACCAAATTTCGTACACGGGTTCTTTGCGACCAGGAAAACAACACTGTCGGGGTCAGACGCGTCTACCAACCCCAGAAGTGGGGGTGGACGGGGGTGGAAATATTTAAACATGCTAAAACAGTCGATATTTCAGTCGGATAAATATTTTTAGGGGTCAAAGATATTTATAGTCTTTCCACTGATGATATCTGAATATAATTTTCAACCTCTACACCCTGGGGAAAGAGCACCCCTAGCGTTTGGGGTGGAGAATACAAATCTACACCGCTGGAGCAAAATTCACCAAATTTCGTACACGGGTTCTTTGCAACCAGGAAAACAACACTGTTGGGGTCAGACGCGTCTACCAACCTCAGAAGCGGGGGTGGACGGGGGTTGAAATACTTAAACATGCTAAAACTGCAGGTATTAGATTTGGATAAATATTTTCGGAGTCAAAGATATTGATTGTGTTTCTACCGATGTTATCTGAATATAATATTCATCTCCTACGCCCTCGGAAAAAGGCACCCTTAGGGTTTGGGGTGTAGTTGCTTTACAGAAAAATAACGCGAATACAACCGAGTTTGGAGTCAAATCGAAGGTTATGGATGTCAGTGAGTTTACTTCGGATAAATATTTTTAATTGCCCATTTAACCCGAAAGGGTGGGGGTTGGAAGGGAAGATAAATAGTCAGTTCTTGCGCGTTCTTGGAGGAGAATTACGTGAATACTATTTCAACGGATGTTGTTGAAAATATAAATCCCTTTAGACTTTAGTGGTGAGCTTGCTTAGGGCTGGGGGTGAGAATTGTCTATTATTCTAAAACTGCTAAAATGTTATGTGTTTATGGGTAAACTAGATTGATAGTGTTTCTACCGATGTGATATGAGTAAAAATTCAACCCTTTCCACCACGGGAAAGTAGCATATTTAGAGTTGGTGTTGTTCATACTATTTTATCCTATGTTGTTTCCATTAATAACGACGTTTAATCAAAAATAAAAGAGTTTCAGAACCATTGCTTTTTAAACTCTTTTAAAAATTTTTATATTATAAATTGTTATAAACATAATTTTACATTTATTCCGTAATTGAAGTTGTATTATTGAGAAGAAATAAAGCAACAAATAATCACGGACAAATACATGTAACAAAAACTTTACATGCTAACGTAGTTTATAATTTAGTTTACTACAACTTCAAAGAAAATATTATCCACGTAATCTACATTATTAGAACAATTGTTCTCAAAATCCTAAACCATATAAATCAATCCATTAATAATCCGTTTTCAACCAGAACGAAAGGGCTTAATATAAATAATTATTACACTTAATCTTATAAATAAAAATGAGTGTATGTATGTATGTATGTTTGTATGTTTGTATATTTGTATGTTTGTATATTTGTATGTTCGTTATACAAATCTACACCGCTGGAGAAAATTTCACCAAATTTCGTACACGTGTTCTTTGCGACCAGGAAAACAACACTGTCTGGATGAGACGCGTCTACCAACCACAGAAGCGGGGGTGGACGGGGTTGGAAATATTTAAACATGCTAAAACAGTCGATATTTCAGGCGGATAAATATTTTTAGGGGTCAAAGATATTTATAGTCTTTCCACTGATGATATCTGAATATAATTTTCAACCTCTACACCCTGGGGAAAGAGCACCCCTAGCGTTTGGGGTGGAGAATACAAACCTATACCGGTGAATTAAATTTCACCAAATTTCGTACACGTGTTCTTTGCGACCAGGAAACAAACACTGTCGTGGTGAGACGCGTCTACCACCCCCAGAAGCGGGGGTGGACGGAGGTTGATATATTTAAACATGCTAAAACAGTCTATATTTCAGTCGGATAAATATTTTTAGGGGTTACAGATATTAATGGTGTTTCTACCGACTGTTGGGGGGGTGAGACGCGTCTACCACCCCCAGAAGCGGGTCGGGATTATCAGTAGAGCACTTTTAGGTGTTGGGTGGGGGAACGCTGCAATAAAATAACGCGAATACAACCGAGACTGGAGTCAAATCCCATGTTATGGATGTCATCCAGTTCAATTATAGCATCAAATTGGTCATTTAGCCCCAAGGGGCGGGAATGGATGGGATGGAAAATTTCTAACATGTTAAATCATCGATATTAGCGTGGAATAAATAAATTCCGGGACCATTGACGTTGATAGTATTTCTACCTATGTTGTTTGTAGGCATGATAGGGGTGGGGCTGAAGGGAATTTCCTTGAAAATAACGGGAAAACAACCGAGATTCGAGTCAAATCGAAGGTCATGGATGTCCCTGAATTTATTTATGACAATCTGGACAACGCGCGGGTATCGGCTGGGTTGGGATGAGTTGACCGGCTGTTTTTTGCGTCAATTAAATATATTTAGGGATGAATTAGATTAATAAAATTTCCCTACATGTTCTTTGTGAATAATTTCAACCCCTTTCGGACTCGTAAGGGTGCACCCTTAAGGGTGGGCGTGAAGTTGCATTACATAAAAAGAAACCAGAAACTATCGGGATTGTCACTGAGTTTAATTAATTTCCTTGAAAATAACGGGAAAACAACCGAGTTTCGAGTCAAATCGAAGGTAATGGATGTTGCTGAATTTATTTATGACAATCTGGACAACGCGCGGGTATCGGCTGGGTTGGGATGAGTTGACCGGTTGTTTTTTCGTCAATTAAATATATTTCGGGATGAATTATATTAATAAAATTTCCCTACATGTTCTCTGTGTATAATTTCAACCCCTTTTCGGATTTGGAAGGGTGCACCCTTAAGGGTTGGCGTGGTAGTAGCATTAGATAAAAATAAACAAGAAACTATCAGGATTGTCACTGAGTTCAATTATGACATTAAACTTGACCGTTTAAGTCCCCGAAGCGGGAGTGGTCGGGGATGAAAAATTTCAAACATGTTAAATGGTCGATATTTGCGAAAATTATTTCCTGGGGTTAATTACTTTGAAAGTATTTATACCGATGTTGTTCGTGTATAATTAAACCCCTGTGAGGGGAGCAAGCTTAGGGGTGGCGTGGAGGTACGTTAAATAAAATCCCGCAAAAACAACCAAGATTTGAATCAATTCCGAGACTATGAATGTCGCTGAATCTAATTGTGACAACCTGGGTAACGCGACGGGTTTGGGAGGTGTTGGGCGGGGGAATAAATTTTCAGACAATGTAATCGGCCGATTTTTTCGTGGAATACATTCTTTTTCATTATCGTATATTTGTGGGGGTGGTCATCTTCTAACATGTAAAAACGGCCGATATATTTAGTCAATGACTTCATCCCCCTTCGGCATGTGAGGTGAGCACATTTAGGGATAGGGTTCGAGGAGCTTTACATAAAAATAGCTCAAAAGTAACCAAAATTGGAGTCTTATCTATGGTTATAGATAATTGACATCTCGGGCAACGCCGGGCACCCAGCTAGTCTTATAAATAAAAAAGAGTGTATGTATGTTTGTTTGTATGTTTGTTTGTTTGTTTGTATATTTGTATGTTCGTTATACAAATCTACACCGGTAGAGTAAATTTCACCAAATTTCGTACACGTGTTCTTTACGACCAGGAAACAAACACTGTCGGGGTGAGACATGTCTACCACCCCCAGAAGCGGGGGTGCACGGGGGTTGAAATATTTAAACAAGCTAAAACAGCCGATATTTTAGTCGGATAATAATTTTTAGGGGTCCAAGATATTTATGGTGTTTCTACCGATGTTTTCTGAATATAATTTTCATCCCCTACACCCTGGGAAAAGGGCACCCTTAGGGTTTGGGGTGGAGAATACAAATCTATACCGGTGGATCAAATTTCACCAAATCTCGTACACGTGTTTTTTGCGACCAGGAAAAAACACTGTCGGGGTGAGACGCGCCTACCACCCCCTGAAGCGGGGGTGGACGGGGGTGGAAATATTTGAACATGCTAAAACAGTCGATATTTCAGTCGGAGAAATATTTTTAGGGGTCAAAGATATTTATAGTCTTTTCACTGATGATATCTGAATATAATTTTCAACCTCTACACCCTGGGGAAAGAGCACCCCTAGCGTTTGGGGTGGAGAGTACAAATCTACACCGCTGGAGCAAATTTCACCAAATTTCGTACACGGGTTCTTTGCGACCAGGAAAACAACACTGTTGGGGTGAGACGCGCCTACCACCCCCAGAAGCGGGGGTGGACGGGGGTGTAAATATTTGAACATGCTAAAACAGTCGATATTTCAGTCGGATAAATATTTTTAGGGGTCAAAGATATTTATAGTCTTTCCACTGATGATATCTGAATATAATTTTCAACCTCTACAGCCTGGGGAAAGAGCACCCCTAGCGTTTTGGGTGGAGAATACAAATCTTTACCGCTGGAGCAAATATCACCAAATTTCGTACACGGGTTCTTTGCGACCAGGAAAACAACACTGTCGGGGTGAGACGCGTCTACCAACCCCAGAAGCGGGGGTGGATGGGGGTTGAAATACTTAAACATGCTGAAACTGCAGGTATTAGATTTCGATAAATATTTTCGGGGTCAAAATAATATTGATTGTGTTTCTACCGATGTTATCTGAATATAATATTCATCTCCTACGCCCTGGGAAAAGGGCACCCTTAGGGTTTGGGGTGGAGTTGCTTTACAGAAAAATAACGCGAATACAACCGAGTTTGGAGTCAAATCGAAGGTTATGGATGTCAGTGAGTTTACTTCGGATAAATATTTTTAATTGCCGATTTAACCCGAAAGGGTGGGGGTTGGAAGGGGAGATAAATAGTCAGTTCTTGCGCGTTCTTGGAGGAGAATTACGTGAATACTATTTCAACGGATGTTGTTGAAAATATAAATCCCTTTAGACATTAGGGGTGAGCTTGCTTAGGGCTGGGGGTGAGAATTGTCTATTATTCTAAAACTGCCAAAATGTTATGTGTTTATGGGTATAGTGTTTCTACCGATGTGATATGAGTAAAAATTCAACCCATTCCACCACGGGAAGGTAGCAGATTTAGGGGTGGTGTTGTTCATACTATTTTAACCGATGTTGTTTCATTTAATAACGACGTTTAATCAAAAATAAAAGTGTTTCAGAACCATTGCTTTTTATACTCTTTTAAAAAGTTTTTATATTATAAATTGTTATAAACATAATTTTACATTTATTCCGTAATTGAAGTTGTATTATTGAGAAGAAACAAAGCAACAAATAATCACGCACAAATACATGTAACAAAAACTCTACATGCTAACATAGTTTATAATTTAGTTTACTACAACTTCAATGAAAATATTATCCACGTAATCTACATTATTAGAACAATTTTTCTCAAAATCACGTGTTCTTTGCGACCAGGAAACAAACACTGTCGGGGTGAGACGCGTCTACCACCCCCAGAAGCGGGGGTGGACGGGGGTTGAAATATTTAAACATGCTAAAACAGTCGATATTTCAGTCGGATAAATATTTTTAGGGGTCACAGATATTGATAGTGTTTCTACCGACTGCATGGGAGGTGAGCACATTTAGGGATAGGGTTCGAGGGCTTTACATAAAAATAGCGCAAAAGTAACGAAAATTGTAGTCTTATGGATGGTTATAGATAAATGACATCTCGGGCAACGCCGGGCACCCAGCTAGTATACAACTAAAATCGGACTTAAATGACAACCAGGTTGTCATTAAAAAGTGCAGCGACCACGAAAGATATAGATTGGAGATTAATATATACAAATCCCGTTTTTATCTATACCTCTCGGAATGTTTTACTCCAAAATTTTTTCATATGCGGAACCAAAATTGGTTGACTTTGCTCCAGACATTCCATAAATACAGGAACTCTTTTTTTCTCTCCCCCGTCCCCCGTCCCCCGTCCCCCCACACAAACACACACACACACTTCTTTTTCCACGACTAGGATCTCCATCCAAGTGTCCTTCGATTATATCGCGCATTAAATAATTTATCCTATGGATGTGGCCGATCTTGAACTGTACTGAAGTTGGACCTCTTCTAATTTACGCTTCATAGAACCTAATTTTTCCCTTTCCTGTCCACTTAACATGTCCATTTAACATTTCAAAATATTTTTGGTATTTCTTCTCCCTCTTTTCTAATATCCAAGTTTCTGATCTATACCTGATGCTATACTTTACCCGGTTCTTCCGATTCTTCTAGACTCGATTTACTTGTCCGTAGGGCTCTTTTCTATGGCGATGCGTTACGTTATTACCTTCGCGTTGTAGCCATCATTCGTCCATAGACTTCGATGGTACTTGAACTTACAATTTTTATATTCTTAACTTACAGTATAAAAACTACTACCTTCAAATTGAATATTTCAACGACTGAACTACAGTTTCTTTTCGCGTTTTACTTCGTCTTTTTCAAGTATAGATAAGGTGGAGGCCTATAAAACCCTGTCCGATACATGGGATTTTGGCAAGTAAAACGTTTTCTAGTCTAAAGTCGTAGATTGGCTAAAATTCCATCTAAGTGACCCAGCCACCTGGTGAGGCTAATAGCCTCCAAGCAGTAAAGAGACGTAAAGGAAGAACAAGAAAAGCATCAAGGAAGTCGAGATGCCGTAATCAGCCATCCGTATTATGCCGATCCGTAAAGCCTTTTAACGTAATCTGAAACTGACACTCCCACGACTTTAAGCTGGGTATAAGACAAGAACCGATATTAGCTTAGCAAAAAAATACAGACATTAATACTGCGTCTAATAAATTGATTTTCCTGCGAGAAACTGGCAGCTCGCCTTGTTACAGCAGCGTTTCGCATCACGCGAACTCATTAATTACGAATTTGCACGTCAGCCCCTGGAGTTCTTCGAACTGTCTTCAGGTTATCCGACTAAAAATAAACAAAAATAGATTACTCCTGGGAAACGAGCACAAGTAAAAAAAGTTAAATCTTGATTAATATATCATGCGGAACTTTTTCTTGCTTCAAAAATATAAAGCGAACCCGTTTCTTAGTTTTCCGTCACTTCCAGTTCGGTTATAACATTTATTTAACGTGTCCTCGAACTTAAGACGTCGCAGACTGTACCTTTGGTCGCGTGACGTCATGACGATAGACCGCGGCCGTTTTAATTAGCGTTAATTGGCTCCCGGGACTCATTAGGGTCGCTAGCTACCGACGAACCTGCCAACTCAAGTATCGCATATGCCGAAGTGAGGCGTTATAACTACATTCAAGCTTCCGCTGATAGGCTCCGCCGCTGAGAACGGCAAAAGGAAAAAGAATAATCTGAACCTGCGTCGTTTATAACCTCGTCCATCGTATATACCAGACCGCTTCCGGGGTCGAGTAGTTAGTTAGCTGTTTATACGCCAAAGAAGGTGACCAAGTTGAGATTCACGCTTGAAGTAGTCAATAACGGAGTACTCTCAAAATCAAGCGAATAAATTATGCTTTCATCCTCGCTTTTAGTAAAGCCAATTTCTATTGAATACCTTCAACTCTAACGAAGTTCTGCAAGCTTTCCTCGGAAAAGCCGTAGTCCGTACTTCTGCCTCATCGTCAGTATTAATCTTCCCACTACACCTCTTTATTTATCCTCAATAATTTCGAGTCTTCACAGCCTTCATGCCTCGGTTACAGATAGCGGAAACCACAAAAATAGATAATTGAAAGTTCAATTATTGTCATTAATACGTAGTACTAAGATAAATAGATTGCAATTCAAATATACTGCAGTGATATAGAGGTCAACGTCACCGTCTCGCATAACAGAGGTTATGGGTTCGAATCGCGGTTTGTGCATGGATGTTTCTGCTCGTAATGATCAGCAAACTAGGGGTTAAAGCTGAAGGAGAATCAACACACCGAAATTGAGAATTTGTCATGTAAAATGTTAATCTTGCGGTCGCCATGGTAGGCCAAGGTCTAAATGGGTTGTAGCGCCATTTCGCATACCCCTTACATGAAACTTAAACTAGGCTTTTAGTTTATAAGTTTACAAAGAGTTGAATACAAATTTAAGCCTTTTATTGTTCATAAATGATTTTAAAATTTCTTTTACGAACTGGCCAAACGTAAATACAACATTTATGAAGATTCTATGATTGTGATGACGTCGATTTTACTCTATACACTCTCCTTAGATAATGTTATGTTTTTATTATTAATATTTTCATACTGTGCATATTTTCTTTAATCATCTTTACTTTATATAATTTCCATTTCATTCGCTTTCATTTAACCATATATAATATTAAAGAAACAAAGACTAATTGAAAATGAATTCCCATTTACTTATAAACCACTTCAAATATTAATAGAAAATGAAGTTTAGTATATATTAATGTTTTCTGTACGTTAAAAAAATAAAAATTATTTATTGTTTTAATAAATGATTACGCTGAGAAAAATTTGTAAATTTTTGTAGAAAAAGTTCATATAACAATATAAAACAAATTAGCAATACACCGACTTACAATATGAATTCTTATTATTAATGATTTTACTTGTTATTGAATTTTACAAATCATATCACTACAGAAATAAATTTAGAAAGAAAGCAATAATAAGGATACCTCCTAAATCCGAGCGAGTTTACAAATTATAGCTTTCACATTAATCCATCACCCAACAGTCAAGTATGTCGATTATACATTTTAGTACATTTATTTTTACACGTTATATAAAATATTACTCTAAATTTGATTCAATCGCTTTGAAATTATTTGTATTATATTCTTCAACTTTTATTAATCAGACACTAACCGGATGCAGAGTAAAATTTGTATCGGACTTATTCTACTTAGAAATAAAGTTTATTAATAACGAAGGAGATCTCGAGATTAGTAAAGCAGATTCTTCAATTTAATGAAAAGGTTTTTTTTCCTAAAAAAATGGTATGATAAGAAAAGACTTATTAGCCGAATATCTTTACAGTAAAACGAAAAAATAATTATATATAAATTTAAACTTTGTAAGTAGCATGTTAAGTAGAACAATCTTTCTTCCGTAATACACCATTATAGTCTAAAACTGCGTTAATTCATTTAACATTCTTCTTTTGAAACTAGAGCGTGTGTGCATTGTAAAGCTATTCTTGTATATAAGATTAAATTGTAATTAAAATATTTTTATGATTTTTTACCAATAAATGCGTATGTTGAGTTGATAATTCGTAGCGACCTAAACCGTTTACAGTACAGTATTTATGGTCAGACTATTTGAAGATCAATCTATTGGTAATTTGGGACGTCGTTTTATACATTTCTAATCTGTTATTACTTGAATGTATGATGAGATTTTAGCCCAGATAATTTCCATATAGAATTTACCCTCATTCAAAATTTATATCTCAAGGCAAATTGGGCTCAATTTGGAAACTTACGTCGGTTTATAATGAAGCAAAACTTATCCAAAAATAATTATCACGTTTCGCAATATTCATTTCGCAGAAAGTATTTTTGAAAATATATTTGAAGTGAAATCTCACTTATTCAGATCCAAGACCGTAATTACAGGTAAAAGTATTCGGATAATTTACGGTTGGAGATAATTCACTTAGCTCGGAGCCCATCGCAATCCGAGATGAGAGAAAGGAACATCACGCTATCCTAATTGAAATATCACCCGCGCTTGATGTAGTGGGACAGAGCACGCTTCTAATAACTGACTTTGCCGTTAATTTAGGGCTGCTGCGTCTCACGCGAGCAGAAGACAGCAGACAAAGGCCACGAATCGTCATTGATTATCTACTCCCTTTCCTGTGCAGAGTCTGCACTACTCGTTTTATTTTTAGTTACTCCGTCTCCTCCAGAGTCACGGAACCATTAGTTCAGATCAAAACTAATTAAAACCCTGTGCTCAAAGGTGTCATTAGCTCGGCCTCTTTCGCCAGGTAGGGTAATTGATTTACAGACTTTCGAGAGGTAAGAAATGTACTGCGTTGCTCGACCCCGCACAGTGCGTGAAATAGAAAAGAAATAATATCGGGCAACTTTCTAATTTCAATCAAGTTTGAGATTGAAAACTTCTGATCTTGTGGGATAATTATTCTACAGCTAAATATAAACGTATATATACAGAAAATAACGTATCATAAGAATAATAAGCAATGATAAATTGCATGTAGAGGACTAATCAAAGAATTAAATTTTTTAATTTCTCTTTCCAATTTATGTTTTAACTGATGCCATTTGCTATAAACATTGCAAAAAAATTTTGACGTACATTTTTAAATAGCATTAACGAAAACAATTTATATTTATAGATAACTTTTTAAACTTTAACGGTTCCACCGAAACGCGTGGAATAAGCAGAAGTAAATTTTTAACCGGCCAGCATTAATGGATTAAGAAATAATTCCATTAAATTATAACATGAGCTTCATAAATTACAGGTTTGGCACTCCTAATCAGGAATATAATTACAATTAAAAATGTAACCTTAATACTGATCGGTACTCTTGCAATTCTGTATATTACTATTTACATATCGTCCTAAATATTGTCTTTATGTATTTTATTCTGGTCATTTTTATAATTAATATCAATTGGGCTTGATATATTTCCTTAGCTGAGGACTAATGGAATGAATAAATCTAATATCATAAACTCGTATATTGTCATGAAGAATTAATTTTAATTATAGTAATCAAATCACTAAAATTATTATCCTAAGAAATTAAGAAGTTAAGAAGTCTTTACAACTTGATATATTCAACAACCCTATTTATTACCTTTCTTGTCTTTAGGTTCAACGATTAATCGAATGTATTCTGATATCTGTAATTCTTCCAAATTTAAGACGCTTACAGAGTGGAAGTTCTGTTGCGATGTAACCATCTCTACTGTACTCCTCTCTCACTTTTGACAATTTACAAACAATATAAGTGCGAATTTTTTTATTTTTCCTTGCCTTACAAACCTTAAATTGTAAGACTATAAACTCTTAAATGGTAGCCGCTGGATTTTACATTAATGCATATATTTATTTTTAAATTTGTAAATATAATTGTGAAACTAACTGAAATATTTTGAAGTAAATAATTTAGTTTTAATATTTAAAATTTGAATATGAAAAATATTTGAAATTCTTTCATATTGATTTATGGTACACGATTTGTATATTATACTACCAAAATAATTGAGAATTTTCGTCAAACTCATCCTATATTATCCTGTGGTTCAAAATATTTCAGAGAAAAAAAAACGCTATTTGGTTTGCTGTATTTAGCCACCAGTGTTTCTGGTGAGTAGACACTCTTCTTCTGGAATATTCCATAGGAGTAGATTTTAGCTGTGTCACTATCAACTAAAAACGGCCAGGGAATGTATACCCTTGCGAAAATAGTAGGTAAATGTATCGCTCTAAAATGACACGTCCTCAATATGTGGATAGGGAAATAGAGCGTCACTTCCTGAACTGTACAAGGAAATCAACTTCGGTTCGATGAGCTTCTTCGGCTCTTCTTGACTAGGACAGAAAATAGCTTATTACATTACAATGTGTGTAAGGATTAATACCATTATTCAGAGGTTTCCGAATACTCATCTGCTTTTCTTGTTTTTATTTCATATATATGTAGCATAAATACCCAGAAAACTTAACTCCTATAACAAAACACCTATTTGTGAGTCTCTTACTGGACAATTTATGAAGTTTTAAGAATTTAACTATCAATTAACCAACTGTAATTATATATAATGTATTATATACATTACTACTTATTAATAAGATGTATAATTACATTCCGGTAGTAGGGCAGTTAATTATCATTACGGTGAGTGAATACAACGAATAATTACATATTCCCGGATAATTTAAGTTACACTGGTCTGAAAGATTTGCCTTGGAAAAATGTGAAGTACATATATAACTTGGGACAGTACTTGGAATTAGGTTACGTGTTGATACGAAATGGGAAAATGTCTGGAGCGAATTATGATACAGCAAACGGGACGAATTGTTTCAGCAACGCTATGAACACTGATATAGTTTTAGTTGATTTTGTTCAGATTTTTCAATTAAGCGACATGACTGTAGTAAATTTATTTGGCAATCTTAAGTTCTTCTCTAAAATATTGACAGTACAAATGTCGGAGATCTTGACCAAAAATAACTACAATTTTAGAACCATTGGAGTAACTATCAAGTAAACTGCTTTTCAACGTAGAAGCTTCTTTTGTTCTTCAGTGTCCAAGGTACGCAACAGGAACAAATACAATAACCAGTTAGGAGAAGCTAGTAGGCCAAACCAGCTGCCATTAGCAGCTTGACAAGGACACGAAAGACATATATAGTGTGGCTTCGGAGTCTACTTCGAGAAGTCCACATACACAATTCGAGTACATATAATTGCTGGGAAGTAATTGTTGATGTGATATTCAATTTCGTTTAATGACAGACTTAATATGAATTACCCGTTATATTAATTTTTTATAGGATGGTCGTCAACAAAATTTTCTTTGGCGACTGGACACGATTAAAACATATATTATTATTGTATCAAACAAAACAAACACATTCAATAAGTAGTCATTTTAATACTTTAAGAGCGTAAAGAGACTTATTTTGCCGTTTAACTGAAATCACGTTTTATCGTCGACAGAGAAAGGCATTAGTAGTCTATATGGCGGATCTTTGTCTAAAAGCCGTCCTTCTGTTAATTCTGAATTAATTCCTTGGGCCGTAACAATTCACATTAATATCCAGCCTTCATAGAGTCCTAAAGTTAGGCCATGAAGATTTGTGAATCAGTGAATTGTATGTGAATCCGGACTCTGGCTATAATATACAATGGATGGGAAAATATTGTGTCAGGACTGCAGTCGACTCGGATAGCTCAGTGTTACAGCAGTGGGAGACTCAAGTTCGATTCACGGTCGGGTCAAGATTATCTCATCCTGTCTACGCATAATATAATTGTTAATTGGACCATAACTCCATCAGAAACCACATAAATTTCATTTCAACTTCCATTTTTGAAAATAAAATCCCACATAAAAGTATCATAATAAAATATAACTGATATTATTTCGCCTTAGCATTCTAACCATTTTTATGTTGCATAAAATATATTAAATCCTTCAAGACGTAGACTACGCAATTAGCATTTGGATACCGAAGATAGCAACCTACACGCTTTCTGTTGTTGTAACAGGAAATCTTTTAACAAATTTAATAAAAATCCAATTAACACGTTTCCCGCAGAAATATATTTATTCACAATACGTGTTCGTCTTAGTGTCAATGTCATTCACCTTCTCATTTTCCTGTGTTATAAATGGTGCTATGTTTTTAAAATGAACTACAATTTATAAAAGGGCGGTGTTTAATGCCGAATAAACCTTATAAGCATTTCTTCCATAAGCACATCTCTAAACTTTATGATTTTTTCTTCGCACGTTTCCGTTTTCAATGTTTCCGATCACTATATACCTTAATTTGAAAAAAAAATGATACCACACTCTCCCCATGACTTCTTGGGTCCGCTGTTTACGGCCTGGTAAGTAAAATAATGTATCATAATAACTACACATAAACACAATCAGTCCATGAATTTTGTATTCGCATTAGACTCAACTTGTGTAATATTGTTTGTAAAATATATGATTTGTGTTGACTCAAGAAAATTATTTACTATAAAAAATTATGTGACTCCGGATCGTTCAGGCGTGAGGACTTCATCAAGACTGTAAATTCAAATAGAAGTGATTGTATGAGGACATTGACAAAAAAAACTGTTTTGTTGGAAGAGTATTTGTCTTAAATTTTAATTCTTTTCGTCTGTACACTTTAAATGAGTAAAAATTTAAAACAATTAAATTGTGATGTAATTAATACATCTACATGTTTCGGTCCTAAGTGGAATCTCACGACGGGGAACCGAAACATGTTTCTGTAGTCATTAAATTACAATTTAATCGTCTGTTTTTGTTCAATTTTACTCGTTTGTCTTAAAGTTACATCCAAATTTTATTACGACACGGGGATAATACAATTATTTATAGACTTCTATAAGTATTTTTTATAATGGGAAGAGGCCTCGCTTTACTCGAGTGTCCAAATTGTATCTGTATTTCTGTGGCGAAGGGAGGCCAGTGACGATGTAATCTCCTTGCAGACAGAAACCCGCCATGCAGGACGACGATGTGGCTCTGCAAGAAGGTCTGGACCGGGTCGCGCAACTCTGGGAGGAGGGTGAGTGCACAAGCGAACAGCACTTGCATCGGAAAATATACTAACACGGCAAAAGCCCTCGAAGTAGACGCACGTAGACCTCTGTCTCTCTATTTCTTTACGTTACGAGCCTCAAAGGCCGAGCAACTTATTTCTTCGTGTACCTAAGCATGGAAGTACACTGCACGCTTCTGTCACTACCAATAAAACAGTAAAAAAAAAACTTAAAAGAGGAAATATTTGTAATGCATGGTTCTATAAATAATCTTAGAAAATTAGGCAATTAAAATTATGTAAAACTTGTGTTCATGCATTAGATGGATCTTAGTTCATAAATAAACCAGATTTAATATTCAGGCATAGATTCGGATATAATTTCCGCTTACTTATTAATTGGAAAAAAAATTTGGAAAATTTTTGTCTCCATCTAGCCATTTACTTTGCGTTTACTATTCTTGACCCAATCTGTCGTAAGGGTGAGCTCTTTTAAGATAAGTTATAAATTGATATGCAGACTGGAAATTAGTATTAATGTGATAATAAATCCCGAAAACAGTCTTCAAAGCTTTTCATTCTCACATCAAGAACTTTCAACGTTGCACGTCATACACATCTCGGTTATATAAACCTGTTAAAATACCATAAAATAGTTACAACAAATCAATAAATCAACTGCTTACATACTAATTTAATAATATATACCTATTCCATATGCATCATACATTGTATGGTCTATATTCAGCAATATTTTTTACACCTCACAACCAATTAATAATACGTTATTTTGATATTTATCTCAATACAATATTTTTAAGGCTTACATCTGTATTTCGTTAAGGTTCAACCTGACGTGATTACATACCAACACACAAGAGTAATACTAAAGACCTGTTCCCAATCCTCAAATATTATGCAGATCAAGGATATGCGTCTTGAAATTTGTTCTGCTAGCTGTTTAACACTTAAAATACTTGATTACACAAGAAAATTGAGTTATAACCTGAGGCTATGAAACTTATATGTTCGATAAAACTCAAGAAAAGTATTAGGTCTGTTAATATCGATAGTTCCGTATGTTAATACGAAATATTTGTGAAAACTAGATATAGTTCAGTATAATATTTCTTGACAAATAATAATTCAGAAAAAACAATTTTCGGTTGTCACCCGTAGAGATGCAGCAAGCTACAGCTATAAAAGAGTTTATATTAGCAATTTTCATTTACTGAGGGAGGAGGATTCATTCACAGGAATAGTCGAACATATTCCCCTTGTTCTCTGAATAATGTACGACACATGCAATTTCTTAACCACAAAACTTATGCTGTTAACATTTGATTAATTTCATTTTATAAAATTAACATTATAATCTTTGTCGACGTAGACGTACTTGGAAGCATGTATGGGTTTAATGTTAGTAGTCGTGTCAACCTATAATTATTATAAAAAAATCTCCATTTTATTTTCTAAAATGTAACAATTACGTAACACTCGTGTTTTATGGTAAGCTAGACCTAAAAGTGTAGTGTAGAGACATTGGAGCGGTGAGAGGAACTCGAATTCTCGGCTAATAGCATAAAGTAAGATAACGGCAAGTGGTGGACAGATTGAAGCTCGTCCTAACGAGACAGTCGCGGGAAAGCGAAGACAGCTGGAGAAATGGCCGCTGATAAATTGTCCTTGCGCGTGACGCTTTCCATTGAACACTGACTTGCGTTCCATCCTTTCTCTAACATTAGCTTCAACAGTTACTTTATTCGTTACAATTAACAGTAATATGGAAACTAATAAAAGCAATTAAGATAATTATAAGCGTTAGTTTCAAATGTATCACCTGTGCCCGAAATGTTTTGCACAGAAACGGTAGTAAAAGTACTCTTTTCCCCGAACCATTTTCTTCCTTAACAAGTACTGTGTCATTAGAACGTCCGTCTAATTCAGTAGCAACAGGTAAATAAATGATCGAATAGTAGGCGATACGTCTGCAATGTGATACGTAATGAAAGCTGTTCTTTCGACCTTGGATATGTCCTGATTATCACACGATATAAGAAGAAAGTATGAGTAATACGTTTGGAAAGCGTTAACTAACATTATTTCTCAACTTACGTACCTGGAGGCTGTTTTCAACACACACTTTAACTACTATTTCCGATAATAATTTCTGGAATTCCATTATTCTTTTAAATTCCATTATTATTCAATATCTCTGCTTGCAAACCGTCGAGATAATTAACCAAGAGCAGAAAAAAATTATCCGAATAATAAAATATAAAGGTTTGGGTTAAACATATACTATTTAGATATAGAAACCAAATCCAGACAAAACTAGATGATTAAATAAATACCGCACAACGTTACTGCAACCCTTGTTGTTTTAGTCAGGTGATCCAAAAACTTTTTAGTACGTCACTAGGTTTATGCGGTGTTTGGTTCTTGCGGAGAAAAATTACTCGTTCAAAAAAAAAAAATTGTAAGATTATTTCTCGTTTAATGATTGTTTGAAAAAATAAATTATACTATTTTGAAATTAATCGCAAAGCAGACAATTTTTTAGTATAGAATTAAATATTTTATTTTAGTTCATACTTCCTTTTAAAAAATGTTTACGACAAATCTTCAACCGACATAATTTTGTTTGTTGACTATGGAAGTTGGGTATTTGTAGAACATCAAGTGAGTTATTTCTTAATGTTCACAGAATGTTCAGAATAACGTGACGAAAATCTTATGTGAAATGTACACACTTACAAAATGGGTCAAAGACACAAATATTCATATAGGATTTGAACTTTGTATTAAACATAATCATTATTTCACAATTATAATTATCTGACTTCTATTTAAATTAAGTAATAAAATTAGTAACCTTTTAGTAACAAAAATTAATATTAAAATTATTAAAACAACGTTTTGTCGTTACCCACTTTAGTGAAATGATGGGTAGCTTTCGAGATATTTCAAAGTCTTCAAATAAATCACACGTCTTGTACATATGGAAAGAGAGAGAATAAGAATAATGTGCTACAGTTACAATAATTTATACGGACTGATATATGCATTGTTGATGTACGTCTGACTAATTATAGTTGCCATAAAATTTACTGCTCATGTTTTCTTGCAGTAGTTCAGGCCGTCGGAATTACCGTAATTATTAAAATTATTTGTATTATTATTGTAGTAATTGCGTTGCGTATCTGTTTTTTGAATTAGATCAATTTAAAGTGTTAACGAGGACTTGTTTATATACTCCGTAAAAACGCGCAACGACGACGAAATATGGCAAAATAAATTAGAAACTAAATATTTTTAGTGTAGGCTCAGCCCACTGCGGATGCTATAGGAGGGTAATGAAGAGTGCGTAGAGGCCATATTGGTTTTGCGATAACGAGCGCCCTCGTGCGGTAGGTAGCGAGGCTAGAACAATGGCCGCTTCCTGGTAGTACATGACTCATGCTACCTGCTGCTGCAGTGGCGCCAATTTATTATTTGTAATGGGGGCCTTGAACTTGCGCACTGCTGCGGCAAAAAGAGCAGCTCGTCGGCCCTGAGGTTCATGTTCCGGAGAGCTAAGAATAAACGGGGTTTCATAACCGACCGCAGATACAAGAGTCGACACATGTCGCCGGCCTTGGGGGCCATCGCCGCGTAACTTGGCAGCGAGCGCCATCTCTGTCAGACCAAACATCAGACTATACCCGGTCATTGGCGCCGTGTAGAGATTAGGACATTAGGAAGGGAAGCACTCGTCTTAGTTAATGTTGATGAAACGAATTGCAATTACGTGAGAAGGCGGAATAATTTCTCCTAAGTAGACATTTTAAGATAGTTGAGCTGACGTTTGTAAATAGACTCATTTACGTTTCACTAACAAGGAAATAAAGTAACCCAATGCTTCATGAACGGAAGAAAATTCGAGCCCTGTCAATTATTACATTCGCTGCAGATTGAACTCCATTATTTAATATATAATGCACTGCTCGAATCGATACTGAATCGCATTACGATAAACGCTCCTGATTTTTTTTGCCCGCGTTGCCGACACCAAATATTATACAAATAATAATAAGTGTGTAATACTATGTATACGGTAATCCACGTAGTAGCCACTCCCTCTTATAGCATCGGAAACTAACGGAAACGGGGATGCGGAAAGGTAGAGGAAGGTAGCCACCGGACTGTAGTTTTAAGGATCCTACTCGGCAATTCGCCTCAACGTGATGAAGGTAAATGCTAGAAAAACTTGCATCGAGTAGGTCGGGCACTTGGTACTTGTCCGACGCCCTTCCTGCATTCCCATCTCTATGCCTCAACCAGTTAATGATACTGCTGGCCGACTATTCCAATAGGAATGGCGCTCAACTCGTACCGTACGTCCCAGGAGCATACACTTCTCAAAACTGACTGATGTGCCTTGGGTTGTGTCAGAAAACCAGGTCATGTTAGCTATTAAACCAAGCAACATACATGGCATCGCGTTAAAATTAATTTAGTCAGACGAAGTCTTATCCCGTTCACATATGCCAATCCCTTGATCTATGATCTAACAGTTACAAGGAAACAAAACTCAAAACCATCTTGTGGAAAAGGTCAAAATATTTTATAATTTTAATAATCCCTTTTTTATCAGTCTCAATGCATATGATTTCGGACTTATTCAAAATAATTAAATAGTAGATTTCAGTTTTAAGACATCTTCAATAGCTAGCCAATTTTTTTAACATAATTTTTAATTCAGCACCTAAAATTGAGATTTACAATTTATATATGTATAATGTATATATAATTATAAAAATTTAATTCCAATGTTTTAAATTACGATATAAATAATAAATATTATAAAGGGTTTAACAGAAGTAAGAGCGCAAACTTAAAGGGGGGATAAAAATACTTGTATTTTTTATTTTATTTTCTAAAGTACATGCATGTATTTGCCTGATTGCAACGGTGAGGCGAGAGGCGCGCTTTTCGAATTCTATTTCTCAGTTTTCATTTCTCAAATTGCGCAGTAACGACGCGTCTCTGACATCAATTCCATGAGGGAAAATTGTTTTTATTGGCCCTCTTTATCCTCCCATTAAGTTTGTGGAACTTACTTCTGTTACACCCTCTATAAAAATTGTAAATCTCTATTTTAGGTCCTGATATAAAAATTATATTTAAGAAAAATTTACTAGAATTTTAATTTGGCTTTTAAGAAATCCAAAATTTTATTAATTGAGAGCGATAAAAATGAGCGGTAATTAAAATGATAAATTAATTAAATGTCATTCCTCATTATATTAGAACTGAGGTCCAATTATTTAGAATAATTGTAGTCCTCTAACGTCCTAATAGAGTTAGCAGTTGGAAATTTGGTATGTAAATGTTTCATACAGAAGTGAAGCATGTTCTATTTGAGTTACGTCTTCATTTACTGATAAGCGGAACGATGTGGGTAGTAAAACAAAAGCGTTGTAGGGGAACAACGTGCTTTTAAGCGTAAAAGCAGAGCTCTGTCCGGGGACATGGTAGGAGCCTTGAAGGATTTAAGTGAGACTTCTGGCCCCGCACATGAAAAGGCCGCGTACTTGGCGAGATAGGCCATCGCGTGCCTGAGAAACAAGCCTCGTGGCTGCGATGTTATCCGGCGAAGAGCCCGGCTAGTTCGCACAGACTCCCCTTACACGCATTGTAGACGATCAAAAAATGCCAACCTAACAATGTCTCAGAAAATCAGGGATGAAGCAAATTACAGAGAGAGAAGAAAGAAACCAGAAACAGAAGATTAAAGAAGTATAGAGAAAAATGTTATGCCATCGATTTTTTCTAATATACAATGTTGCCTCATTTCTTGGTATATCTCGTATAAATCTGGCTCCGTGAAAATTAATTCCTGTAAATAAAAAGCTGAGCCATATACATAAAAAATTGAATTAGAGTATCAGGAGGGAAAATTCTCGATCGGACCGGGAATCGCTTCGTACGCGGGTGCTTTACCAACTAAGAGGTTCAAGTCGACTCCAGGCCCAGTACGAGACTTCCCCGTCCATTGACTAGCCTAAACCCGACTTCACCTACAATTATTTGATAAAGCAGACGCGTCGATTCTCGGTTCGGTCAAGATTTTTCCATCCTGATACTTTAATTAAATATACTGTAATAAATTTATTACATTCAAATTGCTAATAATAAGAAGAAGGGAGATTTATATCTTTGGAATGGTTTTATCTTCGTTTAGTATTTAGTTGCTTTTGTTAATGGCGAGAGTGGTTGTACAATGAATTGATTTATTAAAGGAAAATAAAATAATTTTTTTTAATATACGTACCCGCATATATAAAAAGTTGAACAATAATTTAAAGTGTTTATTACAATACGTTACACATTAACGACCTAATATAACCAGACAAAAAAATATTCAACATTACAAAAACTATATTAGTTATAACATTCTTTTATTATTGATTTTGTTAATTAAATTTTTCTTTCGAAGCATCGTGTACTACAGCATCTGCTGTAGTAATAAAAAGTGATAATTTTTCCGTTGATAAAACATGCATATATTTTATTTAATTGTTTTTGAAAATGTAAATGAGTCAATTAACAAATGCCATACCAGCTATCTACAGGACCTAAATTGAGCTTCAAAACGGTATTATATAATTTGTTTGCTTTTTTATGCTTAATGTTTTTGACTGTTTAAATTAGGTCGTTAATGCGTAATATATAAACATGAATGGTGCTTAAATTGCGATGTCAATCAAATGTTCATCTTTGAAGAAACATACAGTAACGTTTTAATTGCTATTCACCCCCACGAGGAAAGTATCTTCAAATTAAACGGATACTGTCTTCCGGTCCAGGCCATTTCATCGTATTCAAAACAACAACAAAAATACGTTATAAATCTAAAGTAAACTGGCCATTAACTTCAAATCTAAATATCATCCACAACAAAATAGTTTATTCGGAAATATATATCGAAGCAAACGTCTCAAAAACTGTTGTAGAAAATCGCTAAAAAGTTTTAGATATACTAATGTCTCGAATCCAGAGATATTTTATTCGTAACTGCGGTAGCTGCTCTGCCTGAGAAAGAAATTCTTTATTTTTTACCATCACTTTCCCAGCTACGAATGCCTGAGAAACGCCGCGTCCTCTAGAGCTGTGCATGTCTTAGGACCTAAATGCTGGGGTAGCGTAAAATATGTCTCCATTACGGAGATATCTGAAGCACGTGCACGGTTGCCGCAATCTCCATAACTTACCTTCTCTTTCTTCCGAGAGCTAATTTGTTCCGTTCCTCTTGGGTATTCGAGGTATTGCCGACTCACAAACATGTCGTGGGAACTCTGCTTCCGTACTTCCTTCTCACAAACATTGTTTACAGATTATCTACTGAGAAACGTTGTTTCATATCAAACTGAGAATGAAGCACCCCACTTAACCTGATTATAAAGGAAACTGTATCATATAAATGTAATGTTCGTTTCCAATTTAGAAATTATAAAAATGAAACTCGTAAATTTCATAATACGCGGAATAATTATAATAGAAACCGGAAAAAATATAATATAAAAGCCAATCGTGAAAAATAATTATTACGAGTACATATGCTGTAATAATATTGAGATTATTTTACAATAATAGACTTAAACTAAATATGAAGCTGAATTTTAAATCTTATGTTTCCACCACTTATTAAGCAATCTGCGACCATAAGATATTCTTTCAAAATTACTGTTGTAATGTAGATAGGTTCCTAATATGCTAAGAGGGCAGAAGTACCTCTGATTCCAGTTTAACGAGTTAGGGAACACTCATAATACTGAATAACATTTTTTTTATTTACGCCCGGTTCTGTCAATTAAGTACTTAAAGGACCTAGCGACTTCCTAAGTTAGTTAATTCGGTGAAGAATTAATATTAATGAGTTCTATTAATATATCATTTGAATTTCAGATCAGCCTATTTTTACTTTTCTGATGTTACGTAGTTATGGATGAATTATTCCTCGCCCGACGTCTAATGTAATTAATAATAAATCTAAATCTACTGCAAATATTATACGATGTATAACTTCATACATTTATAGTTCAATTGCCATGCTAATTTCATGGTAGTCCAGACAGTAGGCCTAGATTTCCCTAAAAGCATAAAATATAACTCATTATTTTTAGTGTTTCATATCTTTGATATTTTTTAACGTTTTTCTATTTATTTAATGTAGCAAAGTACTCATATATATACAACTGTGAACAAGAACAAGTAAGCAGTTTACTATAATATACTTATTAACTCATATTTGTATTTACCCATACCACGGAACCCGTTTAGTTCTGTTTCTCTAACCGTGTTCGCTGATTGGGCCCGACCTCATAAAGAAGCCAAGTCTGAAGCTCGCTGTCCAGATGTTACCTAAGAAGTTATGACCAGTTCAACGAGTTGAAGAACAATTCATGAGCTGCGAAACAACTAAACATGGATTTCTTCATTTTCGCCTGGTTCTGTCCATTAGTCTTATTGTACGAGTAACTGATCGAAGTGGAATCACAGATAATTTTGTCTGATACAGCCTTTTCCGACTATTTTCTCTTAAACAGATTGTCGACTGTATGAATCAATTAAGAATCTACCTTTAAAATTAGTAAATAAAAAGATAGTTACTGGTATAGTTCCCTTTAGATGGAAGACAAGTTTAATAGTTTCTATAGAAAAGTTAAAGGGTATGTTAATATTGGTTATTATAGACTGGAAAATGTGGTACCAGTTGAGAATAAGTTGGTAGAAATGTGTGTAGGGAAGCAGTTTAAACAGTACTGCGATAATTCGGGTTTATTACATAATTTTGAATCAGAGTTTAGGGCAGGGTTCTCATGTGAAACTGCTATTGTGGAAATAATATCTACATGAAAAGATGTAATAGATCAAGGAAACTCGGTGCAAGCGGTTTTTTTGGATTTAAAGGAGCATTTGAGACAATGGATAGGATAAAGTTAAGGTGCATTCTTGGTTTTGTAGTTATTTATCAAACAGAACGCACAAGGTGGTTTATAAATAGAGAGACATTATTCGGTGATATTTGGGTTCTGTAGGGAAGTGTTTTGCGTCCTATACTGTTTAATTTGTACATAAATGATATGTTTGACTGATTGAAAAATTTTGAAGTAAGTCATAGATTACATGCTGACGAGGCTCGTATTTCCTTCCTGGGAAAGACCAAATTAAGTTAGTTGATAAAATGAACGCAGCTTTAAGTAAGTCGAATATATATTTACTTCAAATTAATTTAAAAGTACTATAAACTAATTTTATCTATATTGGTAAGAAAATAAGATGTGAACGATTAGATGATAGTCTTGATAGATACAGACAGAGGTACCAATTTCAAATTTTTGGTAATTATTTAAGATCAAAATATAAACATGAATTGTCATGTGTATATATAACAAAATAAGTAGAATGATAAGGTTTTTATATACAGTAGGCAAATTTTTTACAAAATCATGTAAAACGATATATGTAATTGAGTTGTTCTGCCACATTTTAGTTATTCTTGTTCTGTATTGTATGGCTTTACAGATGAGGAGGTATTAAAAGGATTAATAAGTTAAAAAATAGAGCGTTTTGAATGATATTATTTTAAAATAAAAAAAATTGTGTAAAAATTATGTTATTAGAAATGAATAAGTTGTTTTTTCTAGATTTTGAAACCTTACAAGCTCTAGTATTGATATATAAATGCATCAAAAGTTGTTGCAATCATATAAGCTATAAGTATGATATAAACCCATACAATTTTAGAATTAAGCTAGATAATGGACACAGATAAGGCTATGTTAGATTTTAAAAAAATAAGGATGTTCGAGAATTTAAGCATTTTCCGAAGGAAGTCAGAAAGTGTGGACAATTTGGAAATTTAAGAAAAGTTTATTCAGATACTTAATATAGTGTGGTTTAAAAAATTGTATGCATTGTAAATAAGTAGCTTTTTGAGAAATTATATTATTATTATTAAATTTGTACCAATAAATAGTATTTTATAAATGAACGTTTGAAAATTAAAAATACATGAGATTTCAACAATACCGAAATGAAAATCGGTTTCGGCTGATTAAATAAATAAATATTATTTGCTTTTTATATACTTCATATTCCAAAATTAAGGACTGCTTATACTGGAGATCAGCAGAAATGCTGGTTCAAAAATTCGAAACACATGTGCGATTTTGGCTATATTATAATATTAACAGTTGCTGGATCCGTAATGGGTGAATCAATTTGTAGAACATTCGCGAACTACTTGTAAAATCCTGATTATCTTTCAGTTCTTGAATAACTTCTCCAAACTAAACAGAACGAAATGTATTGAACCAATATCTTTTATTTCTTTTTATTCCCCATCACTGAAATGTTAAACCTTTCAAACACTCACTGCTATCGTTGTTTAATTTAAAATTCAAACTATAATTTATCTTTCGTGCTGTTTCACTTCACTTCACTGCCACAATTTTTTTAAAAAACATATTTTAATATATTTGTTTCGTTATTAATATGAAAAAATTCTTCCATTGAACTACACTATTACGTAACTCAATGACAACTTGTCTACTTTCGTAAAAAAAAATACCTTATCTCTATTTCAGACAGATACTTGCTACTCTTAGTAAAAGTTCTCATTAATTTTGCTGGAAAATTTGTTCAACCCACTATAGTTCTGTTATGAGACTAGCATTTTCTCAAGTCCCTGGATCCCGTCTTCTCCTTGTCAGTTGACTTCTAGAACTTCTAGATGTAAAAACTCCTGGTATTTCTCCTTTATGAAAGTGTTTTCCATATTCGAGTTATGTTCCAAATTTCTACGACGCGTCTTAGTCTGAACCTTATCTAATACCTCCATATGTTCGCACCTATATGGTCACAGCAGACCGCACTGTCTGGTTTATGTTTTGAATTTCATTCGCTGCTTTGGAACTCTTCCTCAAAATTCTGTTGATAAAACGAAGGCCACATTACTCACGACTGTCGTAGTATCAGTAGTTTTAGTATTTTAAAAAATTCATTGAGTATTAAATAGTATATCTATTAAATAGCATATATATCCATTATGCACGACTATTTTTCGTGTATAATTGTATATTTTCTTATATAACTAATAATAATCGTGAATATAATGGTGACGCTTCTTATGAGACCAATGCCAAAAAATTAATATTTCTCAAACAGGGACATTAAAACTGATCTCTTAATCCTCGGAAATATGAGGGGGGGAGGAGAAGCAGGCACTAACTTATCTTAAATTTCTAGCTATAAAAATTGTGAACTGGTGTGAACTTGGCAAAATTTCAATTTGCCAGTTGAAGCTGTTTTCAAAGCCTCTGCTTTAATATAGACCATGGTATTCATTTCTCAGTCAACGGTGGAACCGTGGGCGGAAGGCTCCATTGGCTCCCGTATCTCGCCTTCCGATCTCGCGACCCGTGCTCACCTCTGGCCTTCATAATTCGCCTCGCCGACCCTCTCCTAAATCTCCTTCGACAGTCTCACTGCGCTCTGATGCCTCCACTTTCACACCAGGGGCTGCCTTTGTTGGAAACGACCGTCTCATCCTCCAACAACTGGGCCACTCCGTTAGCCATTTTAAATTGGAGTATTAAGACGCACGTATAAACTGTACTTAAACTCGTTTGTTTTCTTCCATATCCAGCGCAAGTATGGTATTTTTGCTTTCGCCTACCGTTTTTATAAAATGATCAGCTTGATTCTTGCCGTTTCCTTCTGTGCCAAAATGATATGCTCCCTAGAGTAATCCTTCTTCTTCAGTTTTCTTTCTTCGCATACTTTGATAGATAAAAGGATGTTTAAGCATAAAAATGCACTTCAAAAAAGATTTTCATTTTTCCCGGAAAAACATGTGAGAAATCCGGTATATATATAGTAAGAGGGGCAAACATGTCAATACTCACAGAGTCAGGAAGAGCAACAATAACTTTGTATTTTTTCGCAGACCTAAATTGCTTCACAAAGTAGTTGTTTTATGAGAGGAGAGAAATTTTTTAATTAACTCTGCATTGTTTTCATATATGTTCTACTACTTAGTTCCTTTTTAAAAATTTAAGTATTTCCATGTATATTTATTCATATATTCTATTATAACACAACTTAATAAATGTGTATTTTATATTTTTTGCTTAAAATTAATATTTTCAGCTACATAATCTGCCGAGCTTCATTTACATTTTTTAATGTCCATTCCAAAGAACTAATTTTCTCATTCAACGCCAGAAAGTACTTATATTAATACCGAATTATTTAATCAACGTCAAATTCAGTTTATTTTAAAAGCGTTTCACTTTATTAAGGAATTGGTTTTAACGTCTGAAATAAATATTTTACAACTAATATTAATTAGTTTTGACGATGAAAACATCGTCACCCTATATATGTATGTATATACATAGTAAGATATTGCATAATTTCAGTCAAACTAAATTATATTACTAAGGTCATTAAAAAGAATGTTGTAACGTGAGGCAGAAGATGCACAAATACATCAAATTTTCATTTTAATAAATGTATGTAGCCGTTCGTTCTTACTTTTGGTTTTTCCGCGTTTTCTGAAAAAAAACTTTGTTAATTTATCGTTCAGTTCGGCTGATTTGAGGCCAACTTTCACCCTTACGAGCATCGCCAATCCAGTGTGAAAAGCGTTACTCACGCTTGCACTGTATTAAAGGTCCGTGCAAACCTGTTGCTAGCATCGCATTGGCTTTTACAGAGGCCAACGGAGCTTTTAATTTTTATTTTTATATCTATGTTGTAAAGTAGTCCGCCCCCTTGCATAAATCAGAGGGCGTAAGTAGACTGGCCAAAATCTGGCGAGGCGATGAGCGAACAAAGCAGAGCTTTTACTGGTCATAAATTGCAACCTCCTGAACATTGCGCAGTTATAGCTGCCAGTAACTCACGGTGTTGCGATTCTTCTGCATCCTTTGTAATAACCCTACAAGTAGATTGAGCGAGGATGCAGTTAGATAATAAAACGTTTCTAAAACCAAAAGAACATTTTCTTTTTGTGAAGCATTGGGAAATTAAACAAGTAGAAGCAAATATGACAGGCAATGTTTCAGAAATGTGCCAGTCTCTCAATTTACCCAGGTTCTATAAATTACATTTCGGTTTAGAAAGTAATTTGTAATTAATTTTTTATTCATTTTCAACTTTCGAAACTAAGCATAAGTGCATTCGATTAAATCGTATTTAAGTTTAGAGTGAGCAATTCTGCTGATAATGTTCATGGGTTCCTTTCCAATACGTCCTGATTTGAGATGACATCTGACGCTCTCGCACTCTCTCGTATTATACACTCATTTAAAATGAAAAATTTACGTCTGACTGAAAAATAATAAGAAAGATAGATATCGTACAAAAAGAAGTGATAATATAAATACCACACAACGTTTCTGGAAGTCTTGTTCCTCTCTTCAGGTGTAGAAAAAACGCATGAGCCTAGAGAGCACTAATCAGTTGACAAAACTCAAAAGCTCATTTATTTTAATGTCTCCTCAAGTTCTCTTAAGGAAAAAGACAGCAGCAGTGTGTACTAATCAGTATCGTCTCGACATACAGTAGCCTAGGCCACCCAATAATATTCCTCGGTTTTCATGGTATGCCATCTCAGATCAAGATCATTCGAGACCCAAAAAATTAAGATCTTGATTATATTTGTACAGATAAAATTTTTATGAGGTTTGGGTTACACTGGATATTATGATCATAAAAGCGGGTAGTCATTACAGTCGTCTCTCGTTTTTCTGGGAAACAAAAGAAGTGTTGACGCAGCAAACCAGTTCAGATGTTTTCCATAATCTCAGTCAATTATGATTCTATCGGCTCTGATTAAGAATTGTATTATTTGATTCTACCCTACCTTAGTGTCATATTACTTCTTATGCTATCTTCCAAATTCTTGTGTAGTATATCTTCCTTTTTCTAATCCTCTTGTAAATATTATTTATTATGGTGATAGTAACGAACTGAAAAATGAATTGGCATGCAAAATTTAGGCTGGTGATGGTAAGAATGCTGCTTATGTTTCATAATGACCATAAGCATATATTATTTGAAAAAATTAAACGAAAATTTAACTCTCGATAATAACACGCTATAATTATACACCATTTTAAATGCTTGATATGTACCAAACTAAAGTAAAGACGTATTTACCAGTATTGTGTTCCCCAATCATCGGGGTCATTTATTGCCGTTAGATACGAAGGCAAGAAGAAGCATTATCAGGGTCTGCGATGCAAAATGTTAACTGTCGTCTGCGGGCTGGATTGCTTGCGTGATCTAACTTTAATTTTTATGTTGTCAGTATTGCTGGATCCGGAATAGCGCCAGGTCTGACTTTTCAGGAAATTATGAGAGGAATTTGAAAGTTAATATAAAACCGACTCGCAGAGAATGAGATCGAGCAGTCTTTCTTTTCCTTTCTTGAAGTAAAGTCGGAATATAATGGACACGTGGAGAAGGAAAACCACACAATCTTGAGTCTGATTACTAGCAGTTCTCGCGACATTACGAGATTATTAACGAGAGAAGTTTTATTGAGTATGTGGCTGAAAAAGAGAGGAGTAATTCAGACTACAGTGATTCCGTCTTGGAAGCGGAACAGCAGATAAAGAAGTTCTCAGACAGCAGATTCCAGGATCAATCACTGTGTAACATATAAGATTATTTTGCATAATTATAATTCATATAAATTTGTAAATTTACGCCATTAATACAAATTAGATCCCCACAAAACGGTTCTGAGAAAATGAGATCATGTTATAAATTGTAATTATATTTTTAGTAATTTTTATATTTAGAACACTATATTTAAAATAAGCTAACGAATATCTGATAATGAAAAAACAAAGTAAACACTTGTGTACACAAACATGTTTTTGACATGAAGTAGTATTGATTTATATATTTTGAAAAAGTGCTGCCATTCATTGAGGAATGTTTCTAGTGTAAAGCAAGTGCGGTCACACATCAGAGCGCTGCTGTAATCCCAGTGCCAGGGGCGTCATATCGCAGACGCCAGGAACTGGTTTGCGGGGTAAATGCTCGGTCTTACACGGTGAGCTGCTTCCACCTGTCTCGGAGAATCTCTCACTGGGCTCAACGAGCTTGTAAAGGGCGTAATTGAAGGATAACTGAACTGTAACAGATCTATTAGGTCATTACATACATCTGTTCAACTCCATCATGCCTAATGCCGTGGTGTCAAGTGAGACGATAACCAAACTTGAATCATATGATCTTCCAGGAGTGTAACGCCTATATATTTATATTACCTTCCTCATACTCTTAAATCTAATGTTTCTTATGACTGGAAACTAGATAGCAAGTCAAATAACGTTTCATTAATGTAATGACATCGCTTCATTTAAAAATAACCTAACCAACGAGTCTGCACATAAATTTGAGAGAATTAGCAATTAATAACATTTTTAACTAACTGGATTTCAAATATTAATAATACATGAAAACTTACCGGTGTGAAAAATATTTTTAACGATTACTATATTCGTCTCAAATATTTTTTTGTGTATAATACCATCAGTGAGTCGGCGATTAAAACAATTAGTCTTTAAAGAATAGCCATCAATTTTCATCATAAAACATTAAATTTAACGAATAGTCCATCCAATGTTATCTTCTAAATTTTTTCTGGCCTGTATACACTTTAGTCACGCACTCTTCTCTGCTTTTATATACTGCAAGATCAGCTGATTTTCTTCTTTCCAATCTTCTGTCAATTTAATCAACATTGCATGAGTCAGAATAATGGAAATGATGTTGAGCAAATGCTCAAATTATAGGTACCTAATTTAACGCATATTTGACTTCTAATCCATTTGTAGTAGTTTCATTTGTATCTCATGCATTTATATATATTAATATTAATTACAAAAATTATTGATAAACATTAAGCAGGGTTTTTTAATATATCAGACTTTTGTATTTTCCCTTCTTTCACCTCAAAACCAGTGTTTAATGTTAACTTGAACACAGATCAAAATAATTTATTTAATTAGAAACATATAAACCAAAATGAACAATTATAAGTTAACCCTTAACCCTAAATCGAAAAATAAAACAGCTGTTTCAGATTAAGTTGAAAGCAGCCTACATTAATGTAATTTTGACACTGAGTTTTAATATCACAATAATAATAAATCTAAACTTAGATGTAAGTATTAGGAAAATATTGTAAATTACAAACATGAAGGCTCTAAAATTGGAACTTTTATAAGAAAGTTTCAAAAACATTTTATAAATAAATTATTTTTGGGACAATATTGCAATAATATAGAATTAATTATTTTTAAATAAATTAAATATTGATCATTTTTGTAACAGTGTAAATAATGATAAACAGATACGATCAAAACACTGTTAAATAAATAATCTAAACATATCTTGAATCGATAACATAAGAAGTATTGGTCAAACATATCTGTTTTTGTTCGAATGTTCATGCGACACAGTGTAATATTACCAATTAACTTTATAAATTATACAAATAGGTACCGTAAAGTAAATATACCATTTAATTCAATAAAAGTACTAATATTTTCAATTTTTGTATGTATAATTAATATAATTATAAATTAATGTAATTTATAATGATAGGATGAATTGGAAAGTAATGTATCGTATATTTTATAGGTTTGTGTGATGAATATATTATTATAGATCCTAATCTCCGTTTAAATTGTAACAATGAATCAATTTGTTTAATGGTTTTACTTCTTATCCTCTGAATTTATTTTCTGGCAATGAAATTTTTATTATATTAATTCAAAACGTGTCACGGATGATTAAGAAAAGCTTTCGATCATCGCAACAGAATTGCCTTATTGGTTGAAATGAGTATCTATCAGTCGTATAAAACTGGTTATAGTGTCGTATTAAATATCGAAACTTCAGCAAATGTTTAAGACATTAGATACCATAACTGCAGAAAGTAGGCAAAACTTCATTGCAGATGTTGTGTGTGTAGCGGAGTTACTAGGCGTCAGGCCTATCATATACAGTTTTGTAGGCACTTGTGCTGAGTTAAGGTGGTCTAACGGAAGATATACAATCAAATTGTATCGAATTTTCATTTACAAATATATTTATATAGTACTGTATAAAATGGAAATTTCGAGTTAATTTATTTTACCGGGGACTTAAAATGTCCGAAATTATTATATGTAGAACAAGTTTTAGTACAGTTGAATCAAATTCTTTATTATAATGATATTTAATATTCAAATTTTGAATAATAAGAGTGCTAATGTAGGAGAAAGAGAAATCCGTGTACCGTCCGTTATGCCAAGTGAGGACCATAAAATCCAATCGCCCACTGAAAATAACAAAAATAGACGTAATCAATAAAATATATACTGAATATCTGGCATCTGGGACGCTGATCAAATAATATTAGTCGTAAAATTTAATGTATTCCCAAAACACTATAAAAATTCGGCAAGTTGCTATTAGAAATATGCTTGGTAACGTGTAAGTGGATGAATATGTGTGTGCGTCGATGTGTCCGTCCACGAGGAACAAGTAAATTCGTATTTTTGCTACTTATCTCAATACAGGGATTGTGGTTGAAATTTTTTCAGCCACTGCTCTGTCATCGCGTGCTTGGTCCTGCCGCAGGCGACCAGCGGGATCCCTATCAACATTAACTAACAAACCAGTTTATGAGAGCACACCTTTCACTGCCGTTAATTGATTTAAAACTCTTATCTTGATCAAGCGTTCTTAAGTACATCCATTAATGGAAAGGTGGGAATAACTGTTACAGTGTATTTCCTACAACTGTGCTAACTACGTAACTTTAACCATGGCATACATGTCTCGCGTATAATGTGCGTACGTCATATCCCGCGGAAATTCATAATAATAAAAAGGGACAAATTCTTGTAGAATAGCCCAGCATTTTAGGTCATTATTATATTTGTACCCTCCCTGTATTAAAAATGAGAACTGGACTTACATGAAATATATTTCATGTACTCGCATATTGTTGTGAAGGTTTAAGTTTTAGTGTAGTATACAGATACAAGAGACGTTCAGAATTAAAAATATATCCCTAAGTTATGACAAAGTAAGACGTTTATACTGTTTCGATTTCAACACTAATTTTCCAACAAACGTAATGGTTTTTTTTTTCCTTTTTTTTTAGGGCAACGGGCTACATGAGGGTAATTCACTTTGGGCAACTCCCCTTTAATAGCATAGGAAGGGATTTGAAAGGGGGGATGTGGACCGTGTTTAATATATTCCAATAAATCACTTTATCGTTTGCGAGTAAAAACATGCTCAAGACTCAAAATTGAATTTCGGAAGAACAAAAGAGATCATATAAAGGATTGACAGGTAAGGAAATGGCAAGACTGAATTAAAAATTACTAAATGTTATGTAAGCTACATCGTGAAAAAATGTGTTGAAGATGCAAAAAATATAATCCAAAACAATTTCTGTCTCCGATTCAATCCACTCTATGTATGATTGCTCAAGATACGACGTATTAAAATCTGAAATAATATATTTCAATATATATATTGTAATACTAAACTATTTAAAAAATTAATAATATTAAATATGAAAGTTAGCACGTCAAAAAATGTAATAATTATGAATGAAACAATTTATTTAATTTAAATTTTTAAATGAAGGAGCATAAATAAGAAAATTTATTTAAACTGACCAAACAATTAATTTATTCAATGCTCCCAAATTTTAAATTTACAGATAAATATTCAACAACTTTTTTTACTCTTAATCTCAGGGTCTTGAACTGGACCTTTTAAATAAATAATATTATTACTCGATTATAAAAACAATCCAATTTCTGTGCCAATGTGTACATGTGAATTTATTACAAAACAATATTTTCAATAGTCAACAAAAAAAACTAAATCTGACTATTATATTTACGCTTAAGTTTACAATTAATGAAATTTCAATTAGACTTACAGTTTTGTTGGTACCTAGGCAATCAATTTCTACCTGGTTCCGAACACTTTCACACACACTTTAATTTTACAACAGGCCTTATGTTTCACAGAATTTAATACTGTACTTGATAATTTGGCAAATTGGCGGTAACTCGAACGCTGCTCTGCTCCACAACAATTTCGTAAATTCGATCACGGTCCAACTCCTCCACGCTGAACGAAAGTTCAATCCGGACGAAAACGGCTACTGCTTTGCAATATTCACTTTTGCAAAACTTTCATGAATATTTTACTTTAATGCTACTCTATATTCTCCAATACTTTTAATAATGTATTAACAGAGTATAGTCTCTGCTCGCTTTTAACTTTAGTTCCGTCCTCGATTGAATTCCTTCGCCAACTCTCGACTTTACTTCCGGTTCCGCGCGCCATATCTAACAATACCTTAGGCATCGATTATTGACCATTCTTGTGTTTAATGTGTGTTCGCCGATAACAATTCGAGTTCAACAGTTCTCTTAATTATTTATTATTAATTGCCCTTTTAATTATCACAATATATTTACATATGAATGTATACCTTGTGAAATTTAACATAGTAAAATTTATCATACTTGTCTAATATGACTTCTCATTTTTTAGAAACTAATCAGTCTCCCTATATTAAATTGTCATTGTCTTTCCCTTTCTTGACCTATATACCTAGGTCAAGTTCTACAGGGACTGAGTACTGTATTAACTTTTTTCCCTTACTATGTAATCTTTAAATCCCACTGCGTGGTGAATTATTATTTTGTACGTTTAGATTCATTCCTAACATTTAATTTTTACCTATAATAATTATAGTTGCCATATTTCATATATTTTTATGTTTTATCTTGTAATTAAATATTTTATTTTTTGGGAAACATTTTCAGCTTACATTATATCCTATTATTTTACTAATTCCCACATTTTAACAATTTTATCCATGCATTGTCATAATTGTCTTGTACTTTTAACTGTTAACGTCCTCTTTTAAATGTTCAATTTTAAACTGTTAAAACTTCTCCCTCATTGTAGATATTTTTAGTAACTTTATTTGTACAATGACTAGGAATCATACGTAATTGACCACTGTACGAATATTTCCTATATTGGTTTTCATTTCTTGGTAAATATGTTGTGATCACTATTATGAGGTTTAACCTTATCTTTTTTATAACTAAAAAAATTATATGAGTTAAAAAGAGATGCTATACAACTAATGAGGTGTACGTCCTTCAACAAGAATGAGATCAATGGGCATATTTCTTAACGTTAGGGTTAGCTTTTGAAAAATTTTCTACAATGTTACTATTGACAGTCTGGATCTATCTTTTTAATTTAATGTGCTATTTTTATCTCATTGTTTCAGTAACAATTTTTTTAAGTTTAATACCTTTTCTTACTTTCTCCATAACATTATTTGCAGCAATCTTTACGCCTACTCTGCACAACAAATATTTTGTTTATCCACTAATAAATAACCCTTAAAATGAAAATTAAATTTGGCAGGATGAATTTTAAGTTTTATCTTTTTGAAATTGGAGGTGACAATTTGACATAGCTTCAAAGTTATTTACTACTCCTACTCAGCCGTTTTTCTGCGAAGCAAACTAATACCCTGCCCAATTAATTCAAATCAGATTTTATAACTATCGTCATATAATATCAACATAGGGTATAGTGTGTTTCATTGATTTAAATCATGTTATGTCTCTATTTAACATCGGTAAACAGTGTTATCGAAACCTGACGGACAGTTTTCTTGTGAAAGACATCTATTTAGAATTCATTAATTCATATACCGTAAAAATATACTAAAGTGAACTGATTTTAATAAATCTTCAGACCAAAGTATTTTTAATCACATACAGACTTCGCCAAATCTGGCTTCCTGTTTAATAAGATTTATTAAACCACGCTGTGTGATAGGATGAAAAACATTCTAATAATGGATACTTCTTGGTTTCATATATTTATCAGGTGAACCAGGTATGTAATCGTCTAAGACATTATAATCATCTAAATGCCTTTGTTTCATTGTTGAATTAATAGTTAATTAATCGTCTAAGACATTATAATCATCTAAATGCCTTTGTTTCATTGTTTAATTAATAGTTATCAGATGTTTGAGTGGTTGATTATATCCCCGAACTTATCATATTCGTTACCCATCTCGTCATTTCCGGTTCTAGGTAAATTGTGAATTTCAAATGTTATAGCCGCTTTCTTCCTGTCTTATATTTACAGTAAGCTGTTGCTTGTAAATTTTTGTTTACTTATCGTAGTTGCTACAGAATAATGCAGTCTACCTTTATTATTATTTCGTTATAAATAAATCTTTCTTCGATATTCTACATTTAAAGTTTGCTCCTCATTTCCCATAACAGATCATAATCGCTACAAACGATCCAAAGTTTTCCCGTTGAGTATGCTTATATGCTGGATAAATAATTCTTGAGATTCAAAGTAAGTTTCAATGGTGGACTGTGCCATATTTTGCAAATGAAGTTCACCTGAGAAAATCCGCCATTGATACGTCGTGGCTTAAGTTTGCTTTGACCCGGGCGCAAACCTAAGAACTACTTATCCATAGTCTCTACTGCTAGCCGAGGCAATATTAGTGGTGACTCGTATCTTTAAGAAGACGCTCCAGTTTCAAAATTGCTATTTGGGCCTGGGAAATCATTTTGTGGTTTATTTAATTATCTTGGATAACTAAGTACAATTTCATCTTCTGAGTTTGTTTTGGTGCGTGATACTATTTTATTCGTAACTAATCATGAGTTATGAATTTTTAAATTATAATTATAATATTTAGGATACCAAAAGTATTTATATTAAATTTACAGCTTGTTGTGCTATAAAATAGTAATTTGATAATTATATATCTTAAAATTTAATGAAGATAAGTTAGAATGAAGAAAAGCCATGACGAAGAATAGAACGTGAGATTATATCTATGTCTTAATGTCTGCAATAAACAAAAATTCAAGCGTTCGAAGCCTCCGGCAACAGTTAGTCTAATTTCAATCTGGAATAGACTTTTTCCACGAATCGTAACTGAAGTATTTTAGCCGATAATCTGAACTACATGCTTTTATAAATACGAGTCTGCTGGTGTGCTGCAACACACAATCGCTCGTTCACTTTGTACGGTCATTATCGAACTGAGTTTATGTTCGTACGCCGTGTTTTTCCCTCCCAGTACGAACGGGTTGCTCCACTCTGGGAACTGCGTAACGTTATAATTGATGCAGCATTATCACAAGAGGCAGAGCCCCCGGGACATGGCGAACTGAGCTGTACTCTCATTAAGATAACTTTCAAAACAGCCAATGTAATCGCTGCGTGAGTCGCGTTGCCTTAATAACACTAACACTCGCGTACTTGTCTCGGGCGCTGCCCTCATATTACGACGGTTGTTTCTCAAAAGTATCAGCGGATAAAATATTCATATTTCGCAGTGTAACAATGGTCCATTACATTGTGGTAATCGGAGCGTGGCCGCGGCGTCGCGGAAATGTCGCGAGGAGAGACCTCCTTTCCTTTGCAGACTTTCCAGCTGCGCTTATCAATTCGCCACGCACAGAGCTACGCAACTCTAATAACTAGTGTCCTTGCACTCCCCCAAAAGTGCCAAATTGCACACAAAGCGCTCGTAAATCTTGGCTCACAAAATGCAGCTCTAATGCCAAAGGTAACAACGAATCCTAATGTTTGGACCTCAATTTTCATCGTTAATAATCCCCCATAAAACTAAAACTATTTTTCCATACACCAAAATTTACATGTCAATATCATTATTATAAATTTATAAACTCAATTGCGATCAAATTTATTTATTTTATAGGCGCACCTTTTAAATGAGACAATTTTTTTTTTACAATTTGCTCACTCTTTGCCCATTCGTCATAGAATGTAAGCTCGGTTTGTAAGAAAATTTGTTCTAGAATTTAAAATTTTTAAATTCGAACGGAACTGAAAAAATTTCACAGTTTGCTTAAAATTATTAAAACGTACTTAATCAAAATGTTATGATCCATTTGTTGTTAATGTGACCCAGCAGACTGAGAGGAACCACCTGTAAACGTTTCCAAAATGGCCCGTTAAAGTAAAATAACTGTAGAAGAATGGGCAAAGATATTAATTCAAAGAAGTTGAACATTCCTGTAGACTATTGCACAACTTCTTACACAGGTAAATCAAGCATACTTTAGGAAGCTCAAAGTTTCCGAAGACATAAATTGGAATTCTGAAGGCCGCAAGCATAGAATTGTATATATCGAACAATACCTTCAACAAATACGATATTTTTTTCTTACTCAATCACTTTTTTTAAAAAAAATACTATTTAAAAGAGTGCCTTGTGCAGAATAAGTCGAGAAAGTCGTTTTTCTGGAACTACTCTATTTTGAAAGGTTTCATATTTTTATTTATCGTGTTCACCAACTTTTGATCCGAATTGACGAACTCTCCTGCATAATGCCGTATAGTTTTTCTTCTCTTAACGTTGGTTAATTATTCTACTATTATTATTGCATTTCATACATTTTCTGCTTGCAAGGAGCGCACGGTATACTACTTGATATTTACCTATTGTAGCAATAACTTAAGCGAGGACACACCACCCGAAAATCTGAGAGTGACCACAGTTTGTCGTAACCAGAGTGTATACAACACATTTTGATAATCGTTTCTGATCCCTATCAAGCAGTATATCAAAATATTTAAATTAAATCAATTATAAACCAATATTGAGTCATTTAAACTCCAAATTTAGTCTTAATATATGTTTGTCCTAGTAATAGTGAATATAGATTTTCACACGATTTTGGAAGCAAACATGTTCATGTCACCTCAAAGTGATATTAATTTTATGTAAAAATTGTTCCGTTAATATGTTTTGCATATGAAGAATAAATAATATACGAAAGCTATTGTTTTATTACATGTAAACGACAGCCAATTTGAAGTCAGAAAAAAGATATATATTTATAGAAAATTATACCACAATTCGTTACTAATTTGTGACCTCTTCAGGTATGGATTTGATAGTCAGGTCGTTCTCCGCTGATTTCCGTGGCCGAAATATCATTATTGTTTACATTACGTTTTATTGTTTTATTACTTGTTGGCGCATAAGTAACAATAAATTTGTAGTTTTTAGGACTTTAAAACTAATTTATGATTCATTGATAATACTTCCAAGACCAGGAATTTTGTTTTAAAATTATTGAAAGTGGATTTTAGTTGCGTTTCATATTTTCAAACAAAATACTTACCTCATTTTACATGCATGCGATAGCTTGTTTTATTTACCGTTACTCTTCTAATGTGAAACATGATAAGGCAAAACTATATATTTACATGGTTACAGTCCTATATGAATATTCTTCAAAGCCATTATTAAAACTTAATATAAAAACTAAAAAAAATACAAAAATGTTTCATTATTAGAGTTAAGCGTACGAAAATTTCTTATTGAACAGAATGCAATAAAGTATTCTCGTGGACACGTCTTTCAACTTCGGTACATTGTCTCACAAGTACTGGTCCAATTAAAGCATTCTCTTACGTGTGGCACACTTAATCTACTGCTGATAGTTCTGCACGATTAAGATTTTTTATGAATATTTTGTGAAACGAAAAAATAGAAACATTAAAAAGGAAGTAAAAGAGAAAGTTTTACTGATTAAAACCATTTTTTAAGTGGATGAAGGTGTGACAGAACACACTATAAATTTGTTTCAGAAGGAACACACATTTAAGGATCGTTTAAAAAAAGCATATATGAATTAATAAACACCGATGTTAAGTAAACTTTAACAAACAATCCTTGACAAATCTGACATAGTGATGTTCTTTACATTAGTAAATATGCATGGTCGGGGAATTTACGTTCCTTCTGATGTTAAATCGACCAATTAGTCTATACAATTCAAGCAATGACCTCAAATTATTGTAAGAAAATTTGGTCGACTTTCGGCACTAATAAATCTTCTGTTTTCGTGTTTATAGGCTATGGATTATGAAGTGTAAATTGATTCAAAACCATGTCTAACCATATTTCTGATACATAAATACAAATAACACAATTTGTTTTGTTAAATAAGTGAAATGAAATTATAATATATATTTTTATGTCTATCTCTTATGATGTACTTGTGCTTGGATGAGGCGTAATGAGTTTCATTTAACTAAAAAAAACCATCTATTATTGGACCCTTTTCATACTTATTTTCTGAGAAATATACCTGTAATAATTATGTTTGTAGCTACATATATGTTCAATGATCAACCATTCCGGATTTACTTAAATTTGTTAAGTATTGAGCCTACCTTAGACCCTGATGCTTTGTGCACTAATAAATCATCTTAAATAGGGCAATTTAATCTATATATTATACACTAACTACATAATACTATCAGACAAAAACATTAAACATCTTAAAAGCCAATTACATAATTACTTTTTAAGGACTTTAATCTGAACATCAAAGATGTAGTTATTAGATAATTATTCTATCCATTTTGTATTCTAATTCTTCTGTTTATATATTTTCGGTTGCGTCCGTCGTTACTCCAGAGCAAGTGAGGTTCCCTTCGCAATTAAACACAATTTCGTCAGAGCAGTAATCGGTCTCCCAAGACACGCAGAGGTGCTTATTATAGTGATAGAGTTGTAAGAAACATCTCCATAAATCACTGAACTGCTTGTTTGTTCAGTATGGCTAAATTCTAGCCATTTGATGCGGAGCGGAATTTTAATGAGATAGGCATTAACACTCATCGTAGCCCGAGAGAAAATAAGTTTTTTGCTTCATTATGCGGCCAATTGAGTAAAAGAGCATGACTACTCAACGTTCGAAAGACTTGCATATCACATGTTTCTGCAGATTTATGTTTTCAAAATCCTCTCTTTGCCTTCAATCTTAAATATAAAACGGGAGTACTATAAAACATTACGATCAATTTATTATTCCATCGATTACGGGATTAATCTCACGTATAAAATCTGTTGTGATGCAACATTCCGAAAGGTGAAAAGTAATTTATTAACGGAACCTTACAATAATTTAATTTATTATTTTGAATGTTTCGTTCATGGTGTAATATTAGGTGAGAATATTGCTCATATCAGACACTATGCAGTTTAGACAATTTTCTAACAAGACTTCAACAAATATACATCCATTATAATATACTTAAAAACTATATTTCTTGTTATTTTCAATTTTTTCACGAGTAGCAATTTTATAGGTATATATTAATATTAAATAATCGGCGATGATACCAAATTACATAATTGTTACAAAAAATTCATTACAAAAAGTTCTGTGATGTATTCTCTAAATTAAAAAGTGTTGCTTAAATTTCTCTTTCAAATGTGTTCTTTCTAAGTTTTCGCGATGCTTTGTAAAGTAAAAGAAAGAAAGAAAATAAATAATTTTGAAACTCACAAAAATATACAACAGATAAATTATTTAATTCCCAGAAAGGCAGTAATGAACCAGTTATTTTTCATTTGAGAGTAAACAACTGATCAAACAATTGCATGTTGAACATCAATGAAATAATATTAAACAATTCAGCATTATTCCGTAATATTTCACAAATAATCATTGCTGTCTTAAACAAACAAACAAGAATCAGAAAGGAATGGAAAATTATGTTCCAGAATTTGATCTACGAGTATAATTTTACCTCTAGTAAAATGCTGCTTGTTGAAGATATTTCTCAAAATTTATATTAAAATTTTACCAAAAATTCTAATATTTAAGTTACTAAATTATGCATGAAGTCAGATTCTCGTTCAAGTAGAAATTTCAAAACTGGATACTTTGTCTACTTGTTCTGACGAAGAAACTTCAGCAGCTTCACATAAATCTCTGGAACGTCATTGATCAGGCTGTCAATTGCGGTCCACACATTTGAAGTACTGTTTTTAAACCCGTATGTAACAATTGTGGTGAATTACCTGCGGTATGATTTACAGTTAATTCCAGACCTAGACCCAGAGAGACGAACAGAACCGGGCTATGGAGTCCGAGTTTCGCGAATACTGGTCGGTTAGGTATGCAAATGGGCTGGCGTTTCGTAATTTGCTTGCTTCGGGGTAAAGCCGCGATTTCCCATTGCACGAAAACTAGCTGTGTTTCGCATTCATCAAAGAGGAACAAAGAAGTGGCACTGTTATTAGAAAGCGCAAATAAATCGTGGCAGACTTGACGCAGATTACCTCTATGCGCAAGGAGCGTGGAATTTCTCTCGGTACATTAACTTTGACGTGACCTATGGCCCTCTCAAAGTCATCAGGCTCAAGATCCTGTCTCTTACTGTGTGCTCAATTAAGCAATCGTGGTCCCAAGCTTACGAAGGTAGTTCAATCGTGAATTCTAGTAGTTAAACATGTAAAAAAATACGTTTTACTCTTCCATAGATTTAGTAATAAAACATCTTTGGAACGTGTTTCAAAAAGAATTTTCAGTAAATATTGTAAGTTTGGGTTATACGGAAAACTATGAAATTCATGCATGGGACAGTCGTAGGAGTAACTACAATCGAGTACCCGAATATTTGAAAGAAATGTATTTGTATTTCATTAGTACCTCAACTACGAATTCTGTGTATAGAATTAAATAAATGCGAAAGCTATACGACTCCAGGTGAATTTAAAAACAACATTTTCAATAAATATCAAAAATTCTACCGAGTGAAATAAGGTAAACAAGTTTTGTTAAAACAATGAACTTCTTGCAGTTTCCAAATTGAAAATACTTATGCTTTTTTCGGATTTTAAAATCTTCAACTAAAAAGTATGCATGTTCATTAGTTTCATTTTAATATCCAACACTCACGCAATTCTATTGTATCTGTCTCGTATTTTTTCATAGGATTATTGTCTGCAAGCACATGACGTCACCAGACATCAAACATACTGCTTGCAATTGCTGATACCCGTATATGAGGACGTAATGTTGGCAATATTTACATATTTCAGCTGCACTGTGAACTGTCGATAACACGTTCATTCACTCACTGGTATCTTTATCCATTTCTGAAAATAGATACAGGTTTCTGATTCATTTCTTAACTGAATCGGTAAATTGAAAATCAAGATAAATGAGATGAAATCAGTGCAAGTTACATTCACCACAAGAATAGTAGTGTGCCCTCCAGTCTCTTTGAACAGTATTCAAATTCCATTAAAAAACGAAGTAGGATTACTTGAAAACGACCTAGAAAAACGCGCAAAAATGAAACGCCAATTAATCTTAAATTCATAGATATGACTTGGTTAATGGGAAGATCAAAGCTATCTGAATAATAAAGTATTGCTATAAAAATATTATTATACCCATATTGACTTACGACACATAATTTTGGGGAAGCACACGGCCCTCTAATCAAAAATAAATTCAAAGAATCTAATTTAAAATGCTACGCTCCATTACAAACGCACCGTAATTTGTGTAGAGCTTCAGTCTGCACAATGATCTCAACATACATTTAAATACCGAAGAAATTAAGAGACTCTCAGAATTCTACTTCGAACGTATCGAACGACACGATCATGAACTAGTAAGCGAAATAATCATTCCCCCAGACGTAGAGATAAGAGTCAGACGAATGTGTATAACGGACCTGATACACAACACAAACTAAATAGACTAATTTTAACTATGGTATACTAGCCAATGGCCAATGGACGATTGCCCACTTCTTGCTAAGAACGTGTATAAAATTTACTTTTTACAATGAAACTGTTGTAGATTGAAAATTAGCAGACAAAAAAATTCTGATTCTATTCACTTAACGTTCTAATTAGGAATAATATTTTAACGTAATTAATTTTGCACGGAGATTTTTATGCTAATTTAATTCGTATTTCTGTCTTCTGAACGACATTAGTTATCTTACTTTATTACAATTCGTGTACTGCCGTTATTTCCCATTCCGACCCATTGGACTTGTACATATAGGGCCTAAGATTATAAATTTTTCACCGTTCTGCTCAAAAATAACTTAGATAAATTCACTGTAGATGTGCAAGTAGGCCGCGACGGTTTGCTGGGAGTTTAACGAGATTGCGGCGAGCGAGGAAATAATAGGCAGGTCGTGAGTGTCAGTGCCTCATTAGGATAACTTGTTCGCAAACCTCTGTCCTAAAATACGCCCCTACTCCAAATGCTCACCATCACGTTTCAGGCAGATGCTAAACCTAGCAAGGTCGATTTGGAACATGTAGGATTGAATCTGTAATAAAACTCTTGTAGATAGGTGATCCCATTAATTTTTGATAACAAAATTCCTAGTTAATATACAACTGCACATGTATAAAAAATTCTAAATTATTTATTACATAAAATCGTTACTTTTAGTTGTATTCAGGTAATCAGAAATGGAATTGGGAACTTTTTTCCATCATTATTATTATTTATAGTTGCATCAACAGCTAAGGTCTGGGAACTTTGCAAATTATAGTTTCAAAATAATAATCTTAAGAATTTGGTTTATTCTTAATTTATTTTATATTTATAATGATAATAACAATTTTTATTGTACGCTTTTATTTAACTTTCTAACTGGGTGAATAGAGTATTAATTTTTGCCCATTTACAGATGTCCAATAGAGCTGAAATTTTAAACACTCGTGTATTTAGGATGAATTAGTTACACATTGATAGTGACTGTCTCTTAATCTTGTAAAATTTTGCGAAACGATTAACGGACATTGACAATTCCTAAAAGCTTCATTATTTGCCATGAACTTTCGTGGGACTCACAAAAAAGTCCCATAATTATATTATATTCATAATTAAGCTAGTAATAGTCGTTGTCCCATAATTATATTATATTCATAATTAAGCTGGTAATTAAATTAAGAGATACAGAAAACTGCCTCATATTATAAAAAAAAATAATTACCTTGTTATTTATAAAAGAAGGTTGTTGGAAGAAATGCTGACATATCAACGCAAAGGGAAACAAATGATTATGAGAACCTGTGGTTTGGGTAATGGGAAAAAATATGATAATGTTCTCAGAATGTTATAGGTTTTGACATGGAAAAAGAAGCTGTAGTAAAATAATATATACAATTTTTGGGATTTTTTTAGGCTGGGGAATGCGAACCTAGTCACTTGACTTGGAACTCGGACAAATATAACATGTATTTCTTGCAATAAGGTCATCCTATAACCAAATTGAACCTATTTAACAATATTTTTAGTTGACGCTGGGTGAAACACAATTTCCGAATTTTATTGACAATAAAGCGCCCGGAAAATAATGTTGATTAAATTCTACTTTAAATTTTTAAATGTGCTACTGTGATGTGAAATGTATTTGTAGATTCCAGTTTAAAATGGTAGCAGCCGAAAGCTCCAAATGCAATTCATGTAATATACTGTAACCTGCTACTTCTCATCCGGGATAACGGACACAAAATTTTATTGGGGTTCAGCTTCATATAATTTATTTTCTGGCATAGAATTTGTAAAAAAAAATGTGTCATAGTTTTTACTCGAACTTCAAAGTTTTTTGGGGGCGTCACTTTGTCACGTTACAATACATAAGTATTGTGTAATAAAGAAACAGGGTAAGGACAACATGTTTTTTTAAAAAATCAGAATTTACGACCTTTCACGGAAGATATAATGTATGTTTAATGCAATGAATATGTTTGAAATCCTATAACAAACTACTTAAAGAAAATTTTAAATATTCATAAAAGTTTAAGGTAGAAAATACTAAAACATTATAAATATGAAATATAGAATGGGTGCCCTACACTTCGATTTTTATTCATGAAAAAACTGTTGTTTTAAGTTCATTTACATAAGGTCGTGTTTTTAATATTTGTATTTGTTGTTTAAAATTAACTATAAGACGCCAAGAAGCAATTAATTCATTTAATGAAGAGGGAACCATCATTTCTCATTAAGATAATGAATATCTAAAGCACATTGCTGCTTTGATGTGGAAGCTACTTAATTAATTATCTCGTTTTTTATTGAATTTTTCATATTTGTTATCCCTTTGCTTGTAAACTTCTACCCAGTAATTGCAATAATTGATTTTCGCACACCTAATGGAGGAAAATTAGCAATATTGTTGTTCATTTGCTAAAATGTATCGCGCGAGGAAAAATCAATGTGATAGAAGTCAATCTTTAGGATCTGAATTAAAATAATTGAAGATCTAGTGGAGGAAGCTGGAAATTTCGCCAATGGTAGTGGTTGAACTCGCGTGCTGAGACTTGGAAGTGCCCGGGGTCACTAGGATAGCCCATTCTTGACAAGTGCATAAAGTAGGCTGGTGAAACTGCTGACCCGACCGATAAACTATGTAAAGCAGCTCTCACTGCTCGTTGTAAAGTATCTTCTCCCATTGTGTTCAGGCGGTGTACATAAAACTGTCAATATTGGTGCTATACTCCGACATAATGTTAGTGTTCGTGCTACGTTCCAATCGTCGTTTAAGCTAACAAATTACCCGTACCGCTCCACGTAGTTCATTTATGCACTCTGGTCAGGCACGAAGCTAGTACACAAGGAACTCGTTCAAGTCAGCAACACTACTTGGGCGAAGAGTCTCTATGCTACGTAAATTAACATTGAGTAGGGACTTCAATACTCTAGCAAACACACATTATTATCTATTGTCTAAATGAAAAAAGATCACTAAAATTCAGTATAGCGCTTTTACAATAATACATAATTTTTTATTATATTCTTAAATATGGTGAAATTATTAATAATAAAGATAGTCAATTCAGACAAATAAGTGATAATATAAATACCACACAACCTTTCTGGAATCCTTTTCCGTTTCGTCAAGTGCGAAGAAGAGCCTAGAGCGACACAACTGCACTTGTCAGTTGACAAAAACTCAAAAATGGTGAATTTATCCTGAAAATAATTAAATTCTTTTTTAAGAAAAATATTAAAATTCTCTATTGATCAGAAAAATATTACCATCTCTCCTCTGTTCGTTATCACATCTCTTTGATCTTACTAAGTGCTCGTTTTTGGAGAAATGAAAAGGAGTCCATAAACTGGCTTTAAGTGCATTTCAGAAAGAATTTCTTGTGTCTAGACACTTTCCAACTCTCTGATAGTGTCTCTGTCAATTTATACACCTCAACCTGTTTCTATGAAATCAGAATTTTCTTTGCACTATTTTGAGAAACATGGCTTGTATGCATTCTGCTCGGAGTCCGCATTCCATAATGCTTGCAAAAGCATAACAAAAATATAACACAGGCCTGCAAATTGACACTTGTTTATTTTTTTTGTACCCTTTTGGGTAATTTGAAAATTTCACGCTTTTCCTTTCATCACGTCAGGTTTTTTCCCCAAAATGGGAATTAAAATCTATGCTAAACACAGCAATTTCCAAACATTGGAAAATAGTATATCTTTAAACAGAAATATATATTACGTCATATTTTCTCATTTAATGTTATAAAAATGAAATAGAAAAATAGTTTAAAGAATCTTTATTATATCTACTTTTTTTTTCTCTAAGCTTCGTTTCGAGCTTTTCCGCTTCTACGTCGCATGTGGCTCTTTTCTGTGCACCATCCAACAGAAGTCTGTCATCATATTTACATTCCACCGTCCTTGGGATCTCCATCCCATTTCCTTTATGTCCTAGTGAAACCTCTCTCCTTGCTCGTCACTCGCTGCACCAGATTTTCTGGAAAATAGTCCAGAAGTGAGTTCAAGAAATGAGCTTTTAAACTCTTCGATCATCCCAGGTCTTTGAAACTTCTCAGCGTGTTCTCTACGATTCTTTTAAAGTTAGGATCTATCTTGTTTTCCGAAATCTTTTTATAACTTCTTTGAATGAATTACAGGCTTTTTTCTCAACTTATTTTATCACGTTTTCAAATTTTTCGTCCTTCATAATCTTTTGAATGTCAGGACCGACCAAAACACCCACCTTTAGCTTTACTTTGGTCAGTCCAGGAAACTTGCTGGTAAGATACATAAACGTATCACTATTTTTTGGCCTTGACAAACTGCATCATCAGTCCAAGTTTGATGTGGAGTGTGGATAATTTTTAGATTAGATCCTGACTTTGGAATAAGTTGGACTGGAAGCAAAACACATTTCAATCAATTTTGATTGTCGAGCACCTTAATCTAGATAAACCGATTTTTGAGACGACATCTTACGTTCTGGATTTTTTTTTTTAGCATTTTACCCGTACTCAGCACCAAGAAATACATAAGAAACGCCTTTCATTACACAGAATTTTTTTTGTCGCGGACCTGTATTCTAATTAGTGGAAATTAGTCAAAAGTCAGAACTTCTTTATAAACATTAAAATTTAGAACTAATTAAAATACATAGCGTTTTATAACTTTGTTTAGGGAACTCTTTAAATGTATTTTATTAAATAAAGAATTAAAATATGTTGTAAATTTGAGTAAAGCTATTTAACAGAAAAAAAATTAGACAACCTCCTCGACTTCCATAGCAGAAAAAATAATTTATTCTTCTTTGAGCTGAACTTCCGCTCTTCCGCGACTTGTTTACAATGAATAGAGCTGTACAACATATACCAAGCACCGAAATAATAAGACCATCTCATTCCTGTTTGACGTTTGTGTCTTGATTATTTATTACATCAATAACCCACATTGATCATTTCGATACAGGTACTTGACGCCATGAAAATGTTATGGACATATATACCTGTCTGCACTTACGAGTACATAAACCTACTTCGGTGCCGTAGTTATAAATTACTCAGTGGCTTTTGTTATATAACAACTTTGAAACGGGACGTGTGAAAGTAACAATTATTCATCCCTTCGTCTACATGATTACTGATCGAATTTTAATTTCTCGTTTGCATGGTTATAAAAAGTATAATCTAATATTTGAAAGCGTAAGAATTGTAAGTAAATAATGGCATTAAATATTACACACATCAACTACTTGCTACAGAAATCTGAGACACATGCAAACTGTATAGTTGCTGCTTCAAATCCAAATTAACCTGTCAATATTCAAGGAAACGACGCCAAACATTAAGAGCTTCTGTGGTATAGTGGTCGGCGTGACTGGCGCGCATCCCAGAGGCCCCAGGTTCGTATCCCGGCAAGGACATGGTTGTTGTGTATTTATGATTGCATACAGTTAAACGCCGAAAAATGAATTCACCGACAGTGTAAGTGCGACCATGTACAAAAAGTCGCTAATGACGTCAGCAGTTGATAGACTAAAACTAAAATTATTAAAAATAAATAAGACCAGTAGTAGTAGCCAAGAAGAGGCAGGACACGGGTTCAATAACAAAATATTAAAATCGGAGACTGTAACACTACCTGCATTAGTGATGTGTATCATAATAAAATTACATCCTCTTACATCTAACGTAAAACAGGGGAAGACTTAATTTATTTTCGCTTTTTATATTGAGGAAATTGTAATAAGTGTCAATTATATTAATTGTTCACATAATTGAGAAATGTTAACCTATAAGATCTTTAAACAAAAATTTCTCTTTACACGACTAGAATGTTTCTTGGTTGTAAGCGACATTTACTATTCAACAACAACACGAACTGCGAATCTAAATATGCACTTTATAAGATCACGTAGATTTCAATAAATTTTGTTTTGTTCGAATCTATGAAGTAAAGTTTAAATCTTGTACCATAAATCGCCGCGTCGCCACATGACGGGGAGTGGAGCGCGATCATCTGTACATAACCATGAGATGTGATTATCGTAATAGTAGGGGACAGCTTTCGTGGCTTAATCGAAGCTACGTGTCGCTAACTGGCTATTACTAGTCTTCAATTACCGAATGATAAAATACCATAATTTTTCCGACCCGCCAGAGCGCAGTGACTCCGAGGGCTCTGCAGAACAGAAATACAGGAAACTATCACTACGTCGTTAGTCACTTTACTCCCACTAATTAATCACTCCTAAATAGGCCCCCAAAGACCATACTCGTAACTCTCCTAATCTCGCTCGTTCTAATTTTTGAAACGGAATCAAAGACTAACCTACAACACATATATATCAAAATTTTATGCTTCAGAGTTTTACGACAGGTATATTTCTCGGTAGCAATATGTTTCATAGAATTATTTTTAGATGTACGGGTGAAATTCGAGCGCATGTTTGCAAAATATTACGTATAATAGGAAATTTTGTTGTGGTCCTTAAGTAAAGTGAGTCAGTAAGGTGAAATGATATGATATCGGAAATAAAGAACTATATAATGTAGGTCATTATAACATGAATAATAATTCTCAATCCTAAGCTCAGCTTCGAAAATTTAGTGGGATTCAGGCATGTACAAAAAGAGATAGAGAAGCCTTGTACGAACCATGGGTCGATACGGTAATTCACATCGTTAAAACGGCTGGGTACTTATTCTCGATTCCCCGATCTGTTGTGTTTTTTTCTATCATGCTTCAAAAGGTCATTCTCTGAATTTTCGTTTTATAAACATATTAAGCGGACCGCACGCAATTTCAAAAACTTTATCTTCACCTCATATCCTGGAGTTAACTCATCAAAATTCCAAGCTTAGTGACTGTTTCATCTACATTTGCAAATTTTTCTTAATTATTATATCAATATTTCGTTGTCATGTTGAGGGAAAGTAGTACGATAGTTATCGCTCTACGAACATTTCCATCCTTATCGTTTAGCACCTAATCCCAAGTCTCCGACAGATTACTGAAATCTGCGGTGTCGTGACGTAACGTAACATTAGCATCGCCTTTTAAAACAAATTGTATGTGATCATGATATAAGCACGTAGCGTGAATTTAAAGAGAAATATTGAATAATTTAAAACAAAAAAACTATATGTTGCTCTTAAGGGGAGTCTTCACATTTTCCAATTCACCTTTACGAATTTTGAGTGAATAAATTCCACATACTTCCTTTAAAGATTTAATATTACCCAATTTACTGATCCCTCTTCAATATTTATTTACCATGAATGATCTTTATTTATGTTTAGTCTGGCAGACTAAAGATTCGTCCTTTGCTCATTTTGATTCTTTTTTTCCAACTATATATGAAACTCCAAGTCGTCATTCTTCCGTAAGGGTTATCAATTTTTGTAACACAAACGGAACAATTTTTCTCTTGTCTTTATTTTCAATCGTTCCATTTACAGTGGAAGTGTATCTTCCAAGACCTGCAACAGCTTTTTCCAACTATTTATAGTTCGTCATCAAGTGCTGGACAGGCACTGCCTTCGCAGGACCAACCAGCACCATATCGACATAATTGGAGTATTTTATGACGATCCGCGTTGTTATAACCGCTTTTACAACAAATAAAACTCCAGCCTGATATAACAGATTCCGATATTGATACGAGTATTGTTCTTAAAGACAAATTGATTCTCACATTCACTGAAATTTCTTTACATATTTTTATCAAATTTCTCTTTCAAAACTTAGAAATCCTATATAGACCTGGTCCGTGTTTTTGTAATTTACAACGCAACCAATACTGTAATCATCAAGATAATTCGTTACCGCTTTCTTTTTACCACACTCAATTCGTGTCACGGGCACAATTCAGAGTCGAGTCTTATTGTCAACGGACAATTGAAATTTTCATTCCGATGCTGTTTTATGGCTGAGACCGCAGGAGCAGTCATAGCCCTGAAAGTCCATGATGACCTGGCTTCCACCATTGTTTTTCTTGATGAAATTTGTGTTAAATACGAGCGTAATTGCACAGGAATGTCGGCATGTCGAGAAGCGGACTGTGTTCCGAGATTTAGAAGTCATATTGCTCCAATGGAATCCTTATAGAATGCCACCAACGCGCCGAACAACGCCGAGCTTTGACATTCTACGAAGTTATTTCCACGTCATATTTCTCTTAGCTTTTATGCGCTTCTCAAAGAAAATATATTATAGTCGTTCAGAAACAAAGAATATTATTTTCCAAAGTCATTTGGCCTGCAATCAAATTTTACTATTCTTTTTCTGAATGGTCTTACGTACACTTAAAATTTCCTGTATATTATTCTATGATCAAAATTAAAACTGTTGTTCCAATCAGTAAAGTGTATTTGAATCATATAAATAATATTTCCTTGATTATTTTTTATCTTTATATCAACTATTACTGATTTTGAGTTAAGTTCGAGTGCTGTAAATTAGAGTGTTAGGAGTTGCTTAATTTACAATAAGAAACATGTTACTGTTTTTTACAGCCACCGGGATGTTTTCGGTTTGAATGTAAATATAATTCATAAAATTCAATTTTAGATCAACATAAATCACAGTTGCTTACACACTTACCACGGAAATAAATACATTGAATAATATTAACTATACAGATCACAATTTTACACGGAGTGTATGGTTAAAGGTTTTTATTTTCGCTCCACTATTAATTTTTTTTTACTTATACTACCATATTACGAAAACGATAACCAGCTTGCGGTATATGTGCCTTATAACACCTACGTAAATTATGTTTTGTTATTTTTCGTAATTTATATGGAATCCTTGAACTTCAATTACAGATATTTTGCCATATTCCTCTGAGATATTTAATGCTGCATGACCTGTTAAATCGAATGGTGACAAAGACAGGAATATTAATATCTTTACATATTGTGCATCTCTGTCGCTTACGGTAATTTCAATTTTCTAATCGTTCTTTTCTTTATTGAAATTCTTTCTAAATCTGTTAATATATTTTAAATCTTCAGATATTTATTTCGGCCTGTATTGCTGTGAGGTTGTTACTGCCTGTAGGAGATGCTATCTCACAAATGTAAAATACAGCGGCACTTATCATTAAGTTGAAATACGTGGTGGCACGACAAAAAAAATACGAGGACAACTTAGGAGCTATTTCAAGTAGAATTTGAGTTATGTGATTCCTTATTTTATTGTGTTGATGTTCCGATATTAGTTCCGATGTGTTTTAAGAGAAGAGTGGATTGAGATTTGTTGATGGATGTGGTGGGTAGACTAATGTGGGTAGACTTTGTAGGAGCTATTTGCTGTGTTGTTTTGCGCGGTGACAAGTTGTAACATGATTGATCGTCTCAGTTTCGGTTGGAGAGCAGTTCGCTAAAACTGTGTTTAACGTCAGATTTCTTGCGAAATTTAAAAAGTTGGTTGAAAAATGAACGTTTTCAAAAGAGTGTTTTTACAGCTTGTGAGACTATAATATTTTCCCACGATCCAGAAACCCATCGGCTATCAGTGATTTAAAAAACACCATGTTTCCACAAGAGAAAAAGAAGCACGTATGTATCTTTAGAAATTCAAGGCAATGATTGAACGTTGTCTTTGATATCCATGGCATCTTTCTGTCAGAACGACCAAACAGTAAACCACTGATTCTTATCTAGGACCCCCTAGGGGTCGACTACGAACTGAAAACTGAAAGGAGTCCATGTGAGCAAAATCTAAAATTGGAGATGTAAATGGGGGTCCACGAGAATGGATTCCATTAAAGCAGGTCGTGATCAAAATTTAGCCTCTCAATAAATTTTAATAATAATTCACATTACACAGGTAGTACCTATGTACTGTCTTTTTATATTCTTCCAATCAGTCCTGCGATTATTCATGTATACATGTTTTGATAAAACAGATTGTTTATCCAAATGTTGTTTTAAAATTACAAAATCTTCTTTAATTCTAGTTCGAAGCTTATGCAACGTTTGACCGATATAGCACGTTCAACAATGCAAACACTCAATACTTATAAATTCAAAAGAAATTTTTGTCAGTGAAATACAACTGAAGAGATCTCTGATCACATTTTGCAGTAAATATAAATTTTAAATTATAAAAATTATGACTTTTGGCCATACACATTAATTTTATTTATTAAAACAAATCAAATTAAGTTTCCAATTTTCTTTATAAACAATTATTTTATTTAATACACTCAATTACATATTAATTAGTATGCTTCATAAAATTGTGGAAGTTATACTATTCGCTTTGTGGTCGCAAGACTTGTAACTTGTAAAAAACTTGAACATTTGATATTAGTATTGTTACATCGTGAGGAATTGTAAAATATTACTTCCACTAAAAACATTTATTTTTTGTGTTGTTAATTTATATTATAAATTCAAATAATAAATGTACAAAACATTACGTGTCTATTTAATTTTTTCACACTGCAGTTAAACCTATCAAAAGGCAGTAGCACTGTGTAAACTGCCAAAAACATATTTGATGTTAATCAATTTCAAACAAGTCAATATTAGAAAGACTACCCAAAACACAAATAAATTTGTAAGTGGTCTTCGAGACACAAAAGTTTGGGAAACACTGCAGCAAACCGCTAATATTATAAACAACTATAGGAAAAATTTGGTGAACGTGTTCGAAACAAGCGACTGAATGGTAAAATAATGGGTGTCTTGCACAAGTTCAAAGCGTTTTCAGTCAAGAAATTAATTCCAGTAAAACCAGTACTAAACAGTCACCATGTTCCATTTAGCACCATGCGATTTCTTCCACACGTGAAGCGATGTACAGAAATATTTTTGGTAGTTGAAGGTACGTATCCACAAGTGCGCTTGCTCTATTTGCACCTAATTTGTAGATGGTCACACGTAGAAGTACAAATCAGGTTAATTAACAATGTTACAATATCAGTCTCGTTAGTTGTTTCTTTTTTCGGTTTCTCTATTGCCTTGCTGGTACAACTGGAATGTGAAATTATATGTGATTGTAATATTAAAACGAGTAGGAAACAGAACAAAGGAATATAAAAATTTACTAAAATTCTAAGGTAAAGAAATCAAGAATGAAAGAAGAACGATGAAAAATTTTACGTTTCGAACAGTATAAAAAAACTTTTTTTGCCATCATAATGAATCATTCAGACCATCAACAGGTAGTTATTCCGTACATTTGTGAAGATACTCGATTAACGCAAGCAGCTGTCGATTAAATCATTCATAAGTACGGAAGTGTCACATAAATGCTGAACATTAATAAATAATGGTTGAGGTGCAGCTTTTATCGTGGCGTAAGACGAAACTTGTTCCATACTCTGAGTCATGGTTCTACGCCAATTTAAATGAAAGGTACACAGAAGATCAGTTGGAATACCAAAACCGTGATTACTGTGTTGAAAAGGAAGCACGATACAGCATCAAGTTCCCACGCTCACTTTCCCTTTCCCGAGCTTAGAGATTGCAGTCGCCCAACTAATTGAGAACTTCGCGAAAGTTCAGGAATTGGGCTCTTAAGACAAGAAAGTTGCCACAGTTATTGTCGTACAGCTCTTGTGTAACGAAGTTGATGATCGAATGGTATCATTAATTTAATAAAGGCTATGAAAATAATTTGGTGTTTGCTGTCGATCAGGTTTGCGATAGTGTTGCACGGGGCGTGTCTCTGAGGGGATAAATACCGTAATCGATAAGACTTATGCTTGGCTAAATTCTCCATCGTCAGACAGCCTCGGGGAGATAGCTGATTACCTCAAAATCAGCCTCTAAATATTGCACTCACTGCGCGCATGTAATTCAATGAAATTATGAGTCCCTGCGGTATACCCTCGTTTATAAAACACTCCCAATCTGAAATAGGAAACCACCTACCAAGAAAACTGTAATGAAAATAAATATTTTTGAAATTTATAACCACCATACTGAGGTACCAAGTTGTACAAACACAAAATTTATCTCTCCACTGCAGGCAGTACGGTTCAGTGTGAATAGTTGGATAATTCCTTGCTGACGATATTACATAAAAACTCAATTTCAAGTTCAATGATCGGAGAAACGCTGATACGTATGATATGATTTATTGAGTGTCTTCAGTATTATAAAGATAAAAACGCACCAGACTATCTTATAACAGTTAAGGTCTCTCTTACAATTCGCGGCGGATACGCAACTATTTGTAGTTTTGATTTGTACATATTTTATAAACAAAACTTCAGTACATGTTCGTATTAATTACTCGTCTTAAACAATTTACCTTAATTTTTAATGGGAATTAAATAAAAATAAATTCCATGCTGCTGTGTATATGAACTTTCGATTTTATTTTAATACGCAAATTTAAAGCATGATGAAAAGACTACATCCATGCCTTTTAGCTATTTTGAAAAATTTTAAATGTCAGTAATTGACATCAAAAATCCATTCACAACTGTATATTTGCTACTGAGTAGTTAAGTAGTAATCAGTTTACCAAACGAATATTAACGTGCTTTTACGCGTTTCGCTGTTATTTTTTTCCGTATACGATATTTATTTATTTATAGTATAGAGTTTCCAAATATAACCCTACCATTAACGAAATATTTCACAAACTTCGTGAATTTTAGTGCAAGGTACAATCACACCAAGTACTTAGTAAAATACACGTGATTCCTTGTTTAGTTTAAAAATATACTCTATCATGCGAGATCGTAATTCCAGAAAAACGTCTTCAAATGTCTGAAGATAAACATATTTTTAATGCATTATGTAAACATAATTGTTCCAGGTGAAAACATACAACCAGATAAATAACTTTATCTCATCAGTATAAATTCAATCATTTTCCTGTCAACTGTATCAGCGTAATCTTACTCATGCTTCGTGTAAATCCACCTCATCAAACGATACTAAGTTACGTCTACAAGTGATTTTTGTATTTCTATTAATTTTCCAATTAAATGTTGAAATAGAATATTCATACCAGGTCGAGGTCGCTTCCTTCAATACAACTTAATAAATCATTATCGATAAGCGACAATGTCTAAGATAAACAAACGCAACCTAATCCACAAACAACAAAAGAGTACCAATATGTAATTAGATAGTGATATATATAAATATATTTTAACAGTTTAAGAAAGTTTTTAAATTTGGTGAAAATTATAATTTTCTATTGTACAGTCATGGATTGATGTAAAAAGTAATGAATTATATTAGCATTCTCTTAGGTTTATGATATTATAATTATTGTTGGTAATATGGCAATGTTATTGAAATGGGTAATTTCCGTTACATGTTGATGTTATTGAGAAATCCTGTTCCTGGACGTCTTTGACAGATAGAAGTGCATTATCTTCGTATTTCCTAAGACGTAACACGGCGCTTGCACGGATCGGCGTTATTTGATCAACTGTAGGGAATTGGTATCACCTCTTATCAGATACGGGCAAACGAGCCAGTCGCCAGGAAGACGCCAATGGATCGACCTCGCAGTTTGCAGCATCTGAAGGAGTTGTTTAATGGGTTGACCATACACCTGAGTCGAGAAGGTACGTGCTCTTAAGCGTTATAAACTGAAAATATTAAACAAATAATGGCCGTCTCCAGGGAATAACTCCAGTTCGATTTCATTATTCTTAAAATTGACAGTATAAATGGATGCCTTTTTAATCTAGAAATTTTGGATCAAGAGATTTTATTTGAGACACGACAAAAACTGTATAAAGATGGTAGGACAGAATATAGTATTATTAACCAAACTTAAAAACATAAATCTGATTCATTTTTAATTTGCTTGCTGATACTGAGTGTTGGAGAAAACAGTTCTAAATTTACCCAAAGAATATGGTGATACAGAACTTAACAAACACGAACGATGATTCACATTATGAACTCCTTGGCTTGATTAATCGTTGACTCGTTGGTCCGTGTTAAATAAATCTTATGTATAATAAATGATAATGACATCTACTCGATTTCGTTTTTCCTTTCTATTTGAATATAGATTGTATATATTAAAAAGTAATGAACTTGATAAACTTTCATGAATCTCGACCACATTGCATATTTTTTTAAAAAAAACATGACTATAAACTACTTTATTTTTTAGTCATCAGGTGACCTATTTACAGCCACAAAGTTCAGAATAATCAGGTAATGTTGAACTTAGATAAGGGAAGTATTAATGGGATAAGTACAAATAGAGAGTAACTTTCTACTAACTTTAAACTAACAAAGCCCATTATGTTCTAACTCTGTCTTAAGCATTTAAGCTTTCCATTTTTTGGTCTATAAGACATTCAGGTATATCTTCTTCTTCTTTTAATGGCACTATAACCCAATGTGAGTTTTGGCCTTATTAACAATTTTCTTCCATTCCGCCCTCTCCTGTGTCAGTCTCCACCATCCTCTTACTTTCATGGTTTGTATATCCTGCTCGATGTCATCTACCCATCTTGTCCGGGGTCTTCCCCTTTTCCTCCTCCCAATTAGCTTACAGTTCATAATCCGTCTAGGTGTTCTGCTTTCATCCATCCTAAGTACGTGTCCTATCCAGGCCAACCTTCTGCTCTTGATAAACCTAACAGTGTCCTCGTTATTCATTAGCTGCTCTAGTTCTCTGTTTGTTCTAATTCTCCATTCTCCATTCGTACATACAGGCCCGTATATCCTTCTCAGTATCTTGCGTTCAAATATTCTGAGTAAGTGCTTATCATTATTATTAAGGGTCCACGTTTCACAACCGTATATCACTACAGGTCGTATAACTGTTTTGTAAATTTTTAGCTTCAATACCCTATTTAACATATTGGATTTCATTAATGTTCCATACATGTAGTAAGTTCTGTTATAATTGATGATACGTTGTTTTATTTCACTTCCCACATTATTTTCACTGTTACGTTTTGAGCCTAAATATGTGAAATCCTGTACTGGTTCAAAGGTATAATCATTTCATTTAATAATATTTGTACCATTCAGGTATATTCTAAACCTAAATAGTTATAAAAAAACATCGCCTTATAAATTATGTCGGATTTGACGTCAGCTTTCGGAGAGAACTGAATATAGAAGAAATCTCTGTGATGTGAAATTTGCACAAATTCATGCAGGGTTTCAAATAATGTATTATTCCAGTATTCATTTATGAGTTAGTGAGAATACTACCTACAGACATTTCTTCTGCTGCAATAATTCATTCAATAAATGCCAGCGATTACGGCTATATTTCATTTTGAGCATCTCATTCTTGACGATTTCCACATTTATTGTTCAAGATTTAAAGCCATAACTGTCGCTAACGGGTAGACACCGACATATCAATGAGATAAGGTGATAAGAGAGGCGCTGCTTTCGCTCGATAGGTGCCATAATTTTCTCACGTTGTGAATCTTCTCTCGATGTTTCTGAATTTATGTGAGACTTTGCGGTAATGAATCAGATTTTTCACGATAGCTCGTTTTATTTCAATTAATTCTGGGGAAACTAACTTCTCATGAAGAAATTCACGTGGAATATGCATGCAGATGTTGAATAATCAGGTTTTGTTTTCGTATCAACCTTACCTTGGAGGCAGTTAGTGTCACATTTATTTATTCTTCAAGTAGGTTAGAGTCCGATTACAGCCACTAACTGATTATTTAGGTTTAATATTCATCCATATAATTTTTATCCAGTAAGTCAGTAAATCATTACAAACCTTCAGCAAAGGTACAGCCCATAAAAAGTAACTTATTCTCACAGAGATGGCATATAACAGTATGAAAAACAATGAATGAATGTATAAAGTTCTCTCATTGTTTATTAAAAGTAAAGAAATCGGTAACACGTTTATTTTAAATTGTGAAATAGAATTACGGCAACACCAATAATAAATACAGTGCATTAACAGTCAAAATATTGACGCACTGATGTAAAACCAGTGCTGCTTTAGTGTTTGGCAAATCATGATGTTGCAACGGCGGAAAGCAGTAAATAGTATCATCAAAATGCGTGTTCAGTGCGACAGACGTTTCATCCGTCGTGGCCAAACTGGCAAATAGTGACGTGAACAATGTTTCATTGGGACAGAACGGCGTCGCACGTCACACATCGCGCGGGACTATCGCGTTGGAGGTCGAAAAAGGTCGAAACGCTTCCAGCGTTATTTCACTGTATGATGATGTGAGCTGTCCGCCCAGATCATGCGATCATGCGAAATAGCATATTTAAGAGAATAATCCACGGTCGATCCTTGACCTTCAACTGAATCTCACATGCACGATCGCTAATTTTCCACACGACAAGTGTGAAAGAGTGGCCTGACATTTAGTCACAAGAATACGATCAACAAAATAAAGAATTTTCATGACGTAATTTCCTAATACAAATGACAAAGATTTCTTTTTAATATTCAATAAATAAATTTTGATTCTTACGAGTTTTTTTAAATGAGTTACGTCTTAAAGTTCGAACCCTATTATGAAATATTAGCAAAGCAGACGTAGAAAGTCATGAGCTGCGTATATATGCATGACGTAAGTTTTCTCAACGAGTTTATGCCGAAAAGGATCATATCCAGAGAAAAAAATTTCTCGACATTGGTCAACCAAACATTTTCCCAATTACTGTAACCCGAAATACGAAATCTCGAGACTCACCGACATTTACATTTCTGTAAAATGTACAAAATCCCGAATGATAAATACACGATTAGCGTATAGTCCAGTATTCACTAAATTCACTATTTTCGAAATCTGAACGTACGTTCAACACAGAGAAACAGCAACATATATCACGAGAGAAGCTTAAGTTAATATGCCATCAAATATGACAAGGTACTAAATGTAACAGCTTTAATGCTGTCCAGTTCAACAGTGACTAGGCCTGATGTGGACAGTTTTTATGACGCTTTTATACATTTCTTTAACTAACTGGTTTCCAAACCACCCATCGGTAAATGCTAAATTTACTTATAATGACAGTCCAATAAACGGAGCAGCGACCATTTCGGGTAATACGACTATTTGGTATTTGTGTTTCGAGAAACTAATCCCATCGGGACATTGTCTCTGCCGGGCAAACATCAAACAGGGGAGATCAATTAGGCAATGGTGGTATTCCGTACCAATCCCGAAAAATAAACCGAAAATAAATACTTTTGCAAAACACCAGTATTTTACCAAATTCTGTGCAACTATTTAGTTCATCTGTGATGTGTGAAAATTAATTATGCATTTATGTTTATATAGAAAAAAATAATTGTAATATTTCCATAGTAAATAATTAATTATATCATATCTGTATAATAGCCTTGAGCCACAACTAGTTAGTTACAACTGGAGTGTTTCAGAAACAGTTGTGACATGACTTTTTCAGCCAGTCACAACTTCGTTAACATTCGAACTATAACTTATTCGTAAGGCAAATCGAGGGATCAAGGACTATCACGTCTGATAAGAGCAGTATATCTGATGTGGAAATTATTCCGCGGCGCGAAATTTTTGACAATTTCAATTTGATTTTTTAGAATATAAAAATTAATTAATTAAATATCATTAACATCACGTAATTGATATGTTTAGAAGAATAGTTTTAGTTGATTGAGATAATACTAAGTTAAGGTCATATAATATGCGACGAAAATATTATATTGCGAAAGGTATGGAAAATTATCGCTGACGGGTTTTGTTAACGGTGGGAAAAAAAACAATCGTACATAAAAGATGAATGTAGAAGTTGTTTGAAGAGAAAAATAATAATTATAAAGGATTTAAAACGGTTTACAGAAGTCCTATAAGTATTGAGACGAATGTTAGAAAGAGAAGTTATTGAGTACTCGCCGAAGCATATTATAATTAAAGGAGAAATCAATATTGTCTTTATGTTTATAAAATTATATTTAAAGACCAAGGATGTTATGGGAGAGAATTAAAATAATTTGTTGACTTGGTCATTGGTTTAAAAGTATATTAAGTATTAAGTTGGGAAATTGTTATTAAATAGTCATTAATTCATTTTTGTTTTAATAAAAAAATTTTCTTTCATGCTAATTATATTTATATCCTGCATACGTATCTTGGGGAAGAATATTTGCCAGCTGATGACGTGAGAGTGACGTCAGTTAAATCTTGTCGGAAGATTAACTAACATCCCAGGCGGATCTTCTGAACTAAACCCCGAAGAATAATATCAGAATAACGTTAATAAAATATAAACAATTATAAGTGGTGAATTCTGTTTGTTTCTAAGCGTTGTGAACACAGATATGCCTGGAATAATCTACACCCACATATTCCTTGAGACTGTAAGAGTATAGTGTTCTATTCTATGTGACATGCGTAAATAAGCATAATATCTTGATGTCTGAAAAATGTGTCGGGAAGTTATTTATCTGAAGATGTGACTAAATTAAAAATATTGTAAGTTGATATTATGTTTTAAATAATCTATCACTTCTTTGGCCTGTATTTGGTTATCTTTCTTGTTATTAATTTTTAGACGTAAATTTTTCATTTAAATTATTATTTATTTACCACACAGTTTACGATGTCACTATTTTAGGAACCTCTGTTCCATATATAATATGCCACAATTTCATTAATAATTCTCGGACTCTATTGCTCTTGTTCCTACGTATTTATTTAAAAGAAGATGGTATTATTTCAGCAACTAATGTTTTTCTGTATATTAGGCCAATTCCCAGGATGGTCGTGGTGATGTAAAGCCATTTACTACTAACCTAACTGGACGCCGCTATAGTTAGTTAGTCGAACTCGTAATTGAGAAAGTTGAGTTTCGAATCCTATTCCAATCATCCTGGTTTTCCTAGTTTTCCCTAATCATACAGCCAAATGCTGGGATGAATTGCTAATACAATCATTTGGCCCCTTACACTCCGCTTCCAAAACGATTACCAGAAAAAGTGGATACGATTCAGTGGAATCGTTAAACTGGCCACGTGTCTATAAAACCACGAAGTGTCATGAATTTGCCAGTCTGGCAGTCGTTCCGCTGACTAATGTTCCTGAGTGCTAGATATAATGCGGGTGGTGTTTGGTGTATGCCCGTGTTAGCGAAAAGTGACCATAATGGCAACCTCGCCTCTTCCTCCACGATGCAACGCAACTCAGCGCCTCTTAATTCTTTGACAGACGTTGTAAACGTGTCTTGCCGCCCGTGTAGACTAGTTCCTAATTAGTGCCCAATATAGCCTACGAGGTTAATAGAAGAGGAAACGCAACTGTCTCGCCTTTTATAAGCACGTAACAGTCGCAGCCTTGTTTACGATGACTGCAAAAACAAAGAAGGGCATCATCTATTCAAGATATTACCATATACAGGAGTTTAGTTTCGCATGTTAAAGATAACGGCAACAATTTCGTACTATAAAATGAATTCAATCAACAGATATAAGAAACCAAGCTAACGACCAAAATTGTGTTTTCGAATTAAAATGGCCGATTTATTTTTTACGAAAACAGCGTTGAATAGAAAAACAATAATTCATCATGAAAATATGAAAACATTACGTCTTTACTTTGGGAGAAACTGAAGATAATCAACAGTTCCTGAAGTTGGATTTTGTTTTATACTGAATTATTTCCTACAAATTTTATATAGAAAAATAAGTTCATGTAACAAATATAATGCATACCCATGATTAATTTTTATTGCCCTCAGAACGAAAAAAATATATAATGTCTTACAATGAGAGATTTCACATTAGGATTCCCTAAGAAAAAAATTCCCGTAATGCCATTAATGGATCCAGAAGAAAGAAGCGGTCCTCTGAGATTCAAAGCTATCAAATTAAAGTTCTCGTAAGAAATAACTTCTAGAGGAAAGAAAATTAGCGGTAATTCCTCATATTACAATTTACTATTAAGTTCAATGTGACAGGAACTTAATTTACATCAGCACTATTATGAAACAATTATAGTTTCACTAATCTTTATTTTACTCACCGAATGCTTAAATCGTTTTCAAAATAGCACTACTTTACAGATAAATAACATTAACTTTAAACATAAATAAATTGAATAGTGATACAAACTCTTTGAGTTGTATCTACGACACACTTTTATCTTTGTGACGTCTTTGAAAAGTGGCCAACCCCTCTAAATTAAGTTTGTGTTAATTTATAAGTTTAGTGCACCTGATGATGTCCGCTGTAACGGAAGAAACTATGAGTTTTGTATAATTATTTTATGTCGGTAACATGGCCATAATTTCAAAACTTTTATAGATAAATTGAAATTGTTTTCTGTGGATTGGCAGTTTCAAACTAAATATTATGTTTTCAAATTAATTAAGTTAACGAATTTTATGTTACATTTATTCATTTACACTGATTATCTGCATAAATTCCCTGAAGTTAATATTTAAATTCCACTTTATTTCTTTACCGTATATCACTTGTCTATCTGGACATTCTCAACACCCTGATAAATAAATAAATTTAACGAATTGTAAATCACGATACGTATACAATAAATATATTCAGGGACGTAGCAGAACTATTTATTGTCAGTCACCAAATCTGACCTTTTTAAACGATTCTGTATTAAGTAACACACGCAACGTAACTGAAATTCTCGGCTGAGAACACATCCAACCAAAGTAAAATACGGTCGCTCTTTCCAGCTTTCTCCCAGTTTTTGTACCAAGTTCATAAATGTCTCAAGAACTCCACATAAACGAAGATATTTACAGTATTCAACACGTTACGTAGCGTTAAAAGGAATATTTGAAGGGAATTACAATATACGTGTCAAAGAAAAAGATCAGCGATTATTTTTAAGAGCATTTGCATTATACTTCATATGAAACTACATCTCAATACCTTCTTCATTATTTTAAAGAGCATGATCCCATTTCTTCGTAAATCTTGTTTTGCAGGTTGTACCTGCTAAACGGCTTTTTGTTCATTTCATGACGACTCTTTCTACTTCATTATGTCAGTACTATTACTGATATTTAATGTGAGAAAACAAAAGGTGCGAGTCGTTCGGCGTGCTGGGTTCTTTGACTCCCCAGAACGTTAGAAATAGCCTCCATGTACTCGTCTTCACGGAGGTGATTTATCGTTGATGAACTTTTATTCCCATTTGTTTATTTGGGTACGAGCGTCTTCCGGCGCTGTTAAATGGTGGTAATGAGCCTTGTTTTTGGATTACGGGTAATTTACTATTGTTGTCTCGGTATGTCGTGGCTTTATTGGGCAGGTTTAGCGGCTTAATGGTCGCCATTTACATCCCGGCAGCCAGGAGGAACCGCCACACTAGAAATTGATTGCTGCTGGTGGTAGCAAAAACGTCGTGCACGAGTTATGGCCCGCTCGTATATTTTAAGATCCTCTGCTTAATTGTACTGAATTAATACCCATTCTTAAGAGTCGCCAACGGCGTTACACGAGTCCACACTGCAGTAACTACGTTTCCATCAATTTCTTTCACTTCTCTCATACTTCCTCGTAACGATCACGTATATATAATATTTACAGCCCAAACACGGCAATTTTACCTTATGAATTTATAGCGCTTTAAAATTAGCCTTCTTTTACTCTTCGCTGCGTCCGTCGAATGATGTCAAAATCACGTTCTTTTTTCGCTACTGTTTGAACCATCTGCTCATACAGTAGGTTTATGCACGGTTTGATATAGGAATTTGTCAACAATCCCACTCATGAAAACGAAAAAAATATTTTGCTTTAATTGAACTCTTACACAAAGCGATCAAAAATTAAGTTGCGGCTTAATTTTTGAGAGTAAATATATTGTTCTTTAGACGATTACACATAGCCTGTCATATTTACATTAGCTTAGTTTCTTTCACAAATCTATCTAACAATTCTCATTTTAAAGATTGAAGTTTTTGTCGGTGTATTGTTTGTATAAACAATTTTCGGGGTTCTAATCGAGTCTAATTAACGTAGAGCGAAGTTATCAGAAGATCATGACAGAACAAGTCATCGAAACGTCGCTCTACGTTAATTTTACGCGGATAGAATCCCGAAAATTGTGTATATCAAGTCTCAATTTAAACTTATATTAGGAGTGCTGAACAATCATCATCGTAATAGAAAAACGATTAACTGATAATGCGGTAGACTGCATTACGAGATTTATTTGCGAGTATGTTGGAATTTAACGGTTTCCATTGTTGGCTGAAACCACTTAGGCCCTCACATTGATTTGCCTAGATTCCCAATAAACGATGCTTTGAACGATAAATCAATAAGTTTCTAAACGAAACAGTTGTATAAATCTTAAAATAACTTATCATGAGTGTGTTGCAGGGTGGGGTTATACTGTTAAAAAAATAAAAGGTAAACGTTTAAGGGAATTTATTGGTAACTATTAATTTTAATAGAGGATGTTATTTACATGGATATTTATTATTAATGTATTATATTTCGTTAGCCGGAAAAACAATCTGTTCTCTTAATCTGAGTGTTTACTATGGACGTCGATACCCTCTTAAGCGCGCCACGGATTGAGAAGCTTGGCAGTTACAATTCGTGAAACTCTCACATCGCTGTATCCGTGGACCAGTCATCCTCGCCGTCATCACACGTCTGTCTCTATCCGACGACACGTTGAAGAATGTTGTGAGTCTCTGCCGACGACGAGTTCAAGAATGATTCTTCACAACTCCCTCGTTGTGTGAAAAATTCTCTATTTTATCAACCCTTTCTGGTCAACCCTCCTGGTCCAGGCAATCACGTGTTCTATGAAATTTTACATTACTGGAGACCGTCGCGTTCCTAAGGGCCCACACCTCGGGTAAAATCCAGGTATCGTCGCTACATGCTTCTGCCTATACTCCAGGGATAATCTCCCGGACACGCTGACGCCTGATCAAGTTTTAACTTGCCAAGTTCTCAGCACTTTCTAATATCTCATATAATTAAATATAATAACCATTCAGTAAACTATCGAGTTATCAGTGTTTCGGTATGAAATACATTTTCAATAAAGCTATTTATATCGTAACTAATAGTTAATTTTTTATACCAATTTTATAATGAATTATCACTTCAAATTATAATTCCAAGAAATTACTCGCTTTTCGACGGTGGAAAATCTGACTTTATTGACAATCTGATAAAGAATTCAATAGTACGCGGATCACACATTTCTTTGTTTCCTTAAAGGCTTATATTCAAAATGAACTTTAATTGTAAATTTATGTAAGAAAGATAACCAGTGACAGTAAAACTTGTATTATGGTTATCTATTTTTTATCGAGGATTAGTTCGTATAAGCAAGGTTTTCTTCTGCTTTTTAATTACCTTGTTTTGTAACACCATAAGCACTAATATACCGTGTGTATTGATTCTCACTTCTGTTAATCAAGTCAAGAAGGTCGGGATATAACAAATTCATCCATAATACATACATGATTCGTGTTAATTTGCAGATTCGCGTATATTTGAGTACGCTCGGATTACTACCAAAAACGGACGTCAACTTTTAATTTTTTATTATAAAAAGATGATTTGTACACTGACATTGAGGCCTATATAGTGGGACAATATTTATAGTTACAGAGGGATACAGGCTGAAGCACCCCCGAAAGGTACTAATTACCTGAATTGATCTAATTCAGGATCTAATTGACCGTTCGTTTAAAGGCGTAGACAGTATCCGGTCAAGTGAGAATTTCCTACGGAAATAAACAAATCATCTTTATGTTATTTCAACTTTAAATTTAGCAAATAAATTGTTGGTTGTGGACCACAGCGGGGGCTTTTAGAATTGTCCATTATATTTTACAGTATTTTATAGTAATATAAGTATTTATAATATTACATAATTCTGTTCAGGGAGCCGAGGTTACGAGGACGTTGAGACTTAAGCAATTGAGTTACGTTGGGTGACATCGACTTACAGTATTACAGGCGATCACGTATATAACTTGATTAGTTTTTACATATAGTAATATCTAAATTATTCGCCATCTTCTAACCGAATGAAAAGATGTAGGCGCGACGTATCGATGACGTTCACTGTCATTGTCTTCTAGCAAACCTAGCAAACTTTGCTCGAAGACGATGACAGTGGCGTTATCGAAACGACGCGCATACATCTTTTCACTCGGTCCGAGAATATTTTATTCATTCTTTACACCGAAAAATACCGCATACTTTATTAAGTATAGTAATAGATATTAAAGTTTTTTGAATGTGTGTGTTCCTTCAGTATTAAATTTTACTGGTAGGTTACAACGGGTCACTGTTAACTAGATCGCACATATAAAAGACGATAAAGTGAAACACTTCGTGTTTCCATGACTATAAAGTTGAAATAACCTTATACCATATTAAATGGTAGACTTTGTTAAGAAACTCGTCTCTATTTCTCACCGGGAAATTTTACACCGACTTTAACTTCCTTTCTTAACGCATACGTGAACATCACTGTAACTGTGTGCAATACAGGCTATAAAAACACATCCTCATCGTGAAGCTTTTACTGCCTCTCTTTTTTATTTCTTACGTCATATATTCTATGACGAAACATATGTAATTGAATATTATATTAAGTGCAGACAGTAAAATAATGAACAAAAGTTAGAATGTGCTTACTTTAAATTAGTGAAGTCCGAAGAGTCGTGAGGAATAATTAACCTAAATCTTGGCCTCCGGCTACGCACAAAATGAAATTAATGCGTAAAAATGATTTTGTCATTAAATAAGACTTTATGGTAATTAAAAATTAATGTTTATTCGTTTCCACATATTTTCTACGTAATACGTTTAAGCCAAAAAATGGCAGGAAAAAAGAATGTGTTGTTTTCATAATACAGTAACCATTTTATAAAGAATGATTATTATTGTCATTCGTGTTGTATACAATCCGTGGAGGATTATTAATCTCTGAAAAGACTTTAATCGTGCATTTGGAGGGTTACGTGGTCAGTGCCGAATGCCTTCAGTCTTTTTCCGAGTCCATGACCATTTTCCGTAAATGTAGGTAGGCGTTTGCATTATGCTAACATTCAGACCCAACATATTCCTGAACGATTTGCGGAAACTAGGAAAAACTCAAATCAAGATGACAGGTTGGTCTATTACGGGTCCCGCACTTTACTGTCGCGCCACTCCTACAACACGCGATTTTTTTCACTACAAAGCATTCCGGGGGTTAAACAAATGTTGACAACATTTAGAGGAATTCTAGAACATTTATTGGCAATATTTGTTGCTCAACATTGTTGGTGACAAAAATTGTTGACAACATTTGCTGTAAACGCGCTTAATGTTGGCAACATTCGAGTCGTCAACATTTGTTGATAACAATGTTGACGGGTCTTGTTTACACCAAATGTTGCCAACATTGTTGCAGAAAAAAATTATAAAAAAATTGGTGTAAACGCACCTTTAAACAGTTGTAATTGAAATTGGCTTATATATAGTAATAGGAACATGCCAATCATTATAATTTTCAATAATTTGTAATCACTGAAAGATATTAATTATAAGTGAAAACGGCCTAATATGTTCGAAACGATTTAAGTGGCTTATTTTTAATGATTACTAATTCTAGTGATCCTTCGATGGAAAATACCACCATCGACATAAATATAAACAAAATGAGAGATAAAGACTCGTACTTCGAAAATTATCAGAATGAAGAATTCGGTATCTCGAGGACTGACGTAATAATCGCCGGAATAGGCAATTGTGTTAAATCTCACTTCAAAGCATGCGATCCATTGGAAGAGTCGACAAATACTTTCTTGGGATAAAACAGGTGTCATGTTGAAGTCGGCGTTCTGAGGAGCACAAACGAGGAGGCGATAAAAATAACAAACCCAAAGCCGAGCGACTTCCGTTTAGGCCGCTCCTTCCTGCCTACACGTGGCACTTATTTGCCACTGAGCCTTCCATCAGATGATCCAAACGCTGTTTTTATGCTAATGCTGGGTCACATTTCTGTTGGAGTATGGAGCCCGCGCATTGAATGGAACATCTGCCAACGTAATAGCTCCAGTTAAAAACTTCCATTTATATTTCAATTTATGTGCGATCATTTTCGAGCATAAATTAATAATATTCATCTTTATTCGAGTTCGGTGACCAAAAGAAGAGAATAAAATAAACATTTGCGGACGTTTGGCAGAAACTGTTGGATAATTGAAATAGTGAATTAAATTAATACCACAAATTTTGAGGAACTTCAATGAATATGACCTCCAATTATTATACCTATCATCATTTACTTCAGAAAGTGTCAACCCAACAAATGGTCTTCGTCTTGGTGGAATATGAGTCAATTAAGCACATTCTCTGACAACCACATACTGTGATATTATTTATATAAGACTTCTTATTCGTTCCACGACTATTGTAACATTGGTCTTATTACAGTAAACTGAGTATACGACACTAACGCAAATATTATGCGTCACAACGTACTTAAATGAATTCATCTGAAATGCAACGAGAGTTGACCCATTTCTTGCACGTGAAACCGGGCACATGAGATCGATTTAAGGAAATTTGTAATTTGAAAGTAGAATTTTGTATTATATATTCTTAATAGTCAAAACAAATAGAAAATAGTAAAAATAAAAACCCAAATAAGTGACAAAATGCTTCATCTTTGTAAAAAATCACACATCAAATAAGTTTTAAATAATGATTATTTCTAAATTTTCGCTATATTTGGTGATTCTGAGTAAATAGATATGAAATATTTCTAAGACATCTGAAAACTATATCCCGTTAGTCACAAAATGGTGGTGGGTAAGAGACCGGCACCGGAAATATTATGATCAACTTTTTGAATGAATATCCATTGAACGGATCCTGATCCCTCTCCTTATTCAACGTTCTCCGTTGGTCAATAATTGTGTTCGCAGGTGCCAATAGCTCGAAATAAATATGACAGAGGAGTTATTAAATTCGAGAGACTGTTTTTCCTCAGTGCAATATTGGGTATATGCTAGTCGCTGTCTTGTTGATGAAGGAGAGTTAGACTGTTTCGTTTTCATGTCTTTTATGAGTCGTCTGACGTTTCCATTAACTTGGATAGGCTATATCCTGTTACTTTAATTGTTGTATCATTACATTGCGATATATTGCACGTTGTGTTTAAAACAAGTAGTATTGTATGTTACCAAATCGTTGTCATCATTGTCATGATGATAAAAGTGAAGTAAAGAAGACTTCCTGAATGCGTTGACCCTTTAACTCAACCAAGAAGGTAAACACTTTCTCAATTCCGTCGGTATGTTTAAATGGACTGCACTGAAGGCAATCAAACGATTGGTAACTTGAGCCTTTGGAGGGAGGTACGTGCCTCTGTGTCCACACTGGATGACGGTTGCTTTTGACAAGTCGGCAACCCAATTAAATCAGAGACGATGTTCCCACGGCCACTGTCTCACCAACATGGAAGCTGAAGGTCAGCGCATTCAAGGCTATCCTTTGGTATTCCGCTTCTGTCCAGGTCCAGTCTGGGTAAAAACTGATTTGCGGTTCTGGCGGCGTCCAGTAATAAACCTGATATTCGTAGCTCACTCCCATAAACATGTGAAGTGCTTTGTCGGCCAACCGAGGGTTATTTGCCTTCGTTTATTCTCAAGATGTACTTAGGAAACGCTGTAAGAAATAATGGAACCGAGCAATTGCACACATTAGCCAGCACAATTGAGTTTAGACGAAGAGACAACACCTGTCCCCATTTCATTAATGTCTTCGAGACAACAGTGTGTCATTAAAGGATATAAAGAATAACATCAATAACACGTAGATAATTATAAAACCCCTAGTGTTCAGCCTGAATATATTTATTTATTTTTATTACCCAAATATTGTTGTAAATTAATACAATTCAGAAACATTTTAATGAAACAACAAAGTCTTCGTGCCACATACAATAGGAGCTTCCGCCCTAGTCCGGACATATACATCTAAAAAATGCTGTCCTTATTTTTTGTCCCCAACAATGTTGGCAATCAAAGTTGACAACAAATGTTGGCAACATTTGGTGTAAACAATACCCGTCAGCACTGCTGCCAACAAATGTTGACACCACACAGCCTATGCAAAATGTCTACTGCACGAAAAAACTGTTGTCAATATTAGACACGTTTAAACCAAATGGCTTCAATAGTTTTAGTCACCATAATGTTGAGCAATAAAGTCAATAGAATACCTCTAAAAGTTGTCAACATTGTTGGCAGCACCGGTGGAAACCCGGTTAAAGACAAACAATGATGGCAAATACATTCAATCATTCTAAGAATTGAAGAACAAGAACAACGTAAACACATTGCCTCTTACAGACCTATTCTTCCATATGTCCATATAGACTATTTATATGACGTACCCCCATAATGGGAATGGGTTGAGTTGTGCGTATGCTAGTTGTTTAGTCCTACAGTATTTGCATGTAATTGACATGTATGTCTCGGTAGATGAATATTTCCTGACTCAAAATAGAATCTTCTATTTAATGTAACATGTCTACTTTGTTGTTTCAATAAAACATAAATTACTGTTTTTTTTAAAAATTGCATTATATTTATTTTAATTTCTACTGAAGCTTTCGAGCTTATTGATCATAATCATCTATAAAATTCTTTTATCATTTAATCTCACTATCACATTTTAAAAACGTTCGTGTACGTGCACTTTCCTTGCACTAAAAAAGATATTAGACACTAAATGTTCCAGTTCTTTTCTTTACACAACAAATTTTTCTGCTGAAATATATTTTACATTACAATACTAATTTCTTAACAGAGTAAATTCTTTCAAACGAAGCTCGGTCATAAAGACTATGAAACTGAATTATTGGGTCAGGATGGAAAAATCTCGACCGGACCGGGAATCGAACAGGGGACACCACATGGATGGATGTAGAAGTCTCGTACCTGGCAAAGGGTCGACTCGAATAGCTCAGATACTAGAATATCAACGTTCCAAGTGGTTGTCCCGGGTTCTATTCCCAATCCGGTCGTGATTTTTCCATCCTGGTCCTTCAGTATTAATTTCTTTGGTTTGCCGTATTTTTACTTGTTACGTACTTTTTTGTTTTTAATTTTTCAATTATGTCCCCCAAACGGATCCCCATTTGGTTTTCTACTGTTGACAATTCTGTTTCCGTTAATATATAGTTCTTCCAAAAACCGAAGTTTATTAATTTCTTTATATAGAAGTAATTTTGAATTGTAACATTATTGATAAGCACGATAATGGTAGTGCTGAGTATTGTGGTGACGATTATGCCAATGAATATAAAACTGAACGATTACGACATACTCAAAAATAATATTAATAGTCATAGTAATTTAAGAACTGAGGAGGTCTAATGAATTGCCTGTGACGAGAGATCTTATCCCTTGTTACTAAGAATCTTAAATGTGTGCAATTGTATGGATGGTAAACAACGGTAATCGGTAAACTATATAGTGACAGACTGGTTACTTTTGGAACTTTGGAACTGCAGAAGAATGTTGAATCTTAAATTGGCTTGAGTGGCAGGATAATTAACGAGAAAACTTTTGACTATATAGGATAAAACTTCACAACATATAACAAGAAGGCAGGTCAAGTTTGTCGTGTTCAAGCTGAGACATCAAGATTTTCTACCACGGTATATATACCAGTCAATTAGGAATGGTGGGATGTAAGAAATACTGTGATATGAAGAGGCTGACCCAGGGCAACGCAAGATGAATGGCCGCTTGAAGCAAGTCAGAAAACTGATCACAGCGATAAATGGGAATTTTTACGTTCATTAATTTGAAATATAGCTATTGTTAACTTACGTACGTCTAATCCCCATGACGAAACATTGTTCATAATATACTCAAAAGTCTTCAGTGTCTATTCCTATCGTTCAGTGCTGAAAGTAATTAGAGTTTCCGTCATTTTGTCACTGGTTTTGAGACATGTTCAATTATGCATGATTGTAACTCAAAATCGTGAATACGTTTCCCATTAATGTTCTGGTCGCAATAAATACAGATTGGGCACGTCTTATTGATAGCTAATCGTAATTACATCACGTCTATTGCGACTAGCTAGTCGAATGTGTTGCTGAAGCTTTCTACGAAGCTATTCCACCTAGAAAGGAAATGTCGTGATTCTGGTTCGCCAGATTCACTATCTACGGAAGGATCTTCTGTGAGAGGTTACTTTCATTGGCTTGCGCGTCAGACCGTGTAACACAGGTACAAACAAAAATTACTTTCTCCAACTGAGCGTTTTTCTTCTTCCCTTGGTGTTTAACTATTGGCTGCATTCATCTGGAGGCACTCAGTTTAGATATCAACACATCGCGCGGTGCAAAGCACTGAAAGATTTCTGAGGAAGGGGAAAAATCCAATTTAGCAGGTGAATAAAATAATTTTCAGATGACGGGACCAGTAAAATATATTAAAAGATGTACTTTAGCTCTTTCGTGTTGATAAAATTTGTCCCGTGTTACCACTACAATAAAGTAAATATAACGGCATATTTTGTATTGGCACTAAAACATTATATAAATTGAAAGTTAACAAAATATTTTTAATTGCCTTTTAACATTTTTGCGTAGTTATTCGATTTTAATAGGTCGGTTGTAAAAATTAGAGATTTTATAATAATATATTTTTTGAAAAAATTATCTGGCTCTGAATAGTATTCTAATATAAGACACTTTTGCTTTTAAAACTAACAAATGTCGATTTCTTTCGACACTTATGTGTGATACCGAATCGGCACAGTTTGAGAGAATAAAATTACGGTGAACGAAATAAAAGATTAATACAAAAAAGACAAATTTACCAACCTCATATAATTTGCGCGCATAATTCTAGGTTACCCGATTCGTTAACCTGGCGAGATGGTTTCTAGAACGCTGGTGTGTGAAGTTTTGGCGGTGGCTCCACCTCCGTTGTTGGTGTCGGTGGTTATATCAAATATTCAGTTGTATACTCTAAGATGCGCTTATCAATACTGTCTGTATAGTGTACTACCCAACATTACTCCCTTTTCTTTACCTCCCTACTCTAACTAACTCTCAGTCTCTGTCTTTTAAATGAATATGGTTTTGGGGAGATCCGGTCGTTTGCACCAAAACACACTTCCCGATGCACGTTTTTCCGACAACGATATCCCGATTGACGTTTGCCAAACAGTACATTATCCCGATTAACGTTTTCCCTGACACGTATTTTTCCCGAAAGGTGCGTTTTTACGAAATAAAGCATAATATTAATACTGAAGAACACTTAATATGTTACTTTTATTAAACATCATTATTATTGTAAATTAAGTTATTCATTAATGCGTGGAACAATTTCAACCAAACTTGGTACACGTATCACTTAGGATCCAGGAACAAACCTACGAGTGGGATTGGAAGGAGGTGGCATTTTCAAAATATGAGATAAAGGCCTACATTGACGCCGAATAAATAGTTTACGAGGTCTCTTAGATTCATAATGTCACTCTCTATGTATTTACTATCATTGTTAATGACCGTCTGCCAGCGGTCAGGTAGTTCTATGCATCTCCTGTAGAAATGCCATGATTTCGCGCTGAATAAATCTGTATAAATGAACACTTGTCCCTGAATAATAAGAGCTTTTGAGTTGTTTTCAGCAGACTAGAGCAGTTGTGTCACTCTAGGCTCTTCTTAGCACCTGAAGAAAGGGTCAAGGATCCCAGAAACGTTGTGCGGTATTTAAATTATAACTTATTTTGTCTGTAATTGGCCGTCTTTATTATTATTAATTTTCAATCAGACGTAAATTTTCCGTTTCAACTTAGCCTCTTCAGATTATACTTTTTTCTAGTATATCTCTAACAACATTAAGGGACAAGTCTGGTGAATATAGAGGGTGAGAAAGTGGTTAGCAATCGCATGTTTGGTGATTCTAGCCGTATGCGGGTGTTCATTATTGAGGAAGCCACGTGAGGCGAAAGCATCATCGCTACAATTTTAAGCGTAATCAAAACCCAATAATATATGTTAACGCTATGATGTTTTAGGCTTCACTTAAATGTTTTTTTGTTTTTTTTTGTGTAGACAGGCTATGTGTAGGGTAATCCACATAGTGGATACTCCCCTCTTATAGCATAGGAAAGGGATTTGAAAAGGGGGGGGGTGCGGAAGGGTAGAGGAAGGTAGCCAAGGGTAAACTAGGGCCCCCGGGCTATATTTTAAGGATCTTACACGGCATTCGCCTAAAGAAATGCAGGAAAAACCCTAGAAAAACCTGCATCAGGTAGGTCGAGCATTGGGTACTTGTCCCACGCCCTTCCGATAGCGGGAGAGGAGTTTTCTGTGGGGCCGCAGCATTCCCTTCTCTGTGCCTCTACCAGTTTAGGAGGCAGCTGGCCGACTATTCCAATGGGAATAGCAGACAACTCTTACCGTATTCCGAAGGTCTGTGACCCCGGAACATACACCTCTCAGAACAGGCCGAGGTGCCTCGGTTTGTGGGAACCTTAGTTCATAAACGGAGAGGAAAAGGCATCCCCAAAGGTGGCCCCTTCGTATCTCTCCTACAAGGTTCTGCTGCGAGAAAACATCCCTCGCAGGTACTACCTGCGAGAGAATAACCCTCGCAGACGAGGAAATGTCGACTTAAATGTTGTTACTCTTTCTATACATATTTTCCTATCCTAAAATTGCTTCCATCAACAAACGCGTAGCTCCTGAAACACATACTCGACTGTCGTTTTCAGCAAGCTGTCTCTTGTTTTTATTCTTCAATGTAATTATTACTTAGACTTATTTGGGTAGTATTTCCCCAATATTTTCCATTAAACCTTTTTATTTCGCTTACTCCATTATAAGGGGATTAATGAGCATGCAATTTTCTCGTGTAATTACCAAAAACCTTCCAGCTTACGCGAAAATGTCACAGAAACATTGTGAGGTTTTTAATCACTTATTTTTGTTCGTTTCATTGGTATCTATTTATATAATTAGTATACTTTTAACGAAGAAATTTTTATTTATTTTTTAATTTTTGCTTCTTTTTCTTACAAGCTGGGTAAATTTGGTCTAAAATCAGCAATCACTTTTTGCATGTTTTTAAGTAGCTATCCTGTTTATAATCCTGTTTATAAAACTGTATGAAAAGTTTCAATGCTTCGTCAGATAATTCAAGAAATTCATTTCTCAATGGAGGAGATTTTCAGAATCCAAAATAAAACAACAATACAAATACTACTACGGAATTGGATTTTAAGCTCACTGACACTTGAAAGTTTGGTTGATTTGTGATTTTCGTCCAATACAAATAATAGAAAGCACTAAGACCTAACAGAAATGACTTGAATCATATTATTTTGTTTTAAATTTTAGTAAATACTTAAAACACAAATTTATAATTTTTAAAATAATTGGAACATATTTAAGTGTGAACGTGAGGTGGTGATAGCGTGAAATGATAGAACTGAATAAATTATAAGAGGAAACAAAAAAGTAATTGAAGATACGTAAGAAGGGACCGACTGTAGTTGGCCAAAGCATCAATTACCTGGGGACTAAATATCTAAATACTGCGTTATCGAGAGTTATTTCGTAAGAAACCTAAATGTAAGTAAATAATTATAGATGCAAGTATGGATATTGACGTTTTTTCGGCTAAATTTATTGACAATTTAGTATCTTTGGGTGGTAATTTCCGGAAGCATCCCCCCACATTCTAAACAGCCAGGCCGAAGCTTTGAAGAGATGCCGCTTTACCTTCTACCCTCTTTCCTTCCGCGTACTAAAGGTGTGGTCCAGGCTATTGTCCAAATCCCTCAGAAACAAATTCCAGGCTTCTCAACTAGTCTACAGGAAGTCTTACCTGAGTTGCCTCTCGCTGTGGAAGTATAAATCATTTAATGTGGTACGAAGATACGCTCGATATTTGTTAGCGGAAATTCAGAAAAATAAAACCATTAGATGCCACATGGTTGTTTAGGACAACGGAAAATGTTTATTTCCTAGCGCCGACAAAGATCGTTATAAATTATTATAATCTATGTTAATTTATCAACCGTTCACACATGAATACACTTTATCTCTTTATTTTTTCGCTAAAATTGTCATGAGAACTTTAAAAAATAGTGCTCGATTCCAAGCCCTTTTGTTTTTTTCAGATATATATTTTGTATTGTTTTTAAAACTTTGCTCGGTCAGTTGATCAACGTGTTTAATAATTTTAACCCAAAGCTCCAATTGAAATTAAACGCTCCTTTAATATTCTTGATGTCTACGTTTCTGAGAAAGACAATAAATTACTAAGTAATTGGTATTCAGGAAGGGTTCTTAATTTTCACTCCTACCATCCATTATTTCAAGTTCACAATTTACTTGACAAAGCGACATGCCTTTCCCAAACTAGTTTGTATAATAATAACTTAAGTATAGTTTCAAACATTTTGAAAGCTAATTTTGAATCTGTAAATTTTATCAAGAATTATATCAACACAAAATGAAATTTTGTCAAGAATTATATCAGCACAAAATTAAATCTTCCAACTTGCCTATCAGTCCTATTGTTTCACAAAAGTTTATCAACCCTATATTCATACAGAATATACATTTTAAAATAATTAAATTATTGAAATCGAACATCAATGACATCATATATAAATCAACCAATTCATAATCATTTATTATAAAAACTGCAACTATTATAACAATAATTTAGATAAACATAATGTAATATATAAAATTTTACGTGAAGTCAGCAGTGTTTGTTACGTAGGACAAACGAAAAGGACATTAAAAACTCGCCTTAAAGAAACATATTTTTAATTTAAAACAACCTTGTAACAAACATTCAGTTCTCAAATAAAAAAAAAATATTGGAATAATGTAACAATATTAGATTCTGAAATCAAATATTCTTGTTTGAGATGTTAGACATTAAATCCAATAAAAATAATTTTTTCAAGATTAATGACAATTCTCAATTAACCTCTTGGATCTCATCTTATTCAAAGTTCAAATCTTTGCTATATCGTTGTTTCGGATTATTTGTAGTGCACACCTGATGCGTCCAACGTAGTGTTGTTGACAATTTTGTTAATATAAAGTGTTTATAATTAAATATTAACTCACTTCTTGGGCACTATATTATTAATCATGCATGTTAATTCATTCAAAATTGCAGGTTTAAATCAGTCACAAAATAACACAATTATACTTTCTTAGAGCACTTATTTAAATTAGCAGTCGAAAGAGTTTTCGGCTTCTTGTGTTCAATTATAAAATATATAGGTTGAATACATAACGTATTTAGTTTCAATGTCCAATTTAAAATACAACAATTAATTTTACTAATTTAATTATTGACATTATAATATAAAAACATAATACGAAAAATTGATAATGCGTACACACCTGCAGGTATAGTTGTGGCAGATATCCGCGAGCTTTCATGGGAGGTGGTTTCACATATCTCTTATCTTACACTGAATCTGGCTTGAAGACACAAAAGCAAAAGATTTTTACATATGTGAAATTTAGTAATTGCTCCAGCTTATCGGGAGTCATAGGTAGTAGATAAGAATATATTTATGTTATTGTTTACACATAAAACGTTCTTAATACAATGAAATTATGGCCTGCTCCGCTCCTCGTTTACACCCCCGTCCTTTCTCACCGACATAGCCTAAAACTGGGCGATTTATAGGAAATCGAATTACTATAGAGGAATGTTGTATAACGATCGTAGGTTCCCGAAGGTGCAGGTGCAGGCCCCACATCGCGCCCACTTCAAGCCAAACCCATGCGTGTGACGACGGTTGCCACTAAAACCTACCCACGGACCAAGTTTCGCAAATGGAATCCGAGAAACTAAGTTTATTGGTGCCCCGAATAACAGGTGCGCCTGAGAAAACATCCCGTTCTCCAATAAAATGTTTCGACAGCTTCATTACTTATGAGTTCAAATCTAAAACTAGCATCTGCTCGTAACGAAGCTAATTAAAATCTGACCCTTAACTAACTTCTGAGAAATTTTATAAGCCAATAATTCTAATTTTAACTTGGGTGTATGCCCGAATAACTAATGCACGATTTATAGATCTAATATGGTGTTGTGTCATTTATTGCTAATTTACTGATGTTACGCCAAACGATCTTTAATATTTTCAGTAGATAAGAACTGGACAAGGTTTCGAAACAGAGGTTTACAATTTGCATTCCAATCCGTAGTAGTTGTTAATCTCAATACTCTCTTTTATAATTCGAATATTTGCGACACGTGACTGGAGCGACCCCAGTTTGCTAATCCTTAAGACATGGCGAAATGAAAATACGCGTTCTATAGGCCTACTAATTTTGCTGTTTTAATGTCACACGCCCGCACTAATATTCTGAACTAAGATTAATGACATGTTGGTCTCATTTTAATCCATCATCTGTCTCCAGAAAAGGCTCGTCTTGTGATAAATTATCTTCAGCAGGCGTTGAGTTTGTAGAATCTGTAGAAAACTTTAGTGTTTCAGTTTTTTCTGGATTAAAAGTCAGTCTATTTGCAGAAAACAATAAATTTATTGACGTAACTACAGTCCCGAAGGAAGCCTGTGAACCTTCCCGGAAAGCTGTAGGCGGCTGCCTTTGGTGATGCCTTCTCCTCGTACTGCTTTTTAACTAAGGTTCCCACAAGCCGAGGCACCTCGGCTTGTTTTGAGAACTGTATGTTACAGGGTCTCAGACTTTGGGTTTACGGTAAAAGTGGTCCGCGATTCCTATTGGAATAGTCGGTCATCTGCCGCCTAAACTGGTCGAGGCACGGAGAAGGGAATGCTGCGACCCCACAGAAAACCGCTCTCCCGCCATCTTAAGGGAGTGGGACGGTTACAGATTTTCTAAGGTTTATCTTCCATCACATTTAGGCGAATGCCAGGTAGGATTCTCAACAGTCAAAACATTACTGGAGAATAAAGAGTTCTACATATCGTTTCTCGAAAACTAGGAGTTGACAACTGAAAGACATTAGTTGAATGGTTAAAAATTCTCATGAAAGTGTAATGAGAACGATTTGTCAGGAAAATATTTCTATGGGCATTATATATTTAACTTAAGTTGCGCAATCTAATTTAGATTCTTTATAACAATTATATTAATATGATTTCTTTGAATAAATGTAATATTTCAAAAACAAGGTACGATTATTTATTATTATTGTAACGAACCTATGAATGTAAAATCACCAGCCTATAAGTCAGAAATTTATTATAAAATTTAAAAAATAATATATCAAATAATAAATTACAACTTTGATAAATAAAGCCGTTTAATTTGATTAAAATAAAATTTATTATTATTAAAAATATAAAAAACACTAAACTTCATCCCTAATTGTGACCACTTCCGGTGTGAATTTCAATTAAATTCGTTATAAAAAATCCATTAAAATTTCATGGAATTAATTATTAGGAATTTAATTGAAATTAACACATGAACTCGTCCCAATTTGCGATGGAACCATGTGTTTGTTATGTTTTAAATTTTATAATAAATTTATGACTAATAGGCTCATGATTTTTCATTCATAGGTTCGTTACAATAATAATAAATAATCGTACCTTGTTTTTGAAATATCTGACCCTGGTTATTACGAGTAAATCGCACGTTATAACCGAGTTGAACCGTATCTGTTAGACAAACGTATTGCAGAGAGTTAACAAACACTTTATTCGGAACCGACGACGTTTCTAAGTATAGTATTAAGTCACGGTCAGATGCACGGAGTTTTTCGAAAATTTATTTCCGACGTATATTGCGTGTGGTTCTAACTTGCGTTCCAGTGGAATAGTGCAGCAATCGTTGGAACAGCAAGAAAAGATGTTCGTTCCGAGATAAAGCTAGGAATCAGAATTATTGCACGAGAATCCGACTCTTTCAGATATACGGGATCAAGTAGATTCCTTTTTGTTTTTGTTTTTCTTTATCATCAATCAGATTACATTTTAATCTATAAGCCAATGTGGTATCAAATATATTTATATTGAAAATATATCTCTCTAGCAATAATAATGGCTGAACAATGTTAATTAATGATGCGAGTCTTTCTCCCAGTATCTCAGTGGGGTATCAAAATGCTTAAAATAGCCTATGAATTTTTTTAAAAAAAGTAATAATCAATTTAGGGTTTCCCTGAATCAATGGTGTTTGTAAATAAAAACCGAACACATCCACCTTTCAACGGCGCACTGGTGTCGTCCCTGGCGATCCGTTCTGTCGTCCGGCGATCTCCGCTGTTATCCAGGTCCTCCGTTGTTGAATAAAAACTACGGAAATTAATCCCCTTAGTTAAATTTATTTTGTCTGATATCAAATTCAAAATAACAACTCCACAAAACGGTCCTTCGCGCCAACAATCTAGCGAAGAAGCTCCGTCAACAATGCCTTTTCCCAGCGATAACATTTTCACCAGTGATGATTATACATCAAAGAGTGTTCATTACAATATATTTTATATTAAATCGGGATGAGATCCCCTCCATCGAATAAAACTCCTAAATCATGTTCATAGATGTCCTCACCATTTTCTTTTCAGACTTCTTGTTTCATCATTTTCTAATAGCAGTTGTAATAACGGATTTGAATACGATTTGAGCTTTTTGTGATGACTAACCGTCTTATGATGGACAGACTCCATAACAGTGGGGATTTTTAAGTCATTGTGTATTCGCTGATTTGTTATGTACCAGAGGGCATTACGAAGCTCTTAATATTTTAGACTGGCATCTTTAAATTTTTGCAATATTTGATGTACGGGCACATCCCCATAATTCTATACCGTAGCTCGAATAGTAGATTCCTGAACGTACATACTTGCTGCCCCGAATATTCCCATTGGAATAGTCGGCCAGTTGCCTCCTAAACTGGTCGAGGCATGGAGAAGGGGAATTCTGCGTCCCCACAGCAAACTCTTCTCCCGCTATCGGAAGGGCGTGGGACATGTACCAAATGCCCGACCTACCTGATGCAGGTTTTTCTAGTGCTCTCCCTGCATTTCTTTAGGCGAATGCCGGGTAGGATCCTTAAAATATAGCCCGCGGGCCTAGTTAACCCTTGGCTACCTTCCTCTACCCTTCCGCATCCCCCCTTTCAAATACCTTTCCTATGCTATAAGAGGGGAGTTGCCACTATGTGGATTACCCTATACATAGCCTGTCTACACCCAAAAAAAAGAAAGTTGGATTCGGGAACTAAGGTTCCCACAAGCCGAGGCATCTCATCCAGTTCTGAGAGTTGTATGTTCCGGGGTCACAGACCTTGGACATAGGGTAAGAGTTGTCCGCTATTCCCATTGCAATAGTCGGTCATCTGCCTCCTAAACTGGCCAAGGCATGGCGAGGGGTTAGCTGCGACCCCACAGCAAACCCCTCTCCCGCTATCGGAAGGGCGTGGGACAAGTACCCAATGCCCGACCTACCTGATGCAGTTTTTTCTAGGGTTTTCCCTGCATTACTTTAGGCGAATGCCGGGTAGGATCCTTAAAATATAGCCCGGTGCCCCTAGTTAACCCTTGGCTACCTTCCTCTACCCTTCCGTATCCCCCCTTTCAAATCCCTTCCTATGCTATTAAAGGGGAGTTGCTCAACGTGGATTACCCTCATGTAGCCTGTTGCCCTAAAAAAAATGTTAGATTCGATTTTTTGTCTTGGGTGCTTTATTCGTATGTATAATGGAGGAGTCGATGAAATGTGATTCAACTAGCGGAGGCTCATTGCGATGATAGTAGGTCAGTACGATTGGCCGGCTCTGGGAGAAGACAACTCTGCGGATGAAGTGCAGCGCGGAGAAAGTCAGGTGCGTAGAGTGGGCGTAAGCTTTACATTTCTGTCGGGGGAACTGGGTCAGCGTCTGCTGTGTGAGGCAACGCGCAACGCCACGGCATTATTAATCAAAAGCGGGGTAAAAGTATCGCGCGCCTACTCGGACGGCGGAGGGGTCGGAAATAACTGTTTTGTGAATGGCAGAGCCCCTCGCCCCCCCGCCCGCCCCTCCGCCTCCGCGCACCGTGGTGGGGGGGCGGTGCGGTGGTGGCGCGCTCTGCCCGCAGACAGACTTTCAGTAGCGAGGGAGCGTGGGCTGTGTTCGTTCAGTGATATGCGTGTGATGTGAAGCCACCATGCCTTCGGGATCCCAGGCCGAAGAGGACGCCTTCTGGGCCTCCACGGAAGCAGGTGTGTATCGCGATCAGTAGTAAACTCACCGTGATAGCGGCTCGCTGAGAACGTGACAGCAAACATCAACAGCTACCAAATTTAAGTAAACAGATCTGCGACTCCGAGAGGACTTCACCATGACCAAGGCATCTTATCGTTCCTCACGACGACGTGAGCTGAACCAGGATAACCCGTCTAATCAGCTAATCGCGTGACCACGGAGGCGTTGACAGAAGTTCTTTTCAGTGCGTGTAACACACTGACAGTGTGTCGTCACCGTAAATCTCTTGAGAGGCGCGTAATGAACGCGACGCGACCGTGTCCTAATAAGGACTAAAAGGTGAGCGTGTTTGGAGGAGAATGCGTCATGAGAAGCGAGAACGGAAGTTGTCGGGGAGTAGGTGCTCGGTGAGTCAGGCTGACGACCGCAGTCCTTTTAAATTGCCAGGTTGTTCCTCCCGCCCGCGACGGAAGCGTGGGTCTTATTCCCACGACTCGCATGTTTTGCGTGATTCCGGGCCCGAGCCACCTGTTGCTCCGGCTTTGAGTAACGACCCTGGCTCGCTTTTGTGCGCATGTGCGTACCCGGAATGCCACCGCACTGTGGGAAACGACCGACAGAGACCATTGTTGGTCAGCACCGGCGTCGGATTTCACTAAGTCAACATTAATGCTCGTTTCTACTTATCTAAGTGACTGTCATTTCCAGCTAAACATATTCACAGATTTTTAAGCATACCCAAACAACCTTGACAAGAAGTCTAATAACATCTATAACTTGTTCCGCTAAGATTTCATCTCTCCACTTGACTGTTTCTTAACATAAATGAACAAAAATGAAAAAAATTACGTCTGATTGAAAATAATGAAGAAGAAAGATAGCCAATACATAAAAAAAAGTGATAATATAAATACTACACAATGTTCCTGGGATCTTGTACCTTTCGTCAGGTGCGAGGTAGAGCCTAGAGCGACACAACTGCACTTGTCAGTTGACAAAACTCGACAACACACGTTGTGTGGTCATTATATTATCACTTTTTTGTCTGAATTGGCTGTCCTTCTTATTCATAAATAATAGAATTAAAAAAAATTACTACGAGCTTCATCACACTATTTTCAACAAATTTGAAATCGAGATTACGAATTAATTAATACAGTTAATTACAGTAGAGCAACACCTCCTAGAGTTGTACTTTGGAATATTTGTAATACAGCGATAAGCTGTACTTAATATTAATACACAGAATTTCCTCTTTATCGGCATTTCTGAGATAAAAAAACAAATGCCTTCTCTTTCGTAGTATTATGTGCAGTTTGATTCAGCGTAAAATAGAAAAACCTGTCAGTTTGTATCACGTTTATGTGCCACAATGAAATGCTACAAGTCATTGAATATTTGAACCAAGTATACTGCGATGTAAAGCAAAATGTATCACAACTGGAGTTACAGTTCTCCAGCTGAGTTAAAGATATTACGGATAGTCACGAGATCCCACAAACGTTTTGTGGTATTTATATTATCTTTTTTCTAGTCTGAATTGGCTATATTTCCTATTAATTAATTGTTTTTCTGAAAAGTAAAATAAGATCCACAATTTCCATACTCGTAATTCAAGACAATTCAAAACATAACCCTCGTGTCAAACATGTTTGCTCGCAAAGCACTTCAAATTAACGTTGGTAAACGTTATTCTCTTTATCAGTTTCTCTTTATCTCTTTATCAGTATAAAGTATATCAGTATACGAAGTATGAGTTAATTTAGTGTTAATAAGTTCGTCATTTATTAGTAACCCTTTTAAAAAACCTTACGATTTGTTCTAAAATCTTAGAATTTGTTTGCACTCCGTTGCGAAACCAGAAGTCATTGACATGATTGGCCGTTTTGCATTGAAACAGCACATCAAAAAGCAGTAACAATAATTGCAGAATAACTGTTTGGAGGTTAAAAGTTTTGCGAGAGACAGATCATATTCCATAATGGCACTTATGACACTTGTAAGTCGACTTTTAAATAGAAAAGATTTGAATTTTAAAATTATTTAATCATAATTTTAAAAACTACCATAATACAGACAAACTTAAAAAAGAAACGAACTTTAAATTAAGTAATTTTGAATTTAAAACTGCCTGACGATCCGACGCGGCTAACAACTGTAAATTGAACAATAAAATAAAATCAAAGATAAAAACTAAGAGTCAAAGAACTTAAAATATTGACAGCTTCTGTGTCGTGTTTAACAGTATTTGTATGATTTTTAATATGAATCATTTCAGAATTTAATCTTTTACAGTAATGTCTAAAATGGAGGTGTTGTCAAAATCGAAACCGTGATTAAATTTTATACAATGTGTTGTAATCCACGTCGAAACGTCCGGCAGTTTTAAATGCAAATTTTCTTAGTTTAAGTACCTTTTTTTAAGTTTGTTTGTATAAAGGTCGTCTTTAATATTATTTTTGTTAATTTTTTGTTTATTATTTAATTATAATTGTTGCATCAAGAAAATGATTAAATTAATTTCAAGTGAGCATATACTTTATTCTGATTATGTAAATCTTAATTGTTTCCTGAAGTCATGTTATTCAACTAGTTCCATTTGAATACGAATTGGTAGCATTCATTGAATTAGTGGAGTATTGAAAACCAACCGTTAATGAAAATGGTTGTTCGTGAACCAAAATCTCCTGAATTATTATTCTCTTAGATGAATTTCAATATCTCCAGAGAAATGTTAATTTCATTGACCACTTGAATAAAATTCGATATTTCTGATCAGAAATTGGTAAAACACCTCAATTGTGACCAATTTGAAGTAATTTACCACTACTGTACAGGTTGATTTCCGACCTCTATTTATCATAGATCACAGGTCATTTTTCTTTTAGCAATTCTGTGACTGAATTTGAAGATATAGTTGGTCAGGAATTTGCACGTTTACTGATTCGGTGGTCGTAGACTTACCGCAGGTTCCTTGACATTTTCGGCCGAATGGTGTCGCAGGATCTGTGTGAATTCAACTAAGTAGTGTCCGACTCTGAATGTTCTGTGCGAAAGTGGTGTGACTACTGAAATTACATTGATTCCCGTGTTTCGCAACATGCATCAAGAGTTGTATCATCTCAGTTAGTCACAGATTCAATTGATAACTTTGGAAAGCTCTGAATGAACGAGTCGGCGCTTCATCCAAGATGCAGAAGTACGCTTGTTAATATATATTTTTATTATTTTACAGGAAATTTATATTAATTTTCTGTACATTCTTGGTAATATCTGGATTGCTGTCGAAACTACTTGGTCAATGAGCCTGAATTGTGTCCAAGCATTTCCGTCCATATTGACACATTAAATCGAAGAATCGTTAACAAATTTACTTAAGGAATATTTATGTAATTCAAAGAGTATAAGTTGATGTAACGAAACTAAGACATATCAAAATTTTATTTCGATTTAATATACCTGATGAAGAAGTGAAGACATTCAAGTGAGCTGAAACCTGCATCAGAACAGTCACTTCAAGAATATTTTTGTTGTTTTCATCCGACTTTAAATAACTTGTCTACAAAGTTTTTGATTTCTTCATTTATCCCCATTTTATCTCAAGAATGTCAGAATCCCAGCAATGAAATATATCATTTCTTTAAGTATTTGTGTATTTTCGTCTGCAAATACTGCATATCCTTCCAGTAATACATAACAGGTCTCTTCGTATCTTACAAGATTTTCATATTTCGCGATCAGCATCAGGATTCGTACCAAAAAAATCTTATTTACGTATTATAGACATCTCAGAGCACAATGTTCTCTTTGAGGTTCCCAGCCAGCTACTGTCAACAATTTACCACGACTAATGACTTTTTTTGGGGGGGGGGGGTGTAGACAGGCTATGTATAGGGTAATCCACATAGTGGCAACTCCCCTTTAATAGCATAGGAAGGGATTTGAAAGGGGGGATGCGGAAGGGTAGAGGAAGGTAGCCAAGAGTTAACTAGGGCCCCCGGGCTATATCTTAAGGATCCTACCCGGCATTCGCTTAAAGAAATGCAGGGAAAACCCTAGAAAAACCTGCATCAGGTAGGTCGGGCATTGGGTACTTGTCCCACGCCCTTTCGATAGCGGGAGAGGAGATTGCTGTGGGGACGCAGCATTCCCTTCTCCGTGCCTCGACCAGTTTAGGAGGCAGCTGGCCGACTATTCCAATGGGAATAGCGGACAACTCTTACTGTATGCCCAAGGTCTGTGACCCCGGAACATACACCTCTCAAAACAGGCCGAGGTGCCTCGGCTTGTGGGAACCTTAGTTCACGAATCCAACATTCGGGGCAGAAAGTATATACGTTCAGAAATCTGCTAATCGAGCTACGGGATAGAATTATGGGGATGTGCCAGCACATCAAATACTGCAATAATTGAAAGATGCCAGTCTAAAATAATAAGAGCTTCGTAATGCCTCGACCAATAAATTATCTTATGTTCCGTAGTTTATAATAGAACCTATGAGAGAGTGGAAAAAGAAGGAATCTTACTTTTCGAACACTTTAAACCTCTGTTCGTTTTCAGCGAAAAAAAGGGTGGAAAATCAGGGCTGGTTATACGAATTCAAAGACTCCTGAACAGAACAGACCTACTTTCTTCGGCTCCTACAGTTTTGTTCACCAGTCCTGACTGTCGAAAAATAGTTTTATAATGTCGACACTCCACAGAATCTCATTGAAAGTTAATATTATCTTATAATTTGTATCTTAAAAATTTCAAATGTTTTTTTAAGTGTGTATCACCTGAAGAAGGGATGGAATGTAGTGATTTGTTCTCCAGTACGAAAATGAAAAATTAAAGAATAACTAATTGAACAAATGCTTTCGGACTTACTTGCTATTGTATGTATTTTGAAACCTTTCAAATGGCAGATATTATATAGACTCAGTTTAATCCAGAGGGTAGATTTTCAGAGTATTCGCGTCTGACTCACCCGTCTGTCTGGTGCAGTAGATCAGCTGAAAGAAACAACGTGGATATTTACAGATTGAGTACCTGTTGGAAATTTGAGGAAGCCTCACCAAAATACTAATTTATTATAAATTATCCTCATTTTATATTTCAGATAAACTCTAACTCTTCGAACATATATCCACTAATATTGATCAAGATTACATCTTGACTAACAAGCTCTCAAACAATATCTGATAACATTTCCACGAACGAGTAATCAGATTAAATTAACAGTTTATCGTGGATGAGATCACAAGATTATTGCATTGTGTGTTATTTTCCTTTCAAATAGTCAATACCTAAAATATACACATCATTTGTGTCGAATGTGAACATAAAGGGAGAAGTCACCTTGCGTTTGAATCTCTGGTCTTCGTTCTTACGTTCTATTAATATGCACCGATGTTTTATCGAGCATACTACATTCAAGATCGTAACTGTTAAAAATTTCGTCACATTGATGTCTGCGGATCGTCAGCAATGAATCATTTAGAAAGTGTCGGAAGTTTTCCCGGATGCCATTGAAGGAGTGCTGCACAATGGATCCCCAACCTGTTGGACTTAAGCCGTCTCTAGGTGTTTGTCACTGCAGGTAGCTGACTACGGTGTTCCGTGGGAAGACGAGGGCGGCTCTGAAATTGAAGCACGTCTCGAGCAAGTGTCTATTTCGTGCGCGGCGGCATTTTAATTGAATTGTTAGCTTGGATAGGGGTGATGGTGCAATATGGCGGCAGCGGAGTGTGACGGGGCAGATAAGATGGCGCCAGTCGCTATCTGATAGACCAGCCTTGCAACACACAGGTGCCTGGATTATCCGTGACCCATTCGACCGATTATCTTACGTATCTAGCGGGAATCAGACCCAAAGATTGCAAATGTCGTGTAGCATTTGCGGAAATGTGGCGCTATCGTTAAACGTCCGAGACGGACTACACGAAAGATCAGGTTTTCTAATTAAAATACTCAGTTCAAATCAATTATTTAATTTTTAAAATCTTCTAAATCTTGAAAGGAGTAAATAGACCGTTCTGTTTTACACAATTCAGCTTCGTGTCATCCGCTGCTGACAACATAATACGCCGCCTAAATATTTGATCATTCTATTATTTCCCTACAGAAGAAATAGACCAACGCACAATTAACAAATTATTTAAAAGTAAAAAAGTTGATATAAATAATAATATTTACATAAATAAGAAAAGTTAAGTATTCAAATTTGTATGAAAAAACGTTTTACGTCTGTTGGTTCTATTTATTTAAATAAAATTATCCAAATAACGGGAAATTATAATTTTTCAAGAAACAAGTATCACCACGTTCCTACCATCTTCGAGGTACATTAATCATTACAACTGAATTATTGATATTAAAATATTTAAACCCAGTTATAATTAAAATTATGAAAGTACTATACCTACTATACCATAGTTACAGACCGACTGAAACAATGGGATAACTAAAAACGGAAAGATCTGTGTAACGTTTCGATCCCCGTGTACGTCTATATCAAACAATATTTGAGACCATGCTTTTCAAATGGGTGCCGATTGACCTTAAAGCTATTCCTTGCTCCGTCGAATCGTCCACGCAGTTGCAGTAAGGGTTTGTTGTCATTCATTATTGACGATGTGGCAAAGTCTATCTAATTCTCTGCTCTCATTCGCTGACATACAGAACGGTTCCCATTTGAAACCCATTATAGAGAACTAACTTCAAATACAAATATGACAAATGCAAAAACTGATTGTCATGCATACTGTTGAACCATTTTCCATCTTGTTTGGTGTTAATTGTATTATATTGCTTTTAATATGCAACATTTCAGAGGTTTTGTTTTTGGTGCATCAGGTCATTGTCTTCAGAAAAGTTAACACTTGATTAAATTCTAAACAGTGTTAAGAGATGGTCTATGTTTATATTTAGGAGCTTTTAGAGTGACTTCATTTAATGGTCGTGATCAAAGACCGTTTTGTTTGGCCAATATAACGTAAAGCACAATTTTTACAATTAACTCTGTAAACAACCTCTTTTTTCCTTTTTTAAAATATATTTATAAAGACCTATATGCTTTTATTGACAATACTATATATTTCATTTAATGTAATTTTGTGTCAAAAATGAGCTCCATAATTTTTGAAAAAATTAATTTAAAATTCAATTGTATTCCATTACCAAAAATCCTCATAGAAGTGGAAATTAAAACCATTATAATTTAAAATAAAAAATTGTTTTATGTTTTTATTATTATTTTTTAAGGGTAACAGGCTACATGAGGGTAATCCACATGGTGGCAACTCCCCTTTAATAGCATCTGAAAGGTGGGAATATATATATATAGACACACACACACACACACAGAGAGAGAGAGAGAGAGAGAGAGAGAGAGAGAGAGAGAGAGAGAGAATATGTAATGTCGATGGATTTTAGTATTTGAGAAAGTATTTCAAAGTTGGGATTTGAAATATTGTAGACGAGAGATCGTGGCGATCCATTACGGCATCCACCATATTTAGGTAGGTGAAGGTGCGTTTCATAATGAATCGCAGTGCTGATTGCGAACGATGAAATCTCTCTCCCACAGAACTAGAGGCTGAAAGTGGCGGTAAATCGCCTGCGCTAACGTGGAATAATGGTGGACGGTCAAGCAGAACTGTCTATTGTAGCAGTATTTAAAGCCGAGCAATGTCCGGAGGCGTTGAACCGAATATCCTGAGCCTTCACGCTATCTCTGGCCCTTAATAAATTCACTCCCGCCCACCCATTTGTGCAGTTTATTGCCTGTTGAATTTACGAGGCCGTCCCGATAACAAACAACGAACCGGTGATTTGATAATTAGCGTCGACTAAAATTTTAACAATGGATTGTATAAACAACAGTATTTACAAATGTGTTGCAGTTGGATTATGGTGATAAAATTTGTTAAACACTTCATGCAACCCTTGGCCGACCTTTCGGTATCACCCCCTTCAGTCCCTTTCCTATGTTATAAGAGGAAAATGGGCACTTAGTGCATTACGCTATAAATAGCCTATCAACTCACTTCTTCTTCTGTCACTAAAAAACATTTGATTAATTAGTTGAGTTATCTATTATGTTACAATAATTGCACAGAAAACATAAATTGAAAATCATCAGCCTCTATTCCATACTTCGGTTATTTTTTCTCCTCGATTTTAAAATTTTTAACCATTCAAATCATTCCACGACCCGTTATTCCATTCTGTTCTACCTACCCTTGGATCACATTCAACCCTTATGTAATTCCTTCTTAATATGTGAACAATACGGTTATTAGCTGTACTAATAACTTCAACACGTTTTTATTCTACTTATAGTCCCATCAGCTGCTAAGGTTCATTAGTGACTTTCTACACTCGTATTTCACTTGGTCGTGGAACTAATTCGTCGGGGTTCTCGGTATGGTATGTTGTTTTTGTAACAGATTATCGGAAAGTTAAGGTTTCTAGATTTTGTCTTCTCAGAAAATACGGGCTTCACATTAGTTTCCCTTCTCCTTACATCGTTTGTGAAGGTGACTGTGACTGTCAGTGCCATGTAGGAAATTCTGTTGACTCTATTCAGGAAGTTAGTTTCAAACCTACTTTAACTGTGATCGAGAATGGTCTCGTGTGTAAATCTCGTCTCACGGATCAGCTACTGAACTGTTAACGTAATCATGACAGCCTTCATCTCGTTCCATTTGTCTATGATTTTCATATCCATTTAAAATCATTCGTACTCTATAATCTCGTGGTGACGAACAGAGTTTTTAACTATAGGAAATCTCCCTTATTTTTGTATGATATACTCTTATTTCATCCTGATAAAACAATCTTCCAGTTGATACCACAATGTTGACAAAAATTCCAAAAACTTCCAGAAATTATTCTGTGTCTAATTTGGCGGTTACCTTTTTTTGTGGATGTTATGTAACGAAAATGTAAAAAAATAATATTTTATACCAAGATACCTCCGTGACCCGATCGTAGTTCAAATCTGTTGGAGGCGTTCCGTTGCAAAGTGATCTTATTAATCCAATACGCCTTAAGCTCCTCGGTAGTATTGCAAACGTACACAATCTTTTTTGACCGAAGATGGGGATGAAATTCAACCAATGCAATCTTCAGCGTCAGTAATCAGACAATTATTCAGTTTTTTTAGGACGAATAATATTCATACAGTCTCCTTCCTTGGTTAGTGGTCGACTCGTATATCCAACTAATTCGAGTAACGTTTCCCATATTTTCCTTGTATGACTTCCAGGGAAATGCCAGAAAGGATCTAAGTTCTTCAGATCTCCCAACATCCTTTGCCTTTTTTGTGGCTTCTGACGAAGGGTGTGCGTCTGAATCCGAGCTCCTCTACAAAAAAGAAACGATCATTAGAATTTCTCTATTTTACTTTAATTATTGTATCGTATCGGTTTTTTTTAAGTATTAACTTCTTTTTGTATATAAGAAATAACTGACAGAGATAATTTCGTATTTTCCATTGTATTCAAGAAATGATTACGAGTAAAAGTAAGATAAAATCCCACGCTTTCGGGATTCAAGGATTCAGGACTCAATTAAAACAATTGAAAATCCAGCCATGGATTCCAAACAAGTGCCAACAAAGATCAAAACAAAACAGAAACACTGTTATAATGAACTACACGTGAGGCACAGTTTTGTTTGCTTCGCTTGGCCTACACAGCACTGTCGGAGTTATTTATGTAGATAATTTTGGCGACAGCCGATCTGGAGGAAACGAGTTTCGCTAGCTAAGGTCAGTGAGTATTTGTAATCGTATTTATGCCGTAGATGGCGCTGTCTCGCGAAGAACTGCGCGCGCCTCTCGCGGCAGACGGCGGAAGTACTCTCGCAATACAATTAAGAAGCTTCGCGTAATACTTCTGCTAATTGAAACTTTCTCGTGACTCGGAGACACGTAACCTTTAGCACTCCTCGCCGTTGCTCTTGTACCAATTATTAACGGCTCTCACATTTCACGACCAGCGATCCGAACACTAGAGAGCAAAACCTTCACATTTCGGCGCGATCACCTCCCGTCTCCCTACTATGCATTTTCTGATCTCGTTTTAAACTTTCAGGAAGAAAGAACTAGGATTATTTGTATTCAAACTGTTTGCTTGGAATTACGTTGGCAGATATTCGTCGAAAGTTCGCGCATGTAAAATTTGTTTGGTTAGAAAGGCCTGTTGCGACGCCCACAATATCTTTAAGTGCAACTTAACACAAACCTAAAGTGACGCCAAGTATCATGTAAACAAAAGTACCATTTCATAACCGTTAATAATTTTTGAAACTACAGCCAAATCTGTGACGTATCAGTTTCCGTCTTCAAAATACTACGTTCTTATAGTTTTTCGTGATAACTGAGATTACCGATTAGAAGTATATTTGCAAATTTAACTTGGATTGGATAATTAGGTGCAACTAAAGCTGTAAACAGTTTTATCAACAGTATAAGGAAAAATGAGTGGAATATTAACCTTTTTAATAAATAAATCATGTTAATATTAAAATGGTTTACAAAATTATAAAATCTACTACGTCTGTGTTAAAAAGTATACTAATTAGATATATAAATAGCCAAAAACTGCCAAAGCAACTCCAACCTGATTATCGAAATGGGGAGGCCTGTTCGACGTTTATATCTGTTGTAATGCTTATTTATATAAAGAAACCATTTATGGCCTTATAGAGATACTTTTTATTTATATTGTAAAGACGTTTCGATACCTATTTTTACTTTGTACAATTATACTATAAATCTAATAATTTGTAAATACCTCCTCTTTAGGAAAAAAACCTGAAGAAGTTACAAAGAGATATCGAAACGTCGTTACAATGTAAATAAAAAGAGCCTGTATATCATCATCAATTAGCTTATTTATGTAATTAGAATGGTTATATTTCGGGTAAATTATCAGACAGCTCCGGAGTGGATGAAATGCCTGTTGAAACAAATGAGGTAGTGTTTAACTTCCAATTGAAACGGGCTTCTCTGCATATGACGTATTAACAGACGTCATACTCTAAACCTGATTACAGAAAAAAGAGGGACTTATCGGCGACAGATATCTGTTGTATTACTCTGTGGTGGAACAATGCTGGCGGTACTGCGTGCGTAAATGCTGTTCGGTAGTGTCAAGAGCTTCACCAACACAAAGAGAAAAAAAACCTGTCTTGTGAGCCACCATCCGGCCATCGTAGTTCTTCGGTTTGTGGATGCGGGTTTCCGGTCTGGAGGTTTTGTTGCTCGCTGTGCTGTTGTCAACGCCGGTGACAGTTTTCGCTTTACATATTAATATAAAAATCAGAATAATAAGAAGAGTTTTTCTAATTAGTTATTAATGTAATCAAGACTAAAGAACCCGCGAATAATACATAAAAAAGTATTAAATGAAGTAAGACGTTAGTTTCGGATATTGAATTAAGATTGTGGAAGGTTTCCAAAACTGTGGGTATGGAAATGAAACCTCAACTTTTGGTGTAGCCGAATGTTGTAATTTTAATTATACAGTCATAAATAAGGATTGAAGTAATTTTACAAAATATGGGGAGGCTAAGGAGAAGATGTGACTTGTAGCTAGAATGATGAAAGACGCTCAAAATTAAAATGAAGCATGGCAATAAGGGTTAATAAAGCAACTAGTTAAAGAGGAAGATGTGCGTAGTACGCACTGTGATACAATGCCGGTTTTGAAAGCAACTAGTTAACGATGATATGCGTGGTACGCTCTGCGATTTGAAAGGGTTGGTCCCAAGTATCCGCGTCAACACCGAAGACTTAATTCAAAATCAAGGTGAAGGTATGAAAATATTAAATATATCAGTATAGAAAACTTTCGAATGGATCAAGAATCGAACCCGAGAACTCCCGCTAAATTTATTTTCATAACGTCTATGTCTCCATCTTGAGAAAGCTTTCCTCCCTATCCTTGAGTTGGAAAATATTTTATTAGCCACTGCAGAAATATCTCAATTTTGATTACGTAAATCTCTAATAGCTGCTTTCTTCATTCTGCAATAATGAAATTAGATGCCAAATAAATGCGATTTATCAGATGATGTTTCGAAACAGTCTTTTAGTTTCTCAGAATAAACAGGGAACTGAATGAATCATTGCTGCTACCATCTCAAATAAAGTGAAACACCACCAACATCGATCCCATTTTTTATTATCCAAACAAATAACCAGTGTCAAAAGATTATGGCAGAAATTTTCAGTTAGTTGTCTTTTGTATAAGTGTTCAAATTCCCATTTTCGTTTCAATTTAAATGGAATCAACTGCTTTGCATAATACTTGTTCGCATGATAATTTTAAAGGAAAGAGGGAGCAAACGGAAAAGCTGTTCTACCGTGCATTAACATTTCATTCACATTAATATTCTCGAAATAAAACAGATCAAAGTGACTGATGATCAGCCAATACCAGCATTCCCCTGATTATATTAATAAACAGTTTGTTATGATTTTATTGTGTGATAAAGTTTCACTGCACGTGACTGGTCGAGTCCTTGATTACTAATTACGCGGATAATTTGAGGAACGGAGAGCAGGCGCCAGCAGGGTAGGCAGATTGCGAGGTTCGTTGTTCCCGGTGCAGTCGCGTTACGTAAGAGAGACCTTGAACATGGCGGCAGCCGTTGCGACAAAGGCTGAGTCAGCGCGCATACCTGCCACGATGCATCAATTAGCTCCAAATGGTACACTTCTCCCCGCGTGAGAGACCCACTTTAAAAACAAAACTCAAATCACGGAGCTTACGACACTCGCGGCCCGTCATTACGAAACGCGGCTTTGCAGCAAATCTGCGTCTGCTTTCGTCGGGGTGAAAAACTAGAACTGCTCTTACTATTATTGTTTTTTGTTGTTGTTTTTTTCGTTTGCTGCCTACGGCGTTTAATTTAACTTCAGAAATGTTATCGTGAACGGCGATGACAAGAATGGTACTTGAAAACTTGTATACGTATGACTCACATGAATGCCTTGACCGAGATAGAATTCTCCGGCTTTGACTTTTATTTTGGGTAAACTGTCTCCATGATTTTCAGTAGACTATAATATAAACAACTGGATTTGGAATTAAATAGAGATAAAAATATCAGGGAGGAACAAACCGTTGATACAATTTTAGAAACAGTAAATGCATTGTTTACCTTAAGCAATAGAGGAAGAAAGACTAAATGTAATTGAAAATTAAAATGAAAAAAATTATTCGTTTTACGTCTTATTGAAAATAATGAATAAGAAAGGCAGCCAATTCTTACAAAAAAATGATAATACAAATACCACACAACGTTTCTGAGATCCTTGTCCCTTTCGTCAGCTACGAAGAAGATCCTAGAGCGACACAACTGCACTTGTCACTTGACAAAACTGAAAAGCCCCAGACAAAAGAGTGACAATATAAATACCACACAATGTTTCTGGGATCCTTGTTTGAGTTTTGTCAAGTGACAAGTGCAGTTGTGTCGCTCTAGGATCTTCTTCGTACCTGACGAAAGCGACAAGGATCCCAGAAACGTTGGGTGGTATTTATATTATCACTTTTTTGTCTGAATGGGCTACCTTTCTTATTCGTAATTGAAAATTATCTGACATTCTTGAAATTATCACATAAATATTAATGGCTTGATGTTATCGTTATATAATATTATTTCTATATTGTAGAGTATTCGTTGGCATGTAGCCCATGGATGTTTGTTTTTTAGTACATGAAGAGGTCCTAACGTAAAGACGAAACGTTGTGTTTATCTATGGAAAGTTTTCATTTCTCTAAATTATGCTTATACTTCATGCCTTGTAACATAATCTTGTTTCAGATTTCTCGTCCCTCTAGGTAAAAGGAAAATCCGAGAAAACCTTTATCAATTGCTTTCACGCGATCCACAGCAAACATTTAATGTAAAATATAGGAATTTTCTGCAACTGTTCCCAAAATTCAGTTTGGGAAACGAAGAAAACAGGTTTTCTCTACTAATATAGTAGACTATAACTCGAAGGGAATTAAGATTCCCGCACCTTAGAATTGAATCCATCCGCTATCCTCCAAATTTATTATGTTCTCCACAAATTTATGTTCGAGCTTCCTATATGGATCTTTAAAATAATATGGAAGATCGCATGCCAAATCGAAGACTTTCTTAAGATTGTATTATTCTGAGGTCGCAAAGTACGAATACTGGGAATAAAAATTAATAGGAATGGATAATCTACCCAAGGATAAGTTAGGAGTTGAAACAAATGGTTGGAACTGTAATGAATAATTACGTGACGCAAAAATAGGAAGACATTTAATTTAAAGCTAGGTTCCAATATCATGGAAGAAGTTAATGAATTTTTCCGTTTCAAAAGGAGAATAGGTTTCGAGAGAGTGGATTAAGGAAATATCTCGTCGAAAATGTAAAATAACAGGCTAATAGAGCGCTCACTACGAAGAGAAACACATTAGTCTGATTGCAGAATAAGTTTCTTAAAATACGAATGTGTGGGTTGTATTGACGTGAAAGCCTGAAGTTAGTAGACTGCGGTGATACAGAAGAATGTTGTTTCTTAAAGGGACCAATAAATTAAGGAACAAGGAACTTTTAGAAAGTATCAACGATAGAAGAAGGCTTCGGAGCATGCTAACAAGAACACGCTCAGGGATTAGTCAACTCAAAGATGGAAGATAAAGTTGCAGGGCAATAATACCGGAGAAAGGGAACCTGCGTTTACAATATACGGATCAGAAAATTAGTAATGTCGGATGTTGGAAATACTGGAATCATAATACGGAAGACAAGCACCGTTTTAAAAATTTCACTAGACTGGTGACAGCTGAAGTTTTATTAAAATTGATAAAATCCTGGTATCAATTATATTTATTATCTGTGTAATTTTTTTGTTAGTATGAAATGATTGAATGAGATTTTTCTCCAATTAATTATTTTGGCTTCGTATCCAGAGTTGCGTCACTTCTAATTATAAAATGTAGTTTCTGGTTTAATTCTATTTCGTACGATTCCGAAGACGTGTTAAATAATAATTTAATATACTTGGAGCAGATTTATTCTAGTTTAATTTCGATTATATTAAAAAGTAACTATAAATAAAATTACAGTGTAAGAGTAATTTTTCACTAATTTTACAATTCGTGCTTTACGAAAGAAGGGAAATCGCCTGTAAGTGATAACGTAACTGTCAGCCGCTTCGTTCTTATGTACTACTTTAACATTTTACGTTTCTCCTCCAATGTAGCATTATACTGTTATTAATCACAAGTGGTGAAGTGTTGGCTCCCCGAATGTATCCCTTTGTCTGGTCATATTTACCTAACTTCTGTTTCCCAACTTATGGATATGTTTTTCCATCAACTTTTTCTATAGCAGGACAATATACCTACTACTTCCAACATTTTCTTTCCAGTTATGCTATCAAAAATCCAGGGTTAATTTGCACACACTTCAGTTAAATCATATCTATGAATTATTTTATACAGAAAAAACCGATTGAATTCTCGTTATGAACAACTTTTTACTTTACTTACTGCAGCTTTGACACTTTCACACCAGCATCCATCGCGGGTTGTCTTTCTCCTCGTCTATCAGATGTAAGTTATTTCGCAGAATCTGAATAAAAAATCAGTATTATAAGTTAGCTAATATTCATAAATTTATTTTTCCTTTGTTTCGTATTTTTCTATTTCACTAATTTTTCAAATCTTTATTTGTTCGTAAACAAAAGTTCATACTACCAGAATATACGTAGTGTTCCAAAAGTAAACAACTAATTTGTTAAAATTGGGCAATTTAAAACTCTCATGTCTCGTTATGTTTATAAAGTTTAAAATGTGAACTAAATATTTTGTGTGTGTGTTATATTTCAAGTACCAAAATAGGAACTTAGTTTTGGGACACTCGGTGTTTTGTGATTTTGAAAATTCTGACAATTGTTATCCTCCAGTACGATTTATTTATGTCCGCGATGAAATATCCCCCACGTAGATGACCGCCACGTGAAAGCAGAGTAGGGTGGAGCAGGTCTGAGATGACTCCTGATCCAAGAATGCGGCAGGTAGAGCTACCTGCAGACAGGTACGAGCACAGGTACAAGTGCCACACAGACAATACGCCGCCCCAAGCCCTCAAACCCCAGGAATTCACACATAATAATACTCCACACTTTGCCAGCTTCGCATCGCTTTATCAGCGCACGATGTTAGGACCTCGGTATGAACTTAAATGGCAAGTAGAATAATACCGACGTATTTTTATTTCAAATTACATGCAACGTACCTTTTAAGGGATTGAATTGGCTGGTTGTTTTAGCTTGTGTACGTAAAACAACCTGCGACCCGATTATAGTCACGGCGTGGAAGTTACGCGGGCGAGATAATCTATCTTCGTGTCAAATATGGGGCTGGTAAGGCGAGCCTGGGAAATGGAAACGAGATGCCCAGATCGAGCGTATTACTATTGACAGCGGGAATGGCTTTATCCGCCAACCGTAATTATACATGGCACCACCCAAAAAAAAAATCTAACCCGCCTAATGTCCTGGCCGCGGCTGTAGTTAGATTATATCCAGTGACAGGTCCTTAGTATCTAACTAAAATTCTGTAGCAGTGATTAAAAAAAACCGCAAATTCTTCTTACACATTCCCTATAAATAAATAATAAATATATTTTTACGAAGACTAGGTTATTATTATTCAAATATTTTTTTCGTTTCTTGCTTAACAGCAAGACTCACTGAGGACCAGCCACCTTTCACCTGAAAATTTGTCCGAATAGAGTGGTAAGGTGTTCCAGGCCTAGTTTTCTTTCCGAGTTCCGGATTTCCACATATTTCTCTTTTCAGAGGTCAGCGTGCTGCCTGACCTTGCCTCAATGAACTTAGCTTCACTTCAGCTTACCGAACTATGAAAACAGTAACCTCGAACTTTCTGAAATAATTTGGAAACATATGCTTATTTCTTGACATTATTTTCAAACAATTATTCGACTCTTACGATACAGCACGGTCGTTCTCAAGATGTGATTCATCTGAGTAAACTTCGCAGATTGCGCAAAAGTCCAGTCAGCTTTCTCCTCTCTGAAAGCGTCTCCAGTCTCTACGCGTCAACTATATGTATTAAAATAAATTAATTCTTTTTTTTACCACGTTGAAATCTTGAACAATTACAGCTCGATAAGAAGTCGTACAAGGGCGCCGCCAACTTACGGATCAGACGGGACTATTACTAGACTACGTTTTATATTTAAATCCATATGAAACGTGGCACGGAATTGCTGGAAGCAGTCAGTTGAGCAATAATACGTATTTTGTGGAACGAAAGTGCTTGAGAGTCTTAGGAGTGAAAATAATTATAAAACGGAGTAAAAGGGGGTGTTAGGCAAACCGGTAAGCCGGTAAATTGTATGGCCTCTATGGCGTATAATTGCACAGCTCATCTTACATCCTCTTCCCCTGCATGCAAAACTACCAGATCTACAGAAAAAATTGGCGATTTCGGCAATGAATCAAACATTAACATTAATTGGCAAGGAGAAAGATTTCCACGAAATTGTGTGACGCATTTAAAGCGCTTTGGCACGCATACAAATATCATAAAAAAATTAAAATTATTAAATATAAGCTTTTATTAAAAAAAATGTTACGCATGTATCGTAATGACATATATGGGAAACATGTTAGTTGAATAATGGGTAGGGAAAATGTTCAATTACAAATCTATCAGGAAACTATTGAATTCCCATAAAAACTATTATTTTTGTAATTTTCCAGTACTGTTTTTGCCCTTAGCCAGCCTCTTCATATCTCAGTAATTCCTACAGCCTACATTCCTAATCATCAACTCGTTTATAATATGATCGCTGCCTTCTCGAAATATTTTTTCCCTTCACTGTACCTTGTAATAAGTATTTTACATTGATTATTAAATATTATAGAAGTAAAGCGCATAGTTAAATTTTAGCACTTGGACAGTTGAACACATTGGAAGTAGAAAAAAATAAAGATATATGGGCAGTCTTAATGTTTCTCCATTGTAGTGCGTATCATGGCACACTTTATAGAGGTCACATTTAAGTCCACATAGCTTTAAAATAAACTTTACGATCACAGTTCAACTAATAAAGCGAGTGTACGAGTAGTGGTACATTGTCAGAGTACTTAACCGAATATCAGCCCATATGAAGCTAAATTATCGCAGCGCAAAAATAAGCATTACAAGAGTTATCCGCTGTTCCCATTGCGTCCACGCAGAAAATCCACTCCAGTCATTGGAAAGACGTGGGTCAACAATCGGAAGTCCTACCTACCTGATTTTTACTACTTTTTTCCCCGTAACACATTTAACAGAATTGCCAGCTAGGATCCTTGACATTTAGCCCGGGCTGGAGGGGGCAGTTAACCCTCGGTTACCTTGCTCTCCCTTACGCATCACCCCTTTCTATCACTTATGTATAAAAACCATCATATTTTTGAGCGTGAAAAACACGATTTTCTTGCGTGTTCACCCACTGCAATTGAGTCGATCAATCGAGTTGTAACTTTTCACAGCGAAATAATGCATTTAAAGGTCTAGCACATTAACAACGCAACACAGCATAGAAAATAATTCCTAAGTTACAGAATTACAATCTTTTTTTTCTGTTAAGGTAAGAGGCCCCTACATAGATTAAAAAGAAGGCTAAGTTCGACTTTTAAAAAGTGACTGTAACAGATAAACTATGCTTGATGGAAATATTTTGAATACATATAGGGAGTCACAGGACTCTATATTCTCTAATTACATTTCTCGTGAGAGAGGAAATATACACGATGTCCAGTGCTTTTCGAGTTGGTTACAGTTCGAATGCTCTAATGGGGAGACTTTCGCAGCAGGTTGAACGTGAGCAAGATTCATTACTGTGTTGCAGTGAGAGACCGATCCGCGTATAGGAGCGATAAACAAAGCCGACACCCGGAGTGCGGAGCTATTAGTGAGTCGTGACCCGCCCTCGATCCGATCTTTGGGCGAAATTGCGCCAGATGGCGCACGCGAAAGCGTTGATTGCGGGAACAGGCACAATTTTGCCTGGCAGGAGCAGGAGGCCAGATTTCTATCGTCCGCTTTAAACGTCCGTCGGCTTTTACGGCGGTATTCAAATTTGTTACATACAGTATAAGCGTGAATTAGAATCCCGTGTTACATATTTTTAAAAGCACGCTGAGTATTTATTTTCTTGAAAAACTCCTTCATGCGGAAGTATGTAAGAGAACGACTGTCGACGAAAAAGGCGCTTATATATTATACTTTCCAATAAAACATTCTCATATTACAATGGTTGAATGTGCACAGTTATTATTTAATGAGTGAACGTTTGCCGAACTCAAACAATCGGAGAACATCATGCCTTACGACTGTTTTTATGGCTGTGAAATATGAGTGTTTAATTTCCCTCATATTAGAACGTAAGGAATGATTTATTAGCGTATTAGTGAGATACAAATGGCACATCGACTTCAGGAGTCGTTTCACCATAATTCACACAAGAATAACCTCGCGACTCTCGAAATTTATAGGCAGCGAATAAATTATTTATCTCGTAAGTATCTCTCTATCAATCTCAACTGTCAGAACTATTTTATAGACAAGGTCAAAGAAGTTTAAAAATTATCCTGATATTCGGTTTCTAATGCCAGCCATTGCAAAAGAACAGTCCCTTAAAACTGTCATTCAGTAATCCACAGGTAGGTAGATAAACAGGCACCATCCTGACTCATCGACCAAAACTAAGACATATCTGTGTTTATGCTATTATTTTATATAGGGCCGATTAAGTATGTTTTCAAATCTGAACGCGGGATTATCTTACTTCAAATACATGTGTACCACCTGAATCGTTCTAAGGGCAGAAGAATATTTGAAGTAAAGTTAAGATCACTATTTTAAACACTTAGAAATACTCCATAAGTAATCCAAAGCCACTTGCAGTCCTCAATTTTTCAGCTTTATTATAAATTGCAAACAATACATTATAATATAGTAGCTTTCTGTCCTCCTGGCAATTTTCATCTCAAATATTTGTTAAATTACATATTTTAAGCAATACATAGATTTTACATCAAATTACAATTGCTTTTTATTATAAGTAAATCAAATATGTTTGTACATATACCAGTATGAATATTTTACAGTCTCTTAAAGCATGTAATAATAAGAAAGTTCGCCAAATACAGACAAAATTGTTATAATATAAATGCACAGAACGTTTCTGGAAGCCTAGTTCCTTTCTTCAGGTGCAGAAAAAACGCAAGAACATAGAGAGAGACAATGCACACGTCGGTTGACAAAACTCAAAATCTCTTAAAGTATGCGTTGGGTGGCACTATCCAATGTCAATTTTAACAATGTTTTACGTCAATCTGAAAACACTTTGCATCCTCACCGGCCCTCAAGTTGCCTTAAAAACTACTAAAACCAATTTATGTACTTTTTCGTGTTCGGATTTTTGATTTAACACATTCGCATACATCGTTCTCATCACGCCAACCTCATTCCTCTTCTTCATAAAATTGTAAAATTGAGGACTTCATGCGGTTTTGGATTACGTACTTGTAAAGTTTCCGAGTGTTTTTTGTTCGGCTCCAGCATGTAGGCAATCCTAGAGGCTTGCTCATTCGCGTGCTGTCAGATCATCAGGCGCCGGCCAGTGTTGTAATTGGATGTCATAAAATTATATATCCTGCCTAGCAGCGTCCCATTCAACACGCTAACGGGGGGTCCAGCAACCTTTGCTTGTAGGGTTGTACCTGAACTCGATTTAATAACTGTCGAGGAAGTCGTTTACTGGAACACGAGCTCGGCGTCAGTACATTTCCTCTGGAGACTGAATAATTCTGGATGGAAGGGTCCATTGATCGGAGTCTAGCGTCGTAAAGATCCTGGTCTGGTGTGAGAGAGATATACATCTCAACATTTCACTAAATTAAGCGCTTTTATTTCGAGATACACATATTGAGGCTTAGCGAACATAGATATTTTATCATATTTGGCTGATTAACAATGATAATTTCATAATATAAAATAGCCAAATGACTGACAAAATGAAGTGATGATATAAATACCACAGAACGTTTCTGAAAAATTATCATTCAGTGATAATTTCAGTTGTAGATGATACCTCGGCTTGAATTATTTTCAGTTTACATTTGTTTGGAAACATAAATTTGTTAAACGTACCGAATAATCCAGTTCATTTCGAAGAGCAGAAGTAAATTAACATATATTAAAATTTCTCATATTGGAATACCAGTAGAAACAACAAACTATATAATGCAAAAATACATCGGATAACATTATTTTTAACTAGTCCCGAAATGACTTGGTCATAAATAAGTTATGCATTTTACTTTTGATGGATTTAATTATTTTTCGTGCATATATTGGACATATACTAGACATAAAACAAGGGCCTGATTTGTAAGTAGTTTCTATAAAATACAAATTACTTCATAAATATAATTAATTGTATATTTTCCCATTGACATTGCAATGAGAAAATTAGACTCGACAATATCAACTACCTGTGAACTACCAATGAAGTATATCCGTACGAAAGCCGTGGTACTTCCTTATGTGTATGACTGAGGATCGAATAAAATTGCCGTCATCCTTATTTGTGTTTTATGTACTTTCACAAATTATTTCGGATTAATTCCTAATACCAATCTTCTCTACTTACAGAAAATAGATGGGTATTTGCCACGCGCATTACAAATAATCTTTAGCATATACCCGCTTTATTATGTATTTATTAATAAGTGCCCACGTTGAAGCATAAATATAAAATATGATAGCTGCATGTTATATAACTCTGAGACTTGAGTTTATTTAAATAACTCCGAAGTACTGCGTAGGAAATTATTCCCGATCTTGATATTTACCGAAATATTATCAATACCAAAGTAAATAAATTATTGTAGTTGTCAATGAATTACACTGTAGAATAACGAAATATGAAACACTAACGTCGCTTCATTAACGTTTGCCTGCGAGTCAACGCGAAACTTATAGGCCAGGTTCGTGATGACTCGTTGTGACGTCACTTCACTTCCGTTGCAGTCATTTCTTTACGTTACGCTAGGATTACCCGACACGACGATGATCGATTGAGGATAATTGGCACCCCGGCCACGTGCCTCCCCAAATCACACATACGAAGATCCTTGGACGGTAATAGTCGTGTACATACTGAATATAGTACGGAAAAAAATAGTTACATTTGTTTCGACAATAATAATATAGCAATACAACTGTATCTGAACACCTAATTTGATCTAATCCTTTATAAGTATGAAATTGCTTCCACAAACCCCTTTAAAATCCCTTCCCATGCTATTAAAGGGGAGTTGTCAGCACGTAATTTACCCTCGTGTAACACTAAAAATAAAAAAAGAGGAATGACAAATGATTTAAATTGCAAAAATATCAAAAGCAGATCACTGAAGCGTATACTCAAAGAATAATTATAAGAAATAAATAACATTTATAATAATATTCATATAAATAAATATACGCCTTGATTCAGAAAATTATGTCTAATAACGAAAAGTTAAGTAAACGACGTTCTGTACTGTTTTAGGATCTCTTCAGGTTAAATAATTTTGTATATAAATCACGCAAATAAATTAGTTTGCCGGTTGAAACACAATCATTAAACCTGAAGATGTCCTAAAAGAGCACGAAACATCGTTTATTTAACTTTTGTTCTTAAACATAACAATCTGACTCAAGGTCGTATATTTATTTTTTATGAAAGAATAATAGCTTGAGATTGTCGCTGAGTTAATTAATTGCCGAGAAAATTCGAGTAGGTGATAGATAGTAAACTCGAACCTCGTTCGTGTATCCTGATGTTTCGCTATGGCGACCTCCGTCAGATCAACTCGTAATCTATCTACACAACATGCGAGCATATATTATTATTGTGTTTTCTTCGGAAATGTGGGACGCCATATCATTGTCGCGCACCCATAAATAGCTGTGTTTTTTTGTGATAGGCAGCTGGGCCGGCGCCAACCTAGTAACGCCATTCACGGCGCGGCGGACCTGTTCCCTGCAGCCTGCAAGTGACAAATTAGCTGCACGGGGCTGAGCTAAGGAGGTCACTTTCTAGACCGTACTCTGTACTCCAACACTGCCAGTCCTGTCGGCGCTGGGGTACACAAGCTTCCTATTGTTCCTCCTTGGACTCTCCGGCTGTAAGATTTTGCTCAACTGCTTCGATATACTTTTCCAAGTGATAACAATGGGAAGGAACCAATGGGTACGGATTTGATATTTGTCCATGAGAGAAGAAAGTATCTGAAAGGGAAAGAAAGCAGAGGAGCTGTCATTCGTGTATAGCCAGAATTTGTTGAACTGTTCTGACTAGGAACCTTCTCCCATTCTTTCCTCTAGCATACGCAGTAGAGAACCTGTTAAAATGCCCGCCAATTAACGTGCAATGACAGCTTACTCAAGAGAAACTTGATACGTTTTGAGACCTACTAAGTGCTAGCCTATTGTCTTGCTATCGAGAACATAGTACAGGTAAACGTACTTTATTATTCTAACACATTTCAACACAATCGGCCCAATAATTTTGTTAAAAAATCCTCCTCTGTGACATCCGACTCGCATCTGTAGTGAACGTCAGAGAACAGCTCCGAGAAGCATTCTTCAGGATGTCAAATAAATCCGAAAACTTTGTGCATTTGTAACTGTTTGACGAACATTGTTCGACCGATGTGTACTGAAAGACGAAGAAGTGAAAGAGCATCTCTTTTCTGTAGTTACAAAATCATCGTCAGCTTTGGAACTTAACATCTTGATGGCTGCTTCACACATTAACGGATTGCGCTGAATTGGGTAAAAGAATAAGTCGTGGACCAATTTTCTATGCGAGAGTTCTTGGCACGTTTTTGGCATAATTAAAGGACACATTGTCTGAATGTATTACGTTGAACGTCACTCAATTGTGTGGATGATTTCCCTAAGAAAGCTTGGCAAAAGGAAAACGGTCACGCTTACTCTGCCAGAAAATGAGATTTTTTTTCTGCCTCTAGACAGCTCGTGCCCTTAGTTCTTGAGAAGGGAAAGGTTTACGGGAAGTTTCATGACGGTCGGCCAAAGAAAGTTTTGCGGGGGAGACTCTTGCACCATCACATCGCGTCCGCTCACGCAGCCAACGTCATCATTCAGTTTTTGGAGTCTACCGAGGCTAAGTTTCTGATTCATCCACCCCACATTCCCGATCCCACAGAAGGTATTGAAGGCCGATTTCCATCTTTAAAGAACGAGTTCGTGACTATAGAAACGAACTTTCATGAAATCAAAAATATATCTGGAAACTTTTGTGTTGAAACTGTTTGCAATAATGCAAATGGTGTATAGAAGTCCGTGTTGAATACTTTGAGAAATTTAGGCAATTAAAAATATTTTATACTGCGAAATACAAATTTGTACCTGACCGCTTCTTTTGTGGGCACTGGATCAGGCTGGATCCTTTACTTGATCAATAAATAAAGTGTTGTTCTAAAAAAAAATTGACAACTGTCGTGGATTTTATATTCTCGATCCCGGCCTATCTGTGTGAAATAGAGTGGTTGATAGATAAAAAGTCCGGTATTAAGTTTCTTGTGGTTTCAAGACTCATGAATTTCAGGACAATGTCGGAAGATCTGACGTGGAACAATACTTTTTTTAACAAAGTTTTTGACAAAATATAGCGAAGGGCGGTCCATGTGACATGAAACTACCTGCCAATTTCAGAAAATAGATTTAGAATTCTGTATTCTTCGAAAGTATCCCATTAATAATGTTTGGACCACTTCTGATAACGCTCATTATGTAGTGTGACTTTACATATACGTATTGGTAGAAATATGTACGTTATGTATGTCCCGCATACACTAGTAAACGGCATAAGTCATTCAAGTCAAACGTGGCACACATGGTAAACTTGGTACTGTGGAACCACTGTGGTTGTCAGCCATCCCTATCACTCCTAGGAGTGGGAGTAATAAGGGAGTGACATTTAAAAATAATGATAATACGATCGATATTAGTGTCTTAAACGCTGAAATTAAAAACATTATCAATGTAATCGTAGTTTAGAGTCATGCTAGGGGTCGTTAGGCGCGGGGGTGATAAGGGGTGGGAAAAATAATGTTATTGTGTAAACCAACGTTTTTGTGTTTACAGCGTTAAATACCGAACTTCACCAGGCCAGTTAAGTTGTCTGGTGGTGAGAAAGCTTGAAAGGTGAAAAAATGGTCCAAAATGACCCATATTAGAGTCAAATCAATTGTTTTCGATGCCAAAGAGATGACGTGAAACACTGAATATCACGTTTCAATCACTCGTTCATATGCAGCGGAGATCAAATATTCGTGATGACCAATATCTTAGCGTTAATTACATTTCCGTTCTAGTATAAAATTGATATAACTAAATATTCGGCCAACGACGGACAATCGGCTAGTTGTCCGTAAATTTATAGGCGATAAAAAATCATTCAAACAATTCACCGGTTTAAATTCTGCTATCAAAAGTGTTTCAATTAGAAGATCTGTATGACAAATCAAATACTCCTTGCGGCAAACTAAATTATACTTTTCACTAGTTAAAAGTGCCCATCGATGTATGCCGAAATCCCGACTTCTGTTTGTATTCCCTTCATGAGGTTACTTGCACATAATAGTAATTTTCATATTCCGCTGTCCCTTCTTTGAATAGTTTTCCGAGAATGACATCCGCTTGCAATATAAGGAACAGATAGCTAATATTTACCACTCCCTGGGAAGTACCCGGTTAATCTCTTCCACGGAAACAGTCCACCTCTCCTGTTCTAAGCATTGCAGATTTTTGCTGTCTCATCTTAAAGTTTTCAGAAATTTTCTGTTGCAATAATTAATGAGCAACGGTTGTCTCCGTCATTGTGACGTTGAAGCTTGAAACAGCTCCTCTCTTTGGCATGTACTGAAAGAAGTATACCATGCGTATGTGTTACAGAAACGCGAGAAAATCTCACAGTAGAAATTTTATTTTCTTTGTTCGGATCTTTGGTTATAACTGGTGTAATCCTCGGTACTACTAAACTATTCCTATATGTTTTCACGCCTTTTTATTTTTGCGTCCATCAAATTTTAGTGTATAACTATTTCCACTAATTTTATGATAGTGTTTAATTTGCATTTCTACTTTGTTTGTGATGAAGTTTAGTGCAAATTAACAAAGTAAACTGTCTGTTCTGTTAGGTATGAACTATTTAAGATTGAGTTATATCTGAGTGTACTCAGGCATACCTATTCTGATCTTTTGTTTGATTACTAACGTAAATTGAATGTATGGAATGTATGGAAGAAAATTACCTGTGTTTTATTATGACTGGCAGTTTACGTATGAAGAAAGAAAATTGGTGAGAGAAAAATAGCAAAATAGGGAAAGCAGACATAATAGACAGACATAGATGAATGAACAGTCAATACAAGGAGCAAAAGATGTGTGAAAATCGAGTTATATTACAGAAATTTTGAAGATATACGACGCATTTTAACCTGTTTATATCAGACTGGAGCATGTGGTCTTCTTTCCGAACTGACGGATTCTGATTGCGTAGGAAGTGAAGGGCGTCGTTGTCGCTGGAGTTCCGTCGCGACACATTCCAGTCTATTTATTCTTGGCGTCTCGAATAGTGACTGTGAGGCAGGCACTAAGCTCCCATTACTACTAATATCCGAGTCTACTCACCTTCCTCCATCACGCCCCGCGGCTCTCGAGGAATCGAAATATCACATTTCCTGGCAAACAGGGGCTTCCCTCTCCCCAAAAGATTGAGATAGCAGCGTCTAGAGCACACACAGGCACATTCCACGATCTCTCTCTCTATACGACACGAAGCACACCAAGTGGATACAGTAACAAACAGTAATTTAAAAAAATACCCTATCACGCTGATTCATTAAAGCATTTTACGTTAACTTCCGGAAGTTTAAATTTAAACATTGAACAAGTGTGTCGTCATATATGAAGAAGAAATAGACAGTCGTCACCTATGCGTACGCACTAATATAACATAAAAATGTGTTATCTTTTCTGTCACGAAGATTTTTTTACAAATGAAGTAGGAACAGTGTCTTACATTATTATAATTTTTTTTATGAAATATTGAACATATTACATTATGAAATTACCAAGCGAGCCATGTCCACGCTCAACAAAGTACAAGCCTTAATCACGCTCTGATCCCCAAAATTTGCATTTTTCAGAGAATATCTGTATTTTTCTCAGTCGTGTCTGGTATTTCTTAGGAATGTCTAAATTTTAAGTCGTCTTTTAGGTTACCCAGAGAATCAGATGCGCCTTTAAATTTTTCCGAAACCTTTTTCCACTCCTCCCTCATAAAACTCAACGAAAAATGCAATACATAGTACGGACGTGGCCAAGTTCAGTCGTCGTCGTTTGGGTTTGACTTCTCACGTGTGGGGGACCGCGGACATGCTCTGCGGAGCACAATGGCGCAGATCGTATCGGCCTCTATTTCCGAGTGCAACTGTTAATTTGCTCATTGTTTCTCCATGACGACCACCCACAGGGCCAGATCGCGCTCTTTGTGAGTCCGCACGCATGGCCTCCCTTCCTATGCTGTCACGAAACTCATTACACTCCGTAATTTATTTAAAATACATTTTGTGAGAGTCTAATATCAAACTCAGAGCTTCACGAATATCAGGACGAAACTTCAAGTCCGATCCAGTTTATCTAGACACATGACGTGTAATTTCTGATCCAGCTTTCTAATGTCTTAAGTGCGGGATACTTTTTTATTGTTCACTCCCCGTAACTTTTGTAATACAGAACGTCATATTTTCGGACATTATGTGTAAATAAATTCTACCATAATGTATTTTTGTTAAAAAAATTATATTGTCAAGATCTTTTTGTGACGGACTCAATCCTTCACTCCATATCAGTCGGACACGGATTTATAAAATCCCAGAATTTTCTTAAAGTTTGGTTACTTACAGGCTTGAGTGTCATATTAAGTGTCCAAGAGCGTTATACTTCTTTTTTATTTATAAAAATATTTTACTATAGTAGCCTACATGTTGCTAATGACCAATGGATACCTCAAACATCTGTAATTAATAAATAAGCAATGAAGCCAATCAGTTTGAAAAATTTATTAATAAACTGAACCTAAATTAGTTTGAACACAACGTTTTGTCCACAATTTTGGGACTTCTTCGGGTAATCGGTTATGTTGCAGTTTTGAATTTAGAGCCATGACGGTTGTAGCCGAAATTTCTGACTTATTGTCTGTATTTGATTATTTATTTATTAAAAAAAATTATTTTTGCTACAACCGTCATTGGACGTAGTCGATGGTTCTAATTTCAAAACTGTATTTTAAATCTGATTACCCGAAGAAGTCCAAAAATTGTGAAAGAAACGTTGTATTCAAACGAATTTTTGGTTTAATTTATTGAAAAATTTATCTGACTTATTGGCTGTATTACTTATTTATTTATTAAAAGATAAATGTCGGAATAAATACTCAACCGTAATTGCTTTTAGGGTAGATTTCTTGGGTATTCCATTTCCTGTGATATGGAGAAGAGTGGACTGCGAATAAGAATTTTTCCAAACAGATGCAAGTCGAACGGAGTGAGACAAAGTTATCGAAATGTGGGAAATTAAAGTAACTAATAAGAACGAGAAATAAAATAAACGAACCTAGACGAAAAATAAAAATCTTTGAAACGGAAGAATAATATAGGTCCTACGTGTTTTTGAACATTAAGAAAATCTGTTTGTTTGAAGGGAAAGGGGTAATACGGACCTTGGGTGTCTGTATATATTAATGGACGTGCACTTACAGAATTCCACTTATCCCTAGAGAGGAGAAGCATCTTGTCGATGCATCGGACCCGATGATTATTCATTTGAATCAGATCAAATTAAATAGCTAAATAGTTTACCTTTTGTGATATGAAGATTTTTTCGTTAATACTCTTAATTAGCCACAGATTAAGTCACTTAATAGTGATGTGTATCATTACCACTCGTCTGAGGAAGAGTAAAAAAAGTAAATGAGTGCTTTGCTGTTGCAATATAGGAAGCATCGATTATTGCTGCCCTCATATGTGGATTTTTATCTATTTCCACAGGTCTCTTCCGGCAGACACAGGAAATTGTGCCCTTTTTCTCAGTCCCAGCTTCTTCCGTTAGCTACACGTAATGATTCAACTCGCTCGTCCTTTTTTTGCGTTCTTGTTCCAACAAAAAAAATTAATGCAGCATTTCCTTGTGTATCTAGATAATTCTTAATTAATGAGCAACATCTGAGTAACAAGGTGCAAAAATGTAAAATAAACAACTTAAGCTTTGTTGGCTTGCATTCCGCAGTTTCTTCCTCACGCATTACAGCGTAACTTGTTTTTTCCGGCTTAATTCATACATTAAAACTTTTTTCCCCCAATCGTTACTCATCTTAAATAGAGTTCGCTTGAAGTATTATGAACTACCTGAGTTTGGACCGTTTCAGTTTTAAATATGTTGAAAAGCACTCACCATTACGGTCCGTAGATCTTGGATGGTGTCTCTTAAATACTGAATTCGGAATCTACATCGTAACAGCGTACGCCAGGACTACTAGACCTACAATTTCAAGTATCATTATAGTAATTGCTACTAAACGAACTCGTTTTATGCGTTTTTCGTAAGTTTTCAGTTTCAAGGCGTATACTTTTAAGTATCACGTAACTGCAGAATTTGGGTTTAATGTAAACTGATTGCTTTCATAAATCATTCTACACCGATTTGAATTAATATTCATCAGAAACGATTTATTTTCTATCATTTTGAGCACCAGATACATTAAATGTTGTCATAAATCATTAACTGTATTTCAGTAGCCACTATGTTTATCTGTTCATAATAGGATCGTTTTCCATTAATTGACGATGTTACATCCGAAACAGATGGACTTCAAAGTATTCCAATTAGTAAAATGTAGAACATATCGTATTGCTTGGAAGATTGAATCAGGTGTTTAAATATGTATTAGGAATAGCCCAAGTGGCTGTGAATTCGTATCAATGATGCATGAACAACAAAATCATGTTATACGCATACGAGGGGCTGATGTGTGAAGGAAATCGACGCATCTTGCACAAAGAAGAAAAATGGAAATGAGGGGAAGAGGTTTCGATGCTCATAAAACCTTCATTTCTCCCAGGGATACAAATTCCACGAGCCGCAGTGTATAAGGCGACGAAAGTACGTTGTGGGAAAAACCATAAAAATGTCTAGGAGGGTGGAGGCCTGTGCGAGGGTGTAGGTTTGGGGAGTGGCTGGGGAACAATATCTGTCCTTGTGCGCAGGGGCGCCGGTAAACTTTACTGGAGGCTCCATCACGGAAGACCGTGTTAATGGATATGGTCCCGAAGTAAACCTGTCGCACATTTTAGAGCACACTTCCCTGGAAGCGATGGCTTGTCTTTAAGTTCGGAGGGTGAATTATAATGCTCCGTAAATCGATATTACTTTATGGTGAAACCTCCTCTTGTCCGTCAAGTTTGTTCTTACAACCTGTTAAACCATTCATATATTACTTTGTTAGTAAATGACTTTATATATATAATTTTTGCTGCGATGAGCTGGATAAGAATTCTACTAAATATAATTTAACACTGTTTAGACTACCAAGGTTATGGAGAATTCGAGCATCCACCGGAGTGCGAACGAAACTCACTCACGTTGAATAATTTTTTAGAGTAACAGGCTACATGAGAGCAGTCCACGTGGTGCAACCCCTTATTTAATAACATATGAAGGAATTTGAAAAGGGGGATGCAGAATGGTACAGAAAGGTAGCTATAATTTAAGGATGCTATCCGTCGTTCGCCTAAAAATGATGAAAAACTAACCCTAGAAAACCTGCATCAGGCATGTCGGGCATTGTGTACTTGTCCCACGCCTTTCCGATGGCGGGTGAAGGGTTTGCTGTGGGTTGCAGTATTCCCTTCCCCGTACCTTGACCAGTTTAGGAGGCAGCTGGCCGACTGTTCCAATGAGTCATTTCATACTGTTTATTATACGGGGACTCAGAAACTCACATGAGACAATAATATTTTACTTTTTCACCATCTGTGCTCAACCGTAGTAACTACTATATTGAAGAAGAAGAAGAAGAAGGTGTAGACAGGCTATGTATAGGGTAATACACAGAGTGGCAACTCCCCACTTATAGCATAGGAAAGGGAGTGATAGGGGGGATGCGGAAAGGTAGAGCAAGGTGGCCAAGGTATAAATAGGGTCCCCGGGCTATGGTTTAAGGGTCCTACCCGGCAATTCGCCTAAAACTGATGCAGGAAAAACCCTAGAAAAACCTGCATCTGGTTGGTCGGGCATTTGGTACTTGTCCCACGCGCTTCCGATGGCGGGAGAGGGGTTTGCTGTGGGGTCACAGCTTTCCCCTCGCCGTGCCTTGACCAGTTTAGGAGGCAGTTGGCCGACTATTCCAATCGGAATAGCGTACAACTCTTACCGCATGTCCAAGGTCTGCGACCCCGGAACATACACCTGTCGAAACTATAAATACGTTAATTTCTTTATCAAACACCATAGCAAAGTACCGCAGCGAGATAAAACTGCGACTACAAATACCCGGAAACACGACGTGTTCTATGCAGAATTTTTAACTGAATAAAGAGTTAACATGGCGCCTGTAGTAATCTTCAGTACTAATAAAACATTAGCCATGAATCATATTTATTTATGACTCACTTTTAGTACGCAATTTTTTATTTATTTTATCGTTGCTTTGTGATGTTTTAGCGTATATTAAGTGCATATTTCAAACAGTCAACCGTGAATGTATTTTAAAATCCCCGTGTTTTGCATCGCTTGAATCAAAATTTAGGAACACGTCCTCTTTATATACATAGTTTCAAGCGTTTGATATTAAAAATTTATAATCCCAACTTTCGTCTGTACCTACAACTCAATCTGACCTGATTAGGGGTTTGAACATTAAACAGAACATCAGGTAAGGAAATAATTAATGGGGGAACCATTTCTACGCAACACACTTTCCGCAGAAGTTGTAAATGTCTCTTTTCGAAATCATTAATTTCATGTCATTGGAATCGATTAGTTATATAATAAATTTCTGGTTATTCCGTTATGTAATTAATTCTATTTTTCTGTTTCAGGTGAGTACTCGCGTCTGGCAAGCATTACATTTAAGGTAGGGCTGTGCTGCATGTCTGTGACTTTATTTATGTCTGAGTTGCTGTATGAATATATGGCACGTCTCCTGCGTCCTTGCATAAGTCGGAGACGAGGTCAAATAGCAGTCCTTAAATGTCAAATACTTCCTTAAGTGCTTAAGCAAATGAGGCTCTACCGAGAGACGGTAATTAAATAATTATGCACTACGTAATGTAGAGGTTGTTTGTGATCATATTTTGTACTCTTTGCACGACTGTTTACGTATTCAGTGTATTACAATTCGCTCATTATTTAAGCAAGCAACCAGAGAGACGCTTTTTAATTCTTCATAATGGATGGTGTGACGTCAATGCATTTTTTCTCAGGGAAATACCTGTTTGTTTTATATCGGCCAGTTCAGCTACGACGCTTTCGAGACATCGTTCTGGCATGACTAACATTACTTCTGTATCTTATATTCCGTAGTGCGAGAATTATCAATTAGCAATGGAGGAAAACTAGTAGTTAAACGTTTTTCATTTTTCCTGAAAAAAATTAATGCATGGGTGATGACATATTCTTTCACTCGTGATCGTCCAAAATGAGGTTGGCTACAAATTTTCTACATTTCTACAATATTTAAAATGTCAATATCTTTTTATTCACGTTTCGAGTAGAATTAATTATCAACAGAATATTGTTATTGACCTATCACTGATTATACTCTGAGACCAAAACACCGTTTCCACCAAATAATTGAAGATGGCTCATTTTAATTTCGATTATCTATAGAAAGAACCGGTTTCTAATTTCGTTATACGATTTTCTCAGAAAACTAAGTCGTTCACCAAACCTAACTGAACCACCCGCCAGATACAATTTTCTACAGTTTACTTTTACCCTCTTCGCTTCTTTTCTTCATGTTTCATTCTGTTTGTTATGAGGTGAAATATATAAACAATATTTAATAATTTGGTTGTTAATTGAGATTTTTAGCAAGCATCTGCGTTCAGAACTAGCTATGCCTCATTGCGTATTGCGAATTTCATGGGTTCGTTGAAAGTATTGCGGGTTTGCATGACCGACCTTGGTAAGAAGTATCGTGGCAACAACTCGTCATTGCCAACTGTCGTGTCTTCCCAACTGTGAAATCAACAGAGGCATATTATTTTCAACGGAACCATCATACAATTCGAAGACAAATAAAGGTCGAGACATTAAACAGTAACAGTACTTATAACCGTAAACAATAAATATATTTAATCTACTAAGCAAATAAATTCCAATTTAGAGTTTAGAAGTAAAATGTAAAATAAGTTTAATCGTAAATATATAAGCAGATAATATTAATTACGTTTATTTGTTGAGAACTACATTAAAATCAAATGTGAGATTGCTTTATGCAGGGTCTAAATAAGTTAGTAATTCACATTACGGATAAAACCCAATCATGTAATTAGTCTCTAAAATAATTAATACACTATTTAATGTAAGATAAACTTCGAAATGGAGAAACACAATTAAAGCTCAACTTGAACTAAGGCACTGCTTTTAATAACATTGCCAAACATAGTGAAACACGCGAGTTCGCAATGACACACAGAAACACACTATGTCGCGATTCTGAAGCCAAACCATTTATTTCAGACATTGATAAAAAAAACTTCAATTTGCTTTTCTCTCTCGCGTAGATTTACCAAAATCATATCATTATATTTTTACAAAAATTAAATTTCTGCTATTCATTAATATGATTACTGGTGAAATTATGTTACTTGGTGCGTAAAAGTCTTTTCGGTTACATTTAATACATGTGAAAAACCGTTCATAATATATTTAAGTATTTACGTTAAAAATATTTGACATCAAAATAACATGTCGAAACAATGCTCTCAGATGTAATTTGAAAACAGGATTAATGGATCGTCCCGGTTTAAAACTGCCGTTCATTCCGATATTTTTAAATTTTGGTTCCTCGCATGACATGCGATCGGAGATATAAGTAAGATAGTAATGAGATGTGTAATCCTATCACGTTGTATTCGGAAGTCACCTCCTCGCTTATATTCCAGCTCCTAGAAACGTTCACAAAGCTTAGTCCAAATAGAGGAATAGGACCTTAATATATAGCACACGGCTTCGATTTGAACCCAAAAATTTGGTTTTGGTAAGAATCGATCAGTGTACATTTTTTCCGCTATATTGTGCAGCTTTTAAAATAAATTAAGTTTTTTAGTTAATTACAGATCAGCGTGCACTGTTAGTTAAATATGAGGCAAGCGAATAATAAACTTGTTTTATAAACTCTGGATAATGTACGTTCCTAACATCAGATTCTGTATTCTTATAAAAGAAATCTGTTCAAATTTTGTAGTTTTGGGTTAAATAGACAGTTAAAATAGAAGTAGACAATTATACATTTTTGCAAGCAGAAAAATAGTTTGAAAAATGAGAATAAATTTAATACCTGCGTCTGTTTGATCCCCATAAGACAGGGAAGCTTTGAGAAAAATTAAATAAGGAAGAAAACAAAATGTTTACAAAGAAACGAAATAGACCTACTGAGTAATTTTAGTAACGAATAAAAAGATCATAAATTTGTTCACTGCATTGAAACGTTTTAAAACTTTCAATCCATATCATTGTTCGAATAGGACGCAATGAAACATTTCATTAGGAAGTGACAGTATTTTAAAATTTAAATAGTGTGCAAAGTCGTCCTATTTATTTCCTGAATAGTTTCTACGGAGTTCTTCCTCAAGAAAAACCTAAGTTTTTGCATGAATATAATTGAGGTTTCAGTGTAAAGATATGAGATGAAACATGGTGCAGCATGACGGTAAGACTGCATTTAACTGCAGCAGCTGAGATTCTTGTCTATCCAGAGAATCAAATAAGGACGTTCCTGTACGTTTCAGAACTCTTATTACTGCGATCGGAAGAGTTTTATTTTATTCATTGAAATAATTGTTTTATTTCTTTTCTTAACATTTTCGTCATTCTCACCCCCATTTCTACGTTATAATTTCAGCAAATTATATAAAATCCGGAACTCAATCTGAAAATTGGTTCAAGTGAACTGTTTTATAATTCTTTATTACCAACCTAAATTAATTTATGCTGCCGAGGGTATGTTACACTAAGATCATTTGAAAAGACATTATATTTAGGCTAGTCGGAATTCAGCAATTCTTACGTCGCATCTCGAGGCAAATGGCAAGCTCCATAGAATATGTAAAATATATTTAATAAAAATCCTGGGATTGTAAGCTCTTGTTCGAGACCCAAAAGTGAGGTCCAGTTCCCACAGAGCGACGGCCCGGTCCGTTCGCTTTTTATGCCCGTGTGACCAAAGTTCAGTGGCTCCAAATACGGGTGAACCACTCGGCCTACTAGTCGACGTTTTTTTTTGTCGCTTTTCTTTGCATCAGGCCACGAATTAGTATGTGGAAACGGTAGCAGACTCGATCCGTATCGCCTAGGCACAAAGAAGCTATATATACGCGGCCCGAGAGCCATATAAGGCGGGGCAGGTAAATAGTCATTGTGCTCTCCGGGGAAGAATGCGACACGGCCTTATACAGCAGAGCAGCGCCGACTTTTGCTTCGATTCTGCGTCGAGCGACGGGCTGAGGAATCACCTCCCAAATGTCCATTCATACTCGCAGTTGACGTGGCCCAGGTGGGCGTGCGGGGGCGGCAACCGTTCACTACAGTCACTAGGTCGCGCCCGCAGCGATGACGTCTGTCATAGGACACAAACAACTCTCGTGTGTAATTAGAATTATCGACGCAAACTCATGTGAAAGCAGAGGCAGGCGACTCTGTTGACTTGCACTACATCTAATAGTGATTACTGTGAGTAAATTAACAGTAAGATAAAAAAGAAAATAATCTTTAAGAAGAAAAATAAGTCATAACAATAACCGAAAATTAATTACTAATTTCGTAGAAATATTAGCGGTACTTATGGTATGAAAGTAAGACTAATCTGTAATTTTCTTGTGTGAAGCTTCTACGTCTGTCACTCGCATGACGTCACAGACACCTATGAAAGTGAACCCATCTCTGTTTCCTCTTCAGCATGTTACTTCTCTTAAAATACTTTTTATAATTTTTACAGAATTTTACAATCAGGATATTTCAGTAATACTTGAGTGAACTTATCAAATAAAGTGTAGTAATAGTATGAGATTATCAAACTGTCACTGGAACGGGAAGCCGTCGGAACTGAATTATCAAAAAAGTTTTTCTTCTAATCGTAACTACGGGCTAGTATTATATGCGGCTTTCGCGTTACATTATCAAATCCTTCCTTTGTTTCTTAATGCTTCAGGTTGAAGGAATTTTTCTGCAAAACGATAGGGGAATTAAAACGGTGACAATGACATTTGCGAGTGAAATGTGTACTTTTAATGCGACATCTTTGATAAAAATATGAGATTTTTAAAAAATCTTCCAAAAGGTATTCAGAAACGTCAAGGTTTGTCCAACGAATTATAACCAATCTGTTAACTGTAAGGAGCATGAAAACGCATATCCATTTTAATTATTAATTCGGGCTACGTTATGGGTAACAATTTTCTGATCTAGTATAACCATTAAGAGTGCCAAACTTTGTCGACAGCTCTACTTAATATAAGAATAGAAGGTTTTAACTATTAATTTGTTTCATATATAATTTTAGTAGTTCAACCGGGGCCAATGTTTGAGAAAACAACATTTCCACCATCGTGATCATCTTATTCGTGATTTAGTTGGTATTCGCTTGTATGTTACGAAATGTTTTACGGTCCTATCGTTGACATTGTTAACGAAAAAATTCGAATAATATACTTCTGAACTAGATTTGTTACTTTAATTTTAGTATTTATTGATCTTTTGATTTCAGTTCCTTGGGCAGTTTTGTATTTCTTCCGAATTTTTTTTAAAAAAACTAGAATCTGTTTTATACAATTTTGTTGATTTGAGTTAATGAGCTCACGAACGAGGTCAGAATATTGTTTATTCTGTTCACCGCAAGTCGTTTTCTTCCGTGGTGTTTTGTTTCTGGAGACGATGCACCTGACACTTCATTACGGCACCATGACGGATGTGCGCTCGCTCGTGAAGCGTTCCTCGCCAGTAGCGCATTCAAATTACTTCTGTGCGTGAGAATCTCTAACAGTGGTAGTAGCATTGTTTTTCAATATCAACAAACAGAAAATATATATCCGTCCCACGTACTGAGTTCAGATGCAATAAAAGTCATAAATATAGTCGGTTTACTGAGCTGGGGAATATTTGATTACATTTACATATGTCGTATCATAGTATAAATATGCATATATATGTATATATAGAACATGGGAAGCCGTTTAAATATACATCGTGACGTATCACCAGTCATGGTTGCGATTTATACGGTAATAAAAAGTATTCATGTTTAAATTTGAAAGAAAGAAACTCTTATTAACATTTCTTCCCAATTTGAGAGACCTTAATATTAATTAATCGTCGTTCGTTTCGTCGGTGGAATAAACACGTAGAATACGCTAGGTTGAAAAAATTACGTTCCATATTTAATAATATTTTAAAAGTATAGATAATGTTCAAAGTAGTTGTGTTAAAATTACTGTAACATCTCTGCAAGCAGAGAGAATAAAAAGGAAGAGTATCTGTGGCGTTGTTGAAAATTATTATATTTTTTTGAAATATAAATTTTTCAAAAAAAATGTGTTACAATCATATAGTTGTGTGCCTGATTGTAGAATAAAGAATAAGTAAGTAAACCGTATCAAAATTAACGTTCATCTCTGCGCGAGTGAAACTATTACTACAATATGCTAACCGCCATCTTGTTTTATTCCATTTCCGACATATCGAATGCTTATTTTCCATATATAGTCTCTTGTTTTCCAGTGTGCTAATCTCTTAGTCAATTGCCTGAATATTCCTCTGTCCTTCCAAAGAATACACATTCGTCTGAATGTTTGTTGACGTATTTGAGGGGCTGAGTATGGGAGCGCTTTGTTGAATTCCGTCAAGTTTAATATGGAACACGCGTTTAAGTCGTTTTAATCCAATTTGTCGTGTTTACAATTTTTTAAAATTTCTAGCCTGATATTAAAGATTGACACCCAAATTTGGCCATCACTGGACATTTCTTTATTGAAACTAACGCTAATTACGGGGTAAAAGATCAGTCCGAATAAAAAATGAATAGCATGCCTCCGAGGTTTATTTCAGCTAAAACAAAACTAAACGCAAAGTTTCATCTTTGGCAGCTCTTGAAGCAATCCTGGACTTCATTCGAATCACGCCTGGAAATCTGTCAATAGGTTTAGTGTGATTGATTAAATGCATTTAGAACACCATATATCGGGAAATAACCGTTATAACGAAAATTCTGTACGCCAACTTTATCACAGAACAAGGTTTTTATATCTACGCTGACGTAGAATTGGTCCGATTAGGATTTGCGGAAATAGTACTTTACCGCGAATCAAATACACGTAGGTGTATTAATATCTTTCTGTGAAATTTATCAGCTCCATATCTATACGCGTGTAACGCCATTTCTGGAATTCAGAAGCATGAATCTGCACTTAAGATGTAGTCTTAATGACGGTATTATCACTGTGATACCGTACAATTATTACTTTATAATATATTCTGAGAAAAATATTATCAGGACTATACCAAGTAATCATAATATTCTAGTAAATTGTCCTGATTGTGGAAAATGAGCGATCTGAACTTAAATGTAATAATAGTAAAATGATTTGTGTAACTGACACTTATGATCTTAATGAAGTGGAGTACAAATAAGTGGAAGACTTTGAAGGAGAATGACAACATTAAACGGTGAGGTATTTTTTTTTAAAAAAAAAATATGCCTCGTTATAGTCAATACAACTACTAAAATATAAAGATAAGGAAGAATGCGTTCATGGTTATTCAATATGACAAATATATGCATTATTATATGTAAAATATTCAAACAATGTAAACGTTTACATAAACAAAAATAGTTTCGGATTTGATACTAGGATGATATAATAAGAAGGATATCCAAATACAGACAAAATAAGTGATAATATAAAAAAACGCAAGGGCCGGGAGAGACACAACTGCACAACTCAGTTGACAAAACTCAATTTATTTATATTATCACTTCTTTCGTCTGCATTTGCCTATTTTTTTGTTATTAATTTTCAATCAGACGTACATTTTTCTTGTCAAGGGTAATATAATTTATGTATGCAGCTAACAATTATTATAATTTGTTTGTGGCACTGTGTTTATATATATTTAATTACTTTTCTGTAAAAATACCATTTTAAATTACGATATCCTTCCATTTTAATAAAGATTTAGGTATCATGTTAATAATAGGATTCTCTTTCATTCCTGTACTCAGCAGACAACTGCTGTTATGACTGACGTGGATCGTCTCGAAAGTGATTATTATGTAGATAATTACGGGGACACCAGTGGACTTGTAATGTGAGAGTCGATATCCTGAGCAAACGTAATACTGCTGACCACGTGACTGGATCCGGAACCTCCGCGGCCGAACTCAGCGTCACCATGTTGAACACGTTCTCTCATGCTCTCGGAATTCTTAACGAAGTTTACCTCAGTAGTGTTCTGCTGTAAACCGGGACGCCCGGCGTTTTAAATTTTAGAGCGTGACAGCAGAAGTGAAAACTGTCAGCACGGAGACAGCCGTTTAGCCGGTCAAAACACTAATTAGGCTCGTGAAAGGGGCGCTGGCTATCAGTGCATGTGAACAAGAGGACGGACACGTTCCTATTAACTCTGTATCTGGAGAGCGTGTTACGAGATTAGGGGCTGTAATTAGAGCCGGCCGCAGAGGAGGTTTTTTTCTTCTTCTTCTTCTCTGGTTGGTCCGTTGCTTTGTCCTTGTGAGCAACCCTGCCTCTTCGGTTACACCACCGCACCTAACATCTGCTTCTTCACCTCGTTCGTAATTTCAGACTACTTCAACATGTCTGTTAAAACTTGGGGGGAAAAAATGAATGAATGTTATTCGTAAGTGTTCCTTGAGGAAAATCGCAGCACTGACCTTGACAAACGAGTCAGTATGTGACCTTTGATCGTATCCTTCCGCAAATAGACAGTTCATTCAATCATTCAAAGTCCTTAGCTGCTTCTAAACTTATGCTGCGTGAATCATCATAGTAATAACAATGACACTTGCGAAATCTGTAAGTCACAATTAGTTACGTCATACAGATGTCTCTACAATAATGCCATCTCCCAGCAGCACCTGATAAACACGTGCCGAAAATTCCGTCAAGAAAGACGACGTATCGTGGGACAATTCGAAAAAAGATTAGTCAACTTCTTACATTAATTAATTGTTAAGGGGATGTTATCTATGTAATATCTCAATAATTCCATTGTAACGTACGTAAACCCCAATGACGTTTTTGTTAATGTCAACTTAAATAAAGCTATTTAAAAAAATGACATTTGCAACATCTGTTAGAATTCGTTACATGTATGTCGTTTGTAAGAACTATTCATGTTTACCGTTTATTGAAACATGCACTACTGAATCATAACGTTCCCTACCCATAATTCTCGCCCAAGTTCAAAATATTCGTACCAAAAATGACAAAAGTTCGTTTACAGAATCATGAAAATTGTACTCTGTATTCAGAATTGTAAAAATTTTGCTCTGTATTCCTCAAAGATAAGTAACTGCCACATATGTTCTTTGACAGTATGGAATCTACTCCTCCTAATTTACAAAAATTGTTTACGTTCATTAGTCATTATTGAACATAATACTTTATCAAAGTTTTAGGTGGGTACTGCATAGGTTTTCTAGAATATATCGCACTTTATTTCGTTTATAACGTTCCATAGGGGTTGCAAGAAACTTAGCATCTATTTGTCCCCATTAAGGAGCAGACCATACATTCATAGAATTTGTTTATTCTATTACTATAAACACAGTGGCTGTGACTCCAAGATAAATTGAGAATCTGAATATAGTTGATTATAAATAACTTGAAGCGTTTGATATGTAAATTTTTCATTTTTTATTAAATTAAAAATAATAATGAATTATGAAATTTATGTAAATATTTCTTTTAGTAAGTCATAAAAAGTAAAGATACACAGAAAAAGAAATTTATTGACCGAGCCAGGATTATTGTACTGTAATTACAAGTGTATTGATTTGTTTCTTTCACATTTTATGTAACAGCACCAACGTCACTTAAGCACCCGTTGACGAATATTGACTAAGGAAACATCGTTATTAGTCCTTCGGTGCGTTTACTTGAACGGTAAAAGAATTATGTTTCTTAGGGATCGGTAATGTTTGGATCAGGTTATTAGCGAGTATATCCTACAAAAATATTTTTTGTTATACTTTGTACGTTTTTTCTGTAAATTAAAGTTTTTGTATGAGGGACATTTAGAAGGACGGAAATGGACGGGAATGTGAGGAAAGCAAGAAAGGGACTAAGCAATCAGAACATGTTACTTCTTCACAGCCTGTACGTCAATAGGCGATTAACATTAAAACCTCTTAATGTCATATATCTTGCAATAACTAATTTTTAAAAATTTTCATGATTGCATATTGCGGGACCTACTGATATACTCATAAATGCATATTATACGCGTGCATATAATTTATTAACTATTTACATATTAATTTATATAGCCGAAGTTACGTGTAAACTATTAATTCATTATATCACCACTCTCTTTTTCAATTTACTCTACTTTTTCATCTTGTGAAGCATCAAATGCTATTGAATCTATTATATCAATATGTTCAATAAGACATGCCTTAAAATATCCGAAGTTTTGTCTTTTCCGCCGAAAATAATTTATTTAGAAACGATTATATGAATTTTTATGCACACAGTCCCTTCCCAGTTTCCATTACATTTTACATTAATAGCTACTATTATTCCTGAACTTCCAGTAAGGATTTTTTTATAATTAATGGGGGGAAAAGTAAATTTATAAGTTATCTCCGTCGGTCAATCAGTTAAAATTGAAGGAGGTGAAATGCGTTTTTGAAGAAATCGATTGTCTTTAGAAGCAGGAAAAATGGGAAAACCACGAAAAGATTTGAAGAATAGATGAGCGTGGGATTAGCCTTCTAACAAAATTGGTTGGTGCTACAGTTACTGTGTTAGGGGACCTCAACGGATGTGTGCTCAGCAGGAGCATTACAGTAAGTGACCCCTTGAAACTGGACACACGGCAACAGTATTGATTTGTGCAAAAATTTTCTTTTATATAAACTCCAAGTAGATTTGAAAAAAATGAAAAAGTGTTTCAGTCCAGTATAGCAAGCAAGCAAATTAATTATTTTTCTCGAGCATATGATCCTATTGTGCGTTATGCTAAGTAGATATTTTGAAATGGAAATATTTAGGGCATATTTTCTTTTGTATAATTTACATTACTTTTCCCGACTCAAAATTTACGTTTCTACTTTGTTACCGCGCAGTTGTAGTTATTACCAGACAATAAACATTTTATTCAACTTCACAAATGATATAGTACTTAATTAACGTGTGTACTTCGAGTTACGTTTTTATTAGCAAACGGATACCAGTACAAAATTTAAAATTGGCGTGTAAATTATTTTGTAAGAATTTGAATGATGTACGCAACGGCCAGTTGGGTCATTCGCCGGTGTTGTGCAAAAGGCGTGTCGGTTCGCGCCATATGGGGGACAGCGTACTCGTTCATTCATGGCTACAAGGAACCCTGGCCAAAGTTCCCATTCCGTCATTTTATGTTACTCGTAGATGGGAACATAAATCGGTGAAGGTAAAAAGCTGCTGGTCGGCTCCGGACCTGTGGGAATTAATTACGAGTACAGGTTGTGGTGATGTCCTTATAAGGCCCTGGACGCGCAGCCTAAACTGCGGCGGTTTGCCCCACAACAAATGAACCTCACCAACACTTCCTACTTTCCAGCTACCGCACTCATCGCAGACAGACGGAGACGCGAATTTAGGTTTATTATATACTCTCGCAGGAAATGTCTGCAAAACAGCTCCATATTTTTCCTGCTTCTCAGAAATATGTGTATCAGCTATGAGAACTACTTAACAACCCCACATATCTCGACAAAAAGCCTGCAGACCGGACTGTACGGACTTGTTTTGAGTCTTCTGTCTGAAACTGCTGTCGTCACACTCGTCAGTCCATTTCTAGAGAGTTAAAAGTTCAGGTGTATTTAGTGGTTTCGTCTCAGTTGCCCTCTCACGTCAGTCCAGTTTTAGCACCAAGCCTTCTCCCACCGAAGAAACGTTATTCGATTCACACAACAGTCTCATTTCCTGTTCTGTTGACATTACGCACGTCGGATTTGTCAGCAGACTAGGTCTTCAAACTTTGCCTGCCCTGTTTCAGTTTTGTAAGGGGATCTTTGAGTGAACCAATCTATTATTTGGGTTGTAAACAGGCATTCAGTTCTTTATGTAGTATTTACGATATCCCATGACTTTTGCTGTGTCATATAAGAACCTATCATCAGTTTTGTTAACTCTCAGTATAATCATGGACAATAACCATTAATCAAATATTTGCTACATGATTTTTTAGATAACAAGCTACAATCAACGCGGTGGCAACTCCTCTTTAAAAGCATAGAAAGGGATTTGAAAGAGGGGATGTGGAAGGGTAGAGGAAGGTAGCCAAGAGCCCCCGGGCTATGGTTTAAGGATTCTTCCCGGCATTCGCCTAAAAGTGATGCTGGACAGACCCTACAAAACCTGAATCAGGTAGGTCGGGTGCTTGGTACTTGCCCCACAACCTTTCGATAAAGAGAGAGGTGTTTGCTGTGGGACGCAGCATGCCCGTCTCCGCGCCTCGACGAGTTTAGGAGGCAGATGGCCGACTGTTCCAATGTGTGGTCAAAATGTATATATTAGTTAGGAACACAATTAAATCTATGACAATATTTGAAAATACTTTATCATTATATTCAACGAAATGCTAATTGAATCAATTCACAATTCTGGTTCTACAATAATATAAATCACTTCCTGTACCAGTTTACATTGATATCCGATCCTTGTCGCCATATACTGCCAATGCCCTACTGGTTCATAGAAAATGTTGTAGCAGGAATTTCGCATTACTGCTTCATGTGAAACAACTTAACTTTTTCTTTAGGAATTCTTGTTTTCACCAACGATTTTTTATGGAACTCAGATACTGTATTTTGGTATACTTACTACATGATCTCAAGTCCATTAATAATAGTATTATAAATACAAAACTGAACCTATATGATAGAATCATAAGTCCGTTGGGTCCGCTATGTTTCTTTTAACAAAAACATTTCCAATATGTTGCTTCTCACATTGCAATAAATATTAATCATAATTTTAACATATCTATATTGACTCGATAGTTCACATTGGAACCATTTCCGCCAGTATAATTTTAAATCATTGATCAGGAACGATATTCTTATATCGTTTTTCCTGCTTGATGTAACATTCTTGTTGACCAGTTCCAGTGAACTTAATATTTATGCCAACTACGTTCCAATATTATTTACTTTATTATTTGTCTTCTTGAAGTACGAGCATGTAACGAGCCTGATGACATTCGCTTTGATTTTCCAGCAGCTCGTAAATAAGCCATTCTTGCATCGGGTTTCATTCCATGTTTTTCTTTTCCGAGCGCCGTCGTTTCGCATGCTAAAGACCGTAGGACAATTGGACACGTAAGTCCTTCGGAATACGACCACAGCATGATAATATGATCTATTCATGATTCGTTTGGCGCCACTCAGATCCTCACGTAATCGACATCCAGCTCACGGGAAGTTTTATAGCTCACTGTAAAACTTTCACGAAGAAGAAAATTATAGCGGGATGTAAATGTCTGGTGAGTCCATCCAAAATACATATTGGTTTTATGTCTCCCTTATAAGCTCCCTAAAAGAAAACTCATCCCACAGACGGACACAAAAAAATCCAAGCTGGAGAGCCTTATGTCAGCGCCATTTAAAACGAGTAAATTATTCTTCCAGTTTTTATGGAATAGTGGGGCTAGAATGGGCCGGTTCTTATGGGCGGTTTTTAGCGGCCAAATTGTTTATGAGGCAGGCGACTGCAGGCGATTCACAGGGAGGTGTATGAATTTAATTAAGGCCATTGTCTGGAAACAAAAATAAACGAGTTTACTAATCTTGGGATATCTCGGAATGTTTCCCCCGACGAAATAAAACAAAACCTCCTCCTTTCAAGAACGGAAAACACCACCCGTTCTCTTATATTAAGGATTGTTCCATAATGTTCATAATATTCGAAAAGAAGATACGAGCTCGAATTAGATAATATGATATAAAATAAATTGAAATTATTTTATCCTACCGCTTTTAATGTACTGACTGATGTCCCATTTTATGTGCACCGAATGTATGCTTTCCCACATTTTTTAATAATTAATTTGTGGGATGCGATAAATTATTAATGAATATTTTATTAATATTTTTGTATACATATAAATTTATGTACAGAAATATGCATACAATTTTATTAATGAAAAAATAAATAACTTTTTAATCTACTCTGTTATAGATAAGTAAAGAATCGAAACAATGTTCTCTGATTATTGTATATAAATGAACTCTAGTAAAACACCTTTATAGCTCTACATAACTTTCCTAGATACTGAAGCGTCTATTATGTGTATGTTTCCATCTGCCACCTTGATGAATATTTCCTATTTAAATCAGCATCCTCCTAACAGTCGGGTCCGGTGATTATGAATTGACTGGAGTATCCACTTTTCTCCTGAGTAATCCTCTATCCTCTGTGTACTGTTTCTCTCGTATGTACCTTTCTGCTCTCATAGATTTTTTCTTTGTTTCACATTGGGTACTCCGTCAGCCTGGTTTGCCAATCATTTAGGTCCTACGCTTTCTATCCTAAACTATGCAACTCCCAGCAGAGAAAAAAATCTCATTGGTCGATCAACTTTCGTGACGTATGCAGCCTTTCATTTTTCAGGGACTTGCCTGCTATCAATCCTCTCCACTTACAGATACAATAGATAGAATTCCATTCGTCGACGTTCCCAGACAAGTGTACTGGTCCAAAACTTTATTTTTAGTGATGAGAGTCTAAGTGACTTTCGTTGACCCCCTTCCGCTGCATTTCCTCTAGTCCTCTGTAGTTGATATATATTTCCTCACGCGAAATTAAATGGAGCTATAACATTTAATTGGTTACTGTAACACAAATTACCGGAATTTATCAGAACACACTTCGGAAACGTTCTATATTATTAATAAATATTTAACCCGATTGGAAACCCGAGAATATTTTATTCATCCAATTAAATGTTCAGTAATGTATAAGTAACTATTATAACAAATAACACTTATTATTATTATTTTCATTGCTCTTACAATTTAATCGACTCTTCAATTGATGAAAAAATAGTAAATATAGTAATATAGGAAGGCGAAATAATGCAAATGACTGTATTAATAATACAATAACTATAAAAGTCAATAAATCAGTTCAGTGTCAACGTGTTGCCCGAGACTTATTTAGATTACATATAAAAATACATATAAGTAGAAAGTTTTTACTTTCTCTATAATTGTGGAAAGCGAGAAAATTGTAATGACAGAAAATAGCAAACTATGTAACCTCACGTGAAGTAAATGAGCAACGAACTCGAGTATTGGTGACTCAGAATGTCATGTTTGATATGTAGATTGTGGTGAATATAATTTCGTAGCATCACTTTCATAAGGCACAATAAAGATCATGTTAATTAAGCAGCGAAGATTGTAATTGGCGATAAGTCGACTCGGATGCATGACTATATTTTCATCATGCAAGCTTCGTTAGCGATGGTAAATTACTGTAATTTATATCCTGGATGTCTCTTCATTTTCAAACCGCTATTACTGGTCTCTAACTGATGAGCCAAGTAACTAAAATGGCGTGAAGTCATGCAGCTTTATAATACTGAAAGTTCCACTAAGTTTTAAATATACAAGCACAAATTTTTAAAATATCGTTGACGGCGTAGATTTTGTGTTTGCCAACAATGTAATATTTTGAGCAGATTGATTTTGTAACGGTCGTTGCGAGATTCCGAGTTCCCTGTGTAATTAATTCAGCAAACACATTGCCTTCTCAAACTAAATATTATAAGCACGAGACTAGAGAACAAGCACTGGATGAGTCAAGCTTATAATCATATTAATTTAAGTGCTGAAATGTAAATAAATGCTTAACATAATCCTGTTGCTTGGGTATGTTTTTAGAGAATTAATAGATGTTTCGTAGGCTATATTCGCAGTCAATCTGAGAAAACTTGGAGATTCCATTTCAGCATATAAACTAACTCATTGATGCCTGAATACTATTCGTCAATTGCAAAATAAAAATATAACTCAGCAAAGCGTAGACAGTAACAGGAATAAAATTCAGGTCACATGAATTTAGCAGTTTTAAATGTCCTGCTTTCGGGCAACTTTCTTATATTTCCCGTTTCGTGTGATAACCAGCTGAGTGAATATTTGCCAAAACGTTGTTTGTTGTTGTGACACTTAAAATGGCCGTGAGCGAGTGTGAAGGCCAGAACAAAGTTCAGTTTTTAATCAAAAGCCCCCTTCCGACCCTCAGTCAGTGATTTATCAACTTTGCTGCACAAGTTCGATTCTAAATTTGCACACTGTTACAAGATTCTCATTTTAGTTTTGCTTACGCTGCGAAGTTATTTACAGTTATGCCATTGGATTAAACGCGTGTCAGTACTGTAAGACGTGAACAATTGTGCATTGATTAATTTCAAACGATGAATCCTTCAAATTTTCATTGTCGTTTGATCACTTTAGAGGTTTTTGTCTCTCAAACTTTGGCGTAGATGTTGCTAATAAAGAAAAAAACACTGTTTGTGTATTGTCTTACTTGTTTTGTGAAAGACAAAGAGGTTTAATAACGAAAAAAACAGATACAGGAATGTATTTTGTATGGAAAGAAGGGCAGGCGATGCAGGAGATAGTCTCGGAAATGCCTCAGATTCCAGGAGCGTGGTCCAGAATCTCCAGGTAAGCGGATTCTGGCTGAGTCACCGCTTCGCTTGTGCTGCCACCTATTTACGGAAGTAGGTATCATAAGAACCAGCTTCCACAAAGCCGAGGTTAGATGGATTCGATAGCTACATTCGCCGGAGTGTAAGCGAACGCTCGGCAATAGGAAATTGTTCTTCAATGCACGTAAAGGAAAAGAACACCTCACAGCCAACACTCCTGTGCGCATGATTAAACGAACCCTTAATCTTCCTGCGAGTAAAACTGAGATTCCCTTCAAATACCATCGTTATCCTATAAAGCAAAGAAATAAATAATCCGACTTACGAATTAATCAATACTTTATATAAATAAGAAATTAGCGTAAAACTTAATATCACTTCGCTCGCAGAAACTTGAAATAACATTGTTAAGGTAACCAATTAATAAGTAAACAACAGCCAGAAGTCAGAAATATATATATATATATATGGAAAATTGAACTACGTTTCGTCGATAACTTTGCGACCTTTAGGTTTAAGTTTAACGCTACAAAATCAAACAAAAAGAATTACAATGATTAAAATAAAATTTTTAAGAAACATTTGGTAGAAAACAAACAATATAAATTTACGTGGACTTACAAGTTGTGATAGTCAGGTCATTCTCCCTTGACTGCCGGGGCCTAAATATGTAATTTAAAACGAGAACGACCAGTAAAAACTAATATGCATTGTTGAGGGCGGTTTACAATGAAAACAATTTAGAATTTAAAATTATAACACTATATAAATTAAATATTACAATAGCAAAGTGTCATAAATTTTGTTAGTATCATTTTTTATATTGATTGAATTTTTATTGTATCTGATATATAGCATTTCACTCATAAATCTCGAGAAATAGTTCGTTTCTACATAAAAAATTGATACATTGCACCAATCTATATTTATTATTCTTCAAGTAAATATTTTTGACAAAACATATTAATTTTTAATATTAATATTTATTTTATATTCTTTTAACCTAGTTTTCAATTAACGCTTGGCTTCACAATCAGTACAATTAATTTTGTAAATTACATTGTGCTTATCTAAATTGTCAATTTTGTCCTTAATATTATAAATTAATTGGACTGTTAGAAAAGTATGCTGTCAGAATTACTTTTAAGTCTACTAATTTGTAAGTGCACCTAAATTTATATTGTTTGTTTTCTGCCTATTTTTTCTAAAAAAAATAATATTTTAATCGTTTTAATTGTTTTGTAATGTTAAACTTCAACCTGAAGAGGTCGCAAAGTTGGCGACGAAACGTAGTTTAATTTTCCATAAATAGCTAAATTTAATGACTGTTGTTTAGTTATAATTTGTCTTATATATATATATGTATGTATTTTAATATTTAATTATAGCTCAACGTTGCTGCGTCAATTGTAATGGACAACTATATAATTTGTTCATCAGCATTTAATAAAAGCTTCGAAATATTTAATATTAAGGAAATTATGGAATTTTTGGAACGGTTTGATGACACACTTTTAAAATGAACTTAGAACTATCATTTGTTAATGAAAATACAAAAAAATTGCCACAATAATAATTATTCTAATTGTAGCGAAGAAAATTGATTTTTACGGTTTAGCTTTTCTGAGGGTATTTAATGGGCCACCAATAATCACAACTTTATTTTTCACATAAAACCAACTATTAACATTAAGTCGTCTTCTTGGCTTTCCTCCTGCCTATACTCGTTCAAGTTGCACAACGTTTCAATGGATGTCAACGCCATCTTCTTCAGATGCGAAGACAATAGCGGTGATAGCCATTGTTGTGCGTCTTTAACGAGTTTATCCGATTAGAATCCACCTACACCCGGAACTCTTTAATTATTAACATTATTATTGAGAACTTATGATTTGATAGTAAGTAAAAAATTATGTAATTATTTCATTTTTGGCCTGGGCTCTTGCTAACCCAGGGTTATATATATATATATATATATATATATATATATATCTTAGTTAATGGTTTATGATCCGTGAGGAAACCCGATAACTCTTTATTAATATACTTACCAGTTTGCACGTCTCATGCCAATGTACTACACTCTAAAAATAATACGTACGCACGTGAACACTGGCTTGTCCTTCCTCATCACTTTTCAACACACGTGCTCCCTGGGTTCCTGCCGGTTTATACTCTTTTTCTCACCACGAGGCTTCTGGGACTTGTTCACAGAAATAGTCCATTCCAAGCCAGCAAATTCAAGCGATTCCCTTGTATCTCTCGCCACGGACTGTCAATAATTTAGGTTCATCACTCGATGAATGGAGGATTATTTACTCCAGAGTCCAGTGAACTGATTCTCTCCAGTCTTAGTTATCGATTTCTTTGCCTCCTTTGGGAAATGAACTGAGATAACAGAGGCAAACTCAAATCAGTATGACGGAATAGCGATTGGTCTTACAGCGGCGACATCAATTAAATATCAAAATAGACCGACTTTCCTAATTTCTACTAGAGAATTTTTCTTATACATTAATGTTTTTGAAAGGTAGTGTCCGTTTTAAATTCCTCTGAAGAAAATGAGGTAATAATATTATGACGAGTTGGAGGCCGAACCGTAAGGCTTTTGAATTTTACGTTTGCGTGAAAAAAAAAAGTTCATAATGGACACGACACCATTTTGAATCGGGAAACGAAGTTTCAAAAGCATATTTTTGTTTTGTAAATTAATATGCAAATATATTAATATTCGCAGGAGTGTACATAAAATATTATTTCCCTGCTTAATTAATATTATGGAATCCGAAAAACGTCATCTCAAATGCAGTTTTCAAGAATTCTCGTAATGGAATGGATGTTAGAAACCCACCATATTTAATAGATCTGAAAAAACGATAGTGTTTATTGATGAAAGCATTCTTACCGTCTGTGTCGATATTTTAAATAGTCATAGGCGAGTTATTAACTCTCTGACAAATGATCACTTCAGGCCTTTGAAGCGTCGATCAAAGGCGCTGGAACCGATACAAATTGTTAAAGAAAGTTCATCATAATTAATTTAAATTTGTCACGGAATCAGTAATTATGACGGGAATCTGTATTGGTTAAAGAAGTGCAAATAAATTTTATTATTTAAGTATTAAGTTAAGGCTCATAAAACGAAATAATTATTTTAATGAGTTCCATGTCGTAATCTGCAAAACTGTCGCGAAAATGAAAACCTACGTTCGGTCTTAATATTTATTAAGCAACCTTCCAACGAAGTTAAGAGTAATATTTGTTTAGATATATGAGCGTATTTTATGTACGTATTGACTAACAAAGGCAAACTACAAGCGATATGGATTTATGTCAGTTGATGAGCCTTTAAATTGTTTGCCACACTTACTAGTTGATTTTTACTGGTGTATCCTTTTATTCCCCGAAACAAGATTTATTACTGAACCAAACACTGGGGTGACCGAAGTTTTGAAACGTCGACTAAAATTGATTTGTAATGTCCGACCCAGCTCCAGACTATGTCTCAGCGGGCGCCGTCTTCCCATCAGCAAGAAATATCAAGACATTATAAAAAAAGGCAGAACGACCAGTCTCTATTTAAACATTACAACCTGGGAACTGGTTCTTGACTTAGATCGCCAGCACATTATTTTTAAAACCCACACACAAATTGCAGCTTAGATTATTTATTGTTCGCGCTCAGGCTAATGCCACTACAATCAACTTTATCGACAAACAATTTGTCGAATTAGATTTGCAAAGATGTTTCCCCGATTTATCTGATGTATGGCGAGATGTCGGGATGTATGATGTTTCGATAACAGTTCAGTGCCGTCGTCTCCCAGGTCTTCCGCCATCAAACCGGTGTGGACTTAACACGATCTTCTGGTTGAAATTTGTATTTTTTAAAAAAAGCCATACAGTACACCAATATTCTGATTAACAAGCCTTTTCTAAGAACGTTCATATTTAGTTTATAGCTTAACTTTCTTTTACTATTCAGTATCAAAATTATGCTTTTTTAATTGTTATAGACTAAGAAATCATATTTCGGTTTTATACGTCAGGGTATGAGTTGTCCCCAACTGTTTCTTAATTTAATTAATCTAATAAGTTGTTTTCTCTGTACATTTTCAACCGAGAATTTTTTGTGTGGCAAAAGCAAGGAAATTATCGCATTTGCGTGCTACTATATTTATTTCCGCCAAACCACACTTGTAAAATCGGAACATATACGAGTACCATTTTAGTTTTGGATATTAGTCGCGGAAATGGGCCACAGACGTTGGTCTTAAGTCTGTGAAGTAGGAGTCATTGTTCTTGCACTTCTGATGATGACCTCAGTTCTTTCTATTCGAAACGATAATCACATACTTTCTCAATTTCGCTTTTTCCCTTCCAAAATTTTACTGTCGAACCACCTAGACATTGGAAGACTAAAAAACGTTGCTACGAAGCATTACCCCGACATAATTAATAATTGTTGATCTTGCTGATTTTGCAAATTGGTGACCTGCAACTTGTGTTTGCAAGCCTTCTTTAATATTAGGTCACCTGTGTCAATTTTATAGTTAGATTTATTGATACCATAAACGGTCTTACTAATAATGTAGGCCTACAAAACCTTCCTTGGAAATTTCCGGGAGTACAAATTTTGCTATAATTCACATGACTCGTTAAAATACAATAATCCATTTCCGACTCGTGTTTCTTTCTAATACTCATGAAATATAATTTAGACCTTCCAGTTTACTTAATCGATCAGGATGATCGCCCCTGGTGAAACTATTGCAGTTTCGATGTAGATGTTAACCGTTGTATTTGTGGAAATTTATATTTACTTGTCTGCTCCCAAATCATCGGACTTCAGATTAGACATGTTCCATGAAGGGGTTTTCATAAGGTTTTTATTACCCAAACCAGAAGTAGATATAAAATAATGAATAACCTGACCTGTACTTAATGGAAGTGATGAACCGTGGTAGATTTGATGGATTGGGTTTCGTCGTTGATTGTTTTATCTGACAAAGGAAATGTTGATCTGCGTGTTGCTTGCTCGCTAGAGGGCGTCTCAAGGGCAGCCGGCCGATACCCCTGCCTTGCAACCTCTCTCTCTCTCTCTCTCTCTCTCTCTCTCTGCTTCTTCTTTTCATCATGTGACCTAAATTACATATACACAAATAATATTAGCAAAGTTCTTCTCCGGCCTTTTATCCTCCCCTTTGCGTCCCTCCACCCGACCCGTCCACCGTCTCTTACGTTTTTCTTACTCATGAGACTGACAAGTATTACAACTTGCTTTTAGCAATCCATCAAATGGTAATGATGTCTGCCCAATATTAATAAATTCAAAGGATTATGAAGCACAACGTGCGATGTATGAATGAAAACTAAACTGTAAATCAGTGCTTGGAGTAAATTCGTTGGAATTGGATTGATTTCTTCCCAAATGAGGACGATCTTTGTCTAGTTCACAGGTATTATAAGACGATTGGAAAATGCACAATATATCAACTGTAAAATGGCATTACATTTTTACCTTCCCTTTCATTCTTGACGTGTCACTTCCCACTGTGTTTGAATTAACTTTCTTACTTTACCTATATTAACTTATTTCTTGGCCCCTCTTATTTCCATCTCGGAATACTTAAACAATGTTATCTAAGTATTAAATTTTATATTTTCTTGTTATTTAATGCTAAAAGGAAATTACTGTTGTTGTTGGCGTATATTCACCGAATGATTTCCTATCTTGTGGTTCTTACGTTTTATTTTATACATCTCAAAAGTAATCATAATAGCGAACATGCAGAACACGCATTTTATTCTCAAAAATATATATTCATGCTCTGCGCCGCTTTCTTTAGATCTGTCTTCTTATATATGATAACTTTAACCATTTCATTTACGCCTCATACCCCTCACTCCATTTCTTTGTAAACTTTCTCTTTCCCTGCCTATCTACATTCGCGTCTATCTTTAGCACTTCAAATAGATTTGATTAATTCTTTTCGTTTCGTAACGTGGTGTGATAAACTGCTCCCTTTACTTAGTTTGGAACTCATCAGATATCTTCGATAATAAAACTTATTAATTTTATAAATTAAAATACAGAAACTAACGACGTTGCAGGTAATTTAAAATAACGACTGTTCAGTTCTTTCATCAGGTTTGCAATACTTCAAATCACAGATTTGATGAAAGAATCCACCAACATCGATGGATTCGGACACATTTATAGATCTTCAACCCATTTATATAAATAATATTTTTATTTTCGTCTGAATTTATTAATATAAATGAATAAAATTATCGACCTTTCAAAATATTTAATACTAATATAATAAAATAATGAAATGAAATATTTTAAATTGTCTGAAAATATTGTTAAATTCTTTTATACATAATATTCATAAAACAGACGAAAATAAAAATATTAATTTTAATTAACGTTTTATTAATCAAAAGAAAATTGAAAATGGCGATCAGTTCTGTGTTTTGAGGTCAATCCAACGTTCTTCGTTTCATCGTCTTCTTCCTCTTCACACACACAAATACTTATAGGGGCGTTTCAGTCGTAAGAACAATATAACATATTCATGATAATCAATAGATTGACTAGTTATGTTTTCAATTCTAATGTCATTTAGTCTCTTTTAATGGGTGTAGATTGTAATTTTCTTACATATATACTAGGATCAGATTTCCTGTCGAGATGTAACAAATTCAGCGGAAACTTCTGAGTTAATCACGAGTAAATCTGTCTTATCTTCAATATGGACACAGGATTCAGGAATTCAAGAGTCATTTAATTAAGTTTATGCCATACGGCTGCGTAAGGAATATTTTCTTCTGAGAAACCTAGTACTACTCGACAACTGACTTGAGATAGTTTGAATAATCGCATGATTCTGTCAAATCAAAAGAAAAATCTCATTGAAGTACGAGCACTGTTTATGTATTATACGAAATTAGCTGTGGAATTACTTGGAACAGACTGGTCCAGATACTGAAAATGAATGCTGCCTTAGTGGGCACTGTTCGTGATTATTGTACCGCAGCAATGTTCTTCGGGTGCTTGAAGGCTGCGGCGCTCTGTTCAAGCTTTGTTTACCGCTATTCTCCTTCGTCAAAGACCATCTTTCCAGGAATGAAATGGCCTCGCTTGCATCGTAATGGAAGCTCCGTACTGTACAGTGATTGATTGAAGTCAGTGGGTCAGGGCTCAGACTGCGAGTCTAATCTCTCGCCGTGTCGAAACTAGAATCTTAGTACCTGTACCAGAGTGCGGAACAAATGTTTACGCAGCTCTCGTCTTCAATGACACGCATAAGGTGCGCTCGGAGAAACACACTTCAACTTATAAATGACACCTACAGGAAGTAAGTGGGGACTGGCCACTATTGAACATAGCAGCCCTACGCTCGATGAAAACTCTGCTGTAATTCTTTTAAATTAATTTACAGATTAATACCATAACTCGTATGCCTAATTTTAAAGTAATAGGAGCGTAAGAAACAATATTTTTAAATGTTTACACTTACTATATCAACATTACTGACCAGAAACAGGTAACGAAATTATAAGTCCGAACAAACCATCTTACCTATATAAATACGTCTCCAACTTCCATCATCGGAAGGGCGTGAGACTAGTATCAAGAGCACGTCCTACCATATACAGGGTTTTATAGGAGTTTCCCTATATCACATTTAGGCTAATTGCCGGGTAGGATCCTTTAACTACAGCCGCGGGCCCTAGTCACCTCTTGGCTACTTCGTTCTTCCTTTCGCATGCCCCCCTTTCTATAGTTATCAACGCGGATAACCGTTCAGTAACCCATCACTGAAATAAATTATCTTGGCACCCGAAGATATATAAAGATATATAAACAGTAGACGAAACGTTGTGCTTCGTATACTTCATCCTTTGGATTTCGTCATTTTAATCATTATTAAAATAAAATAATTTTGTCTGTACAGGGCTTAGAAGTTAGTTCTTGTTTATCATAACGTTTCACGCATTAGAGGATCATAAACTGTTGTAATCTAAATTTATCAATTTCACTCTTACTTTGTTCGCTTTTCGCATGAAATTGGTCGATCAGATTTCGATTAAACGTTTTTCGTTGTTATTTAGATCAGTAAAGTTTAAGCAATATCAAAATACAATCCTCTAGCTTCAGACAAAATTACGGATGTTCTAAAACCTGATTTTAATTGCTTGAACAGAAATTTTTCCCCATTTCCACAAAACCGGTGAACGAGATTTCTCTAAAATGTTAAATAACCTTTCAAAAAATATATTTTAAATGTCATCTACCATTTGAAAAAATTAATACTTTAGAATTTTTCCTCCGAATTTGTATCTATTATTTCGGCTAAACAAAATCTTTGTTGTCAAGAGTGGGCAGGAAAGCATCTGTACATGAATTTTTGCAGACATAGTCATGTAATCCTGCTGTGGTGGAGCGGTCATATGTCACAGTTAGACATCACAGAGGTCCTGGGTTCGACTCCCGAAATGAGCTGGGATGTTTGTGCTCGTCATGGTCAGGCAAAAAAAAGATGGGTCTGAGAATGACGTATAATCGCTACGCTGACCACTTGACACTCCATAAAATCCGGGATGTGTCGTGAAGTATAACAGTCTGGCATTCGTCACGGAGAAAAAAAAGAGCCAAGAATTATCAAACAATATTAAATCTAAAAATAACTATACCGAAACAGTGATTTATGAGTAACATGTTAAAGAAAGTGAATAGACCCAAGCCCCTTCCCATCAATAGTATACGCACAAACAAATCTTTGTGCCTAAAGCCAACCTTAAGAACCGTTCATAATGTTTTCATTCCTCTTCTATGTATAGGGTTACCAGCTAGCGAGTAAAGTAAAAAAGAAGCCCACCACAGCACACAACACCTCCAATGAACTGGACACCAGCTTCCGATGAATGCCGTGTGATGGAAAAAATCGAGGTTTCCACTCTTTTCCTTGTCAGAAAAAAAAATATATCGGCCCTATCGCAGCATCTAATGAGCAGTAAATCCCAAGGCTTGTAATTAAGAAGGGTGTGTGCTACGTATTTCGAGCAGGTGGTTGCGTCTGGCGGAGGGATCCTCTGTTATGACGGGGAACCGGTCCTGTTGAGTCAGCTCAATAGGACCTGCACCGAACAATCCTCAGCGGCTCAATGAGTGGGGGGACCCGCCAAAAATAACCAGCTCACAGGACCAGTTTTTGCCGCGGTTCCCACTAATTGAAGAGTGCATCTCGATAAATTACCGGCCAGAAAAGAATTTTACACTTGGACAGTGTTTATTATTATGCCGGTGCCCTTCCGTGCGAAATCGGTTAAATTTGAAAGTCATGACATGTGATGCTCATACTGTTCCTTTTAATATTTCCTTTGTTCTTTTGGGATTGTTGACATTAATGTTGATTCCTGACTGGTCGTTATTAGATCGTATCGGAACCATATGGAATATGTGCAACATTAAACAAGTTTCCAGCGTCGAAAGGGTTGATTTCACTCAGCTTCTTGAATTCGCCGAAATTGAAATTAGCGAATTGCACATATCTTGTTCGCAAACTATGATTGGATCTTCTCTACAACTGTCCACATTATTCTCTGGTGTACTGAGCGACAACTTGTTTTTATTGGAATTCGTGTAGAATTGTCGGCTCGAGTTATCCGTAATGAATGACGTGGTTGACGTGTGTGCCATAACAGAATTCGTTTCCATGCGTCGCGTCGTCCATGCGTGTCACGTTCGTGCGTGGTGCGAGCCGTCCGTCAACTTCCCTACGTGATACCAATTACCTACGACCCTCGCTTATAGAAAAACACACCCTCATTATTTTCACCTTATCTGAGAATCCCTCCCGGAAAATACAGCTTGTAATGGAATATGGCTGCGATATGGTAATGAATGAGCCGTTCCCCATCTTCGAAATAACACGGTTTGAGTGAAATTTGGGGCGAGCCTTCTAGTTAGGGGCTGGCCCGAAAGCAAGGGAGAGCAACGGTCTGTGAAATCGTATCGCATTACACTCACAACTTACAGAGCTTCTCCTGAACTCACGTCAGCATTATGCAAATTGCCTCTGAATGGCTGCCACTATCCACGGAACATTTCTGAGGAATTACGTTTGTTTTATTATTCCGACATTGGGAAAATAGGGGGCTTATCACTGAAGTATAGCTTAACTCAATGAGAAATATAATGCGTATGAAGATGAATAATCCCTTTCACTGAAATATACAAATGGGCAATTGAATGGAGAATCTCCCTCAATCCAAATAAATCTGTCGCAGTTCCGTTTTCCCTCCAGCGTAAAATTCACCATAGCAGCAACTTAACCTTAAATAATCAACCTTTCTCTAATAAAACATCCCATTCTTACCTAGGAGTCATTCTAGATCATAAACTTTCATGGTATCTTCCCATTACTACATCTAATTCTCTACTGTCACTCAAAACCAAAAAGCTGATCTATACATCACTAATATCCCCAATCCGGCAATACTCTTGTATCATCTGGGCCGCAGCAGCTAATTGCTTCATTAATAAAATCCAAACATTTCAAAATAAAATTCTAGCATACATCATCAACGGTCCTTGGTATTTTTCCAACCACCGAATCCATTCAGATCTAAATATTCCCAAAATAGTACAAGTAGCAAAAAAAATCATTCAATAACCAACTGCGCCGGTCCATCCTACATCCTAATTAATTTCACAAACAACCAGCATCCTTCCCCCCTCAAAATTGCTAAGAAGACTTAAAAGAAAAGACTTGCAGATTTAACAAACTAAGGACTATTTTGGTTTATCACAACGATATAAGCACCGGATGGCGCGATTAATAAATGGTTGAAACTTCTTATATAAAAAGGATTTGATGAATCCGAATATTCTGCGAAAGCTGCTGAAAACCACTCGGGAAAGTCGTGGAGTTCTTCCGTCCAAGAATAATGTGACCCGAACCCTTCCACTGGGGCGCCGCGTTGAAGGTCAATAGAGAAGTGCCGTGTCATTGCTCGTAAAAGAATTCCTACAAGGATCAAAGCCTAGATGGGAGAAATTTTCCTCGCCTTCGAGAGTTGGACCCTGTCAGATGGTGTCGAATAAACCATGAAAACGTGCACAGGCTGATGATGGTAAGAAAGTTTTTTATTGATGGAAACACCAACACAAGATATAGACTAAATAAACTGACGATACTACTTCTGGTTTTGAACTGTGTTAGATTTTCACGAATGCGTCTCGTAAATAGCTTATTTAAAGCAAACATATCGCCTGATCTATGACGGGCGAAGTCCAGGCGAGTAAGAATATTGTTCCCACGTTTTGCTGCCTACCTGGGGGAAGCAACTGCTTTTTTGTCGGTTCCGTTGATTGCACCAGCCCAGAACTTCGGTACAGTGCAGCGTTGCCAGCAGAGCTTATGATGTTTTAAGTGCTCCTAAAACCATTACCACCGAACAGTGCTTTAAATATTCCAAAACACCCATAAAAAAGTATTTTGATGCTCAGAATTGCATTTCATGTATGGTCGACCGACTGAGTTTGTGCTTCTTACATTTCTGAATTATTTTTTATTGCTCAGCTGCTCACAAATACCTAATCGTATTGGTGTTATAAAATTTTTAATTTAATTTCTGTTTTTATGTAAACATCAAGAATCCACATAATTTATTTCCGCCTTAAAATAAGAAACCAAAAGGGATTATACTTGGAGGCTAAGAATGGCTCAGAATGGGACATTTATTGGCAATAAATGTGCGAGCAACAAATTGATAGCGATATTTCATTTTAACTGGAAGGTTTCGCCAGTAGTGGCCATCGACGAATTGACTTCAAACAATCGTGATGATATTTAAGAATATTTTATGTCTATAATTAATCAATTGCACAAACAAGGATAATGTCCTATAATGTCATATTCTTGATCCTCTCAATTTTTTTTTTACTTTCCATGTTTACCTACCGCCGATTCCATCATAGGGACGTGCTGTTGAATTACTTTTCCAGTCATCACTATAGGTTCAATCGCTACCTGTAAAGCTTCGACTTTCACTCAAGTGTTGCCACTTGGAACCGGTTGGATCTAGCGAGAAATGAGCTTAATGCCTTCGACTGTGTAAAAGGAAATGCACGTTACTCGCGGAAACCCGTTTGTGGGAATAGACTTGAAAGAGTGGGGCTATTAGTCCATCTCGGTACACATCTGTCACACAGATCGAGATAAGTTTCTGTCATCACGGGACACCCGATCTCAAAAACCGTAGCAAATTCTGTCAATCGCCAGGTACTTCGAGCTTACAACTCTAATGGGGTTCAGATGGTACCTGATCCATTGCTGATGAGATAATTCATTTTAACATTCAACTAGCAGAATCTTTTGTTGCGTAGGTTGCGTGCACTTATCTCATTAGCTCGAACGAGTGTTGCTAGTTTTCTTCTGAAACTGTTGTACGGAATTCAGCGACTGTTTATCGCTCGGCTTCAAGAACAGGTTCCACTGCCAGAAACCAGTAAAGTCTGTATATAAAATTATAAAATATATCTGCCTTACGAAACGTTTTCCTTTCTTACTTCCAAGTTTCCCCCCCTTTTTTAGGCGCTTGATAAAACCTGAATCTGGAGACTTGCGCAGAAATTAAAAGATTGATCATTGGGAACACAATATTTCGAATCATATTTTTAATCTTAATAAATAATTCAGGTTTACAAACAGCGATGACTATAGAATTAGTTATTGTTACCGGAATAGAGTCGCTGAATTCTGTACAAAATCGGCGGTTTAGAAGAAACCGAAAAATTTTCCTAAAGTAATTATTTATAAACTGAAAATTAGAGTTTTGTGAACACAACGTTCACCTGCTACCCAAGCAATTACAATATTTCAGTATAAAAATATTGCGCTTATTGTCCTTCAAATTAAATATCATTATTATATATTATTAAATATGAATTTATGAAAACCAAATATAAATTTGGTTTTACATTCGTTCATTAAGTTTTTAAAAAGTAATAACCAAAGGCGAAATTAACTTTCAGGTAAAATCGTCGTTCTCTTCTTTTTAAGACGTTTTATACTATCCCTCCACGTGGATTACCCTCATGTATCCTGTTACTATAAAAACATCCAATTAGATTTATACTCCAAATACCTTGCGCAGGTTCAAAAACAGTGCTCACATGACTTGTAGACATAATGTATTTATTCCTTCAGAAATGTTTGATAAACCCTCAATGGTAACCGGAAATGATACGATTCTCATAGCTTCGAGCAGAAATTCGTCCGTTAGACCTAGCTAATGGATTCAAACCATCGCAGCTGACATTGTGAAAAGGAAATTTCTTCTAGAATTCCCTTATCACAGAAACGACTCATTTCGTTTTTAAAATAGGGTAAGGTTAATGTGATCAGTCTTAGTTGACGGTATTTGTCCGTTGCCGTTTGTTGAAAGTCAGGTGAAAACAATTTCCTCGGCTGAATCGGTGCCCTTGTCTTATAATAAAGGGGATAAAATTGCCCGACGCCGAGCGGGAACTTTCTCCCGCCATTCATACGAGAGCTTGGCTCACTTTCAAGGATTTCTGACCGTTTTATTGCCAAACACGCTCCTACTTACTGAATGACGCCATTCCAGAGTTTATGATCAGCTTCCTTGGAAGTAAATAATTACTCCAGCATTCTGCTAACCTATTCGGTCTCAAGACTCGATATTAGTTCTCGAACAGGAGTTTAAAAATAACAACGAGTACTACTTATGATGAACCTTGGCCGACAATTTAAACTTGTAGAGTTATGTCGATTAGAATTTTCTAAGAGAGATGAAGATAATACCTTCATGCAATTTGAAATTAATATACAAATAAATAATTCATAATTTGGACTAAAATAAAGTCCGTACACGTAGCGACAACTGAATTGATAAGGCCGAATATTCATATATTTATTTAGGGAAGTTTTACTTACATAATATCAAATTAAAAATAACACGGTAGCCCGATTTAAGATTGTGTTACAACCATTCAAAAATTGGCTGATGAATGTTCTTGAATCCAGAAACAATCCTTTGATAAATATTAAAATAGCCAGAACAAATAAGAATGTGAGAAAATATGTCCCACATTTCTTTTTTATAAATACTTCATTTTTCTTGGATTTTGTTGGTTATTTCGTACAACAAGACAAATTCTTCTAACTGAAAATATTGGCATTGCTTCCTCTTATTTCGGATATTGAAGTAATATAAAATAGACTAAATTATTCAAATAATACTTAAATTAAAAATAAAGTTACGAAAGTGATTTTTGAAACACCTGAAGAGGTCTCAAGAATTATGGTCAACACATTCTGTATTTTACGATTTAATAAAAATTTAATTGAAAATGTTATATTGTCACATGTAATATCTATCAATTCTTTTTCATTTAACATAATCTCTTTAATAATGTCTCCTATTTTTTTTTATTTCAAGTAACTGATTTGACCAACTTTAACGATATATTACTGGTGTGAGTTAGTCAAGGGAAATTTTAAACGAATGGCAATGAAGAAAATGGGACGGAAATGTGAACATGGATGAATATTTTGGAGGAGATTCATAGCATCCAACATTTCTAAACAGTCGCACTAACCGTGTTCGCGCCGGAAACTATTAAAATAATTGTGTCTTCTCAGTTCCGAGAAGTAGAAAAACTCACATCTACTTCTTTCCATCACACTGGATCCTCGTACAGTTTATGTTTAGAGATTACCGCAATAAACACCAAAATATTTCAGAAGTACACTTGTAACATCTTATAATTTTAAAAACACTTGTAATCATAGATTGATTTTTTCGGTACTGTTTCCGCAAACCTTATATTTAAAGTTACAAAACGGTAGCATAATGTTATGACAGTTTAACTACAATTACCCAATGAAACCGCCGAAAATGAGACGTTTGTCACTGAATTGATTTATCTATATTCTTAACAAATATATAAGTTTGAATATTTGTTCGCACGTTTCCGAAGTGAGAGTCCTGTGTTCGAACTCGGACCTGAGCGCTCGGCCGATGGGGACAAAGAGATGAGCGCGTTAGGAATTCGTGTAAGGAACATTTCCTTGCAAACGTGGAATGTTGGCTACAAGCCATCTAAAATTCATTAATATTCATTCCTCTTCCGTATAGAGCGACAGGCAAGCAACGGAATTTTTCCCCAATGAGGTCATGCTCTGTTAATGTCTTGGTATCAGGAGGAATAAATTGCGCATGTTTAACTGTACTCGGTCTTCTTGCCACCAGACACGATACTCGTGATTCTGGACTGCATTCTGGAACAACTTACATTTGAAAACTAACCTAATTCTGATATCTCTACTAGAAATAATTTGTTCATTTATTAAATTTAAAAAAATCCTATCGGTTCTCCACCCCCCCCCCCCCCTAGAATTTAGTTTTACAATGGTCCAATGTTTATTAAATCCTGTCTTTCCCTACGGCTTTTGAATGTGTAATACAACACGAATATGATCCGAAAGTCAACAATAAAAGTTGTAATTTTTTTTCTAGAAGTGGAAAACTATCGAGGAAAATTCAAGCAGTAGATTTAGAATAAAAAAGTACATTACAAATTACCTCCAATGTTCCGACTTAGAAAGCGTTAATTGTTTAAGTGTAGTCGAGATGAACTCGTAACCATACGCGCTCTATTATCGTAAGAACGCTGGAAATGGCAGTTATTTTATCTCTGGAATGTTTAGATCTTTACCAACACTAATTGCTCGTGAGATAGAACACTTGCTCGTTCTGTGGAAATATTTGTTGTATTACATGGCGTGCAATTTCGTCGAAAACTATTACAGCAGCTGGCGCAATTTTCTGCAGAATGCATTCCCCTCGTGATTGCTGTGAAGTTTTGTAGCAGTTGCAGAAACCTTTGTCCAAGCATTTGTTAAATTCACTGTCGAATGATGAACCGCGTTCTTTTCTTGCACGGATTCTGGAACTGCTGTCGAGGATTTTCTGAACTGTCCTCCTTTACCAGAGCAATTTGTAGACTTAGTTTAGTATCATGTTTGAATTTGTATGGATAAGTATGTACCATTTTTCGTAAATCAACAGTAAGATGCCCTCCTATGAAACCTCGTTGCGACAGAACTCGTACGTGCTACAACCAAACATTACGAATCACGTACCTAAAAGTTGTAGCTTCCTTATCTATTGTACTATCTATTGCAGAAATAATGCTAGTGGAACCTCAGTATTCGTCAAATCAAATCTGGTACTCTTCTTTCCAGTATTCTCAACTTTTTCTCACGTTTCATATTTTCTAATTCTTTTTCATTTATTGCTTGGTATTGGAAATTCAATTGAATACCCCATTTCAGAAGCTTTCAGTCGTTACTTTTGGTGTTATATTACTAGTAGCATATCTATAATAATATTTTCCTTAAGTTTGCAGAGTCTAAATTATTTAATTATTTTCTTTTTATAATCTAGAGATAAGTCATTAAGTCCCATATTCTAGCATACTGTCGCACAGCTCTAAGGTTAGTTAGGAAGATCATCATTCACGAACCTGTAAAATCAGTACATTTAGTGGTAACACAGAAAATTTGGTTTTAGAAACATCTGCCGATATCATTACCTGATAATGCTTATTGAATTCCGAAATTAATCAACTAAAATGTCAACGATCTGGGGTACGAGGCATCTCAAAACACGAATAAAAAAAGGGGTGTAAACCAAAACATTTAATTTCCTTAGTTGTTGTCTTCGATTAACATTTATATATACATATAATTCAGTTTCCATCATGTTTAAGCCTCTTCAACGTTCTAAGATCAACCCAATTACACTAAGTGTCAGAAATATCGTCGGTTTAACAACTTGGTGAATAATATATATTTAACTAGCTGGGTTCCCGGCCTTGCCCGAGTACTTATTTATATAAACCCGAAAAAGTATTTAATTCTATATTATCTTTAGTCAAAAAGTGGTTTAACCTAAATCTAAATGTTCCTAGTTCCGTACATACTTTCGACCGGTAGTTCATTAATTGAACAGCTATAAAATACATTGAATTTTATTGCATCAATCCCAACAAACATGCCTCCGAATTTCATTACGAATATAATACTTAAATATACTTCTCGAGTATGGCAGGATATAATTGTCCCTCAGTCTTCCGACATTAAGAAAGATTAAATTTATGAAATTGTTAGCTAGATTCACAGTGTAAGCAAATGGTCGCCATATTGGAGTAAAAAAAATGGCACGAAAATTACCTTACATTTTCCAAAAGGATCGTAAAGTATTTCGTATTGTTTTTTATCATCATACTATGGAGTATTGCTGGATAAAGTTATACTTTTAATTCAATGAATATATTTCTTCTTTATTTCATTACGGAAAAAGGAACTATTTCCTTTGTTCGTCGCGTAGTAACGTCTCTCTCTCGTGTGACGTCACGGGTCTCTTGGCGCGCAGTAATTTAACACAAAATTATCACGTTTTATAATTATATTTCTTTCCACATCTATGCTAGATGTTGCTCACACCCACAGTACCGTTTAAAGATTTTGAAGAATATGTGTATCAATTTTTGTTGCAGTCTGTCCACGAGTTTAAATTTGTATGGAAATTAACGTAAATAAATAAATACATACATACATACAAATATACATCCTTCTTTATTATATAGATATATTTCTATATGTGGTATCATCGGTGAAATATAATATGAACTGTCGGAAATAAGCATGACGCATTTCCGATCAGGATAAAGATTTATACTACTTAACCATTTGGTATTATAATGGAAGCTGCATAGTATTCTTTCCTCTATCAGAGAGTTTGGAACAACATATTCATTAAGACAGTCGAACGGTTACATCAAACAAAATTATACTCATTAACCGATCGTTCTTGATCTGATTTGGAAACTCCATTTTGATGTAAAGAAAGTTTGTCCGAAAATGGAGACTGCAACTACGATTTTCTTTAACTAAGTGAGCTTCAGTGAATAATATTTGTTATAGACATCGCACAGTGAAGCAAAAAATCTATTTCAAGGATTATGATAGATTTGAATGTTTTTGATTTTTGGATTTAATATTTTGGAAATTTTTCGTTATTTACTTCTTGATTTTATTTCGTTAACTTTTAAGTATGTTTAATTTGATATTAATTTTCAATTACTACAACATTTTTTGGATCGATTTATTTATGACAAAAGTAAATAAACGAGTGCAAATTTTGTGGAGGTTGCCAAGGCGTGGGTTTCGATTTGATCACATTTTGTGAGGGAATGAGGATTGCCTTGGAACCCACATAACGGCGACTGCGACGGTTGATGCTAACCGCCTGTCTGGGAGTGCGCGGGTTTCGAAAACCGCGGATTCGCGAGGGAAACCTCCGCTCGTCGCCTGTAGAGGGCAACGGCGTCGTTACATGAGGGTGGGCGGACCTGGCCAGGCGCAGTGTGGCGGTGATGTGTGGAGTGGCATGAGTGTCCTCAGACGACCAGGCAGCGGACTCAGCCTCAGCGTGCTCGGTAGGCACATATACGCTATATTGCACTAAATGCAGCACTTGCAAGTGAAGAATGTAGATGGAATAGCCAATTTCGTGGAAACCATTTATCATGTCTCTGCTGAATTTTGGATAGAATTGTTATTGAACCTCCAACTCGTTGTATATCATTAACGTGTAGGATCATTCTTCTACGATTACTAGTTTTATTGATATAAATCGTGAAATAAAGCACAGGAAATTACATAAGTGAATCAGCCATATGATTTTTCCCGTCAGTGTCTAATTAATTTGGTAAGATCTCTTGTTAAATGTTTTTTTTAGAAATCTGTACATTATTTGAGTGATAATAGAACGATTTTAATTAGCACGAAGCACGCGAAAACTATTTTACAAAGTTGTAATGGACAGATCAGTGTAGTTCTGCGATTTATGGGAGACTCTCGACACTATTTCGTGACCTGCCATTTTTTCTGTAACACACCTTAAGAAATGCTCCGTAAAACTCGGGCTTCTGAATATTGGGTGCTCATTCTGTTCCGCCGATAATCGTTCTTATTCTTGGACCGACATTTATTTGGTTAGACTTCACACAAGATCGCTGACGAATTCCGTAACAATTTATATTACTGTATGCGTTCTCGATTTTTCATATATGATGATAAAACATGTAATATTTTTACCAGATCGTAAAATTCTCTCTCGTATTGTATGTACTACAAAGTGAAACTGTAACAGAAGTCTTTGTCAGCTGACCTTTGTTACTAACTTTTTTTTCCGTTTCTTGTGAACATAATTTAACATACTTTTCTTATCTTTTTTCAGGTAAGATGTTTTTTACACACTCGCATAGTTGTGCACGACTAGTGGTAAGTTACGAATAATGTGTGATTTTAAATCTAATTGTAAGAGAAAAGGATGGAAATATTATTCGCGCCTAAAATTTTTCGGAAATAATTTTCACTATTCTCGGTAATAAAAAATATGCCTTTCTTTTTAATAAACTAACGAGAAGTCAACAACCATCTTCTATCACATGTAATGAAACATTTTTTTGAAGAACAGAATTTAAAATAATAATTTTCATCTATAAAAGACCAAAGGCGGCTTAGATGAGATTATAAGCTATGGATTCGGTTTGCCAGCTTAAAAGTTATATATTTTCTGGGTTATATGCGCTTTTTGGAACCACCAACAATGACACTTTACAGTTTATGACAATTTTTAAAAATGAAACCGAGTCTAAGTTATTTTGGTAAATCGGGGAAAATCAAAATACGGAAGACTGGATCCTTTCAGTTACGATTCCTTTTACGTATATCACTTACACAATCGTTAAAGCGAACAGTTCGGTACCGGTACGGTGCGTTGTTTATAGACTTGAACATAAAATTACCTCGTCTATAACAAACGACAGGTACGCATCGATTATCTCATAAAAAACTATTTTGGTATTTCTTCTAAAATTCTAAAATCATTTTTTGGTGGACAAAGGAAATAACTGCCTCCACGACTGTTTCTCTTGCCTCCTTGGTTCACGTTACCAATAAGTCATCAGTCATTGAACATAATCGTTTGACGTAATTGTAATAATGGTAGATTCTTAAGTTGATGGCAGGGCACACGAACTCACGAATCGAAAACTTGGGATGTATGTATGAATAGGTGGATGCGTATCTCGTCGAACCAGAATAAATTGCATTGTGAGTCTGATACGGGCCAGAACAGCGTTGGCGTCGGCAGAGAACAGGCAATATAAATTTCCATATCCTTTATCGTGGGTACCGGATGCGGGCGCATTGCAAGAACTGCGGAGCCGTAAACACCGAGTACTAGATTTTTACAGGCTTATCGCATAACCTGTTGCGCCACGATCTGCTCCGTGGCTCCGCGAAAAGCTTCTCTCCCTCTTCCATTACCCCAAGGCTCTAATTAAGCCGCGGAAGCCTGTTTTAAAGTGACCACATCAAGTCATAAAGAGATTATTTTCTCTTTCTTTTTGTTGGTAATTATGGCCGGAATCTCGTAACCGGCGCTTAAATGGGTCAGCACGTCGCGGAAATATTTGACATCCAATTTTTAGTTCGTTTTTGTTCAAAAGGTCGCCGGTAAATTACACTCCGCGTCTCAGTCAACAAAAATTGAATCTGCTTCCTTTGTTTGCTGGTTTTCAATGATCATTAAAAGCGTTATCGGCAACGGGAAGTGACCTAGATCTGATTCATAGAATGGCAGTGCATGTAGCAACTACGGTAACCGTGTGAGGCTATAAAGTTGGTTTTTATTGCTTAACTTAGTATTTTTCCGCAAAATGTTAGCATTTGCGCGAGCGTTTCACTTACACATTCAGTATTCCCTGCTTCTCCGATATACAGTCATATTCTTGATTTGACACGTAACACTGAACCAAAAACCGTTTCACGTGCCTCTTTAATGATCAATCTAAATTAGTAAATAAAGGAATAATTCCACCTCTGACTGTTCGGAATTGTTGACACTCACTCCGTAGAATCAAGAGTTGCCTCTAAGATTGATAACTTTATTAACGAATCGTAAATTGTCGAAGGGAAATGGATGATCTATTGCGATACTAGAAATTGAATTGTGGATGAAGGCTACTTGTCAACCCCAAGATAATTCATATAATAAGAGATTAGGTTGAACACGAAGTACAATACATAAGGCCAGAGTTCCGGGTTTTAAAATAATATTCGAACCTCTGAATAGAGACATGACAATTATGTTTTGCCCAACAACATACAAAATATAAGCTATCCGTTGATTAACTGGAACATAATTAATTTTCTAAACAAAATTTAACTACTTATTAGGTAGAAAATAATTGCGATCTCTATGACATTACCTTCAAAGATATAATTTGACTATGGTCGTCTTGACATTGCTTCTTTAACATTACCACTCTCACGCTTAATATGAAGAAAAAAATTGTTGACACTAATCGGGTAATGCCTCCTAAACTGGTCAAGGCACGGCAAAGGGAAAACTGCGACCCCACAGAAAACCCCTCTACCGCCATCGGAAGCGCGTGGGACAAGTACCAAATGCCCAACCTACCTGATGCAGGTTTTTCTAGGGTATTCCCTGCATCACTTTTAGGCGAATTACCGGGTAGGATCCTTAACCCATAGCCCGGGGGCCCTAGTTAACCGTTGTCTTCCTTGCTCTACCTTTCCGCATTCCCCCTTTCAAATCCCTTTCCTATGCTATAAGAGGGGAGTTGCCACTATGTGGATTACCATATACATAGCCTGTCTACACCTCAAAAAATAAAATAAGCTCACTTGTTTATCACTATATTTTTGACTGACGGTAAAACTTTGAGTGATTGAAGATTTTTTTAGATAATGCTCTCCAGATATTAAAATTAATTTATTTGTTCTATCATCCGTCGGCAATTTCGGTTCCAATCTGGCTCAAGTGTGTTTCGAGTACTGTTGGTAATGTTTCAAATCCACAGAAATTTCAAATCTGATTTTATATTTGTCATCACCCTGAAAGAAGTGCTATTCCGTGGTTCCATTCTTGTCAAAATATTGAGTTGATGCTTATCTGATAGCAAAGAATCGAGGCAAGGATTGCATACTTGAAGTAATACATATTTGCCTGCGATAGCCTGGTTATTATATTTACGGTAATTAATGCTGTTATTGATAGAAAATTCGTCGTGGATTTGTCTCTGAGGGCATATATGGTTATTATATTTAAGTAAACAGACCCCGTGGAAACATCAATATTGACACGTTATCGAATGATCAAGCCGCACTATAGTACTTAATTTAATTTCTGTCGTCATATTGATATTTCAAGCCAATTTCATAACAGATTTTTGAATGAGCAGGCTAAATTGCAGAAAAGCCGCCAAGACCTGATCCGTCTGAGTCTGCCACTTCCTGCAAGAATCATGTGACCACTATTTGATTTTATGTTGTCGTACATTGCTGTTAAAATTTAAAACTGCCGGTTAAATTATTAGTCTTTTGCTTCATACAGTGTAGTATTTCGTTTGTTTTCACCGGAGACACCATAAGACCTTGAGGAAATTTTGAAATTTTAAACGAAAATATTGTTATAACCATAGTGGAGAAATTGACTTGTTTAAATATCTGAACTCATTTCAAATTAGTGACGGAAGAGTGGGGTATATTAAATACCATTACTATTTTATAGCGCCCAAATCGTAGGGGAACCTATACATAATAGATAAATAACTCATTACAATGCACAGAGTCGTAGATATTTATCTGCATTTAGCAGTAGTTCCAGACAGTGTTATTGAGGAATTGCTCTGCACCTCCTTGTTACAGTTTCCAGGTCGGCGGTTTTACGCCGTGTTCCTCGGGAGATTTGCATGCGTGAGATGTACGTTGGTATTCACGATGGCGCCTCTCGTGGAATGTGGGGATGTGAACAATGCACGACTAGCGTATTCCTCTCGTCATGCGTTCGTTTGTCTTTGTCTCTACCAGACCTGAATCTCACACTCGGCTTCTTGCACGCTGTAATGTCGAATTGAAATTAACCACGAGTACTTTTCTCCTCGGCCAGCCCATCACCCCGGATGTCACGGAAGGTCGATGAATTCACTGCGGGAGGAAACCCGATTTGGTTTGCAATTCGGAGGGAAGAACTCTCAATTCCTTGCACAAACCAAGATGACAAACCTTTAATGTTCGGAAGTAGAACGGCAAGAGGTGTTCAGTTATAAAAATCACTGTAGTAATAATATTTTTTTCGATGCCACAGGATGCTTAAATATGAATACCGGATAATTTTCGAACAAAAATTTGTGATCTGAGTTGGGAGTCGCAATATAATCGATTCAACATAGCAGCAGAAGTACCAAAATCGCAGCATTTTTTTATAAAACGATTAATATTCTTTCGAAATCTTTCGGTTCCCTTGTTTGAATTTGTTGTTTCTGTGAGATTGGGAAGAGTGTAGCCTGAGAGTTGGAATGCAGCTCGTACGCTGGACGAGCGTGGGCGGACTCGTAGGAGAGCCTCATTCACGGCGGAGGATGTGTCCACTCACCAGCCCTGCCATATCCTCCATTCATGTCCGTCTCTGCTCAATGGAAACCTCTACCTCGCCCAAACATTTTCATTGTGTCAAAAAATTTCATTCGCAGAAGATTCCTTGCAATGTCAGCTATACTCGTAGCAATATTTTTGCATTTATAACATATACACATTTTCTTTACTACTTTTGAACCAATTTAATTGCAGTTGAATATCATGATCAATTCTCTTCTCAATTAGTGTGTTAAAGTTTTTCAAAATTTTAGTCTGTTGCTTTACTCCAAATATTGATCTGAACTCAAATAACAAGTACAGATTGAAATTTTGTCCCTTGAGATGTCGTCATATGATTTATATATATATATATATATATATATATATATATATATATATATATATATATGGTCATGCATATTAGACGGTAAAAAGTAAACGCGATAAGACACAACGGTCAGATATTAACGTATTTTCATATATTGTTAGCTGGAACAGTCCAACCCTTCAAGTGGCCATACTTTAACAAGTAAATTAAATCAATCAATTAATATGTGCAAAGCGAGAAATAGTTAAACTTTTTTTGGTGTAAATTGATTTAAGAACAGAGACAACTTGATGTAGCAATGTAACGCTGTCACCTGCCTTGCCAAAAGCAGCTGGAGAAACTAAATAAAAAGTAATTATTTCTACACATAATGTGTTGGAACGATCTATAACAGCTTGTAATGGTACTCGTTAATGCACTTGACCTTTAAAATTATAGCCTCATTAACGTTATCATGTGAAATTATTTTTGCAGCTTTTTTTCCGTTATCTAGTTTTTCCGCGCTTTTGACTGTTTATCACTTCCAATTCTCGACCCCTGACATTCGAGTTTGCAATACACACGATGTAGTTGGGGGTCATCTTCGATTTTCTCGACGGCACTTTTATTATTAATTTATAAATTCTAGGTTCAACTGTAGAGGTCCACACAACGTCGAAATATTTAATTTTTTGTTAATAGACAATTTTATGACTCAACCCTGTCTATTTATTTATATAATTGTTATTATCTTGTTCATAATTTAAAGTTGAATTTATTTTAAGGAGTTTCGTTCACTCTTCTGACAATGTCTAGCTTATGATATGTGCTTCGCTTTATTTTAAAGTACCTCTAAGTAGAATTTTGTGAAATAAATTGTATAAATAATGAAGATTTTTTTTACTAATTTATTTGTCAAATCGAATTTGTCTATTGATCTAAGAATAGGGCCACGTGGTGATTGTTTAACAAACATCATCATCAAATACATTTATATTACGGACCTTCTTTTCTTAAGTCTTTGTTCTGAAACATTTATTACTTATGGCTGCTTTATTGGACCCAAACCTTCTTTATTTGAAGATATCTACAATTCATCAATCCTTCCATCTTTTTCTAAAAAATTATCTTAAATTATTCTTAACCGTCCTCCTTTCCGAATAACATTGATCTACGAAGATATAGTCTGTTTTCAATTAACAGGTTCCTGGCGTGTCCACGTGGAGGAGTGCACGTTGCCACATATACACACGACTTATACAGATAAAGGAAAACCGTAGAATAACGCATCTATTGTTCGGCAAAGCTGCTTGTTTTCAAGCATTGTGGTTGGTTGATTCGTCACACCCCTCTCAGGAACTAACCGTCATCGGTCTTCTAATTTAAAACAGACTATAGTTCCTCACCCGTCAGTTCATGTTCTGGTCGAAAGACCATGTTTTTCTTTGTTATTCTTCGTTTCTAGTAGCGGTTGTCATTTCTTACCGATTTATTTTCTATTTAAAATATTAACTCACAGATTTGCTTAACTACGACCTCTTTCACAGGAAAACACCTGCTCTATCTTTATACTACCAGCATGCCCTATATGACGTTTTAGCCAACGTTAAATTTAAATTTAAGATACTTCGCAGTTTTTAGACGCAAGCTTTTGTTGATGCAATAGAAATGCAGCGGGAAATGAAATGAATATATTCCAATGATTGAGGAATGGAGAACAGGCTTGGGTGATTGCCAAGCCTCCAGTCTTACGCGGCACAGAGCAATAAGTGCAATTAGTGCAGCGAAAATAGTAGATATGTTCTCATCTTCCTTCTCTAGGTTCTTACCATTTATCTTTACGCTGTGGTATTTTACTCATAATTAACGTCGCTTGTACGTAGAGACTTTTCACACGGCAAAGAAATTCGTGGGACTCGTGTAATTGCGACCTACCATTTACGCAAAATGCACCTGAAAATTTTATTCTTGAATATAATCATACATTTAACGCCTGACGTTAAATTTTAAGTCATTTGATCTTGATAAAAGATTAAAATATATAGATAATTTTTATAGTTGATGTACAAATTTAAATAGTTAGACTTCAACAAGTGTTTGAAAAATCCCTACAGATAGACAGAAACGTAAAATAACTTTAAGTATCAAAATATTTTATACTGTAATCAGTTTTTTGCAGTAGCAATATCAATCACATATAGGTGAAAGTGGCCTGGTAAGTTATATTACAAACTATTACTATGATTATCAATTATCATCGGTACCATCTTAATTTAACTTCTCTTCGCAGTAAAAAAAAATATCCTTTTATCCCTTGCTTTCACTAATAATAACGTATTTTGGTAAAATACTGAACCCTAGACGATTAATTTAAGACCTAGCTAAGCCCAGTGATTTTCTGAAGGTGACTGAATATTATATATATAATTTTATAAGCTTCGCTAATAATTACAAAAATAAGAATAAAATTCCATTTATAGACACGATAGGTGTTTCAAACATTTTTAAACTTTTCATCTATCTGAATGAAAATTATGAAAATCTTTAGGCGCAATTGGGTTTAGGCTTAGTTTGATATAAATATATCAACGTCCATCGTAATTTATCCTATAAAGTGTTCGAAGAAGGTCAAGCCATTTGTAATTAGATATATATATTTGATTATATTTATATATTGTATTTACGTCTGCAGCGTAAATTAATGATTATCAGTTATGTAGTAACGATGTGGCTTTATTTGGTGTGATCCATAACTTCGAAAAAAGTCGAAAATAATTTCTATTTCATTTCATCTTATAAATAAAAAAGAGTGTATGTATGTTTGTATGTTTGTATGTTTGTATGTTTGTATGTTTGTTTGTTTGTATGTTTGTTTGTATATTTGTATGTTCGTTATACAAATCTACACCGGTAGAGCAAATTTCACCAAATTTCGTACACGTGTTCTTTACGACCAGGAAACAAACACTGTCGGGGTGAGACATGTCTACCACCCCCAGAAGCGGGGGTGCACGGGGGTTGAAATATTTAAACATGCTAAAACAGACGATATTTTAGTCGGATAATAATTTTTAGGGGTCCAAGATATTGATGGTGTTTCTACCGATGTTTTCTGAATATAATTTTCATCCCCTACACCCTGGGGAAAGAGCACCCCTAGCGTTTGGGGTGGAGAATACAAATCTATACCGTTGGTTAAAATTTCACCAAATTTCGTGCACGTGTTCTTTGCGACCAGGAAACAAACAATGTCGGGGTGAGACGCGCCTACCACCCCCAGAAGCGGGGGTGGACGGGGGTGGAAATATTTGAACATGCTAAAACAGTCGATATTTCAGTCGGATAAATATTTTTAGGGTTCCAAGATATTTATAGTCTTTCCACTGATGATATCTGAATATAATTTTCAACCTCTACACCCTGGGGAAAGAGCACCCCTAGCGTTTGGGGTGGAGAATACAAATCTACACCGCTGGAGCAAATTTCACCAAATTTCGTACACGTGTTCTTTGCGACCAGGAAAACAACACTGTCGGGGTCAGACGCGTCTACCAACCCCAGAAGCGGGGGTGGACGGGGGTTGAAATACTTAAACATGCTGAAACAGCTGATATTTTAGTCGGATAATATTTTTTAGGGGTCCAAGATATTTATGGTGTTTCTACCGATGTTTTCTGAATATAATTTTCATCCCCAACACCCTGGGAAAAGGGTACCCTTAGGGTTTGGGGTGGAGAATACAAATCTATACCGGTGGATCAAATTTCACCAAATTTCGTACACGGGTTCTTTGCGACCAGGAAAACAACACTGTCGGAGTGAGATGCGCCTACCACCTCCAGAAGCGGGGGTTGACGGGGGTGGAAATATTTGAACATGCTAAAACAGTCAATATTTCAGTCGGATAAATATTTTTAGGGGTCAAAGATATTTATAGTCTTTCCACTGATGATATCTGAATATAATTTTCAACCTCTACACCCTGGGGAAAGAACACCCCTAGCGTTTGGGGTGGAGTGTACAAATCTACACCGCTGGAGCAAATTTCACCAAATTTCGTACACGGGTTCTTTGCGACCAGGAAAACAACACTGTCGGAGTGAGATGCGCCTACCACCTCCAGAAGCGGGGGTTGACGGGGGTGGAAATATTTGAACATGCTAAAACAGCCGATATTTTAGTCGGATAATAATTTTTAGGGGTCCAACATATTTATGGAGTTTCTACCAATGTTTTCAGAATATAATTTTCATCCCCTACACCCTGGGAAAAGGGCACCCTTAGGGTTTGGGGTGGAGAATACAACTCTATACCGGTGGATCAAATTTCATCGAATTTCGTACACGGGTTCTTTGCGACCAGGAAAACAACACTGTCGAGGTGAGACGCGTCTACCAACCCCAGAAGCGGGGGTGGACGGGGGTTAAAATACTTAAACATGCTAAAACAGCAGGTATTAGATTTGGATGAATATTTTCGGGGTCAAAGATATTGATTGTGTTTCTACCGATGTTATCTGAATATAATATTCATCTCCTACGCCCTGGGAAAAGGGCACCCTTAGGGTTTGGGGTGGAGTTGCTTTACAGAAAAATAACGCGAATACAACCGAGTTTGGAGTCAAATCGAAGGTTATGGATGTCAGTGAGTTTACTTCGCATAAATATTTTTAATTGCCCATTTAACCCGAAAGGGTGGGGGTTGGAAGGGGAGATAAATAGTCAGTTCTTGCGCGTTCTTGGAGGAGAATTACGTGGATACTATTTCAACGGATTTTGTTGAAAATATAAATCCCTTTAGACATTAGCGGTGAGGTTGCTTAGGGCTGGGGGTGAGAATTGTCTATTATTCTAAAATTGCCAAAATGTTATGTGTTTATGGGTAAACTAGATTTATAGTGTTTCTACCGATGTGATATGAGTAAAAATTCAACCCTTTCCACCACGGGAAAGTAGCATATTTAGGGGTGGTGTTGTTCATACTATTTTATCGATGTTGTTTCCATTAATAACGACGTTTAATTTTATAAATAAAAATGAGTGTATGTATGTATGTATGTTTGTATGTTTGTATATTTGTATGTTTGTATATTTGTATATTTGTATGTTCGTTATACAAATCTACACAGCTGGAGAAAATTTCACCAAATTTCGTACACGTGTTCTTTGCGACCAGGAAACAAACACTGTCGGGGTGAGACGCGTCTACCAACTCCAGAAGCGGGGGCGGACGGGGGTTGAAATATTTAAACACGCTAAAACAGTCGTTATTTCCGTCGGATAAATATTTTTAGGGGTCACAGATATTGATAGTGTTTCTACCGACTGTTGGGCTGAGACGCGTCTACCACCCCCAGAAGCGGGTCGGTATTATCAGTAGAGCACTTTTAGGTGTTGGGTGGAGGAACGCTGCAATAAAATAACGCGAATACAACCGAGATTGGAGTCAAATCCAAGGATATGGATGTCGTCCAGTTCAATTATAGCATCAAATTGGCCATTTAGCCCCAATGGGCGGCAGTGGATGGGATGGAAATTTTCTAACATGTTAAATCATCGATATTAGCGTGGAATAAATAAATGCCGGGACCATTGACGTTGATAGTATTTCTACCGATGTTGTTTGTAGGCATGATAGGGGTGGTGCTGGAGGGGATTTCCTTGAAAATAACGGGAAAACAACCGAGGTTCGAGTCAAATCGAAGGTAATGGATGTCCCTGAATTTATTTATGACAATCTGGACAACGCGCGGGTATCGGCTGGGTTGGGAAGAGTTGACCAGCTGTTTTTTGCGTCGATTAAATATATTTCGGGATGAATTACATTAATACAATTTCCCTACATGTTCTCTGTGTATAATTTCAACCCCTTTCGGACTCATAAGGGTGCACATTTAAGGGTGGGCGTGAAGTAGCATTACATAAAAAGAAACCAGAAACTATCGGGATTGTCACTGAGTTTAATTAATTTCCTTGAAAATAACGGGAAAACAACCGAGATTCGAGTCAAATCGAAGGTAATGGATGTCCCTGAATTTATTTATGACAATCTGGACAACGCGCGGGTATCGGCTGGGTTGGGATGAGTTGACCGGCTGTTTTTTGCGTCAATTAAATATATTTCGGGATGAATTAGATTAATAAAACTTCCCTACATGTTCTCTATGAATAATTTCAACCCCTTTCGGACTCATAAGGGTGGGCGTGAAGTAGCATTACATAAAAAGAAACCAGAAACTATCGGGATTGTCACTGAGTTTAATTAATTTCCTTGAAAATAACGGGAAAACAACCGAGATTCGAGTCAAATCGAAGGTAATGGATGTCCCTGAATTTATTTATGACAATCTGGACAACGCGCGGGTATCGGCTGGGTTGGGATGAGTTGACCGGCTTTTTTTTCGTCAATTAAATATATTTCGGGATGAATTAGATTAATAAAATTTCCCTACATGTTCTCTGTGTGTAATTTCAACCCCTTTCGGACTAGGAAGGGTGCACCCTTAAGAGTTTGCGTGGAAGTAGCATTAGATAAAAATAAACCAGAAACTATCAGGATTGTCACTGAGTTTAATTATGACATTAAACTTGACCGTTTAAGTCCCCGAAGCGGGAGTGGTCGGGGGTGAAAAATTTCAAACATGTTAAACGGTCGATATTTGCGATAATTATTTCCTGGGGTTAATTACTTTGAAAGTATTTATACCGATGTTGTTTGTGTATAATTTAACCCGTGTGAGGGGAGCAAGCTTAGGGGTGGGGTGGAGGTACGTTAAATAAAATCCCGCAGAAACAACCGAGAATCGAATCAATTCCGAGACTATGAATGTCGCTGAATCTAATTGTGACAACCCTGGGGGGGTAACGCGACGGGTTTGGGAGTTGTTGGGCGGGGGAATAAATTTTCAGACAATGTAATCGGCCGATTTTTGCGTGGAATACATTCTTTTTCATTATCGCATATTTGTGGGGGTGGTCATCTTCTAACATGTAAAAACGGCCGATATATTTAGTCAATGACTTCATCCCCCTTCGGCATGGGAGGTGAGCACATTTAGGGATAGGGTTCGAGGAGCTTTACATAAAAATAGCGCAAATTGGAGTCTTATGGATGGTTATAGATAAATGACATCTCGGGCAACGCCGGGCACCCAGCTAGTAGAACATAAAAATAAGCGCTCCTAAAGTCCTTGGCCATGTCTGGCTGATGTAGCTTCAACTCGGTCAAAGTTTATTTGCAAAGTTCAAGATCCTGTACGATACTCGATCCTCATTTAAACCTAAAACACTCATAACAAAGCTTTCCATGAGTATTAACCCGTGGTAGACAGGCTCGGTCTTCCCAGAGTGTAAAATATTATCACGAAGATAAGACAGGCGACGTTAAATACTCTTGTTCTTTCATTTACCTTGAACAATTGTGGTGGCACGGGAACAGTTAGACAAAAGACTGCTATAAGCACGCACACGCAGTTTGTGAGAGGATTGTATTAATGCATATTACGAGTGCCTAACGCTCCGAAAGGATGACGAACGTGCCCAGGAATACAGAGACAAGTTACGTGAAGCATGCCGTTCGTGAGTTCGGCAGGCCACTGGCTGATTATACGTGCTAACAACACACACATATAAATCACTCACAAGCAGAATCAAGTCCAGTTATTGCCCGTTATGCCTGCGGATCAATCTTCGATGTTCAGCATTGTCCGGAAAAATATAAGCAGGGAAGCTCCAATTCTCCTGAACAGTGGTGCTCTGGGTAAATAGTTTATATATTAACGGCAAGTTGGAAATATAAATAAAATATGTGTTATGTCAGCGGAGACCGAAGACTAGTTAAGAGGCTGAACGGGATTAAATTTTACAATCAAAATAAACCGAATGAGTTGATTTTAAAAGTGTCAAAATCTTGAGAGTGAGCAATGATCTATCAAGCGTAGAAGAAATCAAACGTGGCATAACACCAGACAATATTAAATATTATAAACAATGAACGTTAACGATGATTAAGATATCTGTACAAGTTTCAAAATTTTATGTATGGAATATAGTTGATGAAAGTATCGAGTAAAAATTTATTGCAACTGAGAGCATGGATCTGTTTCTAAGGCTTTTCTGAGGTGACATGTTACGAATTTCTGTGAAGTTTATATTTCAAAATACTTGTCAGTTACTTTTACGCTGACTGTCGTCTGCTTTCTGTTGTTTTGGGTTGTCTATGCTGATGTTTTACGGCATCCGAACAAAATTCTCCCGTTGCTTGTACCGGAACGTTTCTGCTCGAATACAGAACACTTATTTTCCTGGCCATTATACGTACCAATTTTATATTTCAACACCTCCTTCTTGCTGCTCCCTAAAACCAGAAACGAACGACTGATCAGAACTTTATTTTTTTAACCACTTCACTCTACTACGTCTTGGGTAATTTATTTTAAACAGATGTCGCCTCGAATGTGACAACTACAATAATATTTCTCAGTCGAATAGAGGAGACCACTGGCTTAAAATACAGACGTGTGTCTACGTGTTTCGACTTCACTTTTTTTCCAAGAACGTTAAATCTCTACAGTTAATAAGTGATCTCTCTCTTACTGCTGTGCCTTGACCATTAAATAAAGGAACATTTCACTGAGTTTGAAGACTTTATTGCAAATAATGGATTTTACATGGGATATGTTGGTTCTAATTAGAGTATATTTGGAAATGACTTGTATAAGAATCTATCTAATAAACTGAAGACAAATGGAAAACCAGAATCAATGTTTAGTAGTAATATGGTGGTTATCACACGGCACAGAACAGTTAACTTCGGAAAAGCCTAAGAGTAAGTGTAACGAAGACGCACTGATCTTGTATATCCAAACAAACTATATAATACATGAAGTAGAAAATAATAAATGATCTACCTCTAAGACATAGGATATGCCCCGATAAAACAAATTATATATATATATATATATATATAGGTAGACTATCGCAAATCCGGTAAAAACCTCTGGACCTGAGGCTAAGTGTCCACTTGAGATCAAGTAGTCTCAAGACTGGATTCACAAATGGATAATGGGCTGAGAGACCTCTCGGAGTCAAGTCTATGCAGGTATCAGAGAATGCACGAGTCACAAGTGGACATGTACATTCCTGCTCTCGTGACTTAGGTCTCCAGTCTTGTGTCACTGTTGCAAGGGCTGAGACTTGCTTTTTAATTTTACTAAATTTATTTTATTTGGCAATAAATAATATAAATTAATTTTATCAAAATGAGCGTGAAAAAGGTTGTACCTTCTTCCAGTCCACCAGAGTGGAAAGATGAGGAAGTGTTTCAACTAATTCACCTGTATGTGGAACAGGAGTGTTTGTGGAACAAGCTCTCAATTCATTTCGTCGACCCACTCATTTTCTTACCAAAAAATTTTTAGTTTTAACTTACCGTTTTTTCACAATTTTGTACGAAATTATAAAAGCTGGAGCATTACGCGAATTCATTTGGAAAAAACAAAAAGATATAATAAAAATAAACAACATGCGATCAAGTCGCACCACTGACTGCAAGTTCTCTCAAATCGACACGAATTTTTCCTGGTCACGAGACCGAAGTGACTGTGAAGTCTCCAACCACTGACTGTCTCGGGATAAAATTGATGTCAAATGGACAAAACCTTCAGACTACTCTCGAGGTTTCATCGCAAGTGGACACTTATCTTGATACTTGCCGGATTTTTTATGGTTATATATGCTCCACATATTTAACAGAAAATCAGAACCTGGGTAGTCCTTACGCTAAATTCAATAATTACGAAACAGTACGAAAATAATGATTTTAAGGATCCGAACTCATCTACAATTCTTACATATAACAATGTAAAAATAAAAACAGTACAGAGATTGTCACTTTCATTCATAATGCTATAAAATGCGTTCAAAAATCCATGCCGGAAAAACGAAGGATCCGGATTATGGATAGCCTACCTGTTTTTTTTAGAGTAACAGGCTACATGAGGGTAATCCACGTGGTGGCAACTCCCCTTTAATAACATAGGAAGGGATTTGAAAAGGAGGATGCGGAAGGGTAGAGGAAGGTAGTCAAGGATTACTATAACACAAATTCTACTATTCCTTTTCGAGATCAAAGTAATCTGTTAATATTATATCATATAGCACCTTCGAGAGATTAAGAAGGATATATAATGATTTCTTACAAACATTCTCGACGTATTTAAAGAATTGTTCCGCCCCATGACAATTCGTATTGTGAAATTAGATACTAGTAATACGTGACAAAATAGGTAGTAATTGTCATGGATGAAATGATCGTGAGCGGATAAAAATAAGGTATAATAAGAGCATGTAGGTGTCCTTGAAATTCGCTGTCCTTGTAGTACGAACAGCTTCTGTCGCCCACTGGATGAGCGTGCTGGTTCGTTATTAACGCGCGGATAACAGGCGTATCACATCGGTAATTGGCCACGGGCGGACCGCTTCGCCGTGCTTGTTTCTACGGGGAACACTCACTGACCTGCTCCAACGTACACCCACATCGTTACTAAGGCTCTCTATCATTCCTGCCTGCTCATTTTACCCACTTTGCTAGGTTGATTTCTGAACTTGTAACGGTATAGATCTAATCTTTGCAACGACCCCGCTTTGAGGTTAACATTTTATCTCCTTACACTACCTGAACAGATTTTACTCTCCACGGGAACAATATAATAAGTAATAACCTCAGTAATACCAATTCCAGATGTTATCGAAGCATGTGTTTCATCCAAAATCGGTCCAGTAATTTATTATTATTTTATATATAATTCTTGAAATTACCCTAGCTATGGAGACGATTGCCAGGCTGCTATACCACATAAACCATTATGGACTTGAAAAGGCTCGATTATACTCTTATCTTATCCTCAGTTTTCCTTAGTCATTTCTGAGAAATTGTGAAAGTATTGGCTATGATATTGCACTAAGACTTAGTCCCAATATTTGCGTGCATGATTTGAAGAAACCCGGGAAAACACAAATCAGGACGATTGGATTTGGATTAGAACCCAAGCCTTTCCAATGATGAGTTCCGTAACATAACAAGAACCATTAGTTATTGTATCAACTAATTGCAGTCTATCGAAGAGCAGAAACGGAAAGTTTGAATACAAACTTCTCACCTTCTGAACGACTGCCAGGCTGTCATCTTGCCTGACACATTTTGAATTTAGGAGTGTCACGTGGTCAGCGAAGCGATTCTCCTTCAGCCGTAACCATGACCATGACGAACACAAACATCTATGTCCATGCCGGGATTCGAACCCTGGACCTCTGTTATGTGAGTGGCCATTCTGAATGCAGCAGAGACTAATTCGGTTTTATTCAAATTAGCTTTGCAATCGAGGTAATTGCAAAGTCGTCAGATAAATTTCTGATTGGTCAGGTACCTGTCTGTGTGTAATCCCTGACAATGCCATTAGAAATCATTTACGATTTGGAAAATTTCTTTGACATTAATGTGATTGAAATTTTTGTGTCCACCTATCTCATTTATTTTTGAAGAGCTCGCAGATCTCCAACGTTTTCCAAGAGATCGTTGACAGTTCTACGCGGCTCCGTAGTTTGAAAAGCGGTCAGTATCAACGTGAAATCAGGACACGTTGGAGTTTGTTCGGGAGAGATTAATACGCAACATCTCTTTTTGAGTCACGCATCAAGGTCATTCGAGTATGGAGATTTAGTCAGGTGTTAATGACGGTGAAACATTCGTGGCCTTGTTAACGCATCTGGAAAGACTCGCGATTCAGGAACTGATATTCAAAAATGCATATTAGCGGTTCTACTTTCCATACATAGAGCTGATCCGAGGACACTTGGCAGACATTTCCCGGTGACCAAAATCTTCGGGACAACAAAGACTTTAGCTAATGTGCAGAAGACTGAAGGCAGATATGCTCCTAAATTCTGTCGCTTTTCACCTGCCCACATGTAAAACCTATATCCAATTATTATATTAAACATCGTACTACATTTTAAAATATACCTCGTATATAACGTTTTAAGTAACTTCGGAGGTAACGACTGCTTCAATTAAGCTGCTTTGGTAATAGATATTAAAATTTCATATTTTTTAAATAAATCATTAGCATATTATCTATCAGAACTCTGTAACAAACAAGTGTATGAGTTAATTTTATGACAATGGTAATGAACCTTTACTCAGGGAAGTATGATTATTATTATCTATTAAGAAATATAGTGAGGAGACATGGCATTATGTGAAGTCTATTGTCGGTTAATAACAGGGAATAAATGTGGTCGTGGAAGAAGAACCCACTTCATTCATAAGACAAACATTAAAATCCTATGAAAGTAAACGGTGAAGACGTATAGTTCACGAACGTTCACCTCTTACCTATTGTACACTTAGTAATTAAGAAGAGTATTTGTTATGTTAGTATTATCTTTATTTACTTGATCCAAAATACACTATTTCTATGGATTCGAGTTTTCCCAGATTTTAGATTTTAACAAAATTTGTTCATACGCTGACAGTTGATGTAATTTTCACTTTCTTTATCTACCCCATGGAAACAGTCGGAAATTCGCCAAACTCTTTGACACTATAATGAGTATTAGTCCTTGATGTAATTAGTAAGAGTTTCTACTTTACATAATAATTGTGGTCCGCCCAATATTGATCTCAACCCTACTCTAGGCCTACATTCAGACGTGTCTGCAAAATTATGTGTATATTAATAAATCCAGTCTGTGTCGAAGATTGAAATCTCACCAACCAGCGCTCATCAAAATTAGTATTCAATATTACACCTCTTTCTTTAACCAGAGATCTTTGCAGCACTCTCGTGTTTATGGAATATTAAGTGGAATTCAAAATAAGAATTTTTTACTCTAATTCATTCGGAAGGAATAAATACGTTTCTATAATTTTTTGAGAAAGTCTCGTATTGTTTCCGTATTCAGACCTTATCACCTGAAGTCGTTTATTGTTTCTTCTTATAATTGTCGGTACTGTTCCTAAGTTTTTATAGATTTTCGTTTATGGAAAGTTTGCGGATAGAAGGGTTGTCAGTTAGAAAAGGGTAATTTTCTATCAGAATTTGACATGGGATTCCCAGTGAATGGCGGCTGAGGGTAGCGCGCACCTGCAAGGCGTGGGTCGCGAGTGGGCGGCGCGTGGGCCCACAGACGCAGGCAAGGCCAGCGGCGCCCACGCTCCTACAACTGCTCAATGGAGATCGGTAAACCTTCGGCCTTACACGGTTCCCGTGTTTTATAGGCCCTGAAGTCGTATCTGTAAAGTTTTCGTCCATATGAGACTTGGCAACCAGGTTGCGACGGATGTGAGAAAATCGAACGAAGAAACGTCCTTAAGGCCGCACCGGTCAACCTCGACTGGTTTAGCTCAAGTGTCACATAACTGCATCTTCTGGGCGCTTCTGGACTCCTGCTAGTTTCACAGAATAAATACATAATTACATATATACAAAATGTTTACCACACACTTTTTTCGGTATTCCATTGTCTAAGGTGTATAAAACAGTTGGAACGTCGCATATGAGATCACTGAACAACTACCTTTTTTCATATATCCAATTAAAACAATAATTGTTTTCGTCCATATGACTCTTGTTGACACAAGTGTACCTTCCAGGAGGGTCCAGACGGATTGTTTTTGTGCATGTGGAGGGCATCGCAGTTATAAAACAGATACGTCTGTCGCCCTAATTATGAGTAATAGTTGATTTTAGGACTTGTGCTTCGTGTAAGAGTGAAGCAGCATTATATAAATTAGGGATCAAGAGTAGTCCTGATCATGGAAGGAAAGGTGAGGTGAAGTGGCAAGCTGTTCTCTCTTGAGTGCGGGCTTGTGAGAAAAGAGAGTTACAGCAGAATTTAAAGCAACCATATAGCTCAGGATTCAGATAATATGTTTTGTTAATATATATTGATTCCAAATGACTAACTGTCGCAGTGATGTCATTAAATTGTGTATATTTGATATATTTAATTTTTTATTTAGTTATTGGTTTCCTGGATAGAAAAATGGTGCATCTATGTCTGTTTGTTTTTTTCACCTCACATGCACCTCTTCCTCCACGACCGTTTCGTAACGTATGAACATCGCGGAACAATTCGTCAGTCGCTTGTGGTCGTGATGTCATCTCTGTGGCCTGTGCAAACACAAGTGTGCTCGCAGAAGAAACACCACGCAGCTCCATAATTCAGGCGTGATAACCCAGCAACAACACTCCTAACGCCCACGGCCTGATGTACGACCGTGTAGGAGCAGCCCCGTCTGCCTCTTTGATTTACTCACTTTCCCACAGCGTCGAAGCCAAACCTGGTACGGCCGTAAATATCGGATTTGCTCCTTAATCTAGAGTCCGGAACGGTTGAATGATAAGGGACTACATCTTTGTAGATCTCGGCTGTTGCGTTGTTTGTACGAAAGATCCACAGATAGTAAACCTTTCGGTTATTCAGTTCAATCATTTCAATATCTCATCTCTTGGTCTATTTGTGCAGACACAAATTTATAATAGGTAATGTCTGGATCAGAGAGAGAGAGAGAGAGAGAGAGAGAGAGAGACAGCTAGCATCACTCGAATCTACCCTTCGATTCCAGGAAATCACCGGCCTTGCTACTTCTAGGAGCATCGACCATTTCTTTTAATTCCTAAATGTTTTTTTTTTTTTTTAGGGCAACAGGCTACATGAGGGTGATCCACATTGGGCAACTCCCCTTTAATAGCATAGGAAGGGATTTGAAAGGGGGGATGTGGAAGGGTAGAGGAAGGTAGCCAAGGGTTAACTAGGGCCCCCGGGCTGTGATTGAAGGATCCTACCCGGCATTCGCCTAAAGAAATGCAGGGAAAACCCTAGAAAAACCTGCATCGGGTAGGTCGGGCATTGGGTACTTGTCCCACGCCCTTCCGATAGCGGGAGAGGAGTTTGCTGTGGGGACGCAGCTTACCCCTCGCCATGCCTTGGCCTGTTTAGGAGGCAGCTGGCCGACTATTCCTATTAGGATTTTCAATTTTATTCATTGTTTCCAGTCAAATAACAGATAGAGAGAGCTGTGATCTCATGAATCAGCAAGCATTCGAACTGACCGCAGCTGTGATTTTGTTGTGATTAAGTTGTTAGCTAACAGACGTCTCAGTCAACTCTTCAACCTCTGGACGTTACAATATCTAAGCTTATCTAAAGAACGACACCTTATTGGACAAAACCGAGGCACTTCCGACCTTTATCGTGATCATGAAACTTCAGGCGAAAAGTAGTAGCCGCAAGAATAAAATACGTGAGTTCTACACACAGAAAAGGTGACTAATACACTACAAAAAATTACGTCACTACATATTTTCCAAAAAAATTTCCTATTAAGATATCAGTCGTGAAGTTTTAGAGAATTTAAGTTTTACTGCAAAATAGAATTAGGTTGCATTTAACCGAAGTCCGTTAATTTCTCATGTTTAGATTTAATGAAACTCCGGTTTCTCAAAGTAAATTTCATATATCGCAATGATCAAATATGAGTCCCTTCTTAAAGTATATGATTGGATGAAATCAAGAGGACCAGAGTCTGTACGCCACTAATAGAGACTTTATATATACATATATATTCCATTGTCTGCTGTTCATAGAAAAGTAAGACAGTTAAAGATGAAGTAAAACATCGAATTAAGAACTGTGCCAAAAACTGGAGTGAGTTTGGATGACATCATATGGACCATAGGATGTACGCCAATGGTAGATACGTTCTTCTGGATGTACCATTGTACATAGAAAAGTAGTACAGGCAAAGATGAAGTAAAAGTGCGAAATAAGAACTGTGGCAAACAGAAAATTGGCTAAAATGGAGTGATAGAAATACCCGCATTAGGTTAATTACTTTCTTCGACTCCTTCTGATTGTTGCAACTCTTATTTCTCATTTTTACGCCCGAGAAACATGTGTAGAAGTTTTACCAAAGCACTGTCAATAAACTTCAAATTCAGGATTTACGGCTTCGGGACGTGCTCGTCACCCCAAAGCCCAAAACACACAAATCTTGAACGTAAACTTTACTTGGCAATCAGTAAGTCAGGTTAGTATCGTAGTGTTGTCTTCGGGTGTATTATTATAACCCCAAGTTGAAATCAGTTATAAGGAAAATTGCCAGCTTGCATTCAAAAATTATTTATGGGGTTACGCAAGTATTTGGATGATATCCAAGCAAGCATTTCCTTGTATTTGTAAGGACTTCAACTGGCAGAGAGTCTCAAATAACGTGGTAAAAAGAGTCTTCCGGATCGTATTGTCCAGAACACGAACGAATCTCTGGCGCTGAGTTGGCGAAGATAGCGACCGAAGCTGCGGAGCCACGGGCGCTGTTGTTTGCGATCTTTATGCTAACTCCTCCAAGGCTGAAGGCATGCTGTCACCGCATGACGACATAGCAAATATCCCGGGGAAAACTGACCCGGCAGGAAATGCAAACATTTGCGGGCATTGTGTTCTCCGGCGGCCGTTGCGAGGAGAGAGACATTCCCGCATTCCTGCATCCGAACTCCATTGTTTCTGGGGCGGTGACGCTCCTTACACCCAGATTATGTATGATCCATGCTTTACACACTGCCTGACAAAGAAGTGTCAGCAGTATCTGTTACACTCACAGGCCAAGCTTCATTTAAACGTGTAGTCCGAAGCCGGTGTCATACTTCACAATCCGTCTCTCAACAATACCTCACGCTTTTGAATTTTTTTTTCTGGTATCCTCCACTGCATTCTTTACCGATTACATAATTCATTGCATTTCCGTATCCCTTTCTTTGTACGTTAACTTCAAGTCACCGATCAGATCTGGACAAAATAACTCAACTCGAAGCCCTATACTTAACCTTCGTATTTTCCGGGAAAGGTACCAAACCCTCGTAAAGTTATTCACAAAAGCCACATTTTCATATATTTCAGTATTGAGTGATTTATACAGAGTATGTAGTTTATAATTTCCTCGTTTGTCACCACGCGACATTCTGAACGCAAAGAATACCCATTCCTTTTTTTACAATATTTTAGATTAACAGACTACTTGAGGGTGATCCACGTGGTGGAAACTCCTCTTTGATAGCATAGGAAGGGATTTCAAATAGGGGATGCAGAAGGGTAGAGAAAGGTAGCCAAGAGTTAACTAGGGCCTCAGGGCTAAGGATCCTATCCGGCATTCATGTGAAAGTGATGCAGGGTACTTGTCCCACACCCTTCCTATGACAGAAGTGGGGTCGCTTTGGGGACGCAGCATTTCTGTCTCCATGCTTCAAAAGATGTGCTATCTCCATTGGAGATGTAATTTATTACACGGGAAAAGTGGGAAATAAACGTATTTTTTATTTTCAAATCTCATTCCAAGCGTCGTCGTTTTTTCTCTAGTAATTATCAGACCTGTCATTCAGCTTTAGAACAAACTACTTATTGAGATTCCTTTGGATTTAGGTAACGTCAAGGTCAGTGTTATTTTTATTTAACTCGAGCAAGTGGATCTCCCTGAAAAGTCATTATGTAACATAACTTGGAACTGCCTGTGACAAAATCTATAAATAATAATATCAATAAAAGTAACCTTAAAGAAACTCGTTATATTTTTTCTGTCTATTATTTTAACAGTTCTGATCTCCATTTATATGCGTATTTGCGACTTACGTCATAAGTAAGTTTTCTTGTGATACCTGCGTCGCCTGCACTACTTAACGGGAGGTTTTCATATAAAACCACATGTTGGTGCAAGGATATTGTATAATAATTATATGTATCTGACTTTTTTCATAAATTAAATAAAAAAGCCAATTACTTAGAGATTTATTAAGATCAATACATTATTAAAACACTAAGTTCGTTCCTAAATTTTGACACCTGTTCCGAAGTAACATTTTTTTTCGTAATTAAAAAATCAAAGAAAACAAACATTTTACAAATATGAACATTTATAATACAAATATGTAGAACAGAAATTGATATAAGATTCTTTACATTAATTACACGAGAATATTAATTTCAAAGGAGCGAAATAACAATAACAATAGAGACAAAGAAAAAATTTTAATACAATAAATAGATTACAATAAGAATTCATCATAAATACTATTTAAATTATTTGTATCATTTTAATAAAACTCCTACTAATTGGCTGTTATTATTTAATTCATTCAGATATTTTATAATACTCTTTAACTATATTTATCTCTTAAAGCCTAGTGCAAATATATTTGTACCCAATTTTTCAATCGTTTCGATTTATTTGTAAATACGGTTATTTCATATAAAAAAACTCAAGCAAACTGTCCACAGAATCAGGTTATTTATATAATTTGTCATATAATACGACATAAGCTTTCGGCCTTCATCAAGCCATATTCATCTGCAAGAGACCATGAATATGTTAAACAAACGAAAAAAGCTTAAGTCTGTACGGGGAAAAAATATTTCCAGAGTTTAATATATTCACGGTTTCTTGAAGATAAATATGGCCGAATGAAGGCCAAAAACTTGTCTTTTTATATGACAACGGATATAAATAAATAACCTGATTCAGTGGACAGTATTTTTGTGTCTCTGTTCTGAGTGTAAAGTTCAGTACTGAGATAATTTTATGTTTTTATCCGTATAAAACGGTTATTGTGAAACATTGGGGGCTGTATATTGTTTTATAAATTCTAGAGTGGCATTATAATTTAACTTTTTGACAGCATCATTTCCTCAAATCAGTGGGACTGCGATTCGGCACTGGAAGGCGCGATTTTAAAAACACCCTTGATCATGTTTCAGTCATATCCGCTTGAGAAAAAGAGAAACCGAGCTTGTTGTATGTCCACGTTCCATATTTCTTGTACTTAATACTCTGTTGTTTAAACTGTCGCTCGGTATCGCCCTTATCGATACTTTATGATACTGCTCCAGAAACTAACTTTCACCTTTAGTAAGTGATTTTAATATATCCCTTGGCTATGTTATTTACAAGCAGTACAGGTTATATTTATTAGGATTAAGAAAATATTAACCCTAATTAATGCCTTACAAAAATCGTAATAAATTTTAAAGTCGTATGAACATACATTTGAAGACTTTTGAATACTAACTATGGATAAATAAAACAATTGTTGACCTTATACAGACACTTTTTATATTTAACTTTTATTATGAGGACGTTTCGATACCTTTTTGTATCTTCTTCAGGTATTTTCCAAATTAAAACAGTAAAACTAGCACAACTAAACGAAACAAGTTATTATAAAAAGTTTCTGTATAAGGTCATCAATTGTTTTATTAATTCAAAACAGACGTTAAATTAAAACTTATTAGCTATGGATATAAACAAAAACAATGTATATCATTGATTTTTGTTTTACAGACTCTATAATGTGGCATTATTTCTCAGTACAGCTTTGTTATAAGTAAATTCATTACGTTGGCGCATCAAGCCTCATTTATAATTTAGAATGAAAGTACCTTAGAACAGTTGCCCTCATGCATGAGGAGCTATTATTGATTTCTTTCCATTATGAAGAGACGAGGTAGTATATTAAATTTATAGTCCATGAAAGAAACACGTATTCCTGGTTGTGTTTTGAATTTAGCGGCGGAAATGAGTTCGAAGCCGGAGACGGTCACCGACTCACTAAACGTCGGACAGTAACTCCGTGTCTGAGTTATGAAAATTGCCAACCTCTTTGCGGTCAGTCTCGAGCAAAGGCGACGACGTCATTGTCTGAACAACTTTCGGAAAGAAAAGGAAAAGATATAAATTCAGTGTCGAGAGTAAGACTTTTATACAGCTAAATTAATTTCGTACAGTGTGTTATAACCATAAGATAATAATTACATAAATACAGAAGATATGTTTACGTCTGCACGTTAACAATTAAACACTAATATAGCCAAAAATAAAAGTAAATGGTGTGTGAAACAAAAGCACACGTTTCGGCTTGTCTTTGTTGCTTTCCTCAGCTGTAAAATTGAAATAAAATTAGTAAGAGGTTTTGAATAAATTGCGAAACAATCGAAATAAACTATTGCAAAGAAGCTAACATAAAATCAAAACCGTTAACTTAAAACTAAAGGATCTTAGATATTGTTGAGTTTCGATGTTTCAGCTTATACATTAATTGCAGAGATGTTAGATTTAATATATAGTATTACAATATTGTTTCTTGTCTATAAATCTCTACCTATTTTCACTCCTGAAGAAAGCAACAATATATGCGTAAATGTGGTGTCTCATTTATTTTATCCCATAATTTTGTCTGGGTTTTAGCAACTTCTTTATATACCGTTAATTTTGAAGATAAAATATTTGCGAAATAATTCTGGAATAGGTACATAATATCAGCATCTAAAATTTTTGCATTATTCTAAAAGAATGATTCTTAAAATAGTGAAGTGTTTGAAGACGATAGATTTTCTACCAGAGGAGCGCTTCATATTTAATATGCTCTCTTTTATATCAGTTTTTAAGGGCGTTTTACCTTGTCCTATGTAGCAAGAATTGCAATTTGAGCCAGAGATTTTGTAAATAACACAATGTTTAGTATAGGTGTCAAGAATCATAAATAAAAGCGTATTAGTTTATTTGAAAATCATAAATATTTAATATTATTTAAATATTTGGCAAGCCTATTATGTAAAAATTTATAAACATATAAAATAAAAAAAATTGTTTGAGAAGATAGGGAGCGAATATCAGTAGTGTATTTTATTTCTTTCAATCTAATATTAAAGTATTTTTAATAAAATTTTGTAGGCACTCGGTATAAATTAAAATTTACATCTTATTACGTTACTTGGTAATAAATACGAAGACTAATAAAAGTTGTCGCGGTAACTAGTAACATAGGAAAACACCCAACAGAGTAGCCATAGTGCGTTCTGATCCATAACGTTTTCCATATCGGATTCCAGTTTAACCAGATGGTATTTATGTCGAACTTGGCCACAGTATTATTTATAACCCGCTCTAAGCGTGGGACCAATACACCTTCGAAAAATGCCTAGATACCTCAAACATCGCAAAAGCTAGCTACAGAAATAGAAAATTATAAGTTACGTATCTGCTGTCCTCAGAAGACTTCATTTTTATTTCTTAAAATATTTGTTATTACCATAGTCTTTCTCCCGTGGCAAAGAAATAACAGCTTACAAGTCGTAATAGTTCAAACCAATATTTTATTGAAAACATAAGTATAATGGTTAGGTTACTTCCTTTTGTTGTTCTGTTCTTCGATGAACTCACATCTTAATTGATTGATTTAAGTATTACTTTTGTATTTTACCCTCCGACACTGCATGCATGAACAGCAACAAAATTATGAGTTCTTGTAAAATTACTTCTCTTATTACAAAATACTTTCGTTATTGTTTGTTTATGACTTTGATATTCTTAACCTCATTAAAATAATACTCGTATAAACCATATATGTATTGAAATATCCTAATGATAAAACGTAAATTAAGTTAATACTAGATTTAATTAATTTATTTAATGAAAAGATATAAACTTTACATATAAATTTGCCACGGTGTATCTACAAATCTTAATCTCAGAGCGCTTTACCGGGACGCAAAATAAGCATGGAATTGAATTTATTTTATTAAAATATTTTGAGCTTATCACAATAAAACATTAAAATTAAGACGTCATGTAAAGTTAAATTTATCCAAATAATCCTCAATTTAAGATTACACATAAAATTTGACGTCACAAAAACTACGCAATATTTAAAATAAAATAAACACTCAACAGACCGTTTAATCTAAATTTTTATTACACCACACTGTTAGTTACTTATTGTAATCACGCCTTGATATCTTTGTGTGGTGTAGCTCATCTGTGGAGGAAAAAAGCGAGAGGATTCTCTCGCAGGTAACCTGCGAGGGATTTTCTTTCGCAGGCAGAACCTTTTAGGAGAGATACGAAGGGGCTACCTTTGGGTACGCCTTTTCCTCTCCGTTTTTGAACTAAGGTTCCCACAAGCCGAGGCACCTCGGCCTGTTCTGAGAGGTGCACGTTCCGGGGTCACAGACCTTGGGCATACGGTAAGAGTTGTCCTCTATTCCCATTGGAATAGTCGGCCAGCTGCCTCCTAAACTGGTCGAGGCACAGAGAAGGGAATGCTGCGATCCCACAGCTAACCACGCTCCCGCCATCGGAAGGGCGTGGGACAAGTACCAAATGCCCGACCTACCTGATGCAGGTTTTTCTAGGGTTTTCCCTGTATCACTTTTAGGCGAATTGCCGGGTAGGATCCTTAAACCATAGTCGGCGGCCCCTAGTTAACCCTTGGCTACCTTCCTCTACCCTTCCGCATCCCCCCTTTCAAATCCCTTTCCTATGCTATAAGAGGGGAGTTGCCACTATGTGGATTACCCTATACATACACCTAAAAAAAAGTGCAAAACTTTGATATTAACAATTACGATCATTCCCCTACTCAACAACTTGAGGTTATGCAGTTTGATGACTCTTTATCTGAGAAATGATCTGCAAGAAAACAGTTTAGCTTACAACTCAACCTTTCAAGCACAATTAACTACAATCATAAAAGGATTTGCCACATAACTCCTTTCTTTGGACATGCTTTTTTTGTGTGTTGCTTAAATTAAAACATTAATCATTTACACAACTATTATTTTTATTCTTCAGGTCGTCAGTTTACCTTCATATATTTAATTGCTTCTAAACCATTATGTTAGCAATTTTAAAGGACATTGGAATATTCTATATTCTATTTGAATATAGTGCCAAAAAACATTTAAAACAGTTAAATATATTCAGGGCCAACTAATATTGCACAAGACAGTGTAAGACTCTGGTGTTTACAAGTGAAAGATTGTAATGTAATGAACTATGCCATTTCCACGTGTCGCCATCGAGATAGGTTTCGTCATTTTAAGTGTTGTATAAATTAAATAATAGAGATACGCACTTCCGTCGTCATCTGTTCTGAAAATTTGTCAACTGTTGCAGCAGCAACGCGGGAAAGTCCGCGGTCGTCGAACGACACTGCGCGAAATGTAACAAAAACTCAGCCTCTTGGTACGGACAGCATGTGCAGCAGCAGCGACATTTTTTTGTTTTCTTTCCGGCCAACACTAAAAGGATCTTGAGTTTCGAATCTCACCAGATTTGCTGATCAGCTGACACTGTATTTCTTTAACACAATGACGTCCAAAGTGAATACTCGTTGCCTTTGCATTTACACTCTAAGCGGAATAGATGAGTCATTACCTGTCGCCGTGCCCTTGGTAGAAGCAACTGACTGACCTGGCCAGTCGAAAACATTTTTTGCAGTCCTTTACTTTCTTATTCCTTTTTCAACTGCGCTTTTAAGCTCTTTTTTTACGTGTTTTATTAATTTTGAAGTCGGCTCTTAAATTTGTTCTTGCGTTTGGTCACGGCCATTACCAACAGCATAATTTTTATCATCCCAATGAATTTAATAATGGCATATTAGAAGACTCCCGATCAAAAATCAAGTGTGATCAGCAATGAAAATGTGTCGTGAATTAACCAAAGAACCTCAAATTAAAATTATAATTAGAATAGGATTATTTTCTGTTCGCCCACACAAGAGGAAATACGACTCGTCTCAAGAATAAACATGTAATCAATAGTATCATGGAAATGAGCTATAAATATACTAATCAAATTTTAAAATAAAGAAAATCAGAAAGTATATTATTAACTGTAAGGTGAAAACTGTTTAATTTTTAAGAATAGGCGGGCAATGCGCCTTTTTTGGGCATAGTAATTCGGAAACTATTTTCATGGGCCACTGGACTCATTGGCTTTACTTAAGACTGGCAATGACTATTAGTTTAATTCGTTTTAAGTACAGGATTGTTGTATGAGAAGCGAGGCTGATTGTGCAGACAACTGAAACCGCTTCGATTAAAAGCTGATTTTTTACGGTTAATATAGTTAACCGAAGTCATGACGCAAACGAATCGATGTGAAAGTAAGAGTAGGCGTGTGCGAAGTGGGCGACGCGGCCCACGACCCGGAACAATTTGAAGTCCTCGGTCGGGGAAGCCGGGGATCGAAGGTGACGTCACAATTACTAAACTAAGCATCGCTTTGTTCCAGGATACAAGGAATCCCGAGCTTTTATTTTCTGTTCGCTTCACATCTATAGCACAGGGGAGTTATTGACTAACCAATAAAAAATGTTCTAGCAATTCATTTTCGTTATCAAATAAGAGTGATCGTATATGGTAGAATTGAGGCGGAAAATGTGGTATTTGTTAAAACAAAATCGGGCTCTTACCAAGTTATTGCCGTGAGGTTTGAAGCAACAATTTTATCTTTTATTTACGGTGTTTTTCTCCATTTGTGGCCACAAAAGGTAAAAAAAAAGCATAAACCACTCTGATTACATCTCCAAGAAGTAATTTCCAGAATACATTGCTGTCTTCGCCTCAGCACGCAAACGGATTTCTCTCTTAATTAGCCGCTTATTTAAGAGTTTGGTCTAAAGAATTATTTCTTTCTTTTGGTATTCACATTGAAGTGTGAACACCACTACTACAGTTCTGGAGTTCGTGAGTATGAATTGCTGCTCTCTGATTTGAGCTAATTTCCCTAATACTGAGCACACGTCGTTACATCTACCAATGATTTGGCTCAATCTTTGTTAATGAACGCCTGTAAGTGGTTAACTCGAGCATCTGCCTCCACATAAGCCTGGAACGAGTCAACAGTTCTGTTGCTCTGTTGGTGACTTTAAAAAAGTTTAAGAAAAACGGGGCCATCAACAAATTTGGAAAATTTTGTGAACTAAATACGGAAAAATAACGATGGTAAATAGGAAAGTAATCTAAATAATACTTTATTTTAACATCTGTTACTTAATAATAAGGTATAATTAACGAGCATAAAGAGACATATTTTTATAATTAAAAATGTGTTAATAATCATAATATTTTAATTTTATATTTAACAGCACAATATTTCTACACATATTTTTTCCCTATTCAGACTGTATGACTTAAGTCAGTCTTGTTGCACAACATATACAATATTCATCAAAACCAGTCAGGCGGTCTGAAGAGGGTACAAATATGTACAGAAACGTCGTGCTGTTGAATATCAAATAAAAATTTAGTATGTATTAAGTTTTTTGAGTTATAAAAATGTCTGTTTATGATCGTTAATTATATCTTATTAAGAAATTAGTCTGGTTATGTTCAAGAAATAGGGAAGACAGCAACGAATCTATGAGATAAATTAATGGGGGATGTTAGATGTTCAAGTAATGAAATGAATAGTTCGTAGAATATTAGAAAAATATGGACAATAATAGCACCGGACCAAGACCGTTGAGGTAAGAAAAAGAATAATAGGATTTAAAAAATACTTTTGAAAACAGAAATCACTGCAGTTTGTTATCGTAAAACATTGCCGATGTGTAAGCGTCTTTTAAAGGCTACACGGTCCTGACGAAAATTGAAGCCTAAATCCTTTTAATGAATGTATGAATAATATTTAAATAATTTGAGAACAGACGGAAACCCCAAATTGCGAACCAACGTGTTCCCCATTGCCCGATGTTTTAATACGTACATTTCACACACCGTTTGCGTCAGATAATATCATCGACACCTGAGATTATAAATTCGTTGGGTCAATAATTCTACCTAAACATTTTCTTAAAAATTTTGCAGAGAATTCATTTCCATTTCTCAACGTTTGATAGTTTATTGTCCATTAGCGCCTTCTCAGGAAATGAAGAAACTGATTCTTGGTTAATATTCCACCCGTGCATTTTCACGTTCAATTCACGAATACTAAACAATCCCAACAGATGATAAACGCTACGAGTAAGGACCGTAAATATTACGGCGCTACCGCCTAGTTGTTTTTAGTTTCTTATAATAAATCCTCTCTCTAACAAATCCTGGTGATAGAATTCCCTTATTACTTCCACGTTCAGTCAACTTTGGGGATAGTTAAATGTATACCCCGTTTTTATTTTCTAATGCGAAGGAAATGTCATAGCTTTTGTTTTTAGGTTTCTTGAAGGGCGTCAGCTGGAAGTAATTCGTGATTGAGCACGTTTCCTGTGGCACGTGCAGACAAACCTGGGAGACTGAGATGTGCCCACTCGCAATCCTACGCACCTCCCGTTTCGTCACAATGCGTGACGTCACGACCTCGCTTCGAGCTGCTTATGGGGATATATCCATAGTTTGCCCTCATTTGGCACTCAGCAGCAGTCATCCTTATTATAATGCACCATTCTAGTTGCTGTTGTCATTTTTAAGACAACAATAAGCCTGGTTTATCGAGTTTCCGTAAAAGAGTCGGGCAATCCTGGACCGTAAAAATCAGGATCCACTTTAATCCAAATTCCCTTCTCAATACTTGTTTCGTTAAACTTTCTGCAACATTTCTATGCCAACATCTTCATCTCGTATCCTATTTTCAGAGAATCGCCATTTTCCCTTTCTAGTTTCGCTCGTAAGTGAACTTTCATTTGGTAATCGTACAACCGCTACCACCTCACTAGTCATATTTCTTCAAACTCATGTTCCATCATCGTATAAACAACATTCGAATTCCGTATTATTAACTTTATTGACCGTTAAGAGATTTATTGTGATTGTTTTTGCTTACAAGAACCCGTTATATTTATTGCCAATTAGCAAGACTAGTAATGACAAATCTAATATCATTCCCGTTATCAATAGATTCTCAGGATATAATCATATAAAAAAATACTTACCCCTGGCACAACTGATGTAAGGTCATAGAACTCGTATATTTATAGATTTGAAATATAATGTAGCTCCTTATACGTTGTCATTGCGTTACCTTCCTGCGTTCTGCCTAATCTTATGAGTCGTCTCTTCTTTTTGCTCATTCTCCTATCGTCGCGGATTCTATTCATTATTTTGAATATATAATGACTTTAGACCGCTTCTTCATCGAAACTAATTAGTTTGCGACTTGAGTATAGATTAATTTAATTGTAGTAGATAGATAGATAGATTTATTCTCCATCAGAAAATAGGATTCGTCACAAATGTTACATAAGTACATAGATAATAAATAAGTTTCTAAATACAATAGAGCTTGAGATTCTAATTCTGATGATTGAACTTAATGTAGCCTAACTTTCGGAATATCGAATTTCTCAATATTAGGGAATTTTTATGAATTTAAATTCCTTCTACTTTCAAAGTAAATGTGAAAATCCTTCATAAGAGGAATCGAGAATAGAGACCACGACAGCGGCCTAAGGCCGAGACATGGCATTAGGAGTGGAGAATGAGAAAATAATACCAATATCCATGTAACATCTATATTTCCAACTGATGAAAAACAAATAATCTTCCCTTTACATTTGCCTGCATAATTATGCGCTTATGGAATGTTTCAACTATCAAGTCTTTCAAAGTAATTTTGGATGATAGTTTAATTGGTTTTCCATCAAACCACAATATGTTCAGTTTTATAGTTTCATTAGAACGCCACTATTTCCCAAATGAGCGGTTAATTCCGTTTCTTGGCGGATGTTTATTGAATTTTTCAACTACAACTGAATGCTGCAATCTTCCCTACATTCAGTGATTATTTTTTCTTTTCACCAGTAGCAAATTCCAACCGAATGCGCGACCATGACGAGCTAAATTTCTTTTCAACACTTTTTCTATCCCTTGAATTTACGTCCACACACCTGTTTACATTTAAAAGTTAATTCATAATTGTTATGTTTATAGTTTGTGCCATGGAAATTTTTATTTAAACTTTTTTGTTGATAAATTTCGAATTACGGAGATCAGCCTTAGAAATAATTCAACATTTAAAATATACTCTAAATATACTTAAAGTTAGATTGTTGTTTTCCCTAAATGTTCCAAATGTTCCTTGAGGCTTCTCATGCCTCACCTCCCGCGACCCACGCTACCTGAAAGTTGTCTCGTAGGTCATCACGAAATCCTCAAAAGAAATATTCAAGCTAATTACTATTAGGCCTACAACCAAACTAAACTTTCCGCCAATAAAGCAAGACTATGGACCAGCATGTAGTGATGCGACAGCACTATTCAGAGTTGTGTTCTCGATTCCATCGTCACTCAATGTTTTGGATGACTTCATGACATATAGTGCTGTATTAAGACGCTGATAATTTTTTCAGCGTGTGTATAAGTTTCTATCTATCTCCCAAAGACTGCCCATGCATATTATATTGAATTTTTTAATAGTAGAACAGAAGAAAGCGCAACCCAAACCACGCATTCATAAAATATTCTCTTTTTACGATCTGGATTTGCATAATCGTTCTTGAACGAAAATAACTCGGCGCCTACACCAGTGCTTAAACACAAATTCGAACTATTTTACAGCATTTATCGCTAGAGTATCGCCTCTAGTAACTGCAGTTCAGTCCGTTCGTCCAACACAACTCCAACCCAAAATAAAACAGCTGAACCTATTAAGAGATATTTCTTGGAGGGAAAAAGTGTGTTGAATTCCCGCCAAATTAGTTGAGTCTAAATCGTTGAAGAAACTGAATATATACTAAACTACTGTAACAATTATTACGAATAAAATTAGTCGTTTGAGTAGGCTACCTCTTACTTCCATTATGCATATCTCTATATAACCTTCTTTGTTCGTTTTCTGAGTAAAATTGTTTTCAAATGAAAAAAATGCCTTACTGGGTATAATAATAAAAATTACATTCATAAACACTTCAGGTTTTCTTTCATGTATTTTAAACTTATACGGTTGTTTATTAATATATTATTTTTAACATTACTGAGTATTTTAAAATTCAAGGAAGTTAAAATAATAAATCAACATACTTTAAAAATATAATTTGGGGGAAGGAAGAAAATATTTTTTGTATATTATTCTTAAAGCATTTGTATAGAATTTTATATTGATTTCAGATTCTTCTCTTTTTATATTCAACATTTTTTAAGTAAATCTAGACTTTATGGTAAACAGGACTGTTGACGTAGACGTTGATGAGTAGAAAAAACCAAAAACAGTCTCCAAGTTTATAACTTTTATTGTTATAAATATCAGGATGATTATAACAAAGAGTTGAAAGCTTCCGACTATTTATTTAATAAAGTTATAAACTTGGAGACTGTTTTGGAGTTTTTCGTCAATAATTTTAAAGTTGGACCACTCGAAATTGTGTGTTTTAATATCCTCAACAATTTAATACAATGTTATATATTTTAAGAAATTTGGATGACTTAGAACGAAACGTTTAGTGCATATTAATTTCATTTATTATTAAAGTCAGTAATTTTATAAGCAATGCCGTTTTAATTTATTATATTTGTCAATACCGTTTTTAACAGTCTATAAAATTGATTATATTTTAATGTTAAATTACATTAAAATTTGTGAGTTGTTTAAGATTTCATGAACTTTCGGTTTGTTTAACCATATTTAACTGTAATTTATGAACATTTATTACCATTGCGTGCATAGATATATTATCTCTAAATATGTCAGAGTTATTACTGGGGCATACACGTTAATTAGTTTATTACTATGCAATCATTGCCGTACTATTTTATCAGTGTAGTTTTAATGGATTAATTTGCTATTGTTTCAATAACATCCCACCTTCCTGCCAGACACTGGTCTGTTTACGTTTTGCATACAATTGTCCAACCCGAAATCTCGAGTATATCGATTGGAGGCCATAATTGAGAAAATGCTTAAATTCGAATTTATATCAATAATTTTCGCAATATGTTTATCAATGCCCACTATTCCGTTTATGATAAATTATACATTACAGTCTTCGAAAGTGCCGCTTTGATTTTGATTTAATAAATGAACTAACGATAATATTCCCGAAAATTGTATATGTTTATTACAACGAGAAATGTGACAGTGAGGTTATTGTAGACGCTTCCCCATAATTTACTTCCGGTGCCATCCAAATCTCTTGTGGTAATAACAATGGCTCGATGTGGATTTTCACAGGCACGACTATCAAACTCCTCATTTTAAGAATGCGTGACGTTTTCTCACGAAATCAATCAACTAAATTGCCCAGCACTGACCCTCCATTATCAGCTGTGACGCTTTATTTCAGTCGTATAGCAGAATAACTTGCGCCCTGCGCTGTTACTGACCTCTCGGCAATGACGTCACGGCGCAAAGCTCGCGATGGAAGATGGCAACGCCCTCCACACCATCGCTGGCCGGATCCGTTACCTGGCGCGTCTGCCAAGGGTCAAGTGGAAAAACGCTTTAACTAGGAATAAGTCCCATTCTCTCTCACGAATTTACAAGATGAAACGGAAAAGAAAGAAGTCTCGTGTTCTTTCCAATATCGCTAATTGTTTACGGCAAATGCTGTACCAGAAATGTACCCTTCCCAGCATTAACACTTCATTGGTCCAAAACCAAAACAAGCATCTTGCCATCGATTCAGTTCGGTCACATTTTATTTATGAACCATGCGTGCAATTACGATTTTTAAATAATTGTAAAGAAGGTGTTCTTAACATTAGTTGTTCTTTTCCTGAAGTTTTTGGAATAGTGTTTTTAAATATCAGTTATAAAAATGCTTCTAATATCTGATAACTAGGCTCGCAGGACCAAAATTATAGTAGTGTAGGCGATGTTTTCGAAACGTTAGAAGAGGTATTTCTGTCCAGTTTTCAAAAAGGAAGTGAAGCTAAAAAGACAGAGTAGGTCTTTTCGGCTCCTTCACCGTGGAATTGTGATTTACCGGTCACAGAATCTGGGAGGGGGACGTCTGACTGCTCGAGTTGGTAATGTGAAGGTGAAGAGATGCTGGGAAAACCGTGCTTCTCAAGCCTGTCGGACTTGAAATCAATGTGGCAGCGTCTCCATTAATATAAGAAGTAGACGGAAACTGCAACGCATATATTGAATTTGTGGAGAGGTTGAAATGAAAGGAACTTTCTCCAGCGCTCTAGATGCAGGGGGCGATGCGATCTGGGCCCGTGACCCACACGCTCCACTTATCGTGACTTTCAAATTGGAACCCTCTCTGTTCAGAGGACTCACGGTACGAGTAATTCGATGCCTCGAGTTATGGATTTCATGTGTACAAGTAAAAGCACACCGTGAGAAGGGCCGAGGAGGAACCCGACACCGCGGAATAAAAATAGCCGCAGACTTTTCACGGAGGCAGATAATTGAGCTATTATGCTCTTAAATGCGCTCCGACGGGATACGCGAAGGCCAGGATACTCGGCGTTAATATATTCGCCGGGACTGGTTCCTTGTCGTCGTGCCTCTCGGACAAATTCCAGATGGATATCGATGGTAATCCAATTAATAACACTCCTCGCCCCGCCACAAGCTTCTACACATCCTCGCGCTCTTTCTCCTCCTCACCGGCACGCAAACGAATGAAGAAAACAACTGTGAATTATGGAAAGGAGAAACGGAACATTCAGCTAGTAGTAGATGAATTCAGTAGAAGTGTAGAGCCAGGAACATGGGTTGAAATACGTGATCATGTTGTGGGATAAAAATATTTAGATTTCATTAACCCTCGTTTGAGGAAATAAGACACGTCATTGGATGAAATAAAATATTAAAATTATATAATGCTACACTTCATATAATTAATATAATTAAAAAATGATAATACATAACACAAGCAAGAATATATATAATAAATTATTGATTTTGTGTTTATATTTTATCCCAATATTATTATCAACATCATTTGTATGTATAGTTATTCGGCAAATATTTTTCTCATTATCCAAATAACCTATATAATTTACTAATATTTATTCTTTTAAATTTTTCCTACCCCGGTTTCCATTTGATAAAAACATTTGGAATAAAACACAAACACAATAAAACATAAATCGTTGAAATTAAATTTAAATATCTGGAAAAAAATGTTTTGAAATAAACTTTCCAATTTCTTGTGATAAGAAATATTAAATTAAATGTATGTAAGATGATGAAAGTAAAATACGCTGCATCCAATAATAACTGTTACACTAATATTTACACCTTATGTATCAAAGTAGAGATCAACACCGCAAAAAAATTCAAACACCAGCCATAGTATAAAAATGGAAAAATAATTGGTCTTTACTTATTCTTTATTCTTCTTTGTTTGGTCCAGTATTCTCTGTAACTGCGGTCTTACACGACATTTCCTGGCGGAGAAATTATTGGCGCCATGACCCTCAGTGAAGTCAAAGGTCTCTTATCATTACGCATAAAAGGCTTGTCAAGCAGCTGGACATATTTCCCATTACTCTAACGTCAGTAATATTCATACGAGAAACAATAGGTAATTAGCAAAGCTTAGCAAGGTTTCGTTTTATATTTCTGTGAAATTGTCTGGCATTTCATTCGCGGCACGTTTGGCCTTTATAGTATGATTGTAAAATAGTCGATATGACGCTCCGTCATTCTGACAGCCGACGGGACTTCCGCACCATTCGATCACTCTTTCTAGCACATTGGTAGCGAATACAATGATAGAAATAATATATTAAACGTCGTGTATTACTCTGGGCTCCTTTGAGGGGAAGGAAGCTTTGACCGATAGCACCTTGCACTGCAATGGTCGTAATCGCGGTGACGAAATCTTGTAAGCGCTGGTCAAAACTATCCTCACTTAGTTTACGTGAATAGTGAATTATTTGAAGAGTTGACTATGACTTTCAAAGACAGGATCGGGTTCTTCTCTTTTATTATTTGGCTCTTACATGAAGCCGCGACTGTAAGTGGGAAACAAAAGTCACACTGCAAGTCACAAATACACCCATAAATTGAGATTTTAAATCGTAATAATAAAATTTAGATAGGTTAACATAATTGTGTTATAAGCCCAAAAATTTCATAAGGACACAAATATTATTATCACAAAGTGAATATTACTAAGATATAATTACGCTGAAAGTAATTTACCCTTTTGAAACATTTAGGATGTTATCAGCTCTTTAGGTTTCAGGAGCGAAAGCATTTGTTGTACCTTTGTTTTGTTAACGTACGTTATTCTGTCTTATTTTCTTGGATTTAGTTGAGTCGATAATAATATTTTTTATGTTCTCCCCAATACGTAATGGTCATGAGGATTAACAGTCAAGTCTTCTTCACGTTTCAATTTTTTCACACCGTACTTAGAAGTCAACAGAATATTTTGCGCGTCTCGCAAACCATTAATAAAAGTACAAGTAGGATCTTCATTTTCAACAGATTGTCTCCGAATAAAAAATCAATGTGGCGTCACAAATTTTCCTTTATTTCCCGGTACTTACAAAATAACGCAGAAGTCAAAAACACTAACGAAAAGTTCCAGTTATTGACTTCACGGCACAGGGCATGCATATTGGTTCTCATAGATTTTTATTTACTCCACACCTGCAATTGACTGTGGTTTTTGAAACCAGTGACATTGGCAATTAGCTGTGTGAGAACTGTAGTTAGATTTGTTCATCCTTTAATTGAATATCCGAGCAGGAAGACTTTTTTTTGCCATCTTCGTTAAATTATACTCGAGCAAAATATTCTACAGAAACTATCCATCGGAAATAGTGTTGTTTATTGCGAAACTTTCCTTAATCTGGATTTGAAATTTGTTGACAATGGTGAGGTAATATTATTATTTGGATTATTCGGGTAGTTCATTGTCTTGGAGTAGATAGGTGAGCAAAAAAAAGTGAGAAAAGGCAAAGCAAAAACAATAAAAACAGAAAGAAAGAGGCAGGTTAAAGAGATTACGAGAAAGATCGTATAGAAGATAAGAAAAAATGTAGAGATATACTCCAAGCGAAGAAAACAAGAAAAACAGAAGGAGAGAGGCAGTGTGCAAGAAACAAGTTAGGTTAAAGAGATGACGTCAATATCGCCAGGAAGCTCACTTTTTCTTGTTCACCTATCTACTCCAAGACAATGGAATAATCGAAATAATAATGAAACTTTCCTTAATGTATTACTTAAGTGCCAACAGGTAAAAACAGGAGACTCGACGAAATGATTTTCAATTTCACTCATCATATATAACTAAGTTGCGATTATTTTTTATGAACAGTTTTCGACTGAAAGTTCAAGGCATCTTTAAAAATTTCATAATTCATCGTGAAATGTTTGCAATAACTGTTGTTGGAGAATAGGAGGTCATGCAATAACACGCTCTCACTGTTTGGTTAAGGCGTGGGGCTGTAAAAGGAGGGGATTATAGAGGTAAGACAAAGGACAGGCCATGAAAGCCAGATTCCTGGACTGGGACTGGGATCGTGCTGTTTGTCGGTACATTAATCAAAAGATAATAGTGAAAAGATAATAATGAAAAATGAAATGGTATTTTCACCCCGTTTTAAGAGTTCTACTATTCTTTTACCGCATACCCGCATAAAGCCATCTATTCACATGGGGATCGAATTTCAAAGCACTGTGTTTGGCGAGGTCATTTCAGTTCCAGTTCTGCTCCCCATCAAAGCGTCACACAGGATTCAAACCATCATTTACACTTATTTTCTTTGTTTACATAAATATATTTAAATGGAAATGCCCGACTTGAGAAGTTCATATATTTAATTTATGAAACAAATAAAAATTTCAGTTATGAAACAAACTCACAGATCACCAATGGAGTAAAGGTATATTTTATTACCGAAACACTTAATTTACCTTTAATATAAAACAATTTATTGGTTGCTCGTCGACCATTAGCCAAAATAAACTATCATATCACAAACGACATGCAAAGCAATAAGGTGCTGCAGTACACACAAAATAGAAAATATACCAAATACATACTCATGGTTTCATTTAAATGTTTTGATATGTTTAAAAACTTATTCTATTATGATTTGTAATATCAACATCATTTAAGTTCGAGGTATTTCCCGGGTTTCCAACTGAGAGCAATTCATACATATCAACATCATTTCATGTCGAACTTTTTTAATTCATAAATAATCTATCAGGACATTATTCTGAACTCATTAGATCTACTGTAAATTAATAGCAATCTGTAATACTTCGGATACTCATTTATTAAATCAATCAATTAAAAAATCATAACTCGAATTACATGTAAGCTACAGAACAAATACGAGCGTGTTAGTCTATAGTAATTGCCAATACAGTAATCCAGAAATCTGTTAAATTATGAAGTTCTAATAGGACCATTTAATAATAAGTCACTAGTTACTATTAACCTTCTGGAGGTCTTGTGACGTTAACCTGACTCATATAGTAGCTATAATGGATCAACTCTTAATATTGTTGATCTAGGTTTCTATTACAAAATGATATCTTTGTTAATACAGCCTCCAAATGATGAGGGCACAGAAAAAAACTAGATTCAGTCTGTTTAAATTTGAAGCACATCACCCTAACAATAAGATTCTGACTTTCACCGCGTTTGCTACCATAATCCATAAGAAGATAAGTTCATGGAGATCAGTTTGTATCTCAACTTATCCATATATTATTATTTGTCGACCTATAGATCTCGCGGCCATCCGTAAGCTGCTGGAGAGCGAGTCTGCCGGAGGAACCTGCCCCAGCTGCAACATGCCGTTCGACAAGGGCAAGAAGAGGAAGCTGATCGACAACTGCGGCCACGAGCGCTGCTACTCGTGCATGTTCCACAACGAGGCGTGCCCACTGTGCGCCGCTGACGGTGAGTGGCCACACGCACACAAACCGAGTATTCCTCACCCCCCAGAGAACTTCTCATGACCCGATTCTGATCTGTTGCAGAGGACCACCCGAGCAAGAAAGTTCTGGGATGCTCGGAAACGGCGATCTACGCCGAAATAAAGCCGCACTCGCGACCTAAAGTCAAGACCAATGGGCACTTCACCACCTACATGCAGGTCAGTCGCGCGACTGCGAACTGTATGAATTCCAACCTCCCAGGATTTTAGTCCTCTCCAAATTCTTCGCCTTCACCCACGCATCCGTTTCAGTATTATAATAAATTAAATTACTGCTAGAAGTGTTTTCTTCCTGGTTCCTTACAAATTTATCACAATTTGGACAGTTGGATAATGGCTAAAAGTTTCTGTGAATTGGCCCAGACAGGTGTCAAATGTTGTTAAATGGTTATTATAGGGATTGAGTGTAGACTAATCACTTGCTCCTCTCCAGCTAATGCAGCCAGCTGACTATCTGTGTGCTGAACACAGAAAATCTGTGTGGAATAAAAAGTATAAATGCACAGTATTCCCTTAAAGCTCAACAAACTGCCTCCTTTCTGTGTTCAGTAGCAGTGTGCACATACAATAGTGTCAATATGTGTGGCTTATTCCTAAAATTAACTTTATTAAAAATGTATTTGTGCTACAAATGTGAGTCAACACAATTCATTTTTCCCACTTTTAAATATCAGGCACTATTGCAAATTATACAGACAGAATTATAAATGTACCATATTATGTTTTGGTTCATTGGTCACAGAATCTTGATAACAATATAACTGTTCTAGTTTCATAAGTATTTTACATAGTTATCCCTGTAAAATTGTTGTTGTTGCTTGGAGTGATGTAGCACATGAGTTAAAAAGGCTCGCAAGCTGCCATTCATACATTAAAATAAGTTTGATGAAGTGGAAGAACACTTCCATCCCAACACTACTCCACAAAAACATAAAAAATCTTTTCTGTATTAAACTCAATTTTTATTATTTGATTCTAAGCAGTTCTAACATTTCAAATGTAAAAAGTCATGATACTTCATGAACAGTTCACAGATTTTGTCTTCTTGTTATTTGCATGTTTTTTTTTGAGTTACAAACACTAGTAAATTACATACCTAACAAGTAAGTAAGGCAGAAATTAAGTAGATTATTTTCTCTACAGTCACGTCAAGAAGGCACAATTCCTGTAGCTGCTGGAAATCTGAGTGCTGAATGGCCGTCACCCAGCCGCCTGCCAAAATCGAGACCCAGTCCGGCAAGAGCTCAGAGAAATGAAACTTGCTGTGCAGGCCAAAATTCAGTTATGACACAAAGTTAGTATTAATTGAAGAAAATATCATACACTCTTTACTTATAAAAAATAATGAGCAGATCTATGGGATTAATTCATGTTAAACTAAAATAAGTATCAAAATGAAAAAATTTACATCTGATTGAAAATAATTAATAAGAAAGATAGCCAATTCAGACAAAAGTGATAATTTAAATAACATCCAACATTTCAGGGATACTTGTCCCTTTCCTCAGGTGTGAAGAAGAGCCTAGAGCAACACAACTGCACTCGTCAATTGACAAAACTCAAAAGCCAAGATTGTATTTAATTGTAAAAGCTTTTGAGCTTTGTCAACTGACAAGTGCAGTTGTGTCGCTCTAGGCTTTTCTTCACACCTGAGGAAAGGCACAAGGATCCCAGAATTGTTGTGTGGTATTTATAATATCACTTTTTTGTCCGAATTGGCTATCTTTCTTATTAAAATAAGTATCATTAATGTTAAATTTCTTATTACATTTATATTTTTTCAGGTTGTCCAACCCCACCTCAGAACAGACGTAGGTTCTTTCTGAGTCCAAAATCTTTACGCAGCCCTTGGGGGCAACGAGCAGGACCTAGAGGTTCATCAGATGGCATGGAAAATCCTTCTGCACTATCAGGTGAGACAAGGACGCTTTAAACAGCAGTCATGGTAATGAAATTAAATCTTAAAACTGTCATTTAAATAAATTCAATGTAGACATACAATTGTCATCAGTTAGATATTTTACTAGTAATTAAAATTACCCTCTTGTTTATAAAGTTGTGTGTCTAAAATGTTGCCACGTACAACATCACTGGGCCTTCGTATTAAAAAAATTCAAAATAAATAATTTATTCCGATACATCTGAAACCATGATACTCATTAGCCTAAAGTAGTTAATATAGTACCAATTTATAGCGATTATACTTTTCTAAGTATTTAAAGTATGTTTGCTGGAATATTATATACTTTTCTGTACACTTTATATAATAAGCATATTGATTAATGTTATTCCTTTATAAACTTTCTCAAATCAACTTTATGAAAAATTTGAAGATTTATAAGATTCCACATAATTTGTCAATTATTATATTATGGCTTTTGATTATGCTCAGCAAAGTTAATTCATTAGTTTTATGAAATTGTAGTGAAGTTTGAAAGGTTTGCAAATAAACAGATTGTAAATTATTTAGAAATGTTAATGAGAAGAAAAGCAAATTGAAAAATGACCATTTGTGCATTGATTTTGCAAAACCTTGAAATAGATCTTCACTTTTAGTGTCTATGACATCTTCAACGGAGGGCCGATATTGGCCAACATATGTTCTTAGCAAGATCAAATCATTATGGTCCATGGGTGGCAGCAATGCAGGACTCAACCTTCTGGCAGGATCTAATCAAGGTCCTACAAGCTTAAAAGTTTGCCATTAAACTTTTTGAGGCATGTTTATGTTGTCTGGAATGCCACCTGTACCACTACTATCTATTAAATAGACATTTATTTCTTATGAAAGCTTGAACATACTTGTGCATGCAGATTTATTATTGAAATTTACAAGTGTCTAAATTGTGTTTAATTGTAACTAATTATATACATAAGAACATTTACTTTATTGTGTCTGAGTAACCACGTAGCTTTCCTATCTTCCCTGTAAATGTGCTCATTTAAGCATGTTATAAAGAAAAATTCAAACTAATTTGTTTTTGTTTTTTAGCAAGACATGTTTAAATTAAGAAATAGTTGTGTAAGTAGTAACTTTCTAAATGTTATATGACATGATATTTTAGATGATGAAGGTGGAACAATAAAATCAGTGGCCCATTGCAAGAAATCGTCACAAAATGATTTATACATGCGATTGGGTCTGCTTCTTGGTGATAATGCTCGCAGAGCTGCTCGTTGTGCTCAGTCTCCACCTCGGCGACCTGGTTCTGTAGCTAATCGAAGCAATCATAGCCATGAATCATGTGCATCATTTTCATCTCTGGCAAGTCTTGAAGCTCACACACTTGCCTCAACAAACACCAGTCCTGTTTCTACACTGACAGGTACAAAAATAGCATATCAAATAATGGTTAGTTTTCTGAAACATTTATTTAATATTATTTAATTTAATCAGGATCCTCTGAAGCAGATGTTCATAGTCATCCAAGAACACTAAAAGACCCATCATCAGACAGCATAACTTCTCTTATGTCAGTTTCTGGACATAGCAATTGTTCATCCAGTCCAGTGAGCAGGAGACATTCAGTTACTAGTGAGTTGCACTGTTACACTCTAGTTTAATGTTGAATGGTGTGTTGATATTTATATAAAATCAATTTCTTTCAGCATCTCAACCAGGACAGGTTGAGGAATTAAATGTATTTAAAAACCGAAGGGCCTCAATACGAAGATCAGCACGCACTGGTTCCATGAAAGGTCCAATTGACCCAAAGGGTAATTATGCAAATACAGATTTATGAAGTTTAGCTTTAGAGAAATTAATTTTAAACTTCACAAACCATTTTCATGAATGCTTTCAGGTTTCAAAATAAATTGTGAATATATTATGTACTGTGATATACGTTAAAACAGATGAATCAAAAAGAAAATATTATAGCTAATATTTCTTACGGAAGGATTTATTTTTTGTTGTAGCAGTTAACTGGTTCATTAAACTCTAAAGTATAATTATTTGAAATGCTTTTAATATAACTATCTAATAATCTTATATTTTTTTCTAGTTCGTTTTGCACAATATCGAGCTCCTCAGCTTACATTAAAGCCTCTATTTTTTGAAGTTCCATTGCAAGAACCTGATCCTTTGTTCTTGGGTAGACATTGGCTTATAAGAGACATGGAAGAAGCATTAGGATCAAACAAACCTGGAGTCATAATCACAGGAAACCAAGGGACAGGGAAATCAGCTCTCATCCTTCAATTAGTAGAATATAGTTGTTTCGGTCGGCGAAGAGACCCCACATATCAACAAGGTACAATGAAAAACTCTGATTAAGAACTACAAACATAATTTTTATTCATTTCATTATAAATAAACTTAAACTTCCAGATTCATACATGTGCAATGGTAAGGACAGGCCAATTACTGGATCTCAAAGTATATATTGTCAAACCAATCTAGTCCCAGAGAGGATTCGGCACTTAGCCTCCCATGTGGTTGCCTATCATTTTTGCCAGGTAATATGTTTTTCAATTTTAGATACTTTTGGCATTAACTTTTAACAATGTAAATATTTCAATTTTAAATGTATTTTACAGGCTGATAACAACAATACCTGTTTAGTGCCTGACTTCATCCATTCTCTAGCAGCTCAGTTATGTCAGGCTCCACAGCTGCTGGCCTATCGAGAGTATCTGCTGAGTGAACCACATCTCCAAGTATGACGATATTGAAATAAAACACTATTAATTTGTGAAATTGAATTAGATACTTTATTTTTTAGAAGATTTTATAATACTATGTTCCCCTTTGAAAAATTATTATAAACCTTGGATATTAATTTAAAGTCTTAATAATTTATATGCTGTCATACAAATTTTAATATATGTTTAACATTAAAAATTACATTTGTAAATTTATGCAAGTTTTAAATTGTGTTTTGAATTCTCTTTTGAATATATTTCAATATGACATTTCTTCAATTAATTATTTATTTACTTTTGTTTAGGGTGCTGTGTCACTTAAAGAATGTGTAGCAGATCCTTCCCTGGCCCTCACGAGGGGAATATTAGAACCCCTAAGCAGTCTGCGACGTATTGGAAAAATTCCAAATGAAAATTGCATTGTGTTGGTTGATGCACTTTGTGAAGCTGAATATCATCGTCCTGATCATGGTGATACTTTGGCCTCTTTTCTGAGTGTTCACTCAATTTCCTTCCCTCCTTGGTTGAAACTTGTCATTACAGTGAGAACTCAACTACAAGATATATTCAATCTGAAATCATTCCGCAAAGTAAGGTAATATACCAAAACCACAAATTAACACTTTTTTGCTTTAAAAATAAATTGTCACCAAGGCCAGGATTTATTGTTGTTCTAAATAATAATTTTATCCTCAGATTATTATGTTTAAAGCAGATATTATAAATATTTTAGTTTAATTAATACTCTCATGTACATTTTTTAGCTTAATTTTGAAATTCCAAATATCCTCTGTTAATGTTTCTCTTGTTTTATATTACAGTTTAGATGAAATTTCAACCAATGAAAATTTGCAAAAAGACTTGTTGGACTATATCAACTTTAGGTTGAGCAATAGTCCCAGTATCCAAAGTAATGTTGCATCAACATCAGGAAAACTGGATGGAAGTTCTAGCTCACAGTTCCGATTCTCACAGCACTTGCTGGGTCTTAGTAGAGGTTCATTTCTTTTTGCGAAATTAACTTTGGATCTTTTGGAACGTGGGCATCTAGTAGCTAAATCATCAGGATACAAAGTGCTACCTGTTTCTTTGGCACAAATATTTTTACTGCATTTCAACCTACGATTTCCAACTGTACGATCATTTGAAAAGGTGGAGGCTATTCTTAGTGTGTGCCTAGCAGCCCTGTATCCACTTACCTTACTTGAGATTTACTACTCGATTAATGCACTGTGTGTTGACAAATTTGTAACTTGGGAAGAATTCCTTCAAAGATTCAAGGTTAGAATCAGCTTGATTAATGTTTATTTTTACTATATGAAATAATTTCAATTCTGATAGTTTCTTCTAAGTTTGTTATACATAACTATATACAACTGACATTTTGCATACTCAATTATTGAGAAAAATTATATTGTTGTAAGACAGCTATTAATTAGATCCCAAATATTTTCTGTTGCAGTTACTTTCTGGCTTCCTGGTAAAGAGACTGGACAATACGTACATGTTTTTCCACCCCTCATTCAGAGAATGGTTAGTGCGCCGTGATGACGGTGAAAGCACAAAATTTTTGTGTGACTTGCGCTCAGGTCATGCTGGTATTGCCTTCCGACTGTCCCGAGTTCAAGCACCATTGGATGCGGAAAAGGCACTAGAACTGGGTCATCACATACTCAAAGCACACCTCTATAAAAACATGACTCTTCACAAGTTTTCATCACGAGAACTTCAAGCACACTGGGTGGCAAGTAGTGCTGAAGATGTGTCAGCAGCACTGTGTACACTACGTAATATTTATAACCCAAATGTTAAGGTACATCTATTATCAAATACCTTTTAGACTTACTATGTCCATTCTTTAAGCCAATTTTTTTAAGAGTCTTAAAAAATACTGTTCATTATTTCATTTTCAAGGTGGTGTACAGTAACTTTCAATTTTGACTCTTATATGTCATTGTTAGTTATTAAATATTTTATCAATACATTAATCACAATTTATGTATAAAAATATATTTGAAAATTAATTAGGGAGCATAGGTTTAAACATTATTACTAAAGTAGATTAAAATTTCAAATAGATCTAGACACAATTTCCAACTGCTATGTGTTTGCCAATTTAATTGACATTTATTTATAATTCTGAACTAAAATTTTCTATATTAAATAGTATAATTTTATAAATTCAGGTATCTAGACTTCTACTCCTTGCTGGGGCATCTCCAGATCATACTACTGAGTTTCTTGGCAATGCAACAGCTCTGTGTATGTATGCTCATGAAGGTATAACATCTATGGTGTCCCTCTTGCTGGAGTTTGGAGCAGATGTAGAACTAAGTAACAGCCAAGGTTGCACACCACTCTCCCTGGCAGCAACTCGAGGACACTGTGAAGTTGTTCGTTTATTAGTGAGTGCAGGGTCAAGTTTAGGACAAACTGACACAGCAGGACGTTGTCCTCTAGTGCATGCTGCTAGAAATGGAAACTTAAATGTTGTTGGTTATTTGCTTGCCTGTGATTGGGTTCTCTGTAATCCTGATATTGAAGTGGAGTTGGGGGAAGCAGCACAACAATCATTAGTGGCAGCAGCTGCTCAAGGTCATGTCGAGGTAACATATTTCATAATTTTTTTCCTAATATTTAATTAAGAAATATTTTCATATTAATAATTTTCTATAATTTTCACAAGCTAGAGTGATATCCTCCTGCACAAAGATGTAGCCCTCCACTCCCCACAGCTCATCCTTTCTTTCATCACATTCTATTAGCATGTCGTTTTGCATTCTGATTTTTAAGTTTATTCTGTATTTCTGTATTTGTTTCTCTCTCTCTCTTGTTTATGATTAAATTCTGTTTCTAGTATTTATATAAGTTAAATTTAATTTTGGTGTTTGAAGTGCTTCTGACAATTATATTTCTACCAGGTGATGTGTTGTTAACCCCCAAAAAGTATAGAAAGTTTAGCCCTCAAAAGCCATGTGTTTAGTGTCGATATATATATTTAAATAAAAAGTTTAACTTGGACACAGTAAACTCTACTGCAGAAGCAAAAGGAATTTATACTGCTTATGAGCTGTTATGGGAGCTGGATCCTTTGAGCCAAAGTTCAGTGCACCATAAAGAAAGCACAGGTCTAAATAAAATTTGACAATTTTGTGGGCAGAATAATAAGATAATCAATTCACCAGTTAATGCTGTGAGAAACCTGCTATCTTGCTTCATAAATGATGAAGTCAACTGTATACTCAAAAATGAAAGTGTGAACTTGGTTTTGATTGTAAATGTTGCTAGAGCAACAGAATCAATTTAGTTCAGAAGCAAGAAGTACAGGCAGAATTATTTAAAGGCAATTGTACAATTTAGATGAGATAGGCCAATTAATTAATTAATTAAAAAATAGACTTTAAGTGCATGCTGAAAAACTTACTTCATTCAATGCATACTTCTCCAGCTTGTAGGAAATAATCAGATCAGCAAACTGCTTTGCAGTGTGTACCAAAAGAAAGTGGCTAATTATAAGTTCACTGTTGTAGTGAAATTCGGTTTAATTGAAAATGAACTGTTGATATATGTCTCGGTGTAAGCCAGGAATTTGCTATGGGGAGATGACCAACAAAAATTTATGAAGTGGGAAAAAACAAGCTGATCCCAATCCTTCCACCAAGCAGTTACTGGATGTACCAAACTTGCCAAGGAAAAAAAGGAGAGAAACAGTGGCTACTCAGATGTAGACATATAATTGCTGCAGGCAAACCAAGAAAATTCTCGCTGGATGATCTTTATATTACTTCACAAATTATTTCTTATCATCCTGATTTGACTTGAGTAGAGATGATTTGGGGTGTTCTTATAAAACCAATACGTAAAGATTGATTGCAAACCTTGAAAAAGTTCATGGAAAAAAGTTTCTCCACAAACATACATGTGAGATATGTTGGTTATGTATTGTGACGATGTTAAAAATAAATGAGCAAGATTATATTAATATTAGTGGACTTGATGAAGAAGGAATTGACTTAGTAATTCAGATATGTGGTGTAGAATCCATAGACTAGGATAATCGCTAGTAGTTAATCAGATTTTGTAATAATCTTATAAATAATTCATATATATCTTTATAGAAATGTAGTTCATCAATAGTGTCCCAGGTAAAATTGCTTGTCAACATTTCAAGTCATAATTTGAGCTCCCTACCACATTGCCTACCACTCTCACTTGGTCAAGCTACATCAAAATCTTTATTCTTCTGAAAAGCCTTAATATTTTTTTTCTAGCTTTTTGATTAAATGAAGTAGATTGCATTATTTCTATTGTTACACATTGAGGTAATATAGTGATTAAAATGTTAATAAACAGTGAAAATAGTATTCCTTATAAAATTTTAATGTGTTTAATTTCCTATACAGATTGTAGAATACCTGCTTGACATGGCTGAAGTGAATGCAGACACACCTGATTCATTAACTGGTGAAACAGCACTTACTGTAGCTGCATCAAATGGGTGTCATAATGTTTGTACATCACTTTTGGTTAGAGGTGCCAGCATATCTGCTGTTAATAGAAAGGCATGTGATCTTTTACTAATATACATAATTTATATATTGTAGAATTCTTTCTTGTAAAGAAGCCAAAATAACAAATAAATTTGAGTTCAAATATTATTGATTAAACTATCTTAAAATAACTACATTTAGGATTGATTAATAAATAAAATAATTCATCTGAAATTGGAAAACTCTAAAATATATAGGACTGTTTTATATTGCAGGAATTATCACCATTACTTTTGGCTGTAAAGGAAGGTCACTGGGCAGTTACAGAGAGACTGCTGCAACATCATGCACCATTGGAACAGTGTGATAATGTGGGGAGAACTCCACTAATGTTGGCAGCATCAGAAGGACATGTGGGGCTAATTGAATTGTTACTAGATAAAGGTAATTGTAGTATACAGTTACGTAATTTATTTCTTCAAATTTGGTTATACTATGGTCTATATAATAATGAGATGATAATGCGATTCACATTTTTAAGCATGAAGCTCATATCACTTCTTTGTCAAATTGGAAAACATTTGTACGCTCAAAAATTGAAAATGAGAATATAATATCAATTTGTTTTAACAGAAAGTTAACCAAGAAATTGGGTGGATGAGAGTTTTGTGGTGTTGTCATTCAAGACTCCAGCAGTTAAATTATTCATTACCACAGTCAAGGGTTCCATGGAAAAGAACACCAAGGTTCTGTAAATCAGTTAGATTTTAGTAACAAATATTAGTTTGGAATAAAATCCATATATCATTAGAAGTCAACCTGCAACGCTAACCGTCCTGGAATATGAATTACTCTTATATCTTTAGAGTTCATCCCATTTAAAGTACATATCTGAATCGATGTCACTGAACTTTTGGATTGAAGTAGCCGAAAAGGCTATCTAAACTTTGCTCCCTTTTGTCACGACATATTCTTTCAGCTGATACAAAAAACATATTTTGGTCAAGATTGGATTCTGCTTGAGAAATGGACATACAATTGTCAGACATAAAACCAAAATTTAATACAATAGGGATTTGTCGAGTGTTCCATACCCTTAAAAGTTTAGGAAGTGCTGATCCAGACAACACTATGTTGCTATGCACCCTAATTTCTTTTGTGGAATAACGTTAGCTTACTGCATCAGTTCCATATTAGAAATTGGGGTTTGCAAGAATAAATAATCTTGTGAAATACTTGAGAACGTTTTTGGTATACACATATTTTCCAGTTAAATAACAGCAAGTCTATTTAAATTAATAAGATTATGAATATATCATATACTCTCAGGTTTCAGTGGTTAAGTCACAACAAACAATTGCCAGTAAAATGTGCAACAAATCACACAGACTGTTAAAACCCAAAAGAATAATATTCAGCAAATTCACTGGGAAAGCCTCCATTCTAAGATTATGTTTCATAATTGCTGTGTTGAAAGCTACTTGTGATCATAAGTTGTTCACAGTTAACAGCTTCTTATAGGTTTTATGAAAAAGTTATAGTTGACTGTAACAAATATACATTACACAATAGTTAACATTCAAAAACTATCCAATTTGTGTACCTTTTAAAATGAAAAAAATAATGTCTGATTGAAAATAGGCTTTTGACAAGTGCAGTTCAGTTTCTCTAGGCTCTTCTTAGCACCTGATGAAAGGGACAAGGATCCCAGAAACATTGTGTGGTATTTGTGTACCTTTTAATGAACATGTTCTGTTTAAAGAAATGTATGTGAGCAAACTTTATAATCCAAATTAAAATGAATTAATATGTTGAGTTTCTTATATTCCACCATTAGGTAGAAATAAAAATAAGACTGGGCTATCTTTGATCTTTTTTAAAAACACTAATAATGTAATATTTTACTTTAGATCTGGTTTTAATAAGATAAGTTAACAATCAGTTCAAATATTTTGAAATGTCTGTAAAAAGGTTGTTAATTTATTTCATACTTTCTATTCCTATGAATGTGGAAAATATAACATATAATCTTAGAAATTCATTATGGCTTGCATCTGGATCCATCATAATTTGTGTCATTATCTCATCACTTGCAAAAACATATCAATAACATATAAAATTACAATTTGATATAAATTCATTAGTCACAATTTCCTATAATTCTTAAATCAATGAATTTTTAAAAACTCATTTTAAAGGTGCTTGTATGCTGAAACAAGACCGAGAAGGTTTAACAGCACTCAGCTGGGCATGTTTAAGAGGAAGAATACAGGCAGCACAATGTCTCCTAGACCGAGGAGCTAATGTTAATCATGCTGATAAAACAGGGCGTACTCCTCTGGATCTTGCAGCATTTCAAGGCAGTGCAAATTTAGTGCAAGTAAGTCCTTGCTGAATTTGATAGTATATAGATGATATTAAGATTAAAAAACAATTTAACAATTAAAGGTTCCAAGAATCTTGTACATTTTTATACACTATTTATAATCAAGATTTTATTAAAAATGTTAAGTGAATTACATGATGTTTATGTTACTGTAAGGTTTGAATAAGTAATCTCAGTTATATTGAATATAAAATTAAATAAAAAAGTTCATCAGATAATTGGCATACTTGTGCTTTAGCATTTAATAATGTATTTTAAAAGTTCTAGTGTATAACTTACTGCAATTTTTTAATCACAGCTTTTGTTGGAAAGAGGAGCTATGATCGAGCATGTTGATATAAATGGAATGCGGCCTCTGGATAGAGCTATTGGTTGCAGAAACACTCAAGTAGTACATTGCTTTCTAAGGAAAGGTGCAAAGTTAGGTCCGGCAACATGGGCAATGGCAGCAGGAAAGCCAGAAATAATGTAAGGACTTTGTTTAAATAAAATTAAATAAAAAAGTTTCAGATGTTTTTCATTTGTCTGGATAGATTCTATAAATTGAATGCAATAGACAATATTTTATATAAACTAATGTATTTATATGTTTGATGGCAGTCCACAGTGGGACTGAAACATGTTTTGTTATTAAATGATGTTTTTATATAAAAAAAACTGGACTGTTTTTGACTTGGCTGCCTATTTCTTCAATTTATAAAAGATCTTATTTATTTAATGGGTTTTAAGTATTTCATAATTGCATTTTAAGTTCCACATCTAACTTAAATGTAAATATAAAAAATTAATGTTAATAAAATACGTGTAGAATTACTTTATCAACTCATAAATGTTTATACGATCACAGTTTTATATTATCTTCTTCATAATACTTACATATACACTTCATAGATGTCTTACAAGTTCTAATATGTGCAGATTAAAACAAGCAATTAACAAATATAAAACTTATGTTTTCAGGCTTATCCTACTGAATAAGTTGCTTGAAGATGGTAATGTACTGTATAGAAAGAATAGGCTAAAAGAAGCTGCACATAGATACCAATATGCATTAAAGAAGTTTCCTACTGATGATGTAGGAGAGCAGACATCAACATTTGAACAACTAAGAATTAACTTCCTGCTGAATCAATCACGGTGCAAGAGAAAAATGAATGTAAGCAAATAAAATTCAGTTAATAATATCTGGCAGTGGTTCAATATTACCAAATTTGTATTAAAAAACTGTAAGCCTTTGAAGTTTTTCACTAAAGGGATAAACTGAATTTATATTATGTTACTGACAAAATCTGTCCACAAAATTTTATTTTAATTATTATATAATGTTTATTTTGTAATGTAAAATTTCATATATTTGAAGAGGTCGCAAATAGTGATGGAGCATTTAATTTTTTTCAATTACGTGTATAAATCTTTTTCTGACTTTAAAGGCTGTGTTTTATTTATAATTTACTCTTAAATATGCAGATATATATAATTATTAACTGAATAATCAAATTGAATTGTTTAGATTAATTTATTTAATAAAAAATGAGGTCAGAACAAACTAAAGATTGGGAAGATATTTATTCTTTAATTCATTAGAACTGAATTAGGTTTTAATCTTACTGTTCTATGATTCTTTCAGGAAAGTGCAGAAGCAGTAGAATTGGCAAACCAAGTTCTGAAACTGAAACCTGATTCTTTTGAAGCATATTATGCAAGGGCAAAGGCTAGAATTGAATTGAGGTAAATAACATTTGTTAGACAGTAAAAAATGTTTTATTAAGCCTCTTGGCAACAAAACCCTACAGTTTATTTTAAAAAAAATAAAATAAAATATGCTTCCTTTTGAATGGCAACTTGTTTCTATCTATTTTTTTCAATTACAAATGAGTTTTCTCATACATATACATACTTTTTATTAAAACACATTTGTATAGGAAAGAGAGATTGTGTGACTGGCTTATGTTATATATTTTAATTATTATATGCTTTATCAAAGATTGAAGCCTTTCCTGGTGCAGTTGTTCAATATATTGTTCTCGGAGTTCAACCGGGTTATGCATAATTATATTAGAACGCAACATTTCGACGACTAAAAGCTCTGTCATCATCTTCTAGGCGAATTAATTACTTCGCCTAGAAGATGACGACAGAGCTTTTAGTCGTCAAAACGTTGCGTTCTAATATAATTATGCAAACCTGGTTGAACTCCGAGAACAATATATTGAATTATATGCTATACTTTTTAATTATTATAGTTGTAATTACTTGAACATAATGTGTAAAAAAGCAAGCATGCAATGATAGCATTTAAGAGTTATGATAATGATAGTTTAGTTTATACAACTATTACACTTACTTTGGAAAATCCAATTGTTTTACCTTGTTTGTCAACTCTGGGTTCAGAGAATATTAGATACAGCCATTTTCTATCTGAGCTGCCAATATTTAATTGAAGAGTATTTGAAGGAGAAAAATCATGTAATGTGAAAATGCACACACTTAAATGTGGTTGTAATCATACATATGCATAATTTTATAAGCACTTTGAAAATAGTATATATGTATTTTAAGCATTTTAGTAATATCTCAGAACCAGAATAATTATTGTACTATGTATTTGACACAGCTACTTATTTGTTTACAGATTACTAGATGAAGCATTGGAAGACATTCAAGATGCTCTCAGAGTTGCACCTCCACAAAATCGTGAAGTATGTAGAGTGCTTTGCAAAGTTCGAGAAGAAGTGAGAGCGGAGATGACGTCACCCCATTTACCAGGTCATCGAGGCCTTGCCGCCTCTGTTGATATGCTGAATGATCCTGAAACTCGTATTTAATTGTTATCTATTGTCATAGAAAATAATTCATCTGTAATTAAAAATGAAGATCAGAATCTCAACTTTACTGAATATTGGAAAGGGAAAAATTTATGTTCCTCCAATTGTAAATAAATATATATATTGTACACTTGAACTGTATTATAAAAATAAAAAATATTTACACAGTTATCTACGAGTTCCAACAAGATTAATTGCTGTTGATTAGAACTAAAAAAACTAATTAAACATGTACACTTATAGTATTAACTTGTAAAGAAATTAACTGATATTTATAAAATATATTTTATTGAGTTGTTAATGAAATGTAGAAAAAGTGTATAGTAAAATTTAAAATAATATTTTAAAATATTTCATTTACCCTTTCCAATATTAAGTAGCAAAAAGAAGATGTTGTTTAGACATACTTACTGTTTGAGAAAACTATGGAAATCACAAGACTGAGTCAATTGTACATTTTGTGAAATAGTTATGTGTTGTAACAATTTCACATGTACATTTTAACTGCCAATGTAATTATTTATATACTACTAGATCATAATTATTCAATCTGCAGTAAAACTGCAAATGAATTGTATTTTAAGTGTACAAAGTGGTAATTGGTCATATGCATTTTCTTCACAGTCATAACCAAATCGATTGTACTAAAATGTATAACAAACTATTTCTAGATCCTGTATTACTGCTGAAGTGTATAATATTTATGAAATTTCAATTTACAAGTTTGTGGATTCTGCTTTATGAGTGAGGTCTTGAAACTGCTTATCTTGCCAAGCATGAAAATGTAATTTTTCAAAATCTAGATTGTTTTGAAATAAAATCAAGTTAAATATAAGTAATTCTTATTATTTATTCTTCATTTGTTTTTTTTTTAGAAAATCCATTATATCCTTTTGTAAAAATCATTTTCCAGAACTGCTTTATTACCAATTTAGAATAAAGATTTTAATTTTAATACTGCATTCCTAGCACAATTTACACTTATTCATAATTATATAGTAACAGAATCAAAAAATGACCAATTCCTGTGTGATACAAGAAATTGGTTACCCTGAGCTAAAATTATAACCATTTCTAGACTCCGGTAAAATGTTAATATGTTGAAATATATATTAGATCACAGTTTATAATAGTTATAATAGTTGGCACATTGAGGTAAAAAAATTGTGTTTCGGAAGGCTACATAAGTAAAAAGAAGGGCTGCCCTGAAATAATGTGACTTTGTAACTGACAACTTATTGCCTCTATTCACAGAATTAAAACAAAAAATCTAACAGATTTATCCTTAATTATATTATATGAATCTAATCAATTGTATAACCATGTTAAGTTTCATAAGCAGAAAAATAATTAAATTACAAATAAATCAAATGCAGCATTATTGGCCACTGTAATAATAAATTTTAACATCTTTGGATTTTTAAGAAATTCCCAATTCGATGTCTATAATTTGTAACTTCATTAACCTTTCATAATAATCAAGGTGTTTAAAACAAAAGTTTATGTTAAAGGATAACACTACACCATTTGCCCTATCTGAAGAACATTCATAGGTTTAATGAATTCATAAGTGTTAGCTCAAGAAGGAAACTTTGGTAATGGACTTTCCAATCACTGAAATCAACGAGGGATGCTCAATAAACTGAGGCTTCACTTGATCTGAAGCTCAAAGAACGATTGACAACAGGTTCTCAGAAGTAAAAGCTCTAATGAGACGGAAGCAGTGGAGATGACACCAACGAACTCCTTGGAAGCTAAACACACCAAGGACGCAAGTGGACTGCTCGGAAGTTGAACACACAATAAACACACCTGGTCGTAACAATCCACGACCAGGAAACACCTGGTGGAGTCTATCAAACTAAAGTTAACATGATGGCGTGAACATACCGCCTATCGAAATAAAATTACGTGTTTTTCGATAATAACTAAACACTAATGTCATGAATTAGATTTAGGAGACTCTTGGACGTCGTCGCAAGTTACTGAGACAGGGATTAAAGTATTATTTCTTTGGTGTAGGTTCCGGTAGCAGTTCGCACAGAGGCGACAGACTGAACCGTCCCGGCCAGGAAACAACGCCTCCTAGAGGCAATGGGGATCGTTGAGACACCCTTTAGGAAGACCACACATCGCCTTCCCGGGGAGGACCTCTCCCTCTGGTCCATTTTAGTCACTGTGGGTCAGAATATCCCAGTCAGGGACGGACATCAGCGGCCCGCCCACCAGAAAATGGCCCGGGGTGAGAGTGGTCAATGCTTCGGCGAGGTCCTCCGACAACGGTCGACTATTTAGTATGGCTTCAACTCGGGCGAATGGTAGCAGGAGTCCCCTATTAACCAGGCAATGAGTCGTTTCGAATATCTGACTGCCGCCTCCCATAATTCGTCAAAATTAGGCGAGTAGGGCGCAATGAATAACCACTAGATTTCACGGGAGGCTAAATGGTCGCAAATAGAAGGCTGATGTTCTTCTATAAAGCGAGCAATTTCCGTCAGAGCTCGGTACGCAACCATAAAATTCCGACCATGAACTCTCAGTAGGAAGGCCACGTCGACTTGCAAAGCGATATAGTACCGCAAAAAAACTCTACGTGGAGAGCTCTGAGACAAATTGAAGATGAAGCGAACCGCCTTAGTAGCTGTGCTTACAAATACGCATAAGAATTCCTTGGTCATTCGAGCATTGCGCAACTTGGATTCTTGTACCTTTAAAGGTCCAGCGTCGTCTACCCCCATGCGGGAAAAGGGGTGGGCTATCGTTACTCGAGCTCGAGGAAGATTAGCTATCACAGCTTAATACATGGTGGCTCTGAATCGTAAACAAGTCCTACAATTATGGATGGTCCTTCCAAGGAGACTTCGCAGAGATAGAATCGAGAACTGCTTTAGAATTAGGCTTGCCGTGGTACTGGGACCGGAATGCAACCCCACTAGATGAAAATCAGCTTGGCGACTTGCGAGTTCGTAGGAAGTAACAATGGATGTTTGATTCAACCTCCCGCCCCCCAAATCAACACATCAGAGTCTAGAAACGGGAAGAGTTGACGGAGCGACTTCGAAAACAGTTGTCCCTTTTGAAGTGGACGTGTTCAGTATGATCCATATTATCCTGAGAGTAGCGGCGGAAATTTCTGGAGCAGATGATAGTTCCGCTGGGTTGTCAGTTGTTCTCACATGAGCTCATTTGACGTCGGGAGCCAACTCGATGACGATAATGACACGAATTTTTCAGAAGATGAGCGAGCGTGGACGTTATTTAGTCATTTAGTCCTAAAACCCCGTCTATGCCTTGTCGGATTAACAGGGCGAATGTACTTCAATATAATAGCGTGCTCCTTTCTCCCATGAACCCATTACCTGTTCCTCCTCATCAGGTCATGTGTGAAGATACGATGCTATTGACTAGTTTGCATGGCCACTCCGACCCTCAGAGGAAAAACCTTTACCGCTGGTTTCTTTCCCAGGAAAGTTTCAGATCGCATATCTGTCCTCCCGTAAAACACCCGAGGGGTGTTTACTCGGTTTAAGCACCCACGTATAGGTAGTGGGGGATTTTCACCGCCCTAAAAAACCTCTAGGTGAAATGGATCTCGATTCGTGTATTCCACTATGCGTTTTTCCTTCTCTAGAACCCCGAGACCCTCAATAAGGGAGTCTAGTCAGTCCTTGTCGCGTGGTGCGACTTGGAGTACGACCTCGCGAGTTGCGCTGAAGAGATGCTCCCAGAGGGGACACTTAACAGCACGTGCTCCGATGTCTCATCCTTCCCGCATTCGCTGGTTGGATCGGCTGCTTTGCCGACCTTATATAGTTTAGTCTTGTCAGGCTCGTGTCCGCTGAGGGAGCGAACCAACTCTCTCGTGGGCTGCATTCTCGGTAAATTTAGCCTGTCATGAAGAGTCAGGTAAAACACATTTGGTCCATTCACTTTTCTCGGTCGCTTTCCAGGCTCGTGACCAAGCCCGGATTGTCCATTCGTTAATACCAGTGACTGTGTTTACATTGTCGTCCGTGAGCTCCTAGACCTTTCGCACATCTCCTTTGTTCAGTGTTCAGTCAGTAGGTCGCTGCTCTGCTCCTTGCATTAAGATCCAGAGTAATGACCCCACTGGTGATTTGTAAAGCTTCCACAGGTGTTGTGCTGTAGGCGCGCAGGAGGAGGAGGAGAGCCCTCCTTTGTGCTACTAGCAGATGCTTACGTACGAGGGAGTTCATCAGCACCTGTGATGTGGCCGCAACTGCGTACATGCACATGGCTTCAAAGACTGCCCTGTAGAAAATCATGAGCTTGGTTGGCGCGATTCTATACTCTCTACGTGCTATCCGGACTAGCTGTTGTATTGTCCTAACTGCTCTAGACAATATAGCCTTGAAATGCGGTACGAATCTCGATTCCTCATCTAGCAGCACGCCCAAGTAAATTGCTTCCCTCTTTGTGGCTATGGTGGACCCCTTGTATTTCACTATTGGAAGGCGAGCAAGCGACTTTCCGAAGACAATCGCCTGCGTCTTGTCGACTGGCAAGGACATCTTTGCCTTGCTACACCATTTATCGATTACTTCGAGGACTTTAGTCCCCTTTTCCTCGTTATTTGTCCTGGAAGTACCTTCCATGACTACCGTTACGTCATCCGCATACGCAACTGCAATCGTGCCTTCTGGAGATTCTCTAAGCTGTGTGAGCAGCGTGTCCACGTAGATATTCCAAAGGGTAGGTCCCAATATCGAACCCTGCGGGAAACCACGTTCAATTGTCCGTTTCGCTGTTCCCTGTACGGTACTAAGCTCAACGGACCTACCGATTAGGAAGTCCAATATTATGGTGATCCGCATATGCTGGTCTACTCCCCTATCTAGTAGGGTTTCTAGCAGCGCAGGTCACCACATATTGTCGAAAACGCCCGTGAAGTCAACCAGAATCGCCATTCGATACTTCGAGTCGGATCCCCGCACGCAGTCCACAACCTTCACTATTGCGTCTGTGGTCGACCTCTTTTGATGGAAGCCAAACTGCAGATCGTCAAGTCCTCCTACGTTTTCAAACGCTGTGGCAAGCCTACTACCGATGATCCGCTCTAGCACTTTACCCAGTGTGCACAGAGGCTAATTCGTCGATAGGATCTTGGGTTGGTCGGGTCCTTCCCTTTTCCTTTGTAAATGAGTACCATCTTAGCAATCTTCTATATGTCGGGGAACTTGCGTTCCCGCAAACACAAGTTGAAGAGTTGCGTAAGTGGTTGGGTAATTGTATCGAGTGTCTCTATGAGGACCTCGTTCCGTATTCGATCTGGACCAGCTGCTTTTCCCCTTTTGAATCGTTTAATAGCAGTTTTTACTTCTGCCTCTGGGGCGCCCTCTTCCTTTCACGTGCTCCAACGTTCTCTCATGATTCTGTTATACGCAGTATCTTCCCCCTCATCATCGGCCGGAGCTAATGTGCGGAGGATCGTGTCTCCCGTATCCTGTCAGCCCACCGTAATGGTACCATCCTCTTGCCAGTGTTTGTGGGGTCCTAAGCTTGTCTCGCGAGAGCTTAAACAAGAGATTCCACACACATTCTGCATTACAGCTTTCCACCATGAGCCGCCAGCTTTCGCTTCTTGCTGCCTTGATCGCTGTTTTGTAGTCATCCAGGCTTTTCTTATATTCTGCCGTGACCCTTTCCCGGGTTGAGAAGTTCCCTTCCTGGGCCAGGCGGTTGCGCTGACTGCCCTTCGCATTCGCATAAGGTCGGAGGTCCACCACGCACATCTCTTTGCTCTAGGTACACGAGACCCCTAGCTTCTTTTCGCAAGCGGACGAAATCCATTCGGTCACTACTCTTGCACGAGAGTTTGGATCCTCATCATTGACAGTAGGCAACGTTGCGACTAACTCCTCACTTTGTTTCTTCCAATTCCCATTCATGGTCCTGTATGATCTCTCCCCTATATCCCGTACAGGCCATATCATCCAGAGGATCAGTTGGGGAGATGACTGAAATTTCTTCGAACTTGCTCAGACAAGTCCTCCTTGCATAACAACACTTCTTGCTCGGGCGGGTTTAGCGCCGTTGGGGTTGAACCCACGATTACCCAACCAAATAATGAATTTCGGACGGGTAACCTGGGAAATGGATGGGATGCTTCTCAGATCCAATATGCGTCGGCTCCGAATAGTATGTCAACTGAAGTCGGAGTGCCAAGCAGGTTGTCCGCTAATTCCAAATGCTGATATCTTGCCATAACAGTGGATGGAACCAGCATCGTTGGAAGCAAAATGACAATGTGATGTAACACAACGGCATTAACTGATAGGGTGTCATTAGAAAATTTAGAAGATACCAACGGAATCACTGGGGATCGGCCAACACCAGAGTCTGAGTAGGACGCATTGTCAACCCAATTCTCTGACAGTTGGCAAGGTGATAGCGAATACCTGACAGCCAGAGTCCAGGATGGCGCGTACAGACCGCCGGGTGCCATGAGGATGTTGCACCATGTCTGTCGACATGGACAGCTCGGAGGCTACTACACTATCCGACAACATCGCCGGAACTCTACCGGACTTCGAAGAATGAGCAATCTACTTCAACGGCTCTTTGGCTTCATCTGGATGCATGGAAGAATGTAACTACGAGTGGTGTCGTCTACTACGACAATGAAAGCAAGAACCATTGGAATTGCAAACGGCAATCCTATAGATGCCTAAGCAAGAAAAGCGACGATTGACTTAATTAATGTAAGAAAATTAGTCCGAAGCAGACAAACACTGATAAACTTGACAGCGGAACCAAAAATGGGGCCCGATACATTTAGGGCACTTAATGAGACTCTTCTCGATTTAATCAGACGACATGTTAACAGCGTCCGACTTAACAAATAGCAAACGTTGACGATGACCCTTCTCCTAGCTCGAACTTCTGGAAGTGGAATCGAACATCTCTGAGGTCTGTAAAACATCAAGACTTTATTGGCGAACTCGAGAAGTTTCTCGAAAGACGGAACGATTGAATCACAATATTGTGCTTCGAATGACTTTCGGGTGATAAGAATCTAAATTCCTTAGAGATAAGGACATAATTAAGAAATTGGATAGATCGTCAAAGTCCAAATCTCGTAGAGTATTGACGATCGTTCGACGAATGTTTACAAACTTCAACGTAGTTACAAAACAATTTGACAAACGTTTAAAATCAAGCAACTTTTGCAGATACAAACTGGCGATTCGACAATTATTTTGATATCGGAGTGTAAATGCCTCATAAGCTAATGGATAATTATCGGAAGCCAGAGATCACCGCAACAGCTTCGCCTTCAAAGAACCTTTCAAATATTGAAATTTCTGAATCGGCTCTAAAGGTGACTCCCGATGTACTAATGAGTCAAATAAAGCTATGAATTCCGGCCATATTTCTAGTCGACCCGTGAACGTGGGCAATTCAATTCTGGACAACATGTGCCGTGGAGGGGGGGGGGGGAATGTTAAAGTTCTCCGATTTGACGATGACCTTTGGTTTAAGTGTGCAACGAATAGCCCGAATCTTGGCGACTAAACGTCAATTCCGGCCTCTAAAATTGACTCATGGTCTTCCACTGGTAATTGGACCATAGCCTCCATTACATAGACTTGAGCCTCCCTGAAACTATTTTCGTGCAATGGAAGTCCTACATGAGCCTCGACAGAATCAAGGTCTATTTCGGAAAAGTTCCTCACTGCGTCCCACGTGGCGGCTACTGTAGCGAGAATTTCTTCTCGATTGGTTTAGGCGTAATCGTAGCGCCATAATAGTAACGTGTTTCGGACCCATTAAAATGAAACACAAATTCTCGAAATGAACACACGACACGCGAGGTGAAACGAGGTAGTCGAAATCCGACCAACGGATGGCCTGCATCTGTTAGCTCGGGAAGGGAACGTCGAGACACAAATAAGGAGTCCAAGATCTCTGCAAGCTATGAAATCTCCGGGTCTGTTCACCCCTTAGTGAAGACAGCTTACTCAGTTCAGCTGCTTCAGAATGAACGGCTGCCGGTAATGGAATCACCTGATTCCAAAATCTGAAATAAACGACAGATGCTCAATAAAATGAGGCTTCACTTGATCTGAAGCTCAAAGAAATATGGACCAAAGGTTCTCAGAATTAAAACCTCTAATGATATGGAAGCAGCGGAGACGACACGAGCAAACTCCTTGGAAGTTAAACACACTAAGGGGTCAAGTGGACTGCTCAGAAATTTAACACACAATAAACACACCTAGTCGTAACAGTACATGACCAGGAAACACCAGGTGGAGGCAAGTCAAACTAAAGTTCATGTGATGGCTTGAACAATAAAGAATGTGTTCAAGTATTGAATTATAGACAGGTAAACAAATTTATTTGGTACTATGAAGAGAAAAACATTAGTCCAGGAGGAAACAAACCTTTTCAAAGTTATAATGCTGATAAGGAACCAGAGTTAAACAAAAACTATCAAATCAGTGTAACAAGGTCTATAGAATTCATTGTAACCAAAGAGAGGCAACTGTCTTCACTTTCACATTTGTCAATTAAATTCACACAATTGTCTACAAACTACATAACAAGAATAAAGATAACATACTTCAGAATATTAAGTAAAGGAAATTTAGAGGTGAAAGTTACCAGTTTATTTGAAAAGAAATCCTGAAAGCAATAAAGTAAATAATAGACCTTGATGAAGGCAATAAAAATATTTTATTAATAATATATTTTGTACATATAGTCATCTAATGATGGTATAACAATAATTAGATAAGAGTATTACACTCTGCCCAGTGTTTCATCTCCATCTGTTGCTGTAAAACAAATACATATCTGTCTACTGAGTTCGGGTCCAATCCGTTGTGAAGTTGCCAATGGGCCTGCTCCTCTTCGAATCTAAGTGAAATTAATTAGTGAAATATAACAAAAACATACACAACATGTAAAATTTTACATATAAAGGCATTATGCATATACATTAAAAAAACAATAAAAAAAAACAACCTAAAACTAATGCAAGGTGGAGTATTTCATGGACACACATTTACATTAAAAAATAGTGTATGTAAGTTATTTAAATTTAAAAATATGATGCTTTGACACTTAATGAAGTTGGCAATAATGCTCGTTAAAATTAAAAATATAAATCTCTGAAGTAATAAAATATGTTATCAGTTAAATTGCACATGGTCAAAAAGTATCTGTAGTACTGAAATAGCTAGAATGATTGCATTAAGTCATTCTCGGGTGTTTCTTGTTAAAAACATGACCTTTTCAAGTGAGATGAGGCTAAATTTTGAATGGTCAAATTTATGTAAAATGTAAATATATGGCAGAAAGTTATTGCAAGTGTAAAAAAATTTTTTCCATAGAGGAGCACGATTCAGAGCTACCTTCTCTTTTTACACAATCACAAGATTATTCAACCATCATCCACTTGGAGGAAATCAGAAAATAATATGTCCAACAGTGACAAAGATCTGTGTCAAATCCCGAGTATTAGAGATTGGTGTCAAATCCCGAGTATTAGAGATTGGTGTCAAATCCAAAGTTCTGGTGATTACCGAGTTAAATAGTGAAATAGAGATGTTGTTATGGTCAAAAGTCAAAAGTTTATTGCTACAGGAAGTTTCACCCTTGAAATTATTTATTCTTGAAACTAAAAATATTGTTGAAAATATGAAAAATCTGTATTAGATTAAAGTTGACAAATAGATATTGAAGTAGCTAATAAACAGACAAAATTAAGTGACAAAATAAATGCAACACAAGGTTTCTGAATGTTTGCTTTCATCAGAAGGAGGGAGATCATCTTACAATTTTTACACCTGAAAAAGCAACAAATATGGCAGATACATTGATTTTATTATTTAATTTTGTCTGCATGTTGGTTACTTGTTACTATTTGTTAAAGATATTGTTTAGAATTGTGCTTGGGGCAACTTTATACTTTATATAGAATTAATTACTTTTCGTGCAAAAAATGTATTATCTTTCCCGGTTCACATAAGACAATGTTAACGATACATTTCATTTCTCAAACCATCAATTTTACAATGTCTATAATGAACACCATATCGACAAGAAATGAGGAAATGCAAACCTCAATGTCCATTCTCTGAAGAATCCCTTTACAATTCATGCAGGGGAAACATGTTTTCTAGATTGCAGATAGAAGCTTTTCTTGGTGTAAATGGTGGATTAAATTCTCTTGGCATTCCAGCAGGGTAAGTTCATCAAAAACACATGGATGTTTTGAAGACTGTCATTTAAATGTCATGTGTTTTTGACAAACTTATAAGCTGGAATTCTGGGAGAACTACAACAACACTGTTTTTTTTACAAAATTTAGATAAAAATGGGTGTAGCATACACCAGTTAATATAGTATACCCAGACAATCAGTTAGTGTATATATTATAAATATAAATATCTAATAATTAAAATGAATATCTCAATGTTTGACCACTAAGATAGTTAAACTATTAAAAGACTACATTTTATTTGTACAAATAACTTAAATTACTCTAACTGTATGATAATTTGTTTTTCAACCACAATGAGATCTAATAATATACTTAAAGACAATGATGTTTAGTAAAAACATTTGGAAAATTAAGTGACATTAAATATAATTTAAAATCTCATATTGTGAATACTGAATATACCTTAAAATTTTAATTACTGTGAAAAATACTTAAAACTGACCAATTTATATACTGAATAAATTTCAATTTGTAATAATAGTAAAAAAGCATGCTTAATGCATTATAACCACAATTTATAACCATGATTCAATGCAAAACTGTTTCTTCTTTGTAAATATCTGAAATTTAATTCTATTCTTCTTCATCCTGTTTATAAATATTTTTAAGTATGATACAAAAAGGTATCAAAATGTTGTCATAATATAAAAAATAAAAAGTGTCTGTACAAGGTAGTCAATTGTTTTTATTAATTCAAAACTGACGTTAAATTAAAACTTGTAAATCTTAAGATCAATAGATAACTAATATTGTATAAGGAAACACTGCAATAACAGTGAAGACAATACAAGAAACAATTCATAAACTGAAATGTGATTGTTTAATTTAAACTTACTGGGATATCCTGTAAAAGTAACTCAGCTTCTCTTCTAGAAGAGCACTTCTTGTATGCCTGAAAAAATGTAAGTAATTCTAATATTAATGTAATGAATATTAAAAAGTTCTAATGAAAATTAATGTGATCAAAAACTTTAATATAAAAATAATCAAATGATTCTCAAGTACAGTTTTGAAATATTTAACAAATAATATGATGCAAAATAATGTACATATTATTTAATATATCTGAATCTACCATGTAATTATAATTTATTTGCAACAGTTTATTGAGTAACATGTCAATACTGGCAATATTGTGGACTTTATTAAGAAAATAGTAAACAATTGGTTTACACAAGATTCACAAAATTAAATATCAGTAGTGTAAACAAAAAAGACAATAGCCTTTCCTCAAATTAGCCAATGTAAATGTTGGAGATTATATTTCTGAATTCAACCTTTAAACAACAGCATATACTCATAAAATTTTGATTCCAACTCTACTCATACACTTTAATTTATCTTACCACAATCTAGGAAATAGATTCACCATAAATTGATTTCATTATTTTCTTTAAACATGACACAGTTATGGCAACTTTAAATTTGCTTGAATGGTTGCCAATTGGCGATAATGACAGCTAAGGTGAAATTTTCCTTCAAAATGATATAATTTAGTGTCATAACACCAGCAAATACATTGACATAATGCAATTATAGTAAAGAATAAATGCAAAATTATACATGAAACACTAATTTTTCTTACTTCAATCAAAGCCTTTGGAGAGGAATAAACTGAAACAATGGCTTCAGCAGTAGCAAGAGTTGCTAAATTAAATTGACAAAGTTGTTGCTTCCAAAGCCGAGCTAATCCATTGCCATTCTTATCAACTTTTACACAGTCTCGTGAATCACCAAGTGCAAACCACTCAAAATCTTCATCTGACCTCCGATTCTTTTCCAGTCTGAAACACGCAATTTTTTCAGATTATTAATTATTTTTTACTATCTGCAGGTCACAAACAGTTATAGCTTGCCTAAGTGAAAATGATAATGCTGGGCAGTATAACCTTAAAAATTACTTGCCACAAAACCAAAATGGCATGGATTTGGCATGAGGTGAGAGCAGGTGGGTGTAAGCTGTAGGGAATGGACTACAGCCAAGCACAGGTCTATCACTCACTTAGGAAAATTATAATTTATTTTACATGTAAGAATATAAAACTAATTTATAAACAATTTCAAAATAACACTAACATCAAATTGTTGAAAATATATCATTAGCATCACATCATTGTGGTATTATTAAAGAGAAGGAGAGGTTTTAAAATAACTGGTTATTTATTATTAGTTAATACATTTTTTGAAAGGAAGCAAATTATAGTATTTATATATATCGAAAATGATCTTACTTGAATGGTCGCTCAGCAATAGCCTTTGTGTATTGTGCAATAGTGGTTCCAAGATGATCAGGTGAATCTATAAAATGATAGTTACAATTATATGAGATCTGCAACTCAGCCAACTCAATTTCCAGTTCCGTTTTAGTAACCTTTGGTATTGGTAATTCTTTTTCTTGCTTATTTGTATTACTAGTGGTTTCAGTTTTCCCATGTTTTCCACGTTGACCCTTTTGTGCTCTAAAAGAAAAATATTTCTTGAATTGTTACAAATCAGCAAGTTAGTAATTGCCGAAACATATATTTTCTATCAAATAAATTTAATAAAATCTTCTTGAGATAGAGATTAGTATTTTTGTCATATGGTGGCTGTTACTGGTTAATGGTGAGTCCTGTCTAAAATTTAAAACAACCACCAAGGAGACCATGCCAACTGAAGCAGGGTGAAACCACCTACAAAAATTTTAATTCAATATTCTGTGTGTGTTGATGTCAATCCTTCCTATCTATATCAATTATCCGATGTCACTTTATCATCTTTATGTATTTATGAATATAATTGATATCGACAGGAAAGAGAGACAAATAAGCTGACTTAAATTGATGGCTCGGGACATCGTGTTGGGCTATATTCAAAGTTCAAATTAGAACATTGTGCACCAGCTGACCACAAAAATGTGACAAAATAATCATGCTTACGAAGATGTAAAAAATAAAATGAAAGTAAATGTACCTTAGAATAGTGGAGTTTGTGGTTGGAGGGAAGGCAACAAATGTTGAAGCCTGCAGTTTCCTGGTCTGGAGGAGGTGTTGAAAGAAGAGTTTCAGAAACTCAGCATCTGAGGAATCAGGAGGCAAGACTTTAAAGATGTCAGTATGAAGCACTGGTTGAAAGTTATAGTAGTGTGTCTGGGTACAAGCAGCAATTGGGAATTGAATTTTCTTAAGTTTGACACTGTTGCAGTTGTTAGGAATTTGTTAAGAAAAAAGTAATTTTTTTAGCCAATGTATAATGCAAGGCAAATTTTGCATATTATCTGGTAAATTATGTGGAAGGAATGGCAGAACAGATGATTATCATTAATTATGAAACAGAAACAGCATAATTAAAATAGTATAGTCATACCTGAAATAATCTTTTGTTCCATAAATAATTATTGTTATTTTCTTTTGAGATAACAGTGATACTGTTGATATAACGTTAGCAATAAATTGATTGCAGCTAATGTCATTTGCAACCTTGCTCCAATGCCATACAAGAACAACTTCATCAGCTTCTTGAAATACAGAATTCACTTGAAGCTGAAATAAACAAAATCATAAAATATTATTGAGTAATAATTGATTACAAATGCACTTCCTTGCAAACATATAAATAAATAATAACACAAATCATTAATTTCTTTGAAGAAAGGAATTCAGAATGCAGCTTATTTTCCTACAAAATAGTTTCAAGCATTTATTTACAAAAAATGAGAAATATTGTTCTATGTCAATTTATGACTACTCTAATTTATATAATATGACCATATCACAGTCTCAATGGTATCAAATATATATTATATATAATCTCAAAATGTGAAATTTGGCAAGTGCTTGATACATGAAATTACATTAAAATATAGTCTTAACAAAACTAAAGCAAAATCACTAATTTACATAAGTATATAGAAGAAGAAGAATCAAAATATTTGTATAGACATTACCTTCATTTCATTATCAAAACTGTGGCTCTTAGACTCACAAACCCAAGATATGCTTAGAGGAACAATTTGTTCCTGGATAGTATACTGAACACTCATTTCACTCAAAACACTTAGAATTCCACCACCATGAGGCTCCATAAGAATTTGGCTGTCCAGCATCACATTGATATACTATAAAAATATTTTACTATTACATTACATACAAAAATCAAATCATCAAAACTTGCTCCAAAATAAATTAAATAGATTACTAAATCTGTATAAAAGCTTCAGTGAAGACTTAACTTTAAATTGAAATATAAAATAGCTACAGTATTTCCCCAAATAAAAACTATGTTCAAATAATTTAATATATGAATCAATGAATATGAAAATTGAATATATATATATATATATGCAATTTAAAACAGATTGAATGTTCTTTACAATTGAAGATTTATGTGGTACAGTGTGACCCATTTATGTTTTCTTTGAGGTGAATAGCATTCTCACTTAGTGCATTAAGGACAGAGTATGCAATTTATCTGTCCAAAGGCAATAATTTCACTATTACAAGACAACATATTCTAATATTTTCCCTAGAAAAAAAACACTAAACACTTCAATTTAGACAGTTATTTTTATCAAAGATAATGTTTTTTACTTCATTTTCTTTAATTAAACACGAATCTTAACTCACCTATTGTGAAGTAGATCATTAATATGTTCTATGCTTGAATGAGTCAGTTATAAAGATATGGAAAATAAAGTTGTAACCTTGAGACATTCACCAGGTTTCTGCATGCGGCGAAATTCTGCTGTAGCTTGTTTCAGAGCCTTATTCTGAGCACTCTCCAATTTTCTCTGCTCCCTTTGAGCCTTCTTTTCCTCCTTAGACTTTGAGGCAGCAGATTTGTCAATTTTAGTTTTTTTGGGTTTCTGGGTGCTTTGTTCAATCTGGTCTTGTAGCAAAAAAGCATCATTTTGATTATTTTGAAGAAGTGAGTCGGCCCATACATTGTTTGAGGAATACTTCACATTTTCAGAGCATCTGCAACAAAAGTTTACTAAAATAAATAAAAATAGCTAAAATATCACAGACATGTTAGTGAGAACTATTTATTTTGGGGAGAGATATAATTAAATGTTGGGTGAAGTATAAGCCTTTTACAATGCACCGTAATCTGAAACAAATTATTTGAAATCATGGATTTACAATATTGTCTTTGTAATCTTAAATATAATAATAATAAAAATAACATATTTAGATCCACTGAATCATTACAGTACACGATGTACAATGATATAGGACATATTATGTTTATTAGTCGTAAGATAAACCATAATATTAGAACATATGTAGATTCCATCCAAAAAGATCACCTATTAAAAACTATGTAGAGCTAAGAATATTTATACAACAACATAATATTAAAAGTTTTATTATGAGCTGAATTTAAGTTTTATAGAATTTACATTAACTGGGTCTGTACAATTTTATGAGGATAAGAATCATTGTTGTAACACAATCTTTACCTCAACCCTAAGCCATGAAAAATAGACGAGACAACAAGCCCTGGAATCTTTCATGGGCTGGATTCCAATATATTTAGTTAAAACTATTTCTCAATTTAATACAATATAGAAACTTGGCATAAAAAAAGATTTCTCAGGGATTTATTTAGTTAGTTAAATCCACTATATTGCACAATAGTTAAAATACAATTATGGACCATACATATTCGATTCAGAATCTTTCAAAATATAAATGTAATATTCCTCTGTAATTATAAGGATAGATTAATTACTGAAATTTAATAATTGAATAATAAATTTTTTAAAAAAATATTTTATGCAAAAACCAGAAATAATAATGTTCAAATATTGTTCTTTTGTAAAATAGAAACCATTATTGTTGCCTTTATTACGAAATTTGTACAAATTATTAAAGTGAGTTATAATTATCATGAAGAATTAGTAGTATTTATATTATCTAATCAAATGATAAATGAATAAACTAACCCAATTTGTTGGAAATGAATTTTAATGAAATTAATATTACCTCAGGATTATTATTAATTAAAAATATTGCCACGCATGGCCTGAGAAAAGGGTATCTAACTTAATATTATTATTATTATACTTAGTAGTGTTATATATTTTGTCAATTATTCAGTAATCTAATAATAGAATTATACTAAAACTCAATGTAACAGACCTTCGATATAACGGACAACTAGTGTTAGTGATTGGGAACGGTTTTTTCCCCACATCAAAGGGCATTCACAACAGTGGTCCACAGTGGCAAGGTTGCGCCTATCAATAATGACCATGGTGTAGAGGAGGCATAACACCTGCACAACAGTTTAATTTGTTTACTTGAAGTGAATTAAAGTATTTAGTTGATTCAATCTGTCTAAATATCAATAACAAAAGTCATTGTAATTGTATTCTTGAAATATGGACAAAGTAAAGAATATTCCTTATTAAAAAAACTTACTTTCATATAACGGACTTTCAACTACATCAGAGACACACACATCTGCATTAGTCTGTTATATCGAGGTTTTACTGTATGTAGATTGTAAATTTCATAAAAGATTTTTTTATCAATCTTGAACACATATTATTCAAAAACAAATTTAAGAAGCAATATATTAGATAAGATTGCTTCATTCCAAAATGAGAATTGTTTTTTTAAAAAAACTATTTTTGATTGGATATTAAATTATGAAATTCCACACATCCATGCAAACAATTTTTTCTAATAATTGCTGCAAGAATTTAATTAACCATCATATTTCCAATGAAGTTTGATACAAGCTTTCCTTAATCACCACAAAGATGGTGGGCAGGAACTGTAACTTCAGGCATATCTCAATGTTCTGCGATAGGACCACTACTGATCCTTATATGCATCAATAATCTACCATCTGGAATTAATTCAGAGGATAGGCTGTTTGCAGATGATTGCATCATTTGCAGGTCAATAGAAAACCACACCAACATAAAAATGTTACAAAACAATCTAAACGAAGTTGTCTCTTAAACAAACATATTAAACAAACTTAAAATCCATAGTAGAAAAAGCAAATAAATTAGCTTCTGCACATATAGAGCAAATATAACTTTTAAGTATAGCATAAATAGCACAGGAGTACCCCAAGCTAACACACGATTTAAATTTTTTGGCAATAGGGGACCCCACATAGAACAAGTTACAAGTGAGGCATAGAAGACAATACACTTTGTTATAAGAATTCTAGAAACAGGGTTGCACAAGCACAAGTCACGTCTTGTACACAGCACTAGTACATCTGATTTTTGAATATGCATCAATCATATGAGATCATACAGAAAACCACACATAGCCTACCTTGAAAAAAATTCCAGAGAAAGCAGAAAAATTTATTAATTGAGGTATTAGACATAGTGAGGAAAAGGTAAGATAGCTCTGAGAGTGAGATGCTAAAAATTAGACAGTAGACTGCTCAGAGTCCGTTACCCACATACGTATGATTGGAAGACAGTTTTACAAGTGAATGCTGTGTGGTCTGCCCTGGGGCTGGTCTCGGATATTAACTGCCATGAGCAGCTCATGGAGGTGACACCTCAATAGACTGTTATCCCACCGTTCACCAACTCCTCTCATCATGCCACACCATTTGAGAGTCCTCCAAAGAGTGCTAGTACTAGGGGGACTCCTCCCCCAATGGAGACTAGTAATAGTTCGATGTTGCTCTCACATACATCTACCACACCTGACTACTGGAAACAGCAAGACTGTTACACACTTACATGGGATTAGAAGTGCCGAGACCAGTTTTAAGGGTAGACATGCCATGTGGTCTACCCCTTGGCCCAGATACTATCTGGGGAGCAGCATCCAGGACAACACCTCAAATGTCTGTTATCCAGCCGTCTACCCGTTTTTGGGACTATTATAATAAAAAATCAAACAATTATTTTAATGGCAAATCAGTTATTCATGTTTTTGAAAAGGAAAGATCATTCTTTAACACATGGCAGGAAGAGAGAATAGTAAAAAAAATCCCAAATACAGGTTTCTGATTTGAATTGCTCAATGCCTGTGCTCACTGTAGAACCATCGATCAGTGGCAAATGCAGCCATTGGGTTGCAGGACTGACGAATAAGTCAATTACTTGATCAAGTGAATTCAGTTTGTGTTTAGCCTGGATGACAAAACCAGTTTGCATGACATTATACCCGAAGATCAGGGCTCTGCCCTTGAATTTTGTTTTTGTGACATTACTGGTTTCCAGTCTGGTGACACCAACTTTTGATTTAAGCCATTCTCTATCCCTCTTTCTTGTCAAATTGAATTAATTTGATGTCACATTATGGACATTCAGGACAGGAATTTTTTTTCAAAACTTTCTAATAATAGCTTCCTTACGAGAGATTACATATATATTTTTTATTTAATTAACATAAAAGCAACTCTATAATTCATTTACATTAATATATTTTGTAGAAACACATAAATTAATTAGATATGTTTTATATATAATATTTATCATTATTAGAAATATACAGAATCTGCAATTTAATAAATTCAATAAGTAACATACTGTGCCACGTGTTGGGAGTCAGAATCATCACTAGCAGATAGACTATGAATGTTAGATGAACAGCTTGCTGCTATTTCCAATTCTTGCTCACTGTCATCACTTTTCACAGAAGGAAAGTATTCTATGGACTTTTCATAATCAGGTTGACTATAATCTTTCTTCATAGATATTGGCGAGTTTGGAGCACTTGAATCGCTAGAGATTGTTATTATATTATCCATAATTAATCAACCAATATCAGAATTTCTAACATGTGTCTGAAAAATGAATCAATACATAAATATCATTGACAATGTCATCATTTGATAATTCTAGAAATAAAATGCATGTTGGTGAAGTAGTTGACAAAATTTAATTGCTTCTATCTCCGTAATTTCGAGTAGGCAAGAAAAAAATCTATCGGTTTGTTCTTTACGATGGCTGATATTTTAATCGTTTCCATTTACGTATGTTGGTTATTAGCCTAAAATTTATTTTATATATTACCAATAATGATATACATAAATGTTTAATGTTTCAGAATAATACTCGTGAATACATAAGTATTTTTTTAAGTCTTCATTTCGCCAGTGAGAACTTTCCGATGATGTGGGACTAAATAAAAACCACAGATCTCTTCCTCTCCTTTTTTGTATTACTCTAAATTCATGAATTTGAAAAGTTAAAAATGAGGTTTTTCGCCTTGTTTTAACTGAATAAAAATACGATATTATTAATCGTATGAATACAAACTCACCTTCAAGTCATTCTTACTACAGTCCTGTCCATAATCCTGCTTAAATCCAAATCAATCCAATTCTCGCGGTATACATGAAACAATTGAAAGTAAAGTAACACTCGGAGCAGTTCTGCAAACCACAAGAGCGAAAGAAAAGAATAGTTTAGTCAATACACTTTGCCCGATTTCCCATAACGTAAACATGGATAGGTTAACGTAGAATAGACGGCCAGGATCTCCGACAGAAACATAAAATTATATTGACTACGTTCGAAATAAAATCACATGTTGATGCTGTGGTGGAGGGGAGGGGAAGAGAGTCGATACATAAATTCTTAACAATTCTTAGTCATTAATGAATCATAAATTCCTGTGAACGATCTAACTGAAACTCTAAAATTTACTTATGCGTAAGACTCTGATTTACGTTAGTCTTGTTTATTAGACATGTTACATTTATTTGCAGAAAAATATAGTTTTAATTTTAATAAAATTGATGCATTAAGGTTTTAATTGATATTATATTTCAGACAGATGCATTTAATCATATTTTTGAGAATGTTTAACAATATTATGTTTGAGTACATATAATTATATATACAAATTGACTTTGGAGGAATTGTTTAAACTATATTGTTTTAAAAGTCACATATTTTATATTAAAGTTCATTAAGTGTTTCGGGCGGGAACGTAATTTAATTTTTTGTTTTAAGCCACTGACAGATTAAGCGGCCTATACACAAGCAGAAAAACTGAGTCTTTTAATGACTCGGTTGAGGTATGTTAACTATACTTGCAGGGTATAGATAGGTCACACACCGGCCAAGTCATCTTGTTCTGGATAAATCCAAATCTGTGAACTGTCTCAGCTCACAATCCATCATTATTAGTCAAGACGGCATTTAGATTATGAAAATTGATTAGAAATTTATTCACGATTTATACTTCGGTTGTTTGATAAGTCTTGCAAAAATGAATTTTTTTAGAAAACCTATTTTATTTCTCAACATAGTCTCCTTCCTTGTCTATACACTCGGCCCAGCGAGTTTCCAATTTTTTCAACCCATCACAAAGATAGGTTTTGTCAAACTGCAAAATACTCCGTCACGGCCTCGATCACTTCTTCATTTGATGAATATTTCTTCCCACAAAGCTTAATTTTCAAGTTCGGGAACAAGAAGTCAATTGGTGCTAGGTTTGGTGAATAGGATAGATAATAAACCAATTCTAATCCCAAGTCGTACACTTTCGCCATTGAGACTGCTGCTGCGTGCGCTGGCGCATTGACCTGGTGAAACAGCACTTTCTTGCGCGCCAATATTGATCGTTTCTCAATCAGCATCCGTTTCAAACTATCCAACAGAGTGACATAATAGAGCAAAGTTATGGTTGTGCCCTTTCCAAATAAATCTATGAATATTATACCTTGAGAACCCCTAACGACATTGGCCATCACTTTTCCAGCTGACAATACGGTCTTCGCCTTTTTTATGCACTTTCACCAGCTTTTGACCATTGTTTTGAATTATGTTTGGTCTCTTGAGTGTAATGATGGATCCAAGTTTCATCGGCGGTTTCGAATCAGAACAAAAAAGTCTTGTGGGTTACGCCTAAACATTGCTAGATTCTGCGATGAAATGTTTTTCCGAATTCATTTTTGGTTCAATGTCAACATTTGCGGCACCCATCGCTGACCAAATTTTTTCGTCAACAATTTTTCATGGAGGATGAATTGAATCGTTCCGTTGAGAAGCCTACGGCATCATACCTCACGCACTTTTAGTCTACAATCTTCCATTACGACATTGTAAACTTTTTCGATATTTTCCTGAGTGGAGACCTCAATTGGGCGGCCGGTGCAAGTTTCTGCGACCTCGTTTAAACTCATTAATTCAGAAGTTTATGGTCTGCAATGGTGGTGCAGAGTCCACATGAACCTCATCCAAGTCGGGTTTGATTTGTGCATTTTTTCTATTGTCTCCTTCTGACTACACATCTAACACAACAGAAGGCTGCCAACAATAAACAATTCTGGAATATATTTAAAACTTTTAGGAATATCTTTGAAAGGATCATGTTTACCAACAATGTCGCGAAAGTGCCAAATTTCCCGCTCTTTCATAAAAATTTACGACTTATCGAACAACCCACGTAGGAAAGGAAGAATGTTACATTTCAATTTATGAATTGTATCCCATGTTTTTTGACTGACATATAAATATTATGTAAAGAAAAATTTAAAAACCGAGTCTTTGGATAAACTGCTGACATTTTGCAAAACAATACCGGCCGTAATTTATGATTAATTTTGTGGTATTATAATTTAATAACGTCCACCGCGATTTCAGGTATTGTTTAGAAGAATGATCAAGCCGAAATACCACCTACAAATTCAAGATCTTCGTAAGAACTTCCTGACTCCAAAAATCTTAAGAGTTGGAACAAGTCGCTGATGTGGTCGGCTGAATTCTCTCATCTGTTTATTATTTTTGCATAATCTATGTAAGAAATTGAAAATGTATCCAATTCATTTCCAGGTAATAGTTGAGATAATTCCGTCCAATTTCACGGAATCCCTCGAAAACAGGTAAATGACTCAGTATCCCCTTTTTCTTTTCAATCCATCTTTTACACAAAACTGAACGAGCTTTACGATTTTGCTTCCCTTAAAATATAAGTTGCCAAACACATAACTTTCGTTTTTGAGTTCATAAAAGATACTAACTGCGAAGTCGGACGTGACGGGACCCCTTTAACTTCCGACTGGCTGTCGGCACCTGGGGACGACGATAAACCTGAGTTTTGCCCCATACGCTGAAGGGATAGGTCCGTCGGGGGCAAAATGAATTTCTTTTCCCGTGCTAAAATATGCTGTGTTTGTATAAGGACGGCTGTGGGATTGGCCCGTGAGGAGCAAATATTGCCAGGTCAGGCGTGACGGGAATACGCCCAGTGTGTAGTGATCTTTTTTGCGTTCAGTTGACTGAGAATTGACTAATGAAATTGCGTTCCATAATGGATAACAGCCATGTAGTAAACGCGTGGAATTCATTAAATAACTGGACACACTTTCAATGTAGGTCCAAATATGTTACAAGCAAAAGTAGTAGCCGAAATCGTTATTTTAAATGGGGCTGGTAAAAAGCGCATATTTGTACAATCAATTCAGTTCAGTTGATAGAAACGAAGGGGAATTGATAAACAGTAAACGTCTTAGAGTTGAGAACGAATGTTGGAGGTCATAGTATAAACTCTCACTGAAATTTCATTTGTGAAATGATCTTACTCATGACCTTGCAGGCCAGATTATTCGAACAACTGAATTTGGTCGGCCCGTTTCCACCAGACGAACATTAGGCGTCGTTGACGAATGCGACGCGAGGAGGATTAGGTTGAGTGATTTGTACATAATAAAATGTCAACAGTCTCACTAGAATATTTTTGTCATTTTGTAGAATTAGCTCTTATAAAATAAATGGACAATGGCGATAAGCCCACAAAATATCCCTGAAGTAGATTTGAGTTTAATGAGAGCAAAAATATATAACCAAGTTAAAAGTTTTAAATAGTATATGATTTCAGTTATTTTTAATGTGATTTCTGATAGTTTTAAAGTTTGGAAATAAAAGAGTATATACGAGTTGTGTTCAAAAAGTAACAGGAATTTTGTAATTTCGCGGGTTGTATTAATCCTTTTCACTCTATTTTCTCGTCGTTGTGTTGGTAAAAATGTCTGTACATTGTTAGCCACATCGGATCTTTACGCTGTTGTCAGCTGTTACTACCATCAGAGAATTTGCATTAAATTTAGCTGTAAGAATGGAATAAAGTTTAACAATGTTTTAGAATTGTTAAATAATGCTTTTGGTGTGTCTGTTATGAATCAAACAAGGATTTACGAAGGCCTTGAAGTCGTTGAAGATGGCGGTCGCCCTGAACGCCCCAGCTCATCAACAATCGATGATAACGTGGAAAATGTGAGAGAAATGATTATGAACGATCGCCGAATAACAATCACATAAGTCGCTGATGATGTTGACATTTCAATTAGCGCATTCCATGAATTTTTTTTTGTTTATTTTGGGTACGAAACGTGGGACAGCAAAATTTGTCTCAAAATTGATGAATTTCGAATAAAAACAGCGGCGAATGAAAGTTGCTCAGGAGTCGGTAAATGAAGTCAACAACTATGCAGAACTACAGAAACGTGTCATAACAGGGGATGAAACATGGGTTTACAGATGTGACGTCCCAGCGCAGGCATTCTGGATCGCCAAGACAGAAAAAAGCTCGACAAGTGCGGCCCAATGTGAAGATTATGCTCACAGTCAGTGGCGGCTCGTGCATAAGTGCTCATGTGCTACATCACATAAATTAATTTAGAAATAAATAATTTTTCTTAATGGGAGAGTCGCTGACATTAGTGTATATCATCTAATGAAGACGAATAAATCAAATTCATTCCAAAAAATCCAATTTAATTTTTAGAACCTTCGTAATAATTGTGTATCAACATTGCGAATTTATGCTTCGATATCAAAGACTTGCGGTGCGTCGCCTTTTCAGCAGCACCGGATTCGGCGGTTTAGTCACAACTGCGCCACCCGTAAAGCTCGACAAACTGCTAGCCTTGTGTGCTACTATGCCGACAGCACAAGGAAACGGAAGAACCCCCCCGTGCTATAACACAGAGCATGGCCGCATCAAGCGACGTAATCAACGAATCAAAATAAATTCGAACTATTCACAAGTCATAAATCTTATTTTGTAATACTTTATATTTTCAAAACAAAAATAATAATCGTTCATTTTTGGTTAAATAAAAAAATCTAAGGTTATTGTAAAGAAAACAAAACTTAAGAGGCATCACAGTGCAACAATCCACCGCACGACCCTCAACACAAAACTGCTCAGTGGCTTGTTCCGAAAATTAACTTTATGTAAAATATTTACTAAGAAATATACTTTCAGGTTAGAAATGGTAAATTATTCCGCGTTTAAAAATTAGACACTATTGGAAATTATGTAGCACATTACGTGTCAGGTCAGAGTATTGGTAACACTATCACTGATATAGTTTCATTATTTTACATAGTTATCATCGTAAAAATGGTTGTTTGGGGTAATGTAGCACATAACTTCAAAAACTCACGAGCCGCCACTGTTCACAGTGCTCTTCGATTTTAACGACGTAGTGATTCATGAGTTCTTGCCGCAAGGTCAAACTATCAATAAGTAGTAGGCCGTTTGATGTAAAGTAATCCGAAAATTAAAAAAAACGCTCGGAATTTGTGGCGAAACAATTCATGGCAATGACAATGCACCTGCGCACACTTTATTGCTTGTTCGTAACTTTTTGACCAACACTGTAATGATGACCCAGCCTGCATATTCACCAGACATGGTCCCGTGTGACTTTTCTGTTCTCAAAAATAAAGAGAACCTTAAAGGGCCGTCGTTTTACAAACACGGATGAGATTAAAAGCGCATCGCTGAAAGAGATAAAAGCTGTATCAAAGATCGAGTTTCAGAAGTATTTCGGGGAATGGGAGAGTCGCTGGCATCAATGTATATCATCTAATGAAGACGAATAAATCAAATACTTTCCAAAAAATCGGAAATGCCCGTTACTTTTTCAACACACATCGAATAAAAACCGTTGGCAGAACTGTTGGTTCCCAGACGGATTAAGGTGGTCGTGTCTTCATATGGACAGAAATTGGAATCTCCGCGTCTACTGCACAGCTTATCTCTTTTTAGCAAGTCCATTAACTTCTCAATAAACCGGCTGCTTCTCGACGAGTTTCTTCTGTTTATTTAGACTATTCTCCTTGGGTCACGCACACAAAATTACTCTGTCCACTCTACTCCTTCATCGCCACTTTCTGGTTGTCTCCACTCCATCACCACATCACGACAGTCGCATTTTCGTGCACAAAAGTCCCTTAACATATTTTTCTGTCTCCGGTAATCCATAACGATGACTTACCCATCCAGACTATGCTGCTGGCTTTAAATATTGGTAAACGATTGGAACGGTTAAAAATTAAATAATTAGCTGCGACAAAAATAATGCGTTACATAATAATTTATTAAGCCCATCCATCCTAAGTATCATGTTATTCCATACAAGAATAGGATTAGCATTCTACAAAAAATTACAATAGTATCATCAGAAATATGCTCTATTTTAAATAAACTATGTTAAATATGAAAGTATCAATGATACGTTTAATTACATAAATCAACTAACGAACAATTTGGAACTTATTATGTACAATAATAATACATATTATTATTTAACTCGACAGTTAGTTATTATGTAAACAAATGAATAAATATCCATGTTCGATTATAACTCACATCGTGCAAAACATCTCTCTTTGATCCGCTCCTTCTTGAACTGTTCATTTTATGATTATGAAAGTAGCGCAGACACAATACTACTCAAACTTCATAAATGATTTATTCATAACGGATCGTCCCCTCCAGTACTCAGTGAGAATGATTCGTCAGTTCTATGGCAGAGGAAGCTGTATATTATACGGATTAAAGCGAACGTCCGTTACGTTAATGACGCAGATTGAATGAACACTATTTGACTTAACAAATCACAACAACACAGTGAACAGCCTACTTAATAATCAGTTTTGAATAATAATAACGATTATTACTTGTATGATGCAGGATTTCATGTGTAGACTAGATTTCATTTTTATTTCGGCAAGACCATTTCATACTTTGTACGTTACATACATCCCAAGTTTATGTAAAATTATTAAACACTTTGGGCAGAGAAAGATAATTTTAAACAAAACAGTACTGCTTGGGAAGCTAGGGGTCTAAATGGAAGAATTTCTCGAAAAACGATAATAATACAAATATTTTTGTAAAAAGATTCATACGCATTTCAACAAAATGTACTTTAATCAAAGGGAACATCGCGGTGACGTGGAAATACATTAATTTATTAATAACACAGAAACATTTCCTCTGCCCTTTAAAGCTTCAAAATCTTCTGACCTCAGCTATTAGTGAACCCATACTCAATTTCACGCCTCAGAAGAATAATTCAGGGTTTATTCGACTCTTATTGGTTAAGAAAGAAAATATCTCCTTCCATTAAAATGTGTATAACGAGAGTAATGCACTTTTTTCCAAATAAATATTCACTTTCCTCCCTTCACCAAGGTATGCATCAAATTTTAGCGGAGTGGTGGTGTGTAGAAAGACTACAAATTAACAAGTTTTATTAAATAATGAAATTCCGCGTTTGGCCTTAATTTATTTGACCAATTTATTTATAAATGATAATTTTACCAATGATCGAAGGTTTTTCTCAGCGTATATGTAAGTACGTTTCCATTTCTACAAATTTGTCCCGCAACATGTTACCGACGCATCTGTTCGAAAATTTGTAGCAATGGAAACAGTCTGCAACATGTTGAGCATCAAGTTCCTGTTAAATCTCCGGCCCAACAAGATTTAGTAAAAATTCAAAATCACTTGATGTCATTCTAACAAGATTCTCGTACCCAGTTTGGAGACGCAAGTCTCGCATCAACGATTTCTGAATGTTTTCTACCTAAAAAAAACTTCTAAACCACCATCTCGGTCGTTTTCGCCGGTATTTACGAAGTTCGTGAATGGCTCCTGCCATTACCACAAAGTTGAAGTAGCTCAACTAACCTGAAAAATCACTCAAGAGACACTGAATCTGATTAACAGTGCAAACAAACTTTACAAATGTGGCAGGTGTCGTAGTAAAATGAAAGAATGACGCGCAACATGTTGCCGGGGCTTGTTGCGCGACACGGAATTTGTCAGAATGGAAACGTACCGATCTTGGGATTTCACCGAGACAAGTAGAGATAAGAAAGATGGCAGAGTGCACCTTGGAAACGTCGTTGCTTATTCTTAATTTGCCCCTGGCGGCATTCGAAGAACTACGAATCTTATGATAATTTTATTAATTGCATTTAGATGAGCAAAAAAAATCTGATCTCTTTAACGGCTGAAGTTAAATATGGATTAGAATAAAACCAGGCAGTTATCGTTGTGTCCATTCGTCGTCATGAAGCTGAGCTGGTGGTGATGCTTTCTCCTCGCCAAACACTTAGCAAGTTATAAACGAATGAACGCAGCCAAATTAGTTAGAATTAATTTATTAACAAAAACTTAAATATTAACACGTTTCGTTCTCAATCTAGGACTAAAATTTTTGTAGAAAATTCGGAAATGTATGAAAATTATTTAATTCATAGTACACTTGATGAAGCGCTAGATTGAGGACGAAACGTGTTAATATTTAAGTTTTTCGTTAATAAATTATTTCTGAGTAATTCGGCTGTTTTCATACATTTATAATTATATGAAGTCTGATAAATAAAACTATTAACTTTGCAAGTTTTATCTGAAACTCGAACACGAACTTGCGCGTCACTCGCCACCAACGTTATTTTAAGTAAAACATTTTCCTCGCTGATCTCTGGAACTCAAATAATCCCATTTGTTAAATAAATTACATGGTTGCCAAAAATTTGGATATCTGTTCTCTGTTCCGCTCCGAAATTACACGGTTGCCAAATATTTGGATATCTGTTCTCTGTCCCGCTCCGAAATTTATGGCTAGTCACAGAATTGACCATGGAAGCACCGGATATCAGCCGTATTTCTATGACTGTATTTTTCACCCGAGGTGCGTGTCTTGGTATCTGGTACAGAGATTACTGATCCTGACTTTCTTGACGCCACCGAGCACCCGGAAAAACTCACAAGCTCTCAACTATTGCTAATAATTTAAATAAAAATGTATATTACAATATGCTTCTATACGAACAAATAGATAATAATCTCCACTAGATTATCTTTGACTGTACTGTATTCTTAATTAACTAATTATAGAACCAATATATTGTTTTCGGAGTTCAACCGGGTTTTGCATAATTATATTAGAACGCAACGTTTCGACGACTAAAAGCTCTGTCGTCATATTCTAGGCGAAGTGCCGGAACCTTTTTTTTAGGGCAACAGGCTACATGAGGGTAATTCACATTGGGAAACTCCCCTTTAATAGCATAGGAAGGGATTTGAAAGGGGGGATGCGGAAGGGTAGAGGACGGTAGCACCCGGTGTCCCGGTTTAGCAGGTTGTCTTGTGTCCTAATATGTATGGCCTCTTTAATGATGCTACTCCAGAAACCATTGACACGATCCAAGATTTTGGTTTCTTTGAACTTTTCCTCTCCGTTTTTGAACTAAGGTTCCCACAAGCCGAGGCACCTCGGCCTGTTCTGAGAGGTGTATGTTCCGGGGTCACAGACCTTGGGCATACGGTAAGAGTTGTCCGCTATTCCCATTGGAATAGTCGGCCAGCTGCCTCCTAAACTGGTCGAGGCACGGAGAAGGGAATGCTGCGTCCCCACAGCAAACTCCTCTCCCGCTATCGGAACGGCGTGGGACAAGCACCCAATGCCCCACCTACCTGATGCAGGTTTTTCTACGGTTTTACCTGCATTTGTTCAGGCGAATGCCGGGTAGGATCCTTAAAATATAGCCCGGGGGCCCTAGTTAACCCTTGGCTACCTTCCTCTACCCTTCCGCACCCCCCCCCCCTTTCAAATCCCTTCCTATGCTATTAAAGGGGAGCTGCCCAACGTGGATTACCCTCATGTAGCCTGTTGCCCTAAAAAAAAAAAAAAAAAAGGTTCCTTCCAGCACTTCGCCTAGAAGATGACGACAGAGCTTTTAGTCGTCGAAACGTTGCGTTCTAATATAATTATGCAAAACCCGGTGGAACTCCGAGAACAAACAATATATTGAACAACTACACCGGGAAAGGCTTCAATCTTTAATTATGGAACCACTTTTGCAGAACTTTAAATATATTAATATTATTAATCAGTAGCCGTCATGGCAAAAAATTAGGAAACATATAATAAAGAAAAAACTATCCTATAACATGAATTATTTAATTTTGAAAATTTGTATAAATATTTTCCTCGTACAATGATAACTTATCAGATAACCAAATCTATACATTTACGGAACACGGATCCATCTAGCTGCAATGCACATAGTAAATGATTATTTTGTTTAAGAAATTATAGAGAAATTATTACTCGTTTTACAGGATGTACGTAAATAACCGTGTATGAATGTCACACAGTGAGTGAAGTGCTTTTACGCGAGGAAAATTTATTCACAGTCTACGAACCCGACCTTCAATGGAACATTCATACATACTTCGTCCTCTGAGAAAATACGTAGTGGAAAATTAAATATCAGTGACTGTATAACAAAATTCACCATGTATATTATGCTTATTTTCTTACTTAACGTGGTTTCCAATTGTATTGTAATCCATCTAATCTTAATTATTTGACAGCCTTATACTAATTAACTGTCTCCGGAAATCTGTCCGCTCACAATGTAAAGAAAAAATATTACTGCACTTTTCTATTTTCGAATACATCTTCTTAAAAATGTCTTGCATTATTCTCAGACCATTATGTTTATAAGACATATTTTAAAACTAACTATATACTTCCCAAAATACCCTTAATAAAGTAGTGTTTAGAAAATTTTAATAAATTCTTATGCGTTTAAATCAATATTCCTCATGCCCCCTCATGTAAACTGTTACTCTAAAAAATCTACCTTGCTCTACCTTCCACACACCCCATTTTCCTATGGCATTATAGCTACCAAACGAATGTATTCTTTTCTCTGTGTTTTAGAAATAAAGTTCCCATATACCGAGATACTAAGGCCAATTTTGCGAGGTGTGTGCTCCAGGGTCGCAGACGTTGGCAATACAGCAAAAGTCGTTCACTACTGTCATTGGCACAGTTGGCCAGCTGGCTCCAAACTTATTCGAGGCTGGAATGCTGTGTCCCCACATGTTTTTTGACCAGTTAATTTAAGGATTACTTTTTGTGGACTTGTTGTTTATGTAAATTATTCAACAAGTGAGTCAACTTCGAAATTATGTCTTTTTTATTGTAATGAGGCAAAATTATTACTCTGTCAAAAATTGTGTAAAATTAAATAAAATTGTCAAAAGACAAAATATGGGGGTTGCTGGGGGTGTGCGTGACAGCGGCCGGCCTTTCTGGAATCAAATTTATAACTGTCACTTTCCACATCTGTTGTAAATTAAAGTACAAAATGTAAAAACTTATTGGGAGGGCTCGATAACAAGACAAATAGAATTTAAAAAGTCTGAATCATCGTCGCTATGAATAAAGTTAAAACAGTGAAAATACATCGACGTAAATTAATGAAAGACGAGTATAGTGTTTGTTTATGAAGAAAGGGTAAAGTGTTCAGTGAGAAGTCTACCAGACGTGAATAAGGTTTAAAAGCATCAAAGTGGAATTTCAAAAGCGACATTCTGGCAAAAGATATGACATTCAAATTAATAAATAAATTTTGGTTCATATTGCCACAAAAGTTTTGTCATTATCTCCCCACGCAAAATTAACCCTGACGAAAAATTTGTAAAATTTATGTATTTCTCTAATTACATTTATTTTAATTAAAATATTTTATATTAATTAAAAACTTTAATTATTTATAATAAATAATACCTAAAAAAACATTCATTACATTATATATAATGCTTGGATTAAATAGTCTTATAGAAAATTTGTGCTTCCTAGAAATAATTTAACATTCCGTTATCCGAATTTAGTTAAGTACAGTAATAGGTCAATAAGCTAAAATGTACCCTTATTGCAAGGGCAGAAATGGGCTAGGCATTGTTTCAAGTAGTATTCGAGTGTTCCATTGTTTGAGTAAAGAGGAAGTATAGCCAAAGGGGAAGACGAAGGAAACCTGTTGAGAGACATCAACGCGAAAATCAACACGTAGAAAGGGGAAGCTAAAAAAGCAGATAAACCAGATGGTTTAGGTTTATTGAGGAAGTAATGTATCGTCGACAAGGATAAACCAATACTTACAACAATATTGCCTCACTATTATTAATCAATTTCAACTGTATAGTCACAATAGAAACTAAAAATATGAAAAATATATTTTAGCTTTCTTCGCGTTATAATCGGCGGTCTGATGCACTTCCAAGAAATAATTAAACAGACAGGACTTTCAAATGTGATAGCGCGAATCACACCGGCAATGGGCCAAATCAGCTTGCATTTATTTTCTATTCCTGCATCGGTGATTCACGTTTTCCGCGTACGTATTCCAGGATATTGGAGTACCTCGACTGATGCATAATTCATACGTCCGTCTGCAGAGCGGATCTGAGAAATCCTTGACCATTCGCGACTGGAGGAGTGGAAGAGTGGGGATTCGTGTGGATGAACGAGCGTTCAGTAGTGATCAGCGGACGATCCTCTGACGACCGTAAGTATCGCACTTCATGAGAATCAGAAAATATTCTCCATGCGATGTTCCGCTGTGAACGCAGTCAACTCCAATAGTAACGCGATATACACGTAAACATATTATGAATTGTTTGATTATGCTTACCGATGTGCAATAATTACTGTCGTGCTTGTAGTTACCGCCACAATTTTTTGATAGACTCCTAGTGCGCTTTTTTAAAGTAAGAAACATAAGCAGGTCCGCTAAATGTGTATCTTTAATTAAGTCAACCTTGATTAACCTTCATTGTTTTTACCATTTTTAACGTTAATTTTATCAATCGACGAATCTAGTTCTCGTTATTTTTCTTTTTCTTTTAGAACAATATATACTTGATAGTCAAACAGAAATTAAATTTTTAATCCATTCAACACGTATAACAATTGTAAAAATAATCGCGAAGTTCTCAAAATCCAATATTATACAGTCTGACCTAAAGTAAGAAATCGTTCTCAGGATAAGATTTCAATATAATTGTACGTAATTGGAGGCTGAACTTGCTCACATAAAAATTAGACAACATTATAATTTGTTTGTAGCTTCGCTTGCAACTAATTATGTTATTTTACATTAATTAACGCAGCAACGCGTTTGGTCAAAAAAACAGAAAATCAATTAATTATGTTATTTTACATTAATTAACGCAGAAACGCGTTTGGTTAAAAAAACAGAAAATCAACTAAACATTTACTCCACGAAAAATTTCAACGGTTATAAGATTGTATGTTTGGCACAGAACTGCACTATATATATATTAGATTATTGACCTATTACTGTACTTTACTAATATATATATATATATATATATGTATAACGAACATTGCTTTGAAACTAAATTTAATTCACCAAGATAAACACAAAGTACACAAGGAAATGAAGGCAACTGACCTGGTGCGTAAACGAAATTTGATAGCCTTTCTTTTTTATTTTTGGTTTAGCGAATTTGTCGAACAGGGAATCCAATTACACCAACGTCACTGAGCATGAGTTGTACCTGTGTACGAGTGTTAATTAGCATGACCCCGTCCTTCTCCTTGGAGGTCACAATGCCAATCACAAGTTCCTTTGCCGCTTGAACGTTTTCCTAGAAACCACTGCGACGAGTTGATCAAGGTTTGTAGAGATAAACTTTCATTTCGGTGTAGCAGGTCACAGGTGGTAAGGATGAATGAAGGTGGGCATTGGAAAGGTTGATTAAAACTTATTTCAGAAGAACAAAATACGTCTTATCTTTCGTTCTATCGTTGAAAGTTTTCAGGTAGGGAGAAATATTCGCATATATAATGATTTCCTCTTGCGATGAATTCAGAAGATTAAGAAATATTTTAATATCATACCTTCTTAAGCATTTTTCTGAATTGCACGATCCTGTTTCACTACAACCTGATAAGCAAAAGTGATACAGATAAAAGCTGCCGGTAAAAAAAAAATTATCATTAGAAAACTATAGTTTAGTAAACAATTTTTCCCCTTCGTCGTCTAAAATAAAAAATATCCATTGTATTCATGTTCATTCGTGTGCTTTGAAATATTTCGTTTCATAATATAAAAACTTCAATAATTATAATTCTTTGAAAACACTTTTAATTTGTTTACTTATGGCGTTTATTGTACGTCGGTGAATTCTTTCGTGTATAAAAATTAAAGTTGCATTTCATTTGTAATGAAAATCTTCAAATAAACAAACAGACGAATTTCACTTTCTATGTAATGCAATTTTTTACTTGAATCTTACCTTTTAATATTTACTATTTGAGTCAATATTTAAAATGAAAAAATTCTATCTCTTTTCTGAACACTAAAATAGGGATTTTCTTAAATGATTCTGTAAGGAATAAAAATTAATTTGAGCTCAACGTCATTTCCATTAGTTTTACACTATATTTTCACATTTAAAGATCTATTCTTAAAGTAACACAAAACGTTTCCAACAAGTCCGTGCTTCAGTGTTTCATAAAAGAAAACTAACGAGAAATATTAATTACTGTAGTTGAATAAAGGAAGAGGAAAGGAAAGTATTATTCAGTCATGAGTTGATTGTCAATGAACAATCGCGGAGAAAAACAACGTTCCGTCTTATGTTTTGCCTTTCAACGGTGAAACGTCATAAAGAGTCTGTAACATAAATACACATGACATCATTAATGATCATAAAGAACGTACAAAGCAACCAGAGACATCACAAAGTAAGATCATAAACATTATCGAAGTCTCCAGTATCCAACAGAAAGTTTGTAACGGGCAAAATGTTCTAAAATTCTGAATTTTAAAACACGTTTGCTTTTTCAAATATAACGCCGTCAAAAACCTTTTATGCATTGTATTATGGGTTTTAAAAACTCCAATGTGTTTACGACAGATAGATCATTCCCATAATTTTTCAACGTATGGCGCCTAAAATGAACCAAAATTAAACCCGCTTTTATTGAAACGTCCCTTCATCCTTAACCTCCCTTTCACGCCTTCAGGGGTTACACTTTGAATAGGAAATTATATTACAAATTTCTTTTTTTTTTTTTTCGTTGATATGGCAGAAAAGTTCTCCTTTTATATATAAAATAACTCAAAATTCTTAAAATAACGATTTTCTATTAATCATGTAGGGTTAATTGAGTAGGACTCCCAAGTTTTATTACTTTCTTTGCGTCGTTCAAATCCAAGTCTATTTGATTTTCGTTTTTAAGGTTCACCAAATTCATTCTTACGTGAATCACTTGTATCCGTTTCAGAACAGATTTCAACAGTAGTCACGATTTGGATTTCTTTAGTCCCTCAGGTATGTGTCTTTAAAGGGATCTTCAGAGATTTGGAATCATACAAAGGATTTCAGATTTTAACAGTCTCGCCCAATCTGAGATCCTGAGTTTTACTCATGTTCCGTTCGAGATTTTTCTAACCTATTCCGTTAAATCAGTATCATGGCTCTCAGATTTTGCGCTTTGATTGAAAGAATTTCTTATGTTCTTGAATGGTTTCAGGTTTTTGCAAGTGTTTAAATCAACTTTAACGCTAAAACAACAGTGATAAGAACAATTGATTGGTATTTCTACCAGTGCCAGAATTGTGCTTATCCATGTTGTTTTAGCGTTTAAATCTAATTTAACTGCACTATTTCCGGTTTATAGAGAACAAGTATAAAAGTGTCTCACATTTATCAGCTTAAGTATTTTTTTTGTCTATTTCTATATTTTTTGTCTATTTTTTTGTCTATTTTTTGTCTATGTCTCCTAGTGCGCCTTTTAATACAGAACTGTCGGCCTCCCAAAAATGTTTTACAACTTAATGATCTTTCTCCGCAATTATTTCACTATCTATGTTAGTTCACGATTGTAGCATGAAATAGATAAGTAAGCATGAAAATAAATTACACCTGTAGTATGCAATTACTTTTCTGTGAATAACGAGGACAGTGGGAAATTCAGATTTTAACTATCAATCTAAATTTGTTACTATAACTAGATCTATTCTGATTTGAGTATGAAACGAAAGTTAAATTAAAACGATCCAAAATATAAAGTTTTGCCCCATCTTTTAATCAATTAAAATATTCTGGAAAAATAAATAATTAGTCTAAGTATGTTAACACTGAATAAGAGATTTTTATAACTCTAACCTGAATTATAGAGAGTTTATTCTGTGGCGTATTTATATATCAGGAAATAAATTTCTTAACGTTTCCTGAATTTCCGTATACATCCTGCAAGCTCTGGCAGGATGTATGTGGTTACAAATATACCTGGACAAGGCCCGGTAGCGCGAAAAAGGTCGTTACTCTTCTTTCACTTGAAAAAACACTTAAATTTTGAATTGTTTTTTTTTATAAAATTTAGATTGTAATTAAGTGTATGTTACCTTAAAGGACTTCAACTAAAATGTAAAATAACACATAGCGTGTTAGTTCTTTTTACGCAATAGTTATGTTTCATACTAAAGAAAGCCCTTTTTTTCTGAAATTTAAGAATTATATCAGCATTCTACGATACTTCATTATTCTAAAATTAGTTGATTTAGTACCTAGATTTGAACCAATAAACAAATAATTAAAAGTCCACATTAATTGTACTGATCTACAATTATAACATACGTAGGAAGACAAGACTAAAGAGACTAATACTACAACTTTGTTTATTTACTGGTGGTCGCTTCAAAGTAAGAACTATTGAGTCAATACACTTCTGCATACGTTCCTTAAGCTGCTCAAAACATGTCTGTATCCCACTTTCCTTTCCGTGAGACTATACAACAGATCCGCAATTCTTTGCTTGCACATCTTCTTCCACTGCTAAAATAATTTCTTACTCAGCTGCCAATTTGATTTTGGAGAGGAGGACACCCAATCTTCCACTATTCAGACTAGTTTTTCCGACCCTTTTTCATAATACTGTTGGTTAAATTGCGTGACCATTATGTCGCAATGTCGCCCTTAATATCGAACTTAAATTATAAGTATTGCCTTAATATTCGAATTACTCACGAGTAATGTGTTTTCTCTTGGAGAAGATGGTGTTTTACAACCTATGGTTTTCTTCGTTGTTTCTGAACCGTACGTATTATATGTATTATCGTATCATCAGCTACAAAAAGACTCAAGATTCACAGGAAACCTGATGTTAACGCGTATATCACTTTTATTCTCCCACATTTTCCAGCGTAGCGTAAAAACACGATTAATTCAAATACACACCCACTTCTGCCGTGTAGATTAATCGTTTTGTTACTTGCCGCATCGTAAGAACTCAGTTCAAAGCCGAGCTCCCCACCACGCAACACAACATTGGAAATAGGTCCTTTGTTGTAGCATCAGTCTCGTTAATTTTGTCTTATCTGGTTCCGTAGTTGAAATTTTTCATTAAATGCAAATTATGTATTTGGAGTAGTCACAAAGAAATGAATTGATTGCCTTCTGATCAATAGGAAAGACACAGCATCACATAACTGCGAACTTCTAAAATAATTAAGGATACAAAACAAATTTATAAACTGAATAAATAAATAGATGCATGGAAAATTAAAGAAAAGATATGTTGAATTAATTCAAAGTCTGAATAAATCTATGAATTGCTTAATGAAAGCTACAAAAAATCTAAGATTAAGACAAACAGATAAAATTGAAACTCGTGTGATCAAACTGAGATCAATAGTATGACAAAAAGTGAGCACGAATCTTGGAAAATAATATATGTAAGTGTGTAAGGTTATAAATAATTGCTCCACTGAATAAAGTAAGCTGTAAAAAATAAAGTTAGTGACTGACGATAAGCACAAACACAAAATTATATTAACGAACAAGTGGGACTTCAAAGATTTCTATTTAAAGTGTATATAGCAGATGAAATTACTCACTGATATAGATGTGGGAAAAACAAAAAAAATAAAAAATAGCAAATATACTTCAATACGAACACAAAATTTTTGATTGCTTCTTCAACAACTTTTCAGAAGCCCACAATTCGTTATAAGCATTATTATTAAAATATGAGACCCAAAAAAACAGTTATCGATATTTTCAGATTAAATTTAATAATTATAAATTTATAGTATACATTAAAACATTCTATGAAACTTTTTAGCTTTCTTGCAAATATCTTTCCAAATTTTATTTTTTACAACTGTGAACTTTTTGAGACCAGAAGTTTGAGAATTCGACCCAACAAATTCGGAATGAGTCAAATTTGGAAGGATCCCGATGGATAATTATTTAAATTTTTTAAAAGGAAATGTTAATGAACCAATCGTATCTTTATGACTGCAGAAATAACGGCGCAGAACTCATTAAGAAGTATTAACGATACATGAATAGAATTTTTCAGTGAAGGAATATCTGCCAAAAATTAATGTACGGAGACAACACACGTTTAATAACTTGGTAGGAAGAACTTGAGTAACCTTTCAAGGTGAGTAGCGTCACTTCTGCTCACGAAGGCCAGAGTGATGCAAGACGCCGTGAGAACTCGTCCTCAACCTGGAAGTCCATCACACGTGCACAGGGTCCCTACACAGTAAACTCACCACAAAAGAAATTCTGGGCTGCGTGTTCTATTAGAATCAGAAGGTCAATCGAGTCATTGATTAGCAAAGTCCAGTAGCCAGCTGAAATTAAAAAAATAATCACTTAATGTGACATCAAAGATGTTACAACCTGGATACTGGAAGCATGACAGACAACTAAAACTGTAAACCAGGTTATTACGTCTGTGCAACGCGTAATTTGAACGTGTCCTATATCCAGATACCTTGCTACTGATTTATTTAATAAATCGTAATTATTATTTTTTATTAAGAGGGTTTTGAGAATTCTGAAATAATGAACAATCGTTTATTACCCACATTTGTTTCGAGAATTAGCAGCCATCGTGAATAAACCGGCATCGGGAGCTTCAATGTTATCTACACGACACCGAAAACCATGGATTCGACACGAATGTATTATTTTTTAATAATTAAATTACCGTATTTTTTGTTCTAATATCGTTATAGATTAAGAATGTTTGCATGAAAATTTCTCAATTTAGACGATCGATAACCGGAAAATACATTGACAATTATGAATAAGAAAGACAGCCAATACAGACAAAAAGTGTAATATAAATAACACACAACGTTTCTGGGATCCTTATTCCTTTCGTCAGGTGCTAAAAAGAGCCTAGAGAAACACAACTGCACTTGTCAGTTGACAACACTCAAAAGCCTTCTGAATTTTCTTGTTAATTATTTTCAATCAGTCGTAATTTTTTTCATTTCAAACATTGACAATTGTCTATATTTAGATAATACATTATGTTAATAAATAAATTAAGAATAAGAAATATAATATTCTCTATTATGTGAGAACTTATAATATGATGCAACCAAATTTTGTTTTAAAAGTTTTTATTTTACGTCTGTTATCAATTAAAAACTAAATTTATTACCTTTAAAGACACACTATTTATTTAATTTAGGAAGAAAACGTTTCGGTATATATTCGTAACTTCTTCAGATTTTCTTCCACTTTTGTGTTCATGTGGAACGGTTACCTCGGACTTTTTTTATAAATCCAGCGAACTTATTTAAATATTTTATGTTTTTTTGGTGCTAGGATGATACAATAATTTGGAAGAAATCCCGAAGAAATGTTGTTGCTTTCTAAATTAAATACACACAGTGTCTGTAAAATGTCATAAATTGCTCTACAAATTTTGATTTAATTATTTATTTTGTAATGTGCTATTATTAAAGATCTCTTCATAAATACGTATCACGTATTTGCTATAACAAATTACTATAAAAATAATATTAAATACATACGCATATAAAGGATAGTAATGTTGTTTCCTCTCTAACATGTTTGCTGAACCAACGAAGGACAACTAAGTTTCTCTTTTTCTATATAACCGGAAATCACGATGAATAATAGCGTGAAATAATAACCTCAATTAATATTAGGTAACTTTCCTCTCTAGTAATTTCTGGTTAAACCAGCGTAGCTCCACAACACTCATATTTCTTCAACTCAAGATATTGTTAAAATTTCAGCAAAAGTAACGATTTACAACTGACATTGCTCAAACAAAATGGCGCATAGTAACACCGTGAAAAGAATCATTAAACAGTGGATGATTTATTAGCATCTCAAGAAATGACTAGATTGGCCGGAAAGGCGTTTCTTCGGTGGTGAATTCCGACATTACCATGAACATAGTAGCAACGTTCTTTGTTGGCAAGAATTCTAATACACTCGTAAATCCATCAAGTATGCTCAAGTAATCTGAGTGGGCTGCATCCACATCAGTAGACAACCCCGAGTCTTATCCTTACTCAACTGCGCTGTATACTTCAGGTATCAAAACATTCTCTTGGCAGTTTTCCAGTGCCACAACCATAGCGGTTATTAAATTACTCAAAATTGCTACCTACGAATGAGAAATTAGACCGAGTGGCCCTGGCACGAAGAGCGCTCCCAGGAATTCACCTCTCACGGGTTCAACTTTTAGTTACGGGGTTAATAATAAGAAAAATAGCCAAATACAGACAAAATAAGTGATGATGCTCTTGTGTTTTGCAGTTTTATTAGCACCTGAAGAAAGGAACAAGGTTTCCAGAAGCGTTGGGTGGTATTTATTTCATGACTTCTTTTATCTGTATTTGGCTATTTTTCTTCTTATTAATTCTCAAAACAGCAGTAAATTTTTCATTACAGTTACAGGGTCCAAGAAGTGACTAAAGTCACTCTTCTTATAGCGTTAAATCAGGTTTTTTTTATGTATTCTTCTTGGCGCATATCGATTGATCTGACTATTGTCCAGAATAAGTTCATCTTAGCTAGTTTTAACAACGACTCTTTTAGACTCGTTTGTATTTTTAAGAGACGCGATAAAAATAAAAGATTCGTAATTGGCGATCAAAGTCACAACAGCAACCCTTAACATTTTGAAAAAGTCAAGAAGCACAAGTAATAGGATTATCTGAGAAATCTGTTAAGAGATTGTCGATGGCTTGCCTAAGTCAGTAGAAAAGGTTAAAAACAAACGCTTTTTGTTGCCTTATTTGAATGACTTTCAAATGAGTATGTATGATATATACTATGAACGAAACCATCCGGTACGATGAAAATTAATTGTTCTTACACTCCATTGAGTTATTTTTCTTAATATGCGTCGCTACTTAAAGTATTTTTTTTTATTTGTTGATTTAAGGTAGCGTCAACCTATAGGTTATTGGCGACCCTCTGAAAGTATTTACAAAATTAACTTACAGTAAGTTAGAAAATTTCTAATTTTGAACAACGTTTCAAATAGCTCTAATATTCTGCTCGCGAAACACTGAAATTTCTACTCTTGGTTTTACTATTCGTCTGCTTTTATTTCAGTTGTATTTTCTTTTCACTGGAAGTTTCTTCTTTAGAAATGGTGAATTCAAATTATAACGGTCTCCAGGTGTCTATTTTTTAAAAAACACCCGTATTTCTGATTTACTGTTGTGAACTAAACGATTGCTCTTCTTTATTAATGTCTCCATTGTTTGTGCTATTCAACGTTTTTGTTTTTCTTTGCTTCTCCAGTCCTTGGTGAACTTGCCCCCGAACCATAATAACCGTTTCTCTTATTCCACTTATAGAAACCAATTTTAATATTAAGCGGAAATTTGTGAATATTTTATGTTGTGTATATGAGGGGAGCCTCGTCCTAATGATTTTCACATCACTGAATATATTGCCTTATTTATCTTACAAACTAAGTTACGAAGTGCTACGTATTCAAATGCAAACCATATTAAAATAATCCTGCTTCAATAGACGTTTTCTGACAATAACTGGAAAAACGAACTGCAAATATTCGAGGAAAGTTCGGTTAAATTACTTAACTTAAAAATTTTAAAGCCTGTCGAGAGACCTTTAGAACAAAGATCTATAGAAGGAAGGAAAGGTTAAATTTCCCAACGCGGTGACTAAGAATGTCCTCAAGTGGGTTGTCTGAGAGAGGCCGACATTGAGAACTTTTCTGAGAAGGAAAGTTAACCAATGTGGACATACCGGAATCTCAGAAGAGATTCCTGGAACATTCTGTCATAAAAATGTCGGTCATGGATAAAATTAATAGGTTCAATTACAGTGATTAATCGTTCAGATGAATATGACTGATAAAAAGAGTGATTTCAATAAATAACAACTTGACAACATGTAAATGTCGTGGCTGTTATTCACGAGATTTTCATCACGTATTAATTATCTACTTGGAAAATGATATGAATAAGTGCCCCACATTTATTAAATTTTCTAGCATTAGACAGAAAATTTATTCTAGGGTAATGTATCCAGTTTCAAAATTGAATATTTTTGCTTTCATGAGTATGTCAAGGTCGGATCTGAGTTATTTGCTAGTAAATACACATTATTGCTGAATTACAATCGGATAGTCTAGGTTTTAATTTATTTGTAATTTCATAGGCTTGACAACTGGAATTTTTAACAATTTATTAGGATAGTATTTAATTGTAACAAGATTTTAATCATCGATACTTAACTGTCTCAATATGACAGAACAAAACATCAGAATATTAAACGCTTTAATTAGTGTGAGAGAAATATGTAAACAATATAGATAGTAATAATTCAATAAAACTGTTATTTTAATTTGCCGGGAGTAGGACAGTTGGTTCTTAGAGTGACAATGGGGATTAATACTATAAATACTATTTCGTAGTCTTATAGCTTTCATATGGAGCGGTAAAGACGTTATTTACCAATAATATGACATGATGGCTGTGTGGAGGGCAGGTACTATGTAGTTGCTGGTCCTTTCTCGAGAATTAGATTGGAGCTATTGCGTCATCACTGTTTCATTTATATGAGCGGCAAATTAAACCGATTTAATCGGTTACCATCAATTTGAGACTTCCTTGCCGATTCTGAAACTATATATTCTCTAACCTTACCACCAACCTCAACTGATATCTAGTATAATTCTCCAGTGAAATCACATATATATATGTATATATATATATGTGTGTGTGTAAATATATATATTGTAATAAATAAAAATTATACTAAATAATTTTAATTTAAATTAAATTTGAAACTTTGTCGCACCAAAAAATATAAATATCGACAAATTATAAACTTGCCTCAAGTTGTTGCCCAAACTTTAATAACAACTTGAAAACTAATTAATTTGCCCACCCTGAAGCACAAAATATAGATGAATTTTTACAGTAATTTAAATTAAACAGGTCATTAAATTTTTAAACAAAACAATTTATTCATTCAGATTACAATTCAGGAATCCCTATTTTTATTTTGCCACATCAAGATCAAGTTACACAAACAATCAATTTACATTTTTTTTAATAAATCAAACTCTATATCTCAGGGTCTTCACTGGGTTGATAAGAAAAACAAACAATACAATTTACAATTTTAAAAAAAATTGGGATATTTAGTTAAAATAAACGAAATCTGACTAATTACATTTATTTAACATTTACAAAATTTATCATTAAATCGTTACTTACAATTTTATATTTGGAGTTCGGGAACACACTTCACTCTAAAACGGCCATTCTTTGCATAAAATTACACAGACTTTCACGAACACACTTCACAAAACACATACACTTTATCCCTGCAATATCCATAGTCCAGACTCAAGACTCCAGACTCCTCGTACGGACTAAAATGTTTCGCCCGCGGCCACCATTCAATTTGGACAGTATTGTCGCCAGCGCCAAATGTTCAGTTTGTTCGAAATATTCCAGAATGCCCAATAATGTTTCTTTACAAGCTTTCTCTCTCTCAGACGATCATCAATTAAATACTTCCACAAATTCCACAAACCAACAGTTAATTAAACTTCAGAATTTCTTGCCCAACTTAGGCCTACGTCGCTCGTCCTCTGGCTTCTCTGAGCTCTGCCTTCCAACTAACTTCCGCCTTCCTCTAGCTTTGACTTCCCTCTAACTTCCATTCATGTCCTTCTCCCTTGCTCTCTGGCATCCAACTGCTCCTATAAGCTTCCCCTTCTCCAGAATATTCCCTTTTCCCACGGTTTTAATTTACCACATTCGGATCACCACCGGCTTTCTCACGCTAAGGAGCTACTCAAAATATTGTTAGATAAACATTCCCTGGTCTTGTAATTGGATGTCAACAAAAACTGCTGTCATCGTTCCTATAGAATCTTTTTCCGACGTCAGTCAGACATTTATCCAAAAACCACCAAAGCCCTCCAATTATAGTTCTCCCTTTTGTGAACATTTATCCGCTGTCAATCATCATTTTTATACGAGCCACCCAACATCTCCAGTCTGAGTCAGTAAACAGATTTTAATAATGGCCGGCATCCCCTTCTTGTCTGTGCAGTGCAACAAATATTATAAAATTTACACAAAATAATGGCCTTCTTAATTTGTCTTCTTAACTAGGTATTACAATATATATATATATTGTAATGCATTGAGGGAATGCATTGTTTCGGATTAATGGTCTTAGCCGTCACAGGAAAAGCAATGTGTACTTAGGATCAGTATGAAGGAGTCAGAGCAAGGCACATGCGCGGGTGGCCTGTCGCAAGATAAATCTGTTTAGGAAAGGCATTGTGTCTGATTAATGGGCTGGACCATCGGCGTGTTGACTTAGGATCAAGGGGCAGTTGGGCAGGCTGAAGAATTTTAGAACAGCGCACGTGTGAATGCGGGGGGATGAGGATACAAGTGCTAAGTAATTACAGGTCCTGTCTCGATGTGACAAGACAGAGCGGCTAGATATTTTGCTAGCTAAGGAACAGCAGCTGCAGAATGTAAATCTCAGTAATGGAGAAACTGTCAACGAGCAGTTGCAACGTAGTTTTGGAGACAAAAAAAGAGAGAAGGGACGGTCATATATATAAAGAGAAGAAAATATTTTGGAAGTTAGGTGAGCGTGGAGCTTGGAGGTGAGTGTCAGAGCGGTGGGGGAGCTGTGAGCACCCAGTATGGAGAAAGAATGCAGCCTGCGAGAGAAATAGCAAATTTATGTCAACGATAAACATTTTTGATGCAGTAGTTCAATCTGTAGTAATATCAAAATTTGACCACTGTCTTCGATGGTAGGAGACCAGGACACAGCATCCAGCGTCGAGTAGTTTCACCACGAGCAAGTGGGATGTTCTTCACCGAGTATGGAGAATCAGCTATAGTCGAACCAATAATATGTGTTAGAGTCAGTGTGTAAACGTCCAGTCTATAAAGTGTGTGTGTAATGAACGAGCCAAATGTTCCTGAATAATCGTAAGTTTAAATTTATGGTATTAATATGTGTAAACGGAATTAAAAGATACAGTCAGATATCGTTCTCTTCTTTTTGTTAATAAAATAAACTCTTTTAAATTTAGAATCAATCTGGTAATTCTAAGTTCGTTAATAAGTTTCGTCGATGTCTAGACGATTAAATATTTCTGTTCAATTTAAAGATAAATGTTGGGTTCTTTGATTATGTAAGTGTTCTGTCCGTTATCAAACCCAGTAAAGACCCATGAGAGAGATGTATGTTTTTATTAAATTGTATAATGTTTCAAGAAATGATGAATAAAATTTGTTTGTTGTTTATAAATATTAATCTTTTTATTTTGACGTACGGTTGTTTATTACAATATATATATATATATATATATATATATATATATAAACTTCCAACTCCTAAAAAGCTTTTCAGGGATCCTATCAGCCCTTTATCTTATAATATAACCACACTCTACGACAGCTGAGTAGTTTAGTGAGCTCCAGTCGCTACAAACTTCCGTCAAAATGTTAGTTAACATATGGTGTTTGTGATAGGCTCTAAAAGTGAAAATTACGCGCAAAAACTCCTACAGGCCTAAATGTTCACAAAAACCTTCATACGGCTATATACCGCATCAACTTAAATAAATGTTTCTTCAATTCCAACACTTTTGTTTACAACAACATCATTCGCAATTAATTAATACATTATCGAAATAAAAAGTATAAAGTCATTGAAATAAAATTAATCAAGTAATGAAGTGGGGGAGGGCTTATTACAACTATTTTCGGTTCTTCTGTAATTCTGATATTGGATATTATTTTATTGCGTTTCATTCTGCTTTTTTTTTTTTCAATATCCACATTAGATTATGTACATTAAATCACGTGATAGTAAAATATCATTTTCCAGGACTATTCTCAACTTGAATAAATTTAAATATACTTAAAAATTAACTTTCATGTGTGTTCCTATGTAGCATATAGAAAAAGTGCCTCAAACACTAAATTTTAAGTGTAAAACGATATTTGAGCTCGCTGAAAGTTTTCTAGTGCGATATAAAACGCTCCGTTTGGTAAAAATAGTACTTAAGATATTTTTAGATATAAGTAACGACTATGCTTTCCCTAAATTACACAAAAGACTGGTAAAGTAAAGAAACTCAAGTATTGTAAATAAAAAATATTAAAATAATAGTATACTATTATCAGTGATAAAATTGATGAATAAATAATCATAAATGTTTTGTTATTAATGTGGACCAGATCACTGCCATGGGTCCTTTCAATTACATCGACGTGTTGTTTCTGTCCCTTACATTGCTGTCGTCGGGACTGGCACAAGGTGAGAAACATAGTGAAATTTTTATTAGTTATTATCGTAAAATAAATGAACACAGTAATTTTAACAGTACAAATTATTATTATATATTTTGTGCTTTATATATAAGCAATTACATATTTTTCATTTTACTTATTAGGATGATTGAAGAGATTGTGTCGCGGTAGCTTCTTTATATGTAGTAGCTTCGGCAAATAGAAAAGTCATTAGGTTTTCACCGAATTGTTCTCTTAGGATGATAACACTCAAGTGGTCGACATACAGCAATTGAATGTCTTAAACTAGACTGGTTCATAACTAAAGTAAAACAAATACATGAAAAGGGTTAATTCTCTAGTTCACGAAGAAACTCCCAAGAGGCACCTTCTGTTGTCTGGCCTGGATGTATGGAACGTTGCAGTAAGCTACAAATTGGTATTCGACAAGTGCTCACTTGTATTCAAGTAAGGACGCAGACCTTGTCGGTCCATTTGGAACAACTCGTTTACAAACTACTTAACCACAGAGCTTACGTCATTTCGAAGCCGCATAAGTCTTCTACATTGCTAACGACTAAAAATGTCCTCAACTCAAAATATAACCAATACGTTAACATGAAACCGTAAATAAATTTTGTTGCGATTTTAATTAACAATTATAGTCAATAATTATTTTATGCCCTGTCTATACTATGATTTTCACTATGACGCCCCACGTTGGGCGCCATTAAGGATAATATAAATAAATATTCTAGTGTATGCCTGGGGTTAACATAACTAACTTATTTTCATGACTATTTACACTCGCAACATGGAACACGGGTCACATATAGCCTTGAATATTTAATCTCATGTTTGCGTGTTTCGAGTTATGTATAAACATATCGAACCCGTAAAATAAATATTATTGTGATTGTCAGTATTTGCAATAAATTAATTCTCTTTAACTCCCCTCCCCAACTATAATATTGTTTACGACGTATTGATTTGGAACACAAAACTTATGAACAAGACAATTAAAAACGCATTATTAAATATAATGTTGAAAAATTATAATGTGTATTGGTAATTAGTGTATTAGAGGGAAATGAACTACTGTTAGAAATGTAATTTTCTCGAGTTTTTTGTCTGAGAGACTCTACACCTTAAATAATAAGTGTATTTCATTCCAGAAAGAAGAGCAGAATAAGAAAAAACTTCATTTTCTTCTTTACACATATCAAGTGTACGTGGTTTTACATACTTCAAAAATTCAATATCTAACGAGATGTTACATTTTGCACGTATTCTCAAACTAAAAAAAGTCGTTGAATTAAAGTATCAGGATGGAAAAATATCGAACGGATCAGAAATCGAACCCGAGACCTCCTCTTGCAAAGCTCTTCCAACTGTGCTATCCTTATCGACTTCAGAGGCGGTGGGAAATTCCTCCATTCTTTATTAGACCTGTCGCAGAATTGTCACTCTTCTTCAAGAGAAAATTCTAAAAGAAAATTTGATCAATTTGCATATAAAAATCGGTTCTTCATTGAGTTCCTAAAATTTAGGCCGTGTAAGAATTTTTATTTAGTAAAGCTGTAGGCGAACCTGCATCAGGTCTAATGGATGGAGGATTTTCACACCAGATCTGGAGTCGAGAGGGATAGCTCCGTTGGTAGAGCTTGTGTCCCATACATTATTCAATGTAATTGCAAATCTATGGCTTATGCAAACTTTCAGTCTATTCTTGAATTAAAAATATCGTTATGAAACTGTTTTCTTCGATAATTTTTGATAATAAATAAACTATCTCCTAGATAGCTACAACACTTTGGCGTGGACGTTTCAGGATACTTTGAAATTTTTTTCGCTACAGGCTGCGTCTAGTTTTTTAAATTACTCCTGCACTTGGAAAATCCCGCCGGTAGTAGCGAACGCATAAAATGTAAATTGTCTGCTAACATTGAGCTCGATTAAACAATTCTCAAACAATTTAACAAAAATCCATAAAATCGAAGGAATCCCACAGTAACATTACTTTTAAAGTAACAATTTTTAAAAAAGTTCAGTACAAAAAATAACTAATATATATTTATTAGAGTAACAGGCTACACGAGGGTAATCCACGTGGTGGCAACTCCCCTTTAATAGCATAGGAAGAGTTTTGAAAGGAAGGGTCGAGGAAAGTAGCCAAGGGTTGAGAAAAAGAAGAAGGTGTAGGCAGGCTATGTATAGGGTAATCCACATAGTGGCAACTCCCCTCTTATAGCATATGAAAGGGAGTGAAAGGGGGGATACGGAAAGGTAGAGGAAGGTAGCTAAGGGTTAACTAAAGCCCCCGGGCTATGGTTTAAGGATCCTACCCGGCAATTTGCATAAAAGTGATGCAGGGAAAACTCTGGAAAAACCTTAATCAGGTAGGTTGGGCATTTGGTACTTGTCCCACGCCCTTCCGAAAGCGGGAGAGGAGTTTGTTATGGGGTCGCAGCTACGGGTTGTAAATAAGTTCTATTTTATTTAAGATTTTACTTAAAACAAACTACTTCGTATATATCAGCTATGATTTTAAAAAATTGAATTTGATGGTTTTAATTTATTCATTACACTTTTTTTTTCAACATTGACAGAAGTATGCCAGACTCCCCGGAATCAGGCAGGCACCTGCATCAGCATAAAAAATTGCGAAGAACTGCTGGACATTCTCCGGAACCAGCGTGACAACCCTGAGGCGGTGGCCTTCCTGCAGCAGTCGCAATGCGGCTACAATGACGGTCCTCTCGTCTGTTGTCCTGCGAACAAGGAACTACCCAAGATTCAGCTTCCGGTGCCACCAAACTGTGGCTACAGCAACGTCACGCATACCAAAGTGGTGGGTGGCAGCATCGCAGAGAGAGGTGACTATCTCCAAATGATCATCATTGCACGCAAAACCATTGGTCAGACAAAATAATAACGAGACTTATGTTGTTACTTAATGACTATTTACAGTGTTGTGTTGCGCGATTTCTTTGTTCCATCTTAAATTACTTATAAGTTATTACTTGATTTATCCTATCAGTTAAGTGGGTGAGCAGTTGAACGCTGGCCTGGAAAATAGCGTGATTTGCGCTTTAACCTTTTCAGATCTTAATTATGTACTCATGCAACACTTATAATATGAGTACTTATTCATTTTATATTCAGATTTCATGTGCGCTCTTCTTTCCTCAATATTTGGCTAAATGCTGGATATATTTATGTGACTTAACCAGTTCATCTGAGAGAAATACTGAAGGCATCTGTATCTTTCGGTGTTCATTTCTGACAGCAACCCGCATTCATTCGGCTGTAGACTGCATATATTATAGTACTAGCTGGGTGTCCGGCCTTGTCCGTGTACTTATTTATATAAACCCGAAAAAGTATTTAATTCTATATTAATCTTTAGTCAAGAAGTGATTAAACCTAAATATAAATGTTCCTAGTTCCGTACATACTTTCGACCGATAGTGTATTAATTGAACAACTGTAAAATACCATCGATTTAATGCATCAATCCCAACAAATAAGAAATTTCTTCTTAAATATACTCCTCGAGTATTGCAGGATATATTTGTCTCTCAGTCTTCAGACATTACGAAAGATTAAATTGATGATATTGTTAACTACATTCACAATGTAAACAACTCTCGCCATGTTGAAGTCACTATAATGGCACGTAAATAAATTTACATTTTTCGCAAAGATCGTAACGTATTTCGTATTGTTTTTTATTATCATCCGATGGAGTATTTCTGGATATAATTACACTTTTTATTCAATAAAAATATTTGTGTTTTACTTCATTACGAAATAAGTTACGATTTTGTTGTTGCACAGTAAAGTCCCTATTGCGTCTGCTGTGGCGTCATTGTCTCTTGGCGTGCAGTAATTTAACACAAAATGATCATATTTTTTAATTATAATTTTTTCCACCTTTATACTACGGGTTTCACAACCCCACAGTACCGTTTCTCGTGTTTTGAAGAATATGTGTATCAATTTTTGTTGCAATCTCTCCTCACGTTTAAATCTGTATAGAAATCAACGTAAATACATACATGCATACAAATATACATATTTTTTCATTATATAGGTTGCTGAAAGGGATAACATGAGGTATCTCGCGAAACGTGGAAAGTCACTAATGGTATGTAAAGACGAAGAAATTTACGTAGGATGCAGAATCCAAGCGGCTAAAAATGCTGTGAAAAACATCAACCTCTCCAAAACCAAGAAAAGCGCAGCTGAGTCCTAACCTAAGTTTTGCATCTTGCAAAACCTGTACCATTGATTGCATCTTGCACGGGGACAATGAGTTATTGGTCCGTATAAACATCAGAGGCCGGCCTGCTGTGTTGTAGTGGCCAGCGTCATTGCCTCGCATCACAGAGGTCCCGGGTTCGAATCCCGGCATGGGCATGGGCATGGATGTTTGTGGTCGTCCTGGTCAATAAAACTGGGGTTAAGGCTTTGGGAACCTGACCAGGTGTCACTCCTAAATCCAGAATGTGTCATGTAAAATGGCAGCCGTCTCGGTAGGCCAAGGCCCTTCGGGGCTGTCGAGCCATGGAGGTAGTTAGTTAGTTATAAACATCATAGTCTTTGAACATCGTCTCTATTTCCCTGAATGTGGTCCGTGATCCTCAAAATCAATTCGGCACTGAAAGAGGCCCAATTTTCAACAGAGTTGACGTACAAGCGCCTACGTAGCTTCACGAAAAGGAAAGCAATGGAAGTAACATGCAGAAGTGTGTTTATTTAATGAGGTTCCTACTTTGTAGTCGACCACCAGTAATTGTTCATATAAGGTGAATAAAAAAAATTCCAGCATCAGTCTGGTTTTTGATCACCCTGTGTAAATAGTCCTCAACATGATTTATTAAAAATTAGTGTTTCACGCTATAAAGAGAAAACGGGATATATACATTAGTTTTAAAATTTGTTGACAATGATGACGTAATTTTGATATATGTAATTTTCAGGGATGGTATTCCATTGTCTTCGTCACTATCAACTTCGCTTAATAAACCCATACGTCTGGTTTATCTGTCTTGTTTCTGATATCTCTCTGCCCTTTTAGTTTCTCCCGTTTTAAAATAAGATAAAATAGTCAAATACAGACAAAATAAGTCTGGTTGGTTTTTTGTTGGTTATGTTTTTCGTCATTCTTCCTGTATTTTTTCGTCTCTTATTCATCTTTATTCAGTGATTGGAAAAATACTTATAACAATATATGGAACGGAATAGCGAGTCGTGTCAAAATTCGAAGCGCAATGGTCCACTGCCCTGTAATTGTAGTGGGGGTAGGCTAGAGCTCAATTGAACGAGAACCTTTGTTACGACAAATTTGTTGTGTAAAAACTCTTCTGAAAACATGGACACAAGGAAATATAATGTGTTCAGTTCAGGATATGTTATACGTCAATAAAACATCCGTGAGATATAAGAGGTGATAAGTACAGAGTATGGTAAAAAGAATTTACTGCTATCTGTAAATCCCATTAGTAAGAGTACAATAAATGGCTTTAAGAAATACAGTGCCGTCGATACAAGAGGGAGTTCCTACCTGACGACAATACTCCCCTCCATCTTCTCCCTTCTACTGCGCACCTAACACGCCAAGCTAATCCCCGATTATCCCCGTGCATTATTTTGCACTTTCTACTAATATATTTTCGACAACATGTTATTAACTGCCTATCGTACAATAAATAGCTGATCCAGCCCTGTAACTTTGACTTAACGACTTCTTATATAAGGATTTCTATTCTCGCTTCAGATTATTATGGGGTTCTGTGTACATTCTGACGGACTCGAAGTATGTTTCCTGATTATCTTTCCCCTTAACATTCAGTGTTCTGATCTGTTTGATCTTGTCTCATTCCCGTCAAACCTTCCCCCTTCAATCAGTTCATAATGTCTTATGTCACCCCATCCTTCCCCTACCGAATCCTCTAAAAAATTGGCTGTCTTCGTTCCAGCTAGATTTTCTCAATTTTTTTCACATTTTATCTAAATGATCGCCCCTAACCAACACCTATAGAGTTGTTCTTATTGTAAAGACAAGGAAACCTGGTTCAGATTGACTTTTTAAGAGTATTGGTTCGTGTATTCCACTTTAGGCCAAAGTACTTATTCGTACAAAAGCTATAATCGTATCTGGATAGTATATTATTATTATCCGCGCTAAAAAAGATCCATAACCGAGACGAATGCCAGACTATCTGTAATTGAAAGATGCTCTGATTGTTCTCTGTCTTATCCTCGGATTTTCTTCAAATGTATTGTGAATGAAGCAACCTTTCAATTTTAGACTGTTCTTCCAGAATTTCGGAATACCAGGAAAACCCCAAATCAGGATGATAGAGTGGAGATTCAAAGTGAAATCTTCCCCATCAAGAGTCCCCCGCCACCTCGTTGGCTTTCAAATCTTCATAAGGTGCACGAGTCTTCAGGTGTGGATTTGGTTGCTTCACTCTTTCTATCTAAACATCAGTGTTAATTTTCTATTCATAGAGAGACTCAGAGTCATAGAAAATTGCAATGATCACATCAATTACCAATAACCCAATTTTCCAAAACTATAAAATTTGAAAAATATTTTGTAATAATCAAATGGAAGGCGTTAATTAAATTTAACGGTTTAAACAAATAACAAACAAAAATATTTATTTTATTATGTGGCAATAAAAGATAATTACAAGCAAAATTTGTGATCTGTTCTCTCAGGGCCTTTACTGGGTTTGATAATGAACACACAAAAAATTGATTTAAAATCTTATTTCTAGATTACGAATAGCTTAATGATGAATACAGATAATATATTGATTAATATATTGTAATAATTCACTATTCATGGGACTTTTAAATGAAAAGTTTATATTTACAAACAAAATATTTATTGGCAATAATTTAAACAATTACAAATTTAAATATATCAGTCTCTCAGGGTCATAACTGGGTTTGATAATGGCGAATCATTTTATTTATAATCTTATCAACAATTTACAATTACTGGAAAAGAAAGGTTACTTGTCAATTAAATCAGAATGAAATTTATTTGCGAACGAAGTTAAACTAAAAAGATTGACTCTATTTAACAAATTTTAATTAATAAGAAGAGAACGAAATCTGACGGCTATCTTTTAATCAGGTTTCCGTACTTAGTTGTTTGTAAATTGTACTCACGTTTGCCCAGCATACCAGGATACCTTTAATGTCGAAACACTATGACGGGTTTTACACTGCTGCTAACCACAGATTCTAAATCAATATTTTTACATCAAAATCAGGAACCCGGATGATTCACCTTCGTCCTCTGTATAGACCTACTTGCATTGGGTGACTTCTGCTAACTCTGCTCAGCTATGTGCACAAAAATTGTTTTGTGCTTAGCAGGTTTCGTCGTTATGCTCTAGTGAATCTTCTGTCTTGAGCAAAATGTTCAGGGACCAATCAACTCTGTTGAATGCTAATTCTCAATATTTCTCTGCAAACTGTTTTTCACCATATCATAATGCGACCTGCTCTATCGTTCTCCAATTAACAGTTATTATTCGACGACGTCCCACCGCAAACTTTATCTCGTCAAACCTTGCGAACTGGACTTCTCAATATCTTAATGCGAACTCGACTTCTCAATATCTTAATGCGACCTGCACTTCTCAATATCTTCCGGCCAACTACTTCTCGTCTCGCAATTTGAGCGCGCTTCCGAATTCCGACAAAGGAGAACAGTGCTTGGCTTTTCTATTGTTGCTATGTTCTGTACTGCCGTAAGAATAGATTTCTCTAACAATTTATATTTTTAATTTCACAATTAATGTCTTAATTAATTGGAATTACAATATTCTGTGATGTCATTTAGGTGCCTGGCCTTGGTTGGCTGCCCTGGGATACAGACCCAAATCAACCAGCACGTCTCAGAAGCCTAACTTCCTGTGTGGAGGATCCCTAATAACACCGAAGCATGTTCTCACGGCTGCTCATTGCGTCCACAACAGCCCCGCACTGTAAGTCTTCTACATTTATAGAAACAAAATTAACGGCTATATGACAATAACACAAGAAATTAACGACTCGTATAACAGACAAAAAACAGAAATTAATGATGAACAATATAATTCAAAAACTACCACAGACCGCCAAAATTTTATACGCAGCCTTTTATGTCTTACTACATAGCAAACAAATATCTTATCATCTATTCTAATAAATCAGGACAAGGAAAGCTTCATTAAACTCAAAATTGTTTGAAACCTTATCTCCATGTTAGCTCAATAGTTTCTACGTGTTGGTTCCATCTGTTTTGTTGTATTAATTGTAGCTAATTAGTAACATTTGAAGAAGTTTGGGTTTGGGGGTAACAGGCTACATGAGAGTAATCCACGATGTGGCAACTCCCCTTTAATAATATAGGAAGGGATTTGAAAGGGGGGATGCGTCAGGGTAAAGGAAGGTAGCCAAAGGTTAACTAGTGCCCTCGGGCTATAGTTAAAGGCTCCTACCCGGCATTCGCCTAAAAGTTATGCAGGACAAACCCTAGAAAAACCTGCATCAGGTAGGTCGGGCATTTGGTACTTGTCCCACGCGTTTCCGATGGCGGGAGAGGGTTTGTTGTGGATTCGCAGCTTCCCTCTCGCCGTGCCTTGACCGGTTTAAGTGACAACTGGCCGACTATTCCAATACGAATAGCGGACAACTCTTACCGTATGCACGTATGCCTCTCCAAACAGACTGAGGTGCCTCGGATTGTGGGAACCTTAGTTCAAAGACGGTGAGAGGGAAAGGCATCTTTTTTTTTAAGGATAACAGGCTACATGAAGGTAATCCACGTGGTGGCAACTCCCCTTTAATAGCATAGGAAGGAATTTGAAAGGGGGGATGCGGAAGGGTAGAGGAAGGTAACCAAGGGTTAACTAGGGCCCCCGAGCTATAGTTTAAGGATCCTACCCGGCATTCGCCTAAAAGTAATGGAGGAGAACCCTAGAAAAACCTGCATCAGGTAGGTCGGGCATTGCGTACTTGTCCCACGCTCTTCCGAAAGCTGGAGAGGAGTTTGCTGTCTGGTAGCAGCATTTCCGTCTCCGTACCTCGACCTGTTTTTTGGGGATGTAGACAGGCTATGTATAAGGTAATCCACATAGTGGCAACTCCACTCTTATAGCATAGGAAAGGGATTTGAAAGGGGGGATGCGGAAGAGGGTGGAGGAAGGTAGCCAAGGGTTAACTAGGGCCCCTGGGCTATAGTTTAAGGATCCTACCCGGCATTCGCCTAAAAGTAATGCAGGACAAACCCTATAAAAACCTGCATCTGGTAGGTCGGGTATTTAGTACTTGTCCCACGCCCTTCCGATGGCGGGAGAGGGGTTTAGGAGGCCCAAAGGTAGCAAAACATATCTCTAAGCATACAGTGATGTAACGGTGACCGAAACAATATGGAATAAGGACTCTAGTAATTCAAAACATCAACATCGAGTAAGCATCGACAGCGTAGAAATATCATGAATTACTGAAGCTCACGAAACTAACTGAGCCAAAAGTACAGGCAAAGAGTCATAAATAATTATAACGAGGACACAACCGTAGTATTAAAATTACGGAACATCAAGACGTGTAATGACTTGATATCACGTAAAAGGTACAAAACAACACTAAAAAAACTGAAAAAAAATCGTGACAGAAAGATATTAAAACTCTTAAGATTTGTTGGTGACATTCTCCTATTCATGTAAATTTCAAACAGATAAATTAATGCGGTAATACAATGTTGAGCAGATCAAATATTAAATTTGAGAAAACAGAGATAATGTTCCAAAATTACGTCAAGCAAACGGCAATATGCTATAAATTTAGAGCTATATTTGTTCATAAGTCAGATATAACAGTATCGTTAATCAGCATAGATAACAGATAAAACTATACCGATTAAGTGCGTTTGGAATAAATTGAATATTTTCGAATCCGATATCTCATATCATTTGGCCACTGAATAGTCCCAGAATTGACTTACATTTCAGAGGCTTTCCTAAAAATTTCACGATTGTGCAACAACATTTAAGTTGTTCAAAGCGTGCGACATGCCATGTGGGGAAAGTATAAATGGCCGCCTAAGGATTGACTCCAATCCGTCTAAAGAAAAGAATGGAGTTGAGGAGTGGTGGAAATAAAAAAGAAATAGAGAAGTGGCCAAAGAGAGAAGAAAGGATAGGCTTAACGTGAAGGTTGGACGAAGGGTGAATGGAGCAGGGAAGCAGAGACAAACTGAGTCATGACAGTTCAAGAGCCACCAAAGCCTATGAGATTCAACATGTTGTAAATTCTATAGTTTATATGAATGCATAGTCAGACCACAATAATTTTCGAAAAAATAGAAAAAATTTTCAAGTATCGTGTGTGCTGCATGGGCCCAAATCCTCTGCGAGATAGTGTCATAAATTTTAACGACACGAAAAAAATAAATGGTTTATGTTATATACTAAATTTATATCATAGTTTTTGTGAAATATATTTCGTTCTTTTAATCAACGAATACCTTTTATAGTCTAATATTTTCCACCATGCTGTAATATAATTTCTCTGTTAGTATTACTTTACTCACGCTTAAACCCTGTATAAAATTAATTTATTGCAATGTAATTGTAGATGGAAAAATAGCAGACAAATAAAAAAAGAAATTTTAAATGGCGAACGAATACAATGTTGTTTCAAATGGTAGCTAATGATTGTTTGTTTAAGATATATGGTGCGAGTCGGAGACCTAGATCTTGCATCTGATGAAGACGACCAGTATGCGGTAAATGTTTTAATCGCTGAGAAGATTGTCTACGAAAAATACGACAAATCTTCACATATAGGCGACATAGCAATTCTCAAGCTGCAGGAGGCTGTTCCGCAAACGTGTAAGTAAATTATAGTATGAAGAGAATATTTGTATGCGGCATTTCTAATGAGCGTAGATACATTTCTCTGACACACAGTGTGTATAACAGGAAGGTCCAAATAAGATTCAACAAACGCGATTTTAAGTGTAAATACACACTATTTCAAAGTTTCGTCTTTGCTTCCTCTGAGAGATTGTCATAATTTTTAACGACATAAATAATAAGAGTAATTAATGGTTTATGTTATATAATAATATATGTAAGAGCCATCCTCTGAATCTGTAATTGAAGGCTCTGCTTTTATATTTATTTTAACGAGTTTCATGTGACGTTTAATTTATTATATAAAATATTCCGTCCATCTTCCGTTTGGTTTTCATCTCAATCACGAGAAAGACTAAACGGCAGAAGCTCGGGTTAAGCTGTTTCTAAGCAATTAATAACAGATTATTTCGAGCATCAAGACTAAATTACAAGCTATTATTTTAAAAATAGATCTATTTTCAATCATTATTATTGAATATCACGGGAAGAGACATTTGTGAAATAATCGTTTGCCACATCGCACTTGACTGTAACTCCGCTATTAACTTTGGGTGCCAATATTTTTCTTCTTAGCCATAAAGATAATTTACTAATCTAAAACAAGGAATAGGTCAATTGTAACTGTAGTAATGAAGCTTTTTTCTTTCCCACGCAGATTATACACAGCCGGTATGTATGCCTTCGTCGCCAGATCTTCGCACAAAGAACTTCGTACGATATACTCCTTTCCTTGCTGGATGGGGATCAACAAGCTACAGTAAGTATCGCTTTATTATCTACTTATTTATGTCCACACGAACACAACATATTTAGCTCTCGGACTGTTAAGCATAATTCAAAATTTGAAGAGAAATTGTTATGTCTAAACTCCGTTTAAAATTAGAAGTCTCCTGGCGTGTTGAAAGGGGGAGTATTTTCACTTTCTCCCAAGGTCACAGCCCTCGTGGAAACGATCAGCCATCGATCTTATAATTTTAAACAGAATATAGCAGAAAATCAATACTCCGAGAAACGTTCAGCATTCATTTGCTATTTAGAGTTGGAATGATCAGAGTAGTTCCTTACCTATAAGAAATTTCGGACTCTTCTAATGAAGCTCTGAATGTTTTGTGACCTGAGAACGAGAAGAGTTTTCTTCTCGAAGCATTACTCTCTAATCTCTAATCTCGACCATTTATACTTCAAAATAAACAAAGTCCATCATTGTTGGAAAATCGTTGGCCATCCATGTTTTCCCCTTGAAATATTCTTACAAATCTGTATTGGAGAAATCGCCTCTATTAGCCCTCCAGCTTTCTTTCAAACTTCAACTTGTTTCATAAACTTATAAATCCATTCCTTTCTTCCATATTTCTCCGCTTCAGTTTATTCCAACTCCTCCTAGAGCTCTGCAATAAAAACGTTAATATTGCACCATTGTAACTGCAAATGTAATAAAAAATTATTTATCATAATTTATTTTATGAAGGCAATGTAAAATATAAAGATTTTAGTTAACACTGCATTGTACGGGGAATTGTAAATATTGATATTTTGTTTTACTTTCATAATTATGACACTCTATTTTCCAATTCTTTAAAAAAAACATGAACCATGAAGGTCTTTCGTAACTTGTTTCGGTTTTCTTTTCGTAAAATTTTGTAATTTAAATCTTTAGAAACTTATTTGAGACACCTCGTAAAGTCTGCAACTTCTACTGTGCTGGTCAGTTGGGCCGATTTTTACTCAAACTTCTCTACGGGGAAAAGGTGTTCTGGTGGAAGGATATCATAAAATAAATACTATCCGTCCCTAACTTGAGTATTTATAAATAATTCCTTTAAGAATAGTTGAAACGTACAAGAGAGTGAGAACTTTCCAGGTGTAAATTATAAATAAAGCATTCTCCGGTTTCTAACCGAATTAAATATCTAATACATAACGTTTCGGTGGCGTGTAACGGCAAACAGTTGTAACACGAGAAACCGTTATGCACCTGACGACGATGACAGAGCACGCCATCGAAACGTTATGTAATTATAAATATTAACACGGTTGAAAACCCAAGAATGCTTTATTCACTTTCAAACGTTTAAAATGAGTTGAGTGCTGTCGCAACAGAGAATTGATGATTTGTTCTTCAATAACGTCCTTGCGAAAAAGGTTGAGCAGTAACCTTTCCTTAGCACTGATGTCGGATTCCATTTCCCTAGTATAGAATTAAAAATTTGTAAATTTATCTGTTCCTAAAAAATAGTCAGTGTTGAATCTGAAGTTTTGAAATATCATGCTAGAGAAGAAAGAAAACAATAAATTATGTATGCAGGTTAACAATTGAAGAAAATCAGTTGTTCGAACAAAAACGATCTGGGAATAAGGCGAAAGGCGTTTGTAAAGGACAAATAAATGAGAATAATTGCAAATAATATTGTGAATATAACCTATATGTTTAATTTTTTAAAGTGGTACTCATCACATAATTCTAATTAGACGAATTTTGTAAAAAAAATATTCTTATACAAATATGGCATTTATTATGATCTTTATATATACAATTACTATTTATGATCTTAATATATACCAAAAAACGGTTTATTAAAGAAATTCTAAAAATTTAAATGTGCAAAATGGATCACCCTTGGACGAAGTGATGATCAACGTAGTGGGAGATGTTTTTTCTCCCAATGATGACGTCATCCTCAGCTGGATGATGAACACCAGAGTAAAGCTTACTACGGATGACTGTCCTGGACCGACATTTATATCGAGGACACCTAACACTTTACGCACTCTGCACCTACGACGACTATTTTATTAAGAGATGCAGATGATGTTCTTTGGTCCGCTTCACAAACTCCAGAATCCCTCCAAAATCCATTTATTATCATTTAGTAGTTCCCAGTTTTCTCTTCTGGGTAACCGTTGGTTGGTTTAAAATAATCACGCCCAGGCAATGTATTTTATAGAGTCTCTTACCGTCGACGTCCTGACAACGGAGCTAGCGATGGGCAGATCGATTCTATTTGTTGAGTCGTGGACAGTCGATTCACTCGTTGCTACGAGTCGATTCTTGTAAAAGACTCTTCGACTCTCCGAATCTCATCCGATTCTATTATCAAGGTTGAACATTAATAACTTCAAGAAGTAAGGCGGCGAATACATACAAAAATTCTTCTTCTTTTATTGGCACTATAGCCCAATGTGAGTTTTGGCCTTATTAATAATTTTCTTCCATTCGCCCTCTCCTGTGTCAGTCTCCACCATCCTCTTACTTTCATGGTTTGTATATCCTTCTCGATGTCATCTACCCATCTTTTCCGGGGTCTCCCCCCTTTCTTCCTCCCAATTGGCTTCCAGTCCATAATCCGTCTAGGTGTTCTGCTTTCATCCATCCTAAGTACGTGTCCCATCCAGGACAACCTTCTGCTCTTGATAAACCTAACAATGTCCTCGTTATTTATAAGCTGCTCTAGTTCTCTGTTTGTTCTAATTCTCCATTCGTACATACAGGTCCGTATATCCTTCTCAGTATCTTGCGTTCAAATATTCTGAGTAAGTGCTTATCATTATTATTAAGGGTCCACGTTTCACAACCGTATATCACTACAGGTCTTATAAGTGTTTTGTAAATTTTTAACTTCAATTCCCTATTTAACATCTTGAATTTCATTAATTTTCCATATATGTAGTAAGTTCTGTTACCATTGATGATACGTTGACACACAAAAATTAAGAAACAAAATATGGAATTTTTTATGAAAATTAATAAATATATTTCTAAAACTATTGTACTAAGTTAATATTGCTATTTGAAGTGAGCCGACTCATTTTTCAGTCTTGATCTGCCTCACTAAGTAAATTCTCCATTTGTACATTCGGGAAAAACCTTATAAATATAGATTGGCGACCATGCAGCTTCACAGTCCTTGAGAACAAGGGTTAATACTTGGGTTAGGGCACGGACCTCGTCCTAGCCGACCTGCCGGGATTTATTAGAAACGAAAAGTGCAACGTAAGTCATAATGCATGGAATAACTTTCAATGTTACCTACACTGCAACCTATAATGTGGATAAATTTATTCTGCATATTCATTGTAGTATAATGGGTTTTTTCTTCAATGATTTAATTATTGCATTTCACTGTTATTATATTTTTACTCACATAAGTTCTCTTACAAACAAATAGCAAACCTGAGACCATCTCTCTGAGGACTGGTGGGCCAAAATAAGTTTAGGATTTTTCTTTAACATTGCACTTGCTGACATTCTCAGACTCACAGATATCACTCTCGCAGATCATCTGTACACTACAGTACGTAATCTTGTAAATTAAAGTTGTTAATGTTTATATGTTAGTGGGTTAGTGATTTGAGAACAAAAAAAATTATTCAAGAGGTTGAACAAAACTATCTACTTCGTAAGGACAAAAAAACGCTGGGAATAATATGTTAACTATGGATGTCGTAAGAATAACAATTCAGAATTAAGTTTTTGTCTTGATCATTTTTAGCAATAATTAAGGCTTTACCATTTTGCCTGTTAAAGGATATAAGCCTATCACTTCAAAATTTATTACGAGTGTTATTGTTTACTAGTTCTTGGAAAGTTCCGCTCATAACTTCTCCGATTCAGAAGCAGAGTCGAATCTTCAACTCAACGACTCAACTTATAACTCACTCTCCAAGAGTTCTTCAACGCCTCAACTCTAGAAACTCGCTCACGAATCTACGACTCGAATTGTGAGCCGTAACTCTATCTACCAAGTCGTTTCAGAGAACGGTTATTTTATAAGAATCGATTCTCGGTTCTTTCTCCCACCGCCCAACGGAGCGTTCACTCGACTTGGCAATGCCAATTCCAACGCTGAAGAGTATCAGGTTTTCTGCCTGAGCGTACCGAAACGTATCTATACCCTCCAGATATCATTTAAAGGACATTTTTCATTAACATTATACACAATTTGGAACTGGGATGAATTCATATAAAGCTGAATATATGATTGAACGGAGAGCTAAATTTTCATAATATTCCTTGAGCTAATTTTAAGACGGAATACTTAATAATAATGAAGGAACCTTATTTCCAAATAGGGACGTTCTATTAATAAATCTTCGAGGTCATCTCTTTAAGACAAAATAAAAATAGAACAAAACATAATTCAAAAATGAAAACCGCATTTCAGTGTCTTAAATTCTAAGTGGATTATAAGTATCCACCACGAATATTTTTTAAATTGTTACCAAAATTCATAATTACAATATTATTTGACTAAAATATGTTTTTCTTTGAGGTTTTTCAAAGGATCATTTACTATTTCTAATGTATGCATTAATATTGCAGAAGGTCCAGCAAGCTCGAAACTCCAAGAGATACAGATTCCAGTTGTGGAGCAAAATAAGTGTAAGGAAGTGTACGCTCCGTTCCGCACCAATGTGATCGACCAGACAGTTCTCTGCGCTGGATTTACTCGGGGAGGGAAAGACGCTTGTCAGGTATAGAAACATTTCTCATCGGTAAACTTTAATGTAAGTACACACACACGGTTTATTTATAATAAGAAGGACTATTTCCAAGTTTTAGTGAAACAATTTCTTGAAGTTGGTGCCAATAAGAGCCTGTGGGTGCAGTTCTTAGCTTTCGGAGACAGAACCTTTCTGGAGAGACGGAGAGGGCTACCTTTGGGGACGCCTTCTCCGCTCCCTGCTTTTGAACTAAGTTTTCCACAAGCCGATGTGGTGTATCAATTCCCTTCTCTGTGCCTCTGCCATACACCTCATATTAATATTATAAATTGAACAAATACTCAATTTAGAGAGAGAGAAACCGTTTTATGGCTATTGTTAAAAATAAATAATTGTAAATGAAGAGTAAAGTAGATTAAATGTTTACCATGTAATTAAAATATAGATAAAAAATGTCGCTGTCACGAGAATCACTCACTGTTGATAAAATTCCTTCATGTGGGGCACTATATTTTATCAAGTTGCTTCATATTCTGTGCACTATATTTTATCAAGTTGCTTCATACTCTGTGACCAGCAACAAGTTGCTCAAAATTAATGTCTTGCTCTTCCTGCCCTTTACGAAATCATCTATGAGCTTCCATACCCGAATCTAGCTGAATACCTCTATGAGCTGGTTCTGCTTATTGTTGGTGCGATTGTCTTGGTTATCTCCATTATTAATTATATATATTGTAATGCATTTAATATAATGCATTGGATTAAAAACAGCGCACATGTAGTAAAGAGAATGCGTGGGAAAAGTAACCGCGGGTCCTGTCACGAGGTGACAAGACGGAGCGGTAAGACATTTATCTAGGATGAGTGCTGGTGAGCGGCAGAGAGGAAGCCGTAATTTGTAGAAACAGTGTGACGGTGCGGCAATTAGGTCTAAAGAGTGATTGCGGGTCCAGTAACTTATTGATTTTGGGAACGGCGTGAAGAATTCGTAACGCAGAACGTGGGCGAGCAGATGTTCCCAAAGTGGCTATGTTAAAGCAGGCTATTGTCTCTGACGAATGACCTGACAAGTGGCGTAGTTGCTTGGGACTTGGAAGAAAAGATTTTGTGCAAGTCGGGTGAGGCCGACAAGTCCTGAGTAATTGCGGGGGCGAAATACTGCAGCTGCAAGCATGTCGAATGGCGCAATTACTTGGGATGATGAGGGTCCAGGCACTTGTTGACTTAGGATCTGGAGAAATTAGTATCGCGCACTTGTGAGCGGAGAGGTCCAAAGACAAATTGGACCTGTCGCGATTGTCGGGTTTCGGAAGGCGGAAGGAATCCAGTGGCCGGGACGTAAATTTCAGTAATGGGATTCTGTCACCGCGCCGTTGCGACGAAATTTTGCATCAAGAGAAAAACAATGAGGCTAGGGGTATATATAGGGGAAATAACCTATTGTGTGGACAGTTGGACAGTTGGAGTTGGAGTTAGCGTGGGAGAGGAGACAGACACAGTTAGCGTGGGAGAGGAACGAGAGTCAGTCAGCGACAGTCAGCATCAGTCAGCAAAACCATAACAGCTATAAAAAATTTTAAAATACAGAAGCTCTATCTGTATGAGTAGGAGAATTTGACCTGTCTTCGATGGTAGGCGACCTGGATGCAGCAAACGACGTCAAGGAGTGTCACGGCGAACCAGTGATATTGTGTTAGAGTCAGTGAGTGAATGTCAAGGTTATAAAGTGAGTGTCTTAAGAACGAGTCGAAGTAAACCTGAGAAACCGTAAGTTTGAATGCATAATATTAACAGATGTAAACGTTATTTAAGGATAACAGTCAGATGTCGTTCTCTTCTTTTGATAATAAAGTTAGAAGCAATCTATAGGTTAAGTTCATTAATAAATTTAGTAAATATTTTTGTTTAATTTAAAACTTAAATGTTGGGTCTTTTTAATAGTTCGATTCTGTCCGTTGTCAAACCCAGTAGAGACCCATGAGAGCAAGAGTTTCTTATTATAATAGTAGAATATTAAATTCAATTGTAAATTCTTCTTGTGTTAATAAATTTGTTTGTTGTTTATCAAAATTATTCTTTTTATTTCGACCCTACTATGTGGTTATTACATTTTGGCTACCACAACGGTGGACAAAGATAGAAGGAGTCTCTTATTTGTTTATTACAATATATATATATATATATATATATATATATATATATATATATATATATTGTAATAATCAAACGGTTACTTATTAATTTGCCCCACGTTGTGGTGCCAAAATGTAATATTCACATAATGATGGGCTTTTAAATGAACAATTATTAACTTTAAAACAAACAAAATTTTATTTATCAATACTTGAAACAATTATACAATTTTAAAAACATATCTCAATCTCTCAAGGGTCGTAACTGGGTTTGATAACGGCAGAACATTTAAACATAATCAAAGAAACAAAAATTTACATTTAATTTAAAAGGAAATATTTATTCGTCTAGACATAGACGAAATTAATTATTGACGAACTTATTCTACAAGATTGACTTTAAATTTAAAGAGTTTATTTTATCAACACAAAAGAAAATAACGATATCTGACTTTATCTTTTAATTCGGTTTATCTATGAATACCATGAAATTTCAACTTACGATTACTCAGGAAAATTTGGCTCGTTCGTACACACACACCTTCTGGCCGTTTTAAACAGATTCTAACACACACTGTTGGTTTGACAAAAGTTGGTTCTCCGTTCTTGAAGGAAATATCATTTGCTCGTTCTGAAGATTACTAGACGCTGGATGCAGTGTCCTGGTCTCCTACAATCGAAGACAGTGGTCTAATTTTAGATTAGAATAGATTAGACTTCAGCATACAAAATGTTTATCGATGAATATTTGGCTGTTTCTCTCGCAGACTGCAACTTATAACACATTCTCCTCCCTTAAACGATGTCTCTCTTAGTCATAGTCTCCAGCTTCGGTGATCACAGCACGACTAACTTCTTAAACGTTCACCATCTTCGGTGGTCGCAGAATAACTCCTTCTTAAACACATTCACCATCTTCGGTGGTCGCAGAATAACTCTTTCTTAAACACATTCACCATCTTCGGTGGTCGCAGAATAACTCCCCACTCAAAAGCTTATCTCCCGCTTATATACCCCCAGTCTTTCCTTTTTCCATTGTTCCAAAACTTCGTCGCAAATGCCCGTTGACAGTTTCTTCCATTATCCCGAGATTTATATTATGCAGCTGCAGTTCCTTAGTCAGCAAATGGCTAACTACTCTGTCATGTCCAAAAGCCAACAATCGAGACAGGACTATTTATCTTTTTGCACCCTCACACACCCAGCTTTTCAAAACGAAGAAATACGCAGTCCTACTCATTTCCAAATAAACACGTTACAAAACTGCCCCTCGGACAGTCCAGGCTATCCATCAGAAACAATGCCTCACTTAACAGATTTAGTTTGAGAAAGGCCACACGCACGTGCACGGTTCCGAATTCTCAAGACCAGTCCTAAATAAACACGTTACAAAAATTGCCCTTTCAACAGTCCAAACCATTAATCAGAAACAATGCCTCACTTACCAGGCATTACAATATATATTGTAATACACAAATAATTTAAAATTAATTAGCCCACGTTTGTGCACCATAAATGTAATATACTACCTTTATTTATTTAATTAAATGAATGAATTTAAATGATTCTGCCTCACGTTAGCACGCCAAATTATAATAATCAACTTTGAAAAATTTATACAAATTAAATAAATAAATTGCCTCACGTTGGTGAAGCCAAATTTATTTTTTTAAAATTATTTTAATGAAAGGATGTTAAAGTGATTATAGGGTTTAAATCTCAGAAACAATTGATTTATTTAAATTAATGGTAACAAATTTTCTAGTTGTGATTATTTTACATTAATGTATTTACTATTATACAAGCTCCTTTACTCTTGTCTCAGGGTCGTTAATTGGGATTTTTAAACAAAGAACAATACCTTTTCCTACCATCCAAAATTAACAAACAAATTTTATAACATTCAAAACTTGATTAGAATAAAACAACAAATAAAATTTAAATTTAAATCTGACGATATATCCTTATTTAACGTTTACATAGCAACAAATTTAGAAAGTTTCTCTCTACTTACAGTTTGTACCGGTACCAGGCAATTGTTTGGATTCTATGATACACTTTACACTATTTACACGTAACCGGTCTTTGTTTCACTGAATTTTTAATTTTTAAGTCACTTTCCAAAGCTTTGGTATCGTCCACCAGACACAATTGTTCCGTAAAATACTGCAAACCTTTACTTTAAGCCTCTCTCTCTCCAGCCAAGATTGTCGCTCTAGTTCTGATTACGAGCATATCAGAACGTTGTCCACTCCTTCTCCAAAGTTCCACACCACAGCCAGACTCGATTTGTTTTTGGTTTCACGATGTACTGTACTGTTTAACCAATTTTCAACTTTTCTCCTTATATCATTGTTCAGTGGTTCAACTTTACTCCACTAGTTTTTGTATACAACTTAACTTGACGAAATTCTGTGTGCGACTCTACTTGACGAAATTCTGCGACCGACTGGTGGGCCCCGTAGCTTACATGCTCGCCAACGACGTATATGTCTTACCCATTGTTGTGTTTGTGTTCTCGCCGATAACAATTTATTTCAATTGTTTAATTATTAATTCTTTAATTTCCTTTAATTATCATTACGATATATCCTTTGTACATTTCATTTTATTTTACTTTATTTAATAAGTATGTAGTAGTGGGAATCGATCTGCGCTAAACGAATATGGAGACATGAATATCCGTGGTTTGATACTTTTTATGATTGTGGTGTCTTACTGAGCACTTTGTTCTCATAGGATATTTAGAATAATTAAATAAAAAATATAGATTTTAAATCATTTATTTGTAAAATAACTCAAATTAAACTTTATAATTTATATGAAAAAACTATATTTAAACTGGGTTTAACTCTGAGAACAGAAATAATTTTCTTATGTAGTTTCAAATGGCTAATTGAAAGTAATAAAATATAAACTTGTAATGTATCAAACCACATATAAGTTCTCTTTATATCTTTATTTTCTTAGATATTTAAACCACAGAAGCTTTCGGGCCTTTGCCATAATCATCTGTTTTTTAAAAAAACATCAATCATACATAATTTTACATACAACATATAATTATTATTTTTTACGTTACATTACAATACATTTTCACTAGTATTAACATACTTGTCATCTACTGTAAAATGTCTTCAATGACTTTTATCAAGTGCATTGCGTCAATTTATTTCCCTCGTTCATAACATATGTTTACGTCTATCCTAGTACTTGGTTAGTCAATTTCTCATACTTCAATTTTATCACTCTCTTTCATTTACGATAATCGACTTAATATTTTCTAGTAGTTAACATTATTTATTACAATATTTTACAATTTTCATTAATTATTATTTCCTAAAAATTTTTTTTTTATAAAACTTATTCTAACATATATTGAAAATAACATATTTTTATTTATTGCCATTAATTTTAATTTTCCGATTCTTTTTATTTTTCGATTACACTGGCATAGAAAATTCCCTACATCCGTTCTTTTATTCACAAGTTCTCCTAAATGCTCTTGAATATATAGCACTTCCAGCCAGCAACCCTCTTTTATATCTTGACTTTTTAATATCTAAGAAGTCATAGTTAGTTCACTCACATTGATGTCCAGTGTCCTTTAAATTTTGTGATAATGCCTTGCTTGTCTTCGATTGCGCTTTCATATTTCCCTTGCTGTATTGGATCGATCCTACCATTCATATCCATACTCATCATACCGATATATTTTTTTCTCGCATGTCCCTGGTTGACGGGCTGATCGTCGAAGTTGTTACACTGTAGTGGTCTAGACTGACAATGTAAACGCCAGGAGACACCTTCCTCCAAGCACTTGTTCTGCCAAACTCCACTCCCGGACTCCCTACCAGGTTCTTCGTCCTCCCTTTTCAACATCTGGAAGCTCCCAGCAATACAGTCCTTCGAATTCAATAGGAGGCCTGACCGTAACGAAATATGCTGTGACTTGCCTGCATGCTTCGACAAAATTTAAAAACAAAAATTCTTTTTGCTTGCCAGAGAAATGAAATTGTAACATTAAAATATAACGGAGGAAATGAATCACCACATGGTCCATCAGAGCCATCTTCTTAACCAGACCAGACCATTGATTTCTGGTAGTTTCGACAGACAGAATATAATTACACCAGATAAAACATGTCAGTCCTTCTACGACAAAGATAGTCAGATTTTACCAGTTTAGAATACGCAGAAAAGGCTTTTGTCACCCCAACCATTGACACCCGCATGAGCTACTCAAAGAAAACTCAAGAAGTTAAAAGACAGCAGAACGTGTTAGGATCACCCGCCCCCCTCCTCCGTTAAAAACATTTACTCAGGCGGAGGCAATGATTTTTTTATGACTTGATAGCGTACTAAGGGTCTTGGCCTACCGGAACGACTGTGAGACTGTCATCTTACATGACACATACTGGATACAACAGTGACGCGTGGGCAGTGTGTCGATTCTCCCTCAGCTTTAATTCCAGTTTTCGTGTCCAGGAAGCATCCACGTCCACACCTGGGATTCTAACCCGGGACCGCTGTGAGGCGTGGCAATGACGCTGACCACAGCAGGTCGACTATGGTCACCCCAACCATTGACATCCGCATGAGCTACTCAAAGAAAACTCAAGAAGTTAAAAGACAGCAGAACGTGTTAGGATCACCCGTCCCCCTCCTCTGTTGAAAACATTTACTCAGGCGGAGGCAATGATTTTTTTATGACTTGATAGCGTACTAAGGGTCTTGGCCTACCGGAACGACTGTGAGACTGTCATCTTACATGACACATACTGGATACAACAGTGACGCGTGGGCAGTGTGTCGATTCTCCCTCTGCTTTAATTCCAGTTTTCGTGTCCAGGAAGCATCCACGTCCACACCTGGGATTCTAACCCGGGACCGCTGTGAGGCGTGGCAATGACGCTCACCACAGCAGGTCGACTATGAAAATACTAGTTCCGGAAACTTGATTTCATCCCTCAACGGACAGAATACCCGCAGGGCCGGACGACGGAATAATCAAAGTAACACCAGTTTTAGATCATGGAGGCGGGAAAACCCCGTCAAGTTTCTGACACGAAATGTGATCACCGTCCATGGAGAGGAGACTTGGCTTCGAGGGACTTGCAGGAGGTTCTTTCAGATTATTAAGTCACTAGACTTCGCTTCGAGGGAGCTTGCGAGCAGTTCATTCCAAGTATATTAAGTCACCAGACTTCTCCCCGTGCAGTGACTTCACTTCGAGGACTTCATCACTTCGCTGAGCTGACTTCAACACCTGGTCCAGCCAGTGAGGGAACCATAGGACCAGCAACCTCCAACCCTGAGACGGCCGCCTGAGCATGAAGGAGGATTTACTACACCACGTGTCTCACCGCTGGTCATGGAATATAAAGTGTTCATCTAGCCCCACATGTTTTCGATTTTTGCCTACTAAATTCCCTGGAGATTGAGTGGAAATTTCGCAGAGAGCGTAAAATACTATGTATTACAATTATATAATTTAGGTCGTGCACGGGAAGGAAATCTCAGTTTAAGGCGGATTTTCTGTCTTTGCGGGCCACAGAAAACTCGATGTCTGGGCCGCGGATCGCAATATGCCAACCCCACATGCACTTCTTATTACACATAAATATAATAATCCTTGTATACTTATTGTAATCTATTGACAGTCCTCTACAAACCGTAATTTTCAAAGAAGTCTTACGAAATATTTCAAGGTGCTACCGACACCACTTTCTTGCTGATTTCTTTTTTATATTTTCAGGGTGATTCTGGAGGGCCGTTGATGTTGCCACAGGGGTTGACTTACTACCAGATCGGCGTAGTCAGCTACGGTTACAGGTGCGCCGAGCCCGGTTTTCCCGGAATTTATACTAGGGTTACGGAATACTTGGACTGGATTAGTAAAAATGTTAAATAAACATATTGTCTGATTGGAGAAACCTGATTCCACGACACTGACAACCTGTTCCAAATATAGTTGTTTTTTTTATTTTCTTTTAGCATATGTTTTTAACCTGACGTCAATGGAATGAATCGGTTTCGTCTAGCGAAAGCTTCACGCTATCGATGAGATATCTTTGGATGAGGTCTCTGTCGGAGAGGATTTGAACTTCTTCAACGGTGTATTTCAACTATTTACTTCATCCTATACAACAGTCGCACATGCTTGCGTGGCGCCGTCACATCTGTAAAGAGTTGTCCGCTATTCCTATTGGAATAGTCGGCCAACTGCCTCCTAAACAGGCCAAGGCATGGCGAGGGGTAAGCTGCGTCCCCATAGCAAACTCCTCTCCCGCTATCGGAAGAGCGTGGGACAAGTACCCAATGCCCGACCTACCCGATGCAGGTTTTTCTAAGGTTTTCCCTGCATTCCTATAGGCGAATGCCGGGTAGGATCCTTAAAATATAGCCCGGGGGCCCTAGTTAACCCTTGGCTACCTTCCTCGACCCTTCCGCATCCTCCCTTTCAAATCCCTTCCTATGCTATTAAAGGGGAGTTGCCCAATGTGGATTACCCTCATGTAGCCTGTTGCCCTAAAAAAAAAAAAAAAGAACCGGATAGCGGCTACTACATAATTAAAACAACACTTGCTACTCGCTTAGACGGTTAAATTTATACCAACCCCACAAGAGGAAAAGTCCCCAAAACAGCAAGTATTCCTTGGTTGGCGGAGACAGACGTAACCCCGCCTTCTATACACGATGATTTGCAAGTGCACGAAGACTGGAACTCTGATCGCCTGTCAACAACGTTCAGCTGGGTTTCAAAGGAATCGACCAGAATTGAAATCATCTGCAACACTATGTCGTCAAAAGGTTTCGTATTCGGCACTGGAGAGACAAAACTTTTTCTGAGGCAAACAAATTTAATGCGTTTCAGCACTCAAATATGGAACAAATTATTAGGAAATATGTTTAGAGAACGAACTCATCCGTTACAACTTATTGGTTTTGATGTTCCTGCTTACCTATTGCCCCTTAACCACTAAGAGGCTCATATTACTTATTCATTTAATCCTGGACGAACATATATAGGTATTAGCTTACCTCATACGAGAAAATATAATAATTAACCTACTTTTAATAAATAATTTTTCGCCTGATTTCTTTACAAATGCTCTTCATTTATTTCCTTGTCTATTATAACACCGTAGGCCTAAATACTGAAGTTCAACAGCCTCCATTAACACTACCATCAACAAATGTACTTTTGTTCAATACTGCCTTATTATCCATGTCTTAAGGTTTTTGCAGGCCTCGGCAAACGTCAGTATCCCCTGTACAAGGCTTGTGTTGAAAACAGAACACAAAGAACATTGGCTGCAAAGATGTACGAAGTATGAGTTGTAATGCACAATGACACGCCGAATGTTCGTACGACCAGAGTCCTGTTCCACTGGATCTTCATTTGTATCACGTGGATCATTTTCCATCATTCGTGCATTGGTTGGTTTGAGATGAGAGCACCCCAGGCACCAAAGACATATATAAACAACATAGACTGGACAAGTTGCCGCCATATTTGAAGCAAATTGAAAACTCAGCCGCCATGTTTTATACTGTCTGGTGGGCGTTCCCCATCGCCTGTTAGCCTTGAACTCTGTCGCACAAATGACCTAAAACTAAATCTCTACGGACAATATATTGTAATAACTAAAAAAATAATTTTTTTGATTAATTCAATTTGCCCTAGGTTATGTAATAACTAAAATAATAACCACAAATTTTAAACAAACATATATAATTTATTACCAAACTTTTACAATTAATACAAATTTAATGAAATTTTATAAAATAAGAAAAACAATTTTATTTCTCATGAAATACATTTAAATAATCGGACTCGGTACCCTCAAGGTCTTTACTGGGTTGATAAGGAAAACAACATAAATTTACAATTAAACAGATACAGTTACACTTAAATGAAAAATGAAATGAAACGAAATAAACTAAATAAACGAAATACACGAAATTAACGAAATCTGACTTTATACCCTTTAATTACAATTTACAATTATAAATTCAGAAAATGGACTTACACGTTCTTGTGTCCACCCACTCACTTCATATATGCTTAAAAGTCCCCCAGGCTGCACTCACACTGTTGACGGCGTCACCCTCACGACAAATTCGAACTCCTTTGATGGCAGTCAAACCTCCACGATAAAAACTCCCATTTGTTTACGCCTGATGTTGGCATCCCTGTGTCCTCCTGCGGACCCGCACCATCGCTCTCCCCAACCGACCAACACTCACTATCCTGAGGTCTCTTGTCTAACTAACTGTCCGTCAAAATTGTTTCGGCCCCCATAACTTGGACCTGCGTCCGTCTCTGTGCACCATCGCTCTCCCCAGCCGACCAACACTCACTCCTTCGCCTTTTTTTTTGGGGGGGGGGTAATAGGCTACATGAGGGTAATCCACGTTGTGGCAACTCCCCTTTAATAGCATAGGAAGGGACTTGAAAGGGGGATGCGGTAAGGTAGAAGAAGGCAGCCAAGGGTTAACTAGGGCCCCCGGGCTATGGCTTAAGGATCCTACCCGGCAATTCGCCTAAAAGTGATGCAGGGAAAAACCCTAGAAAACCTTCATCAGGTAGGTCGGGCATTTGGTACTTGTCCCACGCCCTTCCGGTAGCGGGAGAGTAGTTTTCTGTGGGGTCGCAGCATTCCCTTCTCCGTGTCTCGACCAGTTTAGGAGGCAGCTGGCCGACTCCTCCTATAGGAATAGCGGACAACTCTTACCGTATGCCCAACGTCTGCGACCCCGGAACATACACCTCTCAAAACAGGCCGAGGTGCCTCGGCATGTGGGAACCTTAGTTCAAAAAATCCAGAGAGATGTGAAGGAATCCCCGAAGGAAGCCTCCGCCAGAGCTCTCTGGGCATGGCATGGCATGGCATGGCATCAAAAGATGATTCCGTTATGGCCTATACCATTTACTCCTTCGCCTTTATCTCTCTCTTATTTATATATCCCGGCTCCCGGAATATTTCCTTGTTTTTCACAGTTTTTTTCATTACAAGTTCGCCAACAATAACAACATCTGTTACCATCCATTCGCTGTGCGAGCCCCTCAACCACTTATATTAAACGTCTCCTTTTAATCTAATTGCGTCGTCCATCTGTTACGATGTTTTTCTTAGGATTCCGTCGGTCTCACAATTATTTCTAAAAGCTGCCAAAATTGCACTAATTATCTGTCCTTCCATCCGCTAACAGGTCACTTACCCATAATTTTATCATTATCTTTAATGTACACACCACTCAACCGTCCCTAGTTTCTAAGTTTGTCAACAAATCTGACAAACATTAAGGACAGACTTCCTGTCCTTCTGAGCTGGTTATTACAATATATTAAGGTTTAAGTAAATATAACACATCTAAGGCATAGAAAAATTTATTGACCTTTAAATAATATCAGTTTTGTATACAATTGCCTAATATTGCGTCCTCTTTCATCCATTGCTTTTTCTTTACACATATAACGAATTCTGCAATTGAAGTAACGTTTTAATAAAACCTTTATTAAAAATTGAGTAGTGAGTTTCCTCACCAAATTCGGCCGAATCTATTAAATAGTCGAATTCACAAAATAAAATTTGTTTATGTCCCAACATCCGGAATACCTCCACACACAATTTTAATAGTAAATTCGTCTTTCCTATGTGTGTTTCATTATTCCTCAATACTTTTTCAGCAAGTGTAAATAATTTCACAACGTCTTTAGACGAGTTGATTAACTTGTCTTTAAAGTCCTTTATTTTAATCAATCCCGTTTTTCTTTCAGAGCGAGGAGCAAGGAGAACCTCTAAACAACCTAAACACTTAAGTTTCTTTAGCACCATCCGTACAACACATATTCTACCACTTTTTCAGAATATAATGTTAATCTCTCGTATTCAGGGATGTAATCATGATCAAAATTGTGATCTGTACAAGATTTAAAATTTTTTTTTTCAATCGGTACAACCAGAGTCCCCAAAATTCCTCACGTAGTATTGGCACTTTTGGATGGTTCTATCTGCGTAATCAAAGATTTTCTACATGCTGCTCTGAACTGTAATGCATTTGGATTATTTTGATTTCCCCCACATCTTCGTATGCAAGAAAAGAAGAGTTCTAAATGGTCCTGGCTCATTCTCCTACTTAATAAAAATTTGAGAACTGGAGAATCGTTCCACACATACTTCTCCCCAGTTGCCTCAAACTGAGAAGATCTAAAACAATCCCACACATACCCATCTTCCTCCTTGACAAATATACTAAACTCCCATCGTACAGCTTTAAATTCATAAAATCCTGTACAGATCTTTCTATTGTGTTGCATATTGTCACTATAATACATCTAAACAAGGAGTTTTTGTACCCTTGTTCATAACATTGCACGAATTCAACAAATCAAATGCTTTATCTACCATTCTTATGAACTTTACCGTGCCCTCACAATTTACAAATTCAGACAAACCCAAGTCTCTACAAAAAAATCATGGCATCTCCTACAGAATTGCTTAGTGTCTACCTTCATTTTCTGTGCCTCATACTGAATGTGTAGCCTCGTCATTCTATTTGCAACATGTAACCGTTCCTAGTCCAAAGCGACACAACAGCACCTCCAAAGCCTGTCAAATGACGAGTGCAGTTAGTCGCTCTAGGCTCTTCTTAACACCTGAAGAAAGGCACAAGGATCCCAGAAACGTTGTACAGTATTTATATTATCACTTATTTTGTCTGTATTTGGCTATCTTTGTTCTTCTTCTTATTATTATTATTATGCTGATACCTAAAATACGATACTACATGTGTTTTCGAACTACGATTATTACAATTGTAGGCTGAACACACGCTTGGCATGATTTATAATAACAAACAATTTATTTTAACAAAAAAACTTCAAAACTTTCACCATCAGTACCATAACACACATCGGGTTTTAGGTGAAGTGGACCGATTAAAAAATGGCGGTCAGTGTTGTTTGTTGCTGCCACCCAGATCGCTGTAACGCTGATGTAGCCACTCTATCATGTTTATATATCTCTTTGCCAGCGACCGTGCATCTTCTTCGAGCCGATCTCGAGTCGGAATGTTCCCAGTGGAGTCAGCTAGGCCCCGTGCTCACGGAGCTACTCAAATGAAACAGAACAGGTTTGTTATTAAAATTGATAACCATTAGTGATGCAGCTGTGCACACGACAACTCAAGAAGGGATAAAAATTGAAGATTTAAGTATTTCCCGGTGTAGTTGGTTTTCGGTATTCACACGGGTTATTGCAACGTTTCGACGACTAAAAGCTCTGTCGTCATCTAGAAGATATAGAAAACGGGTTTTGCATATTTATATTTAAACGCAACGTTCTTCTAGATGACGACAGAGCTTTTAGTCGTCGAAACGTTGCGTGTGAATACAGAGAACTATTTATTGAGGGATAAAAATTGAAATTTTCCGTGTGTGCTATGGTCAGTGCTATATTACTACCGTTAGGCCTATCATTACCGAAACAATTCATCCATATATTGAAAGAAATTCTAACCGTAGATTATTCATTTCTGCAAAAGAACTCCAAATTTCATATGCCTTAGTTGATCCTTCATAAATATGAAATTATTGTACCAAAAATAATAAATTTTTATTAATTTAAGTAATTTTTAATATCAAGTTCGTATTTCGATAATTAACCTAATTATATTATCATCAAAAACGTTTTCACAAGAGGAACTGGGTAATTCAAGTTCAAAGCGAATAGACACGACGAGTCGCTTGCAACTGATTGATAACGTTACTAACACGTGTCGCAGTCTGCAGTGTCCCATTCATTTGCAAAGGTTGTCACCCATCACGGAGTAGGATAAAAAGTTCTCGGTTTTCACACGGATTTAATAGATTAAAACGCGACGTTTCGACGACTAAAAGCTCTGTCGTCATCTTCTGGGTATATATATAACATGAAATGGAATCATCCCGGCACTTCGCCTAGAAGCTTTTAGTGGTAGAAACGTCGCGTTTTAATCTATTAAACCCGTGGAAAAACTGAAAACTTTTTATCCAACAATTACACCGGGAAAGTCTTCAATCTTTCATCACGGAGTAGTGAGTGATTTGAGTCACCAATCAGTTTCTTTTGAGTAGCAAAGTTTTCCTTTGCACTGTTCTGGGCTTGAACATAATATAGCCGTGCCAAAGGTCTCTTTTGAAAAATAATTCGGTCGTGTAATGTACATTACTGTTTTTCCGAACATAAGCTTTAGTAAGACTTCGTCCGTGACGGCCTCCAGCTTCAGGTGAAACATGCGACAAACGATGTCTGTTCATCTTCTGGTTTCGTCTCATCAAGTGGCTCCTTAATTTATGATAATTCAGGATTGAAGATGATGGTGATAGATCCGATTTGTCATTTTCGAGTTGCAAGACTGTTTAAATATATACCGTTCCCAACCAATCAATTCGCTAAAAGTACCCAGAATCGACTTGTCCGAGTCACGTTCTCAAAGCCGAGCAACGCATCGGCGATATGGTACATGTATGTGATCTTGATAAATTTTGTAGCAGCGAACCCGACGCAACTAGACCGTGATATACTGTTCGACGCACCAATGCTGGAATAAGCGTCCAAACTGGAGATATAGCCGACACCCTTCGTGAAAATAGTTGTATACGTTAAACTCGCTCACTGTAATATTCGCATTACAGTTTCGTCTCTAACGTATACTTCTATCGATTGATGAAGCAGAGGTAAATTGGCGGGGACCATCCCTTGCATTCATGTTTATGTAAAGTGATAGTCATTTTCGGGTTTTATTTGACCAGTGCTCTTGAAGCACCGCCGCGTCCATACAACAGTTATGAGGCTTTCTCGTCCGCAGACGGACATGCTTCGTGAAATTCGTTACAAGGTTCGAGCTGGCTTTCAGCCCATGGCATGTTCAATATTAGCAATGTAAAGAATCCTTACATTCATTGTCCATATGGGTAGAGAGACAGTTTTCTTTTAAGAGGAGGCATAAAATCCTCCTGTCCTGAAAATTTCTAAAACCAATGCTTAGCAGTTGTAGGCCTACAATCTCATAATTTCTAATCATAGTAAATTATGAAGTCACAAAAGCTTTGGGTGCAAGTATACTTAGAAAATGGGTTATATTACGTAAATAGCTAAAATTCAGACAACATAATAAAAAAATAACATGGAACAGAAGCAAAATAAACAATGGGGAACATGAAAACTCTAAATTAAATAAAATTATGATGCCAATGTATCCAACACAACAATCCTATTTGTGGGGAACTAACTTCACATTAGGCAAACTTTTACCCAGGCAAAACAATTTATGCATAAATTAATCTTAAAAATTATAATGATGTTCAATATTAGCTTAATTTTTACCCTTAAGTTTCATTTTTCGAATTTCTAAACCCAACATTAAATTTGGGTTTCATGTTTAAGTTTCTATATACTGAAATACATTTTAACTACAAGATTGTTTGATGGCCCAATTATTTTATTTCATTAAGTTAAATGAAGTTTGTCAGCATATCAATGTATTTTTCTACCATCCTGATTCACTTTTTTTTTATGTTTAAGACAAGTTGATTTAATTTTTTGGATTTTAATTGGCATTATTCATGTAAGCTTTTCTTTTCCTTTTGAAGTATTATTTTTAAAATACAATTATTTAATATTTAATGATTTATCTTATCAGGTTATAAAATACAAACACAATATATCAATTGTTTCATATGATCACAAACAGCACATTATTATGAAAAATACAATAGAAGTTTTTATTTTCTTTATTTGTTGAAAAACCAGCTATTTGTTACTACAGAATAAGAATAGATACCTAAAATGTAAATTTATAATTTGGTATGTCCATAGCCTTTTACTCTGGCTATATACATCAGTATATGCAATGTCACAAGATGATAAACATTTATAATTTCATTCTTTTAACAAAAAATGGTTTTTCAGATACGTTTCTAAGTAGGAATCATAAATTCATTCCAGTATAATAATATTCTGTACTATGCAAACACACAATATTCATTACAGAACATATTTAAGCAGTCTTTAAAAACCATCACACTTTATCCTTAGCAATACATAATACACAGAAATCTAACTGTATTTTCACAGTATCACTTTTAAATTGCTTACTTAAATCATAGTAGCACTTTTCATGATACAGAAAATAATAGTATACATGATCAATAAACAATATTTTGTCAAGGTTACAATGCTCAGGAGGTATGCCATTTCACAGAATAATGCACTCGGGGTTTCTAATGTTATTTACATCGAGTTTCTTCTTGGAAGCAGCAGGAAGGCTGGGGGATAAATCTATACTGCAATTACCAATATAGATTTTAAAGCTCTCTAACTAAATATTGCTCCTGAGAAACAGATCTACCTTAAATGACTACTAAGGTGCAGCTTGAAGACTAGCGTTATTTTCTTATGCCAATTCATTTAGTGGTAGATAGTTAATAAAGAAGGCAATCATGAACAATGAAATATGCACTATTCAAAATACATAATGGTATCTAGTTGTTTTATGGTGCAGCAAGTCTTTTATATACTTGCATATTCACAAACTGGCAGTGAATTACTATGCATAGAGGCAAACAATTTCCTTGTATAAAATGGTTGTACTTATTTTATTACATCTGCAAAACTTTCCATTACATCAAAATCTATTTACACAGATTTAATTCAGTTCATTTAGTTTTACAACTAAATACTTGTACTTTTATATATTGCAATCAAGCTGCATGCAGCACCTGAGCAAGCAACAACCACTAAATGAATCAGCCACCAATTCTAACAAATTATTTCAATATTAAAGAAATCATAAATGATCACTTTACTCTGGCACTTTATTAGGAATAGTGTAATTTGACTTGTAAATTTAAAACAAATTCACCACATCATCAATATGCAAAATATTCTACCAAAAAATGAATGTATAACTATCCATTAACACAAAAAGACCTTGTCTACAATGTTTTGTTACCAACAATTATTACAAGTCAGATAAAAGAATTTAACAAGATAAAGTAAATAAATATGTGCATATACAATAAAATTATACATTAAAACCCGTTTAGATATCAGTTAAGCTAAATAATTTTAGTATTCCATACAAGTAGCAACAAAACAACCACAGAAAGGCACAATGGAACTTATTTGAATTAATGAAGTGGAATTACATCATAATTGTTGACTTGCTCATTGTTGTAGTATCACACATGTTTTTGGAAAATGTAAAATACTTAAGTAACGAGATTAATATATAATAAACCTCACATCTGCTTAATAATCTACAAAAAAATTTAATGGAATAAATTTTTAAATACCAATCAAATGTTTGATAAATCTCTGATTCAACCAGAAATAAATATTTTACTAAGAACGTTTAATTATAATTTTTTTTACAAAGAGTATATGTGGAAATAAAACTCGTGGACCAAGGTGAAAAATTTCAGGTGAGAAGCAGACAATATATGAGCATTAAACCTTCAGTAAAGATATTCACAAATAGATTTCTTTCTAAACATTTGTTTTTATTACCAAGAACACTGGTTTTAAAAGATTAAATATGAAAGAAAATTTCTAAGAGGCATAAAATAAGAATTCACAAAAATCTTTCTTAAAAAATGTCACTAAACTAACTTTCAGACACAATAAAACAAGTGATAAAAGTCAAACATTGTGTAACTGATACAAACTAGAGCAAACCAAGAATTTCTAATTAATTTTTAAAGCATTAAGTATGTTTTATCGTGCAATTAAAGTATAAAATTGATTAAAATAATTCATTATAAAAACCTTAACCTTACTTTTTATAAATAAAACCCAATATTATATGCCTTCCTGCAGTATGTGGAAATCAGTGGTTCTCAAGTTAACATCAATGTAAAAGGTCAATGTAAAATTTGTGTAATTATATGCCACAGCAAAATATTTATGGTTAATTAGAAATAACAATGAAATAATACTTTACAATCAACTTAAAACACAACACCTTACACCTTTGCAAATCTTCACTTATGGTTACATATTTTGAGTAAAAAAATATTAAAAACCAATTCACTAATTCAAGGAAGATCTTTAGATTTGGGACATAATAATAAAATGCTATGATATACAAAAAAGTATATTCCAGTAAATTACAATGAGTAAACTGAGAAGAGAATAAGAAATGTATATAAAAAACCTGATATTAAAGCCTGTAGACAGCTAAAGAGGAAAATTTATGATTCACTGCAACTGAAACGTTTCAACAGAAAGTACAAATTTCTTTCTTAATTTCAAACATTGTAACACAACCACACAAAGTAAATAATTTACAATACAACACAGACATGAAAATTACGAACACTCAATTAAAAAAACTAAAATACATTTTTTATATTTTAAAACTTCATTATTAACGTTCACAGGGAGAAGAAAATTCATGAAAGAAATGAATTAAGAATTTATTGTACTATTAAACTCATTAAGGACAACTCTACACATCAAAATAGTCAAAAGTACAACTTGCATAAAGAATTAATTAAATTGATTTTGTGTTCAAAATTGGAAGACAAAAAATGTGTACTGATTTGACAGCAATAGACATTTTGCAATTCAATAATTAATGGAAATTCAAAAAACATATTTTATGTACTTATTTTAAGGCCACTCCTAGTTTGTAGGTTTTGGAAAATTAGAATACTCACATTAAAATGTAATATTGTAAAAATTTAAATATATTGCACTGTAACTTTGATGTAATAAATTGTTACTACTGAAATTCTTTTGGAGTAACTGTATGTCTTCATCATCAAAATTGGCCTAAGTTTTCCAATGCTGGTTCACTTCCAATTACTTTGTTCACAATTAAGTTTTAGAGGAACAATATTCAGAAAATTCATCAGCAAAAGTGGAAAATATCTTAATGAAAATTTGTGTGAAATTATATAATTGTATTTAAAATTTAACAATTGTCTCACAGAATGCAACCTCACTTCAGTGGAGAATATTTTTTTCATACCCTTCATAGTTGAATATTGTATTATTTAAAACCAAGCTTTAATTATTTTAATCTTATCACAAAATTATCCATCAATGTGGATTGAGAACCACTGACAGCAGAAACTTTTTAAAATTTAATAATAAGACATATGTATGACCTAGGCCACTATAACCTACAAAAAGCAGTGCTTGGGCAGGGACTCAGTCTGAAGAGACACTCTTGTCACAGCCTAGGCACTCAAGCAGGTGTCAAGTAGATGGCAAATCTTTGTTGAGGTGAGTCTCTATATCAACACGGCATATGGGACACCTTTTGTTAGTAGCTAGCCACTGGTCCACACATTCAATGTGAAAAAGATGCATGCATGGAAGCCGCCTGAAACAATTTGAGAACATATAATAAAGTGGAAAACACTTACATTTTTATTTTTAAAATTCTAATGCGACAAGGAATTGAACCATAATTTTTCACTCTGTATATGAATACCTTATCATTATAGCCACAAAGTTACCAGAGAATGAATATTGGTCACATCAGATAGTTCTGTTCAAATTGGTTACCTAAGTTCATTCTCAGGTCAGCCATAAATTTAGCTTTCTCTCTTTCCAATCCATATAAATTATTTTTAACTATGACCTTATTTTCTTTATATGTGTATGTGTGGTGAAAAGGCATATGTGGCATGGCTTGTGTGTGTGTGTGAATATGGGACTGTGTATGTCACATTCAAGGTCACTGAATTTTTATTAAAGATTAGACAGAGGTTTAAATATGATGAATTGTGCATACTGCAATTCAGAAGAATTCAGGCTTTTATCAAATTTTCAAGACCAGGTAACCCTCAATTTCTATCATTTCACTTTCCTGATGATTTTGTTTTCAATTGTACTCTTTTGAGTTTAGTTTGTTATCTTACTTTTTTCAGTTACTTTAGTACATCTAACCAGTTGCATTCTACTAAAATTACATGTATAATGGCTCTATCAGTAGCCTAACTAATTTAATAAATATTTTATTCTCTTTCAACAAATTTGTTTGATTTTAGGTTTATTTTCCAAACCTGTATTCTTCCTCTTATTGAATTGCTATACACAGATAATTTCTATATACTTTAGTTACAAGTAATTTTCTGATGTTTACTGTAATATTATTACAAAAAATCTAGTTGCAATAGATTCTCAAGAAACAAAGAGAGAACTGTTTCAGTCAATGCAAAAGTACTAAGGCCCTGATTCCATCTCAAATGCAGTGAAAATAAATTCTCTTAAAATAAATATATAAAGTTATACTAAATGCTACAAGATGATGAATAATGGTGGAGAAATATATGCTCTACCCAGGGGGTAAAGATGTGGGAAGGTGCAGCAAGGAGTGGAAGCAGATGAGATGGTGAAGCGAGACAAAACAAACTGGAGGGCAATGCAAGGGTTTAATGTGTAGATGGGTGAATTAAAGGGGGTTAACTGGTAGGCAGGGAAACCAGCCACGAGGGTGAAGCTTTGGAAAGAGAGAATAGCTATAGGAAGAAATAATGTACAGTAGAAACCACTTGTAACAATGCTGGATATAACAACATTCTGCTTACTTTCAAACAATGGGCCTATCAATGTATGATTGGATTTGTATTCGACCTTTTTGTTTTTCAGATATAATGATTTTTGACTTATAATGAACAATTCTCTTTCTTATAATGATGGGGCACTACTGACATTTGAGCACTGGTCTATACACAAACACCTAACCATGAAATATGAACTACCACAGCTTAACCTTTCTTGGTTACCATATTGGGTAATTTATGATTTGTATTACTTAGGTTCAGACATAATTTGTCTTATCTATGGTCAAATTCAATTATAAATAATAAATATAATAATAAAAAGATCTAAAAACAATAGTTATTTGCATTGTTATAATTGGTGTCTTCTGTACTTTGTATTAGAAACAAACATCAAATCTTTTAATTTAATTATAAACTGTTAATATCCATGTTACAGTGTTATTGGATTCATTATAATTAAATATTTAAGAACATAAAAACACTAAATCAGTAGGTGAATTTTTACATAGTAACAAAACTATTTACAAACCTGACATCTTCATTATCTTCAAATTCTGAAAGGCAAATTGTGCATTTTTCAGTGTTGTCTTCATTGTCATCTGTGCTCCTTTTAACCTGAGTTAAAGTAATTCATACATCATTCAAGATATATACAAAGAATTGAATTAACTAAAGGATAGCTGCACAATTTAATTAGTTTACATCAATATATTACTAATAAACATAAGTAAATGATGATAAAATGAATAAATTTACATCTGATTGAAAATATTCATTAAAGGATTATAACTTCCAACCATTTCAACTTATATTAATGTATTAACTAACCTCTTATGAGAGTGGATTAATAATTATATTAGTAAGATAAATTAAACCACCATTATAACAGATGATTTAATAATATTTAATTCAATGAGAAAGAACAAGGCCAAGCAGCTTCTTTAGCTCTGTGCACAGATGCTTGACATTGTCCTTCAGCAGTATACTCATGGTAGGTTGATGTCCCCATAAGCATTCTCTTGCCCAATATAGCTACAATATGTATGACTGAGAGCTCATCACAATATATCTAGCAATGAGATATATTCTGTATTTTGTTGAAGATTGTCACTTCATCATTAAAACAGACCATAAACTGTTAACGTATGCTTTCTACTAGAAGAGTTACCACATGTTTCCCCAGGCAATGACAACATCTCTCCTATATAGTGAGCTCACAACTTGAATTATCCACGTACTTGAGAATGATAACATCTTCGTGGATGCTTTATCTCATATTGAATCCATAACGGTGCAAGATCTGGCTCAAGATCAATAAAAAAATGAAGAACTAGAGAAACTTCGAGCTAGTGACTCCTCTCTCAAACATAACGTGGTATTAAATTTATCATTAATTTTGTCTCTTTATTTGCTAGTTCATTATCATATTAATTTTTAACTAATACAAATTCTATTAAAAATAAAGTTAATATTTCCTTATATTAATTAAAGATAACAGTTAGTTTCATTTGAAAGTCATTTTAAAGCATCCAATTACTGAAATATTTCAACTTTGTTTTGCTTAACTAAGTTGATAAATTTGCTAAAAGAAGAACTTCACAAAATTATACAAGCCTTTTTTAACAGCAACTGAAGTTTAAATAAGTAAATGTTACCTGTTTGTACTTATGGGGAAATGTATATCTTTCTATTGTCTCTTGATTTGCACCTCGATTCATCTGTGCTAAACGTCGCTGTTCAACAACACGCATGTAATCTTCTAGACGTGCAGCCATGTGGCGGGCCAAAAATGGTAATGGTGTTAATTCAGGTGCAATAACAGGTGGAAAAACCAATTCCGGACTAGGGCTGCCAGCAGCCTGAAAAATATTACACACCTTCCTGTAATTATTATATTCACTGATAAGTCTTTCTATGGAGTAATCAATTGTGTTATATGTATAATTTCTTACACTTAGTCTACTTAATTAATTATTATGCTTTTTGTTATATTAAAACAAATTTCAATGCACCATCTAGATCTTTGAAAACAAGTTTGTAAACCCCTAATTTTAGCTGTACATCCTCACTTCATTTATTATGTGATATATATCAATATTATTTTTTGAAATATATATTTTCAAAAACTATTCAACTATTTAATTCTAAATTACTACTTAGGACAGAAGGCAGTACTTCAAATTTACAGAAGCTGTGGATGTACTGCTTGGTGATATCATTCTTCATTTATTAAAGTTTTATTAAGAGTTTGAATTAAGAGTCAAATTCAAATATCTATTTTATAAAATAATTTTAGCACTCTTAAATAAATTTTACCATAGTTGGAGCTATGCTTATATGAAGGTGGTGCATCCGATGACCTGGCGATTGATAATGGTATAAATGGTGATGATGGACATGTTGATGGGTAGTTTCCCTAAAATAGAACACAAAGCATAGTTATAAATTATAATAATTTAGACACTAAAATTACTTTCAGTTCCTTATATTACATATAATGAAAGAAATCAATATTTCTCAAAGTTTTCTCATGGCTATTGATATTTCCTATCCAATAAATCAACAGTTCGTCCAATCAGCCGGGTATGAAATTTGAGAAATTTATGGAGCTAAAAGTAAACATTATCTCAGACTGGAGTTTCGAGAGAAAGGAACAATTACATATTATGTAATTCACGCCACGTGATTTTGTTGATACTTGGCACCCTAATCATAATTGAACTTTGAGAGAACTGGGCAATCATCGAATTCTATCTTCGTTTTTCTTACATTTTGTTTCCAAGTCGTGGGCTAATATCGCATATTTATTACATTTTGGCACCAAACATGGGGCATAAAGTGTCCTTTAGTTACATTTTGGTACCGCAACTGGGGCTTGGATAATTAAATTGAAGGACACATGGATGCATGTCACAAGCAGCCATGGAGGTGATATAATGAAAGAAATCAATATTTCTTAAAGTTTTCTCATGGCTATTGATATTTCCTATCCAATAAATAAAAGTACCTCAAGTAAGAAGCAAGCATAATAAGAACAGGTTGGTGACATTTATTTTTTTACTTTGACTTCATCGTGCATTTGTATTGGTTTATTTGTGTGCTTTTGGAAACAGCAAACCAAAAAATTTGCAGTTAGGAAGAAAAGGAAAATATGTTTGTGGTTTTGCTTAAGTGTCTTAATGATATGCATGTTAAATTTGATGATTTAAATGTTAAACTAGAGAATCAGTGTGTTAATTTAGAAAATCACAATGTTAAATGTAATGAAAAAATTGATACCAAAAGGAATGATCTTAATGAAATGAAAATAGATTTAAATAAACAAAATGAATGAAAATTTTGATTCTGTAAGGAACAATTTCAATGTTGTTAATTTCACTGTTGTTAATTTCAATTTGGAGGAAATGAATGAAATTTATACTAAAGTAAAGGCAGAATGTAATAAATATGTGCGGCAACAGCTGATTTATGATATTCGATTGAAGCAAGTTACTAATGCAAAAAGATCAGAGGTGCAGAGTAATAAATATAAACAAAGTAGTGCAGATAGATTAAAAAAAGTCTCAGAAATAGTATCTAAAAGTAAAATTACTAAAGTGTAAAGAACTTAGTGAGAAGTATTATAGACCAAGTCCAAAAAAGAAAATTTTTTTGTGTAGAGAAGGAATAATGTCACTCCACACAGAAAAAATATATGTGTGCATGCTATATATAAGCATATAGTTTGTACTAAATTCCATAGACATAGTACAGGATATAAAAAAAATTGTAAGTTTGGAGGTAATGTGATGGATAAAGTAATTAATAATGTGTGCTGTGGCTGTCAGGAGATGGAATTGTGTATCTCAAACAACCGTCATTTGGATTATACAAATAAACAAAACCAAAATGTACATGAGGAATGTTTAAGAAATATGTGGAATGATAAAATATTGGATAAAGACTATGAAATGGGAATGTTGCAAAGTACATGGATACTTATCGAGATAATTTCAAGTTGGCATTCCATGGAATCCAGGAGGAGACAACATTGATTGTATTTCTTGTGGTCATTGTAAGTGTAAATATTGTATCTAACAAGGTTACCAATTTGGTTAAGTTTTATGTTTTATTTACAGTTTCTGTAAAGATTATGGATGCTCCTAATACTGTATTTATTCCTTAATTGATGCTCCTAATACTTCATTCCTTCTACTCTATCCATTCTTCCTCTAAGTAACTATTTATCCATAATAAGACTGTCTATATTTGCCTGGTCAGGAACTTGACCCAGTGGCCAAGATGGTTAAGGCATCTGTGTACTGAGCAGAATATGTGGGTTCGAATCCTGCCTGGGTCAAATATTTTCAGTCTTTCCTTCTTCTTCCATCCTTCTCTCTGCTTTGAACATATGCTTTTCTATGTGCGTAATTCTTCGCCCGAGCATATGAATTCACATAAAGCGCAATCCTCCTATTTCTCCTATTTATTTCTATCCTTCCTCACTATCCAAGTTTGAATGTGAATTAGTTCCTTAATGGATTCTCCTAATATTGTATTTATTCCTTAATGGAAGCTCCTAATACTTCATTCCCTCTACTCTATCCATTCCTCCACTAAAACTATTAATTGTCCACAATAAGACTGTCTATATTTGCCTGGTCAGGAACGTGACCCGGTGGCCGAGATGGTTAAGGCGTCTGTGTACTAAGCAGAATACGTGGGTTCAAGTCACGCCTGGGTCAAATATTTTCAGTCTTTCCTTATTCTTCCATCCTTCTCTCTGCTTTGAACATATGCTTTTCTATGTGCGTAATTCTTTGCCTAAACATATGAATTCACATAAAGTGTAATCCCCCTATTTCTCCTATTTATTTCTATCCTCCTCACTATCCAAGTTTGAATGTGTGTGTGTTTTCAATAAGCTCTTACAATTTTACACCTGAAGCAAGAGGTTGCCGAAACATTATGCAATATTTATTTAATCACATAATTTTGTCTGTTTATTGGTTATTTCATTAACTATATGTTACTTTTTAGAAAAATAATGATAATGATTTTATTACATTTGTCTTGCTTTTGTTGACTAATAAGCTTCACAAACAGAAATAACAAATATTTCAAACAGTCTAAAAAGTATTTATATGAAATGAATCATTGATCGAAGCAAATACCTTACATAGAAACTCAAAATAAAAGCAGAGTTAAGCAATATAACTTACATTCCCATTCCTGGAGGTGAGCTAACAACAATTTCAGTTTGTATATCTGGCACCATGGAAGCTGAGGGTGGAACAATGCCACCAGATGAAATGATATCAACTTCAGGAGTCCAGCCAGGAGGGCCCTAAAATGAATTCAAATTGTATATTTTTTTTTAAGTATACTACATATTCTAGCATATAATTATATATTATTTCAAACCATATTTATATATTAGCAAGTGAGTTTATACAGTTGACAATTTGTAATGAGAAATAATTTTATGAAACTAAGATTTAAACCTGTGTAAATAATCGTAAGCAGAATACAACATATTACAGGAATAAACTTATTGGGTACCAATCATTGCCACCTTATGGCTCTTGGAGAAACATCTCTGCTGGGGTCACTGTTCTCTTTCAACATGTCCTGACTATGACATACTTTCAATATAATGGCACATGTAAAACAAGGTCAGTAACCATTAAACAGTCTCCAAAGGCTTATCTTAACAACTCAAATAATTTATTGTCATATTAATCCTAAAATTCATTTTTTTGATGTAAGTAATAATTGTTCAAGAGAAATGTCTTATATAACTTGTTATACCTCTGTATAAATATATACACTTAAAATAAAAAGCAACAACACCTACTGCACAATTATTGTACTTAGTCACAAAATCTACTACTAGTTGCACAAATGTATGATAAAATTACAGTTTTAACATGCGACTTAGAGGGAATGACCCCAAATAATCAAATTTATTGATCATCAAAAAAAAAGTATCTAGTTGATTTTTTAATGTTAGGCACCAATCAAAAATGTTCACTTTTTAATTAATTGATAATCTTAAATAGCATATTTATTTGTGTATGCTGCACCATTGTCTAAAACGTTCCCTCCTATTTTCTAATCATCTTTATGAGAAAAAACTATATTCTTCGAAGTAAAGTATCATTTTCTCCAAAATTAATTTTAATTTCAAACAATTTATTGTACAAATAATGTATAAAACAAAAATGTATTGCAGGTCTATACTGTAATATAAAATAATAACTCAATGTATTACAAATACTTATATATATTTTGAAATTAAATTATAAAATTTCTGTGCTAAAAGTATATTAATTAGGCAATCAAACAGCCAAATAAGTGCTAAATAATGGCATATACCACAAATGTATTTTGTCTTCATCTCCTGGTTTGTGTGGTGTTTCATTCTGACAGCTCTTGCATTTTTGTTAATCTCGTAACAAAAGCAACAAGGATTGCAAAAACATTGTGTGGTATATATTTAGTACTTATTTTTGTGTTATTTTGCTGTTTATTTATATCTAATTAGTATACTTATATATTTTATTCACCACTGTTTATTTCTGAGGAGCTTACAGCGGAATCATTGGAGGAAATGAAATATTCACTACCACCATTGGCATTTGATATGCAACATTTTTTTAAAGCTCTGGAATTGAACCTCATGTTGATATAATCCACTCGCAGATGAGGGAATGTGCCAGTTTCTTTTTTAAATGTCCAGTTAATAGATGTGCCTACAGGCTGCAGTAAAGCCATACAACCACCACAAATTGCAACACTATTTCACATGGCCACGGAATCTGTCAAGAACTAAATTATTTAAACAAAAAATGGGTCAAGCTAGTTTTACCCACATCCATATTACCCAATCCACAATGAACAATTAATCCATCCAGTGTTTTGCTTGAGTTCTCACTATAATATCATACAGAAAGTTCATACCTTTTGGTATAGATTTTGGCTTGTAAACAGTGGAAGTTTCCTGCCACTGCTAATATTTCCAGAAACACTGTGCAATGATGTTTCTCAATGCAGTTTGTCATAATGGGTACAGCTTATTATACTTTTTTTATTCTCAGTAAAATTGAGTAACAAGTCAAAAAAAATTGAAGTTTGATCAGAATTGCCCATTTTTTCCATAAAATGAAACTTGCCATACTCATGTAACACACCAATTGCATCATTTTCTCTTTGTAGGCTTCTGGAAAATGTTGAATTATTGTAGCTTTCCAATAAAATGACAGTCCCCCATCTATTCTTATATTCAAATTTCAAATCTTTTCAGTCGATTACAAGCTGAATAGTTATGAATTTTTGAAATCAGGTAATTCTTTTTTTAAAACAACCTGTATTTGAAATATGCATAAAAAAGGTGCACAGCATACACGAGTAAATACTGTAAATAAATAAAAATTGATAAGTGAAACACCTACAGTATAGACTATTAGAAAAATTTGTAAATAGATATTGGCTTACCACTGACGGTGGTGGAATCATAGCCGAAGGTCCAGGAGTTGGAACAACTTCTGGCCTACTGTACACTGTAGGCTGTTGAGGGGTGGGCAAGGGTGGTTGATGATGACTGTGGCGGTGTCCGTGTGTATGGGAAATATGATGGTGGTGGTGAGAATGTGGATGTGGATGAGGATGAGGATGTGGATGGGAATGATTATGTGAAACTTGAGCTGGTGAATGATGGCCATTATGCAAAGGTCTATAAGTCTGTTGAGGGCCCATCCGCTGATAGACATGATATGCACTGTCACGGGGCCTGTCATAAATGAGAAATTATTTTTAATGAACAGTGACTGTATTAAAATACAAAACAAATATTAAATTTATAATACATTTAACAATAATTAACTACATTAAAATGTTTGGGATATAATGACATGACAAAATAATATTAAAAATTTCAAACTCTTTTAGCAATGCTTTGAACCATTTTGTAAAATCAGAAGCAACAAATTCCCGGTTTCTTTCAACAATTTCTTCTCCTTTTTTCATGAATGAAGTTGTATTTGCAACCTTAAATTAGAAATAAACAAATGAGTATTAAAATTTTATAAAAAGTTTATTTCAAATGTAAACAAGATTATAACTTCCATTTCAAATAATAAGATGAACTTGTAACTATATCACAATCATGTGAATGTGAATATCTGCCTATGAAATATTCTTTTATGCATTTAAATTAAATTGATAATTTCAACTTTCATATGTAAATTTTGTATCACCCAAATACATAACAACAAATAGTACCCTATTTTCCTGTTATCACAGACCGAACTCCATGAGCAAATTTCCATATAGTTCAACGGACAGAAATAGCATCCTTTCTGCTTAATATTAAACACCAATATTGCATAATATTTTGTGTGAAATACAAGTAAATTTTATGACTTACCTATGCATGTGCAAAGAATGTTGCCGTCTCTGCATTTCTTGGATTCGCTGTTGTGTGTGCCACAACCTCTCATGTACAGGATATATTCGTGGTTGTGGGGGAGCTGTAGCTCCAGGTAAAGTTGAAAAATATGGAAAGCCAGTATTTCCATGAAGTTGAGAAGATGATGCATACTGGAATGGAGACAGTCTGTACTGTTGAGAGTCTGAAACAAATTATTAATAATCAAGAAAAATGTTAAAATTTAAAATGTACACTATAAGAAACTACTTATCATAATGGAAACAATGCAAACTGCTGTATTTTACTGATGGAAGAGCATAGGCTTTCCCAGTGAATCTTCTGCTTAATACTTTCTCCAGTTTCCAAATGGGTCCAGGATTTGTTCCGCAACATTTAAATGGTTAGTTGCACCATCTTACTATCCTTCATTTAATTAACCAAACAACAAATTGTTAAACTTGTGATAAGCAAATAATTATTTGTAATAGCTGTTGGAATATATTTTCATATTGTAAGAACTTGCACTACAATTGACAACTTCTGCCCAACATATAATTTTTTTAAATTTCTTATTTTCATGGTATCTCTCAGTGGGACAGTGGAATTAGTGATTCACTAATACAATAATATGAATAAAACTGTGGGTACACATGTTAATATCATGAAAATTTTCTGATCAAGACCAATATGAAAGAGATACTAATATCATATTTACAACTAAAACTACTAAAAATATTGCTTTATGTTTTTCGAATAAGCATCAAGTTTAAGAGTCACAAATTTAAGAATAAATTTTCTGGACAAATAATTAAGGAGGTTTCAAATAGAAATAGATGGGAATTAGGATATCCACAAACAAAGAAACGATGTATTAATTGAGCAATACATTTTCTGTATTAAACATGTTTCCCAATTTTTGAAGCTACCCTTATGATTTTAATATTGAATTATCTTAGTCAACCTCAAACTGATACAGAGACCTAATTACTCACACCCCACCTGTGATAATGAATTTATTTCTTATGATTCATGAATACTACAATGGAAGCTTTGATAATAAGAATCAGTAAGGCATCATGAATAAACTAGCAACATGTGTGGTTTTAATAAAATGTAGTTTTTAAGAACACACAAATGTCAGCACAAAAGAGATTCTGGAGAAAATACAAAATCTAAATAAGAAATTATTTCAGTTTATTTCTTCTCAGCAACTCAAGAGTAATGAGAATAATAATAAAAATAAACCTTGGTCATATAATAAATGACAGGACTTAATAATTATGACAAATTAAAAATTATACTGACCTAAATAATAAGGATTAGTTGTGTTTGTTGGACAGCTGTGAGTACCTCCATTATGTGAATGGGACTGACCCCATGGATTGCTATAGACATTACTGCAATGATTTTGTTGCTGCTGCTGCTGCTGTGCTTGATGTTGCTGCTGATTATCTGGTGTGCTGTTGTTTGGCATTACAGCTATATCATTAGCATTACACTGAAAACGGCAAGAAGGAAGCCTCAGTCTGATCAATGGAGGAGGAACAGATCGAGCAGGAGGGCTATATGGTATGAAACGTCCAGGAGGAGGTGGTGGTGGGGTGGGTGCTAATGTAACTGCTGGTGTAATTCTTGGTGCTGTTGCCTGACAAGCAGGTCTTCCTGTACCAGAATTGTAAAGTTCTTCATCAGATTCCTGAGTTAAATCCACGACTGTTACAGAATGCTGTGAATTAAAGCCAAAATACAAGAGTAAGTTACAGAGGAATGCACTAAAATGAAGTATTGATAATATGCCTTAAATTATAAATTATCTACAACATAATAAAAATTAAAAACTATAAATATAACCAGAATTGATTACATAAATTCAGTGTATTTGTGGGAAATATGGGTCAACATACAAGTAGAATAAGAAAATTGGTGAAGAGATGTCCCATGACAACAGTTTGCAGACATATTCATACAGAACAGAAGTCATAAAAAGCAAACACTTAAAAATATGATAATTTAATTACATAAAAACATTCTAGAAAATGGTAAGCTAATGTCAGTAGTTTTACTAATTAAATAATGCATACAAGCTGCTAGAAAATTGTTAAACTCAAATACCTAACAATATGAATTCACACTTTTTCTTCAATAACAATAGAAAAGATCTTATTCGATGAGGAAGTAACAGAGGATATTAACTTAGCAATCAAACATATAACAACAACAAAATAAATGGATGAAAAAGTATAGAAAAGTAAATACAAGAAAGTAACAGTTATGTGCACCAATTCCTTAAAACTGATTGTCTTATATTAAAGTATAAACTTTTTCTAAGTAACAAAGAGATTACTGTGTGTGGATAGATAATTTGAAATCATTCATGTGAGAATAATAAATAGACACAATAGCTGCTAAATTAATTTTGTATGTGTATTTACATATGTCTTTTCAGTTATGCACTATATCACCCCAAGCAAAAATTTAAACAAGGATAACTATGTAATATATTAATACTACAACAACGGAGATAGTATTACCAATAATTTGTAGCAAATGTCCTGAAATACATTATTTATAATTCTGTATACATATATTCCAATAGTGTCTAATTTTTTAAAAGTAGAATAATTTAGCACAAAGGTTACACATATTTTTAACACAATATATTTTTCTTTCATACGTATTTTAAATAAAGTTAATTTTATAAAACTAAGCCACAGAAAATGGCACTGTTGCATGTGGTGAAGAGCAGAAAGGAGGCATTTTGTTGAGGTTTAAAGGTAGTGCATGTGGGTGAAATGAAATACTGCACATTTTTCTCATTCAAGACACACATTTTGTACCAAGCTGTGCTGAGCACAGAGATAGTCAGCTGGCTGCATTACCACAAATGTACCACAATATGGGCAGTTGAAGTTCAAGCAGAAATTCACACTGTTGAAATATAATTATTACTTAAGAAAATAAAATCTTTGTAAATTTATTTATGCACTGCATATGCACCAGCCACTATTGCAGATAAAATAGCCCTGCATTGAGAGTTGGTGTCACCATGTCAGATGGGGAACATAGTTCTCAAATTTTCAGAATTTTATTTTGTAATTCATATTTTTTCACTTCATATGAAAATTCACATACTTGGTAGTGTTTTTGGTAAAAAAACAGCCATTTTACTTTTAAAAAAACTATGAAAATTAACCAGTAATGTAGGTAAGATTATAAACTTGATTTGAAGAAACGTGTTTTTGAAACAAATTTAATAAATAAAGCAGAGTGTTTGTTTGTTTGTATATATTTGTATGTTCCTTATACAAATCTACATCGGTGCAGCAAATTTGACAAAATTTCGTACACGTGTTCTTTGCAACCAGAAGGTTATGCATGTCACTGCGTTTAGTTATGACATTCAACTAGGCATTTAACTCCCAGATGCAGGGGTAGAGTGGTGGAAATTTTGAAACATGTAAACACGGCAGATATTTGTGTTGAATAAATATTTTTCTGGGTTAATTATATTGATTGTACTTCTACTGATGTTGTTTGTGTATAATTTCAACCCCTTTCAGCATACGAGGGGAGGACCCTTAGGGGGGATATTGAAGGGTCTTTTCAACCAAGATTCAAGTCAAATCGGGGTTATGGATGTCGCTGAGACTATTTATAACAAACAAGAGAAACACACAGGGGTGGGTGGGAATTCGCAGTGATGAGAGGGTGTTGGCGAGGAAAGAAATTTGATAACCAGCCAGTTTTTGCTTTGGATCAATATAACTGGGAATCTAAAGCATTCATAAAATTTCACTACAGGCTATCTGTGTATAATTTCAACTTCTTTTAGGCATGGGAGTGGAGCACCCTTAAGGGTTTGGGGTGAAGTGGCATTACATGAAATTACGCAAACACATTCGAGTTTGGAGTAGAATCCGAGGTTATATTTAACACTGTTTTTTATTATGACATTTAAGACCCCAAGCAGGGGTGGACGGAGGTTGAAATTTTCTAATATGTTAAGCAGTCGATATTTGTGTCAAATAAATATTTTTCTGGTTCACTGAGATTTATTATATTTCTCTACATGTTCCAAATATTTAATATTAACCTCTTTTGGGATTTGGAGTGGAGCACCCTTAACGGTGGGGGTGGAGTGGATTTATATAAAAATAACACAAACACAATAGATTGGACTCAAATCCAGGATTATGGTTGTCATGTAGTTTAATTATGACATTCAACTAGCAATTAACCTCACAGGGTCGAAGGCTGTCAGGGTTGGAAATGATCAAACATGTTAATCTGCCAATTTTTGTGACGACTAAATATTTTCTGGATCAATGAGATTCACAAAAATTCTCTAATTGTTCTCCGAGTATAATTTCAACACCTTTCGGGCTTAGCAGTAGAGCACCCGTAGGAGTGGGGTGGAGGAGCACTGCATTAAATTAGCGTGAATACAACCGAGATTGGAGTCAAATAAAAGGTTATGGATGTCACCATGTTCAATTATGACATTCAATTGGTCATTGAACCCCCAGGGTTGGGGTGGACGTGGGTGGAATTTTTCTAACACGTTAAACGGTTGATATTTGCATTAAATAATTAATTGTCGAGATGAATGACATTGATGTTGTTTGTAAAATTTAACCCCTTTCGGAATGAGAGGGGGTGACGGTGGAAACATTCAAACATGGTAACACAGCCAATATTTAGACAGACAAACATTTTTAGGGATTGAAGAGATAGATAATGTTTTAATCGATGTTACCTGAGTATAGTTTCAACCTCTTACAGCATGGGAAAGGAACGCTGTTAGGGGTGAGGGTGGACGGGCGTTACAAATGAATAATGCGAATAAAACAGAGATTACAGTCAAATCCAGGGTTTTGGATGTAGCAGAGGTTAATTATGATATTCAATTGGCCATCTAACCCCTAAGGGCAGGGATGGACAGAGCATGAAAATTTTCTAACGGTCGATATTTGCGTGGAATAAATATTTTAATAGGTTAATTAGATTTATAATATTTCCAATCATTGTATGTTTGTAAAATTTCAACCCCTAGCGGCATGAGTAGGAGCACGCTTATGGGTGTGGAGGGGAAATACCGCTAATAAAACCGAAAATCGATTCAAATCGAAGGTAATGAATGTCCCTAATTTATTTATGAAAATCTAAGCAACCCTCGGGGGTGGGCTGAGGGGGAAGTAGTTGGGGGAGGTGAGTGGGGAGTAGAAATTTTAAAATAAGTAAAGCTCTGAATTTTTCATCGAATAAACATATTATGGCAACAATCAGATTATTAAAATTTCACTACACGTTCTCCATGTTTAATTTGAACCCCTTTCGGGATTGGGACTAAGCTAACCTTAGGAGTGGGGGTTAACAGGCGTTAAAATTAAATGATGCAATTAAAACCAAGATAAGAGTCAAATACAGTGTTATTAATGTCGCTTAGTTTAATTGTAACATTTAATTGGTCATTTAACCCCGAGGGGTGCAGGTAGACGGGGTTGGACATGAAATTACGACCGATATTCGAGTTAAATAAATATTTTGCAAAGTTAGTTTTTTTTATAGTATTTCCTCCCACGTTATGTAAGTAAAAATTCAACACCTTGCGGCATGATGGGGGAGCATAATAGGGGTGGGTGGAAAGGGGACTTACAAATAATAATGCGAAAAAACTGAGATTTGAGTCAAATCGAAGGTAAGGGATGTCGCTGAATTTATTTATGACAATCTGGACATTGCGCGGGGAAGGGCTGGGTTGGGATGAGTTGGACGGAGGTGGATGGGGGATAGAAATTGTAAAACATTTTGACCAGCCTTTTTTTGCGACGATTAAATATATTGCGGGATCAATTAGATTAAAAAAATTTCTCTACATTTTCTCCGTGAATAATTTCAACCCCTTTCGGGATTGGGTATGGAACTCCCCTTAAGAGTGGGGGTGGTGTGGAATTACATTATAATGATGCAAAAACAATCGATATTGGAATCGAATCGATGGTAATAGATGTCAATGAGTAGGGGAGGGTTTGCGGGGGTGTAACTTTCCAAACATTTTAAATGGTTGACTTTTGTAGGGAATAAATATTTGTCGAGGACAATGTAATTGATAATATTTCTACCGATTTTGTTTATAATTTCAACCCCTTAAGGCACGTGAATTATTACACTTAGGGGTGGGGGTTGAGGGGCGTTACAAGAAAATAACATGAATAAATTGCAGATTGGAGTCAAATTCAAGTTATGGATATCACTGAGATTATTTATGACAACCTGCGGAACGTGAGGGTGTGGCCGGGGTTGGGAGGGGCTGGGCGGGGGTATAAATTTTCATATATTTCAAATGGACGATATTTGCGTGAAATAAATATTTGACGCTGTCAGTGTCATTGATAATATTTCTACCAATTTTTTTGTGTATAATTTCAACCCCTGTGATGGGAGCAAAATTAGCAGGAGGGGTGGAGGTGCATTAAAAATAACGCTAAAACAACCAAGACTCGAATCAATTCAGAGACTATGAATGTCACTGAGTCTAATCGTGACAATCTGGGTAACGCGACGGGTTTGGGAGGTGGTGGTCAGGGAAATTTCCAGAAAATGTAATTGGCCGATTTTTTTGTGGAATAAATACTTTTTGACTATCGCACATTTGTAGGGGTGGTCATCTTCTAACATGTAAAAATTGCTGTAAAAAAGTCAATGACTTCAACCCACTTCGGCATGCGAGGTGAACACATTTGGGGATAGTGTTCGAGGAGTGTTACATAAAAATAGCGCAAAAGCAACCGAAATTGGAGTCATATCGGCGGTTATGGTTAAATAACATCTCGTGCAAAACCGGGCACCCAGCTAGTAACTAATAAAGCAAACAATTTAATAACCAAGTTTGAATTCATTTTAGCATTTTTGTGTACATTTTTCAGTTTATATTAGCCATTAAGTATTTATTTTTTATTACTAGAATAATTTATGAGATAATCCAACATCATCAGCTTCCTTATCTTGAGAATTTAAGCAACTCTCAAATTACTCTCATAAGTTATTCAATTTTAAGTAGTTTGTTCCTGCACGATACAGTTTTTTTTACAGGTTTCAGTATGTAGCCCTTTGATAAAATTACCTTTCTGTTGTTATACAGTTACAACACAGTTTTTAAACTGATTATTGTTTTTAAAAGGTGCACAACATACCTTATGAAAAAATTTAAACTTATACAAAAACATACTTGCTGAAGATAAATAGTATGTATCTCATGACTTGATACTGTATTCTGTTATAAAAATGTTTTCAACAGCTCATATGGGTATTTTCACGACATTAATGATAATTGCCATGAGTAACTTTCCCCCCCCCCCCCCCCCACTGCACTTCACCATTTTTCCAACATTCAAAAAATACTTATACTTCTCAATATATCATTTATACAAACAATAAACTAATATTGCACACACTTTGTTGTTAACTAATTAGTTACACTACAATAAAATCCGTCAAGGTTTAGTATAAAAGTAAATAATTTTTTTAAAAAATGTTAAACATGTTACATTGGCAACAACCTGTGACTTATTGACCAGTGAATGCCAGGTGCACTTGTTTAGACATGCCTAAGCAATTGAAGCCCCCAGTTTCCATGGGCTGTAGCTTGACGAGCGTGATGAACAGTTTGTTATTTTACTTGGGGTGACTAGACCTTTCCTGTGAAATGTCAGTAAATGCTTGGAGATCAAAGGTTTATGGATCAACAGAAGACAAGTCTTGTATAGCTGTTCTTATATCCTTGTACACTGTCAAGAGTAACTGCAGTTTAAAGTTAATTATTCGTGGAGTAATGGAGTCTTTGAATCTGATAGATGGTGAACCTGTCATATGTAAAATCCTTTTTGAGTTAGTCACCTGTTTGTGCAGTGTGTCATTCTTACAGAATCTTGTGTTTTTTTATCACCTGATAAAAACAATGAGCAGTGCAGAAACATTGTGTGGTATTTAATTTAGCACTTATTTTTTCTATTAATAGTCTATTTTTTTTTATCTAATTAGTAAATTGAATTTTAATGTACTTTCTATTACTTAGGTTGTTGAAAATAAGGAAATCAAGTTATATGATTTTTAAACCTTAAATAGGTGTAATTTTGAAATAAATGAGTAAATGTGTGTTCTATTTTAAATCTCTTTATAATTTCAAACTGATTTGACTTTTTTTGTTCACATTTTTAAATAATTTTAATACAATTACAAATTTAATTTAATGAATTTTTTAAAAAATGAGAGAGTCAAGTGATTTTCTATTCTTTAAGTAACAAAACATAATAAGGTAAAGAATATATTCATTTTAAGTAAATACTATGATTCAATTGTGGTGAAATTGGCTTTCATTTTAATTTTTCATGTAGTGGCGTATATATTTGGAATGAGATTAAAAAATTTCATTAAAAAGATTTTCATAAAATTATATATTCCTGAACTTTTGCAGGTACTTATTGGTTTAGTTATTTCTTCTCGATTCCTTGCATATTGGTATTAAAAAATTCTTAATAAGATTGTACAGAAAATTAGAAGATATTGTTTACAATTAGATGAAATAACCAAATACAGACAAAATTAAATGATGATATAAATACCCCACAATGTTTCTGGGATCCTTGAGCCTTTCGTCATTTGATTGTAAAGAATAATCAAAAGCTTTTGAGTTTGTCTATTGTAATTATTAAGTTGAGTCACTCCTGGCTCTCATGTTTTCGAATCACCTAACAAAAAGGACAAGGATCCCAGAAATGTTGTGTGGTATTGATATCACTTTATTTTGTCTGTATTTGTCTATTTCATCGAATTATTATATTTTATACAGACATATTATATTCTTAGATATAGTTTAATCTGTATAAAAGTATAAATTATTTTTCCTCCTCAAAATCACCAGAAATTCCAAAAACTTTAACCAGCTGGAAGACCTAATCTGTCCAAGATAAAGAAAAATATTTTATGCCAAGTTTCAGAAATATAATGTGTGGCACAAACATATCTAATTTAATAACAGCAACTCAGGCTGTGAACATCCATATTAATTGTGTATAAACCACAATAAATTTGTTTCAGAATATCAGTTCAACTTCTTATGTTAAGATGTATTAGGTTAGTGCCATGCTTATTAACTTTATGAAAATTGCTGCAAAGAAATTATACTCCAAACATGAGATAAATCTGCAAGTAAACAATAAGAAAACTCTTCCATTTCGGACATCTGCATTGAAATTTGAATAAAACCTGATTCTTTATAAGAATACTAACTCCTAATTTATTTCAATAGATTGGGTAAATTGGAAGAAACCATATCACTCCATAAAAAGCATTGAATTAACTATACATTAACCAAAATATGTTTATATTTCTCTAGGGTAATACTGCATTGTTAGTCACCAAAATCTTGTTCCTTATTAGGTGGCTTTGGTCCATCTAATAGTTGGAAACTGAAAACTAGTTTGTCATCTATGAATTTAAACAAAACTGGGAAGAAAGATGAATATAACTTTGTAAATAAAATTAATAAATGTTGAACTCGTACTTGAAAGATGTCCAATTCAATTAATATATTCATGTAAACACTAGGAGTACCTGTGGAGCAGATGGATTATATTGAACGCTGACAACTTCAATTCCACTATCATCGTCTGTATCATCACTATCACTACTAGATGTTAGCCAATCAAGCTGCAAGTCTGGAGCTGATGGGCCATCTTCAGGCTGCTCACATGAGCGATTCTGTTGTAAACCTGATGGCCCTGTGGGTAAATAATTGATATAAATATTAGTCATAACTTATATAAATTGTTTTCATAAATAAATGATAATAAGCAATAAGTTTCATTGAAAACATTATAAGTTTCATGGAAACTATACAAATTTTAAGAAAAAGTTGACTGTAATACTAAATTAAGTATTCTACACAGTGAATGGAAACCTAAAATATGTTCTTTATTCTTTCCTGTAAAGATTTTCTGAAAATTATGTATGTATGTTAGTTAACATTATTTAGTATTGTTTTAATCATTTTATTTAAGGTCACATTAACAAGGTCGTTAGGCACTGGACCATACATGTTTTAGAATTGAATTATTGAGAAATTACATAGTTTATTATACAACTTCATAACTGTTAATTGTTGTCAAGAAATTGATCATTCCATTTTGATATTCAGATGATCAAGTTTGGATTCTCATCTTATTGCACAGATCACAGATGAGAGGCTGCGCTGTTCGAAAATATGTGGAAGTGCAAAAGTCTGGAGTGACTATATCTGATTCTTGAAAGGACCATTTGGTATCTTCTGGATGGCTTTGAAGGGAGGTCAATGGTGTTGAAGTTATTGAATGATTTGTTGGTGGGGCTGGATGAAAGTAGATGCCGAATTTGATTCCAGAGGAGGGATAGTTTGGGTAGTACCAATTTCCAAACATCCGGAAATGTGTTGGCACAAATAGGAGGGTAGGAAGGAGTGGTGGATTTTGTAACATGTTCAGTGGAGATGTTCCCCTGAATTCCCTGGTGTGCCGGGATCCATGCCAATATTATCTTCTTTCCGGACATATGAAGTTTGTGGATAGTCTCAATTATCATGGTGAGTTCTTGGATGGGTTATTTCATGGCAATGCTTTTTAAAGTAGAGAGGGAGTCCAAGACGATTAGGTGGCCGTTTTGTGGGATGAGGCACAGTGGTCGATAGCCATCTTGATGGCATATGTTTCAGCAGTGAGTATGGAGGGTCATTGATGGAGACGATGGCATAGCTGACTACATCTTTGATCTTAGCTCTGTTAATGTAAATGAGGTTGAAGTTTTTTATCTTGAGGCAAAGCTGTTTGAATTTGTTGTTCTGTTCTTATGGAAAACAATTAGACTTGTTAAACTCTGTAAGTGGTAGGTTGAGTTGCGGATTCTTGGGATGTGCCATGGGGGAAAGACAAGATATTTGCAGGTTTCAACTTTTGGTGGGTTAAGATGTATTATTTGGCACAAAAAGCTAAACTTTGTGTGAAACGGAGTGTTCTCAAGAGGGCCTGTGTTTAGTATTATTGTTGAAACAAATGAGCATTAGTTTAAATGTTTTAAAATTAAGACCGTCTGTAATAATAATTAACGAGGATGGTTAAAGTAAATACTGTATATTGTCTAGAATTAAGTGGGGAATATAAGAATCAAATACAAATTATTTAAAAGACTGAAGTTCACATTACATTTTTATAAAACACAAACATAAATATTAAGACATTCTTTGTTATAAAAGAATATTGTTATCATTTATAAATGGTTGAATCAATAAGTTCAACTGAAGTCTCTTGAGGAACAGGCCCACATTTTAAAATTATACAACTTAGTGTCACAAAGTATCAGACTGAATACAGATTTCTCATTGATTAAAACCACACTAGTTTGTGTGGAACGGAATGATTCAAAGACTACTTCAAAGACATGCTTCCTGACAATATTTCAGTTAGTTGCTTAAATTTAGCCCAGGTTGAAACCCAAAAAGTCCACACACATCATATTCACTGTGAAAACCTTCATTAGCAAATTACTTTTCATACATTCTTCAATTAATCATAGTACATATTTAAATTATGTTCATGAATGTACAAATTTATTTGCAATGAATGGTGAGAGAATAATTATTACCTGGACAAGAATTAGTTGCTGAAGTTTGACATGGAGTTGATTCCTCTGGTTGCTCCATTTTCAAATGTTGAACCAAGCTATCAGGAACAATTTCTGGTGCTGGATCAACATTTGGAAATCTTATTTTATCTGTAGGCAACGACGTACTATCCGCATTCTTTTTACGTGCACCATTATTTGTAGAATGATTGTCACTAATGTTGGATTGAAAACTTGACGAGGGCTCAATATCAGATTTAGAGTGATCACCTTTCTTTGTCTTAAGTTTGGCTGATGCTGCACGATCTTCACGAAGGACTCTTTTCCGACGAGCAGCTTCATAAGTGTCACCTCCTCCACTACTTACAGTACCATCACAGTCCATTCGTGAATCAGGAAACAGACGATGATAATAGGGCACTTGATCTTGGGGCATGGGCGACCAACCCCTCCGATAATATCCATCTGTTGCTGTTCGTCTATGGTATGTGCCATATAAAGAGCTATCTACAACAGGTTCTGTTGGCTGCGGAACCAAAGACACAACATCCACATCATCATGATCACTCTCTGCAAACAGTGGGTCAAATTCCATATCACCTGAATAAAAATGTTAATACTGTTATTATTTTCATATTAAGTAATTCTGTATGTGTGTGTATATATATATATATATATATTGTGGTAACGAATTTAGAATAAATCAAAGCTCCATGATGTGGTGCCAATTAATGTAATAAACAAATTAAGAATTTTATATTAATAAAATGCAAGAATCTTTAAATGAATTGAAATTATTTTTATTAAATAATCCCATGTTACTGTGTCAATTAATGTGGTAATCAAATGTTTAATATTTAAAATTTGTTTAAAACAATTCATTAAAAGAGAACTATGATCTATAGACAGATTTAATAAATGAAAAGATTACTCACAAATTCAATTTTAATTACAAAAAATTTATTACAATTTAAGATAAAGTCAGCTATCTTATCTCTCTTTCCATTTCACCCTCTACACATGTAATACGACTGACTATATTCGCTAGGCCCATGGATCAGATCAGTAGTTCTGTCAGTAGAACAGTTTGCATTTCTTTTTCATATCACTTATTTTAACCATGCCACATTCACATCACCCTTACTTTCTTTATAAAACTGCTTATAATTTCAACTAATATTCTAAAAAACTTGTATCAGCACACACATACATAAAACACCAAATATAACAGACCATGATAAAATATTACATTATTAATGATTTGTGACCACCAATAACAGTGACAATAGTAGATGAGACTGTTTTAACGATGAATAAGGAGGAAAGATCCAACTGGTTGAAAACTAAATTGATCTTTTTACATATTTTTTGTTTATAACAAAAATAAAATGTCTACATAATTCTTCAGGAATGTGAATAATCAACAATCCTTGTTTCTTTCATCAGGTGATTCAAGTAAAGGAAGAGCAATAAGAATGACACACCTCACAAACTGGGTGACGAACTCAAAAGCTTTTGAACCTGGTTTGTGCTGTCTCTCTCCTTGTGTGTTAAGTCACCAGTTTGTGTGATGAGTCATTCTTATTGTTCTTCCTTTATTAAGAACAAAAGCAACTATAATTTCAGAACCATTGGGTGGCATTTATTTAGCACTTATTTTTGTCTGCAATTCAGCTACTTACTTATCTAATTATTTAATATTGTAATTATGATTACAAATGTTAGGCAGGTTGTATTATAAAATTGACTTAAATAATAATACTGATAATTCTCCATAATTATATTTCTTCAGAATATGGTAATATGTAACAATGAATTATTGACATTAGTATTATAAATATGAAGCCAAAATTACTAACACAGTGATATTTTGCCTTCCACAGACAAATGGCATCAATTAGTTCTGTCAAGTAACAACTTGGAGATTTTTAAATCTTTCTTAGTTTATAAATTTTATAAACTCAGAACTAGTTATATAAATTATTCTCAGCAGAGAACACAAATTATTGAAGTTCTCAGATTTGCTACATTTTATATTAATATTATATTTACTTACTCTTAAGAAAAAATATAAAATCATGATATGTTAAACAAGTATAAAATTAAACCTACCACTTATTTGTAGCAACATAAAATTTCAACAGTTTCATTCACCTGATCTGTATTCATCGGAATGGGGTCTATCAACATTAGAAGTGAAAGCAGTGTCAAAAATTTCCGCTAAAGATGTTGGACTACCGACTACCCCTTGTCCAGAGAATGATTTTGTTTGTGATGATTCCCATGGACGATGTTTGGAAGAGGGTGCTGGAGCAGGGGCAGTAACTCTGTCGCCCATGCCCACAGACTCCAATCTATAAACATGAAATATCAAGACTAAAATTTAACATAATTGACAAGAAAATGGTACAAAAAATAAAAAGTTATCTTCAAAACATAAAAATATTGTGAACACATGTTACAGACTCAAAACCAGACAGTATGTTTTAAAATACTTCACTTTTAAATTTCCACATACCATGCATTAATTAATAACATAATTTACATAAAGAGACAGTTCATTTAAATTATTTGTCTACCCTAATTAACTTATATGTTAAAATAAAAAGAATCTCTTATTCATTAATTATTCACAGTTAGCGAAAAGAGATTATAAAATAATTTATATGTAATTATTTAAGAAAAATTATTAGAAAAAAACATTATAACTATGAACAAGCTATCTTTTACTTCAATAACAAACTTGCTTTAAATACTTTATTTTTTAATAAATCCATTCAATACCTTAAAGTCTATATAGGTTAATATTGGTACTTAGCATGAGTGATGATAAAACAATTATAACATGGCCTTACAGTGGAAGTAGTGAATTAAAAATACATTTTCTTACTTGCAAATTCTTGCCTCTTATCAGTGTCATAAATATTATGGTGCATAAATGTCCGAAATGAATCAATAAAATCTTTATAGCACCAATTTCACGGAATTGTAAAATATTTAGGAACTAAAGTCCCAATTTACACCGAATAAACATGGATAAATTTAAAACACCCTGGTTCAGCTTAAAATCTTTATACTTAAGAAACTTCACATGAAGTGAAAATAAAATTTAAGATTTGTCATGACTGGAAAGTTTTATTTTTCTTAGTATTAAGGGTAAAATTTAATCATAGCAACATTTCAAACTTTTAGCTTTGAAATAAATTCATTTTTCAGATAATCATGCAATGATTTAGTTCAAGCTTAGATTAAATTAATTGTTGTGCACATTTTTACATTATATCTATCCAATTAAATTATTAGCACATAAAAAAAATAAACCAAAACACTAATTGGATAATTAACCAACTATTCAGCTCAAGAAATGGCAAAATAAAAATTCCAATTTCATCACTGACATTAACTTCAATTTTGTAGTTTATCATTCTCTGTGTTTCAAACACAATTATTAGGTTTCAACCTGAGTCAATGATTGATTCAACAATGTTTCAACGTCAAGCTCTGTCATAATCATCAGGTGAGGTCTCGTTATTGAAACATTCTTGAATCTAACATGGGTCTGACTTGGAACCCAAGAATAGTATTCCTTCAAAAGTTGGAATCATCATTACTATCTAGTCTAGTAATTCCAAGTATTTAAGCCACTTTCTACCCATCTTTCTATCTATCTATCCCATCCAGTTTAGGACATTAATTGCAATTCACATCATCCTTAGTTGGTTTCATTATATGTATATCAATAATTGGTCCATATATATATATAAAACACTTAGGAAAATGTGATGAGTTCAAATTCCAGTCTGGACCAACGACTGATTTCAGGTAAGTTGGCATCGCTCTCTCTTTTTCCTATCAGTGTTATATATACGTACATATGTGTATATAGACACAATTATTCATATTTCCTGGAGTAAAAATTGGGACAAAAAGGGTTTTGTAGCACCACTTGTGTCTCCAAACCACAGTTACTACTTTCAGACAGACGTAAAAAACATAGATATATCTGCAAAATAATTATTGCACATTTTCATTTGAATGTTGAACTTTATTAAGCGAACAATAACTTTCTGCAAATAATAATGTAGTCTTAGCCCAAGTTCAGCCTCTGATAAAATTAAGAACAATGGTAGATGAATGATATGTTAGAATAATGTAGGCATGTTTTAATAGTGATATTTTACTAATTATTTTTGTATTTCATGCTTGGAAATAATCAGAAGTGGTTTTGCCTTGAATTTTAATTAATAATGGCTAAAAGGGCTTGCAATAATAGAAAAGCTTTCCTGAATGTACCGAAGTAATAAATTCAAACAATAAATCATTAAAAACCAAACTTTAAGAAATGAAGTATCCAGTCATTATTCACAGTCAAATTAATCATAGTTTATACCTAACTTCACAAATTAATAAAAGAAATTGAACTACAAATTACAGTAGATTCTAATTTGGCGGTACACACACAATTGTTAGTCAAATTAAATATAATACTTAAAATATTGAAAGTATATTATGATAGGTCTGAGATAATGGGATGGATATCTGTTTCAATTGAGACTTTCCAAATAAAATGTCCTGTTATGGGCCTTGGGCCCAGATTTAACATGTGACCTTCTTTGCCAATTTTATTACGATTAAACAATAATACGTACATCTTACGTTACATGTATCTTGGCCTCACCGTTCGCGTAGAAATGTTTCGTCTTTTAATAGACCTCACAAGCAGAATACATTCTTTAATCACTTCTCAACCTTTTATTGAGTAAGATGTCACTTGTCAAAATTGTAAATTAGTATGAACATCGAGATTTTCCCGAATTTAATCATTCAGTGAGGAAACTGTCGTCAAAGGAAACTAATACAGTAATTCCTTTAATCATTTCGGAAATATGCTCCATTTTCTCACGAAAACAATTTGCTTACTCACCTACAGACTATGACAATTCGATACCATTACTCGTCAACCACAAGCCCTTGCGATACACATCCCAAGATGGCGCCTAAACAAGTATTTGCAACTGTTGGGACAACAAAATTTGACCCATTTATTTCTACTATTTGCTCTTTAGAAATCCTTCTCGTAAGTGTCTGAACTTCAGCTATTAATGGAAACCCTTAGGACAGTGTTGGTTTGGTTTCAATATAACCTATACGTGTGGTAATAAAATCATCACAACTACAGCTCAACATTTTAAGCATACTAGTTATCAGTGTGCTCGATTATCTTGCACTCCTTTAATGTAGTAATATTATAGAATCACGACGATATCCGTTTAAATCTATCCGTCTAGTAATTTCATTGATAATTATAAACAAAAGACAACTGAATATCGCCTAGTTTGTAAACAAATTATTGAAGTATCAAATATTGATTATATTTTGTTCATATATATATATTTATTTATTTATATTTCTTTCAAAAATTTAATACTGAAAGGGATGTGAACTATATACATAAAATCCTCTTGGTCATAAAACCTTTAATTCCCCCCCCCCCTTCCTAATAGATATAGATACTTCCGAAACAGAATGTTACTTAAAAGAAATTGTCATTTTAACAATTTTAGAGCATATTCATCAAAATTAGCTGTGCAGTATACAATAGTAGATATTTATACACATGTTGGTTTATAAATCAAGTTAAAACATTTGGAATAATGTGAAGATATTTATAATTTACCTAGAAACAATTAAATGAATGGATTCAGTTTCTGAATTCAGATATAGTTTCCTACAAGTTTATCTGCCAAATCAATTTTACATAACTATTACAACTTGTGCTATTGTTTCCCTGTAACTCCTGCTTTTGGTTTAGTTAATTCAGTGGAAGTATAATGTCGGTCAGGGGCAATTGATTAAATTTGTGCCCAGCTGGCACACAGTTCAAATCTTCCTTTCTGACAAAGGGGGCTCAGGTCCTCAAAAATTTGGAACTTTGACCTTAGCCAGTCTGGACCAACTAGTGATTTAAGGTAAGTCGGTATCGCCTCTATTTCCTAACCAAATGTGTTAAAATATATATGTAGAAAGCAATTAAGGATAAAGTGACGTCAAATTAATTAACTCATTTGCATAGGAAAAAGGGACAGGTAGCAGCTGACTTACTTAAAAAAAATCTGGGAAGAATTTTAAAGGGCCTGAGCCTGCTTCTTCAGGACAGAAGGACTTATATTGTGCTGGTTGGCTGCACAGTGTCAAATTCAAATACTTGCAAGTCAGACAGCAAGCATTTAACTACAACAATCAACACCCAAGAAAGCTACCAACTGTCTCAAAGGAAAGGTCACAACTGTGGAAAAATAATGAAATAATACATTTATACATACAAACCTGTACATTACATGAATTTTCTAGATGTTAAAGGTAAAAAGTAAAGTAAGTGAGAGTTTAGGGAAAGGCAGTAGTTCTAAGATGTTTAGGCCTGGCTGGACTGAAGGATATGATAGAAAGAGAGTTCCCAAAGATGGAGTTAAGCACCTGATGAAATTAAGGAGGATCACTGTAAAGAATTGATCAAAATTGTTGGTGTTGTAGCTTTTAACATGAACAGATATTGGAAATTTGGTTGTATACAGTTTGATAGTGTTGTGGTAGTTAACAATTTGTTCAGGAAGAGGTCATTTTGTTTTGCTAATGTAGAAAGCAGGATAAAGTTGGCAATTAATATATAAGCAAACTATTCTGATTTTTGAATTTTTTAGTCATTTATGATTTATTGAATGCAGAGTATAAATTATTACCAATTAAATCTGAAGAGAAATGAAATTTCAAACACATGTTAACCAATAAATTTACTTCCCGCTACCTATAATATAATTTTACGTTCATTTGAAAATTGAGCTCATTTTGAGATAATATGACAATTATGTTGTTGGTTCTTAATAGTTTTAATGTGTTAAATATCATTTCCAGATTTTGAGAAAACTAGGTTTTGAAAGGCTGATTTTGCAGATTGGAAATGGCACAATTATTCCACAGAACAAAAATGATATTGGGATCCAAGTTGAGTGGTTTCGTTTTAAAGACTCATTGTTGGAAAATATTAAAGAAGCAGATTTGGTAATAAGTCATGCTGGTGCTGGAAGCTGTTTAGAAGTTTTAGAACATTTGAAGCCATTAATAGTTGTTATCAATGAGGACTTAATGGATAACCATCAACTTGAGTTAGCAGAACAGTTGTACTCTGATGGACACTTATACTATACAAGATGCAAGGAATTGAACATGACATTACAGACCATGGATACCACAAATTTAAAACCATTTGTAACAGGAAATGCCAATTTGTTTTCAATATACTTGGATAATATTTTTGGAAATAGAAAACTGTAAAGAAATTATGTTTTCCTGGTGTTTTGCATTATTTCAGCCTCAATTATTCATTTTTAAGACTCGTGATAAACCATTGGTATATAAATCCCTGGAAGAGAATTTATGCTCTAGTGGACTAGTTCTTCAAATACTGATATTAAGTCAGCTCTTGCAGTTATTCTATTTATGACTGTGTGACTAGTTAAATGAACCAAATATACATTTCTTTCTACATTTAACATACACCAAGTGTATCCTGCAATATATTTTTCAAATCATAGATATTACCACTAAGTAAACTAATCACGAAACAACTTAATATTTAGATCACCTTATTTTGCATGTATATCTAATTAAACTCTTACACTAACACCTGACTAGCATGTGTGTGCTTTCTGTCTTTAAATGACTCCCCTTATTGAAGGTGCCTGTACTCACATAACAAACGAAATAAAATTACCTGAATTTACTTTGAATAAACCAAATTCTCCCTTCCTGGCCATATTTATAACCTACAAAACATGAGTAAATTAAATAGAAATTTCTATCTGCTTAAAACGTTAAAAATAAATTTGTTTTCATAGGTAGCAGTAGATTCCTAAGTCTTCAATAATTCCAATACGAACATAAAGTTAAAGCACAACCTTCTGAACATTGCCTAACAATCCAGAAGGCAAACCAGTGCATTTTTGTTTGATTGCTGATGAGCTTTTGGTTTATTGTGGCACATTTTATGCCCAAGTTCTAAAAAACGCCCCATCAAAAAAGTTTTCAATCACATGCAGCGATCGTGATACAGTGGGATTTATTTTATTTATAACTAAGTGGGTGCCCGGCGTTGCCCGAGATGTCAGTTATCCATAGCCCCGAATTGACTCGAATATAGGTAGCACTGCCGATATTTTTATGTAACGTTACTCGACCACTATCCCGAAATGTGTTCACCTCCCATTCCGAACTCATTTACCCAGAAATAGTTTCATTCGACGAATATATCGCCATTTGATCATGTTAGAAAATTTCCACCCCCGCTACTGTTAAACAAAAAATATTTATTCGATGCAAAAATCGTCTGGTTATTAAAAAATATGAGTGTTATTGACCCCGCCAAATATTTATTCGACAGGTTAGTAATTTTGAATTTTTCTACCCCGCCCACCAAACCCTTCGCGTTTCATAGGTTGTCAAAAATATACTTAGCAACATCACTAACCTTGATTTGCCTCGAATCTCGGTTTTATTGTTTACACTTTCCCACCCCAAAGGGGTTAAAATAATACACAAACAAAATCGGTAGAAATTATAGCAACCTAATTCTGAAAAATATTTATTCAATGCAAATATCGGCAGTGTTTATATGTTTCAAAATTTTCACCCCACCCCTGGGGGTTAAATGGCAAATTGAATGTCTTAATTACACTCAGCGACATCCATAACCCTGTATTTGACTCCAATATCGGTTGTTTTCGAGTTATTTTCTTGTATCGCCCATCCACCTCTAAGGGTGATCCTTTCCCATGCTGAATTTATACACACGCAGCCTGTAGAGTTATATAAAGAATCTCATTGTTCCCGAAATATATTTCTTCGACGCAAAAGTCGGCCTGTTAACACGTTTGAAAATTTCTACCCCCGCCCACCTCTACCCAGTCCCTCCCACCACCACCCTACCCCACGCATTACTTAGGTTTTCATAAATGAACTCAGTGACATCCATCAACTTGGATTTGACTGGAATCTCGGTTATTTTCGAATTATTTTGTTGTAACTCCCCTCCACCCCCAGCCCTAAGCGTGCTCCTAACTTATGCCGAAAGGTATTGATTGAAATTATACACAAACAACATCGGTAGAAATACTATCAATGTCAATGACCTATCAGAAATATTTATTCCACACAAACATCAACCGTTTAACATGTTTGAAAATTTATACCCCCGATTGGGGAAGATAATCTGTTAGTTAAATGTCATAATTAAACACAGTGGCAAATATAACCCCGGATTCAACTCCAAACTCGAATGTGTTTGCGTAATTTCATGTAATGCCACTTCACCCAAAACCCTTAAGGGTACTCCTCTCCCATGCCTAAAAGAAGTTGAAATTATACACAGATAGCCTGTAGTGAAATTTTATGAATGCTATTGATCCCGAATGATATTGATTCGACGCAAAAATCGGCGGGTTAGCATGTTTGAAAATTTCTTTTCCGGCCCGCCCCTTCTCATCACCACCAATTTCCACCCCGTGTGTTTCTCAGTTTGTTTTAAATAATCTCAGCGACATCCATATCCCCGATTTGACTCGAATCTCGGTTAATTAGGCGTTAATTATATGAAACGCATCTCCACCCCGACACCTAAGGGTGCTCCCCTCGCATGCCAAAAGGGGTTAAAATTATACACAAACAACATCAGTAGAAATACAATCAATAAAATTAAGCCTGAAAAATATTTATTCAACGCAAACATCTGCCGTGTTTGCATGTTCCAAAATTTTCACCGCCTTCACCCTAGCTACCGGAGGCCAAGTTGAATGTTATAATTAAACTCACTGACATACATAACCTTGGATTTGACTCCAATCTCGGGTTTATTCGCGTAATTTTCCTGTAAATCATCTCCTCACCCGCCCCTAAGGGTGCACCTTTACCATGCTCTAAGGGGTTGAAATTATACTCAGATAACATTGCTAGAAACATTATCAACTCTTTGACCCCTAAAAATATTTATCCGACTCAAATTTCGGTTCTCCCCTCTCACACTGAAAGGGGTTAAAATTTTTCAAACATCGTTAGAAATACTATCAACATCAATGGCACTGGCATTTTTTCAACGCTAATATCGACTATTTAACATGTTTAAAAAATTCCCCACCGTCCATGACGGATTAAACTGGGGGTTAAACGGCCAATTCAATGTCGTAATAAATCTCAGTGACATTCATGAGCCTGGATTCGAGTCCAATCTCGATTGCTTTTGCGTTATTTTTATGCCACTCTACCCAACCCCTAAGGGGAGCTCCCCCAATCCTGAAAATGGTGTAACATAAACACGGGAATCATATAGAGAAATTTTATTAATTTCATTGATCCCGAAATATATTTATTCGACGCAAAAAACATCCGGTCAACATGTTTATAAATTTATAACCCCCGCCCACTTCCGCCCAACTGGTCCCACTCCAGTCATAAATGAACTCAGGGACATATATTACCTTCGATTTGAACCGAATCTTGGTTGTATTAGCGTTATTTAATAGTAACTCCCACCCACCCCTAAGCGTGCTCCCACTTATGTCGCTAGAGGTTGAAATTTTACAAACATTAAATTAGTAGAAATACTATAAAATCTAATTAACCCTTGAATAATATTTATTCTATGTAAATATCGACCGTTTAACATGTTTGAAAATTTCCAACCCCGGTCCACTCCTGCCCTTGGGGGTTAGATGGCCAATTGAACATCATAATTAAACTCTGCGACATTCAAACCCTAGATATGACTGTAATCTTGGTTTCATTCGCGTTATTTATTTGTAAAGTCCGTTCACCCTCACCTTTAAGATTGCTTTTTTCCCATGCGGTGAAGGATTTAAATTATACTCGAAAACATGGGTTGAAACACTTTCTCTTCGAACTCTAAAAATTTTTATCTGCCTAAATATCGGCTGTTTTAGCATTTTTGAATGTTTCCACCCCCTCCCCTAAGTATACTTTCCTCTCATGCCGAAAGGGGTAAATTATACAAACAACATCGATAGATATATATCAATGTCATTGACCTCGACGATTAATTATTTAGCTCTAATATCGACTAATAACATATTAGAAAAATTCCACCGGGGGTCAAATGGCCGATTGAATGTCATATTTAAACTCGGAAACATCCATACTCTTGGATTTTACTCCATTATCGGAGGTATTCGTGTTATTTTATTGTAGTGCTCCTCCAACCACACCCCTAAGGGTGCTCCACTGCTAAGCCCGAAAGGGGTTGAAATTATACTCAAAAATTTTGTGAATCTCAAGGATCCCAAAAAATATTTAGTCGTCGCAAAAATCGGTAGATTAACATGTTTGACAATTTTCAGCCCCGATCCCTGGGAGGTTAATTGCTAATTGAATGTCATAATTAAACTCGGCGTTATACATAACATTGGGTTTTACTTCAATTTTGGTTTTATTCGAGTTATTTTCTTGTAATACCCCTCCTTTCCCATTTGGTAAAAGGTTGAAATTTTATTCACATTCATTGGTACAAACACTATTAATTACTTTCATCCCCGAAAATTTTTATACGACTTAAATATCTGCCGTGTTAGCGTAATTGAAAATTTCCACTCCTAAACACTCCCGCTTGGGAAACTTAAACGGCAACTTGAATATCATAATTAAACTCACTGACAACAGTAACCCTGGATTAGAGTCCAATCTCGATTGTGTTTGCCGTATTTTTACTTAAATCCACTCCACCCCCACCCTAAAGGGTGCTCGACTCCAAGTCCCGAAAGAGGTTAATATTAAATATATGGAACATTTAGAGAAATATAATAAATCTCAGTGACAGAAAAATATTTATTCGACGCAAATATAGATTGCTTAAAATATTTGAAAATTTCAACCCCCGTACACCCCCGCTTGTGGAAGTAAAACTGTAAGTTAAATGTCATAATTAAACACGGGGATAAATATAACCCCGTATTCGACTCCAAACTCGAATGTGTTAGCATTATTTTCATGTAATGCCACTTCACCTTAACCCTTAAGGGGGCACCACTCCCATGCCTGAAAGAGGTTGAAATTATACACAGATGTAGTGAAATTTCATGATTGCTATTGTTCCATAATGATACTGATTCGACGCAATAATCGGCCGGTTAGCATAATTGAAAATATCTTTCTCCGCACACCCTCTTTTCACCGCCAATTCCCATCCACCCCTCTCAGTTTGTCATAAATAGTCTCAGCGTCATACGTAACTCCTATTTGACTCGAATATCGGTTTATTTGCGTCAATTTTATGAAACACACGTCCACCTGCACCCCTAAGGACACTCCCCTCCCATGCGGAAAAATTACACACTATCAACATCAGTATAAATACAATCAATATAATTAACCATGAAAAAAATTTTATTCAACGAAAATATCTGCCGTGTTTGCACGTTTCAAAATTTCCACCCCTCTCACCCTTGCCCCTGCAGGTTAAATGCCAAGTTGAATGCCATAATTAAACTCAGTGACATCCATAACCTTGAATTTGCCTCCAATCTCGGTTGTATTCGCTTTATTTTCCTGTAAAGCATCTCCACCCCCAGACATAAGGGTGTCCTTTTTCCTGGGTGCAAGGGATGAAAATTATATTCAGATTACTTCAGTCAATCTCTTTGACCCCTAAAAATATTTATCCGACTCAAATATCGGTTGGTTTTACATGTTTGAATGGTTTCACCGCCACCCCTAAGCGTTCTCGTCTCTCATGCCGAAAGGGGTTGAAATTTTACAAAAAAACATCGGTAGATATCTCATAAACGTCATTGACCTCAACAATTATTTAATCCACGCAAATATCGACCATTTAACCTGTTAGAAAATTCTACCCCGTGTAGCCCCGCCGCTCGGGGTTAAATGGCGAATTGAATGTCATTATTATACTCAGCTACATGCATAAAACTGGATTTGACTCCAATCTTGATTGTATTAGCGTTATTTTCTTGTAATACGCGTCCACCCCAAACCCTAAGGGTGCTCCGTTCAGATGATGTAAGGGGTTGAAATTATAGTCAGATAACATCGGTAGAAACCCTTCAATCTCTTTGACACCTTAATATATTTACCAGACTCAAATATCAGCTGTTTTAACATGTTTGAATATTTCCACCCCTGTACACCCCCGCTCCTGGGGCTGGTAGACGTGTCTCACCCCGACAATCGCAAAGAACACGTGTACGAAATTTGGTGAAATTTGCTTCACCGGTGTAGATTTGTATAAGGAACATACAAACAAATATATATACATACATACAAACAAACACTCTGCTTAATTTATAGGAAGAAGATTAGATAAGATTATTACCTCCTTCGATTCAATTTGTAATTTTTCTGGCCTTAAATGATGAGTCTCAAAAGTGAAATAAGATGACTAACAGAAAAAAAGTCTGCTCTTTCCTACGGCAACAAAAAGAATTTGATTGTAGCAACAAGGGTTTTTGATATTTGTGTGTGAAAATGCACAAAAATTGATGCGTAAAATTTGAAACTCATATTTAATAGCGTATATCTTGACAACTAATTGAGGTTAATAGCTGATACTTTGGCAGCGTAAAAGAAGTAATGGGTTTTGTTAGTTCACCCAAGCCTAAGTTTCTGGATTGTTTTTGTTGCAAAATTATAAGCAATGATAAATATGCTCGAAATTGATGTGACAGACTATTTGAGCAACTTTGTGAGATAACAGCAATACAACTAAAATTTTTTGAAACTTGGAACTGCAACCTTCGTGTAGAACGTAAAAAGTCCCTGGTTGCAATTTTTCAGGAAGCTAACTGCTACAGTTCCACAACACTAGCACTTGAAACTTCACAATCTGTTCACGCGCACGGTTACATTGCACAGGATACCTTTTTTTCAGGAGGCCCTGGTGTCCCCTCTATAATACTAGTGAAACTTAGATTTTGCACATCACCACTTGAAGATTTATTCAACACTAATACCTAATTCCATAAAAATCTAATGTGGGAGCCAAAAAGATGATTTGGTCACTTGACATGGAATGACCCAATAATTATATTGGGTTCCAGTGAATCATCTAAAGTTTCTGTTCAAACTTAATTTATTCACAAAAGAAATACAGAAAGAAAGAAAAACAAATTTTAATATATATGCAACATAATTAATTTTCTTTACTACTATTCATGTAAACAATTGAATTAATATCTCAGCTATTCTTTACTTTTATATTTATCAAAATACGAGCATGAAATGGAGTGAGACGTAGTTAGGGTTGTCAGCGTCCGAAGACAACTGAATATTTCGCGCCCCCTACTGTTTTCCAAAATGCAATGTATAAGTAATTATTTCTTAATTATATACATATTTTTGAAAAAAAATAACGAAAAGCTGAAGCCGGAGACAACTTACGGCACACTCCGGATTAGGGGTTAAGTCCGGAAGTCGCATGGAAATTTTGGGGGCTCAGTCAAATATCTCTATAAGGCCCAAGGCCAAACGTAACAAAGATGTTAACCGCCACTGTGGCGACGTGATTGGCAAAAATTAGTATCGTCACTCGTCTCCAGGGTAAACTGTCCAATCTGAACGCGTAAGTGACGAAAAGTGTGCCTTGTCATGTGATTCAAATGATAAATCAGAACCATGAGTACAATAAAAGACTTTTCGGTAATCACTTCATGTCCGGCGTTGTTTAGAGGGCACTTGATGCCTAGCTCTGAGAGCGAACCGGAGGTCTCGTATCGTCCAGGTCTTCCTGCTTCAATATCTGGTAAGCCCTGAGGTTATTTCCGGGTGTCGCGACGCCAGTTCTGCAACCAAATCCACCACGGTTTATCCTGATGAGAGGAGTTTCCCTTGCTTCCTGAGTAGCCGGCGATTAATTAGAAGCAATAACGGAGAGTGAACTACCAAATATGCATGAAAGATGTAATCTATTTTTTATATTAAATAATATATATATCTTTGGAAATTCTACTTACTTTTATCCAAAACGCAACAAACTTTTTTTAAGTAGAATTTCCAAAGATATATATATATTATTTTTATTGTTTATTTCCGGTATCGCGCTACAGTAAGTTCGATTTCTAACCAGTGGGGCAGTCAGTAAAAGGTGAGTAACATTATATATATATATATATATATATATAATGTAATGCCAATGAATTAGGCCATTAATTGGTTTTAATAAAATTTAATTGTAGCGGCAGGAGCTTCCAAAGTGACAATGGAGCCGAGCTCTGTTGCTTTGTCGGAAAGTCAAAAATGGCGTATGCGCGCTAAAACTGGAGAGCAGTAAGAGTTAGTTGGTGGCGGGACATTACAGAGGACGGAACGAATAATACTAGAGCAGAGACTAGCCATCGTTAAAGTATTATTAAACAAAGTTGTGAATTTAAGACAAAGTAAAAACATTCACGGAAGTATTACCCCGTAAATATTGTTAACAGTTTTACGTCTATCAGCAGCCAGGAAAGGAGTGCAGTTTTACGTCTGTAGCCAGCCGGAATAGTATAGTTGCAGTTTAAGTCCAAAGCGGTAAAAGACTAACAAATCTACGAATCATAGGATTCGTATAAGGCAAGCAGACATAAGCTAGCAGACAAAAAAGAGGGTCATCCGAGTTCCTAGGAGCCTATCAATTTTGATTTCAGTAGTGTAAAATCTGTGAATCTTAGAATCAGTGTAAAATTTTGCAAAAGTGTATTCCAGAAACCAAAAGGAATGATGGTACCAGCTGGACACTCCGTAAGTAACAAAACCAAAACTAACGATTAATTGTAAACGTAATTGAAGGATAGAGTCAGATTTCGTTCTCTTTTAATTGTCAATCAAGTTAATTTCTTTTCTTCTTAATTTCTTTCTATCGACGTATTGTAAGGTAAATGTGACCTGTTTGTTAATAAGATTTTTAAAATCAATTTGTTGTGTCCATTACCAAACCCAATGAAGGCCCTGAGAAATTAATATTTTAAATTGTAATTGTTCTTGAGTTTTTTCCACAAAATAAATAAATATTTTGTTTGTTAATCTTTTCATTTAATCATTTAATAAAAAAGCCTTCATTTAATCATTACATTTTGACGCTTCACGTGACGTAAACTCTTTAAAATTCTTTAAATAAAATTTAAATAAAGGCTAATTGGTGTTTATTACAATATATATATATATATATATATATATATATTGTAGTGATTGGTAATTAAGACATTGTTCTAATTGAAAAGTTGAATTGTAGAGGACTCATTATTAGTGGATATAGAGCGGACGCCGCAACAAACCGGCAAGGCAAAGAAAACATTGTTGATGAGTCGAGAAGGTTCTACGCGCTCAAAAACTTGCGAGACGAACGAACAGTCAGGAAATATTCAGTCGAGCAGCAGACAGCGAATAGATCAGACGAAAAGTTTTACAGTCGAAAGTCAGAATGAAAGAATGTGGTCCAGTCACAAACATGCTTTCAAATATTAAAAAGTAAAGCAATATTCAGTCGGGAAGGAGACAGAGCAACTAGTGTGTATTCGGTGGTCGAGCGGGGATTCATCATGCTGGCCATAGACAAACCAATGAAGTCCACTGTCAACTAAAGTCACGAGATCCACAAATCCAGGTTGCAGTAAAGCATCGAGAACCAACCAATTTGTGTTAAACCAACTAACAAACTACAACAATTAGAGCCTGTGAACATTTAGAGTCTGTGAGAACTTAGAATCAGTGATGTCCCCAAAATTGTGCACGAAAAACTAAAAATGAGACCTGGGCAGCCGTAAGTAGAGAAAAACTTTAAAATCATTTGTAAACTGTGTTTAAAAGATAAAAGTCAGATCGTTTTTTAATTATTTAATTATCGATAAAATGAGATCGTTAATTCTTGATAAAATTAAAATTGTTTAAATTTAATCTTTAGTATTATTTCTTCCGCAACAAATTTCGTCTATGTTCAGACGCATTGATTTCCATAAAAAGGAAATGTAATTTTGATTATATAAATTCTGCCATTTATCAAACCCAGTTCAAGACCCTGAGATCCCAAATATTTTGAGTATTTTATACATATTTTAAAATGGTTAATAAATCTTGTTTAATAGTTTTCATTTAAGTTCTTTCATTTAGAAAAGCGCACAGTTTATATTTTAATTATTACAATATATATATATATATATATATATATATATATATATTGTAATGATTTGGCTTTTTATTACTTAATATTAAAAAAATAAACTTTATTACATTGAAACTACCAAAATACTAAAATACATTAAAAAAAATATTGTTGGGCGCCAGCAGATATACATAGGTCTGCATAAAATTAAAATTAGCTCCGGCTTGATTAAAAAGTTCTCCTTCTCAACAGGGTAATGTGGGCGGTTCGGTGGCTACTCAAGAACAGAGTCTATCTCCGCACTGTGTAAAAGAATTCCACTTTTGAATGTACTTTACATATATTGTGATGCCTACTTAACTTGTGGCGTCAGCACACGATCTCCTTCTTCGGCCTCCCTGCGATGGACGTCCCTCAAAACCTCCGCGTCTGCGTCTCCCCGTCTCACAGCGTCTGTTCTTGCGTCTCTCTGTCTGCCTCTCCGTCCCCGTCTGCCTCCTCTGCCTGCGTCCCCGTCTCCCAGCGTCTGTCCGTCACTTACCCGGGTTCGGAGTCTTTATATCTACTCCGCCCCCACAAACGATGTAAAAAAAAGGGACGCAAACCCGCGATTTCTTTTGGCCTTACCAGGCAGAAACACGTGCACGCCTAATGTATTCATACTCAGGCCTCCTCAGGCCCGCGGTGGACACAAGGGCGGCCACTTAAGGTCGTCATTCACTACAATATATATATATATATATATATATATATATATATATATTAATTGCTTGTAGTGTATTACAATCTATTATCTGGGGCTGACTCACTGACTCATCTTTCTAGATACTCTCGCCGTCGCATTCCTTTTTGTAATTATATACTATAAGACTGAAATTTTCAACAATAATGTGAACCTTGTAGGAGAGACAGGAAGTGGCTACCTTTGGGGATGCCTTTTCATCTATCCGTTTTTGAACTAAGGTTCCCACAAGCCGAGGCACCTCGGCCTGTTTTGAGAGGTGTATGTTACGGGGTCACAGACCTTGGACATACGGTAAGAGTTGTTCCCTGTTCCCATTGGAACAGTCGGCCAGCTGCCTCCTAAACTGGTCGAGGTACGGATAAGGGAATGCTGCAACCCCTCAGCAAACTCTTCTCCCGCTATCGGAAGGGCGTGGGACAAGTACCCAATGCCCGACCTACCTGATGCAGGTTTTTCTAGGGTTTTCCCTGCATTACTTTTAGGCGATTGCCTGGTATGATCCTTATACTATAGCCCTGGGGCCCTAGCTAACCCTTGGCTACCTTCCTCTTGTCTTCCGCATCCCCCCTTTCAAATCCCTTCCTATGTTATTAAAGGGGATTGCCACCATGTGGATTACCCTCATGTAGCCTGTTACCCTAAAAAAATCAACAACAATGTGAGGAATGTATTGCCGATACGTCGGGAAGGCGCGTTGCATCATTTGGCGTCTACCTAGATGCTGCGCCCGGGGACAAACGTGTCCCCCACCCCAAAGAAGAGAATATCATTTCCTCACTCAAAACGCCTTCGTGTTTGTCGCGTAATAGATAAGGTGACAACAGAGTTTAGATACTTTGTTTTTGTGAGTGAACAGGTGTGGGCCCTAATTCTTCCTCCCATTCCAGGAAATTTGTCTTGGTCCTCCGTCCATCTTTTCTTCTCTAGGGCTTGTGGGTCCAGGCGGAGTTTTTGGTCACGTACTTCACTTGATTCGGTCGTTATTGGTCAGAATCCCGTGCTTGACTGCCTTTTGTATTGAAGCAATTACACGCCTGTGAAATTCAAGAACATATTGCTGGTTTTTCTTGAAACCGGACTGTTGACTTGTTCCAAAATTGTTCCTCGTCCACCCGTCGACGCGGATACTCATCACGACTTCCTCTCAAAATCCCTTTAAGCAGCTTGTTCAATCTTCTTCGACTGCTGACTACCAAAAACTGCTCTTCCAACGCCCTTAGACCCCCAAGGTGGACATGCATTGTCTTTCATTGGTCAGGCGAAATTGATCACCTGATCAATTTCTTCAATCGCTTTAACATATTCTCCCGTGTTTCTATATCATCACGACATGGGAGGAGCTAGAAAAGGACGCCAATTCTTGGATATTCCAAATCTGCAGGTGCAGGTGCAGGTAGAATTTGTAGGTATTTAAACTCCAACTGCGGCGCACTAATCCTTTGGGATAATGGACTCCTCCGGTTTTTGACGGCGTCCGCTTTGATTTTTTCCACTTGTTTGGGCAGGTGCTTCTACGACCGGTAGAAAACCCCACCCCGAAACAAAGTACTTTCCTAACGAATTCTGCTGGCTTGAAAATCCCAAATATAAGCTTATTGTTAAGAAAATTTATAAAAACAAAATACGCGTCACATTAATGTATGATTGATTGTATATTTAGCATATTGGCAAACAAATGGCGTATTTTCCATAGACCTCTTCATGTTAGTATCAATATCTGTGACACAATACATGTTGCGTCCACAGAAGAAATGGAATCAACTTTACAGGTAGCGTGCAGCTTATGAATACCCTCTGTAGAGAATAGACAATGAACCCCAGGCTTGAACTACTTCTACTGTGAATGTGCACAACTATTCTGCAATATATTTTAGCTCTCAAGGATATGTCACTTCGAAATACGATGTAATCTGATTTCACTACAACTCAACATTATAAAATTAATTTTTTCTATCCAAACAACATTATTAAGAAGTGTAATAAAATAATAATGTTAAAAATGTCAACAAATGCAACTTAGTAAAATAACAAATCTACCTGCTTGGTTTTTAGTTATTCTCTTTGTTCTATTGAGAGATGTTCCCAGATCGTACTCAACTCAATTTTAACACATTTCTTCACATACTTAGCTTTTCAAATTAGCATCTAAGCTATCTTATACAGCTTAATTGAACAATGTGGCCTCCTTTATACTTTATTTATTACTAATTTATTATCAATGAATTCATCCATCACGACAGACATTTTGTTAACTGTAACGTTTTCAACAGCAAATGGAACAGATATATCGTTGGAGGGAGCCTCAGACAGCAAATAAAGCCTCGTCCTTGTGCGCATGTAGTACTAAACTGTGGATAGTGGTTGAATTGATTAATCAGCAGAAAGACTGCAGCTACACATTTACTCATCAATATATAAATTCAGCTTCTTGAACCGCCTACCAAGTCAGATTATTTCTCCCTTTTTTGGAAGACTGGTTCGCAGAGTGGTGAGTAACTCCGAGGCCTCCCAAAACAATTTATTTACTTCAAACGGAGGCACGACGTACAAAATACGGTTTTTCAGTTGTCCCTCGGTAAAATATTGGGATTATTGAGTAACACCATCACTGGAAACTACTGTTTCTCAATTCCTCACTGTCTGACCAATTTAGTCCAAAATTTTCAAAAAAGTATAATTTCTAGTGTCAAAATATTCAAATCTATTCTGTCCCGTTCTTCTTTTACGTCGTCCAAAATCGCAATCAAAATTCCAAAGTCACAATACGAACCATCCACAACAGTTCTCAAGACAACTATCAAGACTAAATAGAAACCAAAATTCAAATACAATTATTCTAGTCATGTTTGCTACAGGACCTATCTATTCCACCCTCTCTATTTCGAGCTGCTACAATCTGCACGCCTACAATAAAAATAAGTGAATTAATAAAATTTTCTGTCACTCTTTTAGCATGACATAATAAACTACCGTATAAATTTGTCAACCTCAGGGTGCTGCCTGTCAGTGCCATAACGAGGCACCCACCACGAGCGAAACTGGGTTTGCCCCCCCCCCTCCCACCCTGTCCAAAAAAGAAGAAGGATGCCGACCCCCGGCTGAGTGTTGCACGTGCTTTTTATTTTACATGTCCATTCTACTCTACATGAATCAACTCTTTCACATTACGCCAAAAGCTCAGCCAGTCAAGAAAAATCATGTGACGTTGATATGACTTTCTGATTGGCTGAGCAAGTTACGTCGAATATGTTACGCTGCTCATGTGAATGCAGGCTCATACAAGAATGATCTATACCAGTGTTTCCCAACCGGTTTTTTAGCAGGGTGTCCGTATGAATCATATACATATTTTTTTAAATTCCTAAATTAAATTATTCTCTAAAGAAGCCTAATTACAACTTGTGTATCACGATTATTCAACAATAATAATTCTGTGAGAAACAAATTAATTATTTATTTTAGTCTGATATCGCTAAACTTATCCAAATGTAAAGTCAAGACGCCCATTCACGATTTTGTATGAAATTCTGTAGCCGGTGGTTCAAGCGGGGTCGCCCCGGCGGATTCAGGCTAGCTATTATCGTGTAAAAGAGTGTATAAGTACATGATATCTAAGCTATATAAAGGAAAGTCCACTACTCCCAGAAAGTGTAAAGAAGAGGAATACCTGAAGATGACGTCCACAAAGAATATGGAGGCTAGATTGTATTCGAAGGTGATGGCCACGGAGCATAAACCGGATAAAATACATGCCATAATTCTGGACGCTGTTTCAAGTTTAAATACAGATGAGTACCTAATAGGCTTAGCTAATATTATTGACCCCATCAGAATCAAGTCCATCTCTAATAGCCAACTCCAGAATATGCGCATTTCTAACATCTAAGGAGGATGTCGAAAACCTAATAAAAGTTCATAAATCAATAACAATAAAGGGTGAGATGGTAAATAAAAGACCTTCAATGCAAAAATACTGCCGTGTAATCTTGTCAAATGTATGCCCAGTTATCCCTAACGAGATTATTCTGCTAGAACTAGAAAAGCTAAATATAATTCCAGACTCTAAAATATCGGATATTAGAATAAGTACTGGTGACCGAAGATTTTCTCACATTAAAAGTTTCAGAAGACAATTCTTCATTAACCCGGATAAGCTAAATTCCCTTCCGGATTCAATAATGGTGCAATATGAAGAAACTAGCTATAGGGTGTATCTAGCAGCGGAGAACGTTAACTGCTATAATTGTAAAAGTCCCGGCCATATCGCGACAAATTGTCCTAATAGAGATGCAATACTAAAGAATAATCTGACTGCAAATGAAAATTATGACCAAATTCAGTGTAAGAACCCGGCACCCGCAATTCAAATAATGAACCCTCAAAAAACGGACACGGATAATTCACAACTAACAAACAAAAAAATAACTGCATCTACGAGCTCGACAAACCAAGCTGATGAGAACGACTTCGGTAATCCTGAACATAAGACAAGCACTAATCCACCCAAGAAAGCAAAACAAAAGATTCAGGATCAAAAATATAAGACGCTTAGTCAATCATTAGGTCCACTAAAAATATTATATGAAGAAGAAACCAGTGCTCCACCAATCCCTTTGGAACAGTTAAAGACTCTTATACTAAATTCTACGGACTCAAAGAACCCAAGAACCATTATTAGAGATTACCAAATATCCTCTACATCATTCATAAATGTATTGGACTCTTTTTACCCACACTTAAATGATAAAACGGCAAAAAGTAGAATAAAAAGGCTCATAAATTTATTTAAGAAACAAGAGAGTGATACATATTCAGAAGCAGACGCCTCTTCCTAATAAAAACAGACTATGACTACAGTACAGTGGAATTTGCAACAGTCGCAGCTTCAAATAAGTTAATATAATTAATTATCCTATTATTATGATAAATGATTAACAAATGCGAATTGTAAAATGTAAATGTAAGAAACCCACATTTGAAATGTATAATTATTCTTTCAAACTATTCAATTGTATGTATATTATTGGAATCAATGTGAATCGCAGCATACTTACGTAAACAGGCACTATTTGTAATCTATTTATGGGTCGCCCGTGACCAAGTTGTTAACGCTACCATTATAAACCTTCAATTTTTTTAAAAAAAATTTCCTATTGTCACTTCACGCGGAGTTGGCGCTAGACTACAATAGACGACGACTTAGCGCATGACGTATGTCCAATGCTGGACAAACTATTTCCTCACAAGACATAGTAAACAACACTCTCCAGGTAAATTGTCGTTTATATTATTCCAAACTGTAAAGTGTTGACCTATAGAAAGCACAAAACTTACCAAATGCTTATTTCAAATTGAGAAATTTCCTTTTGTATAAGTTAAATCATAGTTGGCGGATTTTCGATTTGCCTCCACTTTGGAAAGCCCCGATCTATACTGTAGTATGTAGACAAGGCGCTACAGTATTTGTTGGTCGTTCCGCGTTTAAAAGATAATCTGTGCATTTTCGTAATTATCTTTACATATTTTCTCCCTTTTGAGGAAAAAAACATACTGGAAAAAAAATATAGTTTTGTTTATATAAACATACTGACTAAGTAAATAGTATAAATAATAATATTAATACAGTCACAAATTTTAATTAAAAATCACTGTTAGGGTAAAAGGCCACCAAAAAACCTTCCGGTGCACAGTTTAAAAAAAAATGAAAGAAGAGAATATTAAAAATATAAAGAAAAATATAACTCTACACCTCTAGTTCACTCAAGATTAACAGCTGGATTAATTCTACTGTAACTCAAGTATTTTAATTTAATTTTGTTTTTATTTTCGGAAATGTTGTTTGCTGTAGTTTGGAGGACCCTTTTGTTTCCCAACTCGAGACGGCGACCTGTCGCGTCTCAGGTAGCCGCACATGGCTATTTTAACCCTGAGATAGCGAAACATCGTGGTACAGTAAATCTTCGGTTCGGCCCATGGGAAAATCCCATGCGGCTAAGAACAACAAAAGCCTGTGACGTTAAGGACGGGAAAACGTTTAGCTCTGGGTTGGGAATAGAGATTTTGGAACAGTTGGCGAACAGAGGTGGCAAGAGTTGGAAGAAGAACGTTGTGGAGAGTGGTTGGAAGGACGTGGAAAGAGTTGGCGAAAGGACGTGGAAAGAGTTGGCAGAAAGAATTAATTCGTAATTACGATCCTATTATTGCCCAACAAATAATAAGAACAAGAACAAGTGATAACAAAAATCAAGTTATTTTTCCCTAAGCTATAATACAAAATGATATAATTAGGAGAAGCCGGGACAAATGAACACCCTCAATTCCATGATTGATTCTGCTATTTCGCGGAGAATTTATTTATTAAGTTCACAGTTGATACTTAATTGTTACGTGTGTGTCTATGGTACCTGCGCCTTTTCTGTGAAAATTTATGAGAAAAAAACCATTTGAAGTCATCTTGATCTAAGGTGAGTTAGTGGTTTTTCTTGTATTATGTCGTAAACAGTAGCGATGCATTTATTTATCCGTATTCAGAGGTTTGAAGGGTTAACTAAAGTTGCTTGTCCATGCTTTCTACCAGTGAAACAAGATGGGGTTGTGTTTCTATAACACAATTTTCGTATTGAGAGAAAATGGGGCAACTTTGGAAAAGGGGAACTGCTGCTGTTCTGACAATATAGGAATTCGTTACTTGAAGGAAAAATGAAAAAGTGAGACAGAACAAAAGCAACTGAACATAAAACGAGGAAGAGGAAAAATATATAGTGGTTCAGCTCCAAACAGGAAGATTCCAGCAATGATGACAATCCAGAATGCATTTATTTGCAACGATAATTTTTTGCGTTCTGTAAGTGGTAAAGGATTGATTATGTGCCATATTTGTATACGCTAGGCACATGTTCAATGTGCTGGAGTGGATGATGATGATTACATTTGTGACCTTTGCAATAGAAAGAAATCCATAGTCCGAAACAAATTACATTTATAAAATGTATGTTATAAAATCCTATTTGAGATAAAAAATAAAGTATTATAAGATCTCTAAAGTATATAAAATTTTATATTTAAACAATTTAAAAGTGGGGGATCATATTGCTCCATCCCCCGGGGCAAAACGGTCCTTTCTGCGGAATTTATTAAAAAATATAATTCGCTTTAAGTACTTGATATTCTCCATAAAATCACAGTACTAGCTATAACCCTACAAAACATATGAGTAACGTTTTTTCAGACTATTGTGATTCTTAAGTATAATATGGGTAAATACACCTTAGGAGGATTATTTTGCCCCAGGCTCCCCCAGAACCAATACAGTTGGTTTTAAAATCTGACAATATTATTTCGAATATTCAAAAAGCAAAATAGTTTTATATTTTAATTGATAGCATACCTGACACTTCTCATCAGAAACAGATAACGTAAATTTTGTGCTATATTAACATTGATCCCAACACGAATAAATGGAGCACTGAAGAAACCTTAAAATACTATCGTGACACATGAAAAAACTGGCTAAGTACTTGCGAATAACCATCGAAATCAAGTTAACATTAAGCGGATTAAATATTAGAAATATAAGGGGAGAATCATTGAGCAATTATGGCGGGTAAATACACAGGGTTATAAGCCAGGATATTACGTTTCAACAAAATGGCGAGGTTTGTTCCATGCACGGTTCACAGCTTTATTTAACAGACGTTCATTTTGCACAAACATCTGTTAAAATGAAATCTTGTTATGAAACAATTCAATTTAGTTTTTTGTAAATTATACTCGAAGATGGGATCTTTTAAAGATCTTAAGGATTTAAGTGACACGAAAGCTAACGCGGTTAAAGCTTTACGAAATAAAATGCCTTTATTAATAGAACTTTTTAAAGACATGTGTGATAAACAAAGCTTTACAAAATCAAATACCTTTAATAATAAATCTTCTTAATGATATATGTGATAGACAAAGACAAGTTACAGTAGACTCTGTAACAAATGCTCGAATGTTTGATAAAATTATTAACAAAATTTAAATTGGTTGCGCTATTAATATTTTGTGATTCAATATTAGTAAATATTCATAAAGTAAATTTTACTTTTACGAGAAAGAAAAATCACAGTAAAAAAATTTGCGAAGATGATAAAAGCTCCATAAAAATTAAATTCAACAATACCGAAATGATTTTATCGATTGGCTTCACAATTCAGCAAAACCTTTAGCTGAAACAACAAATATTGAAACTTACATTCCAAATATGCCTGGTGAGAAAGCTACTGATCATTCGTTTGCCGTGTCTGAAAGTGCATTACTAAAAAAAAATATACGTGAATTTTTAGATGTAATACTGATACAACTCAATGATAGATTCACTACTTTGCAGACGACATCAATTTTTTTAAATAGACACGCTTTAAAAATCATGCCGCTAGATGTTCTTAAACGATGTGCAACAGACCCACCATTCAAATATTAGAAGCTCCAGAATTTTTATGTGAATATATTGTAATACTAATTAAGGAGGCCATTAATTGTTTAAATTAAATTGGATTGTCCAGAGGTACAATTTTCTTAAAGGACAACAAACTCTTTGTATGGCGGTCTTTGTTGTGAGCCGCGCAGTCTGGCTAATATTGTGGACGAGAAAGGAAGCAGAAATTTCAGAGTACGAACAGCGTGGTCCAAACTTAGTAATTCAACTGAGAGACTTATATGTTAATCATTACATTTGTAAAAAGATCTGGACGGAGAGACAAGTTATATAAAAATCTGAAAAGCTGAAACAAAAGGTTTAGCGCTCTGTTCAGATACATACGCGCTCCGAAATAACATTTTCCGCAAAGTGCATTGAAATTTAATACGTCCGACGGTTGATTGGAGTTGCAGATAATGGAGTTCCTGGAGGAATAATCCAAGAAATACAACCGTGTGTTTGGTCAAGTGTAGGGTCTGTGATTAATGGCCTTTTTAGTGAATTGTGTCCCCAAGCTGCCAAAACCAAGTCTGGTACCAGCAGAACATTTGTAAGTACAAACCAAAATAATTAAATTCTGTAAACGGTAATTAAGGGCATAGTCAGATTTCGTTTCTTTTCATTTTGTTAGATTTCGTATTCCGCTCGTTTCAATTTGTTTGAATTGTTAATTCTTTAATTTATTAATCTTGATTGTTCTTACTTATCAAACCCAGTAAAGACCCTGAGAAGAAGAGTTATTAGATTTGATTGTTTGTAAAATATAAAAGATTTTATTTTACCTTGAACGCCACAAATTATAAAATAAAAATTTGTTTGTAAATTTTGATTGAATTCGGCGTGCCAACCTAGGGCAAATCAAACTAAAAACACCTGTTAATATAATCTTTGGCAATTAAAAGTTTTTTAATCTTAATAAATTTTGTTAATTATTATCATGTAATTAACCTTTCTATTTCAATCATTACAATATATAAATATCATGCCACGGAAGTTTTTGAATATTTAGGAGGTATGGACGCTTTTCAAATCTAGCAAAATTATTACGAACCCCTGTTACAAAATACGGCCGGCCTGCTGTGGAGTATTGGCCAGCATCATTGCCTCGCATCACAGAGGTCGCGGGTTCGAATCCCGGCATGGGCATGGATGTTTGTGGTCGTCCTGGTCAGAAAACTGGGGTTAAGGTGTTACTCCTAAATCCAGAATGTGTCATGTAAGATGATAGTCTGGCAGCCGTCTCGGTAGGCCAAGGCCCTTCGGGTCTGTCGAGCCAAGTAGTTAGTTAGTTACAAAATACGTATCCACAGCATTAAGAATTTACATAACGATGCCTGTAACAACAGCTTCCTGCGAACGTTCGATTAGCAAATTAAAAATTGTAAAATCGTACTTTCGTTCTTGTATTGGACAAGAGCCATTAACAAACATGTCCATAATATCAATTGAAAAAGATGTTGCCAAAACATTTTTTTGTTCTCAATTTGCTTTACAATCTGTCCACAAACACTAAGAAAGTTTTTTGAAGTATAGTAATTAATATGCTAGAGGTAGTCATTGAATACTTCTTAAAACAGAAATAAAGTTTAACTTATGTGTAAGTAACATAGCCTAAAATAATGTTTCCGAAGGTTTCAATCTTTTAAGTCGTCGTGGATTGTAATCTTCTTCGAACAGATGCTTAACAAGTTTGTCCGCATTGGCAATGGAATTATTGATTACATTAGATGTACAATCAGATATGATAATTAAATGTGAGAGATTTTTGTTTTGTGGCCTTGATGTAGAAAGGTTTACTGCGTTCCGTACATGTAGAACATTGTCGAATTTTTTGTGTAATTCTATTAAATCTCAGAGTTGATTCAAACCAGGTAAACATGGTTCATTAAGCATAAGTAGTCTATATATACAAGGAATGTTTGTATGAGAATTCAACATTCATCTCTAGAAGCAAATAATGCAATTAAGTATTACAACATTTGATGTATGATTATGATGAGCCATTACCACATTTTCAATAATTGAAGATCTGCAACACTGACGCGTTGATCAATGTTCTTAGCAATTTTGACTGAAATATTTTCAGGATGTTGATGCTTGAGTTGCAGGCTCTACCCCATAATTGTCACTCGTAAGTCCACACTGGTGTATCATTCCAGCAGTTGGGAATGGGAAGTCCAGATAGATCGTTCACTAACTGAGCTATACCTCCGTTAGCTCACCTGGCTACCGATCTAGAGGATAAAGGAAGAATTAAGAACAGAAAATAGGAAAGTCGGTAACGTGAGGGTTCGGGTTCAACTAATTGAACCTATGCGTAGTGGTTGGTGTTTCACTGCACTTCAGTCAAATAAGAGTTGATGAAGAATAAAGAGATTTAACAGTCAAAAATAAAATAAAGAAAGACAAACTGGGATAGCACCAGGAGCCACCGACCCGTCTGTATGTTGGATCACGGCTGCCGTTCCCAAGAAGCTCTGAACAGTTGGAAGACTCCTTCCCCCCCCCCCCCCGATGATTTTAAGTCTCCAATGAGAACTCTTAGCGAAAGGAAGATTTCTACTGCCGTGGGCATCGTTGCACACTGCACCTAAGGTGCTGACTTGCGCTAGACTCGGCTTTCTTACAGCTGCGCCCACGTATGTCCGTTATGCGGAAGAGACGTTATGAGATGGCACATGTAGACTATTATATTACACTGGTTTGATAATGGTTTTCTGCAGGAGGATCTAGTTTTCTATTGACAGTTGTGAATGCCTTCCTAGCAGCCAGTACATGTGAAATTGTAAATTAATCATGGCGATATAATAGATGATTTTTTCAAATGAAAAAACGAGAAAAATTACTTTATAAAATATGCCGAACATTTATCTATTTATGTTATTTTAACATAAACCTTTTATCTTGTCGTCATAGTATACGAATAAAAATTTGTTCTGATTTAGGTTGTTTATTCATACAAATACCTTGAGAATTACTTTATTGTATATACAGGCAACTCATTTTGATCACGTTAATAGCATTAAATACATTTCATTTCGTAAAATTTAACATTAAATTTTTTTGTCATTATTGGGTTACGGGGAAGCGCAAGCCACAGGCGCATCATACACTTCCTTAAGGAACTGCTTCCTTGTAAACTTCAGTCTACGGTCCTCGAGTAATGTGCCAAGAAAATGGCGTAGCCGTACCCATATGGAAAGAAGTATTTTATCGTGCCAAAGACGAGAAAGCCACGCGGTGACTGGAATGCGTAAAAGCTACACTCATCCTGAACGCCTCGCACCTTTAACATTTGGAATTTTCTTATAGCACGCAATCACAAATCCAATAAATACGTCTAATGAACAATATTCCTTTTCAAGAACTTCTTAATTTGACAAGTTTCCAGGTTAGGTACCACTGTAAATACTCATCTTAATTTTCAATGTCGCAAATCAGCCATCTATTTCCTTTCAGGGAGCATAAACTAGAACCGATCGGGCCTTGTCAGTGGCGTAGCGTGGGTTTCTGCCGCCCGGGGCGGATGACAAATTCAATTATCTACAGAAATTCTTAAATTTTGCTGCTCCAAAAAAGTTCCGCAAGGAGAGGTCGCCACCGCCACGCTACATCAGTCACTATAACCTAATCTAATTTACTATATAACAATTCGAGCACAAAATAAAACGCAGTAAATCACCGCAATGCAACTAATTAGCAATGACAGCTTTGACAGTCGCTAGAGACGACTACTCTCATTTAAAGAAAGGAAATTCCCCGGTTCCGTCACAGATTAAATAATAAAAAGTTATGTGCTCAGTTTAATCGGTTCGAATTGTAGGTGCGTTTTTTTATGGTAACAGGCTACATGAGGGTAATCCACATGGTGGCAACTCCCCTTTGGCACAGGAAGGGATTTGAAAGGGGGGATGCAGAAGGTTAGAGGAAGGTAGCCAAGGGTTAACTAGGGCCCCCGGGCTATGGTTTAAGGATCCTACCAGGAAATTCACCTAAAAGTGATGCAAGGAAAACCCTAGAAAAACCTGCATCAGGTAGGTCGGGCATTTGGTACTTGTCCCACGCCCTTCCGATGGCAGGAGAGGGGTTAGCTGTGGGGTCGCAGCTGTCCCCTCGCCGTGCCTTGACCGGTTTAGGAGGCAGCTGGCCGATTATTCCAATAGGAATAGCGGACAACTCTTACCGTATGCCCAAGGACTGCGACCCCGGAACATACACCTCTCAAAATAGGCATGTGGTAACCTTAGTTCAAAAAACCGGAGAGATGTGAAGGCATCCCCAAAGGTAGCCTCCACCAGAGCTCTCCCCGAATTTGTAAGAGCGTCAAATTTATTACAATAAATGGTTGAAATTTTAAGTTTAGATTGCAAGATATGATTATTTATTGTAAAATTTTGCCCCCCCCCCCCCAAAAAGTGCGGTTACCCACTGGGCCTTGTGTCATAATTTCAAATGTCTTCTTTTGTTTACCGTTTATAAGTTTTTAAAAATCATGGCTGCGTGTTGGGCGTGGAGTTGGTTGTAATAGTTCAGTTTTAATTGTTATCAAAAGGGGGGAAATGCTCAATTTCCGAGAGTTTAGAATGCTGCTCAGTAATCTTCAAGCGAATTTCGTGAATTGTTTTCAAGTCCTGGGTATACTGAGGATCGTTTTCTACTTTTCAAAGTCTGTTCTGTAGTTGTGGTTTATTTATTTTGGCCAGTCTCATTTTCTGGTTTTTCGTTGTCGACTCGGTTGCTTTCTTCAATCAACTGAGCATCGGGGTCGTAGTATGTTTTCATGCCCAAAACATGAACATCTTTTGATTTCCTTCGCTAGGAGAGTGGATTAAATTCTTCGTATTTTACACCAGCTGGTTTTCGTAGTACTCGAAATGGCCCAAAGTATCGTTTTAATTGCCTTTCGGAAAGGTCGACATTGCGAACGGAACTGAAGACCCACACGAATTCGTCAAGCTGATACGATACATTCCGGTGTTTGGATCTATCGTAGCCGGCACTTTTCCTGTATTTGCAGGGTACGTAGTGGTGGACACTGTGGTCACTAACCTCCCACCTAACGCATGTGGCCAAGCTGTCTCTAGTGAATATGAGGACGAGAATTGAGCTATTGCCTCCTCTGGACAATTTGGGTGTAACTCCATTGTTATCTAGCACCTTTCCCTGCAAGGTAATCATATTCAGCAGGATTTCTCCTCTTCTGTTTGTCTTCCTGCTTCCCCACTCCATGGCCCACGCGTTAAAGACTCCTGCAGTTATTAACTGCTCCCATCTGTGGCATCAGTCGTCAATTGTTCTACTAGGTTCTCGAATTCCTCAATTTTTTACGTTCGGTGGGGTGTACACGCTATAACGGGAACGTCGATACTTTGCTCTCTCACCGTTTGTCAGTAGGTCCTGCGTTGCTTCACAATGGTTACGAATTATTTGGATTATTCTCATGTCCGATTTCTATTTACACTCTGGGCGGCCGTTCTGTAGGCCGCTAATACATTGCTCCTTGTTTATTTTCCCTCTACAGAAGACGCAAACTGCCTCGTTGGGACAGGTTTTAACAGCATGTGCTTCTTCCCGGCACTTGCAGTAAACGATCGATCTATTTTCCGCTTTGCAATTTCGTGCCTTGTGTCCGTACTTCCAGCATCGATAGCATTCGGTGACAGTTCTTTTCTCTGATGCGACTGTTCAACCATCCTATTCTATTCTTCTCCAATTCCAGAGCTTTTATCGCCAATCCTTAATATAAGCTAACAGCGGTCTTCCGCCATACGCATCGATTTGACAGTTAATGCCGCTTTGTCTTGTCCACCTCCGACTTGGCTCTTATGCGCCTCCCATACATGGTCTTTCGTGGTTAGCATATATCTAGATATTTTAGCTCTATCAGTATTTCCTGCTTCAGAGCCTTTACTTCAACTAAGTTTTTCAGTTTTTGTTTTTTCTACCGTGCGTAGTTTCTGGGCTTATTGTTCCAGTGCTTTCCTCATTTGCAGAAGGAGCTCTCCGATAACTTTCTTCTTGATTCTCGTGATGTGTGAGCCAAAATCTTTAAGTTCTTGGTCGCCTTTCATAAGACGATGTAGGTCCGCAAACGACTTTCTTTGGCCCAACGGTTAAAGCCTCTAGCCTTACACTACCCCAACTTCGTCTTCTGCCTCTCCACTGTCTGCCATGCTGTTTCTTCGCGCCTGCCTGGGGAACTTCTGCATTTACGGTCGTTGGCTCTTTTTCCTCCGAACTGGGCCTGTTTTTTATGACGGTCAAATAATAAAACAGGCCGTGGCCCTTTTGAAAGCACGCAAGGTACGTATGAAAAAAGGGGCCTTTTAATCTTCATGTCATTTTTTCCGTTTTCTGCACCTGTTACGTTTTGTTACGTTGGGTAATTGTCTCCCGTACAATTTCTGTCTCTGATCCGGTAATTGGTCTCATCGCATCGAAACTTGTCTTAATTACATCTGCCATTCATTGGATTTCCATATGTACGTTGTTCTGCCCTACTGTGAATTTGGACAGAGCATTCATGTTCTCTTCTAGCCTTGCGACGGACTTCCTTCTCTTGTCCCCGTCACTACAGGACTCTCCAACGAGTTCAAATTAGTGGCAAGTCGGCTCCGATATCGGCGACACGTAGCCTGGCGAAACTACTCGTCATGACTTCTTTCTCGCTCATTTATATTATTATTCAGGATGAATATCTACCATATGTACAAACCAACATTTATGGTATTCAATACACAAGCAGGCCTTCATGCAGACCCGCATAGCCTCACTTTGCGAAAATATAACCATACACCAGCAAGCTAAGCTACGTACTCGGCGAAAATCGACCCCGAAGGAGCCGATCACGAAGCCGCCGACCTCCGTCTACGAGACTTCGTACCCTCTACCCTTTGAATCCCCCCTTTCAAATCCCTTCCTATGCTATTAAAGGGGAGTTGCCACTATGTGGATTACCCTCATGTAGCCTGTTACCCTAAAAAAAAGACAACAATAACAAGAATAATAAACCAAAATATAATAGAAAAATGAATTTGTGTAGAAGGGGGCCAAGCAGCCGAAACCGGTCGTCAGAAAGATGCTATCAGCAACAATTTCTCTGTCCTGGAGACGGCTGTCTTGCCCTAAGAAGGACCAGAGAGGAGTAAGGCTGCCACCAAGGGTATTAGTATCCCGCCCATTGTCGTCAAAGTCAATGGGCAATTCCATACTTTTACCCGAGACATCGGGAAATTGTGCCGACACAAGCCTGAAATAAAGCTTGTTTCAGGTGGCGTCAGAATAAAGACGCGGTCATCGGAGGACTACGTCGCCGTGTTCAACGAGGTGTCTGCCCGCAAGATGGAGTAACATACCCACTCCACCCTCAATAAACTGAAGATGGTCGTCCGAGAACTCTCGCTGGAGACCCCGACCGACATCAAGGAGGAACTCCACGAGCTGGCTTTCGACGTGGCGTCGGTGAATCGGCTGTCCCACCCCGAGGACTAAGGAGCCAATGCCCCTATTTCTTCTGGTGGTCCAGAGTAAGTCACAGAATGTGGCTTTGTATCAACTGGATGTGCTTTTTAATCTGCGAATTACGGCGGAGAAGCTCCGGGCAAGCCGGGGACTTCCCCAATGCTTCAACTGCCAGCGATTTGGGAACGTGTCTGGGCACTGCACTCGTCGGCCTGTCTGCGTCCTTTGCGCCGGAGACCACCCGACGAGAGACTGCACTGTCCCAAAGACCGTGCTGAGTTGAAGTGTGGGAACTGCGACCAGTCTGGGCATACCGCCAACTGGAAGGGATGCCCTAATTATAAGTCCTATTCGAAAATATTTCAGGAAAAGAAGAAACCTGCGACAGCGCCGACCAAGAAAGTCAGCGAGAGCATCTCCTTCGCTGACGTCCTCCGAGGAGGAACGCAGAAGCCTGCGGAGCCTAGTGAGGCCCGTCCACTTCCGCCTCCACCAGCAGCCTTCCGGGACCAGGAGCCGGCGCAAACCCCCGCACCGAGGCAGGAGCCACAAGTGACGCTAGCCGGCGTTCACGAATTCACGGCCGATTTCCGCAAGGAAATGCAGGCCATGATCACGCAAGTTACTATGATGGTTACGCAGATGTTTAGCCAGATGTTTCAAGCAATGATGGGGAAACCCACAGCAAACGGAGGACCAACTGCAGGGCCAAATTATGAGTTTTAATATCCGTAAGTTGTGCTTCTGTATGTGGAATGCCAATGGCATATTGAAACAGACTGACGAATTCAGACAGTTCTTAACTAACCACAATATCGACGTTTGTTGTTTCAGAAACGCACTTCAAGCCGGTAGTAACAGTGGTAGTCGCGAACTACCACTGCTACCGCACGGATAGGCCCATCGCTGGAGGAGGAACGGCAATCTACGTCAAGAGGTGCATCCCGCACTATTTCCTTCCGCTGCCACCGACACCGAGCATCGAAGCGACGGGACCCGTACTGCAGCTGCGCGACGGTGAGGTCCTCGTAGTCAGCGCATATCATCCGCCGTCGCATCGGATCACCGCGGACGACGTCAAGAAGCTGCTCGCCCTGCGAAGGAAGGTCATCCTGATGGGTGACCTCAACGCTAAACACACGCAATGGAACTCTCGAGTGTGTAACAGAAGTGGTATCGCGTTAAGGCGTGTTGCCGGGAGAGGAATGCACTTTTGGTCCCCAGAGGAACCAACTCACTACCCGCCCGGCGGACGAGCCCCAGACGTCCTAGACATTGCAGTAACAAAGGGAGTTACAGGTATCTGGGATTGCTATACGTTGCAAGCCCTGTCGTCTGACCACAATCCTGTCTTTTTCAGAATGAAAGCAGATCTCGACCTCATCGAAGCGCCGAGAAACTACAAGAACGTCGACTGGGCGAAATTCAAGAAAGGACTAGCCGACTCCATCGCAGAGGCCCCGGATCCAGAAGACACCGAGTCTGCAGTGGAGTTCATCACGGAGATGACCGTCCACTGTGCCAACGAGACCTCCGCGCCCCGTCAGGCAGAGGACGACCGACCTCCTCGCGAGCATCATGAACCTGATACGGGAGAACCGAGCCAGAAAGTGCTGGCATAACACGCGGGACAAGTCGGCCAAAGCTCTGATGAATCGGCTGGTCAGAGACATGAGAGCTGCGACCCAGCAGCACAGAGATGCGCTCTGGGAAGCACGACTGATGAATCTTAGCGTGTCTGACGGCACTCTCTGGAAGGCCACGGGAACCTACGTAAAGAAGAGGAATCGGATTCCCTACCTAACAGGAGTAAACGGCACGGCGTAGTCACTCCGAAAAGGCAGAAGCGCTCGCAGACGCCTTTTAAGGGAACTTTCGCCCTGTCGAAAACCCAATAGATTTAGCACAGGTCGAGTATGTAAACAATTACTTAAGAAATTATTTTTCCAGGAAACAGGAAGATGATGAAATACCCGAGATTTCAACCGAGGATTCTCCGCAACCTGCCGGCCGACAAAGCGCCGGGATACGACGGGCTCCCCAACGTCCTGCTGAGGAATTTCCCGCCGGAGGCCATAGAGTACGTCCGTAGAATATTCAACGCCCTGCTACACCAGCGGAGATTCCCCTGCGCCTGGAGGCACGCCATCATCTGCGCCGTGCCGAAGCCGGGAAAGGACCGAAGGGAGCTGAGCAACTATCGGCCGATCTCCCTGCTGCCGACGCTCTCGAAAGTCTTCAAGAAGCGGTTTCTGGTAAGACTCCTGGTTGAGCTCCATGATCTGAAACTAATCCCTTCCTTTCAGTTTGGTTTCAGGAAAGGCCACGGCACGACGCAGCAGATCATGAGGGTCGTCGAGAGCCTCTCTTGCCTTGAACAGGGGCCAGCACTGTGGTGCTCCTTGATGTCGCGAAGGCCTTCGATTCCGTCTGGCAGTCGGGGCTTATGTTCAAGTTGGCGCGGTCCTCCGTTCCAAGTTGTTACGTGCGCATCATAGATGCAGATGCGAACCTTCTCAGTAAGGGTGGGCAAGGTTCTTTCATCAAGAAGGAACATCCTGGCTGGCGTACCGCAGGGCAGGGTCCTCGGACCTGTCCTGTACAACGTCTTCACCGCGGACATCCCGAAGCCAGGAACTGGAGCAGTACGCGGACGACACTGCAATCATCACGGCATCGTGGGAAAGCGACTCAACGTAGGCCTAGAGAAGATTCAACGGTGGGCCACCAACTGGAGGGTGAAGATCAACGCGTCGAAGAGCCAGGCGCTGCTGATCACCCGTCGTCGACCGGACAAGCCAGTCCTGCGGCTCTTTGGAGAAGTGATCCCGTGGACCACGAAAGCTAAGTATCTCGGGGTAACCTTAGATACAAGACTGACGTGGATGCACCACGTTAATGATATTTTTTAAAAAGATAATAGCTAGGTTAAATGTCTTACATCCGATCTTTAATTCTAGTTCGAAGCTGTCACCGAGTGGGGCTCTCCATCTACATATCGCTCATCCGACCGATCATGTATGGGCCTGCGCAGCGGAGTCCCACATGGAGAAGATCTTCGCCCTGGAGAGGAAGTGCCTCCAGCGAGCGCTGCATCTCCCGCCACGGACCTCCAACGCCGTAGACTGGGACCAGGCAGGGATGAGCAACCTGTGGGAGCGGATCCTCGAAAACTCCGTAAGGTTTTATGGAAGGGCCCGTGAGTCTAGCAATGAGCTGGTCTCATCGCTAGGGAGATACGACCCCGAAAGAAAGGTAAACAGGAACCGATCTTCCTGTAGGTATCGCCTTTTTATTATTATATTTATCTATTAGATAAACTACGAGCTCCTTTACAGCTCGTGTGTTAATGTGATATATTATTCATATTCGGACTCTTAAGAATCCTATTTTCATATATATACATATATTTATAGTCACAAATATTTATTTTTTTAACCCCCTCCCCTCCGAAAAATTAGAAAGAAGGGAGAGCGTCGGCCGGAAGATGAAACGGAAGGCGAAGAAACACCATCAACAGCAGCGGTATAATTGAGAATGAATGAGTGCGAATCCAATAATTAGGTAGCCGTAAAGGCATGTACAATTGTTATGTATGAATGATTTAATCCAAATAATGACAGAATATTAGTATGTTATAGGCATAATATCTCGTCATCGCGGAGCAGATTCCACGAAGAAGGAACTCCGACAACTTGAAGAGGAGGCTGGACCTCCGGTTAGATGTCACCGCTGCTGATGTGAGGCGGCCCACCTCATAGACAAAAGATTTGGGTAAACGCAAATCATGTCGCAAGGTGAACAGCGAGATCCAACATCAAGACAATGCTCATGGAGTTCGACTCCGAGCTTCTCATTCATAAAGAATTCCTCCCCGAAGGCACCACGTTAATTGCCGCTACGTACATGGAAATTTGGAAAAGTCTGCTGCAACTGACCAATACACCAAACAAGGTGACTGGACCTTACTCTATGACACTGATCGACCAGTCTTTTTGGTGCAGCAGTTCCTGGTCAACCAGGAAGTTTATGTTGGCAGGTCTTATAAATGTGTTTATTACCTTTGCTATGAGACATTAGTTATCTTTGATCAAATCATTTATGTTAGTATAAAATGTTGTCTAATGTAATCATGTCACTGAAAGAAAATAATACCAAATACTACAAAGTTGTTTCACTCAATTACCTTCACTACTGTCCAGTCTTGTCTTGCCCACTTTTTCTTATTCCCCAAACTGAAACCAGCCCTGAAGGGCCACTGGTTTTTGGACAACCAACATAATGTTACAACCCAATCTTAAGACAACTACACCAGAAGTTTCCAGGACTTTTACACCCATTATCAGAAGTGCATTACCATTTGTGATATACAAATTTTCACCAAACTGTCTAATCAAAGGTTGAAGTAAGATTTTACAACACAAGTTTCTGTTATCAGCAGGTGGAATTACATATGTCTGTTACATGTAGTAACTGCCATTGCCATGTTTTCCCATAACAAAATACACCAATATTACATTTTATGGCTTAGAAATATCCATACATGGCACTATAATTCAATAGCCAAAGCCAATCTCGTAATTGTGTTAAGACACTTATGCTCAGAATTTCCTTTACAATAAAATGTTTTCTTCATTAGTCAATTCTTCTCACTATTCTCTTCATCTCAAATTATTAGACAACATAATAGCTCTTTAAAAGGAATCACATCATTGTTAACAAATTTAGTCAACAAACTTGATTCCATATGAGAACCATTTCTCAAAACCTAGGACATATTGTAAACCTGCAACTATGTACAAATGATCCACATTACAATTTGCTTCTTGCTCCTTTATTGAAACTGTAATTGTAGTCTGAACCTCATATTTACACATATAAAATGAATTCAATCCACCAAAACTATTATGCATACTCAAAATTGAATCAACAAACAGAAAACAATAAAAATTCACAGAGTTATTATCATTTGAGCATAATAAATGATATTAAATATTACTTTAATCACTTTATGCACCTTTTAGAAACCAGAAGATAAAAATATAAACCATCTGAAATTGTGGTGTAGCAATTTACAAAGATGACACAACTGGCTACTGTCAACTGGTATGCCCAAGAGCCCAACCTGGGAACTTAATAAAAACCACCATCAAACCATTCAAATAGAGGGAACAAAAATGCACAGGACAGGAGTAAAAAGGCTGTGTAGATTAACTGCAAATAACTACAGATGCACAGTTCATTCTATGACTTAATTAATTGGCATACCAATTAACTGTCATAGCTTGGGTATTTATTGATCTGATCTATGATTTTATTACAAATTTGCTTAACATACACACGTGTCATTGATAACTTATTTTATAATAGATATATATATATAAATGTAAAAAAAACCTAAGTTAAATGTATAACAATAACTAACGATAAAAATAAGCAATTCATAATTACTTGGCTCACTGATCATAACACTACTCAATTATAAAATTGTAATAAAAAACCATTGATTCACCAGTTTAGTCTTAAAACTGTTTACTAACATCTGGATGATAAATGAATACATGTTTATAAATTGATTCGGCATTAATAAATCGATTGCAAAATGGACACTTAACACGTTCTTTATGAACTCGACAATGCCCTGCAGCAGACTGCTGTGTTGCAAACTCTTCCTCACAAACTAAACACTTGTAACCAATATCAGTAGAAGTAATAATGCTTTTGTGTAATGGTGCTTTCTTTTTAAGCATCTCTATAGTATGTATTATAGAACTTTCCAAGTTTCCTGAATTGGATGTAGTTCCAGATGCCTCACCACAAACATGATTTGCAGCAGATGCTGCATCAGTAAAACTAATACCACAACACTGGCTATTAAAATTGGGAATTTTGAAAGAGCAAGCGTGATTTGTTCTTAACTTTTCATTAAAGAATATTTTGTTACAAAAATTACAATGATATGTTTTAGAAAATGAATGAGTGCTAAGATGGGCACTAAAGGACTCATCAGACATGAATTTCTTCCCACAGAGTTTACAATGAAATTTTGCTAGTTTCCCTGTTAAATGTTTTCTTTCATGCCTATATAATCCTGACCTGGATGCAAATTCCTTACTGCAATATGAACATTGACACATTTTTGGAAGACAGTCATTTGAAATTGGTTTTTCTACTGTGTGGCTTTGGAGATGCAAACTCAAAGATGAGGGTTCTCCAAAAACCATTTTACACAGTGGGCAAGGTAATAAAACTTTACCTTTCTCATACATTTTAATAGACGTTGATGGTAAAATATTTCGAGTTTTACAATCACTTAAGTGTAAAACATATTCACCTTTTGTTTTAAATGAACGATTGCATAATCCACAAACTTTAATGTTAACCGGTTTCTTTACTGGTTTAAACCACCGAGAATGTGAAATTTTAACTTTACTATGCCAAGCCATATGAGTCCCTAGATTTGAAGATGTTTTGAATTCTCTATCACATATTTTACATTTATACAATCCAAATTTATGGTCAGTTTTCATATGGTGCCACATTTTCTTAGGATCTGGAAACACTGAATCACAATATTTACAAATACAAACCTCAACTGAATCATTAGGAGCCTTCACTGCCTTAAATCTGGGAATTCTAATTTTCTGACTTGATTTTATGGGTGAAGTGACCTTTTTATCATCATAGGTGGCAGCTTCTTGGTTTCTCTTCGTAAGGTGCAATTCACTTCTAACAGCAATATTCTTAATTGACAATGAATTAAAATTTGGTGTACATAAGAAACCAGGGTTATGGATAATGTTATGTAAACGCAACACCTCAGGGTCTGCAAATATTTTATCGCAAACTGTACAGGTGTGCATATTTTTATCTTTAATATCCACTACTACTTTTAAATGACTTACTTGATGTTTAAGCATATCATTCAAAGTAAAAAAAGCCTTCTTACATTTACAACGATATACTTGGTGGCATCTTGCCTTGTGCTTCCACAACTGTTGCCTGTTTTTCAAATATTTCTGGCAAAATATACACCACTGGAGGTATTGCTGTCGTTTTGCAGATTTTCTTGATGAACTGGAAGGACCACTCTTGTCTGTACTTGCAATGGGAGTTTTAGGGTGCAGTTCCAATTTATTATTGATGTAAGAGTTATTTTCATTTTCTGTATTTTCTTCACACACATCTGACACACCAGAATGCGCAGGCTGTTCATTAGTAACCGAATTATCTTCTACAGTATCATTAAAATTTGTTTCTTCTGTCACCGATTCTAATATACTCGTTTGTGCTATTGAATCTTCTTGTATATTGGTATTGTGAACTCTGAAATGAAGTGCCTAGTTTAGAGTTTTAATGTTCACTATGCACCTAATACAAACATAAACTTTTTATTAAATTATATAATTCTGAATAGTAGACAATTGAAGTCATAGTTAAATTGCATTCATATGTTATTTACGGGAAAAGAGAAGTATTTTAAGTTAAAAGAAATAAAAAATTTCTTTTTTACATATTTCATTATATTTGTTAGGTGGAGAATTTAAAAGATGTAAACAACATGCAATTCCTGAAGGTGTCAAATGGAATTGAATGAAAATTTCAGTAACAAGAATAGAACAACACTGGAATAGCCCTGCAAGGCACCAAAAAAACAAAGAAGTCTGAAAAATCACTATTTTCTTTCTAAGTGGTGTGGAGGATCTTTACCGCAACAGAAGTAGTGGGTCATTCCATATCAAGTGGTACAGTTCTAGAAATGTGCCCCATCTCACCATCACAGATTTTAATGAAACTTTGTGTGCTGTATTCCACATGATCCAAACCAACTTTGGTAAAGTTTTACATTCACCGAGGCAATAGTTTCTGAGCAATGGTTAATTGTTTGACCACATACTGCAGCAATGTATCTTGACAAAATTTCTGGTACTTTGGATTAAAATATTTAGTTAACTACTGAAGCAAAGCTCATTAAATTTAGTGATCCTATACAAATTTTTATGTTCTATTTAATGGTTCTAACACATATATTTGGCTTCCAAAAGTGCTTTCTATAAAAACTCTTAAAGACAGCCAAACAAATAAATGTACTGAAAAAATGTTGATGTTTTAATTTTTATAGCTCAAGAAATAATCAACAGATTCTAATAAAAAAAATTCTGTAGTTTTGTAGTATAACCTTGTTTTTGTGTGTGCAATTTCAGGTTATAGGCTCATTTCGTGAGTTTAGAATTTAAACCTAAATTTTGCAGGTTTGAGTATTTCAACCGGTTATTGGAAAAAAAGAGTAATCTAGAAATATTTTTAAACTAGTTGTATCAGAAAGACCATGTTTAAAACACCCTAAAAATACAAGTTACATTTTTCAACTAAACTAATTATCTGACCAGTGGTTTTCCCAGAGAAACTTATTTCCAATTTGGGGGAGAGTATTACAAGCAACTGGGTGGACTGTTAAAGAGACATGAAATTAGAACTGTTTTTCTTCCATAAACAAATATTAGGAACATGCTGTGCTCATTTAAAGACATCATTGGCCTCAGGAAACCCGGGTATACCAGATTCCATGTTCCTGAGGTTGGAAGTATATTGGTCAAACCTTGCGGACTGTAGAAGAAAGGAGGAATGAAAATCAACAGAATCTACAGCTAAAACAACATTCAAAGTCAGACGTGGCAGAGCATGCACTCCTGACGGGTCACAGAATTGATTTTGGTAAGACTGAGATATTGAACCCGGTTAACAATTTTTGTGGCAGCATCGTGATGGAGGCAGTGGCAATAAGGATGGCCTCATGCAGTTTAATTAACAGGGACACCGGGTTCCATATAGGCAAGGCCAGGGTCCCAGCCATCACAATGCTACACAGGATCCGCACACACAACGTTGAACCGGTACACACGCCAAGAGAAACATAGATACACCGCAGTTGCAAAAGACACAGAGGGAGTGACCAACCCATACCAATCAGAATGACCCCTGCTCAGGGACTACCAAAGAAGACTATATAAATGACTAAACCTGACTCCAACAGCACTTCACCTGAAGAAGATGGCGGTGACAGTCATTGAAACGTTGTGGCAAAATAACGGCAACACCCGGTCAGAATCCTGAGAACACTTCATACATAGTGATCTTGTCACTACCAGCTCAAGAAACCTGAGCTGACAACCTCATCACCATGGAGGTCACACCCGATAGTTGTGCAATACCAGCCACAGATTGGTTTCTTACTTTAGGTTCCCCAGCCTGTAGTCTTTCTGATTTAAAAGCCATTGATTAGGTTGCTTAACCTAGGTTCCCAAGTCCAAGTCCTTATTCTGATTATCTATTTTGTTTGTTGTTCTTATTCTATTTTATTAAATCTTTGGGCAATATTTATTTGAAATGGACACTTCCAATAAGATTAACAAAAGTCTGTCTCCTTTGGGTGAATTGCTATTGAAACTTGTAAAAGTGAGCAGCAGGAATAAGTCTGGCTATACAAAGAAAAAAATTGAATGAGTACAAAATGTGATAATGCACAAAATAAGTTCTGATGCTGGATTATTGACTCAAGAGTTTAGGCCAATCTAGCCAACCCACATAATGCAGTTTGTGTCAAGATTACACGGATTTGATTGAAGAGACGAAGAAAAAATTAGCATGTCAGATGAACAGAAAAGGTGGGACAAGGAAAGCTATAGCATTAGAATTAGGAGTTTCAAAATGTATGGTAAATATAGCTTGAAGAATTATGGAAGAACGTGATATTTGCACCTCACCTAAAAAAAGTTGGCAAATGCCTGCTAAAAAAGTAGCTTATAGAGTACAAGAATTTTATGAGGATGATAAATATGTCCTGCTAAGAATGATTTTATCTCTGTTTGAGTGGATGCATTAAGGTACAAAAACAGAAACTGCTATTATTGAGCAATCTAAAAGAAATGCACATGGCATAACAAAACAAATATGATCCTAAACATTTTGTGAGCTTAGGCCCAAATGGTGTGTAATTGTTCCTGCATTAGGCACTCATTCTGAATGTGTCCACTATACATCACAATGTCAAACTCATGTTGCAAGGTGCAAACATCAAAGACAACATGATGTTTACGGAAATACCCGTTTGTGGCCTTGACTCCAAAGGTTGCCTGCTACAACTGTGCCAAAACTTCACAGGTGAGGAAGCACTAGTGTTTTGCTTGGAGGAAGCATTTAAGGACTAGGATCCAGATGGGTCAATCAAATTTAAGCGGTGGATACACACTGATCGGTAAACATGCAAACTATAAATACATCAACCTGTGTTATCAGAAAAATTATTTCAATATGGAAACACAATGGATTTTTTGGACAAGCCATGGAAAATCACCTTGTGTTGGCATTGGAGGAACCACCAAGTGATTAGCACAAAGAGGTAGCCTTCAAAGGCCCTCTAATGATCCAATACTGACAAGAGATGTTTCATTTCTGTGCCAAGAGCAAACATGGAATTGAATACATTTTTGTTGAAAAAGAAGTAATTGTTGATATCAAACAATTTCAAGAAGAAATATGGCAAGAAAGTAGCACCATAGTTGGAACTAGAGAGCATCATCAGTTTGTGCCACTTGATTCAACCATCATACATGTGAGTTAAGTATCCAATGATACTGCTTACTTCATGGCTAAATCATGCCATGTAGGTTCTGCAGTACCAAGTTTGAAAGTGTCACAACTGCTTCCTGGTTCTTATGTTGCTTGAATCTATGATAAAAGATGGTCGATTGGCAACATTATTGAAATATCAATGGAAGAAATACACAAATAAAATTCCTGCATTCACATGGCCCTGCCGGCTCATTTTACTGGCCAGAAAAACAAGATGTTTGTTGGGTGTCAGAACAACACCTGAATCTGTGTTGCCCGCTCCATCAGTGAAATAACCTGGATGACAATAACAGTTTCCAGAAACAATTTAAATAAATATTGGCCAAAGACTCAATAAAATAGAATAAGAGCAACAAACAAAATAGTCAGAACAAGGACTTCGGCTTGGGAACCAAAAAATAAATTCACTTTAGGATAGAGAACCTAAGTTAAGCAACCCAATGGCTTGTAAACCAGAAATACATCCACTACAGGATTGGGAACCTAAAGTAAGGAACCCACCCATGGCTGGTATTGCACAGATATCGGACGTGACCTCTATGACAACGAGGTTTCTTGAGCTGGTAGTGACAATGTCACCATGGACCAACGCAATAAAGCATTTTCCTCGTAAAACTAAAAAATAACAGCCGTAGCCTTTAGTCTGAAAAGTTAGTCAAACTTCCATACTAATCCACAGCACTACCATAAAAAACTATATAGCTTTTGACCCTTATTTACAAGCATTATTTACTTGCATCTAAAATGCTACTTGTTTTTAGGGGGGTTAGAACACACTTTCTAATAGAACTAGTTTAAAAATATTTCTAGATTACTCTTTTTTGCAATAACCAGTTAAAATACACAGTTTTTAGGATTTTATGAAAAACTGCGAAATTTAGGGTGAAGTTCTTAACTACTGAAGTGAGCTTATAACCTGAAATTGCACACATGAAAACAAGGTTATATTACAAAACTACGTACAAAGTTTTATGAGAATCTGTTGATTATTTCATGAGGTATGAGAATTAAAACATCAACATTTTTTCAGTACATCTATTATTTTTGGCCATCTTTAAGAGTTTTTATAGAAAGCACTTTTGGAAGCCAAGTAACTGCATTAGAACCATTAAATAGAACATAAAAAATTGTATAGGATCACTAAATTGCATGAGCTTTGCTTCAGCAATTCACAAAATATTTTAATCTGAAGAACCAGAAATTTTGTCACTATACTATACATTGCTGCAGTATGGGATCAAACAATTAACAATTGCTCAAGTGAATTAGAAACTTTACCACAGTTAGTTTGGGTCATGGGATACAGCACACAAAGTTTCATTAAAATTCGTGGTGAGGGGGGGAGCACTGTATCACTTTACATGAATTGTCACCACATAATCAATGTCATATCATATAGCTTATAAAATAACATAAAGCTATATTGACCTCACAAATGAGCTTTAAAAACCAGGAATAAACAACATATTGCCATTTGCAAACTTTCAGTAGGACATTACTTGTTGATGTTTATGATTTTATTTTGTGGTGTCTTATGTTACTTATATAACATTTATGATACTTTTCTGTATTGTGTATTTATGTTATGGGTTCTTTATAATATTGATGGAATAAAATGAAAACCAAAATGTATGTATTAATTATTTATGTTAACAAAGGACTTTAAACAAACTCTACAACTGATGATTAAATTTCAATTCATAAACTTCTTTCCTTTACTCAATCATAGTAATATTATTCCAGTAGTTTTGTTATGTATTACTGCAGCGAAGTACAACTATTCAGATAGTTCATACATACTTGCAAGAGCTGCAAAAACAAAGAACTCCATGAAATGTTTATACTTGAACTATTCTCCAATGTAGTTAAATCTGCTTCAAACTACACAAAATTTTACAATCCACAGAATTAAACTTTAGTTTGGTTAGCAGATTTCTAGTTTTAAAGAAGCTCATGTCTTACTTTTCCCATTTAATATGAAATAAATTCAAGTCAAGACTTTATAATCAAAGTACTTACAGTTGAGATGGATCAAAGTCTTCAATCTCATTTTTGACTTCTATTGTCAACAAATTATCAACTGATAATTTTCTTGTTAATGTTGAACTATTGGAAAATTGTGGGTCTGTTAGCATATCAACAGAATCCGTATTTACTGCAGCATCCTACAAGAAATGACACAAAATATATTAATACATTACAGTGTACATTTAAATGTAATTCTTTGTAGTACAATAATTCCATGTGAATAAGAAAGAAAGCCAATTCAGACAAAATAGTGATAATATAAATACCACACAATGTTTCTGGGATCCTTGCTCCTTTCATCAGGTGTAAAGAAGACTAGGGATCAACAACTGCACTTGTCTGCTTTTGAGTTTTGTTGATTGACAAGTGCAGTTGTCACTCTAGGCTATTCTTTGCACCAGACGAATGGGGCAAGGATCCCAGAAACGTGTGTGGTATTTATATTATTACTTTTTTGTCTGAATTGGCTATCTTTCTTATTCATTACTTTCAATCAGATGTAAATTTTTCATTTAAACGTCTGACACTTAGCCTTTAATAGTCTCTTCTATTTCGTTTTATGTTTATATTACGTCTTTTATAAATTATGTTTTGCTTACTTTCAGCTTTAATATTTATTCTAGTTTTAAAACTTTGTTAAAACTCTCAAATAATTCTGTGTGTTTGACCCCCCAACATGCAGATTTCTACAGATTGATTGTGTGTATGGTGCATTGGAAAGTGTTAATAATAATAAAAAATTATCAAGAAGAAAAGTGTGAAATGTGATCTCTTAATGGTACGACGTTTTAGAACAAGAAAGACAACTTTTTAGTTCTTTATGCATTGTTAAAATAGTCTGTGTTGTACAAAATTCTAAGAGTAAGGGATGACTCTTCTGAGTGGGGTCACAGGAGAGTGAAGTGTGCCTATTCATAAAAGAGTGATATATACAACAAGCAAAAAAACAGTTATGAATGTGTGTTCTAGCTGCTTTGACAGAATATATTGATTCAATGATGATGATGATGAATTTTTATCTGCAGAAGATGAATTACATTCCCTGAATCAGTCTGCCATAGAGTTCTGTGTTAGCCCTGTTAAGAAACCATCAGAGAAGTGAAGTTGTGAGCTATATGTATCAAAAAAGCACAGATAAATTACTGAAGTTGTGGGGACTACAGCATATCAAAACTGACCAAAATTTTTAAAATCAATATGCCATCTTAAAGAAATAATGAACCAGAAGGAGCTTGTGCAATTTGCTGGGAATTTATTTCGAACATCAATTCTACAGTTGAATCTTGAGAATCCTATAATGAAAAGGTGCAAGTTCTAACAATTATCCTAGTGTCCCTTTCCAAGGTTCAAATTAACACCATATTCCATCTGCAACAAAATACGTGGTGGACAAAACAAGACATGCAAAGTCTGCAAAAGAAGTATTTGAAAAACCAGATCCCCATTATAGTCATTCTGTGACTGAAGATGACATTCATCTTGCACAGTCATTTTATCTGGAATATAAACGTGATTGTTCTAATCAAAGTGCCAAAAAGACACCATCGCTACCACAGTTTCTGGGAAAAAGTGAAAAGATACATGACATACAGTATTATGGCTGTTTAAATTGACCATGTCTTTGGTGAAAATGGAGCAAGTATTAGTGCTGCTGGTCATGGGAAGGGGCCTTGCAACAAAACAAAGTTGAAGGATTCAGTACCACTCATTGGGAGATCAAAATTTTATGCACTATGACCAAAGTGGGTAGTTCCACACCCACCCAGAGATGTCTGTATATGTGCATATTGTGCAATTTTCATATGTGCATTGGTAACATTGAAGAACTTATTTGAAGGAGTGACTAACTTCGAAAAGTGGTAACAAACCAACCCCTGAAGTAATTGTAAGAAAAACATAACAGAAGTCAAGGCACTATTTTTAATGCTTTGCTGTGATTTTGCTGAGAACTGGTCACAGGAAGTACAAGAGTATCGCTGGAGTAATGATCAGGTTTCAATTTTTTTGTAGAAAAGGTCATTATTTCAGATGGTGCTCCCAGTCACTTCAAAAAACATTACCAGCTGTTTAAATTGACCATGTCTTTGGTGAAAATGGAGCAAGTATTAGTGCTGCTGGTCATGGGAAGGGGCCTTGCAACAAAACAAAGTTGAAGGATTCCGCCAATAAATAAAAGAACGGGCCAAGCAAACTAATATAGCGGCCATATGTCTCGCCTTATACTGCAACAGTGAAAAAGAACAAAATTCCTTCGTCCAACAAAAAACTCAAACGCCATGAGAAAATTCAGATCCACAAAATTAGGATATTTGTTGCCTACGTCTATGATTGAGACTGTTGGATTGCAGAGGTTATAGATATCAATCGTGAGTTAAATGAAATTATTGTAAAATTTTTGGTGCAAAGGTACAGGTGACCAACTTACCTTTAAATCACTTTGGACTTGTAGAGTCTCCTGAGCAGTTCTTTTCAAATAATTACAGTATTCTAAAATTTGTGGATTGTTTGTGTTTACAGGTAATTTACTTTTAAGGAGCTCATTTGATTCTAAACATAGTTGCCTAAACTCATATGTTGTCTCCAACTTAAACAGGCATTTATGGCAAATTGACTTTGGTAAAGGATCCGTTTTGTAAATCTGCAACACAATTTACACACATTATGAACAAAATAAATTTGCGAAAGGCATGTCAATATTATATGAAACAATTTGAGTTATAAAACATAATTCAGGGTACTCTTTTATATATAACAGAAGAAATAAAAATTTAAACCAATTCCATGTCATCATATACGTTGAAGCAGGCTGGAAGACAAGACAATGTATAACAATAATGGGAGTTTCAAAGAGAAATACTTACATAAAACTTTTATCACATTCAAACTACAGTTCAAAAGATAAATTGTTACTTTTACCTTTTTCCCCCTACTCATACCTCTACAATCATACCTTCTAGTATTACTTCAATAGAAAATCACAAAACAATTTGAAAATAATCTACCCATTAAAATGAACTCTTTAAATATAAATTTACAAAAGTAAGGCTGAATCTTTCATACAAAGCTCAGACATATATAGTCCATAAAATTGAATTTTAAGGAACAAGATGGAAAAATATTTCCATCATGTTCCGTAAAATTCCGTGAAAATAACTTTCACCAAAATGTGTAAAATAATTATGTCCATACTTCTTCATCCACATTGTTGGTAGACTAGTGTAAAAGTTGACAAAATTCTCACCATTATTGGAAAACAGGTTGATATTTTATCAGCTACATTCCTGTCTGCCCCTTCATCATCGAATATATTGATTTTAATCCCGTCATCCAATAAACACAATCGACAAGAATTTTCCGACGCAGAACAGCATGTCTCTTCTATTTTCACGATATTCAGTGAAACCTCCATTATGATATTTGAAATGAATTTAATGTACTTTGTGGAAAACTAAGAAAACATAATCATAACTTTTTACAAACAACACATGACTGCTATAAATACATAATTCCTCCAGTCTTTTAGCTTTCCCTATTAGTTAACGAACGAAGCTGCCATAAGACCAAAGAACTTCATATGGCGCGAAGAATTTAAGTTTCGACGGTTTTACCTTGCTGATCACGCGCGTAGATGAGGAATCATAAGTTCTTTTCTTTTTTCAGATAGTACTTATTGGCAAATTAAACCTTTGCCTAAACTTCTACATGGTATAACGCAAAATATAGTGAAGATATCAACTTTTTATTTGGACAATTTAACTTAAAGTTAATTACATATACTACAATATAAACTATATTTATATATCGCTGTTCTTTATCACAAACAATAATTTTTTAAAATACATCTATACCATTCGTCTTCTTAAATTTCTATCACAAGTTTATTCGGCTTTCCAAAATCATTTCTGGAATATGATTCTGCAAGTGCTGAAGATTTTGTTAATAAATATGTTGATTTCGATCCATACCTAATAAATTGCCTCACAAAATATATTAAATACGCCTATATTTTAAAGAGGTATGTTATAAGGAGATACAATCCCATTCGTATAATATAAAATGCATTTTACCAACGATGAAAACCATTTTTATTACCAAGAAATAGAAAATGTGAAATGTTAATAAATTTTGGCACTGTAAAGCGTCATAAAGAATTATTGGTTTCCACCCGCAAGTTGTCAGTGAGCAATGCTTCAGCTGCAAGTACCTAAAAATTGTGTATCATCACATATTGTTTATGCAAACACTAATGTGTCTCATCAGCAGCACCGACGTCTAAGTAAAGGTCCCATCCACTTGTAGTAATGGTTTCTTGCTGGTAAAGAATATTCAGGATTGAATGTTGTTTATAATTTTCCTGAAACACAAAATGTTTGTCATAAGTATAAATCGCTTAATATATTAAAGTTTCAGTTTGGTATTTTTATGGCCTAATGACTCAACTCACTGTTTGATTCCCATTTTTAACACTAGAAGAGTTCATTTCACTCATTCACAGTATTTTCAGCTGGTGTTGCATTTCTTGCGCCGCGTCGCACTCTTTCCCCGTTATTGCAAGAATGTGGGATATTGTTTAGATGATTAAATATAAATAACTCTAATGTATAAATAATATTGTAAATATATATGTCTTTGGTGTCTTTGGTAATATTGACATGCCTTTCGCAAATTTATTTTGTTCATAATGTGTGTAAATTGTGTTGCAGATTTACAAAACGGATCCTTTACCAAAGTCAATTTGCCATAAATGCCTGTTTAAGTTGGAGACAACATATGAGTTTAGGCAACTATGTTTAGAATCAAATGAGCTCCTTAAAAGTAAATTACCTGTAAACACAAACAATCCACAAATTTTAGAATACTGTAATTATTTGAAAAGAACTGCTCAGGAGACTCTACAAGTCCAAAGTGATTTAAAGGTAAGTTGGTCACCTGTACCTTTGCACCAAAAATTTTACAATAATTTCATTTAACTCACGATTGATATCTATAACCTCTGCAATCCAACAGTCTCAATCATAGACGTAGGCAACAAATATCCTAATTTTGTGGATCTGAATTTTCTCATGGCGTTTGAGTTTTTTGTTGGACGAAGGAATTTTGTTCTTTTTCACTGTTGCAGTATAAGGCGAGACATATGGCCGCTATATTAGTTTGCTTGGCCCGTTCTTTTATTTATTGGCGGAATCCTTCAACTTTGTTTTGTTGCAAGGCCCCTTCCCATGACCAGCAGCACTAATACTTGCTCCATTTTCACCAAAGACATGGTCAATTTAAACAGCTGGTAATGTTTTTTGAAGTGACTGGGAGCACCATCTGAAATAATGACCTTTTCTACAAAAAAATTGAAACCTGATCATTACTCCAGCGATACTCTTGTACTTCCTGTGACCAGTTCTCAGCAAAATCACAGCAAAGCATTAAAAATAGTGCCTTGACTTCTGTTATGTTTTTCTTACAATTTCTTCAGGGGTTGGTTTGTTACTACTTTTCCAAGTTAGTCACACCTTCAAAATTTAGTTAACAAATATATAGGTCTAAAATTAAGTAGAGTTATCACCGATTACAAGAAGACAAGGGTCGGTGCCTGCTTACTTTTTTTCATGGTCGTAGCTTCCTAGGCCGGAGACAAGTTTGTCGCCAGAGGTGTTGGCAATGCGGTAGAATTAATTAAAAATTCTGAGGATTCGTCCCCACAAATGTTCTACTCCCAGTATCTCCTTTTTTGGGAATCTTCGGAGCCAATTTTTTTCTGTTACCAGAAGTTTACACTGACATCCACTCATTTATCAGCCGTAGGGCGTGAATATGGTGTATATGACCATATGCTTATTGGTAAATATTCTCTAGGATTTCATAATGTGGAACATTACGGTGAAGCTTCTCCACTACTATAATGTGCACATAACTTTCTCGGACTGACCTTGTATACGCCATACCGGTTTTGTAGGGATGATGTTCGTCTTGTTGCTGGTTTCTCCATGATCATTCATGTTCTTTAAGTTATTACGGAAATAAGTTTCCTGGCACTCCGGCCAGGGTAGTACAAAAAATCATTTTGACTGCTGGTTACCACAGAGAGGTTATAGTGCCACCTCTTCCTTAATACCCCTATATCCCTAGCCTTTGTAGTAAATTTTTTATTTATTTCTAGTATTTACCCACAGAATAAAAGATGAGTAAAAAAAGAAAATGCAAATTTAATGAAGAGCTAAGCAGAGAATTTCCATTTATTAAAAAAAATAGACAATACAGTGTGATAAATGCAATGTTGCATTTTCGGTCTCACATGGTGGAAAAAACGATATTACTAAACATCTAGCGACAAAGAGGCACAAAAGATTTTTGAATAATGCCGCTTCCTCGTCTAAAATGGAACAGTTTTTTCGCAGTGCTTTGGCAACACGGAAAAACAGCTAGCATTAGCGGAAGGGCTATTTGCTTTCCACACCATAAACCACACAATCAAAGTTTCAGATCAATGGATTGTACGTCGCATATGATCAAAACATTATACGACAAAAAATTTGCATGTGCAAGGAAAAAAACCGAAGCAATTATTTGTAATGTTTTTTCACCATATTCGTTTTCACAATTGCAGAAAGAATTAGAAAAATGCGCATTTATATCCATATATTCTGATGCTTTCAATCACAAAGATTTAAAATTATTTCCCACAATTGTTAGATTTTTTGATCCAGAAACAGCAATTAAAATTAGAATATTAGATTTTGTTTCATTACCGGGTTGTGAAACTTCACAAATAATTGTTGATTCAATAAGTACTATTTTAAAAAAGTATTGCCTATTGTGCGGATAACAGTAACGCAAATTTTGGTGGATAAACTAGAAGAGGCATCAATAACGTTTTTACGAAACTTAACGAACATTTGAACCAAAAAATTATTGGAATAGGTTGTGCAGTGCACATTCTACATAATAATATTCCAAAAGCATTTGACTTACTTCCAGTTGATGTTGAAAATATATTTGCAAAAATTTATTCGTATTTTTATATATATACTCTGCGTGTTGAAAGTTTGAAGGATTTTTGTGAAAGCGCATATATAGAATATAAGAGAATTCTTGGTTACAGCAAAACACGATGGCTAGCTCTTTTACCAGTTGTAGAAAATATTTTAAAAATATTCGAACCATTAAATCATACTTTTTATTACAAGATAAATGTCCAAGAATATTGCAGCTCTTTTTTGAAAATGACACATCACAAATTTGGCTTCAGTTCATCCACAACCAAGCTACATTATTTCACAATGGTGTGAAAATGATTGAAGTGGACAAAATTTCAATTACGGAAGTGTCAAATGAAATCAATAATTTAAAAACAAAATTACAGAAAGAATTGATAACGATTAATTATTCGAAAAGACATCACTAGGTTGGAAGAACAAGGTGGCATTAAACGACCGGATTTTCTGTAACATGTCAAAATTTTTTATAATAACTGATTGGAATATCTTGAAGAATGGACAGTTCAATTCGAAGATATTAAAAATTTTCATCGGGTGACATTAAAAAAGGAGATTTTATGGGAATATATGGAAAAATCTTTTGAATATATTAGTAACCATTTTCCGAAAAATAATATTTGCGAAAATGATCTTTTTGATGAGGTGTCATTGGTGACAAGATATGTTACAGATAGAAAAATTAAATGTTGGTTGTCTGCAAATACGGAAACAGACAAAAAATGGACGGAGTTATTCCTTCATTTTAAACAGAATATTATTTCTTATCAAAATATTTTGAAAATTGTAGAATTCGCGCTCTCCCTTCTAGGGACAAATGCAGCAACAGAACGTGTATTTTATAGTATCAATAAAATATGGATAACTGAAAAAACGCAGTTGAACATTAAAACTTTAAAATCTATATTAGGTGTAAAATATAATTTGACTGATTCATGTGAAATATTTCACGACATTTTAATAAATGATCCGAATCTATTGCAAAGTATTCACTCGGATCAAACATATGACAGTGAAAGAAAATCATAATTAAATATATTGTAATGACTTGAAGGAAAGGCATTGTTGCTGATTGATGGACTTGGCCGTCGGGAGCGAGGGACGCGCGGGTGGCTTGTCGAAAGATAAATCTGTTAAAGCAGGCATTGTTTCTGATTAATGGCCTGGACAGGTCACTTGTTGACTTAGGATCGAGGAACAGTTTGGGCGGTCTGAAGAATTTAGAACCGCGCACGTGTGAGTGCGGGGGTGAGAATACAAGTGCAAAGTAATTACGGGTCCTGTCTCGATGTGAGACTTAGCTATTTGCTAAGGAATTGCACAACATAAATCTCGGGAGGAAACTGTCAACAGGGCAGTTGCGACGTAGTTTTGGAACAAAAGAAAAGAGAAGGGACTGGGATATATAAAGAGAAGAGAAGATTTTTGGATATATATTAGAGTGGAGTCAGGAGCTGGTGTTAGCGTGGAAGAGGGGTGCTGTGAGCACCAAGACAGAAGTTAGTTAGCGTGGAAGAGGGGTGCTGTGAGCACCAAGACAGAAGTTAGTTAGCGTGGAAGAGGGGTGCTGTGAGCACCAAGACTGAAGTTAGTTTTAGCGTGGAAGAGGGGTGCTGTGAGCACCAAGACTGAAGTTAGTTAGCGTGGAAGAGGGATGCTGTGAGCACCAAGACTGAAGTTAGATTTAGCGTGGAAGAGGGGTGCTGTGAGCACCAAGACTGAAGTTAGTTAGAGTGGAAGAGGGATGCTGTGAGCACCGAGTCTGGAGAAATTTTGCAGCCTGCGAGAGAAATAGCAAAATTATTCAACGATAAACATTTTTGTATGCAGAAGTTCAATCTGTTGTAATATCAAAATTTGACCACTGTCTTTGATGGTAGGAGACCAGGACAATGCATCCAGCGTCGAGTAGTTTTCACTACGAGAAAGTGAGATGTCCTTCACAAACGGAGAACCAGCTTTCAACAAACCAACAGTGTGTGTTAGAGTCAGTGTTTAAGCGTCCAGTCTATAAAGTGTGTGTGTAATGAACGAGCCAAATGTTCCTGAGTAATCGTAAGTTGAAATTTCATGGTATTAATATGTGTAAACGGAATTAAAAGATAGTCAGATATCGTTCTTTTCTTTTGTGTTAATAAAATAAACTCTTTTAAATTTAGAATCAATCTGGTAGAATAAGTTCGTTAATAAGTTTCGTCGATGTTTAGACGATTAAATATTTCTTGTTAATTTAAAGATAAATGTTGGGTTCTTTGATTATTTAAGTGTTCTGTCCGTTATCAAACCCAGTAAAGACCCATGAGAGAAAGAGACGCTTTTTATAATATTAAATTGTATAATTGATAAATTTTTGATAAATAAATTTTGTTTGTTATAAAGTCTATAATTTTTCTTTTAAAAGCCCTTCATATTTAATTATTACATTTTGGCTACCACAACGTGGGGCAAATTGAAAAGTCCCCGGTAGATTATTACAATATATTAAAAATAAAAATTTTAATTTGATTAAAAATCATGATGTTCAAATTATAGTTACCAATAATTAATAATAAATACTTTTCTGTTCAAGTATATGCATGTATACAATAAAATATATATAACTAAATTGTAATTCTCATTTCATCCCATTTGTCCCGCTTTGTCTCAATTAAAATGTGGTCACTTTGGTATAGGGAAAAAACTTATGCAAAAAATCAATTTCAATTATTATTTAATTTGGTGAAATATGCACAGGCGCAACAAAATAAATAGAGAATAAATATATCAAAAAAATTATTTTGGAACTCATTATATAGGCTATGCTTATAATGTTGCAGTCTTTTGGTTTCATATAACCAGTGTAATACGACGATACACTTTTTAACTTGATTAATCGCGAACATAATAGTCCAACGCACCACGTCGCAACTACGATGTGACGTAACACGAACCAAGGACAATCGGGCTACAAGAATCTAAAGAAAACGTCATTTCATTTCTGTTGCACTACTTGCGTTACGATATTATTTCCCAACACGCCAATAATTTACCCTGCCTCAACGTATGAAGTTTCACTTCAATAATATATTAACAGTTATAATTTTTTCAATAAAAATGTTTGACCTAATTACTAGTATGTTGCTATACGTACATTTCTGGGAATTATCTCAGCAAAGTGAAGGAAACTGGATATAAATATGGAAATTTATTTATACAGTGTAAAGCTGCCCACTAAATATAATAAGTATGAAATTGAATGTGAATTCAGGCTGCCCCAGAAGTACTAAATAAAAAAAAACACGTTTTGTACCAAACTTTCATGGACTAAAACAAAAAAAAATACTATTCACTGAAGGTAGTAAATGACAAATATTTGCAACTATCAATATTACTAATCAACAATACACGAAATTATGATTCTAAATTACAAACATATTGTTCAATTATAAAGCTTTTACAACTATCAACCATGGGTAGGTAAGTAATTAAAGCACAAATAATACAGTAAAACGAGAATATAATACGGTAATTGTGTCGCTCCTGGCTTGTGTTTTTTTTTTCAATCACCTTATGAATAGGACAAGGATCCCAGAAATATATATATATATATATATATATATATATATATATATATATATATATATATATATATATATAAAACTCGAAATAACGGAATTCGGATAAAATGGACAGTTGGTGTTGGGGATTGCGATTATTGGCTTTGAGAGGGGGTTTTTACCCCTCATCAATGAATAACAATGGTGCGCAGTGGCGAGGTCGTACCTATCAACAATGGCCATTTGTAGATGAAACAATACAGTTTCACAACAGTTTAATTTCTTTACTCGAAGTGAGTGAAAGTATTTAGTCGATTGAATCTGATAAAATTGTAAATTAAATAAGTCGGTGTAATTGTATCCTCGAAATATGGGTAAACAGAAAAAAATTAATTCAACGTTAAATCAAAAAATTGAACTGTCAAACACCCGAGTATAGAGTGTAGTGTCTCGTATCCGTGAATAATATATCACGCGAAAGCAAACAGTTCCTGACATTTAAAAATACAAATTGAGCAAACTGAGAAAATTTATGTTAATGTGTGATGTAAGTTTGAATGCAAATTCCAGAAAACGAATAAAATTGGCATGTGAAACTCAACTTGAAGAAGTTTTGAAATAAAAAATTTACGTAATATTGGTAATAAGAAAGATAGCCAAATACAGACAAAATAAGTGATAATATAAATACCATACAACGTTTCTGGGATCCTTGTCCCTTTGTTCAGGTGCTAAGAAGAGCCTAGAGCGACACAACTGCACTCGTCAGTTGACAAAACTCAAAACCCTTTTTTGTTTTTTATTTCGACGAATGAAAATGAGAAGAAAATATCGACTAATTTGGTTTCATCGAATTAATGAAAGAAGAGTGGTTGATACTTTATAGGAGCTGTTTTTATAATTTGGGCAGAGTGACACGAAATATGTTTAAAGTTTTATCCCATATGGCAGGTCTTTCTTAAATTAATGAATTTTCATTTTTCACGAACACTTCCTTACTCTTAAATCGATTTTTTAAATCTCAATGTGGAAATGCAGGTAAAACTATTGAAGCTAATTCGTATACTAATTTTATAATAAATATATAATTACCATTCCTGCGAAATCAGGGACTGAATACACCATTGTGACGTTCCTTTAAAAAATTGAATTCAACTTAATGTATTATTATTTTTATTTCAAAAAAGTTAAGTAGAAGAAGCAGTATTATGATGATGATCGAAGCGCATGCGAGAAAAAGTCGAGAAGAGGAGAAATAGTCATAGGGTTGTAGGAGATTTTAGGGAAAGAGTTAGTGATGGTTGTAGTTGTAGTTGAATAAGACATAAGTAGAGGCTAACATGGGTGCCGCCAGGACTATTTTCAGGGTGATACACCTGCATCTACACACTACACTATTAACTAGTAAAATATAATTTAGAATAGTGCATCCGTATAAATATAGGTAGGCATATAAAATTAAACATTTATGTTATGTCAATTCAGTTGATGACAAATTCAAACCGATTTGAATATGCGTCGTCTCATTGCTGCGAGTCCTGCCTCCCTCCGAAGGGGACTTCTCGCCAAACTCGAACCCGTGTGCAACCAATTAGAAGACATAAATATGAATATAAAGACAATACACAATTACATAAATTAACGGACGTGCTACAGTCTCGACAGAGTTTTGCGGTTATTTACGAGAATGCTAAAAGAAAATGCTTTTTTGTGTTGAAAAAAATCGATTTGTCAGAGAAGAAATGATAGATTCTAAATATAGGATTACAAAATTCGTTCGCATATTTATGCGAAGAACTGGATGTTGAATTAAAGGATCCTCGAGTGGCAAGACAGACCTACAGATCAAATTAATCATCTGAAAATGTAGAAGAATTTTTCAGAATATATATCTTCATCCTATACTTAGAATCCATCATTTCTCCTCTGAGAAATCGTTTTTGTTCAACACACAAGAAAGCATTTTCGTTTATGCAGCTCCACTCAGAAAATATGAGAAATTAGACAACCTTCTGATTTAGTTGTGCCAGCAGATGTACATAAACTTTACGGAGGTTTTCTTCACATTTTTATTGTATAGGCTACCACGTGATACGATACGTTGTATACAGATGAAGCGAGTGATACGGCCTTAATTGAATCCATTGTTGAATACGCATATTTTATTGTTCAAACCACTCCGTTTTACCCAGTGGTATGCGACACAATCAAAATTGGTCCTATTCCGGCGACAACATGTACATTTGGTACGTTGCGACGTGTTAAGACGTAGAATCGGCCAACGGTGGGAGACGCGACGCTAACTGGCCTGTGCAATCTTGGTGTTCACAGGAAAGGAGTAGGGAAGGACACTGAATTCATTGCCAAGGTGATGAACAAATTGGGACACCAACCTAGACGCCTTAAGTTTTTATTCAAACAGTGACTTAATAAAAAAAATCTTAATCTTTTTATTATGTATATTTTTTATTCAAGTGCATTCCCCTGCCGGCGCCTATGGACGCTAAATAGAGCAGCGAAGGAGAGACAAACTTGATAATAGATGTCAATGTGCTAATTTCGATGCAAGATAAAATTTCGGTGGTCGTAGTTCACGACGGCGGGGGAATACTTATGTACACATTTTTGGACCTCAAATTCCAGCCCTTAATTTTCGCTTCTGTTGCGTATCCAAAAACTCCGAAGGGAAATAGAGTCGCATAAATTTTCACAAATGTAATAATAGATTTATATTATAGACTACATATTTTTTTAAAAAAATATTGTATAGAATATATCAATTTTGACTGTTATTAACACAACGGCGATATGAATATTAAATCGATAAGAGATATTATATTCTCTCAAAGTAAGGAATTGCCATTACACAATTTTCATTAAATTTTAAAGTAATCAATACATACAATCGATTTCACTTTATTGGTGTTCTCTTTGTTCTACCATGCATAGTGAAGTTTCGTTTGTCGACACTCTGACCAGCTGTTGTGACATGAGATCTTTGACTAAATACCGCAAGTTGTCATACGAAGTACGAAGGATGAGTAATATTTTTATCGTCACATTTGGTCCGAATCATTGAAGATATTAATTTTTCTTAACGGTTACATTATTTTAAGTCCTTGTGAGTGTAAGAAGTAGTGAAATGAATTATGACAAAGAATAGTTGATTTTCCATAATTTTTTTTGCTTTTTCGTTAACGGATGCACAATTAATTTCAGGAAAAGGTGAGATGTCATTGAGCATAGTTGAGGATAAATGTGAAGTAAGCATAAATTATTCTCTTGTTATGTCATACACTTGCACGTATCTTTTTATATAAGCTATGATATTGAGATCTGCGTGTTTAATTTTTTACAATCGGTATTAACATTATTATTTTTAGATACTTAAAATGTGTTTCGTACTCATTTTTAATCACTCATGTTGAAGTCAGATAACACAATAATTTTAGCTTGTAATACTGCAACTACTTCCATAATAATAATATTACATTGCTTATCTCATTTGTGTTTAAGAAAAGTCTTACATTCTTTGCTTATATATTGAGAGATATTTTTGTTAAAAATTGCAACATTAGACATTATGGATATTTGTGTTTTCTGAATGTTATCTAGTAACCCATAATTATACTATTTTCAGGCTGACTTGCTCACAATTTGTTTGAATTTGACAAGTCTTGACAAGTGAATTTCACTTGTATCATAAAATATATACATTTGAATATGAATACTTTTTAGTTGTGTTTATATGAACTTGGTGTTCATACATTATTTGCTGACTAATTTGTTTAGATACATTACTGTACAAACATTTTAATTAATAATTTTGAAAATTTGCAGTATATGTACAAAAACTTGTACTACTAGTTGCTAAAAATCGGTCCAATGTTACATAATGATTTTGTTTTATTGTAAATAAAACAAAATCAGTTTTAGGTATCTATTTTGTGTATTATTTTCTGTTCTTAATTATTTTACTGTATTTTTGATAGTGTTTAATTATTTTTGTTTTCTGATGGCAGTTTGAATGTTTCTGGTAATTGTTTTCCTTGCTCTGAATTTATAGTTTATTTTATTTAGTTATAGGGTTCTGTTTTTGTGCGGTGTTGTCCATTACTAGGTATGATAGATTGAAATTTGTGTATATATATCTTGAAAGGGGGGCTCAAACCATAGGAAATTTTAATTCTTTGTGCCCAGTCTAACTGGATGAACTGTTTATTTAAAGTAACACACACCCACATATATATATATATATATGTATGAATGTATATATATATATGTATATTCATTACAAGATGCAGTTCTTTTCTGTCCAGAGAATGGGTGCTAATGTCCTATAAATTTGACATGCCGTTAACTAACTATGCTGTGTTTCAAAGGATGATGTGACATTGGCAAATTAATTAATTGTTTAATATGATCATCAAAGAGATAGAGAGAGGGGCTGACTTACATTAAGTTCACAGTTGGTGTGAACATGTTGGATAGTAAGGAACATGTAAAATGTTGAAGAGCCGAAGACCCATCCATTACACAGATCAGACCTGCACATAGTGCAGTTGACTGGCAGTAACATTTTTTTTATTTTTTGGATTCTTGTAATAACATGTACAAGCTTTTAGTAAAGAAATACAAGCAAATGTGTAGCAAAACAACAAAATTTAAAGGGCATATGAATCATTTTCAAAGGTCAATTGGAAATGTTTATTATAAAATTATTATTTGCAACAATATTGTTAGTTATGAATATATATGTTGAGATCTGAAGTTTAATGACAATGATGTGGATTTACTTAAAATTGAAATTTTAAATGAGAGCAGAAGCAAAGTAAGTTAAACGGAATATAAATTGTAAATTGTATCGCAATATATAAAAATGAGAAAAACCAACATTTCGAAGTATGAATGAACATTATTTGCATTGTAATTTCTTGGGTTCTATTAGTTATTATTGTTTAATTATTTTGTTACTTATGAACTACCACTGAATAGAATTATCTCTGTACTCATTAGTATTATCATTTTCCAATCCTACCATCTAGGATAAGCAATAAACCTGAATGGCAATATCTACATTTCTGAATTGCTAAACTCTAAGTGAATGTGTCAATTCAGTAAGTTTCTTGGATAAACTGTTATTGTAATATTTGCTAAACTCTAAGTGAATGTGTCAATTCAGTAAGTTTCTTGGATAAACCGTTATTGTAATATTTCAGTGTTTCTGGAATGGAACTGTTTTTGGAGTTATTTCTATTTTCTTACCACTTATTGTGAATTATAAAATTTTTATTGATGTATAAAAATTGTGTTAGATTTTAGCTTGGCAATTTTGCTTATCCTGCTAACTTAAATTTGAATTATTTAGTACTTTGGGGTTCAATATTTTTATCAGTTGATATAATTTCATTATTTGTATTTAATTTAAATGTGGTTTCCACGAATGATAAACTTAACAAATCTTCTTTGGCTGTATGTTATCCCATTTCAAAGACGTTATTTGTCACTAAACTAATGTACCTTTGAAATGAAACTTTTCTTTAAAGAGTTAACATTGAATCATGTTTTTCTAATCTTATCGGTTGTATTTTACCTATCATTCATAATCATACCGTTTACAAGAGAATTTAAAAAATTGAATGATAAAATGTTATACATCATCTTCATAACGAAATGGGCTATTTTCATGCCTTATTGAAACCCCAAACAACTGGATGAATTGCTGTACTCGATATGATCTCTTGGCTTGAATTAGTGCGATAGATAAGTATTTAATTTAGTCTATATTTGTCAAGTTAGTGAATTTCGAAAATACACTCCAGAAACATTCAAACATGACTGGTTATTGCAGTTGTGCAGTCCGGAAAGCCAAAGACTGACGAAGCATTTTGCGTGCGAATTGAATAAGTCGCACTATACAAAGGCTTTCAAAACATCCGAAGCCATAAATGCAAAAAAAAACAGTTTCCATTTTCCAATCAAATCTAATATTTTAAACTTTATATATGAAATCAGCCATATTTCGATTAGTAGAATTGCAAACTATAAGTTTTAGTTGATTTGACAGTGTATATTCGAGTTTTTGTTTGCTCCGCATACTTTTTTATTTAGCCGTAAATTATGTTGTGTACCACGCGAGTAAAATAATGTGTTATTTAAAAATGAATATTATTTAATCTCACTCTTATGAATTTAATCCTAAAAAGAGTATCGTTGAATATAAAATGAAAATGTGGAAACTGGATTAGGCGTATGCAGAAATTACGCGTCTACGAGGCCGTTAATTATAATGTGCGTGTTGATATTCACGGAAACTTGCCAGCCTTGGGCGCATTGTTACATACTTCGGAATGTCATCTGAAGTCTCATGACAATGAAAGAATTTCTAGTTTTATCCGTGCTTGGGCATGAACGGGGAAGACTCATTACATCATCAGTTAGTTAATTTCCTATACAGGTATTACCGATTTCAGGTTCGTAAGGAGAGAACGTGATGGAGGGAAATAGAAAGAATGGATAGTCTGCAGGTCGGACTATCGGGGAGCAGCAAGTCATCTAGTCGCAGTGCTTCCCCTTGCAGGGCTGCGGGACAATTACCTCCGCATCAGTCGCAACATGCACCAGCGTGAGTATTTATAACGTATTAAAATGACTACAGTAAAAAGCATTAATTTAAATTATTTAATTATTTTTTCTATCAATAAGGATAACACCTGTTCATCGGTGAAAAGTCGAAATAACACCTGAATTTCTACCAAAAATGCAAGTTGTCACTTCTTAATAAATTAAGAATAATTTATTTATCCGCTGTAGTCTTGGAAAGTGAATAGCTCAGTCAATTCAGAATTCCCTAGATCACAATTACTCTGTCTAGTTGCTTTAAACAAAGTCCCAGACTTTGTTATGTATGCAAATACTTAGATATTGTAGTAACATTTACTATTTTTAATTTAATGTATCAAATTTGATTTTAACAACTTGTTAAAAGGAAACTTTACTCTATGGATAGCTTTGGTAAAGTAAATGATTATTCACAAATTCGTCAATTTGAAATTCTGAAATTTATTACATATTACATTTAAATTTTTTATACATTTATGCCATGGCTAATTTTTGGGACTTGATATCTCTAGAGCTGCTTTAATGGGTCTCACAAGTTATGGGTACTTGCAATGAATAGTAAATTTATAGAAAAATACAAAAATATTGAAATGAATTGTAAACAAAGAGTTTCTTAACTTTACCTAATATACTAACAATAAAAAATTGATGGTAGAAAAATTATATGAATATATGCAAAATAATCAATAAATATAATTATTTTACTTATCTAGTGCGGGAACAGTCCTTATAGCACTCACATTCCTTCACTTCACAAAATTTAAATATTTTATTTTTAACTAATCCCACAAAATTTATAAAATTACTTTTAAAACTGCCATAATGTTCATTAAGTAGCACATACACTTTTTACACAACACTTCAATCAGCATACCTAACCCACTCTTTCGTGTACCACATATGATCAGTTTCCGACCTCTACAAGGTGGCCTTCACAAGCAGAAATACCAGCAAAATTTCATTAATGGATCTTTACATGCTGACCTCCTTCAACAGACTTCTGTCCAACAATGTTACCTTCCATCTCTGACCCCTACATTCAGACAGAATCTCTAAATCAACTTATTAATCAATCTTTACTATAACTACTACTTCTAGACGTATATTGCTCAAATTATGTTGCACATTCGACAACAAACGGTGGTCTGTTACACTTCTCTGTGGGAACCATTCTTGCTACAGTCATTGAGCTATTTGTGCACTGCCATCAGCCAATCCATACACTAAGTTCACTTTCTCCATCCAGCTCCCTGTTCATTAACGTAACATGCACCATCAAGATCGAAAAAACTGGCTTAAGGTTTGTACCAATGTTTATATATATTATATATATTTATAAATGATATTAGTAAGGATATGACATTGTCAAAAATAATTGCAATATTGGTATGGAAAGGAAAGAGAGATAGGTTGTGGCTTACCTGAAAGTGAAGTGTGGTGTTGCCATAAGGAACTGAAGTTTGAATCCGCAGCTGGCCGGGGCACAGAATGGTGTAACACTCCTTCCTGCAGAAGGAGGCTGAGAGCCATGGAAAACAGGATGAGGTCAAATTAAATGAAACATGTAGATAGGGAAGAGACAAAGTTAACTTGCCTGAAATCAATAGTTGGTCCAGTCTGACTGAGGTGAGAGAATTTTACAAATTTCATCCCCCTTCATCAAGAGAGAGGGTCTGAACTGTGTGCCGGCTGGGCATGAATTTGTGCCTCCCAAAACCACTTCCACCTGATACTCTTATACTTACCATACTCTGTACACTAACGTTCCCCATTCTAATGGCCTGTCGGCCTTGAATATTTCTTATCTTGCGGGCCATCTCCTGACGACTAACTTTTGGATAATCCTCACCAGGAATTAATTTTCTTTCAAAGACAATATCTACCATCAAATACGTGGCATAGATATGGGCAATCAGATGGCCCACTGTTCATAGAACAACTGTAACAGTAACACTTATATTCCTCTCCACTAAAACCCCTAACATTGTTATGGTTCATTGATAATATTTCATACTGTGGACCAATGCCCTTTCCGATATTCTGCTAAACCAAAACACCAAATTTATTAAGTTCCATTGGAAATACTCACTCGGCAACATCTCCTTCCTTGCAACATCAAACCTAATCATGTCAGTTCACATTAAATCTGCCAGTGGTCAACAAGAACACACCAAATGCTCCCTCAGTGTAGCTCTTCATGGAGCCTGCATTTGCTCCATTTGGATCAGTCTGTCCACCTACATCAACCCTCAACGATTTCAGAAATAGAAAATATCCCATACCGTATCCTCTGTCAAACTACCCATTTGTTGAAAGACATTTATTTCCAGCCTGACTATTTCAATTGTTTTATTTAGTTAAGTTAGCTGCTTCCTGTACACGTGACATATAAGATGCCAATGAGGACCTCGTTGCACAGCTATTCATTGCATCAGCAAGCGTGCTCGAAATGCCTGGCGTCTTTGGAATTACTTGCCATTCACTCATTTGATGCTACTGAGTGTGTATTACTGTTGGTCACAATTTTGAGCATTTATTTTAAACATTGCTGGGAAGATGCACATGCACAAGCATTCTCATACGTCCTCACATGGACTAGTGCAAGTAGGGGTGGCAGGTAGGAACGGCACTATTTAAAGGATGTTGAGTCCAGGGCTTTGCCTGGAATGTAAGACATGTTGGAAGGAGAGTTCCCACAGATGGAGTTCTGCCTCTGATAAATCGCGGGGGGGGGGGGGGTAGAGCTTTAATGATTGTGAGTGCGAATCATTGGTCGAAATTGTTTGTATAGTGGCTTTGGGCATGAGCAGCTACTGGGAATTGAATTTTGGAACAAAATTTTGACAGTGCTTCGGTCGCTTGCTATTCGTTCAGGGAGGTGTCTTTTTGGTTGGCCTATACAGAATGCAGGGCAGAGTCTACAGTTAATTTGGTAGATGGTGTGGGAGGAGATGCAAGGGATATTTTCTTTGATTATGTGTGGTTTTGCAAGATTGCAGTTGGCTGTGAGATATTATATATATATATATGACATTGTCAAAAATAATTGCAATATTAGTGTGGAAAGGAACGAGAGGCTTACCTGAAAGTGAAGTGCGATAAAGCCATAAGGAACTGAAGGTTTTTCTTCAAATTTTTGGAGGCTCTCAGCCTCCTTCTTCAGGAAGGAGTGTTACACCATTCCGTGTGCTGGCCAGCTGCAGATATATATATATATATATATATATATATATATATATATATATATATATATAAACACACACAACACATTTGGATAGGATAGAGAGACAACAATGCCAACTTACCTGAAATCAATAGTTGTTCCAAGTCTGGTATAGGTGGAATTGATATATATATCAGGAAAGAAAGGAAGAGGAACTGACTTATCTTGTATTGAGAATTGGCTTCACTACCCTTAAATGTATGAAGTCATTTACAAGGGCATTAAGTCCCCTGCCTCAAAGTCAATTCTGCGCCTTGTGCCAGCAGCTATGTGGCCAACATGTTTTTTTTAAAACATGTTATTATACACACATCTCATTTCGGGTACAAAATGCAAGTCATCCTGAGCATGGTATTGAAATTTAACTTAAAATTAATTTTTGTCATCATTTTTGGCAAATATTAATGGAAGATCATTATTCACTTTATTTATAATACTCTAAGTCCTTAATTACTTCAATGTACACCTGATGAAGGCCTAAATCAAGGAAGAACTGATGTAAAATTATGTTTGTATAAGTTACTTTTAAATATTTTTCTGATTAATGGCAGTATATTTAAATAAATATAGTTGTAAAATTTTAATATGTCTGATCATTTTAATAAGTAAATTGATATGGTCTACAGTGATGTTTGCTGTTCTCCAACTTTTTAAAATAAACAATATTTTTATTTTTTATTTGTGAGCTGCCAATCTTAATATGTGGTTCTTCTCTGGAGAATTTGGAGGATTATATTTATTCTATTAATTAAAATTTCATTCAATATATTTTAGATGGTCAGGAGATGGTAGTAGTGGTAGTGGTAGCAGTGGAGCAGGAACAACAACAATGAGTAATTCAATGAAAACCAGAAGAAAATCACCTGTTTCTGTCCGAAAGGATAGAGACAAAAGTTCCTCTGATGGAGGAACATTACATTCAATTCGACAAGAACCACAGTCAACTTCTCACCATGGGTCTCAGGAAGATGGAGCTACACATACCAGTGTTGATGATGATGTGGTAAGTGAAATTCAGCAATTTATTTTAGGTAAGGCATATATTTGCATTTTCCTTTATGGAAATTGAACCACATTGTTTGGGCGTCAGATGAAACCCAAGTTTGTAATATGTGTAACATTTGAGCTTTGGACTATTCAGTCCTACTATCCTGAAGATGGGACTCTGGACATCAAAAATTTGAATTCATCCCAGCTGACTATGCTACCTGTTTATTTAAGGTGGGTCAACTTCTCCCTGTGACTCTCTTTCCTATCCAAATTATATGATATATAATAAATAAAATAAGTTAATGTGACATGGCAAAATTGATTAAATCATTTGGATAGGAAAGAGAGACAAAGAGCTGTTGGCTTTCCTTAATTTGTTAGTTGTTGTACCCAGGCTGAGAAGAAATAATGTATCGAAGTTTTAAGGTCCTGAGCACCCTTCATCAAGAGAATAGGTCTGAACATTGGTCTGGCAGCGTGCCCAATGTCAAATTCAAACACTGGCATGCCAGTCATTAGACAGCAGCAATCAACACCTTAAAAGCCAAGATCTCTCTTTCTCTCTCTCTTTCTGAACAAAAGGTCACAATTTGGAAAAATAACAGAATAATACATTCACACATACATACAAAGGCACTTATTACATACACAGTACATATCCACAAACGAGAGGTGGAAGTTAAAAGGTAAACTAAGTGAGATTGGGGAAATGCAGTAGTTCGGGTTGTTAAGTCCAGCACTGAAGGACGTGTTGGAAAGCTAGTTCCTAAAGATGGAGTAAGTCGACCATCTGATATTTTTTAGGAGGGTCAATTTGAAGTTTTGGTTGAAAATGTTGGTGTTGTGTCATTGGGCATGAGCAGCTGTTGGGTATTAGGTTTTAGACCATTTGGCAGTGCTGTGAGGTTAGCAATGCTATCAGGCTGAGGTAATTTTGTTTGGCTGATATGGAAAGCTCGTCAGAGACTACATTTAATCTGGTAGATGATGTAGGAGGAGAGGCAGGTAATGTTTTTTTTTTGATTTTGTTAGTATCTGTTTATGGATGATTGTAGTAGGTTAAAGGATATGGCAGACATGACACCTGTTCCTACCACAAGGGTGGAATACCAGATTAAGTTGGATATGCTTGTCAAGAACATACTATTGGTTTCCTTACTTTAAACCTACACTGAGTACACAGTCAATGTTGTATGCCTAAAGTCTATAATCAATACCTTGCCAACCAATATTTTTAAATTTTTACAGAAATAAGTGGGAGGTTTTTTTAATCAGTCTATGTACATGTATAAATATTGGGTGTTGTTTTCAGATAATATAATTATGTTTATTGTGTTTCAGGATGCTTATCACTTGTCTTCTTCTGTTTTATCTAATGGTTCATCAGAACATATGGTAACCACTGATGAAGTAGATGCACATGGAAATGTTGTTTCTGACCTTGCTAGAACCAGAGCTGCTATAGAACATATGCAGTCAAAAATTGGCCGAACCAAAGAGCTTATACGTGGTGAACAGACTACTAGAGATGGTAATTCTGAAATTTGGTTTAGTTCACTTTGTATTCATTTCAAAATGTGATACTGGTAGATTTTTTGCATGCACTATCTGGCATATATTTTTTATTTATTTTTATTTTCCTTTTTAATTTTCTGCTGATATCTAAGAAATAATATTTTAAGCACGGTTTGCTTAGTTATTTTACTTTAACTTTACCTCTAGCAGCAATTGTGTGTACCAGTAATGAAAAATACACCCACAGATTTATTTATCCATATACAGCGTTGATAGTTTCATTATTAAGTTGTGAAATCCAGCTTATAATGTGTCACTGTAATATTTCATATTATTCAGTTATCTTAAATTTTCAGATAATGTTAATGAGTATTTAAAATTGGCTGCACATGCAGATAAGCAGCAACTGCCCAGAATCAAAGCTGTATTTGAAAAGAAAAATCAAAAGTCTGCTCAATCAATTTCCCAGTTACAGAAGAAACTTGATAGTTATAGTAAACGCTTGAGAGAACTGGAGACTCATGGGCTCTCTAGTAGCCATAGGCAACCACGAGAAATGCTTCGTGATATGGGACAAGGTCTTAAGTAAGTTCACAGTATTTAAATATCTTTAATGTGTTGTTATATAATAATAAATGAAAAATTGTGTTCAGCAGATTCTTTTACTTACAATTTTTAATATTTCATTTTTGTTAAAATACAATACTACTTTCTACCATGGTAAGATGGTCTTTTTTCTGTGAAAACATTGGCATATTGGAGTTAAGTTAATCACCTGACTATACATAATTTGGAATGTAAAAGTGTTTAAAGTTTGAAGATATCAGACTTTCACAGGAAGGAAAAGTAAGCCAATACAAACCTCCTTCACTGGCTGTTTATAGGAAAATATTTGTGTTGTAGAAAAGAGATTCTTGTAATTTAAACCAGACAAGATAGTCCCACGAATTAACACTCTTATTATCTGAATCAAATATCACTAAATCATAATATGAGACATTACACATCCATAATGTACCATATATGACTATTTGAATTTGCAAAATATGGGTTCAGAAACAAAACCAACAAAAGTATGGAAGCTTGGTGTAATAATAATGATAGTAATAACCTCAGTAATAATAACAATGATACTTTTAAATAAATGTGAATTATAATTTATTCACAAATTAACAATTAATAAGCCTAAACTAAATTTATCGTACTACCCTTTTTTGAAAACATATAATAATTATGGAATTTAGATTATTTTTAAAACTTCCAATAATTTAAATTTAGTTCAAAATATTAAATACAAAATTAACATTTTAGATAAACATAATGTTATTTACAAAATGAATTGTTTATATTGTAATTTGTGTTATATTGGGCAAACAAAACACTGTTTAAAACATAGAATAAATAAATAAATAAATAAATTAATTAGAAATTAATTAATTAGAAACTAACGTAAAAATTATTCAGTTGTGTCTAAACATATTTATTTAAAAATAACAATTTCAATTCGTACAATGTAAAGATTTTAGATGAAGAATGTAAATATTATTACAGATCGAAGAGCGGCTTAAGTGAAATTTATGATTCCTTATTATTGTAATCTATTTGTTGTCTTATATAAATTTTTATTTACATTGTTATTTTAAAATTCACTAATACCCTTAACAGCTGTGTCAATAAGAATCCTTTCAGCTGCAGCACGTGTCAAACTACATGATAAAAGCTGTTTATCTAAATTTTAATGTTATAAATTGTATTTTATGTAATTGTATTAAAATAATCATGCCTGTAAGGGATGAAACATTTAATTTTGTTTGTTAAAAATTATGCTTTAAATTTTTATGATAATGATTTCTGAATAAGCTTGTGTTTTTCACATTTATTTAATAAGAAGTTAATTATTATAATTGTTGGTAATAATTTAATGTTTAACTGTGATTTGTTATTTACAATATTGAAAGATTTCTTATATATATATATATATATATTGTCAAGATTTCTTATTTCGAAGTAAAATTTTTATCTATCTAAATTATACAGTTTTGATTTAAATAAGAAATAACATAATTTTTTTTATAAAATTTGTTATAGTCATAAATTTAAAATACCTGAATTACAGTGTTTGCACAATAAGTGTCCATCTTCAATTTGATAAATGTAACATTAGTCACCTTAGAATTGAGCAGTATATCATTTTAATTCACAATTCATATATGGGCACAGTTTTATTAAAAAATATTTTAATCTATTTAGGAACTTATTTATATTATTGAATCTTACTGATCTCCTGTGGTAACTTTATTAAAAATATCAGTCCATTATTGTGGGTCTTTTTTTTATTGGTTGAGAGTTGTGTACAATTGTTTTTGCTTATTGTTGTGATTGTTATAGTTCCTATTCAGTTTAGTCCATTTGATATATTTTTATCACATTTTTAATGAATTCATACCTGCTTTTACAGTTTTCTTTTGCAAGCAATCTCTTCATGCTGAATATGTTTAGCTCTCGAGATTTATGTACCATAATTTGTATGAGGAAATATTGTACCATAATATATTCTTGTTAAGTTATTTACATCTAGTACTTTGGACAGAAATTTCAGTAGGAAAATTACTTTTGCTATCGTATTGCACACATAATCTTCATATCCAAATGTTTTATGATTGACAGAGTTTTGAATTTCTATGTAATTTGTTGTGTATTGTAAAAATTACTTCTTGCCAAATTAACTTTTAATCTGTTGATATCCATAAATTCTATAGTTTAATCAATCTTTTCCATATATGTATAACACAATTCTGTATTTGGTTTCATCCAACTTAATATTGTCATGTCATCTGCATACTGTCATTAAGCTGTGGCATATCATTGATGCATTGGGTGAATAGAACTGGCTCAAGGACTGATCCCTGCTGTATGGAATTAAATAGATTTCAATGTGATTTGAAAATTTTTATGTTATTTTAAATTTTGTATTTGATCATTTCTAGAAATAGTTTCATTAGTTCAATTTTGACATCAGTATTTTAAAGCCAACATTGTCAAATGCCTTATTAAAGTCTATAAATATACCTGTTATGGTGTATCCATTATCAAATTTATAGCAGATCTAAGATCCAAATTTAGATACTGCTGAAATGGTGGTATGCTCCTTTTTTAATCCACACCGATACTCTTACATAGTGTATGTTCTGTTTAGGAAAGTTTCCAGTTTGTTAATTATGATTTTTTAAAACAGTTTTTACAATACTGAAGTTAACATAATTGTTCTGTATTTTTCCATAAGTGTAAGAAACCTGGCTTAACTTTGGACATCTTTAATAGTTTAAGTATACACCTTTATCAACAGAAGAATTTATTAAATGAAATAAAACACCTATTAATTCATTTTTGCATATTTTTAATAACAGATAAATATGTTTTTTATTTCACTGATTATCTTAAGTGTTTCTATTCTGTCTGTGAAATTGAAGTAAGCAGAGGAGTAGTGCTTTTTAAGTGTACACTGCAAACTTCACTATTGCATTAAAGTATAGCACAGAATATTTGGTTTATAACTCTACAATTATTAACTCAATTTTATTGCTTTCACCTTTTCTATTTTTTACAAGTCCTGTACTGTAGTTGAGATGGTCAGATTCCCTGATTAATGAATTGCATTTAAACTTTTTTGTCTTAGTTACTATGTCCTTATATTCTGTTCTACTTTTATAAGAAAAGTTAAATGTCTGTGACTTACATTCCCTTTTAATAGGCTGTATTGATCCTTTCTTTGGTTTCTTTGAATAGAGCCAGACTGCTTTTGCCTTACAAGAACTTTAATTCATGAGTATTATTTTTTCCACAAATCTTCTTGGTCAAGTTACATTGATTTTTTTAACAAGTATTTCATAAAACGAATTTCATTTACTACTTGAGTCAGGATTATTATAAACATCTGTCCATGTATCTCCTAGGTTATTAATATTTTTACTACATATACATATTTCTGTTTTGACAACTGAGGTACCATCTTCCAAGTTGTGACTTACATTTACAGTCTAACTATAGCTGTCAGAAATGTGTTCATTAGATATGTATTGACATATTCAGTATGTTTATTTATAATACTTTTTTACAATTTAATTTTAATTACATTTATAATTGTAAATGTCTCTCATGAATAAAAACCTGTTCTTCAATATCTAATTTATTACCCAGACTTTGAACACGTTGATGATATAATGAGATGTTCTTCCTACCTTTCCTGATAATCATTTTTGCAATTTAATCAATTCCTGCTGGAGTTGCTCCTGATTTCATGTTTCCCTGATTAGTAACTATTGGCAATGACACACATATTATAGCTTTCTGGACAACATTTCTACCATGACTATCTGTATATTGGAAAATTTGTCACTTTTCAATTCTTTTATTCCTCTTTTTCATCACTTGCTTCATTAAGATGGGATCTGGCCGTTTGCCTGACAAACACTTGACAGATGTACATTTTCCTGACAGCAATATCCTGATGGACATTTGCCCGACAGGTCATTATCCCGATTGGCATTTGCCCAACAGGACAAAATCCCAATAGACGTTTTCCCGACATGACAAAATTATGTTGTCCGTTCAAAATACAAAACTTGCAATAACTGCCTATATCGGGGACGAATAAATAGTGTCACTTTCAGATTCATAATGTCATTCTCAACTCCTTTAGGGGTTAAACTTTAAATTAACCCTGTCATATCTAAACTGTATTTTGAAAACCGCTCCTTCCTAGAGTTTTTTAAATCCATGGTGTTGGTTCCTGAATCATAAGTAATTCATGTACCAAGTTTGGTTTAAATCGTTCCACGCATTAATGAATAACTTAATTTACAATAATAATCATGAATAATAAAATAACTAACACTAACTGTTATACAATATTAATATTCTGTTTTGTTTTGTTAGAACTCACCTTTCGGGAAAATGGTTTGTCAAGATAACTTTAATGGGGATAATGTACTGTCGGGTAAATTGGAATTTTCTCCTGTTGGGAAACTGTCAATTGGGATTTTGACCTATCGGGCAAATGTCAATCTGGATAATGACCTGTCAATTGGGATATTGTTGGGAAAATGTTCATTGGGAAAATCTGTGTCAGGATTTTGTACTAAACCCCTTTAAAATACATTTTACTGTTATTTGAATATTTGTGTTGTCAGATTTGTCTAGTATTTGTAGCCAGTTAAATCTGTTGCACAATTTTATGTCACCTTTGTTCACTGAATAATTTATATTATTCTTTTTTTGTAGTGCTTACTCTTGTTTCAATTCCCTGGTTTATTGTAAGTTGTTGTTTTAGGTTAGGACAACAGAAATGCATGTTTTGTAAGTGTAATTTTATTATTATTATATAGTTGCATCAACTGCTAAGTTTATTAGTGACTTTATACTCTGAAATGAAAAAAATTATGTCAGATTGAAAATTAATAATAAGAAAGATAGTCAAATACAGTCAAAATAAGTGGTGATATAAATAGCACACAACTGCACTCATTAGTTAACAAAATCAAAAGCTTTTTAAGTTATGTCAACTAACGAGTGCAGTTGTGTCACTCTAGGCTCTTCTTAGCACCTGAAGAAAGGGACAAGGATCCCAGAAATGTTGTGTGATATTTATATTATGACTTATTTTGTCTGTATTTGGCTATCTTTCTTATTATGACTTTATACTCTGTTGCATTTTTATTTTGTTGGGGTACTAATTAAAAGTGATTTTGCAGTAGATAATTTTGAAGTACCTGGATTACTTCTTGAAGACTAGATACTTTCATTCAGTTTCATAATTTTATTTACAATAATACGATAATGTAACAAAATTTTATTGAAATTTTAGCACTTCAGTTTTCAATTATTGTGCAATGTTTTATGTAATGTATTTATGTTTTTAAATATTATAAACAAAAACTCTTTTCTTGTCTGTGAAAGTCATGTCCTAATTTTCCGTCGTAATCATTGTAGTCTGCTTAGTTTTGTGTTTGTCTGTATGTTGTGATGTTGAAAATTTTGCTTGCAGAAATGTTGGTGGCAACATTCGGGATGGTATCACAGGTTTTTCAGGGTGAGCATATTTCACTTTTTACAAATATACAAAACTTATGTTTTTATCTTTTTTTGAAATATTGCAAAATCAATGAAAATTTTAACGATTCCTTCTTACTATTGATCATTTTGAAATACTTGTAGATAATTCCCACTGACTTAAGTCACAAAAATATTAAATACTTTTGTAGATAGTTATTTATAATTTCTTATAAGGTCTTCGTTTTATTACTGTATTTCAGCATAGTCTCAAATTTTTAATTTTATCTGTTAATGTATTGAAATGTTGTACCTTTTATTTCCCTTTATTTGGTTTCGTCACGTAGACTTCATACTCAATGAGCTGTTACTGTAGAAAAGTGTTTTACTACTAGTCAGATTTTCACAAGTTTTGTCACTAAATAGTACTTTCCTGTCATATAATTTATTTTGACATAGGCAGAGATGAGAGGCAGAGAATCCCTGGCTTCTCTGAAATTGAGGCTGGCATTGCCATGTCACAAAGGAATCAGTTTAACATTTTGGAGGCACTAGCTTCCTTCCTCACAGGAATGAACTATACCTCATGCCAGCCATATGCCCAGTCAAAATGGCTTACCTGAATTTGAAGAACTGTATGGTCAATTGTCACGAGTCTTTCTATCTCTTGAGAATATCAATTATTATATGCCAAATTATCCTTATTTTATTTAAGTATATGTTAATTTCTTACAATTTTATGCTTTAATATATATTTTAAATTAAGAATGTGACATTGTCAAAATAATTAAAATAATTGATATGGAAGGGAAAGAGAGAAAGTTGGTGGATTATCTGAAATTAAAGTCCAATGTCATTAGGTAAGTCATACACTTTCTCTCTTTACTTACCATACCAACCATTTATATTTTAATATACTGTATATTAATTGATTTTTTAGTTTAGCATATTAATTTAAATTTGATATGCTTGGAGTCTAGAATGAATTATTACAATGGTAAAATATAACAATTAAGTGATATTGGGAACATAAATGGGAAATAAGATCTCATCCAACAATTAACAAATTTAATGATTACTTTTCTCAATTTTTAAAACAATTTTAATTATTTTGATAACAAATTGTGATTTGTGATTATTATTATCTAAACCTCAACTTAAACATTAATTATACCAAAAAAATCCTCAATTAAATCTCTACACTGACCTTGTATTAAAACAGAAATATATATCGAAACCAATATTTCACTGACTTAAGCAATATTTTTCAATAAATAATACAAACCACATTAGTGCTCAATTTCACAATTTATTATAAACTGTAGGTACTACATTAAAATCTGCTAGTAGCTTACTGGTCCTCATGGCCATTTTCGCCTGAAACTTTGTTAAACACAAAACAACAATGGTGAGTAATACATCAAAATTAATTAAATCAATACTATACGTAAATCTGAGATAGGAGTTTATCCACCTGTATAATTATTCCACAATCTGTTAAAATTGGTGCTTGAATGTATACCATTCATTGTTATCTATGTTTACAGGTCAATTTTCTAACTTTCACCCCCCCCCCCCCCCTGCCACTCGCTCACACACCTGCCCTACCAGCCATTTTTTCAGAACCCTCTATTGGCAATAAAAGCAACTAAAAACCTATTTACAAACTATTTAGTTTTCTTATAAATAAAAACAGCCAATTTGAAGTCTGAAAAAATATATTTATTTATGGAAAATTGAAGTACATTTCATTGATAACTTCAGGTTTAAGTTTAACACTACAAAACCAAATAAAACAATTGCAATAATAAAAATAAAATTTTTAAGAAAAATTTGGCAGAAAACAAACGATATTAATTTAGGTGGACTTACAAATTTTGATAGTCACGTTATTCTCCCTTGGCTGCTGTGGCCGAAATACATAATTTAAAATGAGAACGACTAGTTTTGTGCTACATTAGATGTGTAGATGACATTTTTTGTATTGTTCAGTCCTCTCAAATCAACCTTATAGTCAATACTTTCAATAATTATCACCTAATTTACAATTAACCTACGAACTTTCCATTCTCTTAATTTCCTTGATGTAACTATATCCAATTCAAAATCCTTCCATTCTCACCAATTGGTTCAGAAAACCTACATACTCGGGACATGTTTTTGAATTTCTTTCTTATTATTTTCCCAACCAACCAAAAAAACCTGCTATAGTATACCATCTTGTAGACTGAGCTATACTACTTTCGAACTCCAAGTTCCATAATTATAAAGGTAAACTACCACCCATAGAGCAAATTTGACCAAATTTCGTACACATGTTCCTTTTGATCTGGAAACAAACACTACCACCCCGTGGGACAGGGGTGGAATTTTTCAAACAGGCTCAAATGGCCTATATTTGCATCGGATAAATATTTTTCAGGGACAATGAGATTGGTAGTGTTTCTTCAGATGTTGTTTGTGTATAATTTCAACACCTTACAAAAGAACAAGGATTCCAGCAATGTTGTATGGTATATTATCACTTCATTTAAAGAAAAATTTACATTGTTTTTAAATTAATAATGAGGAAAATACCCAAATACAAACAAAAGACGTGGTGATGTAAATACCACACTGTGGTTTATGATATTTATATCACCACTTCATGTTGTCTGTTATTTGGCAATTTTATCTAATTAGTATATTTTCAACACAGGTGAACTATATTTTAAGTTAAATTAATTTTCTTATACATAATTTAAATGTTTTTCTTATTTATTTACAGAACAGTTATGTCAAAACCTAGAGAATTTGCTCATCTTATTAAAAATAAGTTTGGAAGTGCAGACAACATCAACAGTATTTCAAGTAAGTTTATGTTTTGTATTGTATTTATTACTGTAATTGTATTTGTACTAATAAATTAGATATTTAAACTAAATTCATATTAAAATGTATTAATAAGTATCCTTTATATATACTAAACACTTCAAAGATTAGCTTTTCAGCATATTTTAATGTAATTAAATATTCAAGTGCAGGAATATACTATGATTTGTAATGAACTAGCTGGGTGCCCGGTGTTGCCTGGAATGTCGTATATCCATAACCCCCAATTTGACTCCAATCTTGGTTGTTATTGAGTTATTTTTATGTAATGCACTTTGCCCCCTATCCATGTGCTCACCTCCCACGACAAAAGGGGTTGAACTCATTGACCTCAAAAAAGTTTCTTTCATATCGTCCGTTTCAACATTTTACAAAATTTCCACACATGTCCCCACTCTACTTTGGGTTAAACAAAAAATCATAATTAATTTAAGAGATATTGATACCGCAATCGTATTAGTGTTATTTTCATGTAATGCTCCATCAGTCCCCCCTCCCAATCTTGCTCCCCTCCTTGCCGACAGGGATTAAAATTTTACACAGAGAGCATCTAGAGAAATATTATGAACTTAATTTACCCCGAAGACTATTATTGTGACGCTATAATTGCCGAATTAACATGTTTTTAAAATACCACCCACGCTTGGGGGAGTTATACAGCAAGTTGATTGTAATAATTAAACCCAGTGACGTACACTCGAATCTCTATTGTTTTGCATAATTTTAAGTAATGCCATACCACCGTATCCATATCCCTGGATTTGATTCCCATCTGGTTGTATGGGCATTATTTTGCTGTAACGCAACCAGCAAAACAATATCCATTACCTTCGATTTGACTTGAATCTTGGTTGTTTTCACGTTATTTTCTTGTGAGTACCCTCCACCACGACCCCTAACCATGCTCCACCCTTAGGCCGCAAGAGGGGTTGAAATTTTACACACACAACATAGGTAGAATTACTATAAATCTAATTAACCCTGAAAAGTATTTATTGAACTCTAATATCGGTCGTTATTTCTTGTTTCAATAATTCCATCCCCATCAACTCCACTACTTCAATTAAATGTCATAATTAAGCTTAGATACATCCAGAACCCTGGATTTGACTGTAATCTCGGTTTTATTCACGTTATTTATTTGTAACTACTGTCCACCATCACCCCTAAGTGTGCTCCTTTCCCATGCTGAAAGGTGTTGCTCAGATAACTCAGATAACATCAGTTGAAACACTATGTATCTCTTTGATCCCTAAAAATATTTATCTGCCTAAATATCGGCTGTAGCATGTTTGAATGTTTCCACCCTCTCGTATAAGTGTGCTTTCCAAAAGGGGTTGGAATTTTACAAACAACATCGGTAGATATATTATCAATTTTATTGACGTTGACAATTAATTATTTAACGCATATATAACGTTCCACCCCCGACAACCTTGTTCACCCTCGCACCTGGGGGTTAAATGACCAATTGAATACCATAATTAAACTCTGCGGCATCCATAACCTTGGATTTGACTCCAAACTGGGTTTTATTCACATTATTTTATTGTAGCGCTCCACAAACTCCCACCCCTAAGGCTGCTCTACTGCTAAGCTCGAAAAGGATTGAAATTGTACTCGGAAACACCTAGAGAAATTTTATAAATCTCATTCATCCTGAAAAATTTTTAGTTGTCGCAAAAATCAGTAGATTAACATGTTTGACAATTTCCACTCCCCCCCCCCCCTCTTGGGAGGTTAATTGCTAGTTGAATGTCATAATTAAATTCAGCGTAATCCATAACTTTAGGTTTGACTCCAGTCTCGTTTGTATTCCAGTTATTTATTTTTTTGTAAAGGAACTCAACCCCCACCACCTATTTTGTTGATTCTTTATATTCATGTTATTATACAGATGATTATGGCTTGGATAGGGCTGGAGGCTCCTGAATTAATTATACAAAATTATTTATTTTGTCATCTATTTACTATGATTTTAAAATTTTTCATATTTTAGGAAATGGTGACAGCAATTCAATTGATGAAGAAAAAACTCATCATGGCAGTGCTACTCTACCTGGAGGCTGCAGTCTTTCTTCAACACATGCCTCTTCCAGTGCTGGGTTGATAAAGTTTCCGTCAGATGAAGGTTCAGAGTGTAGCTCAGTCACAAGTGAAAGTTTACCAGCTCCTGGTAATACAACACAGCAATCATCTCCACATCACCAAGCTGTTCATGTCCCATACAGTACACTAGAACCAATATTAAATGAATTACATGACAGGAGAGAGGACTGTGACAGGCTGAAAGAAGAACTAGAAAACCTAAAAGTAAGGTACCTTTAATACGATATACCCATATATCTCTGTTTCTTTTGTAGCTTATAGTCTTTTTTTATAATGTAAAAGTATGGACAGTTGAGAAAAAAATAGTATGAGACAATTATTTTACCTTCATCGTACCAACAAACGCTCACTAAAAAAAATGTGCAGAAATTTTAAAGTAGGAAAAGGAACTATTAACATATTCATAAAATGCCCAATTACTATAATACGTTCATAATCACACACAGATAGTCAAAAAATAAACAACTTTCATTCAAGCAATTTATTGTCATTACTATATTTAAAATGTAGAATTTTCAAAAATCTATTATTAAAAACTTGGACCTATCGCCCCACTACATGGGACAAAGAGGAAATCCCTTCAAGTGTACCTTAAGGAAGATTAATTATATTACAAGGTAAAGTCTGAAATTTGAATATTTATTTATGGATATCTTATACAAGATTGCTGTGTTTTTCCGCACACATGTGGTGCACATCCTCCTAGCAACCCTGTTTGAGCACATTTTACTTACAATGAAGTAACAAACACACTAATATTATTTTACACACTCTTAAGGTACCAGGAGTATTTTTTATTCTCTTAACATACCGCAAGTTTTTTCATTCTCTTAAGGTACCGAAAGTAATTTTGAATATCTTACTCTATTGGTATTATTTTATGCACACACCCTGTTAAGGTACAAAGAGTATTTTTCATTTTTTTAGAGTAACTAATATTAATGATTCTATGAGGCTACCGGGAATATTTTTGACAATCGCAGGGTACGGGAATAATTTTTATTCTCTTATGGTACCAGGAAGAAATTTTTGTTCACTTAGGGTATTGTTAGTACATTTGACTCCTTTAAGATACTGAGACTAATTTTGGCTTTATTAGTTTACCTGAAATAATTTTGAATCTTAGGATATCAAGAGTATTTTTGACTATATTAAAGTACCAGGAGAGTATTGACTCTCTTAAGACACCAGAAGTATTTTGATTCCATTAGGTAACTAGGAATGTTTTTCATAGACACAATAGGAAAATTCTCCCCCTCCCCTCCACCCTCATCCCCTCCCTCTTACTCACCCTCCTCTCTCTCTCTCTGTGAAACTTCTTAATAATAGAAAATTATTGTAAAAATACTTAAACAACTACATCCATAAGCACATGCAAACAAACACATTAGGGAGGTAAAAAGTAAAGAAAAGGATAGGAAGTTGAAAAGTAAATGAATGAGAGTAGGGAAAGAATTGATCAGATAATAATAATAATAATAATAATAATAATAATAATAATAATAATTATAACAATAATCATAATATTATCCTGATACAAGATTTCAACACAATATCAAAACTACTGTTACTATGACCGCTATTACAATATTAGAGGATGTTGAGTCCTAGACTTTGTCTGGACTGTAAGATGTGCTGGAATGGGATTTACCAATGATGTAGTTCAGCATCCTATGAGTCAGATTTTATGAAGCATTTGTCAAAATTGTTGGAGTAGCTATTGGAAATTGGGTTTTGGATAGTTTGACAGTGTTGCAGTGGTTAGCAATGCGTTCAGGGATGTGTCGTTTGGTTTGGCCGATATAGAAAGCAGGACAGAGTTTGCAATTAACTTGACAGATTATGTGGGAGGAGAGAGAGGTAATGTTTTCTTTGATTTTGTATGTGACTATTTGTGGAGGATTGTAGTGGACTAGAGGATCGGGCAGACATGGCACCTGTTCCTACTGCAATGTTGCCAACCTGGCTTAAGTAGGGGAGTTTTAGGGTGTACCTGCAAGGGTGGACAAGGATGTTGCAGAGATTGGGAGGACACCTGAAGGCAACCCTTAGACAGGAAGGGAGTATTGTGGGAACAATGTTTTTAAGATCTGGGTAGGGCGCAGTATAGTGAGGTCAAGAATGGAGTTAAAAACTACAAGAAGTAGAAATGGTATTCAAGTCCAAATGCATGTAGGGATTTCATTGCACATTTATTTAGCCATATTATGATAAGAGAACTTGGTAAAACTGCTAATAATTTTAAAATTGGAGGATTTTTTTAAAACTTTCACATGAATTTATTTATAGCAGGCTCTTCAACAAGAGGTTAGTTTTCTGAGCCAAGCATTAAATGAAGAAAGGTTCCGAAGTGAAAGACTAGAAGAACAAGTAAATGATCTTACAGAACTTCATCAAAATGAAGTAGAAAATTTAAAACAAACCTTATCAGATATGGAAGAAAAAGTACAGTATCAAAGTGAGGAGCGTCTACGGGACATCCATGAAATGTTGGAATGCTGTCAGACCAAGGTAAATAAAACCACATCTTAAAGGAAATTGAATATTTTTGTATTAAAGTATTTATAAGATACTTAATTTGTAAACCACAGACTTGTTTCTTTCTCTGGTATTATTAATTTTTTTTCAGGTGTTTGTATGACAAGTTGATATTGTTTCACAGTTTTTATTTGTATTCATATTGTGTTTGATTACTTCAAGAGTTGACATTTTCTTTCAGTTTTTAATTATGATAATGCCAAAGATTTCTATTGAAACATCTTAGCTTAAATTAATATTTCTGTAGCTTAATATATATATATATATATATATATATATATATATTGTAATACCCCTCTCACAGATAATTATGATTATAGGAAATTATATTAAACACATTATTAAATTTTATCAACAAAACAATTTTTTTTAATCTAAAATACATTTTAATAAATCAGACTCTGTACCCCAGGGTCTTTACTGGGTTGATAAGGAAACGGAACACAAAATTTACAATTAAACAATGCAGTTAAATAAATGAAAAACGAAATCTGACTCATTACCCTTATTTAACAATTTACATAATGAATACAGAAAAAATAAACTTACAATCTCTCTGGTCCATGCAATTTGGATCTCTCGCATACCAGCACACTCTCTTTATATAGGCATAAAGAGCCTCAGGTTGCGCTCACACTCTGCTTTCACAGCCATCTCTTCTTGATGGCGTTACCCTCACGACGAATTCCTCCAAACAACAAACTCTGCTGGCAGACAGATTTCCACGACGAAACTCCTACCGACTGCTGTCCAACTGATTACTCTTTGCCTACCATCTGATGATCTCTCCTGACGACTCCAAAACTGCCTCTTGAATGAATATATAAAATTGTCTCGGCCCCCTTAACTTGGCCCTCCACCAACGCTCTCTCCCAACTGTCTGCAAGCGTCTTCTGTCCAAGTGTTCTTTTATCTGCTCTCCCCTCTCCAGAATATTCCCTTGATTTCACAGTTTTTGAGTTTCCACGTTCGCCAAACAACACCAGCTGTTGCCTTTCTCACGCTCCGAGAGCCACTCAATACAATTAAAATAAATTTCCCTTTTAATATAATTGTATGTCCATAAAACTTCTGTCATCATGCATTTAGGGTTCCGACCAGATGTCGGTCACAACCATTAGCCCTAAGAGCTGCTAAACGCCCAATTATAGTCCTCGCCTTCTCTAAATGCCACTTATCCATCATTTTATCACTATCCCTTTTTTTTATACTAACTACTCATGAATCCTCAGTCTGAGTTGGTAAACAAATCTGATGAAATTAGAGCAAAATTCATGTCCTTCTTATGCCCCAAATTTAATTTGAAATTATTTTTTTTAAAAAAAATTTGAGAAATTCAATATTTTTTATTACATCTTATACCTGAAGGGATAGTCGTGTTTAACTGTCATAGGTCTAGCAAACCTAGGGAACCTTCCTGCTACAAATTGTAATTTTCCTTTCTACAGTTTGGTCTTAATCACCATTAGGTGCTCAATCTATTTCAACTAAAGGTATTTCTTCTTTTTCTTCCTGATGAATTCTAACCAGAAATGGGTAGAATGATGTAAACATTCGAAGGATTTAAAAAAACATTGTAACATGTATTTCTTGTTTTCTGATCAAAATATGGGGGGGGGGGGTCTAAATTCTCGCTTTATTCATTCTGTGATAGGGGATCACTGATAAGTGTTTTGCGGATAGGCGAGCGGCATTCGTGACCGAAAACGTTTCTATATTTTTTCTCTTACTATTTTCGAGGCAGTTGTTACAATGTTTGTTTATAAAAAAGCTTGATGAGGGAGTAGAGATAGGAGAATAGGTGGAATGAAAATGCAAGTAAAATATGTTTTCAGATTCCATTAAGCAACTTAAATCTATTTTATTGTTGATTAAAGGTTTACAAATTTCCATTGAATATTGGTGCAATGCATTATTTACTTTAAATAATTGGTATTAAGATTTTTAAATAAGTTTTACGATTGAAGTAACTGTGCATTCTGCCCTGATCATTTAAGTTTTAAAGCATTCTTATGCCCCATATAACAAATTATTTCTATGATTGTGGGTGTCACAAAATCAAAATAAAACACTTAACTTAATAGCTCCAACCCTTCATATAATTTTAAAATTCTTAAATTTTTATCAAATTTATCTTATCTTAAATTTTATAATTAAGAATAACTATTATCATTCATTTACTTATTTTAAAAAATTATTATTTATTTAAATATTTTTATTCAATTTTTTATTAATTAATTATTAAATTTAACTTATTTTCTAATCAAGTGTCAATTAAATTTTGAATCTATCCTGTGTCTCTAAACTCAAAGTATTTTCTCCCAATATTCTCCAGCTGTTTCATGTTTACATTCGATCACATGTTTTTTGTTTACATCTTCTCCCTCCCCTCCATTCATCAATATTAAAGTATTTTTTTATTTCAAATTCCATATTTAAATAATATTCAAAATTTCCAATAATTTGCTTTAAATTCCTTCATCCCATCTTAAGTTTTATTCCGACATCTCTTAATGTTTTCCCTGTACTTCTCCCGTCAGCTGGTCCCACTTCATGTTTGTAAACAAATCCTTCTATCTTATTTTGATTCAAAATTCCTCCCTTCAATTCTTCTATTCCCTCATCACTTTCTACTTCATTACCATTTTCCACTATCCTCCCAATATTTCATCTTTCTGTTTATCCACCTCTTCACTACTTAACCCTTTAATCTCTCCTTCATCAACATCAGCTGTATGCCTCTCCAAATTTAATTCTTTTCCACTTTTTCAATAACTACCACATTTATTTTACTTGCATTTTCATTCCACCTATCCTCCTATCTCTACTCCCTCATCAAGCTTTTTTATAAACAAACATTGTAACAACTGCCTCGAAAATAGTAAGAGAAAAAATATAGAAACGTTTTCGGTCACGAATGCCGCTCGCCCATCCGCAAAACACTTATCAGTGACCCCCTATCACAAAATGAATAAAGTGAGAATTTAGAACCTGTATTTTGATCAGAAAACAAGAAATCCATGTTACAATGCTTTTTTTAAATCCTTCGAATGTTTACATCATTCTACCCATTTCTGGTTAGAATTCATCAATATTCATTCAGGAAGAAAAAGAAGAAATACCTTTAGTTGAAATAGATTGAGCACCTAATGGTGATTAAGACCAAACTGTAGAAAGGAAAATTACAATTTGTAACAGGAAGGTTCCCTAGGTTTGCTAGACCTATGACAGTTAAACACGACTATCCCTTCAGGTATAAGATGGAAGAAAACAGAGTATTGAAACATAAGAAAATATCTCTGTAGCTGGAGTAACACGTGTGATTAACAAAGAACGTTAATCCTCCTAATCTATTTTATTTCTTGTTTGATCGTTTTCAAATGTTATATTTTCCATTTCTACTTCTTTCTTATCTAATAATTTCTTTCTATTTCTTAGCAACATAAACTTAATAATATCTTTACAATGGACATTTAATTACGTACTTTATCTTTAATAAATCCCGTAATTTTCACACACGTAAAATCCCAAAATTAATTGCATGCACATCCTAACAAAATATACTATTTTGCACCAATACCTCGGTTATGGTCAGATTTTGTTTCTTTTTATTATTATTATTTACTGTCCTTTCCTTTTAAAAATCGAACCACACGTTGTGCCATTTTGTGTAATACCTCAAATAAAACTACCAATTTAAACAAACTATTTTTATTAAGACACAATTTACAATTACACAAATCTAATGAAATTTTATAAAATCAAAGCAATTTTATTTATCTTGAATACGTTTGATAAATTAGACTTAGTACCCCGGGGTCTTTACTGGGTTGATAAGGAAACGGGACACAAATTTTACAATTAAACAAAACAGTTAAAATAAATGAAAAATGAAATAAAACGGTTGAAATGATTGAAATGAAATCTGACTTTGCACCCTTATTTAACAATTTACAATTATGAATACAGAAAAATAAACTTACAAGCTCTCTGGTCCATGCAATTTGGATCTCTTGCATACCGGCACACACTCTCTTTATATAGGCATAAAAGGCACCAGGTTGCACTCACACTCTGCTTTCACCACCACCTCTTCTTGATGACATTACCCTCATAATTATATTAACTTATTTGAAGCTGCGACTGTTGCAAATTCCACTGTACTGTAGTCATAGTCTGTTTTTATTAGGAAGAGGCGTCTGCTTCTGAATATGTATCACTCTCTTGTTTCTTAAATAAATTTATGAGCCTTTTTATTCTACTTTTTGCCGTTTTATCATTTAAGTGTGGGTAAAAAGAGTCCAATACATTTATGAATGATGTAGAGGATATTTGGTAATCTTTAATAATGGTTCTTGGGTTCTTTGAGTCAGTAGCATTTAGTATAAGAGTCTAACTAAACTTTTATTAGGTTTTCGACATCCTCCTTAGATGTTAGAAATGCGCATATTCTGGAATTGGCTATTTTAGACATGTACTTAATTCTGATGGGGTCAATAATATTAGCTAAACCTATTAGGTACTCATCTATATTTAAACTTGCAACAGTGTCCAGAATTATGGCATGCATTTTATCTGGTTTATGCTCTGTAACCATCACCTTCGAATACAATCTAGCCTCCATATTCTGCGTGGACGTCATCTTCAGGTATTCCTCTTCTTTACACTTTCTGGGAGTAGTGGACTTTCCTTTATATAGCTTAGATATACACTCCTTTACACAATAATAGCTACCTGGAATCTGCCGGGGCAGCCCTGCTTGATCCACCGGCTACTGATGTAAACACACTTGGGCACTGGAAGAGTTCTAGATACTGTTTACCCTACCATGGCTGGAAGCGAACTGCAGCTTAATATTCTTTGATGTAAAATTTGTTGTTGTAAAATGTGTCATACTACATAGTAATACATTTTAAAATGTTCTTATTTCATGGTTTCTCCTTCACATAAGCTGCATTATTCACGGATAACTTCATATTCTCACTTAACACCCATGTCATGTCATCCATTAAGCATACATCATGTTTGTATTCCAACTACACTTAAACATTGTAGTCACCTATGTAATAGGAGAATGTCAGTTTAGTCCTGTACTTTAATTTTCCCTAACCTTCCACAATCCATCAGAGAGAACTAAATACCAAATCTAAAATAATAATTTCTGAATTTCCATCCACACCATTTACCAAATAACATTGTACATTGGCCAAACTTCAAGATCTCTTCCAAAACACATTTTCAGCTATGGAAGTTAAAGAAAACTCAGTTCTCAGTTGCTGCTTATGTCCATAGCCATTGTTCCATTTACACTGAAATTTGCTCTCACACCAACTCTACTGAAAGCCCTATCAATGATTGGTCAAATACTAAACTCAATATTTTGACTCCTTACTTCCATTATGTATCATATATCAAATAAACATGATATAACCTTAATCATTTTCTCATGCTTTAACAGTGTTTTTTCTATTTATTAATATTCCTTGTTTTGACTTTGTTTGTTGGGACAGACCTACTGTGTGTGTGTATTTTGCTTGTGATGCATACTGTGATTAACAATTAAATTTGCTGTTTTGCACGCAAAGAAAAAACCTTCAATTTTCTGATTTCAAAATAATATAGTGGTGATATAGAGAATAAATGAAAATAGTGTGAGTTGGAAGTATTTGGATAAGAAAGAGTGCTGTTATTGATTGGCGTGTATTAACATTTAAATGAATAGTTCAAATAAGGATTTATTTGAATATATATTTCCTAAAGCATAGAATAATAATGTTGTATTATTGGGTATATTGTTATGGAAAATATATTAGTCCATAATCTGACTGCAATAAATTACATTGAAGAATCATTTGGTGGTACTTGTATTATAAATGCAGTAATATTTTCAAAGGAAACAAGTTGTTTCATTTCAAGTTAATATTGTATGAACTGATTTTAGTGTGATTTATTGTATTGAATGTTGTGCAAATCATCATATACTATTTGTTAACAGATTTCCAAGATGGAGCACCAACAGCAGCAGCATCAGCAGTATGTCACTCTTGAAGGCATTGACAATTCAAATGCAAGAGCTCTGGTGGTTAAGCTTATTAATGTTGTTCTTACAGTTCTTCAGGTGGTTCTCTTACTTGTAGCTACTGCAGCTGGAATAGTCATGCCTTTTCTTCGTACAAGGTTTGTTGAAATACAATAGAATTATAAAAGAATGTAATAAAGTAGTTTCAGTAAACTTGGATAATGTCCTAAGGCTATTTGAAGCCATAAAGGAAAGACAGAGAGTGGCTGACTTACCTTAAATTAACAATTGGCATCTCTGGGCTAGGTAGTAAAGAAAATGTCATAGTTTCAAGGGGCAAACTCTCTCCCTCAAGACTGCACATCATGCTGGTAAGCAGCAGAGTACTGACACTCTTTCTTGTCCAGATGAGTTAATTTTAATTAATTTGGTTGAGTATATGTATAATAGGCGAATAAGGATGTCACATAATATTTACTCACCTAATATACTGTCGTAAACACAAATTAAACTGCAATTTTTAATATGTTTTGCCTCATGTTCGAGGTCAATTTATGGTAAACACAAATAATACACTATTTATTTTTAAACTTTGGCCACCAATTAGTAATAAATACAAATAAATTACTTAAATATTAAAATGATTGGATGCTTTAGTAGAAACTCTAGATTTTAAAATAGACAAACAAATCAATTTATTATCACACAATTTACATTTACACAAGTAATCAAATAAATTTTTACAACAGTTAGTAATTAATGTTTTACAATGAAATTTAATCTTTCTCAGGGTTGTTTACTGGGCCTTTAGTAAAACAGATACTTGTTAACCATTTTTTACAATGCAATAAAGAAAACACGTACAAAAACCAAATTCGAATTCTGAAATCTGATGATTATACCTTTACTTAAAAGTTTACAACTATGAATACTGTGAAATATTAACTTAAAATCTCTGGTAATTCATGAAATTTTTCGCATTCACATACTAACACTCACTCACTTTATACAGGCCATAAAGAGCACCAAGTTGTGCACACACTTTACACTGAACACTCCGTCAGTACAACTATGCAGATTGTTCACGTAACCGCAGACTATCACTACACGACGAACTTCTCACGATGACTTCTCGACGTCCACCAACGAACTTATCATGATGACTTCTCGATGTCCACCAACAAACTTCTCATGATGACTTCTCGATGTCCACCAATGAACTCTTATTTATTTCAGCCACCCTATGTTGGCCCGATGGCTACGAGAACCATGACCAATGATCGCTGCTAACAGACTCAATCTCTTTCTTCTTACGACCACTTATATCTCTTTCCTTTTGCGCACTTCACCACGAAGCTGTGTGCGCTTCTCCCCACACCCTCGTCTAATTTGCCATCTGTCTGTCAATTATCCTCCATTACCTCGTTGTTGTGTACAACTCGTGTACCTTCTGCCACTGATGATACGAGTCCAAACTACGACCTTTTGCACATGTCACTACTTCTGCACACCACTCCACAGATCTGGGTGTACACACAGTTAACTACCCTCTTTTAATTCGTCATCTGCCACTCAATTATATCATCATCATATCCTTGGGTACAACCTGAGTGCCATCTGCCGTTAACCACACTAATCCAATTATTTGTTCATTAATTAATTATTTCTTTTTAATTACCACAATACATATAATCAGAACCATACGTATCCGAAATCCCTTACATAAGCTTATCCATAGGAAGGTGAATTTTTTAAGCCTTATATGATTCTTAAAATTATTTATCTAAAACAATTGTGTAAAGTGATGTAAAATATTTTACTGTCCTTATAAGCCTCATGAACATGCCTACAAGTTTTTGTTATAAATTTGGCAGCAATCAATTAAGAAATAATAAATTATTCTTTAGCAAACCCTCCAAATATATCTAATAAATTATTTTTATTACTAATAATTATTGATAGAAACATTAATAAATTGTTTTAACTACTTTCCTGTAACTATCCTTGTGGACTACTAAAATTTCCAATAAGAATAATTTCAATTATTGTACTCTAATATAATAATACTATATCAAATGTAACGTCTGAGTCAATGTTTAACTACAAAATTAGGTTTAAATGGCATAATTTTCAGGTTGCGAATTTTGACGACAATACTATTGGTTGCTGGTGTTGTATTTATCTTGAAGCAGTGGCCAGAAGTTCGAGATTTAGGAAACCATCTGTTACGACACATGAAAGAAGCCTTATCTGTAAAATAGTTCAAAACTGGTAAGGACTAGCAGCCTTTGTCGTTACTTTTTTAGAGTTATAAGCATGCTTCATATTCTGGGTTTTCTTTTTGTGTGTGTGTGTTTATATATATATATATATATATAACACTCGTTTTGATTCACAAAATAAGCTCCACTTATGCTTGTGGAATCGTCAAAGACTTAGATGTGGCTCGTGACTCAGTTCTGTATTCTTTCAACATGTCCTCTCATAATATTTTGGTAATTGTTATTCACCAGCAAAATTTCTAGCTTTGTAACTAGGAGTGGGATATTGTTGTCACCATGGAAATTTGATGAAAATACCATCAAAATTGTCTCTGTGGCTGAAGTAAACTTAATGATACTAACGTCTCTGATTTTCAAGTATATTTCAAAAGTTTAAGAAAGGTTACTACAGAGCATGTTCATGTTTTAACAGATTTTGCAAACACAAACTAGAAATGATGCAAGCCACTAGTGTGAATCCTCTAGTAAATAGCACTGTATATATCTCACTCTCTCTGATCCCCGTACTACGACTTCCTTCACCCTCTGCCAGGGGTAAAACTAATCTAGGTTCGTGGTCAGACCCCAACTGTATTTACTGCTTAGTTTCTCACTCCTCCCTTCCAATTTCACCAATTCCTTTTACAACCCCAAAATTTCTAATTCAAAAAGATAATTCCATCTGAGATAATAGACCTTGACTAAGAATTCAGTGCTCGCCAACAACTCCTGAAATAACTCAAGAATGGACCAAACACTTTGACGTTGGCAAGCATTACCAAATAGTGTCTTGTTCAGGTTGTCTTTTAGAACAATAGCACGAGTATTAGTGATGGATTCAGAAGGCTGCAGAAAGTATATATATTTCTTCAGCATTTTGTAAACTGTCTCAATTTGTCTTAGCTGTTCTGTATTTTTGAAGTTATAGTTAACAGTCAAATTAGCACCTTTAATTTTTTGCTGCTGGCAATGCATGCATAATTTGTATTACAAGTTGACAGATAAATGTAAATAGTAATACATTATGAATTTTTGGTATATGTGACCAAATAAAAATTTATTTTTCAGTTGTGTATTTCATTTTCAGCACGATGCCATGGTTACTTCTCCTACAGCAGTAAATGTGCTACTTTGGTGCTTTTAATGCGTTCAAAGATCTCGGCTTAGAATGTTGCCAACAAAGTACTTTCACTAAAAAAAATACTTGTGTGTTCATTGTGTATGTTTTGGTTTTATGTTTCTATACAGTATATATGTACACTTTCATATCAATTCTTATATATTCAATATTTTTAAATTTTGATCTCTTTTAAAACATTTTTGTTAATTGAACTTTAGGTTTCCTCATAGTTCAACCTGTTAACAAAACTGTGTGATAAATATTACATAAATATCTGACAAGCAAATAACAAATGAAATACAAATTTTAGTTATTTTGTGTACCACTCCTACCTATATTAAATATATGTTTTAATACAATTTTCTAGCCCAATTTTAGCATGTATTTGAAAGTTCTGCTGAATTGAAAAAATTATGGTTACAGGTGTCACTTTTAACAATAAATTGTCTTATTTTTAAATGCAGAGAAGAATAAAATATTAATTTATATTACAATTTGAATGCCTGTTTTACAAAATATTACTTGTCAATTGCTCTCAGCATTTAGCTGACCTATTAATATGTGTAATATCTGGGTCACATGTATGTGTATCAGTATAATTTTGGTATTTACTGTACTATATTATTTCATCAGTATTTTAATATTTACTCTGTATTTGATTGAGGTGTTACTTAAATCAGTGCAATGGAATATATATTTATATGTTGAATATTTAAGTCAGAGGTTTGATTTGCATAAAGTTTTAGTAAGTTCACACTAGATGAAAATAAAACATAATTATTCCTTAAAGATCTGAAAAAAATTTCAGCTTTTACAAATTTGTAAATTTTTTAAGATTAGTTTACAGATGAAATGACTTTATTTATCTACACTATTTTCATTCATCACCTTATTTTAATTTTGCAGATAGACTTATTGTTGGTAATAATTACTCAATACCCTTGTTTGTTCTCTGAAACTATTATTTACTTTATATTTTCTATGTATAAAGGGTAATAGATCATTTAAGAAGGACAATTAATATTTTGCTTTTAGAATTTGAGGCATATTTATCAGAACCAATTGATATTTGGTATTTAAATTTGTATTTTATTAATGTGTAAATAATTGTGAACAAAAGATAATTTTCAAATTTTGTTTGTGTCAAGAAAGGGATTCCTTGTTGATAGTGATGTTTGTATATACTCGTGTATTTGCACAAAGTTTTCACTTAAAGTTGTCGGTTTTTAATTTACTTTTAAACAATTGCTAGATTTATTATGAAGTTCAGTTGAAGAAAACTGTACTAGTTGACTTAACTGCTACATTTGTCAGTACAATTCTTTCTGAAAATACTAACAATGTTGCACTTTTCCACAACGTGGGGTTGCTTATGAGGAATTTGTTACACTTTGGATGTTCTGTTTGTATGAATTATATTATTGTAATTTGGTTTACATCAAATTGTTCTTTATGATTTGATTCAAAGCATTGCCATTGTACAGCAATTGCCAAGATTGTGATATTCAGCCTGAACACAATCTGTTGTCTGAAGTATAGAAAAGCACAAACTGTAAGACATTTTATTTTAAGTGGCCAGATCTTTGTGCCCCTGAAACAAATTATGTAATGTTATTCTTAAATTAAGCTGCTTTTTATAACTGACAAATATTTTTGTACACTCTTGTGTTTCATTGCATTAATATTACGTATATAAGCTTACTTTTATCAAGCTAATTAATTATTTTAAAATGACAAATAATTTTTATTGAATGCTTGAAATCTCCTGTGTAAAAATCCATGACATTATTGAAAGACTGAATTATTTCAATTGACATTTTACTCAGCTTAGTAAATTTTTTACCAACACTAAACCAATAAAACTTGTAGAAAAGAATGTAAAGTTTGTATATTTTGCTTAAGCAATCCTTGTCCAATAACAATGAATTTTTATGAACAGATTTTCTGGAAAGTTTTTCATGTTGCACTGTGAATAGAGTACATAAGTGATGGTTTGATACATTGCGTTTGCAAATGTGAGTGATTGTGTGTGTATATTTGTGTGGTTGTGCATACATGTTTTCAATGGGCTGATAAACTAAGAAATACAGTATGCCCACAAGTGCTACATTTAATTATTGTTGAAGAAAGTTGATATTGACAAGTTGCTCCTTTTTCGCGCAGTAGGAGATTTCCGATCCTTAGTGTTCCTTAATTATTCAATTGATGCCTTGAAATTATAAGTCCAAGTAACCATGAACTGCTACTGTGTAGCAATTTATATATTGTAAATGCATCTATATGGTCCATTTGCTGTAAATATTTTAAATCACTTGTGATTTCTATTTATTGTATTGAATGCAAAGTAATTTATGGGAATTGAACTTTGTGTTAAAAATAGTATATTTCAATGCCATTTTTGAACTAAATATAATTAGTGTTTATTACTGCTTTGGTAGAATAGATACATTTAGGCAAATCAATGGATAATCTTGAAAATGAGATATTGTCTTGCTGTTTTCTATAGACGAGGAAGTGTCATGGCTAACTATTATATGGACATGAAAATAAATTGGCACTGGGAAAGCTCAATGTTTTAAATGTATATACACTTCTGCATAATTGTCTTCATGTATTCACAATTTCAAACGTGTACTCAATAACTCTTTAATAAATTATCAAATTAATTATCAGTATGTTGTAGTAGATTGCTATATTTAAGAAAATCATTTTAATATGAATACCTAACCATATTAATTAAGTAACTTTAGAAATATTTCTGGTTAAGCATTGATATAACTATTATATCATTTTGGTGTTTTGTAGTTCAGATCATCTTAGCCATGACACAAACTTGTCTTGTTTAATACTTGATCAAAGTGGCAATAAACAGAAAGCTTAGAAACTCATATTTTAAAGAATTTAGTACCTTTTTTTATTAAAATTAAAGAAAATTCTGTACATACCTTTTATTATAAAGTATTGTGGTGATTATATATATATATATATATATATATATATATATATATATATATATATATATTTATTTTGTAATAGTGAGAATGTGACATTGTCAAAAATATTGGTATGGAAAGGATAGAGAGATAGGTTGTGGCTTACCTGAAAGTGAAGTACGGTGTCGCCATGAGGAACTGAAGGTTGTTCTTCAAATTTTCGGAGGCTCTCAGCCTCCTTCTTCAGGAAGGAGTGTTACACCATTCCGTGCACCGGCCTTCAGTTCCTCATGGCGACACCGTACTTCACTTTCAGGTAAGCCACAACCTATCTCTCTATCCTTTCCATACCAATATATATATATATATAATTTCTATATGAGTTATGAAAGTTTACATCACAAAGGAAAATTTGCATACATTTATTTTAATTAGTATCCATTCCATGATTTTTAAAACTTGTGATAATGTAATTTTAAACATAGTAATTGTAATTATTTTACATCTGAAAACGCTTTGCTGTAATTATTCTGAAACTATGAAATGGAAATAGGAAACACTATTTGTCAATTGTATCATCTTTGAAACTACAATAGCATATGTGATAAATAAATATATAGCTTTGATGTATTGGTTACTATAAATAAAGTGTTATCTGAAAGTAGAATTTTGTAGAAGTTGAATGACGAGGAAAATGAACTTATAATTTAATAAATACAGTTAAATAAATAATTGTCATTTTTTTCTCTACTTTAACCAAAATCATTTTTCTATATTTTTTTAAATATTGTTTTGATATAATGTTGAATGTCATAGCTTTTAAATGTATGTATTTATGGTGAGAAAGTAATAATATCTAAAAACATTTTCCCATTAAAACTTTGCCACCAAGTTTATTTAATTAGACTTTAGGTTTCTGAAGATGTCTTCATCAACATGACTTATTACAACTTTAATTACATGTGTATTGACTAGTTTCTGTAATTTTTTTCAAATAGAATCAACTTTTTCACCTCTACTAATTAATGACAATGCTATTTCTTGAGCCTTGCAGCTATTTTCATCTACTATTTTGACATAATTTAAATCTGAAGAAATTCCAGTTCCAGAGAGGAAATGTCCAATGTTACTTTTACACTTAAATATATGAATATACACCCTAATTTACGCTAGTATAAAATTTCTTTATATTCATTAGCTGGTACCCTGTTGTCTTTATATTGATTTTATTTTACAACTAATAAGTGCTGGGGAAAAGCACGGTAGCTCAGCTGGTAGTGTTTTTTTTTGTTCGATATATTTCAATATTTTCAGTCTTTCCATCACTTCCTTTCCTCTCTACATATACTTTCTTTGAGTGTATTACTATGACTAAAGCATATGCTTTCTTCAGAGTATTCCCAACCTTTCTCTTACAATTCTATCTTTCTTCAATATCCAATTATATATATTTAACGTCCCAGTTGTTTCAGCAATTTCGTTACATTATTGCGATGCCTTTGTCTTCTCGTCAGTTTGTCTCGTGTTTTACTTTTATACCTCGATAAATCCCCCTTTGCCTTAACTTTATTTCAATTTTCTTGCATAGAAAAATTCAGAAAGTTATCTTCTTTCACTTACCATTTATTGCATATTTTTATGTAAATTATTTCAATTGAATTACTGTCTTCCTATTGTCAATAAACGGATGTCCCAATTGATAATGTAAAAAGCGTTCCCATTATTGCAGCATCTTTTCTGCTCTCTCTCGCACAATTGCTACGGCACCAAATCGCCGTTGAATCTTGGATTTTCATTCGTTATTTGATAATTTTTTTTATTGGTTGACTGAGAAGATTCCATTTTATTCTCCCATGAAAACCCCAAATTTTTATCGCTCTCCTGAGAGAGTGAATCACGTTTAGAACTTAATATTTTCTCGACTTCGATTTGACCTCTGTCCGGGAGCCTTGAAATTTTATTTTCTATACTTCGAAAATTTTCTACTCGAGTCCTGAGCTGTTTTCGTGCGACTCACGCACGAACCTTAAAACGCTACCGGCTTGTGTTTCACGAGCCTAGCTCCGATTTATTACCGGAGCGGTCCGTCCTGGTCCAATAGCAGTCGCTTGTCCAGTCTCTGTGATCACCAGTGAATCCCACCACAGCTTCCTGTGTGTACGCCGAAGCTACGAAGCCGGACATCGGCCCCCTAGTGCTTCCCACCAGCTGATTAGCCGAGATCTACGCAGAGGAGCGACGCGATGACACTCCAGACTGCTGATTAATCAGGTGATGAATTTCCAATTTTATTTGTCCATATAAAATTCTGTATGTGTCCGTAAAGTCATTTTTAACCGATCACAGGGAATCAACGAAAACAAGATAACGTAAAATCTTTAGCAAATGAAGAAAAACCCTCAACGTTTCGTACCTATTCAAGGCAGTTCAATGTGACTTTCTTTTGTTGCCTGCACACATCTAAACGATATTCAAGTTCTTCCCACACACCGTTTAGGACTCCTCGTGTAACAGAGTGAATAATGTCTGCGATTCTCTGTTTTAAATTATTATTGTCGTAGATCGGGTGGGGTAAGATGACGAACTTGAGCTTCAAATTTTTAAGTGGTTAAAAGAATCTGAAATCTATAAGAAAAGTTCTTTTAACTCTTCTGAACAAAAAAAAATTATAACACCCTACTATCCTCTCTTGAAAGATAAAAAACATTTGCCTCCAAAAAGTTAAGAAGTATTTCTTTATAAAAAGAGTCAAAGCACTAAAATATAATACTTGATTATCCATTATGAAATTAAAACTTGAAGAATTAGGTAATAAATTAAGAGAAGCATTTATCAAATTGATATGCAAAAAGCGCATTGCAGGGTGTCTGTCGCTTCGACATATCCCAGGCGTTATGTGCAGCTTGACTATTTGCACTTGAAGCAAAGTAACAATTAATTACAAAACAAATCTTTATAGAAACAGGTACATGCCGAAGAAGAAAACTCTTCATCTTACCCCACATCGGCATTTTGGTTTTAAACTTGTTTATCAGTATACTACCTATATTATACATGGTTTTTACCGCAACAAGTGGTATTTTGAATATATATTATATATAAAGAAAATTTAGTTACCGTAGTTGAGTAATTTCTTGCGGCGTCCAATTATAAAATTACGAGCACAGATTACATAAAAACACTTCAGTCGACACTGTTCACAGTACAATCTGAATTAACAATGCTTTATAAGGAGCTTCATTACCCGTCTCTAGGAGTCTCAGAAAGTGCTCTGATAAAGCTGCTATACACAACAGCATAGGAGAAATATAGAGTTCGTCGTCATCTTACCCCACCTCTCCTACCTATTTGATTCCTTTATAAAGAGTTCTCGGGTTTCCGGTTGGGTAACGTGATTTGAGCACAACGTTTCCATGGCTGACACCACCACCTTCGTCAGGTGAACTGTTGTCGAGATTCGGGAAGTGTGTGTCATATACTCCTTCAAGCCAATCCTGATTGGAAACGTTGTGCTCAAATCACGTTAACCGACCGGAAACCCGAGAACTCTTTATACAGAATATACGTCGAGAAAACTTACGCTCTTTATTATTTGATTCCTATTTAAAATGAATTAATATTTAAATTGTTTTGAGTTAAGCCAGTTCAAACTTTGCTTTGAGAATTGGTAAATTGTGTTAATTGGTGTACGAACGTTAGCTAGATTTCTTGTAACTGATTAATTCTTTTTATGTACTTGTGTGACGGCGCGAGCGAAATTGGGTGTGATTAGAAACTCGAGTTCGCAACTCTATCTTTTCGCATCGCCCCTTTTCAGTCCTGTATTGTTTGGCGAGAATGCAGAGCCGATAATGGTTGCTACGAGGTATTGTCAAAAAGACATATTTAGACGTTCAGAACAGTTGGAGTTGCCAGATGTTGAGAGAGCAGAGCAAATCACCGAGATAATTAGAAAATATTAAAATGTAAAATCAGTGCAGTAAGTGGTTGTCAGATATTAAGAAAGCAGAATGTAAGCAGTTTTTAATACGAAATTCAGAGAGCAGAATGTGAACAGTAAAAAAGCAATTAGTCAGCGAGCGGTATGCGATCTGCAAACAATTAGATATTCAGAATAGAAAGGTACCGAAAATTTTCCAAAGTGTTTGAGAAATGATAAGAAAGCAGAATCAGTCAAATGGTCTATTAGTGAAATAGTGTTCGAGAAAAAGAAATTAAAGCAAACCACTTGTGCAGAGACAGCCCAAACAAAATGGTATGTAATTAAAGCAAATTATCATCTGTAAACATTATAAATAAATATCATTAACCGTCAGATTTCGATAATTTTACTATAATTATATAATTTTTCAGATAAAGAATACTTTTTCTATTGTAAATTAAAATTAATTTTTTCTACTGTCTTTATTGGAGGCCCGATAAGCGGCCCTGAAAGTTAGATTCTAATACAAGCTTATTTTCATAAATTTAAATTATTTTGAATATTACATTTATTTGGCACTCCAACGTGGAGCTTGTTTCTATAAATAAAAATGTATATATATATATATATATATATAGTAATTAAAAGAAATCATTAATTAATTAACAAATATTTGGACTCGCGTGGTCGACGGCAGAAGGCACCAAGGATAAAATGATGATATAATTGAGCGGCAGATGGCAAATTAAAAGAGGGTGAGTTAAGTGTGTGTACGCCCGGCTCTGTGGGGCGATGTGCAGAATTACACCCGAACTCTGTGAGGTGGTGTGCAAAAGGCCGTCGTGAGTCGTAGTTGGACTGCACTCGGGTCGTATCCAGGAACGACAAAATGATACGATAATTGAGAGAGAGATGGCAAATTAGACGAGGGTGTGGGGAGAAGTGCACACGGCTTCGTGGTGAAGTGCGGAAAAGAAAGAGATTCAGTCTGTTAGAAGCGATCGTCGGTGGTGGTCCTCGAGACCGCGGCCAAGATAGGTGGCCGAAATAAATAGGAGTTCGTCGTAAGAAGAAGTCTGTCAGGAAAGTTGGTCGGTGGTGCTCTTAATGGGCATTGGGCCAAGTTAGGTGGCCGAGATAAATCTAAGTCGTCGTCGTAAGAAAGAGTCATCGAGAGGTAGTCGTGAAAAGAAAGTCGGTTGGTAATAGTCTGCTGTTACGTGAACAATCTGCTTTAGTTGCACTGACGAAAGTGTTCAGTGTAAAGTGTGTGCACATCTTGGTGCTCTTTATGGCGTGTATAAAGTGAGTGAGACCAGAGATTGTGTGTTAATAATTTAATTTGTTTGTCTATTTTAAAATCTTGATTTCTTACTAAATTCATCCAATCATTTTAATATTTAAGTAATTATCTCATTGACGCTCCGAAGTGGGGCTTAACTGATAATTATTTGTATTTATTACATATTAGCGCCCAAAGTTTAAAAATAAAAGGGTAAATTATTTGTGTTTACTACAATATATATATATATATATATATATATTGTAATAATTAAAAAGTGCTTATCAAATGAAAAGATTTACTTTACAAACAAAACAAATTTTATTTAACAAAATTTAAAACAATTATTCAAAATACAAAATATAATTGGGATATCAGGGTCTTGAACTGGGTTTGATAATGGCAGAATTTAAACAATCAAAGAACACAGAAGTTACATTTACTTCATAAGGAAATCGACGCGTCTAAACATAGACGAAAGTTATTAATGAAGAAATTTATACTAAAAGATTGAGTTTAAACAATTTCAATTTACCAATAATTAAAGAACGATCTGACGTTTAGCTTTTAAAACTGTTTACAATAATTTTAAGGTTTTCTTACTACTTACGGCAGCCCAGGATTCACATTAAATTTTCGTAGCACAATGGTGGAATTTACACAGATTCTAATTACTCACAGACTCTAATTAACATAGTTTGTCGGTTGGTTTAAAATAAATTGGTTGATTCTCGATGATTTACTGCAACCTGGATTTGTAGATCTCGTGAGTTGTGTTGAAAATGCAACTCACTGGTTTTGTCTGTTGACTGAAGATTGCTTTCCTTTTAGCAATTCGATGTAATAGCGTACTTATTACTGGAACACATTCTCTCGTTCCTTAAATTAGACCATTTAGTCCTCGCTGCTGACTGACAAAATTGTTCAAACTTTCGTGAATTAGACTTTTAATTCACGCCTCTTGCTTCTAACTCCCAACTGTAAAACTTTTGTAAATTAGACTTTGCTGATCTTTACACCTCGCCGTTTACTGCCCAACTGTTAAAACTTTTTGATCTGTTCTCCTCTCCGCTCATTGCCCTATTGTAACTTCGTCTCGTAATTTTGAGCGCGTAGCTCATCTCCCCACCATTCAACAATACTCTCCTTTCATTGTCGATCTGTTGATAGTGACGGTTACTGCTACCAATAATGTGTCCGCTACCATTTAACTTCTCAATTAAAACAATGCCTTAATTACCAATTATTACAATATATATATATTGTAGTAATTAGTAATTAATCCATTATTATAATTGGAAAGTAAAGGACTCATTATTAGAGTATATAAAGCATACACCGCAACAAAGCGGGGCGGCGAGACAAAAGAGTGCATTGTTAAGATGGTACGCGCTTAAAATCTACGAGACGAACAGTGAGTCAACGGCGAGAAGCGAAACGGTAAAGTTGGACGGCAGACACAGATGCGGGCAGATATCCATTCAGAAAAATTGCAGTATATAGTTGGACGGCAGACACAGATGCAGGCAGACATCCATTCAGAAAATTTGCAGTATAAAAAGTTTTGTTAATCAACGGCGAGATATAATAGTTTAAATAAAACGCAAATAAACAGTTTGACCGAGAGACTTATAAAATCGCAGTTTGGAAGCAGAAGTTTGCTTCACAAACTGAACTAATTTTAACATCGAGAGACTTCCAGGAGACCAACGTCCGAAACTAGCTGATGAGATAATCCAGGTTCCAGAATAGCAGAGATCCACAGCAGCTACCGAGTGTTCAAATTTTGATGAGTAGAATCAGTGATATCCCCAAACCGTGTGCACAGAAAACCCAAAATTGAGACCTGGGCGGCCGTAAGTAGAAAACTATAAAATTTATTATAAACCACTTTTTAAAAGATACGTCAGATCGTTCTTCAATTATTTCGTTTCTTTAATTATTTCGTTTCTTTAATTATTCACTTCTTTAATTGTTAGTTATTTAATTTAAATTCAATCTGTAATCTTATTTTTCGTCCGCAACAAAATTCGTCGAGGTTCAGACGAATTAACTTCAATAAAAAAGCTAAATGTAAATGATTGTAAATTCAATTCACCCATTTATCAAACCCAGATAAAGACCCTGAGATCCCAAATATTATTGTGTAATTTTATATTGTATTTAAAACTTTAATAAATTTTGATTAATTGTTTCCCTTAATAGTCTTTTTAATTATTTAGACGCCTTTTTAATTTGTTTATTACAATATATATATATATATATATAAGGTGGTAATTACTAATATGTAATTATTTAATAAATAAAATTTAACTATTTACATTATCGTCGGCGTAAATATGAGGCCATTGCATTATAGTTTAAGGATTGTCTACAAGTATATGGAGTCTATAATGCTTGCTTGCTTGCTAGAGTTGCATTGAGACGTACGGAACTTGAGAGATTCAGAGTTGCTCGGAACAGGATGGAGGAAGGTGTGTTTTGAGGAGAGTCCGTATTTAGAGTTGCTCGGAGGAGGATTGAGGAATGTGTTTTGAGGAGTCCGTATTTAGAGTTCCAGGGACCGCGACTGAGCAAGTGTGTTTTGGAAGCTGAGAAATGCTATATTAAAAGTCCCCGTGTTTTGGAATTACAAGTCGCCAGTTTGGAATTATATTTCGTCTACTGCCATGTTCGAGTAATTATCAAAGTTTTAGAGAACAAAGTGATTGTTCAAACAACGTTATCAATAGTTAGGATCAGAAAGTGATTTGTGTTTGCAAACTAAAACATGGCCTTTTGTGATGTTTTTTAAAAAAAACAAGTGAGATCGAGCCATGATGACCACACAAGGGTAAAGTAAATAAAAATAATTTTGTAAACCTTGTAGTGTAAATATAATTATCGACAGATTTCAAATTTCGATCATTTCATTTAAAATAATAATAATTTAAGTCAGGAATATTTTTGCCTTGTAGGATTTAATTGTCATTTATGTAACTATCTTTATTGGAGGCTCGATAGGCGGCCCTGAAAACTAAGCCATGACACAATGTCAATTTGTAAAATTTCAACTTCGTTAAAAATTTGTTTATTTAAATTTGTTTTGTTATAAATCTAAATTGTTGTTTTCATTTTTAACTTTTATTTGTTTATTACAAAATTGACGCCCTACAGAGAAATTTAATTATCATTTATTTATGTTTATTACAAAATGGTGCTCCAACGTGGGCTCGTCTTCAGTTAATTTATAATTTAATCATAAATTTTGATTATTACAATATATATACTTGCACTAGTTTCCTACCCTATTTCACTTTTTCATATTCAACAAAATACTTAAAATGCTGCAAGAATCTTTACCCTTTTGGGCCCATTTACTGGATTTACATTAGAAGGTAGTTTTTGTCCTTAAGCATAATTTGGATTTATAATATCTGTTTTATTTCTTCAGAAGCTTAATTGTTTATGATTTGCGTCGAGTTTATTTGAAACTTTTCATAAATTGAGTGTCTGTAGAAATATTTGCAAAAGACTGTACACTATAAATGGATAATTCAATTAATTACAGTTAATCATTCCAAATAATTCAAACATGATAATATTTATAGTTTTACACATTATGAAGGATACGAAAACGAAATTTTCCTCCATTAACCATGAGCTTATATATTGGTTTATCCATATTGGCTCCATTTTCAGCCCGATTGTTTGGCTTGAATACACCTTTTAGTTGCTACTTCAATTGCTCCAATTATTGCAGCTCGTAAATTGTTTTGTTCTAAAAGAAAAAGTCCTTCAGCGGTAGATCCTGTACAGAAAAAAACGAAGTTATTTTTAAAATAAGAAACATGTAAATGAAAAAATATTTTTACCTCTAAATATAATTATTTCTTTTGGGTCAGAGTAAATTGAAATTTGAGATAATTTTATTAACATTTCAAACATATATGTTATGTCAATCGTGGCGAACGGTAGTGATAAAAATTTTAAAACCTTAGAATAACAATGTAGAATTGACATTTGTTTTGAGCATATAGTCACATAGGCTTAATCTCGTGAATTATACATCAGATGGATTATGAATTTTTATCAATTTTTCATACTTTGATTTTTGAAAATAAAATAATATACCAACACTTAAATACTTTTTTTATTGAAGTTTACAAGTTCGTCAATTACTCGAACACCCACTTTTATAACAACACTCCAAACCTGTCCTCTGACTTGTTTGGAGCAATTGGTGCGTTTTTATTGCATTCAGCCTATCAACTAATAATGTATTGACATATTGAATATGAGGGTAAAGATGGTCATAATTTAGATGCAAGCTTTTTTTTAATCGTCTAATAAATAAAACAAAGCGTTTGTTTGTATGTATGAATGTTCCGCATACACCCATGGAGAAAAATTCACCAAATTTCGTACACGTGTTCTTTGCGACCAGGAAATAAACACTGTCGGGGTGAGACACGGCTATCCCCTCAGGAGGAAAATAAAGTGAATACAACCGAGATTGGAGTCAAATCCAGGGTTATGGATGCCGTTGAGTTTAATAATGACATTGAACTTGCCATTTATCCCCCAGAGACGCGGGTGTAAATTTAGAAACATGAAAACACGGCTGATATTTATGTCTAATAAATATTTTTCGGGGTCATTGAGATCCATAATATTTCTCTACATGTTGTCTGCCTATAATTTCAATCCGTTGAGGGTAGGGGTGGAGTGGCATTAAGTAAAAATAACGCAAAAACAACCGGATTGGAGTCGAATCCGCGGTTATGGATGTCACAGTTTAATTATGACAATCAACTAGCTGTTTAACTCCCCCAAGCGGGGGACGTTGTAGGTGGAAATTTTCAAACATGTTAATCGACCGATATTTGCATCGAATAAATAATGGTCGTGATCAATTAAATTTATAATATTTCTCTAGATATTCTTTGTATATAATTTAAATCCCTATCGTCATGGGATGGGAGCACGTTTAAGGGTGTGGGTGGAGTGGCATTACATAAAAATAACATAAAATAAATCGAGATTGGAGTCGAATCCGGGGTTATGGTTGTCACTGAGTTTAATTATGACGTTCGACTTGCCGTTTAACTTCCCCAAGTGGGTGTGGTCGGGGCTGGGAAATTTCAAACAAGTAAAACATTCGATATTTGCGTGGAATAAATATTTGTCGGGGTGAATGACATTGATAATATTTCTACGGATTTTGATGTTTATATTTCTCACCTCTTTTGGTATGGGAGGGGAGCACGCTTAGGGGCGTGGGTGGAGGTGCGGTACATAAAAATAACGCAAAAACTACCGAGATTCGAGTCAAATCTCATTCGATATAAAATCGGGGGTTATGGGGATATATGACAACCCGGACAACCTCGGGCACCCAGATAGGAATTAATGAAATTGTGTAACACTACTGCTGACATTCCACCAGCACTTAGTTCCAGATGGTCACATCTGCAGGATGGTAAAGTTGAAAATAGCACGCTAAAGATTTTAAGAGATAATAAAAGGTTTAGTGCAGACAAATTTTTGAGAAGGGATTGCATATACCAACTTGACAATAAGAAAAGATGATTGGCGCGAAATGATAGCACAGAATCGCTTAAAGATCTAAAATGTGAAGATTATTTTCTATGACATATATTTTTATTCTACTGTATTATGGAACGCTATTTAATTGTACTCTTATCGTGCGTATGAAAAGCAGAGTGGAGTGGTTATTTTGTTAAATTAATATCAAGCATCGGCACCTGGAACGGGTTCATACACACGCATTCAGGGGATTTACTGAGAGCACAAGTGGGCGATAACCTCTATCAGTGACGCCCAGGGTGGTAGCCGAGCGGCCTGTCTTAGGACTCTAGGACATACTTAAGAGCAGAATTATTTATCGGTTACTTTAAACAATGTTTTGCTGAAATAATAGCCCACAGAATAAATAATAGTTTCCACACACCTTTCTGAAAACCTTATATCTTTCTTCAGGTACTAAGATAACTAAAAAACACTAGGAGCCCAGAGCGACACACCTGTACAATTGACAAACTAAAAAGCTTTTGATATATCATCGCTTCTCTTGCTTGTATTTGGCTATTTTTCTTATTATTAATTTTCAAAAGACGTAAATTTTTCATTTTTATCAATCAATTGGATTACCCGTTATACCCTGTGGCAACCTAACGACAATGCAGCAAATGTATGGAGACTTAACCGATCGTTTGGCGGAGATTCGAAATTCCGTGTTTACGGATGAGGTGGCCCGATCGGCAATCAGCGATATTTGTAATTAATATCGCTGGTTGCTAACAACAAGCAAAGATATGCAGAAGAGCTTTTGTTCGGAGACGACACGGTTCAGCCACGAGTTTGTGTGTACTGTATTTTATCAGCGCAATTTATTATTGATTGAATAAACGTAAATTTTATAAATGTTGGAATTAATTAATTCGCATTCAGCATTTTATGTGGGTGTACATAGATACTTATTTAATATATAGAAATCGTGTCCCCACAAATGAGGGGTGCGCGCTGCTCTCTGACGGCAGTTACGTGAAACAGTGCGGACTCGCTCGAGCTTAAGTTATTATTACATTGTGTCGTCTAATTAAACATTAAAGGTGTTTAAAAATCATTTGTGTCAGCCATTTCATTATCCACAACCATGACATAACATTGGCAACGAGAATGGGATACGAACCAACGCGAGCAAAGCACTTTACAACCGATTCTTGAAGGATAGATTGATAGATAGATTCACCATTATCCCTCTAATGAGGAAATAGGATTCGTCACAAATGTACAGTAGATAAATTACGTATAAACAGAATTAATATTAATAGGTTACACACACACACACACACAAAATTCATATCTGTTCACCACAATCATACACACAATCTTTAAGAAACACGCACACAACACTTATCACTTCCCCTGGTAATCATCTCCTGTCGCTAGGAACGGAGGGATGTCGTCATGGATATTTACTAAAACAGAAAGCAGAAGCAGGAGAACAGTACCAAAAGGCGAAAACTGGACAAACTATTTACATATTTATAGCACATTCGGCAATTTTGTAGGCAAGGCAGTTCAGCGAATATGAGACCGATTCAAAAATTCGTGTACGGAGTAATAAGTTCCATTTACAAGAAAAGTTTTACACTCCTTGACGAATGAGTTGTAGTTGTTGATGTTCTTTAGATCGAGCCATTCAACTGGAGGCACTATATCGACTATTAGACGATAAAAACTGAATGGGCTTGTACGAATGTCCTTCGAGGCCTTAATCGGTCCGTCGCGCGGTATTGTACCCTAGGGCCGTCCTCAGCCTCGAAATGAGCAGGGGACAGGAGGTTCTGGTGGCATTTGCATCTATAACTCTGTCCCAAGCGGAAAGGAATTATGCGCAAATTGATTAAGAAGTGTTCGCCATAATAATAGATGTTAACAAATTCGTTAACTCCTCTATGGCCGTAAATTACCAACCGTTACGGACCATAATCCTCTACTTGGTATTTGAAATAACACAAACTAACGCCACAGACCTTCTTACCGCGTATGTTACGACGGAATTTAATGTTGAATTCTTATGATTACGTATTACAATATCGACCAGATAACAAAGTGGCCAACCCTGACACTTTCAGCACACTTCCACTTCGAGAGACGACTACCGGGGATCATACACCAGCGGATGTTGTTTCTCGAACGCGATTACAGCACAAGACGTTTAGCTGAGGTAAGTCAGACCCTGTGAAAAAGTCGACGATAAGGAGTTGAAACCCTATGCGCGCCGGAATCACAAACTGTCAGTGCATGGAAAATGATTACTTGGGGAACATGAGTCACTGTCCCGCAGGGATTGCGCGGCGATTACAACTTCTTCATGAAGTGCATTTTGGCATGGTCAGGATGAATGCACTGGCGCGTAGCTACGAGGGTGAATCAAATATAAACAAGACTTATTTTTTTAAATATTTATTTTGATTTTAAACGCACAAACAATCATAGTTTATTTTTCTACATAATCTCCTGATTTATAAACACATTTTTCCCAGCGTATAGGTAATTTTTTAATTCCTTCCACTTAAAAAGAGTTAGGTCGTGTTTGTAGTCAATTGCGCACATATGCTTCAACCTCATTGTCGCTGTGGAATTTTTGCCCTCCCAAAGCTTCCTTGAGAGGACCAAAGACATGGAAGTCGCAGGGAGACAGGTCTGGACTGTATGGAGGGTGTTCCAGTGTCTCCCAACCCAGTTGCTCCAATTTTTGTACGGTCAGGGCTGCTGTATGGGGGCGAGCATTGTCATGGAGGAGAATCACTTTTCTCATCGGAAGGTCTCGTCTTTTGCGGCGATATGCAAGTCTGACCTCAGTCAAAATTTGGCAGTAGTATGCCGCATTAATTGTTCTGCGCTCATGCAAAAAATCAAGGTGCAGCAGGCCACGCTGGTCAAAAAAAACGGTAGCCAAAACCTTGCCAGCCGATAATCGTGACTTGGCTTTCACTGGTCCGGTTTCTCCTTTCTTCCTCCACTCCATACTCGCTTGTTTCGACTCAGGGGTGTAGTGATGCACCCACGTTTCATCACAGGTGACAATGTGAGAAAGAAATGGGTCTCCTTCCCGAAATCGTGCAAGAAGACGCTCACACACTTGAAAACGATTCAGTTTCTGGTCAACTGTGAGAAGGCGAGGAACCCACCTGGCACACACCTTGCGATACCCTAGCTCCTCTGAGAGTATAGAGTAAGTGCTCCCATAACTTATTCCAACCTCAATTGCAATATCCGAAGTTGTTAGACGCCTATCACCTTCAACAAGTTGACGAACACTGTCGATGTTGCCCGCTGTAATGCTGGTGCGGGGTCTGCGGTCATGGCTCTCATTTTCAACACGTTCACGGCCCTCCACGAACTGTTTATGCCAAGCAAACACTCTAGCTCGCGACAGAGTCTCTTCCCCGAACTGTGCAGTCAATCTTCTCAAGATTTCGGCCGGTTTTACACCTTCTGCAGCTAAAAACTTGATAACAATACGTTGCGCAATAGAGGGAGGTACCTCCTGCTCGGACATCATAATGATGGACACTGAGCGAGTCTATGATGAGTCACGTGCTTCCCCCACTCCTGACAAACCAACCTAACAGCCAATAACAGCGGAACGTTCTTCCATCACTATTGCGCGCGCAGGTCCAAAAGTCTCGTTTATATTTGATTCACCCTCGTATATGCGGTGGCCTAATATGGACCGAGACGTAGAAAATATCGTCAGGGCCAGCATACATACAAAAATAATCAACGGGCACCAGCCAAAGTATCTGTTTATCCTTGGAAAACAACTGATGGACCATGGTCTCGTTTTCACGTCGACTTTGCCGGTCTATTTCAAGGAAATAATTTTCTGATTGTTGTGGATTCGTACTCAACGTGACATCATTTTTATAGCACTTATATCAGTATTTCTAGCTTGAAACTTGTTGTACACAATTTCCATGTGTGGCATTTCTTTGTGAAAGAAATAAAGCAAAGATAAAAATACATAATCTTCCATATTAAGTCGCAGCTCTTTGAAAAGTATTATTTGTTGAAGGGGTTTCTTCCCGTTCCCGAAAACAGTCAATGATGTCGTCTTTGTTTTCATAGATTACATTAACTGGTTTCGATTTAAAATTTGCGATTCAGTGTAAAAATATTCTACTGAAAGGCGCATTTTACTCAGTACAGTAGTTTCTTGATTGTTCCCCTAATAATTATTTTTGTTATACTGCAAAAGTGATTGAATGAGTTGCTCATAAAACTACTTATTTCATAACTTGCTTAGTCTCTGTTCGTCTTTTCAGCTCTTTTGTTTGTTTGTTTCATGTACGGCTTGGAGTTTCTACAGAAGAAACTGTTTCGTGAAGTGACTTGTACGTCGTTTGTGTTTCCTCCTAGTGGGTGTCAGGTTTAGTGTTTATTCTTGTGTGACGAGTAATTTTATATTTTATGATAGTTAATTCTCTAATAATTAATTATTTACTAGTGCGCATTGAAGTTTTTTGAGTTCTGTAAATATTATATTATACCATTAGTATAGTTAAATAATTATTATTTTTGTTATTATTATATTATATAGTTCTATTAGTTATATTGGACAGGGAAATTTATGTTCCCGATTTTTTACGTGAATTTCTAATTGTTTAAAATTGTAGTATCCAATAATTGTATTGTAATTTTATGTAAAGACGTATCATATTTCCTCATAAGAGGACTAATGAAATAAAATAAATCAAAGCAAACATCGCATTGATGAACCACCGGGAATCCGTAAGGCATCAATTGCTTCTAGAGGAGCGACTCTTTGCGGAATTCTAGAAAAATATGCTGGAAAAGCTGATAGTGTGCTTTCGATTTCGAGACGTGGCACGTTCCACGAGTATATTTAGAATTGATGAGCGTAGCAATGTACATGTTGTGCATTTGAGTACAGATGCTTTATTTTAGTCTGGACGCCACTCATTACAGTAGTTCCATCGTACGTCTGAGCAATAAATTTATTTTTACCTTTTAACTTGATATCCAACGCATTCAATATGAATTCTGAAAGGATATCCGCATTTTGTTCCCCGGTATTAAAAAATTCCCAAGCATCGATCTTGTGGAGTTCCATTTATTGCATACCTGAACACTAAAAGCAACTGATCGTGCATCAGGTCTAATGAATGGCGGAATTTCGTACCGGATCTGGAGTCGACATGGGTTAGCTTAGTTGGTATAGCTTACACCCGGTAAGCGGGAGGTCCGAGCTTTGATTTCTGGGCGTTCGACATTTTCCCATCCTGATACTTTAATTGAACACAATTATTATGAAGGTTCTTAAATAACGAAAAAAATATGATTGATAAATTAATTTCTGCTGTAGCACATGATGACACATACTCCTGCCCGCCACTGTAATTTTGTTTACATGATTCTTTAAATGTATCCCTAACTCCCACTCAGTAAAATTTAAGATTAGAACATGTTAACTCTGCAGGAATCATTGTGTAGGATAGGAAAGGTTGGGTAGTTCGCTCGTGTTTGTACGGCTGGTCAGTAACTTCATTGAGGGACTCAGCACAAGTCGTGGGTGGAGGAGAAACTGAAGCTTCTCAGGTGACGGTGAAGGGATCTTGACCTGAGGGAAAAACTGGACTAAGGACCTATTTTTAGTCCAGTTTTTCCCTCGGGTCAAGATCCTTTGTACTGTTGTCCGGAATGTTGGAGAGGGGTGTAAAATACCTCCACAATTGTCTTATTTTACAAAATGAAGTACTTAACCCAATTGTGATTGGAACGTACAGACTGAAGTGACCTCAATTGTAACATTTTAGATCATTTGGATACTAACCGCCTGGTGATGTAACATTTTCTCTGAGGATAGATGGATGCGTTTGAGTTTCCTGCACCATGTGACCCGCACCAAGAACAGTCTGTGATGCAAGGCGATACGCCAAGTCACGAGGAAGTCCCATTCTTACGCCTCCATCAGCCAGACTCTCGATTACCAGGTAAACCTGTTCGCGCAATTAAAATGAAATAAAATAAATGGACACATGTTAACTTTAGGCTATTTCATTCGACAATTAATTAATAAGTACTCTAATTTAGCGCCGATGAAAAATTAAAATTTAATAATTTATTTTCATTATAATAATTATAATAAATAAAGCTGGACATATTTCTCCTTATACTCTTCTTGGTCTGAAGAATGATAACGTTAAATACAGCGGAAATTATCAAAATGTTTGCTTTCGAATACTATACACTTCTGGAAATATATTGTAATAAACAATAATGATAGGTCGTTTAATTTATTTAAAGAATTTGAAGAATTTACCTCACGTGAAGCGCCATTTAGGCAAATTAAATGGAAGGCGTTAATTAAATGAAATAATAATCAAAAATTAACAAACAAAATATTTATTTATTTTGTGGCAATAAAGATAATTACAACAAAATTTGAGATCTTGCACTCTCTCAGGGCCTCTACTAGGTTTGATAACGGACACAACAAAATGATTTAAAAATCTTATTAACAAACAGTTCACAATTTACCTAAACAATATGTCGATAGAAAGAAATTAAAAGTAAAGAAATTAACTCTGATTGACAATTAAAAGAGAACGAAATCTGACTTTATCATTTAATTAAAGTTTACAATTAATCATTCGATTTGGTTTTGTTACTTACGTAGTGTCCAGCTGGTACCAGCATTCTTTTTTGTTTCGTAAGTACACTATTGCAAACTTTTACACTGATTCTAAATATCGACTCACAGATTTTACACTATTGAAGTCAACATTGATAGGCTCCCAGGAACTCGGATGATCCTCCTTTTTGTCAGCTATCTGAATTCTGCTTGCCTTACCGGAATCCTATGATTCGTAGATTTATAAGTCTTTTACTGAATTGGACGTAAACTGCAACGTATCTCCTGGCTGAAGACGTAAAAAAAACTGACTTCCTTTCCTGGATGGCTACAGACGTAAAATTCTTTTAGACTTTCCTGGCTGGCTGTATACGTAAACTGCTTTTACTTAGCGATATTTACGAGGTAATACTTCCGTGAATGTTTTTACTTTGTCTTAAATTCACAACTTTGTTTAATAATACATTAACAACGGCTCGTCTCTGCTCTAGTATTATTTGTACTCTGAAATGTCCCGCCACCAACTGACTCCTTGTGCTCTCGAGTTTTAGCGCGCATACGCCATTTTTGACTTTTAGACAAAGTAAGTGAGCTCGCTTTTCCATTGTCGCTTTGTTCGATCAGACCGCTATAATGGATTTCTCACACAATTCAAATTTTATGTCCAAACAATTAATGGCCTAATTAATTGGCATTACTATATTTATGTTTTTACGAAAAGTAAAGTCCGCTGTGTATTCACTACAATTCAAATTACACTCTCTGGTAGCAAGTATAATTCATATATGGACATGAAACTTACCAACAAGTGCAGTTATATTGTTATTAAACTTTATATTCAATTGAACAGGTCTACTTACAATATGATATTAAAAGTAATTGTTGCTAATTGGCTTTAATAAGTAAATAAATAAACTATCAAAGATTTGGAAATCGTCTAAATCATCATAAAAACAATGTTGTTTTATTAATTTTACAACAGGGACTGTTGTCACGATTTTTATTACATCCAGTTAAGTTAGAAGGATAGAATAGAGTTCCCCAGTTATCGTTTTACTCTTAAAGATAGTTGATTAACAGAATTAATTTAGAATCCTAAAATACCGACGCCATGACCCTTCCAGCCGATGACACCGTCTTCACGTTCTTCGGAGCTGAAGAGCCAGTAACCATTCACTACACGGACGATGCTAGTGTGTAATTGTGAAGCCGTGGTACATCCATTGGCAAATACCGACGCAGAATATATTGCAAATGCTCTATACTTGAATGATTAAGATGTCTTTAACTTACGTAGGCAGGTCCTGAGCCGCTGAGGGCCGTGATCGGGTCAAGGTACGTCTCCGGAACCTGGTCACACGTTCCCACAGCTCTGAGCAGCCGCCTCGTCATCTCCATGTCTTCATTGGTCACGTGTTGTCCGCAAGAGAACACAGATGCCCCACGGCGAACCAGTGCCGGCGTGTTCGGCATCACACGTACCACACGAACACCGTCGGGCAGATTCTAAAGACGAAAAACAAATTACAGTTGAATGGCTCGATCCTTCAAATATCGGTTATAAATATGGAGTGCTTTGCTCGCGTTGGTTTGTATCCCATTCTCGTTGCCAATCTTATGTCGTGGTTGTGGATAATTAAATGGCTGACACAAATGATTTTTAACACCTTTAAGATTTAATTACACGACACAATCTAATAATAGTTTAAGCTCGAGCGAGTACGCACTGTTTTACGCAACTGCCTCCAGAAAGCAGCGCGCACCCGTCAGTGTATTAACGGGTAATCCAATTGATAGATAAAAATGGCTGGCCGTACTCCTTACAATAAACTCGAATAGAAAGGTTGTACGTCATTCTACATGACTACTACTTTCAACGGCCTCATAAACGAACGTGGACAACGTCGTTTTAATTTGTGAACGATTTCTGGTCAACGTATAAAATTATTTACGAGTCATGCTTTATAATGTATTTTCTATAAATTAAAGACTTTTTTAGACAGTTTTGCTAGTTTCTGACAATAAAAAATTTTCTGGTGCCAAAGAATAGACGAATTATAATCGACAAGGATTCAAAACTATAGTTTTTGAAGTTTGATTACTACATTATGGCTTTTTTTTTTTAAAAAAAACTCCAATAACTTTATTCTTTCAGACATGGCTTTACATATATCTTAGATTGCGGTTTTAACCTATAAGACGCAAAATGGTCGGAAACGACTAACAACACGCGCATAAAACAAAAACAAAATTAAATAATTTTTCCATTGTATTTTTTAATTATTAAATTTAAAGTTTAAATAAGAAGATCAGAAAAATTAAACATTATGTGGTCATCTTTTTTCGTATAAAATGTCTTCAAAATGGTGTCATTTGTCCGTAAAATATGCCTCATTGACAAGCCGTGAAAACGCACTTATCTTAAAACAGTTATAACTTTCATATTTCGTAGGTTTTCACATTTTTTAATTTACGTATAATTGTTGAGATATTTATTAATACATTTCACACAAGAAAATACATACTTTTTGGATTTTTTAAAATAAAAATCATGGAAATGAATTACACAATGATTATATTTCAATCTTAGTGAAACTTACTAACTTTAACGATAAATTTAAAGAAAACACCTTTTGGAATTTACATATTTTGTTAAGCAAACATTCGAGAATATAATTTTGCAACAAGCAGCCGCCCAGCAAAATGACAATCTTTTAAAATGATCTAGTTTAAACCTATCCATCTTATGATTTTCCAATAAGTATTCACTAATATCATTTCTTAAAGCATTCTTATGATTATCACAGGTATCAAGAAACGTAATAATAACCTCAACATCGACAATTAATTTCTTATAATACTCATTAATCATCTTCCATTATTGATCGTACACTGAGGCGCGTAGTTGGCATGCATTGTTTACTTCTGAACCCTACGCAGATTTGGATCTTCTAATGATGGAATACTACAACGAAATTTCAGCAAATATTTATAAATAATATTTATAGAATAACAAATATGTAGAAATTATCCGTCGATTCAGTGTTATATTATCAGCGATTAATATTTCGCAAAATATTGATGCAGATAAGTTTGGGGAATGTGCCTTGGAAACATTAAAATTATTCAATGAAAAATATTCGTTCTGGTCGCTCATCCCCATTGCCCATAAAATTATATTTCACAGCTAAGAAAATAATTGCCACTAGGAACTTTATAGGAAGAAACTTTAGAACACGGAAATAAAGAATTCAAAAATTATCCAGATCAGCGTGAACGACAAACTTCCAGGATAGAAAACTTAACTGATATTTTTAACTGATTTTTATTCATTTCCGAACCCTACATTACCGACCTAAGAGCAAAAATCAATATATCTCATTCCAAAAACGACATTCCTCATTAAGTTAAATTACTTTAAAAATGAAAAAATATTAAAAAAATTGAGTAGGTGCGTCAGTATTAGTGTATTTATTTTTGCAATAAGAATCATTTTATTTATTTTATATATCATCCTTGCACATAAAGAATAAAAAAAAACGTACCATTAAGATTAATTTTTAAGTAACAATAGAACGCAAAAGACCATGCGAGCGTTTGAGCCCCTTTCCGATGACTGTCGACGGGTGTTTTTAAAGTACCATTTCTGCCCTACACATTTTTACGCTCTCCGTAAGCGTGTTTCGCGAGCTACCCGTTTCAGCACCGACCCGTACCCTGCAGAGCTGTAACGCGGATTGCCTTTAAAAACACAAACAATACTACTCGCGCGCCAGCCCCGCTTGTTGAAAGTCTAGCCACCAAAGGAGAACTTAACAATATAAAAAATACTTAACAAAATATCCAAATTATACGTCTATCAACCTGACACAGGCCTTGATATGTATTGAGACAAAAAAATAGAGCTACATGTAATTTACGTCGAAAGCTCTAACGCAGCGTGAAAACGAAGGGTACTTTCTAGAGCGATGTTTCCCAACGTGTGGATCCCACGCCCCACACGAAGGAAATTTGATTGTTCAGGGGGTCAATACGAAAATTAGCAAGTCTAGGGTTTGGAAACCGATTCTATGATTTAACTTGTACAAAAGGATTGGCGATTTCAGATTAAAATAAATAATTTCTTTGTTTATGCACAGAATTATTATTAGTACAATTTTTTAATACATAAAATATGTATCTGTAACATAGGCGGGCATTGTAAAAAAAGGTTGAGAAACACTGTTTTAGAGTTAAGTCACACTCAAAACCGTCAGTTGTGAACTCGGATGGAGGACAAACCGACGGTAAGTTTTAGAACTTTTTTTACAATAATGCGTGTCTTAGAGATAACTATTTGCCGATAAATATAATAGGTCAAAATACTCTGGTTATTAAGTTTTTTGATAATGGTGCTGAAATATTTAGTGAAGAAATCATAGGACGTTCCGTTGCCTAGTAGAAAAACTATGAGAGGGTAAAAGAGTAACCCTACGTTTCGTATTTCTTCCATCCTGTCATTATTTTTATACGACAGACAATGAAACACCACTAATCCAAGTAGGTCAGAATACGGTTTACGATTGTTCTTATGTTGAGTTTCGATTATGTTGAAATTAAAAATGTACAATAATTATGAATAAAGAATGTATTGATAATACTCGAACATATGGCCAATCTACGTGCTCACAGGATCTCCCAACAACAATCAATCTAAAACAAAACCATCCATGGAAACAAAAATCTGCATTTTATTCATGAACAGAAGGGTGCCAAGTTATCAACACCAACGAAACTAAAGTTCAACAATGATTTTTAGCTGTTACGAAAGTATTCAGCAAGATCATATATAATACAATTTAAATAATTTTATATTGTACAATCGGTCAACAACGCTTCATAATCTGTAATTACTAATCTGAGAGTCAAATTGATACCTAATGTAGACGTTCGTACTCGTTTCAAATACGTATTTTTTGTACATATATTTTAATAAGAATAACTACGTTGCTAAACTGATTTCAGCAAGCTCGGGAAGTAATATTGTGACGTTCATTGCGTTTTTGGTATTCGACCTAGCAAAAGGCGTACTTAAACCAAAAAAAAATTAAGTTGCCGATTATACTGTTCCGCGCTGATTCTCCAAAGGCTCTCAACCATCGTAAAGAAAATTGAGATTTAATCTGAACTATCTAGTGAATATAAGGTAGTGTAGTGAAGTGCATTGCAGTAAAGTGAAGTGATAGTGCTCCGTTATAAACTAAAGTAAAACGTTAACATTCCTCCTTAGAAAGTTAAATAGTTGGTTAATTTTCAGATATCTTTCCACCGTTCTTCATTTCAGGCCAGTACAATATTAATTCTTTCTTTAACATTTTCAAAATCAACCTTTAAATAATATAATTCTGTATACATGTATTTATAGTTGAAATAATGTCCCTAAAACTAGCTTATACTGTAAAATAATTATATTTATTGACTCTATTTTTTATCGTGTATTTAATTTGTAATTAAATTGTAATTTCATGTATCTATCACCGAGAAAATTGCCCATTTCTAGATTAAATACATACATACATGTTCGCGCCAACAGAACTTGGCCTACTTGCAATAGATTGAACCACATTACTGCCTTCTTACCGTCTCAATCTGTCGAATCGAAGTACCCATTGCAACAGATATCAGTAAATGTCCATTATTTATTGTGTTCTTAATATCGTCTAATACAGTTCGTACTACATGTGGTTTAACGGCCAAAAATAAAATATCGGAGGCTGTTGTGGTTCCTCTGTTATCGCTACAAATTTGAGCACCAAATTTCTGAAAATAAGTTAAATATTGATTAGTTAAGATCCTTGATGTTATTCGTCAGTCATTGTTCATATAATGACATACTACCTGGAATGCTTCCTTTGATGAAAAGTCTGTAGGGTCGCAACTCGCGACTAAAGCTTCTCCCTTCACGATTCCTGAAAGATTAGTTTATAATACAGATAAACGAAAGACAATATATACACTTATAACGGGAAAAATAAAAATGATTTGAAATTATACTAATTTCACTGACCTCAGAAAAATTATAATAATTGTTGACTATTATTTCGTAAAATTTTCCGATATACTTGGAATGAAGGGTCATTATTATCTTTTGACAGTCTTAATTGCTAGAGATTAATCGTCTTTTGTTGTGATCTTAACACATATAAGACTCATTTATTTATTTGGTTCTGAAATATTCATCAATAGATCCATATTTCCGACAGTGTACGACAGAATGTCGTCCAATAAATAATAAATAGGAAAATTGGGTCACGAATATAATATATTTTTAAAAAAAGTCTAATAATAAGAAAGATAGCCAAATACAGACAAAATAAGTGATAACATATTTACCACTCAACGTTTCTGGCTATCTTTCTTATTATTAAATTTCAATCAGACGTAAATTTAACATTTTAAAAATGTTGACGCAGCCAATATTATTCATGAAAATTTTGTGTCAAAACGTCGGAGGTGAATGAACACGAAATCTGAAGGTAATAAATTGTTCTTGTTTAAAATTTTTGTTATAACTTAAAATTATATTCGTTTTACCCCGTCGTTGCAAAATAGTATTGTGTCTCACAGACGAAAACCAACTGTAAGCGATCTTTATTTATTTATTTTTAATTTCGGTTGCTAATGAAGACCTGCGAGGGCTATTCTCTCGCAGGCAGTACCTGCGAGGGATATTCTCTCGCAGGTAGAACCTTGTAGGAGAGATACGAAGGGGCTACACTTGGGGATGCCTTTTCCTCTCCGTTTTTGAACTAAGGTTCCTACAAGCCGAGGCACCTCGGCCTGTTTTGAGAGGTGTATGTTCCGGGGTCGCAGTCCTTGGGCATACGGTAAGAGTTGTCCGCTATTCCTATTGGAATAATCGGCCAGCTGCCTCCTAAACTGGTCGAGAAGGGAATGCTGCGTCCCCACAGCAAACTCCTCTCCCGCTATCGGAAGGGCGTGGGACAATTACCTAATGCCCGACCTACCTGATGCAGGTTTTTCTAGGGTTTTCCCTGCATTTATTTAGGCGAATGCCGGGTAGGATCCTTAAAATATAGCCCGGGGGCCCTAGTTAACCCTTGGCTACCTTCCTCTATCCTTCCGCATCCCCCCTTTCAAATCCCTTCCTATGCTATTAAAGGGGAGTTGCCCAACGTGGATTACCCTCATGTAGCCTGTTGCCCTAAAAAAAAATATCGGTTGCTGATTTACAATCTACTCTTAACACTTAGAATAATAAGTAAATTGTTTAAGATGCATTTTAGTGAATACAATACGGAAAAAATAACCAAAAAATCAAACGTGGCCAAAGTCAAATTTGGCTCATGATGTTGCACATATTCAACATAAATATAATTAGGTTTGTTTTATAAATAATTCACATAAATAGCATAATTATTATTTTAGTGCAATTATAATACCCTGAGAATGACGCTTAAATTTTATTTCTTGAAAAAATCATAAAAAAAACAGTATATAAATATCCTGAAGTTGACCGGCGGGTAGAAAAATCTGGCATAAGGAGTTGACTAACAGAAAGCTAGGACAGGCATTTTTTAACATATCCACGGATGCCAAAAATTTCACATTTCCTTAAATGTTGTTTTGTATCTGCATCAAATTTGATATAACTAATTTAATAATATTAAATATACAAGTACATTTATTTATATCCTTGAAATATACCATTTTTCCCGCTCCGGCATTAAATTTAATTCGTGAAATTCTGTCCTAGGTAATCCGGGGGCTGGTCGGGTAATCTTTTGCTTAATCAGCAAAATGCCAATTTCAGTAGTTTACCGGTCATTAGACTCCGTTAATAACTTGTAGCGTTAATGACTTGTAGTCTTTGTTGGTCAGGGTGAACAGCATAGGTTTTCAGACTTAGTTCGAATACTATTTCCTCGACGAAATATCAGGACAGCGTGAAAGTTACTATTAACAGGCACAGACCTTAATGCAGATTATTTAAAGAGCTATGCCTGAATAATCATTTCTGTATCCTGTTTCCTTTCTCGTAAACTCTGATCTTCCCTTTCCAGCATTCTCATACCAGCCAATCAAAAACTTGGTATCTCCCTCGAAGTACGAAGTCACTGCCTCCTTCTATATCTTTTCTCACAGGAAAAATAATTCTATTAGGTGGATTTTCACCTGGCGAGACAAGTTATTTACCGTCTGTACCTCATGGCCGCTGCCAATGTAAACGGTTTTACATGCCTTGCCTGACTGGCGTTGCGGCAAAGACCTTGTTGCCCATGAGGGCTCACCGCCGATACCAAGGCTAATCATTGGAAATGCTCATAATTTATGCATTATCCCACTTTTTGTTTTACAATTAAACTGAATTACAATATTGTCAATTAATACGGAGCAAAAATGATACAGCCATAATTATTTCATTGTGTACGAGACTATTCAGTGAAGCCATATTCAATAACGATACTTTTTATCCTTATTTGACTAATGACTGTCCATTTACAGCGGCTAGCGTTCATAATTTTGACTTCTTAAATCGACAGATCACGACAAAGGTATATTTAAAATATAGCTACATCAGACAAAAAATGGGGAGAGTAAAAACACGATTTTTAACAGCTTATTGACTATTATTTGCTCAAACACACGCATCTGTTTCCTATAGTGGCTTACGAGCAGATGCACTTTACGACAAATACAGATATTATAGTCCGCGAACAATGACAATAACCTAATTAAACCCCATAATCGCTCTAATAAATAATATGTTACGAAATTATTACTAGCACAAAGTTTTACGCCTTAATAATGAGATATTTCTCTACGTTTCTCTTTCAAATCTTACTAACTTAATCGCTCATATTACAGATATTTTGTTTGCATCTTCCAATTTTGTAAATGTTCTGTTTAGGAAAGGATGTATAATATAAAATTAACCACATGTTCGAGTAAACTTGTTTTCGTCAACTTACGTAACAAGAAAACTTCACACTTCACAAGGTTGGCGCTTCACCTGAAGATATGTTGTCAGGCAAGCAAATACTATCTGCTGACTTTTAAGTCCACAGTAAATAGTGTTTTGAACATCATTTTGTTACAATTTAGGTTCTAGTCAACAGTAATCTGATAATCATGTTGCAAAATGTAATGTATAGTACCTTAAAGAAATATCAGTTTGGCAGTTCCCAAAGTCATGCATCTAAACTCATATTATGTATTGCTTTTAAAATATATACTTTACATAAAGTTACAACAGTCCTTTGTTCTGGTAATTGGATGGATAGAGAAAATCAAGTATGTTAAGAAATATTTCATATGTGAGAATCAACAGCAGCTTCGTAGAATCCGAGAAATTCCCTGTAATGTGATGATGAGTTTAAGTTATGGTGAGCGGGTTAATGATAATAAAGATGGGAAAAATAAAATTAATTCGTCTTTTCGTGACTTACACCTTATTCTTTGTTGGGCGTTACCTGCAAATTTATGATCCGACTGCAGGAATAGAAATCAAGAAATAACTAACTGAATTACGATAATTTGAACTAACCTCCGCCGACTATCTCGTAGTTTACCCTCACCACACAAGGATATTTAAGTTTCACCAGTTATTCGGGGCTCACATGAACATCACTTCTCACAGAAAAAAACTGTGGTGGTTTCAGTTGCAAAAACTCGTCACATGTTATTCGGAAACCAAAACAGACCGCTTACAAGGTGACTGGAACGATGGCAGCAACACTTGATGTAACATCATATGTTTGCTCGAATACCAGACCCAATTTCCTCCCAAGGGAGCTATTCCCTCAAGTGTTCTCAACAGAAATCTGTCTTTTTGGTGCCACTTCTGATCTACCATCACTGGTTAATTTTTTCCACGAGGCAGGGCATCTTTTCATTCCTTCCGCTGATCGAGTTGGACCAACATTCCAAGGGAAGCGTGACGGAATTCCTGCAGCCAACAACATCGCCTTAGTGTCCCCACATATTTAATGTAGCTGGGCAACAGGTTAATGACCTGAACCAAAAATAAAACCACTACTCTAGCCCTTGGTACCGTTCGGCGTTGTCCGGCCGCCTCCATGCACCTAGCATTGACGTGACCAAAACCCTTTATTCAAAACCAATAAATTTAATAAATAAATTACATGTCCAAAATAACGCATACAGGAAGTAATAACGCATACTTAACAAAACATTTAATATTCACGTACGGAAGTAATTCTGGGCTAGGGCTGAGAACTATGTGCCTATCGGCTTTCACAAGGCGGTATGGCAGATAGAGAAAGAGTTGACTTTTGGCTGAGAGAATAGACTTGAAACTATGTGATATCTAGAGATATGTGAACTGAATGAGCTGGAGCAAGAAGAATTTGAGGCTTTAAAGACTTTTTGCGCTTCGTCGATTTATTTGTTGGTAACACTATCACTGATCGATTTAGTTGTTGGTAACTCTACACTATCACTGTTATGGTATTATTATTTTGCATAGTTATCTTCGTAAAAATGATTGCTTTGGGAGGTATAGCACATAACTTAAAAACTCACGATCCGCTACTGACAGGAAGAAAATCATTGCCTACGTTGTCTATCATGACTATATAACGCATGGCAATATGATAGAAACCTTCGAGATACAAAAACAAACAAGTAGAGTATTAACCGGATAATTTTAAAAAATGGAGTTCTTACTTAAGTTCAAATATTAAATTTGTTTTTGATTAATGAAGAGCGCCAGGTAGACACGTACATGTACGTTAGAGAAACTTACATATGACCATAAATTCTACATTTTCCATTCATTTCACCAATGATCTCGTCCTCCCTATCGTCTTGCGCACAACTTTCTCATCTCAAAATTTTCAGTCAATATGCTATGTACAGCACTTGTCCACTAGCTCACGCATTTTCAGGCGACGGTCATCCAATGTCATTTTGAGGATTTTCGTCACAATTTCTGGAGTGGTCACTGCAGTAGGTCGACCACTGCGATGTTCGTCTTGGAAAATCATACCGCCTCGTTTAAGCTCTGCTATACATTATTATTTTATTGTTGTAAAGTAAGGAGCAGATTCCCCAGAGTAGAATCTGGCACGACTTTGATAATGGTTGGACTGAGGCATTTCAAATGAAAGTATTGTAACACATAACGTTACAATTTCACTGAGAGCTTTCACTATTGATGGGTGTTAAACCAACACTAAATAACGTAGCGTCTTCAAACGTAAGCTTCATAAGGTTCGTACTTCACATCATCATCTATCCGTCAGGTCGGGTACTTTTAGGACTACCCTCATACTGTACTGTGCATCCCGCCAAGCGAGTTGCGTGTTGCTACAATTGTCCCACACGGTAAACTGATAGCATTTGTCACCATATGGCGGCCATGTGACGGCGTGCAAATTCATGCACAAGCGTGAAATGTTCCGTTACATTAATTCTGCTCCCAACTTAAGTTTTAATAATTCTTTGTAAACCTGTTGTTGTTTTAACTGATCTTTTTTTACTTTTTGTTTGAAATACAGAAAATTTTGATATCAACTTTTGCATAGATTCCTACCGTTAGACTCGCGGTGTTGGTGAAAGACCCACCTCCATCCCCCTGCAACTGCATTTAGGAGTTCTTGCTTATAAAATGTTGATCTGTTGCAGAGAAATCTCCGTATAAAGTTCATGAAGAACTTTATTTTTCATAGTATTCCTCCAGAAGATTCATAGAATTAATAGTATTGCGTGTAACTTCGTTTTAGCTTTGCTTTGAGTTCGTCAACTGGCTTTTACGATGTGCCGTTCTTACGTCACTTACGGTTTTGAAACACCTGATGAAAGCAGCAAGGATTGCAGAAACGTTGGGTTTATTTTGTGTGTTAGTTGGCTATTAATTTATCTATTTTGTACAATTAATAAGGATATTCACTTACCATCACAAATAAAATAAAATTAATTAATCACATTTTTTAAATTTAGTATGGTGAGTGTCAGTGTATGTTAGGTTATTCAAACCACAAGAACCTCAAGAACGAGACACTAAACAAACCACGTGAGGAACTCAAAAACAAATATGTTGATATAAAAGCAAAGACGAATATTATAGATCTTGTTTATTTTTATAGCATCGGTTTCTAAGTTAATTGCAGTGATTTTTAAAGACTGTCTATATTTTCATCTTAAAAGCTGTTGTTGATTTGTATATTAAGGTTCTGAAGAAAAATATGTTATCATTGTTCCATTGTCGCGTGATATATTTTCAGTATCAGCTACGGCAAAGTTATCACGAAAGGTCATATCTGCATACATGGGTTTGAGGGACTCTTTATAATAGACAGCGAATTCTACACGGACGTGAATTTTTCTTTTGTTTTAATTGTGATTCCATTAATGTTAATTAAACCAAACGTCAAACAGGTTCGTGATCCATAGGTTCACTCCAATTATTATTGCAAAACCACGTAACCACTGCGTCATTTTTACACTGAGTCAACAGCCGAACACAATTCTTATCAGCCACTAATTTGAAATCCAAAACAAGGTTCATAGCAGTTCTTTGCTGGCTGCGTGAAATTTCACCTCTGAGATTTGCAGATTAGCAGATTTCGTCAGATTGATTTAAACTTTTTCTTGTGCTTACGACAAAACAAAGGTAAGTGGAACAAAGAAAATATGCTTTACAGAAAAATCTTTGATTACATATCTAAATTCAGTGTGAAACAACGCATAAAGTTTTCTTGTCAAAAATGCAATAATGTTCACCAGTGTTCCGAGACGACTTCCAAACTTTTATATCACATGTACATATTACAGGTTTTCCTCGAAACAATTATGAGACATTGGTACCTGGTCATGTATTTATGACAGAATTATTTCGGCAAAACCGGGAACAAGCAAATCAGGAAGACGGGCTACGTAAATCTGTTTACAATCCCAATGCCGGAATACAGACTCGAGGCTGTGATAACAATTATCTTATTGTCTTCTACGTCGAAGTTCAGCGTCACTTAAATATTATTTAAGCAGAAGTCACATCATTATGCCGAACCATTCAAAGATTAAGAGACATCACAGTGCACGGGAAAATTATATATATATATATATTGTAATACCAATTAAACAGGTTATTAATTGTTTTAATATAATTTAATTGTTGGCGGTACGGGTGCTTAAAGACGACAATCAAGGCGGGTTTTTCTTTGTTAATCGAGACTGGAAACCGCGCGCTTAGAGAATTCAGCCTGCGGAAGACGCGAAACGAAAAAGTCTGCGTCGAGAACTGGGACATGGCAGTTCGGTCCACATAGAGAAATAAAAACAGTAAAAGTTGTGGATCCAGAATTATGAATAGGGCTATCTAGGAAGTCCAACGGCGAGATATAATAGTTTACATAAAACGCACGTATACAGTTTGACGGAGAGACTCATAAAAATCGTAATTTGGAAGCAGAAGTTTTGCTTCACAAACTGAACTAATTTTTACATAGAGAGACTTTGAGGAGATCTACGTCCGGCAACTGGCTGAGGGTGAGCTAATCCAGGCTCCAGGATAGCGGAGATCCAGAGCAACTACCGTGTGTTCAAAATCTAATGAGTAGAATCAGTGTATAATGGCCTGTTTAGTGGGTGTTGACTTCAAGATACAAGAGTCTGAACTGGTACCAGTAGCACTGTCGTGAGTACAAAACAATTATTAATAACTGTAAACGAAAATTAAAGGGTATAGTCAGATTTTGTTCACGTTTTTCTTTTCATTCGTTTTATTTTACTTTGTGTATTTAATATAGTATTCCGTTAACTTCAATGAATTTGGATTGTTAATATTTTATTTCATTGTATTTGTTCTTCCTATCCAACCCAGTGGTGACCCTGAGATAATGAGAAATTCAACGTAATTGATTGTAAAATTATAAAGCTATATTTTCATAGAACGCAACGAATAAATAAAATAAAAAATTGAGTATATGTTTGTTTGTTAAATTGATGGAATTCGGCGTGCAAAGCAGGGCTTATAATGTGTAATTATCAACAATAAATTTTTAAATACATAATAATTTTGTTAATTATTCCTATTAATTAAAGATCTTTTTAATCATTACATAAATGGCTTCCTAAACGTGGAGCTAATTTAATTAAATCTTCTTGTTAATTATTACAATATATATTGTAATATTCAACTTAAAGATATTAAATTTTAATAATTTAATATACAACTTATAGCTTTATAAATTATTTTCTTTCATTTACTTTGATGAGCAACTTAATAAATATTAAATATTGAATTATTTAAAGAAAATTAAATTTTACTTTACTTTACAGTGTATGATTATTTAATTAAATATTTGCTTTGAACAATTGAAATAAAATTAATAAAATTTTGAAGTTATCAAAATTTAATAACAATTATTAACATTAGTGAAAGGTTTTAAATGATTAAACTGAAATTTGATTAATATGATATTTAAAGAATTTATTTAAAACAGAAAATTAATTTTACATATAAATTTTACAGAAAAGTATAGAATTAAAATGAAATATTAAATTTACAGAAAAATGATCAGTTGAAAGCACAGTAATGTTAAACTTTAAAATATTCCCCCAAAATACAAACTCAAAATGAAATGAAATTTGAAATATAACGGTAAAAAAATTATGCAAGGCTTACACTACATTTCAATTTTACTAAACGTAAAATAAACACTACATATAATTTATGATCGATCTTCAATTTCACATCCACACAATTTACAAAAAACAATCTTTTTTAAAAATGGAACTTTTAACTTTTGACAATAGGTGATATCGTTCATCCAATTGTAAGATGCAAGATGTTTCGCCCGCAGCCGCCAGTCAATTCGCAAGTATGATTGCCAACATTGCATATGTTTTTACCAGGGAAACTGGTCAGTGTTACACTGACAAATAATGGTATATCACGAGATATTTTGCCAGTCGGCACTAGTCTATTAAATGTTCCAAATACTCTAACCAGCAAAAGTAGCAGGATTCTACCTTATCTGATGCCGAACTCACAACCTCCGCCGAATCTAACAATGCAGACTGTTTAAAATATCTATAGCCTTTACTTTTTCAAAACTTCACCACTACTTGTCCGACCTAATTATGAATGAAATTTTATATAACAAACTCCACATCTGGCCGTCAATTGTAATTACGACTAGGGTTCTGCATTAGTTAATAAAGTATTTATATGATCAATATATTGTTCTCGGAATTCAACCGGGTTTTGCATAATTATATTAGAACGCAACGTTTCGACGACTAAAAGCTCTGTCGTCATTCATCACTTCGCCTAGAAGATTGCGACAGAGCTTTTAGTCGTCGAAACGTTGCGTTCTAATATAATTATGAAAAACCCGGTTGAACTCCGAGAACAATATATTGAACAACTACACCGGGAAAGGCTTCAATCTTTGAAGGATTTATATGACTAATATTGTGGAACAGATAGCTCTCATCAATGACAATTGAACATTTGCCGTGATCACTTAGTACAGCATGAGTTTCATATTTGTTTACGTCAGTTTTCCGTTTGTGTATTGTATTTTTAAAGATCAGTTTATAAATTTAATAAAACAATTTTTCTGACTGGTGTTTTTAACATTTATTTAAGAAAAAGTCAGATTATTATAATTGTTCTTCTTCTTTTATTGGCACTATAACCCAATGTGAGTTTTGGCCTTATTAACAATTTTGATCCATTCCGCCCTCTCCTTTGTCAGTCTCCGCCATCCTCTTCCTTATTTCTATGCGGTGTTTGTCTTCGAGTGGGCAGTCCGGCATCAATTGTTAATTTCGTCGCAACAATTGCTTGTCAGCCCCACACACAACCACCAACCTGGAGGGCCAGGATGTTCCTCTTAGTATGGTGTCTCCCCTCCGACCTGTCCGGCTCGGGTGACCCTGCCAGTAGCTAAGCTACCGCCGGCATAGCTCTCGGGATCGACAACACACGCAAACCCCTGCACCACGATAAGGTGGGAACACCATTGCAGGGGTATTATAATTGTTAATATGTATTTTGTTCCACGCGAGTCTGCTATCGAGGTATAGTCCTAAATATTTTACATCATCTGTTTGCTCGATTTGGCTATCTTTCAGTAAGAAGTGGACATTTATCTTTCTTCAATTTGAGTGTTATGTGACTGCCCCCTCCCCCTCCCAAATTTTATCATTAGCTTTTTTTTTAACGAAGCCTGAATTATGATACGTTTGTTGATTTTTCGACACCCTGTTTGGATTATTATGAGAAGCAAGTATAGCTACGTCGTTTCCCGATAATAATAATAATAATAATTGTAATGGATACGGATACGAACTCTCAAAGTCAGTAAAGCTAAATCACATGGATGATTCGAAGTTGTATAACAATTCAAATACTGAAATCGAATCGTAGTTAATTACAACGATCCACAGAACATATATATCAATGTAATAATACCTGAAAAAATGTGCAATTTTCTAAGTAAACCGATGCAATCTCATGCATATGGACGGAATAAAGATGCCAGATATTGCAATTAAAAGTACTCCAATCCGACGACATCAAACATGCAGAGGTCAAGAGAAAGGTAAGAAGGCCTAAAGAATACTTCAGAAGGGTCCGGAAAATTCTAAAGTCAAAACTCAATGCTTGCAATGTCATCAAAGTCACTTACACATGGGCTATACTTGTGTGGTACACCGCCGGCATTGTCAAATGACATCAAGCTGAATTGGAAAACCTGGACCGAAAACCCCGAAGTGATGTATACCGATTGTATTTACCGTGTACAGATGGCGGACGAAGAGTGATCTAATACAACAATCAGTAGCAGAGGAAATGCGATCTTTAGAGGAAGACATCTTGAAAGAAGTGAAGAAAACTGTTATAAAATGTAATGAAACAAGAAACTATAATGAGCACTTGGTTGAACAGAAGAGAAAGGTGGAGAAATAAAGTACTACACGGGGAATATCTTAAGAACATACAACAAAATGCTGATAAGAAACAAACGTGGCAATGGTTGACAAAAGGAACGCCTAGAAAGAATCGGAGAGTCTCTTATTGCTTGATATAGAATCAAGCAATACTATCAAATACAATAAGGGCAAGTGTTAGGAAATCAAATACCGTCCATGTCAAGATGCTGAAGAGACGGTTAAACACCTGATTATGTGGAAGCAAATAGATCATACAAACCGACCACCTTCAGCGGCATAACAAGGTGGCCACTATGATCCACTGGAATTTATGCAAAAATTACAATTTATTCAACATACAAAGGAGCATAAGCCAGAGAAAATAATTGAAAATTAACAAGTCGAGGTACTGTGGAACTTTCGAATCGAAACAGCCACTTGGAGCTCAACACCCTGGACATCACTGTTGTAGAGAAAAAATTTGTATGGATTATTAATATAGTAATTCATAGTGGCAGTTGGCTCCAAGAAAGAGAACGCGAAAAAGTTACGCGATACAAAGACGTTCAAATCGACATTAGTAGGATGTGGGAAAAGAAGGCCACCATAATACCCATCAAGCCTTCAAACATGCATGGAGTGTATGGATCTTCAGATGATAATAAACACACAACTTCAAAAAGCAACGCGGCTTGAAACAGACTTGTGTTGTATTGAGGGTCACTAGCCTGATTGATGATATCGATTGTACGTTATAGATACAATTTGATCTTGTCCAATACTGTATACGTTTGGGATAAATTATCCCACCAACGTCTTTCTATATAAAGAACAAATAAATTTACCAAATAATTAAAAACAGGTATTTTCTACTTGGATAATTCAAGACAAAAGCAAAAAATATATTCATAGTCTAACAGTTCTAAAAAGACTACAAAAAATGGTAGACTTAAAAAAGTAACTGCTATGACCCGTAAAAATGACAAGTCTGAATTGTATATCAAATGACATTATTCAGTGGTAATAAAATGATTGTACAAACAAGTTGGGAAAAAGTTCATCTCATAATTGTTTAGTAAATTTCTTTGTTTCTCTGACCTGTTCGGAGTCTTGTAGTAGGCCTACATTATAATTTATAACGAGAATCTTAAGTGTTAGGTACGCACACAACTTCGTTCGTGTTATGCGTTAGTATAATGTCAAGAAATGCATGTAAGGGTTCCAGTACTGACGCTGGAATATCGTGAAAATTTTCACTGGCGTCTTAGGCAAATAAGTTTCAATATCGATAAAGACGATTGGTTAACCGGAAAATTCAGGACTAGAGATTGATAAAATAATTAAAATAACCTATGTATCTCAATTCTATCCAAGGAATTTCATTCACTGGGAATTTGTGTACCTCCGTGTCGGTACCAGACGCTTATCTCTCGTATTTAATTTACTTAAATGGCGGACATCGACTTAATTACATAACGAATACAAATATGATTAAATTGCTGACCTACTTGTCAAATGAAGTTATCCTGTTAAGGCGTTATCCCAATTTTCATAATGCAAATTATGGTATTTAACACAGATAAAATCCTTCTACTATTTATTTATCTGTGTCCGACACTGACATACCTGACAACCAATCAGAATAACTGTTCATTACTTCTTTTGAAGTCTTCAAAATGTTTTTCGCATATGAATTCAAAGTTGAACTATAGCGAACACGTTGAATTAGTATTTTGAATTAAAAGAAGCCTATCTTAGCAATTATTTAACACTTTTTGTTGTTACAGCATCTCTCTACTCAGAAATTAAGGCTCAGAAATGGGGAAAAAAATCAATTGAGTGGAAGTTAAATCATACCTGCTTCAATAAAACCTTTGGCAAGAGCCTGTGCCATTTTGCCGGCACCGATGAATCCTATCCGCAGCATCCTAGACAGCTGATGGCCACAATGTTTCTGTTAGACTGCAGCCGATAAGAAGGGCAACTTAAGCAGACAGGTCGAGCAAACAACACCGCGGATGATAATCGGAACCACAAACAAATATTCCTGGCACTTAACCAATTTGACCAATACACATTTTAACATTATTATGGCACTCATAAATTAACATTCGATTGCAGTTAATGACTATTGCAAGTTTTTTTTTCTTTATTGACAAAAGGACAAATTTGTCCAAGTGAACGATCTACATTTTATTATAAGACTAGCTGGGTGCCCGGCGTTACCCGAGATGTCATTTATCCATAACCCCCGATACACTCCAATTTCGTTTCTCAGTTTGTTATAAATAGTCTCACCGACATCCATAACCCCGATTTGACTCGAATCTCGGTTGATTTGGCGTTAATGATATGAAACGCCCCTCCATCCCCACACCTAAGGGTGCTCCCCTCGCATGCCAAAAGGGGTTGAAATTATACACAAACAACATCAGTAGAAATTCAATCAATATAATTAACCCTGAAAAATATTGATTCAACGCAAATATCTGCCGTGTTTGCTTGTTCCAAAATTTCCAGCCTGCTACCCCTGCATCTGAGGGATAAGTGCCAAGTTGAATATCATAAAAAAAACTCAGTGACATCCATGACCTTCGATTTGACTCCAATCTCGGTTGTATTCGCGTTATTTTCCTGTAAAGCATCTCCACCCCAAACCCTAAGGGTGCCTTTTCCCCAGGGTGTAGAGGATGAAAATTATATTCAGATAACATCGTTAGAAACCCTATCAATATCTCTGAACCCTAAAAATATTTATCCGACTGAAATATCGACTGTTTTAGCATGTTTAAATAATTCAAGTCCCGTTCACCCCCGTTTCCGGGGGTGGTAGGCGCGTCTCACTCCGACAGTGTTTGTTTCCTGGTCGTTAAGTACACGTGTACTAAATTTGGTGAAATTTGCTCCATCGGTGTAGATTTGTATAAGGAACATACATATATATATATATATAAACAAACAAACACTCTGCTTTATTTATTAGCTAAGCTTGATCACTTGAAACATAATTTTATTGAAATTGGACGAAATAAAAAATATGACTTAAGGATGATAAGAAAAACACAGATTTTTCAGATGACTCCAGCTAATTTTTAGCTAATGTTCTCGGTAAAGCCCCCTCTCCCCCAGTTTTTGAATAAAATCCCGGAATGGCTATCCGGATCTCTGTAGATTTGAACGTTGGTAATAAACAAAAAAACACGTTTATTAGTGGTGGGTTTTACGAACCAAGACACGATTTGAAAGGAAATACTAATTATGTGAGGATCCATGATTTTGATTGGTCTGAGAAGTTACTGTTGCTCACAGTACCGCCGGTTGCATAGCACATTGACAAAGTTCGTTATCAACATTTTTTTGCATTGTCTCCGCCTGATTACACATCTAACACTACAGAAGGCTGCCAACAATAAACTACGAATGGGCATATGTTTAAAACTTGATCGTTACAAGAATATCAAACATAAAAACCACGGCATATTTCAACTCATCTCCTGTTTATACCCTATTCTGGGAACTCGGGTTCACACTCACTACTCCACGGCTATGCTGTATGACTTCCTATTGTCGAGAGACAAAATGGTTTCGTGTCTCGAACTTCTTGATGGTATCGTTCGCACTTCCAGCTGGCCCTTTGCCATTCTTTTCTTCAACTAGATGTTCACCCTTTCATTGACCATCAAATAAATCTAATAGTTTCATCTTAGCGCACCGAAGTTTCCAGTAGCCCCTTGCACCCTTATAAAATTCGTCTGAGGGTGTGTTCTATCCGACCTAACAAAAAAAAGCGAATATAACTTTTCCCCCTAAAAGCTGCCAATTACTTTACTCCCACGTATCTAAAACTTAGTGCTATACATCATATTATTTATAATGACCAATTGAATGAAGCATGTCCTAGAAGTCCGCCGCCACCTTTAGCGTCTCCGAGCTGAATAAGCGACTTTAAGCAATGGGCCCACCCACGGCTAGGAAGAAACTAACCCACCTTAGAAAATATGACATTTGAACGATACAAGTTCCTTAAGAATAGAGTGAATGATCTAAAGAGCATAGGTGACGGCGAGGGGATTGCTTCCATGAAAGAAATACACAGAAAAAGAAATAAAAAATTTTATTAAGTCACTGAATAAAAACTTAAGGATTCTAGGTTGGTGTCCAAATTTGTTCGTCACCTTGTCAATGAATGCAGTGCCCTCCTCTACTCTTTTCTTGTGAACTCCGAGCATGCACAGGCGGCTTATCCTCGCGTCTTCTATCGTCGACCGATTCCACATCTTCAGACGTCGTAACGTACTAAATGTACGTTCAATGCTACATGTTGTCGCTGGAATAGTAAGACCAATTTTGATTGCCTCGCATACCGCTTGTGCAATCAAATCTGCGTATTCAACACGAGATTCATTTAAGACCTCGTCAGTCTCTCTCGTACCACGTGGTAGACACGTCTATAAACTTGTGTAGAAAACCTCCGTAAATGTTATATATACATTCTGCCATGGCTTAAAATAAAAGATTTGTCGAATTTTCAGGGTGAAGCTGCACAAGTGAAACTGATTTTTTGTGTGTTGAAGAAAATCGATTTGCTCAACAAACGGACCGATTCTTGTGCTAGAATTCTTACAGCCCCCCAAACAATGAAACATACGCACGGCCTCACCAGGAGACATAATTACGAAATCTAAATATAACTGATCTAATTATAAATCTTATTTTAAAGTACTTTATGTTTTCAAAACAAAACTAACATTCCTCCTTTTTTTGTACAATTTAAAAAATCACAATCTAAGGTTATTTTAAAGAAAACAGTATTTAAGTGCGAATATATACCTCCAGACCCTTCATACAACAATTCTCACTGTCTTGATCCAAAAATTAAATTATTGAAAATATGTACGAAGGAAAAATACTTTCGTGTCAATTTGGTAATTAATTATTCCGCTTTTAAATTATTAGATACCATTGCAAATTATGTAGACATAATTAGTGTGTCGTTAACACTCTCGCTGTTGTAATATTAATATTTTACACAGTTACCTCGTAAAAATGTTTCCTTGGGGTGATGTAGCACGTAACATCAAAAAGTCACGAGCCGCCACTGCATGAAGATAAATAAGCTGAAAATTGGTGCTACATTTCCAAATGGTTGATTTGATATGTAGGCTTGCCTTGTCACCACTCGAGGACATACAAAAATTTATATTTTAAAAATATTGCATAGACTTACCATGATCAAAAGTTTCACTGATACAGTATTTCAACTATTTTAAAGAACTTACATTAATTGTGCTTTCTCGAAAATGAAAGCAAACTTAGAGACATTATTGTGGTGAAACTTTTGTGTATTGATATGAAATTAAATTATTGTGCAAAAGTGATGTATCAGATATTAGGGAAGTATTTTGCACTGTAAATTTGGATTCTGCACACTAAGTGCTGCAAATATGGGCAATAACATAGTCTTCTGGAAACTTAAGTTAACAAATAAAAACAACAATAGGAGTAGAGGCTTGGTCAGAAAGACTTGTGGGAAGAACCAACTCAGAATAATACAAGGTTAGAACAAAGTACTGTATGTGTGTGTGATCAACCCTAGTGGGAATTTTGCTGGGTTAAGGATTAACATTAAATGTAATTAGTTAACAATTAACATTACATGGGATTAGCTTGTTGTTATATAATATATTTTTTAAATAGAACTTTTTTTTCTGCAAATAGAATAAGAACATCACATAAATTAATAAATAATTTTATTTTCATTTATAAAATATTGATGTTTCTACTATACATTTTATGAACATAGCAAATACTTTAGGTTCACAAGATATCAATAAAACAGTAAAGATTAACAAAGTTTAATGGCAAAACTATAGCATTCCATTGAATTCTAAACTATTTACATACAAGTAGAATGTTAATATATTTACAAAATCATTCCCCTTTAGATTCAATAAATAGCACATTTTCTTGAAATTACATAATGGCATACTTTAACTTGGGCATAGTAAATGAGACCTATACATTTATCACAATGTATAATTTACATCCTTTACAAATGCATCTGCCATAAAAGAGTATATAAAATATTAAAGCATTAATTTACATTTTAAAAATATTGCATAGACTTACCATGATCAAAAGTTTCACTGATACAGTATTTAAACTATTTTAAAGAACTTACATTAATTGATAAAACCACACAACCAGAATGAGGGCAAATACCATTAAAAAAAATGTGCAGAAACTGAATCTCGGAAAATAATTAAATACTCAATAATATTCTCAATACAAGGCCAAATTAACTACATAAAATATTATTACAATATCAATTATAAAAAATTCATTCTTTACAAAAGTTGTAAAAAATCAATTTACTCAAAAGCTTAAGAAAAAGTAGTTCATAAATCTCTTCTCAAATACTTCAATAAATCTAGCATTTATGGTACTTTTTCTGTTTAGTAACAAATGGCAATCTGAAAAGTACTTTAAATTTATTCAGTTGTGATGTTTCTTCCTGTGTGACATCATGGTTGATCTAGAAACAAAAGCTTTTCCACAAATATCGCATGCATACGGTCGTTCACCAGTATGCAGTCGTTTATGAATTGTTAAAGGAGAGAACTGTGTGAAACTTTGCCCACAAATATCACAACGATAAGGCCTTTCACCAGTATGACTTCGGCGATGACATCGAAGCGCATCACGGCGTGCAAAAGCTTTTCCACACCATTCACATACAAAACTTTTTTCACCGGTATGCATTGTTGAATGAATTCTTAGGTCCACTCTGGTCAAAAAACCTTTACCACATACTTCACACATAAAGGGCTTTTCACCTGTATGAATTCGCATGTGTGTTGTAAGATATGATTTACTAACAAATAATTTATTACAGACAGTGCAAGGGTATTGTTTGTTGTCAGTTCCTGAATGTACTCTCTGATGAGATTTACACAAACCTTTTGTAATGAATCGACGACCACAAGTTTCACACAAGTAAGGCTTCACACCTAGATGACGATTTTGGTGATCCAAAAGACTTTGCTTTGTCTTAAAATTCCTTCCACAAGTAGTACATGGATATGGTTTCAAATCACTGTGTACTCTTTGGTGTACTATTAGGTAAGATTTACATTGAAATCCTTTACCACATGTATTGCAAGTGTAATCATATTGACCAGTATGTTTTGCTTCATGTTGCGCAAGACCAATCTTAGATCTGAAAGCCTTCGAGCATGTTGAACACTGAAATGGTTTCTCTCCAGTATGTTTCCTCATATGCTCAGCAAGTTTGTAGTTTGTCCTATATTGTTTACCACACTCGGTGCATACTTTAGGTTCCCACTTTTTCCTACGAGCAGTTAATTTGCCTTCTTCTTCCTTTGTTACACATTTGCGAGGATGCATTTCTTTTCTATGAGCTTTTAAAGCCTCTTCATTTGTAAATAAGGCACCACATATATTGCAGTTACTGCAATGTGATTTGTAATGAACCTGGAACTCTTCACTTTTTGTAAAAGATTTACCACAGATATTGCAACAGAACCATGAACTTTGCTCTTGCGCATCACCTTGTGGACAGGACAACATTAAAAGTCCATTGGCTGCAGGATTAGTGAAGGCTGAAGATGTATTATCCTGTCTTGCAGATACAGTATCTGTTTCAGACCTATAAAACACAACATTACATTTCATTCCTGAATATGAACCTTTGATTAACCATACTTAAGTAACAGTGCAGTATATTTGCTTCAGATAATATACACATGAATAAATTCACTATTAATTAAATTTTATAATTTCTTCAAAATGACATTTGTTAACACAGAAATCTGTTAATTACAATTTTAGTTTCAAATATAATATGAATCTATGGTAAAAATTAATGTAAATAAATTGATTGTCATTTGTACACATCAAAGTAAACTTAATAAGATTTTCATTTCTCATAACTGATACATATTTTCTGCTCAATTGCTTTGAACAAACAGTTCTACTTTGGGTTAGTTAATTAAATTCCTCCTCCCCTAAAAAATTCATGAATCACATTATAAGAATGTTTAATATTTTACAACTTACAGGTACTTCTCCCCTAATGCTTTCCATTATAATCTAGAAGGTGCAAAATACAAACCAATATTATATGGTATGAAAAGAGTAATTAATTACTTAAATATTTATATCTACTTGGTAAGAGTTCACATTAAAGAGAAGTCATAAAAAATCTCAAATGAAAACAGATGTTGAATTAGTGTTCCAATTTGGGTACATGTTGAGGAGGAACTGCTTTATTTGACATAAAAAGTATGTAGCAAGAAAGAATTTGCCATTTTATAAAATAATTAACAAGGTTTTGTCAGTTAAGTAGAGGAAAAGAATAATGGATGCTAGAAGAGTGAGCAAATATTCAACAGCAGATACGGTGCTACAGGACAGAATAAGATTAAGCAATTTGGAGGGTTTATAAAAACGTAATTGTCGTATATAGAGAAAAAAGTTTTTATTTTTTTAAGTTAACTGTATATAGAATTTAATAATCACAAGAGTTTTGGAAATGAAAGACTGCAACCATCTGTTGTGAAACCGACAATCAGGTCTATCTCACTCAGTATAAGATTTCGTCAAATAACATCAAAATAAAACATATTTACATCAGTTGTTTTCAGTAAAAATGCATTTTATTTATATCTAATTAATTATTATAACATTATTCATAATGAATGTATATTTACTATGAAATTATTGATAAAAAAAAGTCTTCAAATATACAATCCAAATAGTGGAGGTATGTGTAGTAACTGGTTCACCGTAAGATTTTACATTCACTTTTACTAAAATGTAAGTCATTTGACTAGTTACATATCAATTGGGCTTTTACTATGAATATTTATACCAAGTTTTACTAATAATAAACATCAAACAAATGTGTATAGTTATTATTTATATGAAGAATACCTTTTACGTGAGATGAACTTTGTCACATCTAAAATGATAAAATATTATGAAAACAAACAAAAGATTACATTTGTTGTATGTAGGGCTATTATCTTTAGTGTGGACAGAAGTTAAGTGACGTAACTCAATGCACAGGAATATACAATCACAGGAATGAAATCTCATTTTTACAAAAAGAAAAAACTAGTATGTTAATGATTTATCTGGAGACAACATGATTTGAAGTAAAATATATTTTCACATAAATAAGATTTTTCATTTTATTTAAATATATTTTTACAGTGTATTCATTATGCATAATTTGATAACCTAAGTTCTATTTACAAAACAAGTAATACCTTTAAAATATTGCTCTTCTGAAATTAAGTTGTTCATGAAACATTTATTAATAATAAAAATCAATTTAAAAATCTTGTCATCTTCACTAAAGCTTACTTACTGTAACTTTATTTTGCTTTTGTTATATATATTAATTGAAGTAACACTGAAATAAGCTTACTTTCATTTCAAAACATACCTTTCAGTTTGATTCTGAATTTCTGAAATTGATGCTTGTGTTTCTGAAACTCCATTGGAGCCTCCTTCTTCCAAATTTTGTTCATTCTCATTTGGAATAATTTTGGTATCTGATTCACAATCACTATCAGATTCTGAATCACTTGCGGTAGCATCACCTATGTCTGCAAGAGATGGCTCCTCCTCTTTGATAAATATATCTGGCTCACACTGAACATTTTGTTGTGTTTCAGGTTCAGGAAAATGAACAGTATCATTTTTTATAAAGCATCCCATATTTTCCTGCAGGGATGAAGAATTTATATTAATTTTAGCAACATCAAATGTTTGAAATTGTCAGAAGATATAAATATTCCAGAAGTCTAAAAATGGTTTAATACTGATCAAAATTAGCCTGTACTTTGATCTTACCTGAACATTTACTGAAGTAGGGGTAGACACTGTTACAGTTGTCACATGCTGAATTGGCAAGCAGTGTGAAGATGTTAGTGGAGGTAGCTGTGGAGGTGAAGGATGCTGTGGAGGTGGAGGTGGTTGAGGAGGTACAGTTGGTTGCAGAGGAGGAATTAGGACAATTGTTTTTTGTTGAGGTGGTGTAAGAAGAGTGGATGAGGTAAGTAAGTTATTTGCTTCCAGAGAGTTCATTAAAATGCATTCCAAGTATCGTTCAGTTTTTAGACTTCTTTCTCGAAATTCAAACAATAAATCAAGTTTATATACACACTCCTCACAAACCATTTTTGGAAGTTTATCTGTGCTTGCAACCTGAAAATAATAAATACCATGATATATACTGTACTTTTATAGTAAATTAAAGCTTGAACATAATTATTGAATACATTCAATACTAATAGTGGTGACAATGTTATAACAATTTATTCTATAAAAAGTATAGAAACAAGCCACAGTGCTAATATAATTATAACTTACATTTCACTTAAAAAGGAACAAACTATTCAAATGAATGGATCTAATTTTAATACACTGTAAAAAAATAACAGTGCAAGTAATTATCTTCCCAGTCTATTGCAACTAGGCAGTTATAAATCAAATGGCAAATTCTAAATAAAAAATAACATAACTTTAAAAGTAGAAGAATTGTGTCAGAATGTTACAACTTAATAGTAGAAACAATTCAAAACTAATTCATAAATTAAGAAACAAAAACACTATTTTATGGGCTTTTCATATTGAAAGAAAATAACACATTTATGCTTTTAAAACTTAAAACCGAATGTGCTATTTTATATATATATAAAAAAGTTGTAATGCAGAATTGTATGCTAGATATTCACAATCTCTTGTACTAAATATTAGTTTAATAACCCTTTTTGACACACACAAACTGAAGAACTAAAGAAAATGTTATATCCCCTCCCCTCTTCTCAGAATATTTTAAAACAAACCTAAGTTTTAATTATGACATTTTGTATGAATAAACTTCTTAAAGACATAACATTTCAATGTACCATGGACCAACATAACTTAAAAGTGCACCACTGTCAAAATTCTATATTTTCAAATTTCTCTTTATTTAATATCTAGAATTCTTTATGAAAAGAATGTCTTTAGAAATTATGTGGGGCTTGTAATAGTTTGATGTGATATGTCACAAATAACCATTCATTTAAATATTCTACAAAGGTAATATTGGGAGGGAATCTGAATTTATAAGCTTCTGCAAAGCAGTGATATAAATAATATTTTAATTCCTACAATATTCTGTGGAGACTTAAATAAATGAGAATGTAGAATACAATACATTAAATTTAAATGTAGACACCAGAAATAAATTTATTAAGGAACTGAAAATAATTATGCCATATCAATGGAAATGTTAAATAATTTCTTCCAATCGTTGATATTTACATATTAAAATGTCCTTCAACTTTTAAAACTTTGTATTCTCTATCTACCTTTAACGCGTGTTACATAATTGTTTATCTACTAACATAAATACGTGTTTCAATATTCCAATAACCATCAAAAATATATTAAACGAGGAAAATTTGTAAAAATGAATGTAATCTATTTCGGCAAATAACACCGCAAATTTCTTTTACCTGCACGGGTAAACAGGCACGTATCTTCTTAAAAATTTGACGAGTGTCGCCTTCGCTTTCAAATATCGGTAGTCCTACTAACACGTTTGTTTTAGAAGCGCACAGACGACAAAGTTCATTAAAGTCTGGAGTATTTATTGAATCGGTTGCCATAATAGCTGTCATAATTAAAGTGATATTGTTAAATTATTGAAAATGACTTGTCTTATTTTGTCATAATAGAAAAGGTCGTAAACAAGCATGCAACTACTACATTCAATGTATTAGTAGATTATACTATTCATGACATAAAATTATGCAGCAGAAAATTCAATATAATTGTAATTTCTATACACGCCAAAGACATGGTGCAATGACAGAACCGCAGATATGTTATACAAGAGATATCGGTTTTCCCATGCTTGAATATTTTATAATATAGATTGTTTCGCATTAATTACAATATTAACAGATATTTGATACCGAGTCACGAAAAACTTGATACTATTGTATGTAGGCATTTATCTCATTCATGACTAAATTGTATATAATATGTATACATTTGGATAGAAAAGACAGATGGGGTAGCTGACTTACCTAAAATCAACAGTTTGTCCAGTCAGACTGTGAAGAAATGAAAACCAGATAGATATGACTGATAGAAGTCCAGTAGATATAAAGTTACCATAATGTTAGGAAGCAAATTACGGACACCGTACGTCAGGCCTCCATACTAGGTCCATTTGTTGGAAAATGTGAACATCACATCAAAAACTCAGCACATTTCATTGCTGCTACAACACATCAAGTTATATGTTGACGACCTTCTTGTTAGCTTTGATGTTGTTTCATTGTTCGCGCGTGTACCTATTGAGGATGCACTAAAACTTCTAGAGATGCATTTCTCACCTGAAATAACCGATCTATTTAGACATGTACTGACGACCACATACTTCCAGTATGATGGAAAATTCTATGAACAGGTCGATGGCGTAGCCATGGGGTCCCATATCTCCCTGGCGATTGCCAATTATTACATGGAACACTTTTAAGATAAGGTTCTGGATAGTGCACCACTACGTCCGAAACATTTCTTTAGATATGTCGATGATACTTTTGTCGTTTGGCCGCACAGAGCGGAGAAACTGCAGATGTTTCTTGAACATCTCAACAGTCTGCATTCTAACATAAAATTTACAATGGAGGTTGAGAAGAATGGGTGCCTCCCCTTCCTAGATGTTCTAATCCGGAGGAAACAAGATAGTGAACTGGGCCATTCCGTTTATACATACAGACATACAGATCGGTAATTGCCTGCCAGCAGCTTCCACCATCCGACACAGAAGAGTGGAGTTCTTTCAACCTTGGTCCAGAGGGCCAGGGTGGTATCAGACCAAGGTAATCTAGCTGGTGAATTAGAACATCTTAAAACAGTTTTCCTCCTGAACGGATACAATCCAGGCCAGATAATGAGGGCACTTGCGCTCCGAAGGGAGAAAACAGCAGAGGAAAAGGAAAATGCAGTCATCCATGCTTACATTACTTTCGCCGGCAACATCAGCTACCGAATAGGACGCCTACTGGCCAAGCAAAACATTGACACGGTGTTCTATCCATTAAAGAAATTATTGGCTCGTTTAAAGACAGTATAGGACTTCGTACACTTGGGTTCTACAGCATACCGTGTTAATGCGGCAAAAAGTACATCGGCCAAACTATTCGCATGGTAATGGATAGATACACATCTCAAACTCCAGCAGACAAATAAGTCAGCGGTGGCAGAACATGCCATTGAAACCGGCCATGACATAAAGTTTAATGAAACCAAAATCTTGCATCGTGTCAATGGTGTCTGGAGCAGCATCATCAAAGAGGCCATACATATTAGGACACAAGACAACCTGTTCAACCGGGACACCGGGTTTCAATTGAACAAGACTTGGGATCCAACTATAACAGTGATAAGACGAGGGGCCCGGATCTCTACTGTGGCCGGGGCTGCTGTGGGTAATGTACCTCGGGAGGTGGCCGGTCTCTTGACTGATGCTGACATGACTGAATCGGGCTGTTGACTGAGCGCTGACTGGCTCTCGCAGAGTGATGGTCCGGCATATAACCTGAAATGGAATAGTTCCGGCACTTCGCTTAGAAGATGACGATAGAGCTTTTAGTTGTCAAAACGCGCGTTTAAATATATTGTGAGTAGACCATAAAATATTGAACATTTCCATACATTTTGTGATGTCGATTCAACATATTTAAATTTAGTCATTTCTTGGATTTTATCGAAGAGTTTTTATCCAAACGTTCGTCAGTAATAATTGTATTTTTTTCAGAAATTAATCTCTATTTATTAAAATTACTGATTATTCTATTTTCCCCAAATATGTTTTTGGTTAAAATGATACAATTTTGTAATTAACATTGAAGAACAATCAGTCGATTTGAAGATTAAGTCATAGCGAAAGCTAATTATTTAGAGTTGGTTTCTTATTTATAGAGTTTACCAGGACATTTTTCGGGGTTTGCCAGTATTTACATGTGCTGTTATGTCTCTACGTCCACTTTGCTTTATTGAAACTTGTACATTACACGCTGGACAAATAATTATGTTCCTGGTTATTCTTTTAATAATAAGCCATTTCTTTTGTAAGGAACTATTAAATGTTCATTTTTGTTCCTCATAATGATAATAAAGGAATAACTTAAATTTTACTCTACAAACAAACACAATATATGTTAACAAATACTCCATTTGGAATTATTGTTTTAGATGTACTAATGTTGTAAATTAAGTGTAATCTATATATTTTTTAAAGTAGGTGAATGTGTCCATGGCAGAAAGCTTCTCCAACATAGGACAAATTGAATATAAGGTTTAAGAGGACTTACGGTATAATTTTTATTGAATTGAACAATATATATTAAAATACGCAAAGCAATTTTATCTTGCTGTCGATTTTATGCATATAGATACAAAGCGGCAAATTTAACTAAAAAGCATAGAAGAAAGTAAGGTTGAGATTATGATGCTGCACAACTGTCTTTTCTCCTTGACCGGTGGACTAATCGCTTCCACGGACAATATCTGAATTAGGAACCGGACACTTGTGCGATAAATATGCAAGAACCTTTTATTTCACTTCTAATCATTTGAAATGAAAGAATTTATTAATGAAAACTATAAGCGAAATATTGTTTCTCTTTTTTCTACGAATTATTCTATGCTACAAACATTGCAATCACTAGAGCAAAAATGCAACGCTGCAAGTTTTCTATCTATTTTTAAGAGCGGATGAACTTCGAACACCAGATGAAAGAAAATTTTCAGGCAAATTAAAACTACTTTTGTGAGGATTAATGAGTACTCACTGGTATGTCATACAACAGAATTGTCCTTACTGGGAATTTAAATGTCCAGATAACTGCACGTAAAATTTATGCACTAAGCAAAAATCTCAATTTGTTGTGCTATTGAAAGTCCGTCCTCTTGGACATAGATCTACAAAAAATAAACACTTCATATAATATGCAAAAAAGTATTACGTTTTTTCAGAGACATTAATTTATTTGATAACCAATGAGCAGGTATTGTATGTATCAATTTAACCAAGTACTAGTTTGTAAGAAAAAAATAACGTAAGCGCCACTTAAGATAGTCGCTAATTACCTCTAAACTACACGCGACTTAAAAGAAAGATAATTTAAAGCACACACACTCTACTATCCAGATATTTCCCCATGAAATTTTTACATTTCTTAAAGATATTCAGGGACTGCGTTTTGTATCAGGTAAAGATTTGGTTCAGTAGGCAGCACTCAAGTTTTTTCCAGTAGTTACATTACTGATCTGGCGATTTTTCTTGATTATTCCAACAGCTAGTTTAACTCTACGTCTCCACAAACAGGTTACACTTGTTTCCAGCCAACTGGATTTTAAGGAGACGAACGTATTGGTTTTGAATCCGGATTTACTTTTTTTATTGGAACGTCTCTAAATATTAGCAAACCACGTGAACCAGTAAAATTAGTAAATTATTGGCTTATTGATGATATTGATGAGCGGTCCTTGTTTGAGCGTAACAACGGCTGTAATTAACATTGTGAACAATCTCATTAGAAAGTGTAAGACATAAATTTTCACATTGAGAATTGTCATAAGTTAAAAATATTCCTTACAGGTGGGCAACGAGTCGTCGCAATGTAGTACCTTATTTTGGTTCGTCGAGGTCATTCTGTATAAAGTATAGACAAAATTAATTACCATGGGTCGTTTAATGGAGTTTGTCAAATAAAAATGGGTCATGGGTCATATAGTATAATAAAAAAGTTATTGCCTTAAAGGTGATGTAGTATTTTATCGTTCGATGACCTTGTCCACCAGATATAATTTCGGCTCTAGCAACTACAAGAAAAAGGAAAAAATAAGAGTGATTAGAAAAGTTCATAGGACAGAATAAATAGAGGAAAATACAACTCAGAGCACAGTGCTTCCAGAGGAAGAAGATGGCATATCGGAGTTAAAACCTTCATAAACAAGTACAGAATTATATTTATTAATAGGGAGGTTACAAAGAAAAACTTAAGTGACTGTCCTTTTTCCAAGGACAAAGTCCTGTCTCATACTCGCCATAAACAGGCCCTGAGGGTCAGCAAATACCAGTCCATACGTTCCGATTTTATATAATACAAAATTTTTCGTTTAATTTTTCCAGAATTAATGTATAAATGAACTATTGAGTATAATAAATTTCATTTTAATTGCATCAAATCTATATCAGAATTAAATATTTCTGAAAGCGTTTGGAAAAAGTTGTAGTTGATATATTTATCAATATACTTTTTATCTGGCTATTTTAAAACTTGAGAGTGTATGCGAATTTGATATGGATTAAATTAATTACGGAAAATTAGATTTATTATTTAAAGTGGCAAAATTTGCTCCAAGTTTTTGTCAATGTTTAATATATTTGATCAAAGGAATTTTTACATTATTTTCATATACTGTACAACATTGGACATATACGACGAACTCAAAAACTGTACGAACTACTTTAGATAGTTTATACTAAGTAGTCCTACATTTTCTCATTAAACTATGAGGATGGAAAAATCTCGACCGAACCCGGAATCGAACCCAGGACCTCCGCTTCTCTAGATTCTCTAGTTTCATAGTACCAATAGGAGTAATATACATTTTTTGTTCAACGCTGAAGTTCAAATTAATTCAGATTTATACTTTTTTTTAACAATATGTTGATTGAAACAATGTGTATATCTATCACCCATTGTGCTATTGAAATAATTGCGGACTGCAATAAATAATTGTCGTTGACAAAGTTTTTTGATCTTTGAGTTAAGGACTTCTTTACTATGTAAACACAACATATTTCAAGTTCTTTGGAATAGTAATTAAGATATGTCTTCGCACAATTTAATGGAATTGTGCCGTCTGTGTTTAGTCAAAGATAGAGTATCTATACCAATATTTGAAGGGGAGGGAGACATTCGTCAGTTGTTTCAGAAGATTGCTGCTTGCCTTCCTGTAAAGGTAATTCAGACATAATTCAATTGCTAAAATATTTATGCGCCATATTTTTGTAACGCTTACCTATAATTTCAATTTAGTAGATTTACATTTTTAAAGAATAATGTGGTAGTGTTATTTGTCGTTCTATTGGTAACGTTGTAGTGTATATGCGAATCATTAACCCTCGAAAGTAGCTATGATTTAGCAACAGTGAAAACGAACTAACGAATTGTAGGCCGATTATTAAGTTAATATTTTAAAAAAGTGTCGGGTTTGTGAACCGTTCTGAAACCGCATTTCAGTGTTCTCCAGACAAGCCAAAGTGTCAATACTGTAGGCATGAACTAGCATATAATTGTCTAAATTTGAAATACGTTCGAAAATAAAAGATGGAATGTGAATACACTGTTAAATTGTTTTTTGCAATAACCTTTATCACTCAATTAACCAGTCTTAGAATCAGGGATATTATCCAGTAATGAAGGAGTTTTATTTTATTTGACCAGTTACCCAAAATTACGTAACGCCATAGATTGCTTATTGTCTGCATTAAAATTCTTGTTCCTTAACGTTTATTGCTTTACAATCATGATACTTCAGAAGATGACATGCGATTGGGAAGAGTAAACTTTTTCCATTTTTGTAATATCTATATTATGTATTATTTAAAATCACAATATGCTCTTTTGTGAAATTAATAGTTGAGGTATGCTTTGAGCAAATTATGGATTGCATTTATTAGTTAATAGTTGTAAAAAATTAATAGGGGATATAGTTTTATGATCAGAATATTATAGCTCATATCAGTTTATTGACTTTTTATGATGTGCCTTATATCAAATATTTAATTTCATTCATCTCATAGGTCAGAAGGGATGACAAACTGCCAAAGAAGATATGTAATGAGTGTTTGTGTAAAGTGGAAGATGTGTATCAGTTCTGGAATATTACTTCAAATGCTGAGAAGCAATTGTTGCAATGGCTGTCTGAAATGAAAGCTGAAGAAAATGATCATTCAAATAGTCATTGCACAAGCTTAGGAGGAGAGCAGGTAAAGTTATGTATTCTGTATTAATAGTTTCTTGACTATAAAATATTAATTTTTAATTTAATTTAGCCAAGGTTACAAACATAAAATTAATTTTTTTAAATATACTTAGGAAGCTGTGAGGATGTATATACAACTGACATTCTTTATGCTTTTTTTTGTATTTATTTATTTCTGTCAGTCTGTCATAAAAAGTGACATTTAATTATTGTTTTGACATATGGTAGGTATTAAGTCATGGTGAAAAACTTTCTATTTAAAATTTTTCAAAATTAAAACAAGAAGTTTGACATTGTGGAGTATTTGTTGCTGCACTTAAATTGAATATTTTTGCTAAATCAAGATGCTTGAATCTGTTGAGCCTAGGCTCTTTGTCACGTGATTTTAATAGGTATTTTACTAGTTTGTTTGGATGAGTTGATCTGTCTTGATAGCACACACTGCTGTAATGTAACTTCAGGACTAATATTCAGCATATGGAAATGGAAACGATTAAAATATCAGCCATCATAAACCGCATTCCAACCATTTACATGTCAAATTCTTAAAAAAAATAATTGTGGAAACATATACTTAGGAAGATAGGTTTAATTTCAAATTAGCAGGTGTGACGTACCAATAGGCCCGAGGAGCCAATACATTTCTGGAATTATAGACTCCATTCTTTGTGTTCTGAGAATATATGCTTCCTCCATGTAAGGTACCCATCTAGGTTCATTCCCAGGTAACTGAACAGTTCCTTCCTGCAGTAATTATTTGTCATTTAGGACTACAGCAGGGCAAGTACCTTTTCTAGTTGTGAACATTACATGAGTTGATTCATTTATATGAATTTACCACTGTTTGAACCACTGTGTTATGTTATTTAAATGGGTCTGTATATTCTCAGGTGCTATGTTTTGGACTACACAGGATGATAGTTTCACCAAATCATCAGTGACTGTAACAACTGTAGTAATTGCTGAGACTGAAAAATTGCTACATTACAAAATTTCAGATGGTTTAATCATCTCATTTAAGTCTCTCTATTGTCCATACTTATAGTTGTATAAAATTTATACAAACAACTTTACTCTTATGAAATCCAAATTCAGTGTTAATATGTGGAATTTTCTATATTTTTTTTTAGAAGGGAACAGTACTTTCTGCAAACATTTGTTACTTTCCTGCAATATCTTACATTCATGTGCAAATTGTTATACTAAGTGTTTTTCTATATGTGTGAATACTTTTATTTATCCTAGATAAATTAGACTAGAATAATTGAGCAACCATCTGGGTCATGCATACTACAACTTGAGAATACTTTCAAATATAGTCTAGTATTAAACAAAATTATGTTTGTAAACTAAGGATAAGTGTTATAGGTTATATATAATAAGACGTAGGTCATTAAAATATATTACCTAAAAATTGAACATTGCAAGAGAGAAAAAAACAGAACCCTTTTCTCATTATCGTCCTTCCTCTTCCATCAATAGGTGTGAACCAAAGTGACAGTTTACTCAACAATTCACACATTCGATTGTTGAATTTTATACATAATAATTTTTGTGAAAAATAACTGAATATTTTGTAATAATGATGACATTGAGCCATTCCAATGTTTTATTTTGGCAGGTCCATTATTTTATAACATCTAATGTATTGTAAAATAGTTACATAAATAAGTAGACTAATAACAGACAAAAATAAGTGCTAATTAAATACCACACAATGTGAATTCTGGTTTGTGCATTGTGCATTGTATTGTACCTACTGTTCTTCCTTTACTTCAAACAACTGACGAAAGCAACTATGATTGCAGAAATGTTGTCTGGTATTTATATAGCACTTATTTTTGTCTGTTATTAGATTATTTTTTATCTAATTATTTTACTTTGGCCACATACAAATTATATTTTAATATATAATGTATTTATTATTTGCAGTGTGAATTTTTTTATAACCGATCATAGAAAATTCCATATATATTAAACTATAATTACAAATAAGCTATGATTTTGTGAAATTGTTTTTTATAAATAATTTAAATTTGAAAAGAAAATCCAATAATAATTTGTTTATACTAATTTTATCTTTTAAATTTATTTGATATATTGCATTTAATTTTTTTTATCATATTTACTAGTAAGAAGTATTTTTCATGTAGTTATTGCTGAAAGAAGAGGCAATAGAGCATGAAGTACAGCCATGTTCAACAAACTTGTCTCATTCTGTACCTCAACAAGTTTCTCAGGATGCTAGTGATGAGGAATCAGAAAGTGAAGATGAAGGTTCAAACAGTGAAGATAGTGAAGACACTGGTGGGGGAACTGAAACTCGAGGGAAGGAAGAAGCTGAATCATCTGAGGAAGAATTGGAGCCCACAACATTTGTTAATATATCAATGACAAGTGAGGAAGCTGGACCTTCTGGAATTCAAAAGCAAGCTAAAGAAAAGCTTGAAACAGATGACATCTCTACAAGTAAATCAATACAGACCACTAGTGGGTGAGTACATTTTGCATTTAATTTATTAATGATATTTAATAGATATGTATTCTTAATAATTACAAAGTATTAACTATAAATAAGTTCGTCAAAATGTGAAACTGAAGTTAGTTACTGCCTTTTATCTGCTATGAACACCAGTTTTGTACAAAATTCTTTCTCCCAACATTATTAGCATACCTTATTTTAGTTGCTGCATTGCATATGTTTCTTTTTGCCTGACAATCATTTATACACAAGTTTTCATTCCCTTTATGGCATGTTCAGTCCTGTTACTCAAAACATTTGTCCTAGTTATATATTCTCTATTTTATCTCTTACATGAATATATTTTAAATGTTTCTGCAAATGATTGAAAAAGAAAACAAGTGCAAATTATGACGCTAGCAAGGAAATGTGATTGAATTAGAAGAAAGACAAAGTATTTATTAAAATGGTAGCATTGAATTCTACCAACAAATGTTAACATTTGGATCAAATGACAGGGTTACTAAAGATTGAGTAATTGGCCAAATAAAATAAAATCCCTTCATTTATGTATAATATCAGAGATTCTAAGACCCCTTTAGAAAGAATTAAACCCAGATCTCTCTTAATCATGGAAATATATGCAAACCCTTACAATTACTATGAGATCAAATTAACTGTGCCCTCAAAAAAGTGAGGATGTTTCTGTCATTTAACAGTTATAAACCTTGAAAAATCATCTTGCAGTTCAGACATGGTCAAATGAACGACACCACGCTCTTGAGAGTTCATCATCTGTTTCGTGCAGTGTGTGTGCCTTTTTTGAAAATATTACTACATAGGACTCTGGAACACATCTTTAGCAATAAACCCTTTTTAGTTTAACATTATATTATGTTTTTGGAATAGTCTTATACTTTGTGTGTGGGGTTCAGAAATAAATGAAAGTGGAAAGTTTGAGACCTTAAATGGAGGAGACTCAAAATAATTGTAAAAATGCTAACTAACATTTAAGGTATTAGTTGTGTGACAAATTAAAATACACTGAAAATGTTGCTGATGAAAGACTGGATCGTTTTTACAATGAGCCATACTAAACTATTCAACACAACTGTACATTGAGGGGTAAAAATAGCATGACACAACTTGTATAATCACAATATTATTGAAATTGTTGTAAGTACTAATATGATGTTAGAGTGAACAATATAAGCCAGTCATATCACTGATGACTCCAGACTATGTTTCCTTATCACAATGTTGAAATGAATTTTTTAACAGCTGTAATTGTACTTGTAATCTTGTTAGTTAATGGTTTAAATTAGTATTCTGGAATATCATCATACCTATATTTCATATTTTTAATATTGAAATCATTAGCTTCACAATTACTGCTGCCAGAATTGACTAACCTTGCCAATATAGAATTGGTGCAAACAAAGATGGCAGTTGCATTTTTGGTTCCCATGATATTTTTGCTTATTAATTCAATAAATAATAAATTTACAGAAAGAAAAATAATTTTTAGTCTAAAAATATTTCTCTCAATTCCTCTTTTTAAACACTCTTGTCACATTTTAAAATGTTCAAATTGAACACTTAACATATAATATATTAGTGGGATTAATACCATACATGGACAAACATTTTAAAATGTAAATGTTTTGATTCTGAAAATTATTGTTTTCTCTGCAAAACAGACATTTCTGTAATTTGAAAACTAATTTTATTATTGGATTAATTCAATGAAAAGTTAACTTTTAATAATAATTGCAACTCTGATTGAAGTTGGATTAGTGGAAATGTACTAATGTTTTAATTGATGTTCAGTATTTGTGTAGGCTTGTTGAATAGAACCAGAATATCAAAGACTGTTTTAATCCCTAATATATTCTGGATCATATTTGACAGTTTCATTTTTTTTTCTGAATTTTCCTTATATGATTTTGCATCGGGCTGGTACCTTTCTTTCCTTTCCAAATTGTTTTAATTGTGTGTGTGTACGTATATATATATATATATATATATATATATATATATAAACTCAATATAATGACTTAAATTTGGTGACAAAGTCACATTAGATTCTTGAATAGTGAGGAAAGATAGGAATAAAGAAGCTCCTTCCTTTATGTCTATCTTTCCTCACCAACCAATGTTAAGGATTTTTAATTATTAAGTGACAAAGTCACATTTGATAATTGATAGATAGGTTGGGAAAATGTTTTAGGCATAGTAATACGCTCAAAGGAAGCATATGTTCAAGGCCTATACAGGAAATGAATAAGAAGAAAGACAAACCCAGGTACTTTTGCTTTGTACACAAATGCTCTACCACTGAGATGCTGTGCCTTTCCAGTCCTAACAAATATAGCTGGTATTATTAGGTGTAGAGGGTGGAATGGATAGAGCAGAGGGAGTGTAGAGTTTGGAGCATCCATTCAGGAATAATTACGAATGTTAATATGCATGCACATACATTCATACACAGTGAGTGGGTTTACCTGAAATATTGGTTTGTTGTTGCTATGTTGGACAGCAGATAGTTCTTCACATGAAAATCACCTCATTGTGTGCCAGCCAACCACTCTGTATCATGCTTCCAAAAATTTGAATAACCTATAATTTTTATGTTGAATCTTTTTTTTTGTGACCCTGAGATGAATAGTGACACCTGATGTTGGTGTTGTGTGTTCATATCCTATTGTTATGTGATTAGGTGTGTAGTTGTTAATTAAACATTGTAAACAAGAGATTAGTGTTGAATTAATTCCTTATACTATCTGAATAGATCCCTGTGTTTCACCAGGCAACAGTTTGCTTATTATGTATTTTTACTTAACTGTATTGTAATGTACAAATTATTTAAATTATTGCCCATGGTGTGATATAGGCTGTGTAGCATAGAATCCATAGAATCACGTTGTCATTACCTTCTACATTGAGAATGGTTTCTCAGGTTTATGCCTAGATCATCTCTATAAACAGTGACATTTTGATATCTAGGAGCAACATCTTCATCCAGTCTGGAAAAAGATTGCACTGCTAAAGAGGTGTAAACCTGAGAAGCCTTTCTTAATTCTATTCACCAGGAAAGCCTTCTAAATTGTTTATTATATATAAAATAACATTGTCATATGCAATACTTAATCTGGCTTATGCTTATTTTAATACATATTCTTTATATTTTATGGCCACCATTGTGAACAAATGTATTCATTAAAAATATTGTCTTCCAAACAAATAATTTCTTTCATTCAAGAAATGAACACTAGCTCCTGTCTTATATTTTCTAATTTGGATTGGATTTACTGTCAAATGTTTTTAAGATGTTTGTTGAACATGTAATTTCTTACAACTTTTTCAGGAGTAACATACTGGTTATCAACTAGGTCATGATTATAATTATCAATTTTTGTTGCAGTACATTATAAATAACAATTAATTTAAAAATATAGTTGGAAATATAAGCAAGAAAAAATACTGAAAAATAGCTAAATTTTAATCCCAAGAGTTACTCGAGAAAAGCACCTAGGATGACGGTGTTAATCTCTAAACAGATTTAATATTTATTATTCTAAACAATTCCATAAATACTAATTAACAATTACTGATACAAATAATGTGAAAGTAATAATATATCTTCTGGAAAAAATTGAAGTATAAAAATTATTTATGGGGAATCTTATTGAAATGAATAAATTGTGCTATGTAATTTTCATATATATACACACATACACATGAACCCTTCACCTTCACTCCCTCTGCTCTATCCATTCCACCCTGTACACCTAATAAGACTGACTGAAAAATTATGACTGGGAAAGGCATGGTAGCTCAGTTGGTAGAGTATTTGCATACAAAGCAGTAATAGTACCTGGGTTTGATTCCTGGCATGCCATATATTTTCAATCTTTTCTTCTACTTCCTTCCCTCTTCATACCTTCCTTTGAGCATATTACTTGTCTAAAGCATATGCTTTCTTCAGACTGTATTCCCAACCTATATTTATATCTTTCCCCACTATCCAATAATCAAATGTGACTTCATAACTCATTAATTAAAATTCTTAACATTTGTGTGTGTGTGGGTATGAATATATATATATATATATATATATATATATATATATATATATATATATAAAATTGCAATATTGGTATGGAAAGGAAAGAGAGATAGGATGTGGCTTACCTGAAAGTGAAGTGCTGTGTCGCCATAACGAACTGAAGGTTGTTCTTCAATTTTTTTTTAAGAACAACCTTCAGTTCCTTATGGTGACACCGCACTTCACTTTCAGGTAAGCCACAACCTATCTCTCTTTCCTTTCCATATCAATATTGCAATTATTTTTGACAATGTCTCATATCCTTACTAATATCATATATATATATATATATTGTAATAGTAAGAATGTGACATTGTCAAAAATATTGGATAGAGTGATAGGTTGTGGCTTACCTGAAAGTAAAGTGCGGTGTCGCCATGAGAAACTGAAGGTTGTTCTTCAAATTTTTGGAGGCTCTCAGCCACAACCTATCTCTCTATCCTTTCCATACCAATATATATATATAAACACACACAAACACATTCATGCATGCATGCATACAATTTGACCAATTGTTCTGACATTCTTGTGATATATTGTTATTGTGTGATAAATTGTACGAGTCTTTGGATGCATCAATTATTCTTTATACTCTTAACCCTAAGGCAGTATTAGTTTATAAAGCCATACATTCCTCCAGCACAGTAATATTTACCTTAACAAAAGTAGTGTTCATTCTGCTGCATTTAATTGTCTGTATCTTTCTCTACATTTGAAGAGTTATTTTTTCTCCATAAAAACAAGAATTACTGAGAGACATATGTATTAAGTTTTGTGTATCATTCTGAAATTGTCGAGAGCCATTAATGATTACAAAAATATGTAGTTGATAAATAAGACAACAAATTCTTTTAATTGTGTGATTTTTGTTTGGAATTTGTAAGCCATCAATACAAATAACATTTTTTTCAAAAACATGGCAATGGAATGGATTAGTTTGATGAAACCGTGTATGGAAAATGTATTTTTTGCCTAATAAAAGAACGAAATTAAGATTTTCGAAATTGCTCATGGAGAATGATACGTGCTTTTATTTAAGAGTAGCCTTGAAGACTGAACTCAACAAAGGATTTATGATGATATGTCTTCTTTCAGATCGGGAGAAAATACCTTAGACACATGCACTGGAAAAATCAAATATACAACTAATCATCAGGTTAAAGAACTGGTAAATGTAGATACATCAAGGAAAGAAATGAATTCACAAAAAGAAGAGGGAACAAATTGTCTGAAAAGTTCGAAGGAATGTGAATATTGTGGGAAAACATTTTCAAGGTATAAACTTCTAATACATAGAAGAATTCATACTGGGGAAAGACCATTTGAATGCCCTGTATGCCAAGAAGCATTTGTATCAAAAGGTGCTCTAACAGCACATATGGTGACTCATAGTGATGATCGCCCATTCCCTTGTGACTCTTGCAGTCGTCGTTTCAAGCGTGCTTTTGAGTTAAGAGACCACAAGAAAATACATACTGGTGAAAAAAATCATGTTTGTGATATTTGTGGATACTCCTGTGTTCAGAGAACTAACTTGGTAGTCCATCGCAAAAGGCACTTAAATGAATATAAAATGAGATGTGAAGTTTGTAACAAAGGATTTTATACTAATACAGAACTGCAGGAACATTTAAATGGCCACACAGGATATAAACCATTTCAGTGTGATGTGTGTGGACTATCATATCGAAATAGGTACCGACTAACTTCTCATTCTCGTACACATGATCCTAACTACAAACCACCAGCAAAAGTTCATAATTGTGAGATCTGTAATAAGAAGTATTCACGAAAGCAGCTTCTCAATACCCATATCAAATCTCATACTGGTGAAAGTCAGTGTTCCTGTACATTATGTGGTAAAATATTTTCAAGTAAAGATTACTTGAAAATACATGTTCGTACCCATACTGGTGAAAAGCCTAATGTTTGTGATATTTGTGGCAAGGCTTTTATTTCTAAAATATATTTGAAGGTTCATAAGAGAACTCATACTGGGGAAAGACCATATAAATGTGAGCATTGTGGTAAGTCATTCACACAACAATCATCTCTTCTAGTACACAGGAGATCTCATTCTGGGGAAATTCACTTCACATGTAGATGCAATAAATCATTTTCATCTAAAAAATCACTTTTGGCACATCAAGAAACTCACACATAATAGTAAACAAACTTCAGATTGAAGTACCAATTGTGAAATTAAGGTTCTATAGTAATGATGGTTTAAAAATTGTTACATGAAAGTGTAACATATATATTGTAATACCCCCTCTCATCGGGTAATTATGAATATAGGAAATTATATTAAACACGTTATTAAATTTTATCAACAAAACAATTTTATTAATCAAGAATACATTTTAATAAATCAGACTTTGTACCCCAGGATCTTTACTGGGTTGATAAGGAAACGGAACACAAAATTTACAATTAAACAATGCAGTTAAATAAATGAAAAACGAAATCTGACTCATTACCCTTATTTAACAATTTACATAATGAATACAGAAAAAATAAACTTACAATCTCTCTGATCCATGCAATTTGGATCTCTCGCATACCAGCACACACTCTTTATATAGGCATAAAGAGCCTCAGGTTGCGCTCACACTCTGCTTTCACAGCCACCTCTTCTTGATAACGTTACCCTCATGACGAATTCCTCCAAACAACAAACTCTGCTGGCAGACAGATTTCCACGACGAAACTCCTACCGACTGCTGTCCAACTGATTACTCTTGGCCACCTAGCTTGGCCTACCATCCGATCATCTCTCCTGACGACTCTAAAACTGCCTCTTGAATGAATATATATAATTGTCTCGGCCGCCTTAACTTGGCCCTCCACCAACGCTCTCTCCCAACTGTCTGCAAGCGTCTTCTGTCCAAGTGTTCTTTTATCTGCTCTCTCCTCTCCAGAATATTCCCTTGATTACACAGTTTTTGAGTTTCCACGCTAGCCAAACAACACCAGCTGTTGCCTTTCTCACGCTCCGAGAGCCACTCAATACAATTAAAATAAATTTCCCTTTTAATATAATTGCATGTCCATAAAACTTCTGCCATCGTGCATTTAGGGTTCCGTCGTCCAGATGTCGGTCACAACCATTAGCCCTAAGAGCCGCTATAGTCCTCCCCTTCTCTAAAAGCCACTTATCCATCATTTTATTATTATCTTTTTTTTCTACAAACCACTCAAGAATCCCCAGTCTGAGTTGGTAAACTAATCGGATGAAATAATAACAAAATTCTTGTCCTTCTTATCGGGGTATTACAATGTGTGTGTGTATATATATATATATATATAGTTTTTATTAACTTTAAATTTAATATAATTTTTATATACAAGAAAATCGTTTTTTTTTCATTGCATTACAAGTTTTGAAAAATTTATTAGATTTATGTATTTCCATAATCAAAAACTTTCATTAATCAAGTGAGAAACTGGTTGATATACTATATTTATTTTATATTATTTTCTTAAAATATCTTCATCTGAATGTCACATCAACGAACATTTAAAATTTGCTTTGTATGCTCTAGTCATTTTTTTTCTTTTCACAGTTCCTTCTGTATATTAATCCCGCCCAGTGAAATATTTTAATGTTGAACATTTTCACAATTTATTAATCTGATCATTTTTTCCTCTGGTACGTTAATATAATGATTTCTCTCCTGTGAGTGCTTCTCCAGAAAGACAGTTCCAGAAAAAGTGAATTTTTTTATTAATTTTGTTTATAACACTGTGATTTAGTTTTTGTAGAAAACAGATTAGTGAACAGGTCTGTAAAATTAACTTACTTGAAATGAATGGTGCTATATACCTGAATCACAGTTGAGTGGCAATGGTTTGTGAAGTAATTGTTACCAACACTGATATGCACAATTTAAAATATTATGCAGATCTATATATTGAGTGATTATTATTAACTGCTTGGAAAGTGTAGTCAAATAACCTACAATTTGAATGTTTTGTTAAAATTTTGTACATTTTTAGGATACATGGTACAAAAAAAGACTATTGTGGATATATTCTTAAAGCGTAATTCTTCCAGAACTCAGGGTCAACAATGAATTTTTTAACTTGGTATACAAATATTCTACTTCTGCCAATTTTTGATCCAACCAGAGTTTATTTGTATTATACCAAATATAGCCACATTATCACCAAGCATCTTGGCAAAGGAAAGTTTTAATTAGTATTCAATTATGTTTGCTTGACAGAGAATGTGTGTGTGAGAGGGGCTTATAATATTTTAATTACCAACATTGTAACAAATGAGGATAGATAAAAAGTATCAAATTATTAAATAGAGTCCATTCCTGGAAGCACGATGTATGTAGTGACTGGTGAAATAATTTAAAATATGCTCTGGTTCATAGTTAATATTTAAAGATACTCTTAAATGTGTCAATTTGTAATAGTGGGAAGGAAATTATCCGTTTTGCAGAGTTTCAAAATCTATGTTCATGGTTGATGAATTCCGGAGAAATGTGTTGTGGTCAATGTTCATTTGATTCTAAAAAAATCTTCAGACTACATCACTGTACAATAAAGCATTTAGTTTTACTATTGAAAGGATTTATACATACACAATTTTAGGCATGTCACCAACTACCTTTTTCTTTTCCATACCATTTATTTTAATTATTTAGGGAATGTCACATCCTTATATATATTGAAAGGAAAGAGGGATAATTTGTGGCTTACCTGAAATTAAAGCATGGTGTAGCCACAGGGAACCGAAGCAAGTTCTTCAAATTTTTGGAGGCTCTCCGCCTCCTTTTTCAGGAAGGAGTGTTACACCATTCTGTGCACCGGCCAGCTGTGGACTGAAGAACTTCCTTTGGTTCCCTGTAGCTACACTGTGCTTCAATTTCAAGTAGGCCACAAACTCTCGCTTTCCTTTCAAAACCAAGATCACAATTATTTTGGACAATGTCATATCCTTATACATACATACATACATACCTAGGGCCCCCTTCATCATAATAGGACTGAACTGTGTACCAGTGGGCACAATTTTCATATAAATAAAATAAGGAAATGTGACAAGTTCAAACTGATTAATTCATTTGGATAGGGAAGAGAGACAGAGGGCAACTGACTTATGTTAAATGTAGCTGTTTCAAATTTTCCTCCTTCAGGACAGTAGGTCTGAATGTGATCCAGGCAGCTCTTTACTCATGTGGATAGGAAAGAGACTGTGTAATTGACTTAATGTGTCATTTAATTTGACCATGTCACATTTGCTAAGAGGTACGAGGGATATAGAATGGATGAATTAACTTAAAATGGCTGTTGGTATCTCCAGACTGGGAAGCAATAACATGTCAAATTTACAGTTGCCTAAGCTCCCTGCCACAGGAGATTAGTAATGAACATCATACTAACTGGTCTGCAAAATGTTATTGCTTTTATATATGTATTAGATAGGTGGGAATATGCTCTTAAAGAAGCATATGTTCACAGCGTAGAGAGGAAAGGAAGTAGAAGGAAATGCTGCAAATATTCTGCAAGGCCGGAAACCAAGCCTGAGTACATTTTCTCAGTACCCCAGTAAACCTCACGACTGACTGAGCTACCATGCCACTGAATGGCCCTAGCAAATATAGTCAGTCTTATTACAGATATAGAGGGTGGAATGGCTAGAGGAGAGGGAATGAAGAGTTTGGAGCATCTGTTAAGAAATTGTGTATAAATAAAGAACTTACAGAAAAAGTGACATTCGTTCCCAGCTGGTATGCAGTTCAGTTCTATTTTCCAGGTGAAAGGGCGTCAGGTCCCTGAAAATTTGAATTTTTTAACAGGTCGACTGGACCAACTGTTGATTTTTAGATAAATTTGGTACACTGTATTTCTTTCCTATCCAAATGTGTTAATTAATTTGTCCTCGTCAGATTTTCCTTTAGTATTTTGTATATATGAAAATGTGAAATAATACATTTGGATAAAAAAGAGAGACTGTGATGCTGACTTACCTGAAATTAATTGCCTGGCTGGCACATAGTTAAGATCTTCCTTCCTGACGAAGGGGGCTCAGGCCCTTGGAAATTTGAACTTCCACCTATGCCAGACTGGACCAATATATATTCAAGATTATAAAGGTAAATGTCACAAAAACTAACATTTGTATGGAAATGTTAGGGCTGCATGTGTCCTAAGTAGCTTTGTACTGTAACTAACCAAACCTACTTGATCTATAAACTGGGTTTTCCACAGTAAACCTTAATAACACTATAAAAACAAGTCTGAATTTATGAACATAGAATAATTTAATGTTTGTAAATAGTTGTGAACAGTTATATTATGATGTACTGTATTTATTTATTTTTAATAAATGTTTTTCATTACAATGCATTACTCTTTATTGAAAAATGCAAATAAGTGTAAATGTTGTTTAACTAATTCACCGTCCCTTTTTTAAAATCATTCTTACAGTCAGTTTAAGAAACAAAAGTAGCTTGCACATGAGGTGACACTCTCCTGAATGCATTGGCTAACTTTGAAAATTGAAAGAACTTCCTCCTGTCTAGTATAGCTGTGTCAGACCTTAATTTCAGGTAAACCACTCACTGTATCTCTTCCCTTTCCGTACAAATTTTGGCAATCAGGGACAGAGAGCGGTTGATTTACCTTAGCCAGACTGGGGAAAAATAATATGTTAAATTTTCAAGGACTTCATATTTTTGGAGACTCTCAAAACCCATCTTCAGGAAGGGTATACACATACATACACACATACACAAGCAGCACACAGTTCAGACCTACTATTCAGATGAAGGGGCTTCAGGTCCTCAAAAATTTGAATTTCTGCACAGCCTACTGGACCAACTCTTAATGAAAGGTAAGCCTGTTTCTACGTCTCTAATAACTATCTAAATGTGGTTAATTTGACCTTGTCATATTTTCTTCATGTGCATATATATATATATATAACACATTTAGATAGGAAAGAAAGACAGTTAAGTCAACTTACTTGAAATCAACAGTTCATTCTGTTCGGCTGAGGAATGAAGATATTACAAATTTTTGTGGGCCTGAGCCCTCTTCGTCTGGAGAGAAGATCTGAACTGTGTGCCAGCTGGGCTCAGTGACAACACAATTTGTGTTATTCCCTCACCGCTGCCAGACTGGATGAACTGATATCAGGTAGGTTGGCATTTCTGTCTCTCTTTCCTATCCAAATGTGTTATTAAATTTGACCTTGTCACATTTTCCTTAAGTATTATATGTAGTGAGTGCCATTGTGAAAGTAATTAAACAACTGATATGGAAAGGAAAGAGGAAAAATTTGGCGTGCTACCTGAGATTGAATTTTGACATTCCCATTCAGGATGATGATCTGGAAATGGGTTAGCATCACCATGTTACCATGGAAACAGCTAAAAGTTTCAGCAGATAGTTATGTATCTTACAGCAGTGAATAAAAATTCCAGCATGACGTGACTTTTGACTGCAACAATACAAACTTGACAGTCACAATGTCCCCCTAAACCCACTTTGTCCCTCCCTCTCTAGAGTTGGAGTTTAGTCTGACAAATTGGTGGGTAGTGTTTTATAAGACATGCCAGTGTGAAGCATTAGTTGAAATTGTTGTGTTGAAGCTCTGGGCATGGGAATTGTGTTTTGACAATGTTGCTACAGTTGGAAAAGCTTTCAGAAATAGGTAATTTTGTTGGGCCAATATAGAATGCATGGCAGAGTCTGCAATTTTAAAAGTTTGAAGGAGGTAATGTTTTCTTTAATTTTGTAGGTATATTTTTGTGAAATATTTTGGGCGATTTCAGTAAATTGAACTATAGGGCACCTGTTTCTATGATGTGGTTGGTACCCAGTTTTGGAGGTGGGTATGAGTTGAGGTATCTACAAGTGGAAGATGTTGGAAAGGCATTTGATAGTATTGTGAGAAGATAATTTTTGTCTCTGTGTTGAGTTTCAGTACAGTGTAGGCAAGTTTAGTTTGTGTAGGCCAATAAAATTAGATGGTAATGAGTGTGTAATGCTTTTTATTATGAACAATAGTGGGTTTAAGTAGTTGGACAAGAACTAGAGTGTAGATATCTCCTTTTGAAAAATGTCTTCAGGCTATTTTGTGAGCTGCCAGCTAACTTCATCAGGAATTAATTGTGCAGCCAATATATACCGTATATAACAGAGTATTGTAAATAATTTATTGGTATAATTGTATATGACCATTTAATGTGCAAATTGACAACACAATCAGTTATAGTATAATTCGTGTTAAACAATTACAATCTTGGTAGTATTTGTTCAATTTGAATGTAAAATATATTATCACACAAATGTTGAATGAAATATTTACACAGCACTGCAGTGAAAGTTCTTTATTATCTTGTTTTCATTTTCTCCCCTTTAGTTATGTTTACACTAACAATAGAAAAGGAAATAGATCAAAATAACTTCAAGTAAAATGATTTTTTAGTTTTATTTATTTAAAAAAAATGAAAATTAGTGTGTGATTACCCCAACTTAAGTAAATGGTCATAAATGGAAAATAATAACGAACCTGTGTTATGTATATTAAATTGAAGGGAAATAAGATATATGTGTATCAATTAGGATGGACACTTAATTCTTAGTTTTTCTCTGAACGTAACTTTTTTATTTGCAAAACCTCTAACACACATTTTCATATATTTTTCTTTGTTTTTGTGTTATAAAGTTGAAGCAGTAACTAAATATAACGACATTTATAAGCTATTATGAGTTATTTTTATATATTTAAATTGATTGTAATATATTGAAAGTTAGTGTTAAGCAGTTTTCTTCTTTGCAGGACTGGAAACTTGATTAATAGTTTAGTGTCCAATACTGGCAACACAATAAATGTGAAGAAAGAACAGCCACTTGTCTCTATTTTTAATAATAAAAATGAACAAAAACATAAACCCATTACTTCAAAAATAGTAAAAGAGTTCAATCACAATTTAAAGCAGCCACAATTTTCATGTACATCTTGTGATGCAATATATCCAACAAAACAAGACCTTAAAATCCATCTAAAATCACATTTTTCTAGTGAAATTTATAAATGTGCAGTATGTAGCAAAGAGTGTGTTTCTAAGGGGCATTTGAAGAGCCACATGATTGCTCATTCAGATGTTCGACCTTATGAGTGTAATGTATGTGGCCGAAAATACAAGCGTGCATTTGAACTAAAAAAGCATAAGGAAACACATACAGGTGAAATGGAACATGTATGTGATATTTGTGGATATGCTACATTTCAGAAGTCTAACCTCATTGTGCACAAGAAAAGACATAGTAATGACTACAAATTTAAATGTGATATTTGTAGTAAAGGTTACTATACAAATACTGAATTACAAAGACATAACACAGTTCATACAGGAGAAAGACCATTCCAGTGTGATGTCTGTGGAAAGGCTTACCCTTACAAAAGTAATTTAGCTTTGCATAAAAAGAAACATGAACCAGATTACAAGGATAAGCTGCAGTACCAATGTGAATTTTGTGGCAAGACATTTTTGCATAGCAATTCTCTTCGTATTCACAGGAAATATCATTTGGGAGAGAATCAAGTAATGTGTGATATTTGTGGAAAAACTCTATCTGGTGGCGAATCACTCAAAGCTCACCATAGAATCCACACTGGTGAGAAACCTTTTGTGTGTGATGTCTGTGGTAAAGGTTTTGGAAAACCAGATTATCTTAAAGTACATAAACGAACTCATACTGGAGAAAAACCACATGCTTGTGACAGCTGTGGAAAATCATTTTCTCAACTGTCGACCCTGACCATTCACAAACGATACCATTCTGACAACCGACCTTACCAGTGTCATGTGTGTAATAAAAGTTTTGTATCCAGAACACTTTTAAAATCTCATCAAAAGTCACATACTTTGTGAAGTAATTACCAGCATTTTTACTGTTACGTCGGCGCCTACATGCGGCATTCGGCGAGTACCGAGCGACTGGCCTTTCCGTAAAGTTCATCTTGCTTGTTGATAAATTGTACAAATCTTTTAATTGTTCTGTTAATTGTAATAAATGAGGAAAGCTAGTCACCCACTGAATATGTAACATGCAAGATGTAATAAATTAATTTTAATACATTAAAACCTCGATATAACGGACGGCTAGTGTTGGTAATTGTGATTGTTGGCCTTTGGACCTGTTTTTTCCTGACATCTAAGAGCGTTCGGAACAATGGTGCGCAGTTGCGAGGTCGCGCACATTAACAATGGTCATGGTGTAGTGTAAGCATAATATAGCTGCACAACTATTTAATTAGTTTACTCGAAGTTAATGAAATTATTTATTTGATACAATCTGTTAATATTGTAAATTAAACAAGTCGACATAATTGAATCCTCGATATATGGACAAACGCAAAAGAAATAAGATAAAATAGCAAAATGAAATGATGATACAAATTTTTATATCGTCACTCCTCTTCATCTGTCACTTTACTATTTGATCTTATTATTATATTTCCCATCACACGTATTATATTTTCATTTCGAAAATGAAATAATTTAAGTAAAAAATACGTCTGTTTTGAAAATTAATAATGAGAATAATGATGGTTTTTATATCATGACTTCTTTTGTCAGTATTTGGCCATTTTTCTTATTATGAAATTATTTAACGCTACGTTAAAAATTGAAGTGATAAAACACGGAGTCTGGAGTGTTTGTGTCTCGTATCTGTTAGCAATTTGGCATGCGAAACCAAACGGTTTCTGGCGGTAAGAAACAAAGACAAACTGAACAAATTTATGTTAATGTGTGATGTAAGTGCGAATGTACGTAAATTCCCGAAAAACAATTGAATTGGCCCGTGAAACTTGAAGCTTTATTGAATTGGTGCGTACAACAACTTCTTGTCAGGTTCCGGTTAGAGCAATTGAACTAAAATCTGCTGTTTAATTAAATTAGCAGATCACATGAATAAAAATTCATTTCAATCAAGTGATTGATGGCATGGAATACTTAAACGAATTTACGGTGAACATCAAAGTGCACCCAAAGAAGCAATTGAACCTTTTCGGCAAAAACTAATTGAACGACTAAATAACGAAATGTTATCTGTCAGATCTTGGATATATAATGTTGATGACAACAAACCGTAACGGGTGTATACAGACATCGACTGAAGACGATAAAAGTGAAATTTATTTTACTTTATCTTATACCTGCTACAAATAAAGTTTAATACGATAACAAATGTTTCTATTTGATAGTAAAGAATATTCCGTATGAAAACTTACTTTTATATAACGGACTTTCGGCTACATCGGACATCACATACTCATCTGTTATATCCAGGTTTTAATTTATGTCTGCAAAATTTTGTTTGCAATTGTAATTATTAGAAAATTTATTACATTTTTATGAACATAATTGAAAACTAATGACACAAATACATCTACTGGGCTGACTATTTCTGGTTTTAACAATAATTTGATATAATATTTTGTAGGTTGTTTCAAAACATTGTTATTGTTTCATGTTTAATGTAACTATGAAGGGATAAATATATTTTCTTTTACAAAATGAAATGAATAGTTAATAGCTGTGTAAATTTATTCAATGTAAATATAATCACAAAATTCTGAAAATAAAAGTGTCTCTTGGCAATTATAAGGTGAAGTGCATAAAGTTCAAGATAAACATTGTTTGGACACTTACTTCTGTACATTTAAGTCAAACAACACAACATTAAGTATGTTTGTTTATTATTTGCAAAAAATTCATCAATATTTTAAAAATTTGAGCAAAAATGTAATTTTGAGAGTACTTTTCCAGTAGAAGTTTTAACGAAATTTATCGTACTTTCCAGTTCAAATTTTTAACAGCGTACTTTCTCTCCTATCTTTATAAGCTTTCATGTACCTGTAATTATTTTGTTGATTTAGTCCCTATAATATAATCTGATGTAAAATAAGGATTTCTAGGTCATACTACTACTAACATCATAAGTTCCATACTTATATTGTGTTTGAAGTTCTATATGCTTCAAGTATTTTATATTTTCTCAATTATTTATTTAATTTATGTCTAAATAAAACTGCAATTATTGGTTTGAAAATGTTATGTATTTTTGAGGGAACTCCCTTTTATTCACGTATTGAATGAATTGACAAAAAAACCTGATACGATACTTGTTTTCTACTTCAATATTAAAAGGCTGTATTGCAGTAATTCTAAATCATTGTTGCTCCTTATTCAATTTCATGTTTTCAACATTCTAATTTATTTTTCATAAATTGATCCAACACAAATCTGGATGATTTAGAGATCAGCAGAGTGATGGTATCACATAATTCTTAGTTGCATATATACACTTTTGGATAGGAAAGAGAGACAGCAAAGTCGAACCTGAATCAACCGTTTCAGTCTGGCTGAGCAGAAAAAATATTTCAAGTTTTCAGGGACCTGAGCCCTCATTGTCAGGGAATGAATTGACAAATTAAACTATGGCACACCAGCATTTAGACAGCAGCAATCGACACCCAACAAAGCCAACAACTCTCTCTCAAGGAAGGTCACAACAATGGATAAATACATACACATACATATTAGAATAGAATGTAAAAAGTCAAGAAAAGGAAAGGAAATTAAAAAGTAAATGTGTCAGATTGGGGAAAGGATCATTATAATAATTATTATTACAATATTATCTTGATAGATTTCAACATAACATTATAACTACGGCAATAATGACTATTACAATAATATTAGAGGATGTTGAGTCCATGACTTTGCCTAGACTGTAAGATGTGTTGGAAGGAGAGTTCCCAAGATTAAGTTCATCATTAGATGAGTCATGGGAGGCTTCATGCTTCACACTGACCCTCCTTAATATAATAAAGTTTTCAAATTTTCTGAAATTGAAAAATGGACCAACTGTTGATTTCAGGTAAGTTGGCTATGCTGTCTCTCTTTCCTATACAAATGTGTATATATGCAACTAAGAATGATGTGATACCATCACTCTGCTGATCTCTAAATCATCCAGAAAATTTTCATGTGAGGATTCTTTGTAGATTCCAACCTTGCCTTTGTAATGCAATTTGGCGCAACTAATTGCACCATTGGAAGTAAAAAATCAAGAACTTGCAACATAAAGCTCTGGCTCGTGCCTCACATCCTTTTCCAGATTTTCTTGGTGAAACTTGGAATTATTATAAAAAAGCTCCCATCAGACATGGCTTCTTTTTATTCTGAAATATAATGCACCAGTGAACAGTTCCTAATTTGGTAGTATAGAGGAGGTATTGCAGAATATGACATCAAATATGCACTCAATTCAGACAGATATCTTATTAAATGTTTCCAGCAATATACGTGTGGGTGGACTAAGTGTGACAACGGCCTTATTTTGAAGTGCACTAGGGGTCCAACCCATTCCAAAATCGGTAACAATTTTTTTTACAGCTTAAGGTTTGATGATATACTGTCAGGCCTAATGTATATAAGTGTATATACAATTTTGTAGGCTGTAAAAATATTTTTCTCTGAGTGTTTCTATAAGGTATGCAGTGTTGGGGTGATTTTTGTGGCTCTTATGTGAGTGCTTTAAGTGAGACAGAAGTCTTGTTTCATTTTTGAAGAGCAAAATCAGTATAAAACTTTAGTATTATATAATAAAATTCTCTTCAATATTTTCAGTTACTTGGAATATTCAAGAAATGCTGAGATTTGAAATGTACTGATACTTTATTTTTCCTTCAGGAATAGTTAAATGAAGAAAGAAACCTATTATAAAATTTCTATTATATCTGAAATAATTTTTTTACTTTAATTGGAAATGAGAATCAAACAAAGCTTCTCTTCTTTCTAGGTTTAAAATGCAAAAGATTTCTGCAACTTCTTCAAGCGACCACAAGATATGTGATTCAAAAGTAATAAAACCACACATTGTGATTAGAAATGTACAACAGTTACTGATTGGCAAATCAAAAGCAGTGAATAATTGTAGCAAAAGATCACTCTTGGCCAGTTTTAAAATAAATGGCAACAAATGTAATGAAAAGTGCTGTAGTGTTTGTAAAGTTACTTTTAGAAATAATATGGACTTACTAGAACATTTGAAAAGCCATTCTGAAAGTGACAATTTATGCTGTAATATATGCAATAAATTATTTTCAACCAAAAAAATTCTTAAGAGGCATCTGATAGTTCATAGTGCAGACAGACCTTACACATGTGATGTGTGTAACAAAACATATAAACGATCATATGACATAACAATACACAAGAAAAAACATACTGGTGAAAGTAAATATTTCTGTGACATATGTGAATATTCTACAATTTACAGATCTGCACTCACAACACATCGTAAACGACATTTAGAAGAATACAAATACAAATGTGAAACATGTGGAAAAGGATTTTTTGTTTATAAGTGGCTTCAAGAACATAGAAATCACCACACAGGTGAAAAACCTTTCTCCTGTGATGTATGTGGAAAAACATTTTCGTATACGCGTTATTTGGTTGCTCACAAAAAAGCAAATCATCCAGACTCTCAGTATCCTACAAAAATTAATCAGTGTGAAACGTGTGGCAAAATTTTTGTCCACAAAAAGTCTCTAAATGTGCATTTAAAATCTCATACTGGTGAAAATGTTTGTCTTTGTGATATCTGTGGTAAAGCTCTTACTAATAGAGAACACCTTAAATTTCATCATCGTGTTCACACTGGAGAGAAACCTAACATATGTGATATTTGTGGAAAAGCATTTAGTAAACGGTGTAACTTAAAGCTTCATCAACGCACTCATACAGGTGAACGACCGTACACTTGTGAAACTTGTGGTAAATCATTTACTCAACGATCTACATTAGTAATTCACAGAAGATATCATACAGGACAAAGACCATACGAATGTATAATTTGTAAAAAGGGATTTGTATGTAAAGCATTATTGAATGCTCATCATAGGAACTATTGTTTATAGAATATATTGTGAAAATAAAATTTTCAACATTTTACCAAACTTCCTTATTTACATACATACATATACATGTAACACAATTAGATAGGAATGAGAGACAGCGAAGTCAACTTACCTGAAATCTATAGACGGTCCAGTTGAGCAGAGGTGACAGAATAGTACTTTGAACATATGCTTTTCTATGAGTGTGATTCTATGCCTGAGCATATGAATTCACATAAAGCAGAATCCTCCTATTTCTCCTATTTATTTCTATTCTTCCTCACTATCCAAGTTTGAATGTGACTTTGTCACCAAATTAGTTCCAATTCCTTAATGGATTATATATATAATATTAGTAAGGATACGACATTTTCAAAAATAATTGCAATATTGTTATGGAAAGGAAAGACGGATAGTTTGTGGCTTACCTGAAAGTGATGTACAGTGTAGCCATAGGGAACCGAAGGTAGTTCTTCAATTTTTCGGAGGCTCTCAGACTCCTTCTTCAGGAAGGAGTGTTACACCATTCTATTCACTGGCCGGTTTTCAGGTAAGCCACAAGCTGTATCTCATTCCTTTCCATACGAATATATATATATATATATATATATATATATATATATATATATATATATATATATATTGTAATAGTAAGAATGTGACATTGTCAAAAATATTGGTATGGAAAGGATAGAAAGATAGGTTGTGGCTTACCTGAAAGTGAAGTGCGGTGTCGCCATGAGGAACTGAAGCTTGTTCTTCAAATTTTTTGAGGCTCTCAGCCTCCTTCTTCAGCAAGGAGTGTTACACCATTCCGTGCACCGGCAGTCCGCAGCCGCTTACTTCAAGTTAAATTTTGTTCATATCAATTGTAAAGTTTATTTACCATCAGTAAATGTACATATGAAGGTAAAAATTTTTGCTTATAGCTTGCTCTGGAGTGTTTAATATGTGGCCATTCAAGTTTCATGCTCCAACAATAGTCAACCATCATATATACATCCCATCTATCTTGATACCATGCATCCATGACCTTCAAATCTGGTTGGAATTGCTCACCCTGCTCATCACTACTGCGCCAAGATTGTTTGGAAAGTCAGAAAAATGGTTATGTAAAAGAATGCAATTTTATGCTAATGTTGAAATCAAGTGTGATGTAACTCTCAAAAGTTGCTGCAAAATTTCGGTGAAATTCTCTGCTTGTGTATTTCCAAGACTTCAAATCTGGTTGGAATTGCTCACCCTGCTCATCACTACTGCGCCAAGATTGTTTGGAAAGTCAGAAAAATGGTTATGTAAAAGAATGCAATTTTATGCTAATGTTGAAATCAAGTGTGATGTAACTCTCAAAAGTTGCTGCAAAATTTCGGTGAAATTCTCTGCTTGTGTATTTCCAAGACTTCTCTTGACAAGTATGAACCTGTCAATAGTCTCCTACTGTTGAGGAAAAAATTGACATGTGGAGAAGAAAACTAACTACGTTTTGGAAAACAACTTGCCTATGTTAATCTAAATGAGCTCAAAAATCGACCTCAACAGAATTTGTGTTATAATTTTTTCTGTCCTCCTTGGCTCGATACCCCTTTAAGGACCTTGGCCTATGACTGGCATCTTACATGACAAATTTTGGGTTTTGGAGAGACACGTGGTCAGAGTGTCAATTTTCCCAGCCTTAATCCCAGTTTTTGTGATCTGGACGAGCATGAACGTCCATGCCTATGCTGGTATTCAAACCCAGAACCTCTATGATGAGAGGCAATGATGCTTACTACTACACCACAGCAGGCCAGCTTATTAATAATTTACAAAATATTTTTAATGATACTCAGAAACCTGTAACATATTCAACCAAGTATTGTACTCAAAAAAATTCCTACGGATATTTTTTTTTTTGCCTTGTATTAGAGTAGTTCAGTTCTGGTAATACATACTTTCATTACTAATAATCGGTCTTGTCTGAAGTTTGGAGTTGGTTCTGTCATGACGCCTTGTATATCTTTCTCCAGAAATGTCAAGAAACTTCTCCTTCTCATACTCAAATTCTGCTTCAAAATTCTTCAACAGTGTTTGAATACTTCTCCGTTTTTCTCAAATTCAGATTCATCACTGACGTAATTTTCCCCTCTCCTCAAATTCAGATTCAACACTGGCAATAATTCTTAATTCTATCTCTAGGTGTGTCGTGCAATGTTTAATATATAAAGCATACAAAAAATTTAAATGCAAGGTTTTGTTTCCTTTCCACTTACAACTGTGAAAATTCTTCTAAATGTTTTTGTATTGTTTATATATTTAATTACTAAAACCGAAGAGGTTCTAAAATGAGGACGAAACATCAGCATTTTTAATTAATAAACAATTTTCTGTGTATAGGCCTTTTATTTATTTACTGATAATAATATAAATGTCATATTGTTTTCACCATTTGTTTATTAACCTAACCTGTCTTCAACCTGCAAAGTTCTTACTTGCTATGTTCTGTCATTCAGAAGGAAAAAAATAATCTCATCACTAATGTAATAATTATCCTTACTCTGAACTGATTTACAAATTTATAAACAATCTTACGTTTGCATTTTCAATCCCCCTAGTAATTACTAATTTCAAATTTCCATTCACCAATCAATTCGTTATTCAATGAGTCATAAGTTTTATATATACTGTAAATAATATGTAACCAACTGAAAATCTTAGATTAAACTTTTATTATAAATAAATAGAAAAAAGTCATAATAAATTTTGTGGTTTAATTGAAACAATCTAAAATCAACTGTAATTATAACCTGGTATCTCGTTTATGTTGTTTTAAGATGATGTACATTTACTTGTATCCTAAATTTGTCCGTGTTTGTTATAATATATAAAACATGCTTTCTGATGTTTTAAAACAAATTAATTATGCAGGAAGATATTCATTGAGGGTAGCACTCATAATTTTTTTAATTATGTTGAAATATTTGGAAAAAGCCAGTAACTTTTTTTTACTGTTATTCACATAAATTTCAATATTCAGTTATGGCATCAGTTTCTCTTCTTATAAATCCATTGCTCTTTTATTTTTATCCAGTTTTAATTTTCACTAATAGCTTGTATTGCTTTCAGCTCTACTGATACAAAATATATTTTAACTATTATTTATGCCCATTGGAAGACTTAAATTTACATAATCCTTTACTCATTTTAAAATCCTATCTATGATTGAAACTTCTTTTACTTAGAATTATTTTCTCATAATACATATTTCCTTGAGGATATTATTTAAAAATTTGCAGCATTCAAGTTGCAACATTTTTCAGTATGTCATTTTGTAATGGTGATTAAATTTAAACCATTCTCTAACATATTATAAACTTATTTGAATGTTTAACTATTGAGATTTCAAGGAAACCAGTATTTTATTAGTGTGATTGAATTTTTTAAATTCATTTCCATCATTAAATTACTGTTATACAAACTTAGTTATAGCGCATTAAATTGACTTAACTCCACTCATTATAGCCAAAAATGTATTATTCCCTTCATGAAAATAACTTGGTTGTCTGTAGTAAAGATGTTTTGCAGGAAAACAATGAATGATGAATAAGTTGCTTTATGTATATAGTCTTGTGTGATTGTGCAATTTAATGTGTGATTGGTTTTATGCATTAGTACATTAAAGAAATGATAAATAAATTTTTGGATTCAAAGTACTTGAGAAAATATAAATCTTACATGTGATGTATATGAATTAATATTGCTACCAACCTAGTTATCAATATTTTGATTTCCTAAAGCGTTTATGTTTGATATTTTATTTTCCATAAGCTGCCACCAAAAGTTCAGATTGTCATTGGTAATTTGTGCAAAAAGATGGATGATTTATTTTTAAATAATAGTTGTACAAAAAATAAAATTTTGTTTGCTATAACCAAGCCTGTTAAAATCAATTTTGATTATATTACTGTCAACCATTATTCAACTTCAATATGTCTACTTTCAATATTCAGTTACAATGACTACCACATTTAAGGGCATTGTTTAAAATAATTTAAAAATTAAAGTCCCAATCAGGTTGTTATAATGTGAATTTTAATTGTCACGGAAAAAAATAATTCTTTGTATGTATGGCAGACGAGTAAGATACAGTTCTTAATTAAAACAAAACCTTAAAAATTCATCAACTTTTATTTAATGATAAGAACTTTCACATGTCAGTAATTTTTATATTATTGACATGTGAAAGTTCTTTTCATTAAATAAAAGTTGACAAATTTTTAAGATTTTATTTTATTTAGAAAAAATTGTTGCTCAATTATTTATTGATGAGGGAAAAATGAGTTCTAATATTTTTTGAGTTTATGAGCAAAAATACATACAGATTTAAATTTTCTCTTCTTTCTAGGTCATCATGTGAGCAATTTGAACAGATCACTAATTCTGATGCAAGTTCTACAAGTCAGTCAGCTTCAATAGTATATAATAATTTTGAATCATCAAAATGTAATGAAAATGTAGATGTAAAGGAGGAAGAGGATGATTGTGGGGGTGGTCATGATGAAGAAACCGTAGAAGTTGTGGACGAGGAAGATGAAATAGATGAACAAGTTGTTGAAGAAGATGATGATAGTGATGAAATAATTTTTGAATTTAAAATAGATGAAGAAAATATAAACCATACATGTGATGTATGTGGAAAAACATTTAATAATAAAAATAAGCTAAAATTTCATTCAAGGACTCATATAACCAAAGAAATAAAATGTTTGATTTGTGAAAAATTATTTCCAACAGGAAAACATCTTCGAAACCATATGAGATGCCACACAAAAGAGCGTCCATTTTCTTGTGACGTATGTAATAAATCGTACAGAAGCTCTTATGAATTGACAGGTCATAAAAGAATCCATACAGGTGAAAAGAATCATGTTTGTGATATTTGTGGTTATGCAACTATTTATAAGGCATATCTTAAGATTCATCAAAAACGCCATGGACGAGAGTTTTGTTTTACATGTGAAGAGTGTGGAAAAGGTTGTTACACAAACTCTGAATTACAGACTCACAAAAACATACACACAGGTGAAAGACCCTTTATATGTGATGTTTGTGGTCAAGCATACTTACATAAACATTACTTGGTAGCCCATCAACGTTCCCATCATCCTGAATCTCAGTCAGACATGGTTCCTTATGAATGTGAAACGTGTGGTAAGGTTTTTGCATACAAAAAATCTCTTACTATGCATATGAGTGCTCATATGGGAGAAAATCAACTCTATTTGTGTGATTTGTGTGGAAAAGCGATGACCAGTAATGCATCATTACAGATTCATCGGCGGACTCACACTGGTGAAAAACCTTTTATTTGTGATCTTTGTGGAAAAACTTTCAATAAAAGAAGTAATTTGTGCATTCATCAGCGAACTCATACAGGAGAAAAGCCATATTCCTGTGACCAATGTAACAAAACTTTTACCCAGCGCTCTACACTTGTAATACACAAACGATATCATTCTGGCATAAGGCCATATAAATGTTTGATATGTAATAAAGACTTTGTTTCAAAGACATTGTTAAAAACACACCAAAAGAGCCATGGAGTTTAATATACAAATCCAAATGGTATGTATGCAACTGTCAGTAACATTATGAGATATATTGGAAATAGGAAGTTTATGTCAGTTTGTTTTAATTAAGAATTTGCATCATAATGACAAATTATCTGTAGTCACTCATAAAACTTAATTTTTTAATTGATACAAAAAGGTAAGAAAATTTATAGTATACAAATGTTTCAGAATAATTTTTACCTTTAGTTGTTTAAGTGATCTACGAAAGGGACAAGGATCCCAGACACATTGTGTGGTATTTATATTTTCAGTGTTTAGACAGAAGGAAATTCTTCAAATTTTCAGAGACATTATCCTCCTCCTTCAGAAGAGAGATGACTCACTCAAAGCAAGTGCCAAAAAATTTGAAGTTCCTCCTGTTCTTAATATATATATACATACACACACACACACGAGTAAGGATGTGACATTTTCAAAATAATTGAGATAGTGTATGAAAGGCTTACCAGAAATTGAAGCTTGGCATAGCCACTCAAGACAGAAGGATGTTCTTCAAAATTTTCGAGGTTCTCAACCCCCTTCTTCAGGAAGCAGTGTCACATTCTGTGCACCAGCTGGCTGCTGACTGTGGAGTTTAGACATTCGTGCAACTAGCTGTTACCCATAAACACTACACATTCCACCAGGCCACTAACTTTCTCTCTCAAGGGAAGGTTGCAGCATAGGAAAGTTTCTGATGGCAATCATTCATACATATATATATATACATACATATATTAACATACTCGTACATACATACACTCGTGCAAGAAGAGGTGGCAAGTAGGAAAGGCTCTATTTAGAGGATGTTGAGTCCAAGGCTTTTGCTGGACTGTAAGACATGGAAGGAGGTAAGCCTCTGATGAATCCGATGGTAGGGCTTTAAGGATGGTAAGTGTAAAGCATTGCTTGAAATTGTTAGAGTTATTTTGGCATGAGTGGCTACTGGGAATTACGTTTTTGAAAGTTTGACAGTGCTGTGATGGTTGGCTGTTCATTTGGGGAGAAGTCTTTCAGTATATATGGATGCAAAGTCTGCAGTTTATTTGGTAGATTGTGTGAGAAGAGAGGCAGTTGATGTTTTCTTTGATTTTGTATGTCTTTGCACGATTGTGGGGGACTTCAGGATAGGGCAGAAATGACATCTGTTCCCACTGCAAGGTTTGCAACCTGGGATAGGTTGGCAGGTGAGGGTGTGGGGTTTGCAGGGGTGAACAAGAAAGTTGCAGAGTTTGGGTGAGCATCTGAAAGGAACCCTTTGGCAGGTGGGGAGGATGGTTTTTAGGTATAAACTTAAAGGAAGCATATGTTCAAGGCATAGAGGTATCATAGTTTATATATATGCCTGGCCGGCATGCAGTTCAGATCTTCCTTCCTGACGATGGGGGTTCTGACCCTCAAAAATTTGGAACTTTCACCTAAGGCAGACTGGTCCAACTATTGATTTCAGGTAAGTCAGCATCGCCGTCTCTCTTTCCTATCCAAATGTGTTATTTAATGTGACCTCATAACATTTTCCTTAAGTGTTATATAAACCGAAGGAAGATTTTAAAATTTTGGAAGCTATCAGCCTCCTTCCTGAAGAACATCCTTCGGTCCTGAGTGGCTACTCCATGCTTAAATTTCAGGTCAGCCACAAACTATCTCTTTTTCCTTTCCATACCAATGATCGCAATTATTTTGACAATGTCATATTCTTACCTATATATATATATATATATATATATATATATATATATATATATATATATATATATATATATATATATATATGGAAAATGTGATAAGGTCAAATTAAAAAACACATTTAGATAGGAAAGTGAGAAAGCATAGGCAACTTACCTGAAATCAATAGTTGGTCCAGTCAGGCTGATGAGAGAAGGTATTACAAATTTTTGAGGGCTGAGCCCCCTTAATGAGGGGAGAATGTCTTAACTGCATGCCAGCCAGGCAAGAATTGACTAATTCAAATTAGAGTTGGACCAACAATTGATTTCAGGGAAGTCAACTTTGTTTTCTCTCTTTCCTATTCAAATGTGATATAATATTATTAAGGATATGACATTGTCAAAAATAACTGTGATAACTTTCCTTTCCATATGAATATTGCAATTATATATTTTGATTTAAGGTAAGTCGGCTACCCTGTCTCACTTTCCTAACCATATGTTTTAATTAATTTGAACATGTCTCATTTCTCTTATTTGCTTTATATATATATATATATACATATATATATATATATATATATATATATATATATATATATATATATATATATATATATATCTTATTATCATTCAGATCAGGAAGAAGTTCTTCAAATTATCAACAGTATTAGCCTCCTTCTTCAGGAGAAACATAATCAGTGTGCTGACTGGTACACAGGCTGTTTTTATTCTTCTTTTCAGGTAAACCACCGCACTCTCTCTCTTTTCTTTACATACCAATAATTTTTAAGTATTTTGACTTCAGATCCTTATACTAGATATATATGAACCAATAAACATACCTATTCGAACATTTGTGAGTGTTAAATGGTAATTTTGGGGTAAATTGTGATGATGATAATGAATAAATATTAAACCAACATCTTTTAGTTTATTTTCAACAATGCACATTAATTTTGTTCCTTCATGATACAGCACACAGAAGCATAATGAATACTTGTAATAGTTATTTGTGACTGACAATATTTCATACCAACTATTTTGTGTTATTACTATAATTATTCCTTACACTTGAATGTACTTGATTGAACACCCATGTAATATATGAAGTGAGAAAGTGAAAATTCACATTTGTTTTTATGATTGTTGTTGGAATAGTCACTTAAATATGCATACATTTTGAAATGTAGGAGTTTTTTTGGTTATAATTTTCTTCTTGAATTTGGCCATACAATGCTGTAATTTTTTTAATTTATGCAGGATGCTGAATAAGATATAGAGATGTTAATTTCTGAAAGCTAGCAAAATGTCAACTCTTAATTGAGTGTATTAATGTGTCTAATTATATGAAATATCACCAATAAATAACACTCTTAATATTTACTTTATACATAAAATTTGGTTGGAACCTGATATGAAAATATATGTTTTGGAGTCGTCAGTAATATGACTGGTTTGATGAACTTCTCAAACTTTGTCTACTGCACAGTTTGTGGTTGGCTTTCACTAGGACTGTATATAGTGATGGACACCAACAAACATGTATTAGAGAAAGTTCGCTGTTAATTTTTGCTGTAAAATGGCTGGTGAACCAGGGTTTCAATTCGACAATTCATGCTCACCTGGCAAGCAATTCCTGAAGATGGGTGCTCAGGCTCTCAACAATTTATTTTGTCTCTCTATATAAATCAAATAAGGAAATGTGACAAAGTCAAATTGATTACGTATTTAGTTCGGAAAGAGTGACAGACGGCACTTGACTTACCGAAAATCAACAGGTTACATAGTTAGCTGGGATGAAATAAAATTTCAAATTTATACGAAAGATTACTGCTTAATCTTTCTTTGTATCTAATAATGATTTTCTATCTATCTTTCTTATTATTAATTTTCAAACAGATAACTTTTTCATTTTAAAATTTCAAATTTTCAAGGACCTGAGTCCTCTTTAGGATAGTAGATCTGAATATATATATATATATATATATATATATATATATATATTTGCAGTGGACAGGAAAGAGAGAGATTACCTGAAATTGAGGGTTGGATTTACCATGTCGGACAGGAAGAAATATTTCAAATTTTTAGAGGCAAAAGCCTGTGACTTCACGACAGACTGCTGCGTGTCATGCCAGTCAACTGCACTATGTTGAATTCAATTGTAGCATTTATATAATGATTAAATATTGTATATTAAAAACATGAGCTATTGAGAAGTAACTTTATTATGTGTCAGAAAAGTATGTTATGTATCTATCAGTGCCTTGAAGTTTTTAATAATATTAGATAAATAAACAATAATATTTTTTCTTAGTTGATTGTATGAATAATAAACTGTAAGTTTTACATTGTGTTAATATTTTGCACATGAAAGAACAGTTGGGTGCTTACTAGATAGTGTTTAATTTTCATTTATATGACAATTAAGCAGTAATTAATCAATTATTAATCTTCTCTTTTTCAGATCTTGTAATAGTGTTGGTAATGAGAACAGAAATTCAAATTGCATTTTAGAACCAAAACCTAAGTCTAAAATAGAGTTATGCGGGGCATCTGTGGCAAATAGAAAGTTAAAGCAAAGTGATATAGAGAAGTGTGATATTTGTGGACAAAATTTTAGTCATGAAAGTATTGTGAATCACAAAAAGATTCATTGTGGTACAAAGCCCTATTTATGTATAGTGTGCAACATACAATTTAATACAACATCAAGGTTAAAAATTCATATGAAATGCCACAATGGTAAGAGAGATTTTAAGTGCGAAACATGTGGGAAAGAATGCTTGTCAAAAAAACTATTAAAGCGCCATATGGGCAGCCACAATGAAGATAGGCCATTTGAATGTGATATATGCAAAAAGAAATTTAAACGATCATATGAGGTTACAAAACATAAAAAAATACATAGAGGAGAGAAGAATCACATTTGTGATGTATGTGGGTATGCAACAATGCATAAGGGATGTTTAGAAACTCATCAGAAACGACATTTAGGTGATTATATATTTAAGTGTAAAGTGTGTGGTAAAGGATTTTTCTCAAGTTTTGAGTTTAAGGAACATCAAAATATCCATACTGGAGAAAAACCATATATGTGTGATATGTGTGGCAAAGCTTATACTTCAAAAAATAGTCTAATGGCACACAAGAAAACTCACGATCCAGACAACAAACCTAAAGAAAAAGTGCATGAGTGTAAAAATTGCAGTAAAAGTTTTAAATATAGAAAATCATTATTAGTTCATTTGAAGTCCCATTCAGGAGAAAAGTTTTTATGTGATTTCTGTGGAAAAGCATTCTCTACTAAAGATACTCTTAAATTGCACCGCCGAAATCATACAGGTGACAAACCAAATGTGTGTAATATTTGTGGGAAATCATTTAGTGCTCAGTATACTCTAAAAATACATCAGCTAATTCATACTGGTGAAAAACCCCATACTTGTGACCAATGTGGAAAAGGTTTTACTCAGCGATCAACATTGGTTGTACATAAACGTTCACATTCTGGCCAAAAGCCATATGAATGCAATATTTGTACAAAGGGATTCATTTCTAAATCTCTCTTAAATTCTCATTTGAAAAGTCATGATGAAGATCTGTACTGTAAGCATGCTTACATAGTTCCAGATTAATAAATAAAATTACAAGTGTAAGTATCAAATAATTAATATTATTTCACAAGAAATCATAGTATATTGAATTTTAACCAATTATTTTGTTTTACATAGAATTTGTGAAAATAAACACTACTATCATATGCAGCAGTGATTTAATTATTTACAATGATAAAATTTTATATCCCTCTCCTATTATGTGTTATGAACTTTGTGAAGATTAATCTGGATTTAAGATTTCTAATATTGTGTGGGAAAGTCATAAGTACATTTGTGGATAAATCTTTATTATCTATTCAAAAATAAGTATTTATCCTCTGCCATATTTTTTAATTTTACTTTTTGAATATGGATCATATTTTGCTTTCACCATTAAAATTAAAAGACATTTCTAATATAGTTTTAGTTAATATTATAAGTATTTACAGTAAATTGCATGAGTGTAAAACTTGCTATATTAACTTTCATCATATGACTGGAAATAATGTATAATTAATATAACTGACAGAGAAAATTGAGATTAATATGTTCCATTTCCAATTATGGCATGTCGGCCCATTTTCTGGTCATGGCTTGCCCAGTTTCTCTCCTCCAAACTCTTCTCGATCTTGTGCTGCTTCTCTCCAATTCCGGATCATAAGAATATATGCTGCATCCTGCCATACTCCAGCATCCCACTAATTGTGTGGCCTCTGCACAGGCTTAAGAATACCTTTCACACTCAGGGTTCTTCCACTCTCATTATATTTCTTCTTTTTATTGTTTATCATTCATCAGAAATTGTATTTGAGTGATAATTTTATCTGACCAGTTAATCGAGCAATACTTTAATGATGGTGAGAAATATTAGATAATGACAGAATAACATGATATTTTCTTCAGTTGACAATAATTTGATTGTGTTAAGATCACAGTGTGTACAGTTGTTTAGAGAAGTTTTCCATTACTCAATTATTTTGTGGCCAAATATTTTCTCTCTCAGGAAGATACTTTTATTGCTTAAATTGTAAACTCACAATACTGTGTCATAAATGAGCTTCTAGCCTACCATATATCCTTATCACATAATTTACAAAATTAATAGCTATGGAAACTTTTAAGGAGTAAGAAACTTTCTAGTACTTTACAGTTGCTCCACTCAACTTATGTCAAGAAAGCCATAAATTGCAATATAATTTGGCTACCATTTTTTTATTACCAAAAACAAGGTCAAGCCTCTCATATACAGAGATGTAATGGTCAGTGTAACCTCTAATTTCTATATTTTAATATTTGGAATTTATATCTGATTGAGTATGACTGCTGCTTTAAAGAGTAATAAGATATTTAATTAGAGTGGTATGACACCGAGGAAGTATTTTGAAAAATTAATAACGTTTTCCTTAAATAGATACTGGCCAAGTTCCAAGAACAGAACAGCAAAACAATTTGATATTCAGATTTTATTTGTATTGTTTTAAGTAATTAGACAATTATTTATTATACTCAAAATTAATTATTTAGTATTAAAATCATAAATATTTTACGTTAAAAATGTTATTACATTGTTAAACTTTCACTTTCTTCAATTATACATGTATCATTAACTTTAATTTGAGAGTTTGAATTGTATAATTCATCCTCCTCATCGTCTTGTTCTTCCATAACAAATGGTACCTGCTGCATGAGACAAACACCATCCAACCTGGCATATCCTAACCAAGTCATACAGTTGATATCAATAAATTTGACTAATCCTTGAGGACAGTTGCCTGCAAATGTTCCAGTAATATAAGAACCATCACCAAACATATATTGTCCTATACCAGTGTACTCCATGTCATGTACTTCACCAGAATAAGAGCTTCCATCAGAAAACTCTACTGATAAATTACCATCAATGCAATCATTGATCCAGTTGTTTTTATAAATGTGGCCATCTCCTGATAAATAAATCCCAAATCCTGTAAATGAAAAACTTTTGTATTTTTTGTCATCAGTTACAACAAAAAATAACTAGTATATAGTTGAAAAAATTAAGTTATGTATGTATAAACATATAATTGGTATTGATAGGAAAGAGAGATGATGTTTCTTCTCTGACATCATCTGTCAAATTAATTGCAAACTCTGTCCTGCTTTCTATATTAGCCAAACCAAATGACTCCTCCCTGAACACATTGTTAACTACCGCAATCACTGTCAAACTATCCAAAACCCAATTTCCAATAGCTGCTCATGCCAAAAGTCACAACTCCAACCATTTCTACCAATGATATTTACTGATCCTCCTTAAAGCCTTCATTGGACGCTGAACTCCATCTTTGGGAACTCTCCTTCCTGCACATCTTACAGTTGTGACAAAAAACTGGACTCAACATCCTCTAATATTGTTATAGTTGTTATTGTGGCAGTAGTTATGATATTGTGTTGAAATCTTGTATCAACATAATATTATGATAATTATTACTATTATAATGATCTGGTCAATCCTTTCCCTGTTCCCATACATTTACTTTTGGACTTCTTATTTTTTCTTTACTTTTTAACTTCTATTCTATTGTGTTTATATATATATATATATATATATATATATATATGTGTGTGTGTGTGTGTGTGTGTGTGTTTGTATGTATGTATGTATTTTTCCATTGTAGTGACCTTTCCTTGACAGAGAGATGGTGACTTTATTGGGTGTCTTAACAGCTAGTGCACCTTGGTTAGAATTCATCAATTCAAACTCAGCTGGCATGCAGTCCAGACCATCTTTCCTGAAGAAGGAAGCTCAGGAGGCCCTTGAAAATTTGTACTATTTTCTCATCTCAGCTTGATTGGACCAACTATTGATTTTAGGTTAGTCAACTTTGATGTCTCTCTCTCTAAATGTGTTATACATCATTAAAGAAAAATATGATGAGAGCAAATTAAATAATACATTTAGAAAATAGAGACAATGAAGTTGACTTACCCGAAATCAATAGTTGGTCCAGTCTGGCTGAGATGAGAGCGAGAATATTACAAATTTTCGAGGGCCTGAGCCCCACTTGCCAGGACAGAAGGTCTGAACAAATTTGTGCATAGCCTGCTGGCAGTTCAAACCTTATCTCCTGACAAAGGGGGCTCCAGGCCCTCGAAAATTTGTAATGTTCTCTCACCTCTGTCAGACTGGACCACCTATTATTTCAAGTAAGTCGACTTTGCTGTCTCTCTTTTCTGTCTAAATGTGTTATTTAATTTGACCTGGTCACATTTTCATTTTATATATATATTTGAGTGTGTCTGTTTATGTTTGAATTTTGATTCTCATAGAGGTACCTTCTTTACTATTTTCATGTCTCAAATGCTTATTCATTAGGTACTCTACATGAAATGAAAGTAAAATTACTTACTTGAAGTGCATTTTTACTTTTTTTAGTGTAAGTAACTCATAGTTCATTCTCAATGCCAAATGAATCAAATAATAGAATGAGAAAGAAATAGAGCTTATTCATATATTACATACATACAATGAATTGTGAATGGTGTTTCAAATGAAAATAAATTCCTAAAATAATAGCTTTGATAGATGTGTGAAGAATATTACTACTAGTGCACAATTCTAAGAAGAGTTTAGTTAGTCTATTATAATTTGAAATATATATATAAATTAGACTTAAGTGTTTTTGCACACTTCCTAAAGTAAATCTCATCTGTAGTGAATCCATTGTCCTGATTTCAATTGTATTACCAATGTAGATGCTGAAGTTGCAATATAAAGTCATTTGGAAGTATTAAACTGATGTGAACAATTAGTAAAAATATTGTTATAAAGCAATGCGGACGCGATGATTCCGCACTCGCCAATAAAAAGGAATACGACATTATGTCCCAGCTGTGCGTAATTATTCTTTTTATTTGCATATGCCCCAACACATTTATCAAAATGTGTGTTTTTTCAGGAAATTAATTTTCATAATTTTAGGAGCCTTAGAATTTAAAGTTATAGTGAGTAGTCGCGATTGTACATACCATTCCTGAGTATATTAATTTGATCGAATATGAATTTTAATTAATACACAAATTTAACTTACTATTAAGAAATCAAAATTGTGTTTCTGGTATTGAAATATGAAGTACAGAGACCTATTAAGTTCTGCTTAATATTGACTTAATTTTCCAGATGGTTTCTAACTTTATATCATAGATTTCTATTATTTTTACGTTGTATATATATATATATATATATGTTTGTATGGTTAGAGGGCGGTGAACAGGGCTCTTTGGGGAGATTCAAGTTGATTTCTTTGCTGAAATTGTCAATCTATGAAGAGCGCATATGTAGAAGGAATAAAAATTATTACAAATATAATTTTAATTGTAAGAAAACAAGAGGAGAAAGAAATAAAAATTAATGATCTCGTTATAACAAGTAAAGAATATCAGTATACAACTTTTAGACAATATCGGTTTAATAGTCATCTAGAGCAAATGCGCGAATTCATTATATTACCTTCTCGCCATATTTTTCGATCTCTGGTAGCTTTGAATTCTCCTTCATATTTGTCACCATTGGGAAAAATGAAAATGTCGTTTCCTGTTCGGATGTTTGGATCGTCTGACTCTGTTCTTAAAGATTCATCTGTCCTTTCCATGTTTGCTGACACAGTTCAAGGAAAAGGATTTGTACTTAATTTAAATAATGTCTCAGTACCTTGTCGTATTCAATTAATTGACCCTGAAATATTAAACTCGTGATTTTCATAAGACGAAATTTCATTATTAATCTAGCCGTTGCCTATCATCGTTGTTGGTTCAGAGTACATTGGATATTTTATCTTTCCTCTGATATGTAATGTTATTAATCTTTGAAAACATCAAAGATGACATTGATGAGTTGGAATTTCTGTGGACTTTCGTAAATGTTCATAATATTTTTAGTATGTGCTCTTTGTATATAATTACAAAAGTAGCTAGAGAATAAACAGAGAAAAGAATTGTCAATTTTAATTGAAATGTAAACTTCAATTTTGTCAAAAATCATTTGTATTTCACATAATTTCAATTTATCTTGGAACATGATTTTATCCTTTTGATTTCATCTCATGTTGCAACTGTGAATAAGGGATGGCGAACCGTTTAGGGTTGTCTGCAGAGCAGAGAGAAAAAATCCTGCAATTTCAGGTAACTGTACTGGGGCTAATAATAGTGCAGAAGTGCTTTTATAATTATATCCTGAATTTGTATTACTATCATGAATTGGAAACATGCTGATATACTTATTCTGGATAATAATTTTGATATAAGTGGAATTTCTTTTTGATGAATATAAATTTGCTGTGCTTTTTCATTTTAATGTAAAAAATAATGTTTAATAAAATTATGCTCCAAATTGAAGTTTTAAGTATTAAGCTACTTAACCAATTTTCAAATCATCAACTGTCATATTCTACAATTTACACTAAAAACTTTATTTTATATTAAATATATATATCATATTTTGATAATGATTGAATATTACCTACTACAAGTTGCCCATTATTATTCTGTGCCTTGAATTATCACTAATGTTTTTTTTTATGTATAGAATTAATTAAACTAGTTGGAAATTATGCAAAAATTTTCTTAACTTTATTGAATTGCGTTATGAAATCTACTAATTTAAATTTCATGAATGAAATTATTCTTAAACATTGTTAATACATTTTCAGAAAAAAGTTGCATAAAAGTAATGGTTATAGTCAAGTTGATGTTCTACAGAGATGTAATACCCTCTGCATTTAAAACTTTATTTTAAATTAATTTACATATTCTAATGATATTTGGGTATTACCTACTGCAGGTCGTAGAGTATTATTCTTTGACTTGAATTTTCCATTAAAAATTACCATACTTATCAGTAATGTGAAATGTATGACATACATATGCCAATAAATGGAACTCCAAATTGTAGAAAATTCTGATTTTGTCAGAATTCATTTTTATGAATTAATTACATTGTATACTTGTGTATCGTTATTTACCAATTTAGCTCATGTTTATCACCTCTTTCACTGTACATATGATCATACAAGTGTGTATCCTGTGTTTACTCCTTTTGTTTGTTTCTTCCTTTTAGAAAATTCTGTTGTTGAATTGAATTGACATTATTCATAAATTCTTATTTTGACATAATAACTTATCAAAAGTAGACAAACTGTGGCATTAGTCTTACAATCTACACTAGCTTATCCCTTAAATATTTATCTGGTTCCAATGGGTGTGCTTCAACACATTGGGATTATTTTGATGACTTATTTGATATAATTCTTAATTTTATTTCATACATAGGCTTTCTCTCAGTTGTTTCTTTCTCTTCTCTGCTTCCCTTGTGTAATTGAGTTGAATACACATTGTATTTAAAAACAGAACTACAATTTTTTTTTAATTTTTAAAATTTTTGAAGTATGCTGGTTCATTATAAAATTTCATTATTGAATTTACTAACCTACTGTATGTAATTAGATAACCAATCACTTTTCATTGTATGTTTAAGGCAGTCCAGACCATTTGAATTTAAAATAATTAGGTATTTAAAGTCTTTGCTGTTCAGACACTCAATCTTGGCCTTATATTGCAACATGAAATTCAGATGATGCTTTCATTTTCATCAGTAAATACATTTGCTTAATTTGTGCAAAATTTTCATTATAAAATATATTTTTTGCTTTTATTTTACACATTTTCCTGAAATATATTTTTAATCATATTTTTTAAATACCTAATTTGTGGTTACTTTAAGATTTTCAAAGCTTTAGAATTGAATGTGTCTCTTTATTTTAGGATTTAACTGGTATTGAAGATCTTTCAATATGCCGTGATATATTACAAAGACATTCATGGGATATAGAAGTTTCAGTGCAAGAACAATTGAACATCCGTGAAGGCCGACCATCTGTCTTTGCTTCAGATATGCGTGCTCCTGCAGTAGTGAGTGATGCTGCTGCTCAGCGAATTTTCTTTTCACCTCCTACAAGTGAACCTCCACGTGGGATTCGTGGACTCTTCACATATGTGGTTTCAATAGTTTTTCAACTTTGTTACAACACTTTAGCTAGCATATTGCAATTTACTTTTCGACTAATAAGGCCTGACCCAAGAAGATGTAAGTGTGTAATATCACTTTTCAGAGTTATATCTTCAATTATATGTTCCCTAATTAACCCTGCAGCATTATTCACTAAAATAATTTTTTGAAGTGTTATATAATATTTTTAGGCACTGCTATTGGGAAATATAAGAATTGAAATAACTGTATTAATAGTATTGCATCAAAATAGTAACTAATATTTAAATCAATTCATCTATACTTTACAAGTTAACTATTCATTAATTTTTCACAAAATATTTTATTTAAAAACAAGTTGTTGTGTATATTTATGAAAAATATGAGAATTCCTTGAAGACTTATCTAATTCTAAGACTGAAGGACTAGGAGAACAAATTATCTTCACAGTTGCTTCTTTGCGGATGGATGGTTGAAGTATATTAATTAACTATGGATTTTCAATAGTAGAAATGGTAATAAATAAAACTGAGATGGAAAGATAGAAACTGAAATTGACGGCTGGTATCCACATTTCATATTTTTGATGGTGCAAAGTCTTTCTTCAGGACATAGTATTGTTCATTGGGCCAATCATATTGTAATGATTATATCACTAATTGGTTAGTCAACCAAATTAAAATATTTATAAGTTATTTATATATATATATAATATATATATATATATATATATATATATATATATATAATATATATATATATATATACAGTTTTAGTTTTTTAAAATACAAAAAATAGATACCTCTCTCTCGCTAAAGGGTTTTTGATACCTTTTATATAAAATCAGACCTGTGATCGAATTATTAACAAGTTTTTACCCTTAAAACAAAGTTCAAACTTGTCTCACTGTCTCTATAGTCCAGTCCACATCTTCCCCTTCAATATGATTTTACTTATGAGAAAAAGATCTTTCAGCCAGGATATCCTTAAAATAAAGTTCAAGCCTGTGTCTATGTCTCCATAGACAATCTGATACAACTTCAGAGAAAAATCTTCTTTCAGCTAGAATATCTGTGTTACTCAAATAATGTAGATTTTTAATTCCTTCATGTATTTATATCAATTATTAATGTTAATAATTTTATCATTCAACATTATTTGTGAGAAACAACATACAACAACAACTGTCTGCATCGCTGACTTCAGTGGGTCTCTAACAATGCATGACACTCTGTGCCAGTTTTTATAATATATTCATATTATTTATTGTTATATAAATATTTTCATTACAATAATTAAATTTGTGTGCATTACAATATATATAACACATTTAGAGAGGAAAGGAAGACAGAAAAGTCAACTTACTGGAAATCAATAGGTCTGAGGTGAGAGAATATTGCAAAGAGGGTCTGTACTGTGTGTCGACTGAGCACAAATTTGCAAATTCAAACTAAGATGCACAAGCTGTTAGATAGCAACAAAGTTAACAACTCTCTCTCTCTCTCTCTCTCAAGGAAAGGTCACAACAATGGAAAACAACAGAAAAATACATAGAGGTATACATACATATACACATACAAACACATTAGAATAGAAGTTCAAAAGAGTAGAATAGGAAGTCAAAAAGTAAAAGAATGAGAATAGGGAAAGGATTGAACAGATTTTTTTTAATAGTATTCATTACAACAATTATCATAATATGTTGATTCAAGATTTCAACACAGTATCGTAACTACTGCCACAATGACCACTACAACAATATTCGAGGATATTAAGTCCAGGACTTTGCCTTGACTGAAAAGAAGCCTGTAAATGAGCAATTTGTTATGGCAATATTGTTCTAAATCCAGAAACATTTTGGCAATATATCAGTATGTCTGTGAAATATTGCCAGCATTTTAAATACTGGCTGATGAAAACAATCCTATGTCAAAATTATGAAAACATTTCCAGGCCATAATAGTTCCCAGACCTCACCTGGTGGTCTCTGGAGTCATTCACCTGTGTTAACAATTAATATTACACATTGTTTGCTTCATTCTCTGTGTAAAATTATTCAGTAATCTGATTATTAATTTTTTAAGTGTAAAATCTATTGCATTTATCGATGAAGTTCATTCAAATCCATCATTATGGGCTGCTGAGGCAATGAAACATAGAGATCGCCAAGTGAAGAAAGATGTTTGGCAAGCAATACTTATGAAGAAGGCTGCGAGAAGTTTAGATCCTATCATACGTACACAAAAACAGAAAGAAGAAAAGTTGATTTTTTAAAATTAATATTCAACAAATAAAGAGATCTAGCTTGTACTAGATGATGTGGGAGGAGAGGCTGGTAATGTTTTCTTTGATATTGTTCATGGCTATTTGTGGAGGATTGTAGTGGGCTGGAGGGTGGAGCAGACATGGCACCTGCCTCTAATATTATTATAGTAGTCATGGCAGTAGTTATGATATTATTATAATATATTATGATTATTATAATTATCTGTTTATTCCTATGTCAATTCTCTTTATTTTACTTTTTAAGTTCCTTTTCTTGACTTTATACCTTCCACTCTAATATGTTTGTATGTGTGTATTTAGTTTGAGAAAGAGAGAGAGAGTTTTTGGGTGTCAATTGTTTTGAATTTGTAATTCATGCCTGACCAGTACACAGTTCATACCTTCTCTCCAGATGAAGTGGGCTCAGATCCTCAAAAATATGAACCTTCACCTATGCCAGCCTGGTAAGTTACTTCAGTTAAGTTAACATTGCTGTCTCTCTTTCCTATCCAATGCGTTATTTAATTTGACCTTGTCACATTTTCATTAAGTGATTTATATATATATATATATATATATATATAGTAAGGATATGTATGCCATTGTCAAAAATAATTGCAATATTGGTATGGAAAGGAAACAGAGATAGTTTGTGGCTTACCTGAAAGTGACGTGCGGTGTTGCCATTAGGAACTCAGCCGGCCGGTGCACGGAATGGTGTAACACTCCTTTCTGAAGGTGGAGGCTGAGAGCCTCCGAAAATTTGAAGAACAACCTTCAGTTCCTCATGGCGACACCGCACTTCACTTTCAGGTAAGCCACAACCTATCTCTCTATCCTTTCCATACCAATATTTTTGACAATGTCACATTCTTACTATTACAATATATGTATATATATATATATATAAGATAGCTTGTGTAGCCATAGGGAACTGAAGGTTGCTTTTCAAATTTTCAGAGGCTCTCAGCCTCCACCTTCAATTTTAGGTAAGCCGCAAGCTGTCTCTCTTTCCTTTCCACACCAATAGCGCAATTATATATATGACAAGGTAAAATAATGAACACAGGATAGGAAAGAGAGACAGTGGAGTTGACATACCTTGAATCAACAGTCCAAATAGGCTGTGCAGAAATAAAAAACCACATTTTTTAAGTCCTGAGCCCACTTTCATTAGGATAGGTCTGAACTGCTGCCAGCTGGTCACAAATATTTTTATTTCTGCTCAGTCTGACTAAACAAACTGTATTTTACTCAATCTATTGATTGTTGAATTTTTTTGTGTGTAATAAAATTATATGACTGTATAAAAAGTATATTAAGATTATTCTTCAATTTTTTATGTATTGTAGCTTTCTAGTATATACTTTGACAAAGTTCTTTCAGTTGTTACGGATCCACTTGGAGATGTGATGAAATTCATAAACTCATTTGAGGAAAATTATGGGCCTGTTCATCCTGTCTTCTATCAGGGAACATACAGCCAAGTGCTAAATGATGCTAAGCAAGAACTTCGTTTTTTGTTAGTCTATCTACATTGTGAAGATCATCAGGATACACACAACTTTTGTAGGTATGGTGTCTTCACATGTGTTGTAAGTTAGTTTTGGGTATCATTTGATCCTGAATATATAGCCTTTATAAATTAATCGTGACAATACAGACAATCATCATATTAGTTTTAAAGTTTCATTAATAATGTAACTTTTGGTTTATGTGCAATTATATATTTCTAAGTAGTTTTTTTATGGTGGTAATATTTAGTGTGTATGAATATATATACTACGCCTTGATCATATATGTTTCCTCTGAGTGGATTACTATGCCTAAAGCATATGCTTTATTCAGAGCATATCCCCAATCTTTATCCTATATTTTTATCTTTCCTCACTTTCCAATTATTAAATGTGACTTTGTCACTTAATAATTGAAATCCTTAACATTTGTGTTTATTCCTTAATGGATTCTCCAAACTCTTCACTCCCTCTGTTCTATCCATTCCCCCCTCTACACCTAATATGACTGGCTATTTTGCTAAGGCTGGGGAAAGACACTTAATGATTAAAACCCTAAGACACAAACTATCTCTCTTTCCTTTCCATACCAATTCTCTCAATTATTTTGACATTTATTTCAAGATAGTTCTTGAAGGGGAACAATTCCTTTATAGTTAGACCAATTTGTTGCTCAGGCAACAGACAGCAAAGGAAAATATTTATTTTTCAAACTCGTGCTCAAATTTGATTGCAATACTCACAAAAACAGGAGGTAAATGGAATGGGGAGTCATTATATGTGTTTCTGCAATTGGCTGAGATACCGAAACAAGTCGTAGCCACCATCTGGACAGCCTCAATTTATTGCCGGGCGATGTTGGCAGGCAGACGGCCTATCTGCCAAACTTCTGGCCCTCAAATTCCTTTGTCATGCAGATTTCAGACTGCCAATTTCTTGAACAAATCATCTGTATATAAAAATGAATTTATTACTTCATTACAGCATGTAATAAAGAAATCAATAATAATAAGAAGAAGAAGAAAAAGCCAAATATAGACAAAAGAAGTGCTGATATAAATACCACATGATGTTTCTGGAAGCCTCGTGCCTTTCTTCAGGTGCTAAGAACACTAAGAAATCAGAAGAGCCTGGAGTGATGCAATATTATATATATATATATATATATATATAATTAGTTCCTATTCCTTAATGGATTCTCCTAATATTGTGTGTGTGTATATATATATACACATACATATATATATATATATATATATATATATATATATATATATATATATATATTCTAGATAAAATTCTCTGGTCTCAACACTGGCCAATTGTTTGTTGAATAACAACGTTTCGACGGCAAGCTCTGCCACCGTCATCAGGTTAACTGCGATGCCGAGACCATGGCACCCGTACTTATACTCTGTCCTGAACTCCCCTCCCTTAGGTCCTGTGCTGCGTTCCGATGGGTTCGCTCTATTATTTCCTCCTGGGCTTCTCGGCTGCTTGGTTGTGTATTTCATTGTTTCATTGCTGCGATGAGTGGATTCCAAGGTTTGCTTAACTGAAACACACTATCCCGGTTCAGTAAATTAGTGGAGGACCGGGTGTTGATAGCTTCTGTAATGACGCTATTCCACCATCCATTGGTACGGTCCAGAATTTTTGTTTCGTCAAAAGCAATTTTGTGTCAATTTAAGAGAGAGTGTTCGGCGACAGCTGTTTTTGTTAGCTGTTTAAGTCTGATGTATCTCTCATGTTCTGAGCACAGTTGTTTTATGGTGCGGATGGTTTGCCCTATCGATTTCTGGCCACATTGGCAGTGTATTTGACATACAGCGCTGGTTTTAAGGCCAAGTTTGTGTTTTACATTTGTAAGTAAATTTTTCAACTTCGTTAGTGGTCTACGGACTGCTTTTACGTCGTTATTACAAGGATTCCAATGTTTGTAATATTCAGTATTACCTTATATTTATTAATATACAAGGAATAAATGTTATTGTTATAATAAACACAAATGAGTGAATACCAATTAGTAACAATCTAACTATAAATAGTTTAAATTAATATAATTTTCAACATAATCATTTTACTTGTATACTAAAAATGTTTCTTATATATAATTTCTTTTGATATAGGCTTACATTGACAAACAGTGATGTAATAAATTATATCAATACCAACATGCTGTTTTGGGGCTGCTCAGTTACTACATCCGAGGGCTACAGGGTCTCACAAGCATTACGAGAAAACTGTTACCCATTTCTTGCTGTCATAGCTCTACATGATAATAGAATGACTGTTGTTGGCAGGTAATTCCAAATGTATTTTAAGTTACTTTTAGTCTTTTCTTTCTTAAACAATCTGAAATTTTTTTAAATGGAAGTCCATACTGTGTTCCACTATTATTGTAGATCCTAAGGCCTAAATTATTTTAATTGGAAGGGGTTAAATATTATGAAATTCAAATTAAAGAAATATTTCAGTTTCAAAAACAGCTATGACACAATTTAGTCAGAAATATATAAATTATATTCAAATTTATCTCTTTGGCCTCAAGTTTAATTTGTATGCACTCTTGTTTTGCAATATACTCTACTCTGAACTGTAGACCTTGAGTGTTTCTAATTTCTAAAATTTTCACTAGCTTTCATGGGACAAGCCTTTTTTTAGTCCCCCAATACAATTGTATATCCATGTTCACTGTGCACAGCTGAAATTTGAAATGTTGTCTTCCAGCTTATTTGGCTTCTTTATTGCAGCTGCCTGTTCTCCAGTGATCATATTTTCAAATGAATAGATGTATAAATAGCTATGCATTTCATTGTCAGCCTCTTCTTCAGTATTCTCACTTTTAGAACTCTGAAACAATTGTATCAGAGCAGCTGCAGCCACTCCATGAAGTTTTGGCCACCTTCATAAATTTGACTATAATGTTTTAAAGATTTATTATCAATTGTTCTCTAAAAATATTCAAATTAGATTAAAAATTTTCTGCTTTGTATTCAGATGTTAAATGTGTTCTACCTCTTTCTTTTTAGACTTTACAAAGAAAATTTGTTTGTATTAATGAGAATGGACAAAACAGATTTCATTTTCTCTTTTAGTATGTACTAATTGTTCACCGTGTTAGTATTACATAAGATTCTCAGATTGAATATGTAAGATTGATACCTTATTTAATATATATTATTTATGATATATCATATTGCAGTGAATGTGTTGCACATGTTACTATATTAAATACTTTTGTATAATTTATTGAGTTTTTTCCTTACAAATCATTTTTACAGATTGGAGGGACCAGTTGGACCTCAAGAATTAATAGAACGACTGAGAACGGTTGTACAAGATAATGAAGCATCTCTTATAGCTGCTAGAGCAGAAAGGTATTGAAATCCTTTTGACTTTTGTTATTGTTAGTTTTAGAAAGTATTCGAGTGGAAAGAAGCCTAACTGGAAGATAAGTTATGTTGATTGCATACATATCTTTAGTTAACTTAGTAATGTAATGTTCGAGGGGGAAAATAAAAGGGAAAGTAACAATCTCAGTAGTGGTTAATTGAGAAACTTGGATGTAGCGGTACTAAGACTGAGAAAGACACAGAGCCACATCAAAACAGCAAAGAAAATAAATTAACATTTTTATAACCAATTTTTACTCATATATTAAAACTATATAATTCTAACAGCTTAAAACTAGTCCAAAGCAATTAGTTCACTAAAGTGTCAAATTTGGTTGTAAGTTCAACATTCTGCGTATACTCAAATGTATTCTTATCTTTTCATAAAAAAATACCAACTATTTATTTAAATTGGCATTTTTCAATTACCAGAGTTGAAAGAAACTTTAATCAGACCCTACGTGAACAACAAGATCAAGCTTATTTGGAATCCTTACGGTCAGATGAAGAGAAAGAGCGAAGACGATGTGAAGAACGTAGGCGCCTTGAAGAAGAAGAAAGACAAAGACTTGAAGAAGAACAGCAGGAACAGAATCGTCGTGAGGTATTTTGGATATTGCTTTATAATATTTTAAAATTTTGTATGATGTTAATAATTTCATTATACTAAATTTTAATGTTCATGTAAGGGACTAAACTGTTTGATTGTTACTGATAATTTCTGTATTGGGATATACACGAGCTGATTAGTCAAAGGATGAACTCCATGTCAGGGTACTATCGGTCCAGCATATACCAGACAGAGTTCTGAACTCTGAATTCTCTAACAACTGTCTAACCACACATTCCCTTACTCTATACATTTACTTTCCTTCTTTTACCTGCCATGTCTAAATTACCTCTTGGAAGAGGAGGCTAATGGCTCCAAAAATTTAAAATTTTTCAATTTCAGGTAACTCATTCATTATCTTTCTTACCTGTCCATACCAGTCATGGGTTGTATATAGAATGTTATGACCTGCACATAGGATGTGCCTTCTCTTTCCTGATAAAGGAGACTGATGCCTCCAAACGTTTGAAGAACTTCCTCCTTACCTGAAAGGCAACACCGAACTTCAATTTCAGGAAAGCTACCCCCATTCTTCCTTTCCATAAAAATTATATATATAACTCATTTTGAAAGAGGAACAGAGAGAATCTGACTTGCCTTAAATTGACAGTTGGCATAGCCAGGCTGGGAAGAAATAACATGTCAAATTTTCAATGGCTTCTGAACACCTTCTTCAGGACTGAAGGAGTTAGTGTCATGCTGGCTGCCCACAATGTTGAATTTGAACACTGCCATGTCATCCGTTGTGCAGCAACAATTTACACCCAATAATGAAATAATACAAATACATGCATATTACATACACAAACTAGAGGTGTATGGTAAATAGCATAGTAAGTGAATGAGACTGGGAAAAGCACTAGGTAGAGGATGTTGAGACCAGGACTTTCCCTGGACTGTAGGGTGTGTTGGAAAGAGAGTTCTCAAATGTGGAGTTCATCTGGTGAATAGAAGGATAAGATTTTAAGGGGGGTCAGTATGAAGCATTGGTAAAATTGTTAGCTTTTTGGGTGGTTGGTTAAGGGAGCCATAATATTTCAAGTAGACCAAATGCAAACTTCCATAAGGGCTGTATGGAATGAGTGTTTCATATACTCAGGATAACAACTCGTGAAGTGCAGGATATCTTAAGGTGTTGGTGGGTTTAATGTTAATTGATGTGGTGATTGGACTAGACCTGAGGTTTATAATAACATTATAGAAGGGAGTAGTTCCATATGAATTAACGGTGAATTTGGTTTTAAGTTTTGTAGAAAGCCGGAAAGGACATCTGGTCCATAGTATGAAAATATCATATATGAACCAGAACCAGGGTTTCAGTGGAGAGTAATTTAGGGGTTGCTATTACAGTTGTCCCATGAACAGGTTGGTCAACTGGGTGCTTATTTGATGGTAGATGTTATGAAAAGAGAAGTAATTCTTGGTGAGGAAAATCGGAAAGTTAGTGGTCGGGAAGGAATTTGGAGGCCTGCAAGACAAAAAATATTTAAGTGCCACCAGACCACTAGTCTGTGGAATGAGGTGAAAGTGGTCTTGGGAGTTCATGGTGATGGCAAAGGAAATGGCTTGTGGGGTAGTTGTAATCATTGATATTTTGGTGACCTGCAACCCCAGATTTGTGGAATTTATGGAGTAGGTAGGAGGGTGTTGTAGGGTTTTTTGGAGTAAGGAACTCAATAGGATTGTGTGATAATTTTCGAAGTTGGCCATGTGTTCAAACAAACTTGTTTATGTCAAGTATGATAGAAGATTTGGAGTCAGTAGGCTTTGGTTTATAGGTTTTGTCATCCTCCGGCTGGTAAAGTGCCAGAACTGAGTACTTTTCCAGGTCCATAACAACGGTCATGGAGTCCTTGTCATTAAATTTTCACTATTGTTTTCAAGTGTACAGAGGGTTGGGTGTTGGTCATGGATTAGGTTCAGTTGTTAAGGGAAGGGAGTTAAAGGGTGGTGAAGAGAGAAAAAATGAAGTGTGAAGCAGGTGATTATCTGGAAATTTTGAAGGTGATAGTTTTGAAGGTTCTTTAAATTTAGAAAAGCTGTTGTGTTAAATGGTTCTGGGCTAATTTGGAGTTCTTAGCAAAATTTAGCTCCCACTTGACTGTCCTATTGAGCAGAATGGTATATTGGATAAGTCTAAAAGTGTCCAGTGATGGAGAAGTGAGAACAGAAATCTCAACATCAGATAAGACTTTGGAAGAAATGTTTACAATGTTATTGAATGGGGGTTGGAAACCTGACACCATAAATCAACAGTTGGTTCAGTCAAGGTGGGCAGAAATAGCAATTCAAAGTTTTAATAACTTGAGTCCCCTTCAAGATAGTAAGTTTGAACTGCAAGCCTGACAGGACCCACTGTTGATTTCAGGTAAGTCGTCTTTGCTGTCTCTCCTATCCAAATGTGTTATTTAATTTGATCTTGTTATATTTTCCTTAAGTTATATATATATATATATATATATATATATATATATATATAAAGAGAGACAGCGATGCTGACTTACCTGAAATCAGTAGTTGGTCCAGTCTGGCATAGGTGGAAGTTCAAATTTTTGAGGGCCTGAGCCCCCGTTGGACTGGAAGGAAGACCTGAACTGCGTGCCAGCCAGACATGAATATACATATATATATATATATACAAACTTGGATAGTGAGGAAGGATAGAAATAAATAGGAGAAATAGGAGGATTGCGCTTTATGTGAATTCATATGCTCGGGCGAAGAATTACGCACATAGAAAAGCATATGTTCAAAGCAGAGAGAAGGATGGAAGAAGAAGGAAAGACTGAAAATATTTGACCCAGGCAGGATTCTTCGCGTAATTCTTCGCCCGAGCATATGAATTCACATAAAGCGCAATCCTCCTATTTCTCCTATTTATTTCTATCCTTCCTCACTATCCAAGTTTGAATGTGACTTTGTCACCAAATTAGTTGCAATCCTTAATGGATTCTCCTAATATTGTGTGTATATATATATATATATATATATATATATATATATATATATATATATTATTGCAATATTGGTATGGAAAGGACAGAGAGATACGTTGTGACTTACCTGAAAGTAAAGTGCAGTGTCGCCATAAGGAACTGAAGGTTGTTCTTCAAATTTTCGGAGGCTCTCAGTCTCCTCCTTCAGGAAGGAGAAGGAAAAATTGAAGAACAACCTTCAGTTCCTTATGGCGACACCGCACTTCACTTTCAGGTAAGCCACAACCTATCTCTCTGTCCTTTTCATACCAATATGACAATGTCACATCCTTACTATTATAATATATATATATATATATATATATATATATATATATATATATATATATATACATACATATATACATACAAACTGTGGATGACTTACTTTAAATTTAAAGTTGGTGTCGCTTCACTTGATAGTGTGTGTCAAATTGGACAGGAACCTTCAAATTTCCCCCCCCCCCCATGCCTGGTGACCATATCCTGTAAATATTACTTTTAGAGGACATACTCTCTGGAACCGAAAATAATGTGGAATTTATTCTTGTCTTCAGACACTTTTTTACTGACCCGCACTGTTAAAAGTAATAATAGTAATACGTACTTATGTTACTAAATTAATGGAAATTAAGGTGTTGATCAAACTGTTATAGTTTAAGTTTTGAATACTAACCTACAATCATGCATTTAGTGCTTCATTATTTGAATGTGTGTCTAATTTCCATACTATTCCAATTTTTACCATAGGAACTGGAAAAACAAAAGCATAGCTTCAGCTTAAATATACCCGAAGAACCAGCCAGTGATAATCCTAATGCTGTTCATATTGTACTAAAGCTACCAGATGGCTCAAGACTTGAAAGACGTTTCTTGAGGGATCACACTTTAGAAGTAAGATCGTAAATTTTATCAATATTTAAAGTGGCATGACTATTTGCAATCACTACATTTTTATTCATGTTTCAGGCTATATTTTACTATGTCTTTTGCCATCCATCGGCACCAGACACATTTGAAATAGCTACCAATTTCCCAAAAAGGGTGTTGCCATGCCGTTCAGCAGAGGGAATTAAAGTACCAACATTGGCAGAAGCAGGTCTTCAGCACAGAGAAGTTTTATTTGTGTATGATTTGGAAGCGTGATGAGGAAATATTGTTAAAGATTTCTGAGGCATTTAAGTGGAAAATATTTGCCATTTGGCTGATGCCAATAGTATATTACTTCACAATTATATGCAAGAAGAGACAGGGCTATGTGCAAGAGAAAGTTAACAAAATTTGTGTGCAAAGTCTTAGTGTGCATTCTTTATATGTACAGATGTACATTCTGTTCTATTCCAGTTTTGTGGCTTATATTATTATCAACTCAGCTTTAAGTTATTTTATTGTAGAGCTAAATACTTCAGTGTTAAAAGTAAGTAAATTTTATGTATTTCAGAAGAAAATACTTCTTTCAATACTATTTTCAATTATGAGTTGACACATGCTTTTTTCTAGATAGACATAAAATATTCTGTTTAAAATTGTTCAAAATCACTTTTTGAATGATAAATATTTTTATGTACATTTTATACTTAACAGTGTGTTATAAAGGACTTTATTTTTGTTTAATGCTTTGAAATTATTTAAACTAAAAACAGGATAAACTTTAAGAATATTGCTTTTTGTATGTCAAAATTGAAAGCAAACATTTGTAACACTTTTGTGTGTGAACTGGGCATATTTTATTCATCTTATTTTGTCATAATGTTAGATACAACCAAAATCTTAACAAAATACCATTGTTTTACTGATGAAATTTATACAGCCTGTAAATATAAAATCTGGAAGAGCTCAAGATCAGCAGGAAAATGTTGATGCCTATTTTTTTAACTTGGAAACATTTTATAAAAGCATATTGAATGATAGCTGTAGCAGTTTGATATACTATGTCTTGGAATAAAAGAGCTTCACACTAGAAGTGAACTTCAGATTTTAGGATTATGAAATAAATGTTTCATTCTTTACCATCCTGTTTGATACTTCTTTGCCTGCTTCATTATGTCAAATACATCACTTTTTTATTTTTTTAATTATCTTTGACAATTTTACACAACCAATTTGTAAAGGGATACCGATAGCATAGTTAATGTAAGTATATTTATTGAATTGCTTTATGTCAACAGACTTATTTTTAATAAATTATTTACATATATTTCCAAAAATTTTGCAGGGTTTAAAAGAATTCTTAATTTCACTGTTTCATCATCATAAACAAAACACTGAAATTGACTGATTCTATAATAGAGTATTTATTGATTCATGGGGATAATTGTTAATTTTGAATTTCAACTATAGAAGTAATGAACATATCAATTAACCATAAATTAGGTTGATGAATCTGTTGTTCACATAAATGATTGATACAAGTAAATTGCTGTATTCTACTAACACTGATAAACATTACATCACATGAATCTTGTGCAATAGGAAATAAACTGTACTTTTAGAAACAAAATATTTAAAAAATGTGTAAGAAAGTGCAACAAAGGCTGTATGGTATGAAAGTAACTAATAAAATGGGAAATTCTTGAACAGAAAATTAAAAATTGGTTGGTTTGAACATAAAAGGAAATATAATTAGAAATGAAGACAACCCAAATTATAAGGAACTTTTGTCTTCTCTGTATATATATAATTTATATCCATTTATAAGTTAATACACTTCATGGGTTAGGTACACATTGCTCATGAAGCATATTAATCTCATGGTTTTAAGAATATGAAGATAAATGGTAAAGTTGATACTGTACACGAGAATATTGCACAGGCCACCTGAGAGCTATACCACTCATGTGTACAGTAGACAGAGGTGATACGGCCTTAGGAGACTGCTCCTGTAAGTTCCTCACATGCTGCATGAATGGAGAGAATCAACCGCTAGAAAGTATTAGTACTACTATGACACCAGCTGAGGGGGGCAGAGTTAGCCTTGCAGACTGGTGGGGCCCCTGTCATCCATAGTACGTTTCTTGGCGAAACTCCTTTCACAACCTTGAATATTTGTGGTTCAAGAATACATACTTGTGACTTATAGAACAGTTTTAGGCGTAAATGCTGTGTGATCTGCAAGCATAGCTAATCGTTCGATAATACATAGGATCACTCCAAAAGTAATGCACACTATTTTTATTAAAATTTATTTTTTATTTAACATCTTTTCAATTTATGGAGTTCATAGAGACGTTCTTCCTGCACGTGTTCAAATTTATTTCAATCTGTTCCTGTGAGTGACGCTGTCATAGCATATCTTCAAGATGGCTGCTGCATTTGAGATTTGTCAAAAGCAACGTAATAGTTGGAAACACACACGAGGCTGAAAAAAAAATTCCCCGCCCCCTTATTTAGGTATAACTGTCCCACACATTGTGTTAGTTGAATTTTCTTTAGTGGAGACATAAATTTATTTTCAATGTAACTGCACTTATGTTGACTTTTCTATATCTAGGAACATGTATGTAATGGCGGACTACGAACAGGAGCAGAGTCTCACAATTCAAGGGACCTCACACTGTAGCTATTATTTAAAAAATATATTATAAAGTTATAAATTAATTAAAGGGGACTCGTCTATAAAAATTGATATGGTTAAAACTATACATATTACAAAAATAAATATCTATATTAATGAAATATAACAGAATTTATGTTCTTAAGACTTTTGAGACAGTTATCTGAGACAAAGTGGTGTCCACAGCACACAGCCAACAATTGCCTTTGTTTCTTTGTTCATTAGTGTTGAGTTTGACAATTCCCGAAAAAAGTAAGTACATATTGTGTTAGATCTTAAATTTATTTCTAATATTTAAAAACATAGGCTTATATTCATAAACAAGAGAGAAAAGAGACTATAAAAATAATAGAAAAAAGAATATAAATATAAAAAATCGTTTTCCAGAGGTTTATCTTCTTATAAATAAAGAAGAGTTTTTGTTTGTATGTATATATATTTGTATGTTCCTTATACAAATCTACACCGGTGGAGCAAATTTCACCAAATTTCGTACACGTGTTCTTTGCGACCAGGAAACAAATACTGTCGGAGTGAGACGCGTCTACCACCCGCAGAAGCGGGGGTGGAAATATTTAAACATGCTAAAACAGTCGATATTTCGGTCGGATAAATATTTTTAGGGGTCACAGATGTTGATACCGACTGTCGGGGTGAGACGTGTCTACCAACCCCAGAAGCGGGGGTGGACGGAGGTGGAAATACTTAAACATGCTAAAACAGCTGATATTAGAGTTGGATAAATATTTTTAGGGGTCAAATATATTGATAGTGTTTCTACCGATGTTATCTGAATATAATTTTCATTCCCTACACCCTGAGAAAAGGGCACCCTTATGGTTTGGGGTGGAGATGCTTTACATGAAAATAACCTGAATACAATAGAGATTGTAGTCAAATCGATGGTTATGGATGTCACTGAGTTTTTTTATGATATTCAACTTGGCACTTATCCCTCAGATGCAGGGGTAGCAGGGTGGAAATTTTGGAACAAGCAAACACGGCAGATATTTGCGTTGAATCAATATTTTTCAGGGTTTATTATATTGATTGTATTTCTACTGATGCTTATTGTGTATAATTTCAACCAATTTCGGTATGGGAGGGGAGCACCCTTATGTGTGGGGTGGAGGGACGTTTCATATAATTAACGCCAAATCAACTGAGGTTCGAGTCAACTCGGGGTTATGGATGTCGCTGAGACTATTTATAACAAACTGAGAAACTCACAGGGGTGGGTGGGAATTGGCGGTGATGAGAGGGCGTGGGCGGGGAAATAAATTTTCTAACATGGTAATCGGCCGATTTTTGCGTCGAATCAATATAATTCGGGATCAAAGGCATTCATAAAATTTCACTACATGTTATCTGTGTATAATTTCAACGTCTTTTAGGCATGGGAGTGGTGCACCCTTAAGGGTTGGGGGTGGAGTGGCATTACATGAAATTACGCAAGCACATTCGAGTTTCGAGTCGAATCCGAAGTTATATTTGGCGCTGTGTTTAATTATGACATTTAACTTACAGTTTAACTTCCCTAAGCGGGGATGGACGGGGGTTGAAATTTTCAAACATGTTAAGCAGTCGATGTTTGCATTGAATAAATATTTTTCAGGTTCACTGAGATTTATTATATTTATCTACATGTTCCATATATTTAATATAACCTCTTTCGGGATTTGGAGTGAAGCATTCTTAAGGGGGGGGGGTTGATTTATATAATAATAACGCAAACACAATCGAGATTGGACTCAAATCCAGAGTTATGGTTGTCAGTGAGTTTAATTATTATATTCAAGTTGCCGTTTAAGTCCCCCAAGCGAAGGTGATTGGGGTGGAAATCTTCAAACATGCTAACGCGGCCAATATTTGAGTCGGATAAATATTTTCCGGGTAAAAGTGATAAATTGTGTTAGTAATAATTTATGTCAGTAAAATTTCAACATTTTACGGCATGGGAAAGAAGAACTCTATGGTTGGGGGTGGAGGAATGTTGCAAGAAAATAATTCGAATACTGGAGTCAAAACCAAAGTTATGGATATTAATTATGACATTAAAGTAACATCCCAGGGACGAGGGCGTTTGAGGGTGGAAATTGTCAAACATGTTAATCTACCGATTTTTGCAACGACTAAATATTTTTAGGGATCAATGAGATTCAAAAAATTTCTCTATATGTTCTGTGAGTATAACTTCAACCCCTTTCGGGCTCATCAGTAGAGCACTTTTAGGGGTGGGATGGAGGAACGCTACAATAAAATAGCGGGAATACAACCGAGATTGGAGTCAAATCCAAGGTTATGGATGTCACCGAGTTCAATTATAGCATTCAATTGGCCATTTAACTTCAAGGGGCGTGAGTGGATCGGGTGGACGGGGGTGGAATTTTTATAACATGTTAAACGGTCGGTATTTACATTAAATAATTAATTGTCAAGGTCAGTGAATTTGATAATATATATACCGATGTTGATTTAAAATATAACTCTTTTGTGGTTCTCCTTGAGGGAAGAACACTTAGAGGAGGGGGTGGAAAAATCAAACATGTTATAACAGTCGATATTTAGGTAGATAAATATATTTAGGAATCAAAGAGAGAATGTTTCAACCGATATTATCTGAGATGATATTCAATTACCCATTTAATCCCCTGGGTGCGGGAATGGACGGGGTGGAATTTTTCAAACATGTTAAATCATCGATATTAGCGTGGAATAACTAAATGCCAGGGTCATTGACTTTCATAGTATTTCTACCAATGTTGTTTATAGGCATGATAGGGGTGGGGGTGGAGGGGATTTACAAGACAATAACGCGAAAACAACCGAGATTCGAGTCAAATCGAAGGTATTGTCGCTGAATTTATTTATGACAATCTGGGCAACGCGCAGGTGTCGCTTGGGTTGGGATGAGTTGGGCGGAGGTGTACGGGGGATAGAAATTTTAAAACAAGTTGAACGGCCGTTTTTTGCGTCGATTAAATATATTTCCGGGATCAATTAGATTAATAAAATTTCTCTACATTTTGCCCGTGAATAACTTCAACATCTTTCTGGATTGGGAATGGAGCTCCTCTTAAGGGTGGGGGTGGAGTGGAATTACATTATAATGATGCAAAAACAATCGACATTTTATTCGAATACACGGTCATGGTTGTCAATGAGTTAAATTATTACATTCAACTAACCGTTTAACTCCCCCCAAAGAAGGGTTAACGAAGTGTAAATAATTTTAAACATGTTAAACGGTCGTTTCTTGCAGCGAATAAATATTTGTCGGGGAAAATGTCATTGATAAGATTTCCACCGATTTTGCTTTTAATTTCAACCCCTTGACACGCCTGAAAGATCACAATTAGGTGGGGTGGAGGAACGTTATTAGAAAATAACGTGAATAATTCCCAGATTCCAGATATAGGTAAATGCATTTATGACAACATGGGAAATGCACGGGGGTTGGCGGTGGTGTGCGGGGGTGTGAGGGGCTTGGCGGAGTTGTGTGTGGGAACATAGTTTCAAACATGTTAACCGGCGAAATTTTGCTTCGAATAAATATATTTCGGCAATAATGAGACTCATAAAATTTCTCTACATGTTCTCTGTGTATAATTTCAACGCTTTTCGGGCTTTGGAGGGGTGCTCCCTTAATGGGTGGGCGTGAAGTGGCATTACATAAAAATAAAGCAGAAACTATCGAGATTGGAGTTGAATCCGGGGTTATAGTTGCCACTGAGTTTAATTACGAGGGCGAATCAAACATAAACAAGACTTATTTTTTTAAATATTTATTTTGATTTTAAACGCACAAACAATCATAGTTTATTTTTCTACATAATCTCCTGATTTATAAACACATTTTTCCCAGCGTATAGGTAATTTTTTAATTCCTTCCACTAAAAAGAGTCAGGTCGTGTTTGTAGCCAATTGCGCACATATGCTTCAACCTCATTATCGCTGTGGAATTTTTGCCCTCCCAAAGCTTCCTTGAGAGGACCAAAGACATGGAAGTCGCAGGGAGACAGGTCTGGACTGTATGGAGGGTGTTCCAGTGTCTCCCAACCCAGTTGCTCCAATTTTTGTACGGTCAGGGCTGCTGTATGGGGGCGAGCATTGTCATGGAGGAGAATCACTTTTCTCATCGGAAGGTCTCGTCTTTTGCGGCGATATGCAAGCCTGACCTCAAAATTTGGCAGTAGTATGCTGCATTAATTGTTCTGCGCTCATGCAAAAAATCAAGGTGCAGCAGGCCACGCTGGTCAAAAAAAACGGTAGCCAAAACCTTGCCAGCCGATAATCGTGACTTGGCTTTCACTGGTCCGGTTCCTCCTTTCTTCCTCCACTCCATACTCGCTTGTTTCGAATCAGGGGTGTAGTGATGCACCCACGTTTCATCACAGGTGACAATGTGAGAAAGAAATGGGTCTCCTTCTTCCCGAAATCGTGCAAGAAGACGCTCACGATTCAGTTTCTGGTCAACTGTGAGAAGGCGAGGAACCCACCTGGCACACACCTTGCGATACCCTAGCTCCTCTGAGAGTATAGAGTAAGTGCTCCCATAACTTATTCCAACCTCAATTGCAATATCCGAAGTTGTTAGACGCCTATCACCTTCAACAAGTTGACGAACACTGTCGATGTTGCCCGCTGTAATGCTGGTGCGGGGTCTGCGGTCATGGCTCTCATTTTCAACACGTTCACGGCCCTCCACGAACTGTTTATGCCAAGCAAACACTCTAGCTCGCGACAGAGTCTCTTCCCCGAACTGTGCAGTCAATCTTCTCAAGATTTCGGCCGGTTTTACACCTTCTGCAGCTAAAAACTTGATAACAATACGTTGCGCAACAGAGGGAGGTACCTCCTGCTCGGACATCGTAACGATGGACACTGAGCGAGTCTATGATGATGATACGCGTGCTTCCCCCACTCCTGACAAACCAACCTAACAGCCAATAACAGCGGAACGTTCTTCCATCATTATTGCGCGCGCAGGTCCAAAAGTCTCGTTTATATTTGATTCACCCTCGTACGACATTCAACTTGGCGTTTAAGTTCCCGAAGCGGGAGTGGTCGGGGGAGTAATTTTCAAACATGTAAACGGTCGATATTTGCGATAATTATTTCCTGGGGTTAATTACTTTGATAGTATTTATACCGATGCTGTTTGTGGATAATTTCAACCCCTGTGAGGGGAGCAAACTTAGGGGTGGGGTGGAGGTATGTTAAATTAAAAAAACACAAAAACAACCGAGATTCGAATCAATTCAGAGACTATGAATGTTGCTGAGTATAATTGTGACAACTTGGCTAACGCGACGGGTTTGGGAGGTGGTGGTCGGGGGTAGAAATTTACAGACAGTGTAATCGGCTGATTTTTGCGTGGAATAAGTACTTTTTGATTATCGCACATTTGTGGGGGTGGTTATCTTCTAATATGTAAAAACGACCGATATATTTGGTCAATGACTTCAACCCCCTTCAGCATGGAAGATGAGCACATTTAGGGATAGGGTTCGAGGAGCGTTATATAAAAATAGCGCAAAAGCAACCGAAATTGGTGTCATATCGGGCGTTATAGCTAAATGACATGTCGGGCAACGCCAGGCACCCAGCTAGTAAAAAAAGAAAACAAACCTACTTACGGAAACTTTCGAATAAATGTAATCGTCATATTTATCCTTAACAATTGAACGTATATATGTAGGAGGAATTATCTACATTTTCTTATCTAGCATTTAAGTCTACCCGTCTTATTCGTCCATCACAATTTAATGAACAGAAACATGTACATATACACAACTCTTTTTATTTTTATCATTTTTTGCACTTCCCCAGACTTTAACCTCTGTGTTCGTATGCCAGCTGCTATATTTATTTTCAGTTCGTTTAATTATTACAGTTGAAAATACCCTATTCTAAGCTATGAGTGACAGACCACAAACCGTCTAAGCACTGCCAACAATAATATACAGGACATAAAACGGTAATTTTATCCTCTGTGATCTAAAGTTCAGATATGTTCCGCGATTATGTCTGAGATTTATTTTACAAAATTTGTGTGTATAACTACCAAGATACGAAAAGAAATTTCGTTGATTTGTATATCGTAATTTGCCATAGTCATGGAAATAGAAAATGCCATTTTCAAGACTGCAGAATTCTGGATGATACTATAAGCAATCAATTTTAACAAACCAGAATAACTTTTTGTGCTCTTTCCAATTGTGATGTAATCTTCGATCATTGTTGTCACTGGACATGAAATATGCAAAAGTTAACAAGCACAACATTGATATTGAAGGAGAAAAGGTGCTATAGACAAAGAGGTATATCAACATAAAAGAGAGACTATCTGCGCGTTACAGCGCTCTGGGTATCACCAACAACCAATACTGACCGCCATTTTTTAGACGGTCCACTTCACCAAAATCCCGATTTGTATTATGCTACTGATGGTGAAAATTTTGATGTTTATGTGGTAAAATATATTTTTTAACAAATTATCAAATGATAATTGCAACAGTTGGGGCATGTTGGATGTGAGGGCAATGATGACGGTCTGGTAGCAAGAGAGACATTAGTGTAACTGCTCTTTCCTTTTGTATAATATTTACTGAATGGCTCATCGGAAAATGCTAAGCTTAATATACTACAGCAGTAAACTGGAGGAGACGGGAATATGAATAGTTGTAGTGTTCTGCAGCTAACAGACCAATCGTGGATAAATTGAGTGTAATAAATTAATAATGTTGGTTCTCTATCCGTCAAATAATGAAAAATTAGTTTTTCATTTCTTTGTAGCAGCTCATATAATGAATCTATTCAGAAATACATTGTCTTTCATATAAAAATATTGAAACAGGATATATATATATATATATATATATATATATATATATATATATATATATTGTAATAACCAACTAATAGCGTCAAAATAAAAAAATAATATTTATGAACAACAAATAAATTTTATTAACACAAGAAGGAAATTACAATTGATTTTAATATTTTACTATTATAATAAGAAACTCTTGCTCTCATGTGTCTCTACTGGGTTTGACAACGTACAGAATCGAACTATTAAAAAGACCCAACATTTAAGTTTTAAATTAAACAAAAGTATTTAATAAATTTATTAATGAACTTAACCTATAGATTGCTTCTAACTTTATTATCAAAAGAAGAGAACGACATCTGACTGTTATCCTTTAATAACGTTTACATCTGTTAATATTATGCATTCCAACTTACGGTTTCTCAGGTTTACTTCGACTCGTTCTTAAGACACTCACTTTATAGCCTTGACATTCACTCACTGACTCTAACACAATATCACTGGTTCGCCGTGACACTCCTTGACGTCGTTTGCTGCATCCAGGTCGCCTACCATCGAAGACAGGTCAAATTCTCCTACTCATACAGATAGAGCTTCTGTATTTTAAAAATGTTTATAGCTGTTATGGTTTTGCTGACTGTCGCTGACTGACTAACTGTCGAGGTTCACCGAACCCCTCTCCTACGCTGACTCTCGCTGACCGTCTCTCGTTCCTCTCCCACGCTAACTCCAACTGTCTCTTCGATGCGTCCTCCACCTCTCTCCCACGCTAACTGTCTCTTCGATGCAAAGTTTCGTCGCAACGGCGCGGTGACAGAATCCCATTACTGAAATTTATGTCCCGGCCGCTGGAGTCCTTCCGCCGGCTAGTCTCTTTTTTCCGAAACCTGACAATCGCGACAGGTCCAATTTGTCTTTGGACCTCTCCGCTCACAAGTGCGCGATTCTAATTTCTCCAGATCCTAAGTCAACAAATTGATATGGTTAAAACTATACATATTACAAAAATAAATATCTATATTAATGAAATATAACAGAATTTATGTTCTTAAGACTTTTGAGACAGTTATCTGAGACAAAGTGGTGTCCACAGCACACAGCCAACAATTGCCTTTGTTTCTTTGTTCATTAGTGTTGAGTTTGACAATTCCCGAAAAAAGTAAGTACATATTGTGTTAGATCTTAAATTTATTTCTAATATTTAAAAACATAGGCTTATATTCATAAACAAGAGAGAAAAGAGACTATAAAAATAATAGAAAAAAGAATATAAATATAAAAAATCGTTTTCCAGAGGTTTATCTTATAAATAAAAAAGAGTGTATGTATGTTTGTATGTTTGTTTGTATGTTTGTTTGTTTGTTTGTATGTTTGTATATTTGTATGTTCGTTATACAAATCTACACCGTTAGAGCAAATTTCACCAAATTTCGTACACGTGTTCTTTACGACCAGGAAACAAACACTGTCGGGGTGAGACATGTCTACCACCCCCAGAAGCGGGGGTGCACGGGGGTTGAAATATTTAAACATGCTAAAAAAGCCGATATTTTAGTCGGATAATAATTTTTAGGGGTCCAAGATATTGATGGTGTTTCTACCGATGTTTTCTGAATATAATTTTCATCCCCTACACCCTGGGAAAAGGGCACCCTTAGAGTTTGGGGTGGAGAATACAAATCAATACCGGTGGATCAAATTTCACCAAATTTCGTACACGTGTTCTTTACAACCAGGAAACAAACACTGTCGGGGTGAGACGCGCCTACCACCCCCAGAAGCGGGGGTGGACGGGGGTGGAAATATTTGAACATGCTAAACCAGTCGATATTTCAGTCGGATAAATATTTTTAGGGGTCAAAGATATTTATAGTCTTTCCACTGATCATATCTGAATATAATTTTCAACCGCTACACCCTGGGAAAGAACACCCCTAGCGTTTGGGGTGGAGAATACAAATCTACACCGCTGGAGCAAATTTCACCAAATTTCGTACACGGGTTCATTGCTACCAGGAAAACAACACTGTCGGGGTGAGACGCGTCTACCAACCCCAGAAGCGGGGGTGGACGGGGGTTGAAATACTTAAACATGCTAAAACAGCAGGTATTACATTTGGATAAATATTTTCGGGGTCAGAGATATTGATTGTGTTTCTACCGATGTTATCTGAATATAATATTCATCTCCTACGCCCTGGGAAAAGGGCACCCTTAGGGTTTGGGGTGGAGTTGCTTTACAGAAAAATAACGCGAATACAACCGAGTTTGGAGTCAAATCGAAGGTTATGGATGTCAGTGAGTTTACTTCGGATAAATATTTTTAATTGCCCATTTAACCCGAAAAAGTGGGGGTTGGAAGGGAAGATAAATAGTCAGTTCTTGCGCGTTCTTGGAGGAGAATTACGTGAATACTATTTCAACGGGTGTTGTTGAAAATATAAATCCCTTTAGATATTAGTGGTTAGCTTGCTTAGGGCTGGGGGTGAGAATTGTCTATTATTCTAAAACTGCCAAAATGTTATGTGTTTATGGGTAAACTAGATTGATAGTGTTTCTACCGATGTGATATGAGTAAAAATTCAACCCTTTCCACCACGGGAAAGTAGCAGATTTAGGGGTGGTGTTGTTCATACTATTTTAATCGATGTTGTTTCCATTAATAACGACGTTTAGTCAAAAATAAAAGTGTTGCAGAACCATTGCTTTTTATACTCTTTTAAAAAGCTTTTATATCTTATAAATAAAAAAGAGTGTATGTATGTTTGTATGTTTGTTTGTATGTTTGTATATTTGTATGTTCGTTATACAAATCTACACCGTTAGAGCAAATTTCACCAAATTTCGTACACGTGTTCTTTACGACCAGGAAACAAACACTGTCGGGGTGAGACATGTCTACCACCCCCAGAAGCGGGGGTGCACGGGGGTTGAAATATTTAAACATGCTAAAAAAGCCGATATTTTAGTCGGATAATAATTTTTAGGGGTCCAAGATATTGATGGTGTTTCTACCGATGTTTTCTGAATATAATATTCATCTCCTACGCCCTGGGAAAAGGACACCCTTAGGGTTTGGGGTGGAGTTGCTTTACAGAAAAATAACGCGAATACAACCGAGTTTGGAGTCAAATCGAAGGTTATGGATGTCAGTGAGTTTACTTCGGATAAATATTTTTAATTGCCCATTTAACCCGAAAGGGTGGGGGTTGGAAGGGAAGATAAATAGTCAGTTCTTGCGCGTTCTTGGAGGAGAATTACGTGAATACTATTTCAACGGGTGTTGTTGAAAATATAAATCCCTTTAGATATTAGTGGTTAGCTTGCTTAGGGCTGGGGGTGAGAATTGTCTATTATTCTAAAACTGCCAAAATGTTATGTGTTTATGGGTAAACTAGATTGATAGTGTTTCTACCGATGTGATATGAGTAAAAATTCAACCCTTTCCACCACGGGAAAGTAGCAGATTTAGGGGTGGTGTTGTTCATACTATTTTAACCGATGTTGTTTCCATTAATAACTACGTTTAACCTTATAAATAAAAAAGAGTGTATGTATGTTTGTTTGTATGTTTGTATATTTGTATGTTCGTTATACAAATCTACACCGGTAGAGCAAATTTAACCAAATTTCGTACACGTGTTCTTTACGACCAGGAAACAAACACTGTCGGGGTGAGACATGTCTAACACCCCCAGAAGCGGGGGTGGACGGGGGATGGAATATTTAAACATGCTAAAACAGCCGATATTTTAGTCGGATAATAATTTTTAGGGGTCCAAGATATTGATGGTGTTTCTACCGATGTTTTCCGAATATAATTTTAATCCCCTACTCCCTGGGAAAAGGACACCCTTAGGGTTTGGGGTGGAGAATACAAATCTATACCGGTGGATCAAATTTCACCAAATTTCGTACACGTGTTCTTTGCGACCAGAAAAACAACACTGTCGGGGGGAGACGCGCCTACCACCCCCAGAAGCGGGGGTGGACGGGGGTGGAAATATTTGAACATGCTAAAACAGTCGATATTCAGTCGGATAAATATTTTTAGGGGTCAAAGATATTTATAGTCTATCTACTGATGATATCTGAATATAATTTTCAACCGCTACACCCTGGGGAAAGAGCTTCCCTAGCGTTTGGGGTGGAGAATACAAATCTACACCGCTGGAGCAAATTTCACCAAATTTCGTACGCGGGTTCTTTGCGACCAGGAAAACAACACTGTCGGGGTGAGACGCGTCTACCAACCCCAGAAGCGGGGGTGGACGGGGGTTGAAATACTTAAACATGCAAATACAGCAGGTATTAGATTTGGATACATTTTTTCGGGGTCAAAGATATTGATTGTGTTTCTACCGATGTTTTCTGAATATAATTTTCATCCCCTACACCCTGGGAAAAGGGCACCCTTAGGGTTTGGGGTGGAGAATACAAGTCTATACCGGTGGATCAAATTTCACCGAATTTCGTACACGGGTTCTTTGCGACCAGGAAAACAACACTGTCTAGGTGAGACGCGTCTACCAACCCCAGAAGCGGGGGTGGACGGGGGTTGAAATACTTAAGCATGCTAAAACAGCAGGTATTAGATTTGGATAAATATTTTCGGGGTCAAAGATATTGATTGTGTTTCTACCGATGTTAACTGAATATAATATTCATCTCCTACGCCCTGGGAAAAGGGCACCCTTAGGGTTTGGGGTGGAGTTGCTTTACAGAAAAATAACGCGAATACAACCGAGTTTGGAGTCAAATCGAAGGTTATGGATGTCAGTGAGTTTACTTCGGATAAATATTTTTAATTGCCCATTTAACCCGAAAAAGTGGGGGTTGGAAGGGAAGATAAATAGTCAGTTCTTGCGCGTTCTTGGAGGAGAATTACGTGAATACTATTTCAACGGATGTTGTTGAAAATATAAATCCCTTTAGCCATTAGCGGTGAGCTTGCTTAGGGCTGGGGGTGAGAATTGTCTATTATTCTAAAACTGCCAAAATGTTATGTGTTTATGGGTAAACTAGATTTATAGTGTTTCTACCGATGTGATATGAGTAAAAATTCAACCCTTTCCACCACGGGAAAGTAGCAGATTTAGGGGTGGTGTTGTTCATACTATTTTATCGATGTTGTTTCCATTAATAACGACGTTTAATTTTATAAATAAAAATGAGTGTATGTATGTATGTATGTTTGTATGTTTGTATATTTGTATGTTTGTATATTTGTATATTTGTATGTTCGTTATACAAATCTACACAGCTGGAGAAAATTTCACCAAATTTTGTACACGTGTTCTTTGCGACCAGGAAACAAACACTGTCGGGGTGAGACGCGTCTACCACCTCCAGAAGCGGGGGCGGACGGGGGTTGAAATATTTAAACACGCTAAAACAGTCGTTATTTCCGTCGGATAAATATTTTTAGGAGTCACAGATATTGATAGTGTTTCTACCGACTGTTGGGCAGAGACGCGTCTACCACCCCCAGAAGCGAGTCGGGATTATCAGTAGAGCACTTTTAGGTGTTGGGTGGAAGAACCCTGCAATAAAATAACGCGAATACAACCGAGATTGGAGTCAAATCCAAGGATATGGATGTCGTCCAGTTCAATTATAGCATCAAATTGGCCATTTAGCCCCAATCGGCGGCAGTGGATGGGATAGAAATTTTCTAACATGTTAAATCATCGATATTAGCGTGGAATTAATAAATGCCGGGACCATTGACGTTGATAGTATTTCTACCGATGTTGTTTGTAGGCATGATAGGGGTGGGGCTGGAGGAAATTTCCTTGAAAATAACGGGAAAACAACCGAGATTCGAGTCAAATCGAAGGTAATGGATGTCCCTGAATTTATTTATGACAATCTGGACAACGCGCGGGTATCGGCTGGGTTGGGATGAGTTGACCGGCTGTTTTTTGCGTCGATTAAATATATTTCGGGAGGAATTACATTAATAAAATTTCCCTACATGTTCTCTGTGAATAATTTCAACCCCTTTCGGACTCATAAGGGTGCACATTTAAGGGTGGGCGTGAAGTAGCATTACATAAAAATAAACCAGAAACTATCGGGATTGTCACTGAGTTTAATTAATTTCCTTGAAAATAACGGGAAAACAACCGAGATTCGAGTCAAATCGAAGGTAATGGATGTCCCTGAATTTATTTATGACAATCTGGACAACGCGCGGGTATCGGCTGGGTTGGGATGAGTTGACCGGCTGTTTTTTGCGTCAATTAAATATATTTCGGGATGAATTAGATTAATAAAATTTCCCTACATGTTCTCTATGAATAATTTCAACCCCTTTCGGACTCATAAGGGTGGGCGTGAAGTAGCATTACATAAAAAGAAACCAGAAACTATCGGGATTGTCACTGAGTTTAATTAATTTCCTTGAAAATAACGGGAAAACAACCGAGATTCGAGTCAAATCGAAGGAAATGGATGTCGCTGAATTTATTTATGACAATCTGGACAACGCGCGGGCATCGGCTGGGTTGGGATGAGTTGACCGGCTGTTTTTTGCGTCGATTAAATATATATCGGGATGAATTACAGTAATAAAATTTCCCTACATGTTCTCTGTGTATAATTTCAACCCCTTTCGGACTCATAACGGTGCACCCTTAAGGGTGGGCGTGAAGTAGCATTACATAAAAAGAAACCAGAAGCTATCGGGATTGTCACTGAGCTATTAATTTCCTTGAAAATAACGGGAAAACAACCGAGATTCGAGTCAAATCGAAGGTAATGGATGTTGCTGAATTTATTTATGACAATCTGGACAACGCGCGGGTATCGGCTGGGTTGGGATGAGTTGACCGGCTTTTTTTTCGTCAATTAAATATATTTCGGGATGAATTAGATTAATAAAATTTCCCTACATGTTATCTGTGTGTAATTTCAACCCCTTTCGGACTAGGAAGGGTGCACCCTTAAGGGTTTGCGTGGAAGTAGCATTAGATAAAAATAAACCAGAAACTATCAGGATTTTCACTGAGTTTAATTATGACATTAAACTTGACCGTTTAAGTCCCCGAAGCGGGAGTGGGCGGGGGTGAAAAATTTCAAACATGTTAAACGGTCGATATTTGCGATAATTATTTCCTGGGGTTAATTACTTTGATAGTATTTATACCGATGTTGTTTGTGTATAATTTAACCCCTGTGAGGGGAGCAAGCTTAGGGGTGGGGTGGAGGTACGTTAAATAAAATCCCGCAAAAACAACCGAGAATCGAATCAATTCCGAGACTATGAATGTCGCTGAATCTAATTGTGACAACCTGGGTAACGCGACGGGTTTGGGAGTTGTTGGGCGAGGGAATAAATTGTCAGACAATGTAATCGGCCGATTTTTACGTGGAATACATTCTTTTTCATTATCGCATATTTGTGGGGGTGGTCAATTTCTAACATGTAAAAACGGCCGATATATTTAGTCAATGACTTCATCCCCCTTCGGCATGGGAGGTGAGCACATTTAGGGATAGGGTTCGAGGAGCTTTACATAAAAATAGCACAAATTGGAGTCTTATGGATGGTTATAGATAAATGACATCTCGGGCAACGCCGGGCACCCAGCTAGTCTTCTTATAAATAAAGAAGAGTTTTTGTTTGTATGTATATATATTTGTATGTTCCTTATACAAATCTACACCGGTGGAGCAAATTTCACCAAATTTCGTACACGTGTTCTTTGCGACCAGGAAACAAATACTGTCGGAGTGAGACGCGTCTACCACCCGCAGAAGCGGGGGTGGAAATATTTAAACATGCTAAAACAGTCGATATTTCGGTCGGATAAATATTTTTAGGGGTCACAGATGTTGATACCGACTGCCGGGGGTGAGACGTGTCTACCAACCCCAGAAGCGGGGGTGGACGGAGGTGGAAATACTTAAACATGCTAAAACAGCTGATATTAGAGTTGGATAAATATTTTTAGGGGTCAAATATATTGATAGTGTTTCTACCGATGTTATCTGAATATAATTTTCATTCCCTACACCCTGAGAAAAGGGCACCCTTATGGTTTGGGGTGGAGATGCTTTACATGAAAATAACCTGAATACAATAGAGATTGTAGTCAAATCGATGGTTATGGATGTCACTGAGTTTTTTTATGATATTCAACTTGGCACTTATCCCTCAGATGCAGGGGTAGCAGGGTGGAAATTTTGGAACAAGCAAACACGGCAGATATTTGCGTTGAATCAATATTTTTCAGGGTTTATTATATTGATTGTATTTCTACTGATGCTTTTTGTGTATAATTTCAACCAATTTCGGTATGGGAGGGGAGCACCCTTATGTGTGGGGTGGAGGGACGTTTCTAATTTCTCCAGATCCTAAGTCAACAAGTGCCTGGACCCACAATCACTTTGGACCCTCATCATCCCAAGTAATTGCGCCACTTGACATCTCTCCATTACTCAGAGATTCGTCGGCCTCACCCGGTTCGCACAAGATCTTTTCTTGCAAGTCCCAAGCAAATACGCCACTTGTCAGGTCATTCGTCAGAGACAATAGCCTGCTCTAACATAACCACTTTGGGGCCATCTGCTCGCCCACGTTCTGCGTTACGAATTCTTCACGCCGTTCCCCAAATCAATAAGTTACTGGACCCGCAATCACTCTTTAGACCTAATTGCCGCACCGTCACCCTGTCTCTACAAATTACGGCTTCCTCTCTGCCGCTCACCAGCACTCATCCTCGATAAATGTCTTACCGCTCCGTCTTGTCACCTCGTGACAGGACCCGCGGTTACTTTTTCCTCGCATTCTCTTTACGACATGTGCGTTGTTTTTAATACAATGCATTACAATATATATATATATACATATATATATTGTAATGCCAATTAAATTGTTTTTAATATAATTAAATTGTTAGCGGTACGAATGTGTAAAGGCGACATTAAAGGCGGGTTTTTCCTATGTTCAACAATGGAGACCGCGCGTTTAAACTCTGCACTTGGAGAACAGTCTGGAATCGGCGATTGAAAGGTGAAGGAGTCAAAATTCTGCGTACGAGAGATGAAACTGTTAAAAGTCGACGGGGAGATAATATAGTTCAGTGTACTTAGAGCAACGAACAGTAAAGTTTGCAGATATAAAGTACGAGTGGCGAGATCCTGTATTCCTACATGAAAGCAAGGAAATATTTTTCGGAGAGATTTATTTAATAATTTGCACACGGTGAAGCAAATGGTTGCTTCACACTGATTGAACAATTATCGCATAGAGGAGACCAGCATCCACTAGCAGACCAAAGGGGGCGGCTCATCCGAGGTTCCAGATAGCAGAGGACGAGTATTTTAATCGTGTGTATTAAAATTTTCAATGAATTGTAGAGTCAGTGTAAAAATGGCCTTTTAGTGTGGTAGGTTTTCAAGATACAAGAGAGAGATCTGGTACCAGACAGACGGTCCGTGAGTAACAATACTTTTATACAAATTTTGGAAACGATAATTAAAAAGATATAGTCAGATTTCGTTCAGCTTTCTTTTCACTTATTTTCATATTGTTTTAGGTTAACCTTTTATATTTTGAATTGTTAATTGTCAGTTTATACATTTATTTTGTTATAATTATCAAACCCAGTTATTATGGCCCTGAGATAAGAGATTCGACGAATTTGATTGTAATGATATAAGAACTGTATGTTAAAAAATGCCACGAATTAATAAATGAAAATTAAAGTATTTGTTTGAAATGGATGAAATTTGGCATGAAAAATAGGTTTTGTACATTATAAAATTTATCAACAATAATAAATTTCTTTTAAAGCTTGGTAAATGTTGTTAATTGATTCATTTAATTAAAGCTATCAGGTGTTTATTACATTTATGGCTTCACCAACGTGGGGTAAATTAAAAGGCATCCAGGTGTGTATTACAATATATATATATATATATATATATATATATATATATATATATATTGTAATGCCTATTAATTAAGGCATTAATTGTAATTGATAATCTAAATTGTTGGAGAAACATTATTGACGGCGGTACCGAACACTACAAGAGACAATGAAGGAGAGTATTGTTGTTTTGGCGGAAGAAGAATGCGCGCTCAAAATTTACGAGACTGGAAGCCAGTTCGCGTTATGATTTGGTAGAGGACAGTTCGAGTCTTCAGTCGGCTGGAAGGTTGTGCCGAACACAGATCGTTTGAAAATCGACGAGACATTATATTAAAAACTTCAGTCTGGAGTTGGCTGGGAGCGTTGGCCAAGTTGAAATAGACGAGACCAAACATTTACATTTACGCAAGCAGAACTAGAAACCGGCAGTAAACTAAGCAAGCTGTGAGTGACTCAACCGAGCGAGGGAGAGACGAAGCAGGGGTTCCTGGTTATGAAATAGAAACATTTAAATTAGAATCTGTGAAAAAAACCGTCACTGTGCTTCGAAAGTTAAAAGTATCCTGGGCAGCCGTAAGTAACAAAAGAAACTAATTTTGTAAACCGAATTAAAAGATAAAGGTCAGATATCGTTCCTTTATTATTGATAAATAAATTGTTTAAAGTAGAATCCATCTTTTAGTATAAGTTCGTCGATAAGCAAATTTCGTCTATGTTTAGACGAGTAAATATTTCCCTTTAAATCTAATTTTTGTGTTCTTTAATTAATTTTGTATGATTCACCGTTATCAAACCCAGTTGAGACCCTTGAGAGAATGAGATTTTTTTATTTTAAATTGTATGATTGTTCAAGAAATAAAATAAATTTGTTTGTTGTTTAAAAACTTAATCTTTTTATTTTAAATTATTTTTATTAATTATTACAAAATGGCTACTACAACGTGGGACAAATTATTTTTTATTAATTATTACAATATGTCAGAAAAAATTTAACTAATTTTAAATTGACTATTGTTTATTTATATTCGAAACAGAAGTAACCCTAACGCTTTGCAATTCAGAGAAGTGTTTAATTACACAGATAGAACCATCAAATAAGGCTAAAAGTAGTGGAAAATATGTGGAGACACTTGTGATACCTACTGAAAGCTATGTCTTCAAATCTCATGCTAATGACAGTTTTAATCATGATTAAGCCCCAGAATATGAAAGGTTGACATTGTATTCTGAGAAGGTAGTGGAATACATTTGTGGAAGTGTTGTTAGGCAAGTGAGTAGAAAACTGAAGTATTTAAGTTGTTTAGACGTTCTCCTTGTTCCTAGCTCTGATTTTAAAGACAGCTTATACAATCGTTCTAAAGATGTGATGAAACTATTCAAATTGGCAGAAGGTGTTAAGGAATATCAAAATGTTAATGGCGAAGAAGAATTTTCTATTAAGATTGTATGAAGATGATTTCAGAATGTTGGAGCATTGAATGACTCTTTTGTGACCTTGGCCACCGTATTCAATTTTAATACAGAAGTTTTTAAAACATTACTTAAATTGTAAATTGCATCATTTGTGCAAAACTAAAGCTACGAATGAAAGAGGAAGACAGATAAAACAAATGAACACAACAAAATAAATGTTTTTCATGTAATTTATCGTTATAAGTGTATTCAATATATTGAATTTCAGTAGAGATTTATTTTTAAGTCATTGGCACAGCATACAATAATGATTCAACACTAGCAGGCAACAGAGAAGGCCAACCATGTATAAAATATGGCGGCCGAGTTTTCAATTTGTTTCAAATATGGCGGCACCTTGTCCAGTCCACCGAGTTTAATATATTCAAACTGTGTTATTAGAACACAGTTTGAAAAATTAAACTCGCTACGGACGAATAAGTTGTGCAGACGATGGCTAGATATATGAGCACAGGCAAGCAATTCAGTGATATATATACAACGCTTGTCCAGTCTATGTTGTTTATGTCTTTGGCTACAAAGGAAGTTTTTCTCACACAAATGACACTTTTAATTAAAAATTAGACTGACTATCTAAATAACTGGCACAGTAAATTAACAATTTTACCCAGTATGACTTATGCAAATTTTATGAGGTTATTTTTATTAATTTATTTACAGTCATATCAATAACTCAGGTTATTAGCGACTCATTATGTAACTCAATTTATGTTGTCGGGGGAGTGATTTGAAGAGAATCTCTATCTTGTACACTAACTAACATCCATGCCCTCGTTGGGATTCGAACCTGTGACCTCTGTGATGTGAGGCAGTCACGCTGACCCCACACCACAGGCCTGATTATTTTGGCTAGTTTGTTGAAAATGCCTTAAATAATAGTGTCTTTTCTGTGGGCATTCTCGATAGAAGCTCCACCGACAATACAAAATACAATGCAGCATACCTTTCAATCAAACAAGACCACCAGTCATGTCACAATATAAATTTTTATATACCTTATACTCATACAATAAAATACTTAATCTCCAACTCTTGAATAGGACAGTAGAACGTCCAAAAATAAATTGTGCCACCGGCACTCAATTTCAGGAAGACACGTAAAAATAAGTGATATGGACTGCAAAAAGAGAGGGGTGAAATGCTTTAATTGATGGCCAAGTGTCATCGTATTTTATAGAAAAAGTTCAAAATCTCTGGAGACGGTAGCTCCCTTCATTAGGAGCAAGATGTGTGCTGGCCGACCATACAGTTTTACATTTTTAAGAAAGAAACCAGGTGAAACAATTGAAGGGGAAGTGACAATATGCAATATAATACCTAAATTTGGTTGTCATAAATGAAAGCTAGTAGAAAATTACAGAAACTTCAATGGTTTAACAAAGTGCACTTGATTTTTACTTGGTTTCATGAAGACCATACAGATATGTATAGGGAACTGTTCTGCCAATAGATAATTCCAGAATAATAATAAGAAAAAAAGCCAAATAGAGATATAAGAAGTGATAATATAAATACCACACACCATTTCTGGAAACCTTGTTCCTTTCTTCAGGTGCTAAGAATCTTAAAATCGCAAGAGCACAATTCAGTTGACAGCTTCTTCTCTAACAGTATTTGAACAAAGTGTGATAAGAAAATAAATTTCTAAATACAAAGTTAAATACTGAAGAACAAGAGTTTTGAAAACAGGATTGACTTGGCTAAACCAGGATGTACAGTCACTTTATATACGAGAAATTCATAATTCTTTAGAAATTAATTACAAACTATACAAGGTTGTCTCTTTCCTTAAATGTTTTCTAAGTTTTAATTAGACAGTAAAGTTTAACTGGCTATTCACAAAGAGAAATACACTGAAAGAATGTTTTTCCTCTGAAGTTTTGAATGCTGAAGGCAATAATTTCATTTGCCCTTAGAAATAGTTTACTCCATCTTTTATTATGGAATTTACTTTCATTCTCCAACCATTATTTTTATCATGTACTCATTTTTAATATCACTTCATGTTGTATTTAAAAAAATAATGAAAACATTCACAAATATAATACACTGTTCAAAATTTTTATTTAATTTATTTCTTACATAATTTTTTTTAAAGAAATAAATTAATAAAATAGAAGTGTTAAGCTTTCATGTAATAAAATAATATATTAGACAATGTGAAACATATATAAATATATATAAACATGCTACATGTTTGAACACAACTTGAAAACTAATTCACTCCTCCTTAAAATCTTTCCATGTCAGAAATCTCCTGTATAAAAGTGTAAATATGTACACAGTCTGTATATGATGACTAAGTATTAAATATATGATATTCATGATGGATTTCTGTCCACAGGAGGCTTCTTTGAAAAATATTGAAATGCATTAAGATATGCTTCTATGCTTATGTTGTACACTGGGTGCAGAGGTGCCTAAAACATAAACATGAAAACTTGACAAGCAATCAAAAAAGTATTATACTTATTATATAAATACAAACTAAGATTATTCACTAGGATCTGTTAACTAGGTCCTACCTGGTGAGCTGTTGTTTTATAATTCCTTCAGATATTAATTTAAATTATTAAGGAAAAATTTTAATAAAATATTGTAAAGAAATCCACTTAGTTTTTAATCAACACATGGTTCAGTTCAGAATTTAAAAAAATGTATTCAACACTCATATGTTTCACATTAGCTTTCACAAACTGCCTGCCAAGGTTACATATAAAGAATTCCTTCACATGCCCAATTTTAAATCATAATCTCTCAATGCAATTATGTTTTTATTTATGCACCACATGAAATTTGCACTGATGAATAATTATTTCATTTGAATTGTTTCATTCTCACTGAATTAAGCCTGCTGCATATGGTATCCTAACATTAATTAACAGGTCACATTAACATGTTGAAAGCAATTTGATGGACACAGAATCAAACTTTGATTAATACTTTTAATCCTTCTTTTTTGGAACACCTCTGAAAACATATTATTCCCATCAATACTTATAAAAAAAAGCCAAATAATTTATAAGGATTCCACAATATTAGAGATCTTATATTTTTTGTAGTGTTATTTGCCTTCAGGATGAAAAGAAAACCCATTAAATACTGTAGGGTGAAAACGTCTAAAAAAACTCTTAGCAAAATATATGTAAAGAACATAAGAATAATATGATTGACATCAGCAATGAGTGCATTGCAGACTGAGATAGAAACTGTGTGTTAAAAAATTATTCCACAAGGCTTATTTTATGCAGGCATTATCCCCTGGTGTGAGCAGATGCTAACACTGTTGTCTGAATATTCAAAGGAAGGGTGATCAAAATACAGTAACACAATAGTATGATAAACAAAGGATAGACGGAAAGAAAGAGGAAAAATATGAAAAAGAGGAAATACACTTGAGCTGGAGAAATAATGGAAAATCATTAGGAAACATCAAGTCTTTGACTTTGGTCATACTACAAGATATGTTGAAAGCACAGTTCTGACATGTTCTTTCCTGTCCAAACTGTTAATATATATTTTATTTAATTACATTCACCACTTGTACAGTTTCACTAACTTCCTGTGAGTGAATACTTGCTTGTATGTATGTATGTATTTCTGGGGACCTCACCAGAAAGAGATATATATGTAGCTTTACTTTTAGGAGATTGTTATCAATTCTTCACTGCTGTGACCTTCAACATCCACTAGGATAGTTTACAGTAAAATGGAGTGAACCTATTTATCTGCGGAATAATGGGTGTAACAGTTTTTAGAATTATTCAATTATCTTCAACTTTCTTTTTCTTTATATCTTTCTCATTGTTCTATCCTTCCATCGTAAAGAATATAATATAAAAGCATATTAATAAGATTGTGTGTTCAACTACTCTAATTATTGTAGTGATGTAAGATAGATTAAATTTTTCTCATCATATATAAAATTGTTTCTGACTTGATTGGTCACACAATCAATACGTTAATACTTAAATTTAATATAATTATATTATATTGTACTTATATACACACAAGTATGCCAAAATACATATCAGAGCACACCTGAATAAATTTTCCTAAATAATAAATGCATTGAAAATGACCAGAAACATACCAATTCATTATTGGAACATCCAATAATATTTCTTTTTCCTCTAATAAAGTGTTGAGCAACTGATAAGCCACTTAAATTATAGCAGGTGTGATAAACATCACGAGATCTGAAATGAAATCCTTGGTTAATGCAAAATTATTATCCTACACAATGTTAAATTTGAGGGTAATTGAAAATTACTTATTATTTTATTTTGAACACAAACTTTCACATGTAGGATAATTGTACAATTTTCAGGTCTTGAAAATATAAATAAATCAATCATGACAATGATAATGAAGATTCAGCAGTGAATGCAGAGAAAATAGTTTTGTATCTTTCCAATTAGATTAATTGACTTGTAAATATGGAAAAGAACTGCAAATTATGATATAAACTCTTTATAACAACATTAATACAGATTGGTAAGATTTAAAGAAGAAGAGGAAGAACAGTAAATGTTGTACATATTCAGTGATAAAGGAAAGTCTCAGAGGTAGGATGAGTAAGAACACTTATTCAGGTAGACATATAAATTCCATCCTTTGAATAGAGCTGGTAGTCTCAGCTTTCATGCCTGACATCACTTTCTGAATTCACACAATATATCTCCATCTTTCATATTCATACCTTCCTACCATACTTCTATTCTGCAATTATTTAAAAAAGTTGACAATGAAAACAGAAGCAAACTATTGTGGATTTTTTTTATCATGAAAATGGCTTGAAATTGGAGATAATGATTATATATTATTGAAAGGCAAGGTAAATGTAAATACATAGGAACAAAACTTAAGTTAGTCAATGTAATGATAGTGTTAGTAATGGTTCATGGAATGTCATACACTAGGCTATAAACAGCCATTACATCTGTTATGACATGCAGTAATCTCAAATAAGTTATCAATAACAGGGAACAGGCAGTCAAATGAAAACTGAATACCCGCTACAAAGTGGCAATGGAGTTTGTTTTATTCAAAAGTAATTGTTAGAAGTGTTAATACATTTATTCCACAGGGAGACAAGACAATCAAGTCTTGTCTGCAAAAAGAGGTAGGTCGCTGATGGATCTACAACCTTGCCCACTATTGCACTTTCTCATCCAAATGAAACCGATGACTGTGAATGTCTGCAGGTCGCGAAAAATGTGAAAGTCACATGAGGAAAGTTCTGGGCTGTTTGTATGTTTAAGTGTTTCCAAGCCAAATGTTTGAAGGTTATTCCTAACCAGATTGGCAGTATGGACAACTTTTGAGATAATTTTGGTGTTTCCATTGTAGGCTTTGCCGTTTGCTCTTAGGCTCAAAACCACGTTTTGTCCCCAGCAATGATACATGACAGAAATGCATACTCTTTGCTTGCCTCCATTTACAATGCTGAACAAACACACTTTTCACTACGCTCTACTTCAGAGCAATAATGAAACGACTGTGTGTTCCTGTGTGTAACTATGCATTTCTCCTCCCCTTCAGATGGCAGTATCAAAATGTAATAACAGTGTAGCCAACTTTTGTGAGGATTACTTTCTATGGTCGGTGTTCGGTTTTCATTTGACTGCCCCTCATACATACTGTATAATGTAATTCCCTTTCATAAGTTTTTGTTGTGCATTATAAGATTAATACATTTAAAATTTCTGTTATTATTGCAGACATTTATCTAATCAAATGAACTATGGGAACAATAGTACACACTAAACAAAGTTTTATAACATTCTAAATGTAATGACATATTAAAATGAAAATATAATATGCCTGTTTCAAAATGTAATGATTAGATAAAATAGTCAAAAGACAGACAAAATGAAGTGACAATTAGTTCACATATAAGCATTTATTATGTTAACCACAAATTGAAGGACACAGAAACATGACCAATTTCAATTACTTAGGTATACGTACTTTGATGGTTTATCTTTGAATCCTCCAAGCTGATCTTGACAGCAAATTAAAATGTATTCTTGAACAGCAGCTTGGTCAAATAACCAACTTTCTAACTCCATATTCCTTTTATCTTAAAAATAATTGATATATTAACTTATTTTGTACACAATAATATTGACAACAATTAAAAAATACTAATACTGAAGCAATAAAAGTTTTAAAACATTGTGATTACTAAGTGACTGAAAATGATAATAAAATCATTATGACAAATGTAAACAAGCAGAATTGTTCAGTGCTAGAAAGTAACACATACAGTCAGCCAGGGAAGGTATGGTTTTCATACACAACTATTTTCTTCCATGAATATGAATAAATTGTCAAGGGATGAAATTAGCTTTGAGAATAGAATTCCAAGTTCTGACAATTCCTTCACATCATAGAAGAGGCACAGAAAATAATTTCATAGCATCAAGCATGGGCCTTTTAAATTATAATTTATGATAGGGTGTTTTTTTGAGTACGAAATTTATAAATTCAAACAATTTTTATAAATAATGTAATTAAACATTGATCAGGTGATCAAGGCGACTACTCCATAACTGCATATCTTGAGCTATAAAAAACTCATTTAAAATGTTTCTCTAGAGATATTGCAGGTTATATCATCTTGTTCTCCAAATTACAGCACTAAGAACTTGTGCAACATCACAAAACAGCAGTACCTTAAACATGTAAGTCACATAAGGCCAAATATGGATAATCTTCACTGTGCAGTGAGTCTTTAAGTCAAGTGGTCCTTCATGAAGTTGACATTTTTAGAAGCCAATTGTCAAAATTTTGCTGTGAAATATGAATATGTTTTCTCAACCATGATATGATCTGGGTTTTGTCTCAATGATTGCAATATTCTTTGTGTATGTGAGATTAGTAGTTCAAATGAAGTTTTTAAAATCAACCACCTTTTCTAAGGGTGAAATTGAAGCTCTAATAGTGAAATTTGGCTTAGTGATGTATCTGGCTAAGATATCCAACAGATTAAAAAATATATCATAATTATCCTCTCTTTTTTGATATAACACTTAAGGAAATGTGACCAGGTCAAATTAAATAACATATTAGGATAAGCAAGAGAGACAGCGAAGTCGACTTACCAGAAATCAACAGTTGGTCCAGTTGGGATGAGGAATCTGAAAATTCTCAAATATTTGAGGGCCTGAGACCAACTGAACCAAACTGTTGATTTCTGGTAAGTCTATATATATAAATATTGCATCGTTTGGGGGGGGGGGGCCGAGTACCTATAAATACTCTGAACCCGGGTGAAAGTAGAACAGACGCAGACAGACAGACAGAGTGAAGGCTGAAAGTGGAGTGAGAGGGTGGAGAATTTGGCGAGCAGGAAGAAACAAAGGTTTTGAAGGACGTACATCGCGGGGAGGCCGAAGAAGATGGGCTGATTATGACGAGACCAGTGACCCACTGCAAGTCGGCTGATGCCACAAGTAAAGTAAGCATCACAATTTTTTGTAAAGTGCCTTCAAAAGTAGAATTTTTTACACAGTGCGGAAATAGACTCTGTTCTTGAATAGCTACCGAACCGCCCACATTACTCTGTTGAGAAGGAGGACTTTATAACCAAGCCGGAGCTAATTTTAATTTTTGTTTTTGCAGACCAATGTATATCTGCTGGGGCCCAATAATATTTTGTTAATGTATTTCTGTATATTCATGTAATAAAGCTTTTTTTTATATTTTGTAATAAAGGCTAATCATTACAATATATATATATATATATATATAATGTTAGGAACTATAATTTGGGATATGAAGTCACATTATCTCTTGGATAGTTAGGAAGATAGAAATAAGTGGGAGAATAGTATTATGTGAATGCATATGCTTGGGTGAAGAATAACGCTCAAAGAAAAGCATATGTTCAATGCACAGAGAAGAAAAGACTGAAAATATTTGGCTCAGGCAGGATTTGAACCTGCATAATCTGCTCAGTACACAGACGCGTCAACCATCTTGGCCTTCGGGTCAAGTACTTGTCTAATTTTTAAAAAGGGGAATAATTGAGCACCAAGTTGACATGCATTTTTAATATGAAAGTATTTTTACTATGTATATACTTTAAATAACGTTAATTTTTGAATGGTAGTATTGTAAGATTGTGCAATAGATTTTCTCATTATGACGCAAGTCTTTAAAATGCAGCACCATAATTTTTTTCTTTAGAATCACCTTTGATTGTGATTTTTCCACAAATATTACACAAAATGTATTAATTCTATTCATGTTGAAAAGATAAACTAATTTAAAATAATATTTTTAATTACTGAATAGTTCAAATTTAATTTGACTTCACTTCTTATTCTGTCATCTGAAATGAGCATGGTGAGGTGGCAGGTTTGAGGAGCTTGATGGATGGTGCAGGGAGTAACTGTGCATGAAAGTTTCTCATTCCAGAGAAAGATCTTGTGTTTATATATTTACAGTAGTAATGAAGTCAGATAAATGTATCTATTGACCTTGTGTCCTTCTAAATGCTCTGAAATAAAATATCAAGTAAATTAGTATTGACTAATAACATACCTTCTACAATAATCAGTTTGTGTATCAGTGGAAATACTCCACACTGCCAGAAAGAATAGCAACTATCTACAAGTTTATTTGTACGTCCTTGGAAACCACCCTCAAACCTCATTTGCCTATTAACAGTCCACTTCTAAAACATGTAGGAGACCATATATTTAATAATTCTAAACAGCAATCCATGGAATTAAAATTTAGTGTTTACTTACCAAAAGAGATTTAACATTACACAAATGTTCTTTTTCTAAAAGTGTTAGTGCTGCAAGGCCACAAAATGTGTAACCACCATGAGCTTCTAAATCGGGACAACCTGCAAACCCACCTTCATATGTTTGACACCTGAAATAGTAATTGTTGAAATCTTGTATTAAAAAAGTAATACTGTATTAGACAGACATATCATAATTTTATTAATTCAAAGAGCCAAATATACTTAAAAATGATGAATCACATGGAAACCAACATGATTTAACAATAAGATTACTGTAATCTGAGAATTGTTACATTGAAAACAATTCATCAGCACAAATGTTTATTTATGAAAGGCGTATGTATTGCACATCTTAGAATTATGGCTAACAAAATATCTCACAATAACAGTGTTTCTCTGCAAGTATAAAGACAAAGTAGGGGAAACAAGAATGAGTAACACCAATTACTATTATATATAAAAAAATGCTTGGAATCAAAGTAACAGATAATGTTCCTAATTTCTTAGGATGATTTGCAACATTTCCTGTCAATAACTTTTAAAAACACAACTAAAATGGTAAAACTTTATCTAGGTTTACAATAAACGTTCATCAGGTCTTCCATTACTTTATACTTATCTCAGGTTCATCATGTTTTGTAGTGCACAAATGATTGAGAATATACTTGTAAGAACATTTTATTTTTATTCTTTCACTCTGGCATTTGCCTAAAAGTTTTAGTGAAAGAAATTATATGGATCTAAGTACAATTAAATCTTTGTAGCCATGAGCAAGATTAATCTTAAAACAATAACAATTAAATACTTCAAATCAACAGCACTATTAAATGTAAATCAGAATTAAAAACTTTGACATAGGCAGTCCAGCTCCACAAAATAAGCACTTAGCTCATTTTATTACAAGTTAATCTTGGCTGAGTCTACATGAGAATGTAAGTTTTGCAAATACCACTCAATATATTGAATTGGATAATTCAATATTAGACTAGTTATTTTTGGTTCCGGCTACAAATTGGCAGTCTGCGTGACTAACTAAGGAATTTAAGGTCTGTAAAACGGTTGACATGGCCGTAAATCCCGATTGTTGTTGAACACTTGTTTAAGGGAATCAATCCACTCTGGAAATCAGATGAAATACTAGTAGTTGTTCATGAAAGTGGTCGAATGACATTAAAAAAAGTTTCAGTTGCCCGAGTTTGAGAGGTGTTGATACAATAAAACAATCCTGGGTTCTGAAGTACGTGGAGAAGCCTCTGTACTCACCGAAACATATGGCCAACTACCTTCCATATTGGATCCTCATAGCCACAAAAAAAAAGCTGGTAACCAAACAGCAAACAATAGTGTAATCCACTGGACAGAGCAGACTTTTTTAATGGCCCACCATACCCTGAGTGTAGAACTTTTCATGATAAGTAATCTATGAAAGTTATTTAAATATTTGAATGAACTTTTAATTAAATCTCATTCTATTGTAAATAAATTACAGCAACCCTAAATTAATATTACAACATGTACACAAGTACACTACTGATAGGGATAATTATTTTGCTTAGTAAAATTGACTTTTTTCCTGAACAACAATTGTCTAATTTGGCGGTACTTAATAATACTCTACATAGACTTTTACCAATATTGGTACATATTTCTGTTCAATCACTTCCATTTTCTCTGACTCTTTGATTTGACTGTTTTGTCATCTCTGGCATATAATCATTAACCATTATTCATCAGTAGTAATCTAATATTGCAAAATTTAAATATGACCATACACATCTGAACAATGTTTAATTAGGAAAATTTTGGTTGATGGTTAACAATAGTTGCACTCATTGTGCTCAAAATGATGTATTTAATTTTACTTTATTTCACTCATTTAATCTTAAAAATACTACTTATTAATTTCTATTTCTTAGGATTTAAATAACCAAAAAGTCCTCAGATTCCACAATTTATTTAATAAATTGTACATAACCACAACAATAAGAGTTTTGACCTAATGCATGCCAAATCGTTGGAACAGAAATTTGCACATGACCAGATGCAGTTTGCTACTCACGCCTAGTTTCCAGCCTCAACCTCAAGCAATATAAATTCATAAGAAAATTAGCACACACAAATATATTCCCCCAACAATTACTTTTGCATATGAACACTACAGACTGCATGGAATTTTGTTATTGTTTATTCATTTGGTTGTCATGATAAAAAATAGAAATCAACTACATTTGAAAAGTAATGTTTAACTTAAGTTAAAAATTTCACGTGAATAACTAAATATCAGTTCATTCTTATAATAATGAGATATAAATAAATACACAAACCTCACAATCCATTCAGCAGTATTTTCAAACAAGGCATGTGTGAATATGTTTGTCAATTTAGCAACTGCTAAGGCGCAGTAAACTCCTCGTATATCACATTCTCCACCAACATGCATTTGAAAACCTCCATCAGGTGATCGTACTGACCATAGGAACTCATATAATTTTTCTCTATAATCAAACAGAAAATAATAAAAAAATCACCTAATATTATTAGTGCTTACAAATATTTGTAATTGAAACAAGAAAAATACAGCATAAAATATGTTAAAAAATATTTAGAATTACAGATAAATTTAATTTATTCAGTGATTACACATCTTGCAGCATACAGAAGTAGAACTAAAAAATGTTGATTTTAACATTCTTTATAAATATATTCGCAGTACTGACCTTTCCTGATGAAGGGGATCAGGCCCTTGAAAATTTGAATTTCCACCTGTGCCAGACTGGACCAACTACTTATTTCAGGTAAGTCTGCATCACTGTCTCTCTTTCGTATCCAAATGTGATATATATAATTGCGATATTAGTATGAAAAGGAAAAAGAGATAGCTTGTGGCTTACCAGAAAGTGAAGTACCGAAGGTTGTTCTTCAGAAAGTAGGCTGAGAGCCTCCAAAAATTTGAAGAACAACCTTCGGTTCCCTATGGCTACACTGTACTTCACTTTCAGGTAAGCCACAAGCTATCTCTCTTTCCTTTCCATACCAATATCACAATTATGTTTGACAATATCATATCCTTATTAATATTACACACACACACAGATAAAATATTATAACACAACAATCGGGAGTAATTGTGAGTTGTGTTGCATTACTTTTGTATTAGTTGGAGGTGTTTTGGCAACAATGTGTTTGAGAGACAGCAGGAATTGTTGTGAAGCAGCCTGGAGTGATAGTGAGGCAGAAAGTGTCTAGTCTCTGTAGCGATAGGATGTGCTTTAGTTTCAGACAACATATTCTTTCTGAGAATAAGGAGACTGTATAGTGTAGGGTATTACAAAAATCACACCTGCATATGAAAATTTTGTCTCTTTGCTTGTTTATTAAAAAATAATGGAAAAGTATCTCCAATTTTGGTAATTTTTGCTTTAAATTACCTGGGCTGACTTACCTTAAATTGAAAGTTGGAGTCACCAGGTAGTAACATGACAAATTTTCTAGGGCCTCAGACCCCTTCTTCAGGATAGTAGGTCTCAATATTTCTGGCTGGCTCAGCGTTCATACCTACTGTCCTGAAGAAGGAAACTAAGATCCTTGAAAATTTGAAATACTATTTTCAATCCACACCAACTGTTGATTTAATGTAAGGCTGCTGCTTTCTGTCCCTTTTTCCTATAGAAATGAGTGTGTTTGAGTGTATATATATAAAACACATTTAGATAGGAAAGAGAGACAGCTAAGTTGACTTACCTGAAATCAATAGTTGGTCCAGTTGAGCAGAGATGACAGAATAGTACAATTTTTTTTAAGGTGCTGAGTCCCCTTCGTCAGGAAGGAAGGTCTGAACTGTGTGAACTTTCCCCTGTGCCAGACTGGACCAACAATTGATTTCAGATAAGTCGACTTCACTGTCTCTCTTTCCTATCTAGATGTGTTATTTAATTTGTCCTTGTCACATTTTCCTTAAGTGTTAAATATATATATATATAATTTATAGCTATTAATGCCTTTATTCGCATCATAGTTAGGGAGCAATTTACGTAACATTTAATATTGAAATAGTAAAATAAATTTAACTTTTATTTTACCTTACAGTTTAGAAACATTTAATGTAATATTCAATTTTAGCAATTTAAATCCAATTAATAAAATTTGGAAGTTATTAAAATTATAATATAAATTGTTAATATGTAATGAAAGGATTGAAATGATAAAACAAAACTTGATGAATACAAGATATAAAGAATTTATTTAAGAAAATATTATAAATTGTACATATAAATTTGCCACAGTTGTTCATTTCAATTTGACTCTCTTATCCCAGGGTTCTTTACTGGCCCTCATCACAAGTATGGGACACACTTTACACAATGAAACATAAAATTAAAGAAAATAATCTAAATTGAATTTACCAAAATATTAACTTATAAAATAATCCCCAAAATACAAATAGACAAAATGAAATTTGGTGGTACAAAAATGATGCAAGGTTTACAGTTTATTTTATTAAGTTAGAACACCCACTCAATCTATTTATCGATCATTCAAAATTTTTGCACAACACACTATCACCAATTTTGTTAGAAATTTTTTTAAACTTTGAAATTATAGGAAAATTATATTGTGCATGTAATTTCACAAACACCAATTCCATCCTTTCAGAGCTCCACACAACAGGAGCCTATGGACCCAAGATATTTTGCCCACAACCACCAGTAAAATTTAACAGTATTATCTATTGCCAGACGAAGAGGAACATCCTGCCCTCCAGGTTGGGGGTTGTGCGTGGGGCTGACAACCCCACCACGGAAAAAAAGCAATTATTGTGAAGAAATTAACAATTGATGCCAGACTCTCCGCTCGAAGACAAACACTGCATAAGAGGATGGCGGAGACTTACACAGGAGAGGGCGGAATGGAAGAAAATTGTAAATAAGGCCAAAACTCACATTGGGCTATAGTGCCAATTAAAGAAGAATGCCCAAGCCTTTCTGACCTTGGAAACTGGTCAGTGTTTTTTTTTAGGGCAACAGGCTACTTGAGGTTAATCCACGTTGGGCAACACTACTTTAATATCATAGGAAGGGATTTCAAAGGGGAGATGCCGAAGGGTAGAGGAAGGTAGCCAAGGGTTAATTAGGGCTCCCGGGCTGTATTTTAAGGATCCTACCTGGCATTCGCCTAAAGAAGTGCGGGGAAAACCCTAGAAAAACCTGCATCAGGTAGGTCGGGCATTGGGTACTTGTCACACACCCTTCTGATAGCAGGAGAGGAGTTTGCTACGGGGACGCAGCATTCCCTTCTCCATGCCTCGACCTGTTTAGGAGGCAGCTGGCCGACTATTCCAATGGGAATAGCGGACAACTCTTACCACATGCCCAAGATCGGTGACCCCGGAACATACACCTCTCAGAACAGGCCAAGGTGCCTCGGCTTGTGGGAACCTTAGTTCAAAAATAGAGCGGAAAAGGCATCCCCAAAGGTAGCCCCTTCGTATCTCTCCGACAAGGTTTTGCCTGCAAGAGAACATCCCTCGCAGGCTACCTGCGAGAGAATCCTCTCGCAGGCTTTGTCTTAACTGATCAGTGTTTTTTTTAGGCAACATGCCACGTCGGGCAACTCCCCTTTAATAGCACAGGAAGGGATTTGAAAGGGGGATGCGGAAGGGTAGAGGAAGGTAGCCAAGGGTTACTAGGGCACCCGGGCAATGGTTTAAGGATCCTACCCGGCATTTGCCTAAAGAAATGCAGGGAAAAACCTGCATCGGGTAGGTCGGGCATTGGGTACGTGTCCCACGCCCTTTCGATAGCGGGAGAGGAGTTTGCTGTGAGGACGCAGCATTCCCTTCTCCGTGCCTCGACCAGTTTAGGAGGCAGCTGGCCGACTATTCCAACGGGAATAGCGAACAACTCTTACCGTATGCCCAAGGTCTGTGACCCCGGTACATACACCTCTCAGAACAGGCCGAGGTGCCTCGGCTAGTGGGAACCTTAGTTCAAAAACGGAGAGGAAAAGGCATACCCAAAGGTAGCCCCTTCGTATCTCTCCTAAAAGGTTCTGCCTGCGAGAGAATCCTCTCGCAGGCTTTTCAGAGGAGGTTTTTTTTTTTTTATTTAGGGCAACAGGCTACATGAGGGTGATCCACATTGGGCAACTCCCCTTTAATAGCATAGGAAGGGGGGATGCGGAAGGGTAGAGGAAGGTAGCCAAGGGTTACTAGGGCCCCCGGGCTATGATTTAAGGATCCTACCCAGCATTCGCCTAAAGAAATGCAGGGAAAACCCTAGAAAAACCTGCATCGGGTAGGTCGGGCATTTGGTACTTGTCCCACGCCCTTCCGATGACGGGAGACGCAGCTTACCCCTCGCCATGTCTTGGCCTGTTTAGGAGGCAGCTGGCTGACTATTCCAATAGGAATAGCGGACAACTCTTGCCGTATGCCCAAGGTCTGCGACCCCGGAACATACACCTCTCAAAACAGGCCGAGGTGCCTCGGCATGTGGGAGGGTGATCCACATTGCATAGGAAGGGATTAGAAAGGGGGGATGCGGAAAGGTAGAGGAAGGTAGCCAAGGGTTAACTAGGGCCCCTGGGCTATGGCTTAAGGATCCTACCCGGCATTCGCCTAAAGAAATGCAGGGAAAACCCTAGAAAAACCTGCATCGGGTAGATCGGGCATTGGGTACTTGTCCCACGCCCTTCCGATAGCGGGAGAGGAGTTTGCTGTGGGGACGCAGCATTCCCTTCTCCGTGCCTCGACCGGTTTAGGAGGCAGCTGGCCGACTATTCCAATAGGAATAGCGGACAACTTTTGCCGTATGCCCAAGGTCTGCGACCCCGGAACATACACCTCTCAAAACAGACCGAGGTGCCTCGGCATGTGGGAACCTTATTTAAAAAAACCCAGAGAGATGTGAGAGCATCCCCAAAGGTAGCCCCCGCCAGAGCTCTCTGGGAAGGTTCACCTGCGAGAAATCCTCTCGCAAGCTTCAGAGGAGTTTTTTTTATTTTTTTTTAGGGCAGTAGGCTACATGAGGGTAATCCACTTAGGGCAACTCCCCTTTAATAGCATAGGAAGGGATTTGAAAGGGGGGTTGCGAAAGGGTAGAGGAAGGTAGCCAAGGGTTAACTAGGACCCCCGGGCTATATTTTAAGGATCCTACCCAGCATTCGCCTAAAGGAATGCAGGGAAAACCTTAGAAAAACCTGCATCGGGTAGGTCGGGCATTGGGTACTTGTCCTACGCCCTTCCGATAGCGGGAGAGGAGTTTGCTGTGGGGACGCAGCTTACCCCTCGCCATGCCTTAGCCTGTTTAGGAGGCAGCTGGCCGACTATTCCAATAGGAATAGCGGACAACTCTTGCCGGATGCCCAAGGTCTGCGACCCCGGAACATACACCTCTCAAAACAGACCGAGGTGCCTCGGCATGCGGGAACCTTAGTTCAAAAAAAAACCAGAGAGATGTAAGAGCTCTCTGGGAAGGTTCACCTGCGAGAAATCCTCTCGCAGGCTTCCTTAGAGGAGTTTGTTACTGTGACCACAATTATAAACAGATCACAAGATAATTCACCTGTGGGCAAGTCAGTTAAAATGTTCTCAAATGCATTAATTGCAGAATTTAAATTTTATCTGCCGCTAAACTCTTAGCACATCTTCTCTGTTGAACTATTTTATATATTAACTATCTAAACAACATTTTAACTGGGATTGGCCATATTTATGGCCTACTATAATCACTTATCCCTCCGCTTGGTGAACACCTCCAACAAGCTAACTTTATGACTACATAAAAATCCAAATCCTCCACTCATGTCAATACCATCTATAGGTGAGATATATGAATTGTTTGGTTTCCCACAGACCAAAAGAGCCCACTAATTTGGACTGGAGTATGACCCCATGTTTCCTTAGGACCCTTTTATAATAACCTGCATGCAGTTCAGTTCCTGACAAAGGCGGGCTCATCAGCTCGAATATTTGAAATATTTTCACTCCTCAGCCAAATGGACTGAATGTTGATTTCACTGTTTCTCTTTCCTACCCGTTATTTAATTTTGACCTTGTTGCATTTTGCCAAAGTCCACAGCTGGCCAGTGCATGGAATGGTATAACACTCCTTCCTGAAGAACGAGGCTGAGAGCCTCCGAAAATTTGAAGAACAACCTTCAGTTCCTTATGGCGAAACTGCACTTCACTTTCAGGTAAGCCCCAACCTATCTCTCTTTCCTTTCCATACCAATATTGTAATTATATATATATTACATACTTTTTAAACAAATTCATAACAATAACCAAACATAACTCATATAAACTTAAATAGGATATATTGAGTCTCGAAGTACATTGAAATTTTTCTCTTACCTATTAATAACATTAAAAGCTTCATCTGAACCAAGAGTACATAGTGCATTAACAGCCGCATAAGTAGGAGCAAGATGTGGGTATTGACCAGGGCTTCCAGCAAAACCTCCTTCCGCACACTGACATCTTAATAAAAACAAATTACAACAATAATAAAAAAAGTGATCCACTTATTAAAGTTACACTTTAACACAATAATGAATAAATGTCAACGTGTAACTTTCATATCATAATTAGAACTATTTCACAAACAACCATTTAAATTGAACTAAGATCTACATTTTCTATTAAACTGTCAACAACACAACTTTTAATAAAGAATGTAGAATTTTACAGACTAAATAAAGTCTATTCGGGCTTCTAACCACGTAATACAATTGTATTAGCGACATTTCGATGATGTTCACTGTCATTGTCTTCTAGCAATAATTTTTAAGCGCTTTACAATCCTGCCGAGGTGGGTTAATAAAGAATGCAGTATTTCTCGGTGTAGATAATGTATAAAGTCTTCTTGAGCTTCTAACCGAGTAAACAATTATATTGCGACGTTTAGAAGATGACAGCAGAGAATGTCGCGAATACAATTGTTTACTTCGTTAGAAGCCCGAGAAGACATTATTCAACACATCTTTTGATTAAATACTGATATATAAAAACAATATGGTTAAATAAAAGTAAATCCAATAAATTGTACTAACCTTGACAAAAACTGGGCAACGTTAGAAATATCCACAGGTGATAAAGATTCTTCTAGAAGTTCTAGTGAATGAAGAATCCAGTAACACAGCCATGGTCGGCTTGCATCTAAACACTGAAGAACAATAATTTATTGTTTATAATATAAATTAAGTGTACCCTTTCAGTTTGACCTTTGAAATTTCCCCATTTTTTTTGTATTTATTATTAATAATTAAGATATAACTGTACTAACCTTATGACATAATTGTTCCTTAATTAAATAATTTACAAATTAAAAATGTTGTTATTGTGGTTCACATATGACTTTCTTTTAACCCATATTCAAGAGGCAATTCAAGATAAATTATATTAAATGAATGGAAGATGTAAATGTTCTATACTAGAATACATTAAAGTCAGTCATAATAAATCAGGTGATCTACGAGTATATGGAGGAGACTACAAAGAAACTAAGCTAAGTACAATTCGATCAATGTTAAGTATTGCTACAGTTGAGAAGATGCACTTAGTTCAGTTTGACGTTTCCACAGAATTTTTGTATGGAGAGTTAGAAGAAACAATCTACATGCCAACAACCAGAGGGATACGACGACAGCACAGGTCGAGTTTGAAAACTCAAACAAAGCCTATATAGATTACAGCAAGCAGCAACATGTTGGAATAAGTGATTTTATCAGCAGGTTTCAAGAAAAGTGAAGCACATACATGTTTATATATTAATGAAGAGGAAATGAGAAGATTTTAGTAGCTCTTTATGTTGAAGATGGATTAGTCATGGCAACAGATAAAATTGAGGAAGATTATTTCATTAAAAAGTTGGAGGCTGAATTTAAAGTCACCGTAAAATCTTTATCAAATTTACTTGGTCTTGAAATTGAACATTTTGAGGTTGGGCATTGGGTACGTGTCCCATGTCCTTCCGATAGCAGGAGAGGAGTTTGCTGTGGGGACGCAGCATTCCCTTCTCCGTGCCTCGGCCAGTTTAGGAGGCATATCCAGTCAAGAGGCATATACAAAGAAGATTATAGAACAATTTCATTTTGATACATGCAAACCTGTCTCAACGCCTATTTTAAAGGAACCAGAGATATCAAAGATCAAAGGTGAAATGACAAACAAAAGTGAACTGCCTTATAGACAAGCAGTTGGTGCATTAATGCACTTAATAGTGAGAACAAGGCAGGATTTAGCCTACAGTGTTGGTTCCTTATCAAGTTCTCTTGATTCAGCATCCGCAGAGAGTATAATCAGACTGAAACGAGTACTTAAATATATTGCTGGTAACGTGGGCATTGTCTATCATCCAAATGCAAATGGTGGTAGAGTAAAATGCTTCAGTGAAGCTGACTTTGGAGGATGTAACAAGTCAGGTGGATCAACATCAGGAATTGTAACACATGCTGATGGAGCTAATTCATGGCTAAGTCAAAGACAAGCTATGTCTGCCACATCTACAAATGAGGCGGAACTTGTTGCAGCAACAGACACAGTCAGAGAGATCATTTGGCTGGAAAGATTATTTCAATATATTGGGATTCTGAAACAATTACCAGTTATTCAAACAGAAATCCAGGCAATGGTAAGACTCTCACAAAATCCAGAATTTCATCATCACACTAATCATACAACGATTAAGTATTTTTTTGTTTGATAAAAGGTGATGGAAGAGGAGTTGAGTGTTCAGCATATATCAACTGAAGATCAAGTGGCAGATAATAAGACAAAGGCTCTAACAAGACCAAGACTAAGTACAAATTTTATGTTATAAGATAGGACTTGTGTGTTAAAATTGGAAAGATATTTTTCTTTTAAAATTTAAATAAGGGAAAGTGTTGTAGTAAATTTTAATTATAGTATTCACCAAAGAAGTTATATTTTTATTTTCAAAGTTGTTACAAGCGGTAAAGAAAAACAGTAGTTGAATATATATAAGTAATTGAGTAAAAGTAGTAGTGTAAGCAAAAGTATAACTGAAATAAAACTGTGTCAAATAAACTATTAAGGTGTTTTCTTTAGATGAACACAATATATATTAATTAAAACAGTAGATATTCTGAAGTTACATTCAGAACAGTACTTCTAACTTTTAGTAAATATACACACTGTGCTGGAATGACAGGAAAGTTTCCATGAAATCAATATCAGTAATACAATTATTAGATGACTGCTTCTCATAGTTAATGAGGTATTGAGAATACTAAGAAAGTCAATTGAAAGTTCCCTGCAACAAAAGCACGATTTCCCATTCGTTACATCAAAAAGTACTACATTGAAATGTTTAGAGAAACAATAAATATGTACAAAGATCATAAAATGTATTTATAAATTACAATTAAAGACCCCAAGGAATCCAGATAGGTAAAATATAACACTAAATTAACTCATTAAACATAACTATTGCATATTAATAATAGGAATGGCATATTTAATAAAATAATAAACATTCTTACTTGGTAAAGTTTGGGTAAACGAAACAGTACTTTCTTCATAAAATTAGAATGTTGTAATCTTAGCAGCTCTGGAGCATTAGAGTTGCTTTCAATTGTTTTTGAAAATAGATCATACAAATCTTCAATACTTTCTTCAACTTTTTTCTATAAACATAAGAAATGGGCACATTACTTGTATATTTTCAGATCAGAAATATTACCCTTACATGTTGAAAATTCTACAAAATACACTTCACCAGGTTTCCAATATAATACACGGACTTCGAAAGACCTGAATATTTTTTAATGATTGGTTTAGTATAGTTGAATTAGGATTGATTTTAGTGTATATTACTTACATATTACATTAACATACTATTACTACATGTAAATATAAAACCATTTTAAGCTCAACAATCGGGTTTTATGTCATTGTTAATTAGCATTCATAATTATATTTTATGACCAGACATATTATAAATACATTTAAAAGAATATACTGTAATTTTTTTGTAGTTATTTAAGAAAATGTTTTTTTCTACATCTATAACAGTAGAATTAGATATATATCTTTAAGGGGTTTGACGAGAGAATGAATGGATCAAATCGATACAGTATTCAGTTACCTGTTCCTCTGAGGTTAATGTGTGAATATTCTCGTCATCAAATCGTTCTTTTACGATGTCATCAAATAACCTAATATTACTTGTCATGACAAATTTTGCATCCAGGTATCCATTCAAAATACACAAACTTCCCAAAGAGGACAACAAAGACACTCGTATTAGAATTGATTTCGTAATAATATTAAAGGAAAAGTACTATACTAACATTGAGAAAACTTGATCTCGTAATCAACTATAGGATAGTATTCGATGTTAGAAAAAGATGCTAATCCGCGTCAAAACGTCCAGAATTTTTAAATTTTAATTTACTTGATTTAATTTTATCTTTTTTATGTTTATCTATATGAAGGCCGTTTTATTTTCAACTGATGTTAATCTCTTTTTGTTGATTTTACGAGAAATTTACTTGAATAGAATAGAACTGAATAGTATAGAATCATTTTCATAGATCTTCATAATGGCGTGGAAAGAGTCGAACACTTTTACATTATTTTGGATCTGTAATTTATAACTCAATTCACAAAAGAATATTACATAATAAGATAACATAATAAATTAAGTTTTTCTATTTTATTGATTGGTGAATATTCTCAGTGGGTATCGTCTATAGATTGGAGTCGAATCCGGGGTTATAGTTGTCACCGAGTTTACTTACGACATTCAACATGCCGTTTAAGTCCCCCAAGAGCGAGTGGTCGGGAGTGGAAATTTTCAAGCATGTTAAACGGTCGATATTTGCGTTAAATAATTATTTCCTGGAGTTAATGACTTTGATCGTATTTATACCGATGTTGTTTGTGTAAAAATTCCACCCCTGTGAGGGGAGAAAGGTTAGCGGTTGGGGTGGAGGTGCGTTAAATAAAAATAACCGAAATTCGAATCAATTAATTGAAATTCGAATCAATTAAGAGACTATGAATGTCGCTGAGTCTATTTGTGAGAACCTGGGTGACGCGACGGGTTTGGGAGGTGGACGGGTGTAGAAATTTCCGGACAGTGTAATCGGCCGATTTTTGCGTGGAATTAATAATTTGTGATTATCGCACATTTGTGGGGACGGTCATCTTCTAACATGTAAAAACGGCTGATATGACTTCAATGACTTCAACCCCTTCGGCATGCTAGGTGAGCACATTTAGGGATAGGATTCGAGGAGCGTTACATAATAATAGTGCAAAAGCAACCGAAATTGGAGTCATATCGGGGGTTATGGATAAATGACATCTCGGGCAACTCCGGGCACCCAGCTAGTATGTAATAAATTGGGGGTAAATTATCTAAGGTAAGACAACATCTTTATTTTTCATAAAACAGGTGTTAGACTTCAATGTAAGTTTGAGCAAAGGTTGTCGTTACATGTTATTATACTTTTTATTTAAAAGATATTTTCATTATATTTAATTTTTATTATGTTTATATTTTATTACTAAATTTTCGAAATATTTTTTTTTCATAATTAAATTTTTTGTATTCTTCTTATTATTATTCAGCATTTAGTTTGTGAACCACTTCGGTAGCATTTCAAAGCGTTCACCCGTGCGATAATTGGGAACTTGGGTTAAACATGGGCATTTATGGCACACAGAAATGGATAACTCTCCATATATAGACTTCAAAATGCTTTAAAATTTTCTTAATAATCAAATTAGAAAGTCAATTTTATTTACAAAATAAATTTAACCGTTTTTTGTCCTTATATTACACTATTGTCAATGTTCGATCCGCCTTAAATTATTCGAACCTGCAGACGTTTGTATTTCTTCTTAACATAGATCAATAGATGCTTTTTTATGGCATAATAAAAAAAACGTAGGTAGGAATGAAGATAATAAGTTTGGGTACGAGATTGCTGTGTTTGCCCATGAAAGTGCCGTCTGCTCCCGGCGCATCTGAAATACTCAAGCGGGTTTTGTGGACCTGAAAAAAGGCTTCTTATGTTAAATAATGTTACAACAAATTAGCAGCATTGTACAGAAGGTACGAAATAGCGTATAAAATGACCGTGGATAGAGCTTGAGGATACGAGCTACAATTCCACAATGTCGTAACTTTTCCATTTTCGATCCATTACGTATTTTTGTCTCCTAGAATCTTTAGGCCAATCTTGTCAATTTCTTTCATAAGTTAAATTTTCTCGAGATTTATGATTTCTCATTTAGAAAAATGCTTAAGAGTTCTTCAACTGACACATCATGAATACCGTTGTCATTATTCTTTGAGACTTTGACAAAATGTTCTACTTCACCAGAAGATGATAGATGTCTGTTATCGAAACGTCGTGGAATTACTGCATTCTCACCCAGTTGGAATATCGAGAAGACTTTGTCAACTACATACACCGGGAAAGCCTTCATTCAATGATATTTGAGATTTTGTTGACATACCTGATTATAATAAACATTTTTTCATGGTGAAGTATTTGATTCAGTCAACTTTGATTTGAGATACATGGGACTCATACGCATTTCCAAATACAGATTGTGTGTCTCTTCTCTTTTGAACATCCTAATGCGATCATACTAAATAGGATTAGAATTCAGAATAATCTGAAACAAGCCCCAAAAATTACCATTATTATCAGGTAATAGTTTATGATTTGAACCTCTGAAAGGGTGTCTTCAGATATATATTTTGTAAAATAAAAAACGTCAGATTTATTCCAGCCAATGCTCCTTTTTCCCTTTTTTCAGATCTGAAAATTATTGATATAATACATATTACAGCTGCTGATTTTTTGAATTGACACATGGTGAAAAAAGTCATTCTGCACAACGTATCGAGACAAATTGTTACAATAATCGTATGACGACGCAGCATAGAAGTTTCGCAACCTGAACCACAGACCACGAGTTGTGCGGAAAGGCGTTGCTGGTAGAGGATTTCAGTTATATATGGAATTAAGTTAGCATTCACATGAAATTTAATTTTGCAAACTCATTTGTATTTGTGTAACTGATATATTCAAATAACAGTTTTCTTTTTATAAAATTATTTTAAATTACTTCGTTAATTAGAAGTTTCGAATGACCTACATAATATAGTTTTTTTTAGAATAAATGTTGGATGTTTAACTAGTATCCATAACTTATGAAACTTCTAAACGAACAAATATATATATATATATATATATATATATATATATATATATATATATATATATATATATTGTAATGCCTGTTAAGTGAGGCATTGTTTCTGATTGATAGTCTGGACTGTTGGAGGGGCATTATGTAACGTGTTTATTTAGGTTTTAAGTCTTTCTTCGTCTGGGGGTGCAGTTTGGGTGGTCTTGACAATTCGAAACCGTGCACGTGCGTGTGGGGGTGGAAGAAGACAAGTAATTGCGGGTCCTGTCTCGATTGTCGGCTTGACATGACATAGCCATTTGTTGACTACGGAACTGCAGCTGCATGATATAAATCGTGTGATAATGGAAGAAACTGTCAACTGGCATTTGCGACGAAGTTTTCGAACAATGGAAAAGTAAAAGACCGCGGGAGAATATAAGGGAGCGATAAGCTTTTGAGGAGGTCAGTTGTGCTGCGATCACCGAGGCTGGAGGATGTGTTCAGAGCTCACCGAAGCTGGAGGATGGGATTAAGAGACACATTGTTTAAGGCAGTAGTTGTTCAGCGCTCACCGAAGCTGGTGGATGTGAGTAAGAGAGACATTGTTTAAGAAGAGTCGTCGTCGAAAGATTGCAGTTTAAAGTCACAGCCAAAGCATAGGAGAGAGGACTTGTTAAATTTACAGTAAACCAGTGGTCGTCGAAGCAGAGCAGAGTAAAGTCGTCTAGATACCACAATCTTTCTTTTTCAAATCAACAGTATTTAGTAGAATCTGTGAATTTAATAGAAGCTGTGAAAACCCCACCACGGTGTTCGAAAGGTGAAAGGATCCTGGGCAGCCGTAAGTAGCAAGAGAAAAGTAAAATGATTTTTGGTAAACCGACTTAAAAGATAATGCCAGATATCGTTCTTTAGTGTTGATAAAATAAACTGTTTCAATTTAAAATCCAACTTGTAGTATAAGTTCATCGATAATTAATTTCGTCTATGTCTAGACGAATAAATATTTCTTTTTAGATTAAATCTAAATTTTGTGTTCTTTGATTATGTTTAAATGTTCTGCCGTTATCAAACCCAGTTAAGACCTTTGAGAGATTGAGATATGTTTTTAAAATTGTATAATTGTTTCAAGTATTGTTAAATAAAATTTTGTTTGTTTTAAAGTTTATAATTGTTCATTTAAAAGCCCGTCATATCTAAAAGCCTATCATATTTGATTATTACAATATATATACATATATATTTGTAAATTATCTTCAACCTCTTGCTTCAAGAAATTGAGAAAAATTTTCTAAACATACCACATAGCTGTACTTCATTATTCATTTGCGGAAAAGGACGTTCGGTTTGATTACAGTTTTCATTACATGCGGAATTAAGATATGATTAATTAGCAGCGGCAGTAATACATTATCTTGTAAATCAGATGCATAAGAACAAAAAGATAAAGTTTTGATGTCTTGAACAAAATCTAATTTTCCTAATTTTTACTCTCAATTCGCACAAATTTAATTGATAATGTATGTTCCGTTTAATGCAATTTAGTATAACTCGGAACGTTATACTGTACTGGAGTATTCTGAAATGTAGAAAACATCAGAACTATGTCCATTTAGCACAAAACTTAGAAAACAACTCATCATTCAAAACTGTAACGTCCTTCTCATTTAATGTCTTCAATTCACATTTTCATGAATGTCTCAGGCGACCAAGGTAGTTGTTAAAGGGTGATGCCAGGTAGGTAAAGTTTCCCACTTGGAGAGCTTCTGAAATGTATCGCACTTCACCTCCGGAACACTGCAGGCTTTCAACAATGCGACCATCTTCATCCAGGAGCACTAGTATACTGCGATCCATAGTATCCCGAAAAAGTGACTCAGTGTGTCCAAGCTGCAAAAGAAATGCTGGTTAATACAATGTACACTCATAATTGAAATATTTAAGTATTCTCTTGTCATCTACGATGGATATATTTTACGGAACATGATTTATATACATTTATATAAGTCTATTCTAACATATCAACGGGAGTGTCCGTTGATAGATATGTTGTTAAGTATTTTGTGTATTGTTAAGTTCTCCTTTGGCGGCTAGAATCTCAAGAATCAGGACTGGCGCGCGAATGTTATTTTTGTAGGCTTTTGAGTTTTGTCAACAGACGAGTGCAGTTGTGTCGCTCTAGGCTGTTCTTAGTACCTGATGAAAGTGACAAGGATCCCAGAAACATTGTGTGGTATTTATATTATCACTTATTTTGTCTGTATTTGGTTATCTTACTTATTGTTGTTATTGTTTAGTATTATTATTGTATATTACAATAATAATAGTCATGAGAAAGAGCTAGTTCTTTTGACTGAGCGAGTGGTTCCGATCCAATCACTAAAAGGAACGGTTTTGTCCATCTCTCCAGGACATACGAAGACCGCCCATATAGATCTCTTCAAAGACACGCCCTCTCGTAGGCGAAATATAAAATTGTTAACTCGAGGCATTCCTTCATTGATTGATACTTGAGTCTCTGCCGTTTTTTCATGCATCCATTCTAAGGAATCCAGTTATTTAATTCGTTAGTATTGTACTTTTCGTCGCAGTGCTGACGTAGATGCAACACAAGTCACAGAATTGAAGAAGAAATTGATTACATCAAGGAGAAAATTGAAATCATTATAAGAGGAATATGTCAGCCGGTCTACGATCTACCATAGAATTACTATTTGATACTGCTCTAAAAGCGGAAGGGTGATGTACAGAAATTCACGTTTATCGCTTCTTCTAGATGTTTGTTGACTAATTTAAAACCCCGTTGCCAAATTTTTGTTATTATGAATGCGAAATTCTCTGAGAATCCAATGAGTTGGAAAGTAGTCCATCCATTGTAAGATTAATTAAATGCTCAAAAAAATAATTTTGTTATTAATTAAATTACTAATTTATTGTAATAATAAATCCATTTATGTTGACCTTTTCAATTGTTAGCACATCAAAACTTACACTCCCATATTCAATAGAAATTTAATCAAATATAATATAATTAATTTATTCAATAACAGAATAAAAAAGTTCAGGCAAAGCCATTTAGGCAACTTTGATGCTTTAAATTAAGTAATATATTAAAATTTAAATAAAAAAGTGGCGAAAGCCGTAGGACATTAAATTATATCTTCAAAACGGAGGTTAAAGTCCAATAAATATCTCTTTCTAACTTACAATTTACAAACAGTGATTTCTTGGTTTTCTGTAAATTTGGATATGTTTGATTAATTTTAATGTGCCAGTGATAAACAAAAAAATATACGAAAATTGGTGTGGTAGTTAAGCTCTAAATTTGTTTAAATTGTAACTTCTTAGCAAATTTTTTCTGTTGTGTATTTTTAAGCACTTAACAAGATAGAAAGCAGTGCTGGATCGGGGGAGGGAGGGGGGGGGGTTAAAAACATTAGCGGCCAAACATTGACTGGCCTCATGTCCAGCAGCGGAAAGTTTACAGAAGTTCGGGAACAGAGAAAATAAAAAAATTTATAGAATTTTATGTCAAATCAATGAATACTACTAAATTATAGGAATGTGCAGAGCTAATGATAAGAAAAGCACAGTAGAGTGAAGTGATTCTAAGAAGTTAAAGTGGGAATTGTAGGCACACTATCATCGAAAAGAAAACCAGACGAGGATAAAATTAACTGCACATATGGTATTAGAAGTATTACAGAACGGACTTCCACAGCTACATTTTGGACAAACAATGAGAAAATTATATATACTATCTGTTACAAAATTTTGATCATATTGCCACATAAATGTTGCTATAAATATCTCTCCTCCATAATTTTCTCAGAAAAAAATGTCCATTATATATTTTTTTCATTGTAAAAGCCAAATTTGTATTGTTTATGTATATAATTTATATTTTTGTAGATTTAAAGTAAATATATTTCATGTGTTATTAATAATAATTTAAAATATATTAAACCTCACTTTACACTTGGACATGCCCTTCTAATTTACCACATGAGTAATTCTTCTTGTAGTGCTGAAAGGAAACTTTCTGTTGGAGTTTGTCAGAAGCCTCTGAATGCCAGTCATGAAAGCCAACACAGCACCTCGAATGCCAGGATATGGACCTAATGCCTCCGGCAATGACGCCTGTTCTGGATTGTTGTTTGTGATAAGAGCCACCAGATAGCGACCGTCGGGTGTTCGTCGTAGGCCATCAGGACCTCCCGGTAGGCCCTCAATAAAAATATCCAGCTTTCCTTGCTTTTCGCCGGATATAAAATATCTGAAAATGTATGTATGCATGCATGTATATTATTAGCTGCGATTGTGATAGTTCCCGGTGGCAGTTTAATTAAATACAAAAACAAAAAGTATAACAAATAAATAAGTAAAACAACTTAGAAAGAATAAAAAAAATAAGTCTTAGAAATTTGTCCTGAAAATTTGTTCACACTTTCAACAGTTCACTTAAGAAAAATATAGATATAAAAATAAAATTACTTCCTCAATTCATTGAAAAGAACAGTTACTTTCTGTAAAATATTGGTGATTAAATTAACGAAAATAACAGAGAATTATTCTATATTTGCCGCATTAACTTAGCTGTTAACGAAATAATACCAAAGAAGGTTGTGTATCTCGCTGTCTTACGTCTTATTCGAACGTTAACTTCAAACTCGTAACACTGAACAAACAGAGCTTAAGCAAAACTACAAAAAAAACGCTGAAGAAATAGAAATGACTTCAGGACTGTAGATATTGATTCGAATTTCAGTTTAGTAAGGGAAGGACACACTAATCGCACATCTTCATTTATATTATTTTGTAAGGAAAATGCTAAATGAGGTTAATAGTTCTTCAAATAGAATACGAAATATATTTGCTGGTTAAGTGAAAGTCGTGAGAATAACCTGCAATGAAGTGTCTAAAAGAACTGTTTTCAATAAATAATGGGAATAAAACGGATTTACTAATGTGGTCGGAGAAGATGTAATTAAAGATTTTTTTACAGAAAAGATTATTACATTGGCTCAGTGAAATTGGGTTCAATGGTAGAAGTTTAAACTACGTAGATCATAGTGGAAAAGCGGAGGTGGAAATTCGTGCAGTTACTAGAAGTTATATAGTGAACAGAGAATAAAACTGATAATTTTATTGACTTTGCCAATTGCCAATATGTTTTGTTGGTTTTACGTAGGGTTACGAAAATATATTACGTTAATTTGTTATGTGGAAATACAATGATTAATGTTTGCAAACCTGCAATCGACTGCGTTGGTAATGCTGAGTAAATATTTGCGGTAGGAAAACAAAACAAAATGTTTTTCGGCCTTCTAAATATTTCATGTCCACCAATCTGTCCAGACTTCGCGTCGCCTGCACACCGCTACGTGTAACGATTGATAAGCAAAAATTATTCATACAAAAAAACTTTAACCTTTCTTGAATGTTTCCAAATAAATAGAGAATTGGTGTGAACAGATAAAATATAGCGTAACATCAACTAACCGAACCAACTCGTATTTTTACTTGCCACCGGCATGGCGTTGGTTATTATTTTCGGTTTGCAACAACAATAGTTTTGCAAACATATGGCAATATAATTGTAGAGTTGCAGTTTAATTAAGAATAAATTAAAACAGTAGATTGAAATTTATTGGAAATGGAGAATGTAATGTAAGCCAACACTTCGGCAACTACAGTATTTGGCAGTTCATCTTAATTGAATTTATTTTTCTATACATAGGGACATGTAAATAATGAGTTAATATTGAAAGTAATTCCAGAAAAACGAAGAGTTATAATGCGCGACAGTGTAACAGTTCCGATTTAGTGTTGGAAAATTTTCAGTTTAATTAAACGTTTAATATGAGATGTGTTAAGTAATTAATTCTTACATATTCACATATACACAACACAGCTTACAACTAATTTTACTCTTTGTTTTATACGTTTTCTAAAACACCATAATGTGGTAACCCGTTTCTTTAACGTTCATTGAGAGAAGAGACTGTTTAAATTGAGAGTAAAATTCATTTTAAACTAAGACAGAGTCCAAAGTTAGATGAAACTAGTTTATCAACATGTGTAAATACACATCAAATTAATAATAGCCCTCACGACGATGTTAAGTCCTTGATATCTGTGCACTTATTAAATTAAAAATTACAGTGTTTTCAAAGCCATTCACAGATTAATTTTTACAGTTTTTTTTAAAAAAAATTAATTTCCCACACTAACCTCAAAATTCTGTTTCTTCCTGTCTCTGCTACTAGTAAATAGGATCCATCTGGTGATACCGATATTCCATTAGGAAACCTCAAATCCTTTATTAAAACGTCATTGGTTCTTGTGGATGGGTTATAACGAACTAATCTGAAATAAGGTCATGTTATTATTATAATTTCATGGACAGCAAATCTTTTAACCATAATAAAGAAACAAAAGTAGTATTGTGAATGCCAATATTTCTTGAGTAGTGGAATTGAATTAGAATAGAGAGTAGTAACGTAACCTACATGCTTTGCACTTCACACTTTTTCAACAAGTTCAATTTTAAATATAAAAATCTTCTGACTTTGTTAGTTTGGCCATGTAATACCGTGTAAAAGACAATAGTTCAATTCAATTTTAACAACCAATGTGAATCACAATTTTTTTTTTCTTGTAAAACCCTATTTCTATATCTAAATTTAATGTGTAACTTGTAATTGTTTTTTTATATTTGTTTTATATTATGAAATCATATTTTACGAGATCGTAGAGCATGACAGAGTGTCTGCGAGGGCTCTCGCAGGCAGAACCGTGTAGGAGAGATACCAAGGGGGTACCTTTGGGGATGCCTTTTCCTCTCCGTTTTTTAACTAAGAATCCCACAAGCCGAGGCATCTCGGCTTGTTTAGAGAGGTGTATGTTCCGGGGTCACAGACCTTGGCATACGGTAAGTGTTGTCAGCTATTCCCATTGGAATAGTCGGCCAGCTGCCTCCTAAACTGGTCGAGGCACGGAGAAGGGAATGCTGCGTCCCCACACAAACTCCTCTCCCGCTATCGGAAGGGCGTGGGACAAGTACCCAATGCCCGACCTACCTGATGCAGGTTTTTCTAGGGTTTTCCCTGCATTTCTTTAGGCAAATGCTGGGTAGGATCCTTAAACCATTGCCCGGATGCCCTAGTAACCCTTGGCTACCTTCCTCTACCCTTCCGCATCCCCCCTTTCAAATCCCTTCCTATGCTATTAAAGGGGAGTTGCCCAACGTGGATTACCCTCATGTAGCCTGTTGCCCTAAAAAAACGGGATCGTAGGATCGTCTAAATCAAAGAATACCATCGTAACTTTATTATTGTACTATTTATTTTCAGTGTTACATTATATACAGACAGTTCCTATATTCCCAGTAAACAAACCCAATTTAGTTATCCTTGTTTCTTCGAGCCGTGCCGTATTAAAGGCGCAATTCCACTCAGGCGACGTTTAGGCATCATGTAGTACGCGGCATTGCTGCATGCTACAGTCTGTCAACCCTTGTATGTTGAAGATTATCATAATTCACAGAAGTTACGGTCTTGTAAAGTTAGTTAGTATACAAAAAAGTAGAATAAAAAATTATATCTTATACTTAAACGACTATTACCATTGTTTATGATTAACAAAATATTAACCATAAAATCTTTAATTAACAACAAAACAACGTTTCTGTTAACCTTTTCACGCTGTCTGACTGACAGAATGGTTTGTTTTGATGATGTAAACGTTTCTTCAGTCTATTATTGTAACTCGTTATGTTTCTACGCTTAATGAAAAATCAGACTTGTCTATATTTGTATTTTAGTTATTTTATACAATATCCTTTTATTTAGTTTAATAAGTCAGATAACAAAAGAAATGTGAAAATTCGAAGAGGTTAAGGGAATAAGAGAATAATTTAAATTACAAATTGATGTAAACAATATAAAAATAGAATATACCAAGTATTTTTATGTCTTAAATGTTCTAAGGGAAATAATGAATTTTTAATAATATAATATTACAATCAAGTCATAGATTCAAAAATTAAGTATTATTTTTTAAAAAAAATATTACACTACATACGGTAAATTCTTATATTTTATATAATAAGTATAAACCAATTTAAATAATTTTAATGTTCCATTACCATAACTGGTAACATTAATAGCCATTCTGAGGAAACGTTTATAACATCAAAACAAATCTTCAGTCAGACAGATTGAAAAGGGTACAAATGTTAACAAAAATTTTGTTGTGTTGTTAATGTTGATTTTATAGTACACTAGCTGGGTGCCCGGCGTTGCCCGAGATGTCATTTATCTATAACCATCCATAAGACTCCAATTTGCGCTATTTTTATGTAAAGCTCCTCGAACCCTATCCCTAAATGTGCTCACCTCCCATGCCGAAGGGGGATGAAGTCATTGACTAAATATATCGCCCGTTTTTACATGTTAGAAGATGACCACCCCCACAAATATGCGATAATGAAAAAGAATGTATTCCACGCAAAAATCGGCCGATTACATTGTCTGAAAATTTATTCCCCCGCCCAACACCTCCCAAACCCGTCGCGTTACCCAGGTTGTCACAATTAGATTCAGCGACATTCATAGTCTCGGAATTGATTCGATTCTCGGTTGCTTCTGCGGGATTTTATTTAACGTACCTCCACCCCACCCCTAAGCTTGCTCCCCTCACACGGGTTAAATTATACACAAACAACATCGGTATAAATACTATCAAAGTAATTAACCCCAGGAAATAATTATCGCAAATATCGACCGTTTAACATGTTTGAAATTTTTCACCCCCGACCACTCCCGCTTCGGGGACTTAAACGGTCAAGTTTAATGTCATAATTAAACTCAGTGACAATCCTGATAGTTTCTGGTTTATTTTTATCTAATGCTACTTCCACGCAAACCCTTAAGGGTGCACCCTTCCTAGTCCGAAAGGGGTTGAAATTACACACAGAGAACATGTAGGGAAATTTTATTAATCTAATTCATCCCGAAATATATTTAATTGACGAAAAAAAAGCCGGTCAACTCATCCCAACCCAGCCGATACCCGCGCGTTGTCCAGATTGTCATAAATAAATTCAGCAACATCCATTACCTTCGATTTGACTCGAATCTCGGTTGTTTTCCCGTTATTTTCAAGGAAATTAATAGCTCAGTGACAATCCCGATAGCTTCTGGTTTCTTTTTATGTAATGCTACTTCACGCCCACCCTTATGAGTCCGAAAGGGGTTGAAATTATTCATAGAGAACATGTAGGGAAGTTTTATTAATCTAATTCATCCCGAAATATATTTAATTGACGCAAAAAACAGCCGGTCAACTCATCCCAACCCAGCCGATACCCGCGCGTTGTCCAGATTGTCATAAATAAATTCAGCAACATCCATTACCTTCGATTTGACTCGAATCTCGGTTGTTTTCCCGTTATTTTCAAGGAAATCCCCTCCAGCACCACCCCTATCATGCCTACAAACAACATCGGTAGAAATACTATCAACGTCAATGGTCCCGACATTTATTTATTCCACGCTAATATCGATGATTTAACATGTTAGAAAATTTCCATCCCATCCACTGCCGCCCATTGGGGCTAAATGGCCAATTTGATGCTATAATTTAACTGGACGACATCCATATCCTTTAATTTGAGTCCAATCTCGGTTGTATTCGCGTTATTTTATTGCAGCGTTCCTCCACCCAACACCTAAAAGTGCTCTACTGATAATACCGACCCGCTTCTGGGGGTGGTAGACGCGTCTCAGCCCAACAGTCGGTAGAAACACTATCAATATCTGTGACCCCTAAAAATATTTATCCGACGGAAATAACGACTGTTTTAGCGTGTTTAAATATTTCAACCTCCGTCCGCCCCCGCTTCTGGAGTTGGTAGACGCGTCTCACCCCGACAGTGTTTGTTTCCTGGTCGCAAAGAACACGTGTACGAAATTTGGTGAAATTTTCTCCAGCTGTGTAGATTTGTATAACGATCATACAAATATACAAATATACAAACATACAAATATACAAACATACAAATATACAAACATACAAACATACATACATACATACACTCATTTTTATTTATAAAATTAAACGTCGTTATTAATGGAAACAACATCGATAAAATAGTATGAACAACACCACCCCTAAATATGCTACTTTCCCGTGGTGGAAAGGGTTGAATTTTTACTCATATCACATCGGTAGAAACACTATAAATCTAGTTTACCCATAAACACATAACATTTTGGCAATTTTAGAATAATAGACAATTCTCACCCCCAGCCCTAAGCAAGCTCACCGCTAATGTCTAAAGGGATTTATATTTTCAACAAAATCCGTTGAAATAGTATCCACGTAATTCTCCTCCAAGAACGCGCAAGAACTGACTATTTATCTCCCCTTCCAACCCCCACCCTTTCGGGTTAAACGGGCAATTAAAAATATTTATCCGAAGTAAACTCACTGACATCCATAACCTTCGATTTGACTCCAAACTCGGTTGTATTCGCGTTATTTTTCTGTAAAGCAACTCCACCCCAAACCCTAAGGGTGCCCTTTTCCCAGGGCGTAGGAGATGAATATTATATTCAGATAACATCGGTAGAAACACAATCAATTTCTTTGACCCCAAAAATATTTATCCAAATCGAATACCTGCTGTTTTAGCATGTTTAAGTATTTCAACCCCCGTCCACCCCCACTTCTGGGGTTGGTAGACGTGTCTCACCCCGACAGTGTTTGTTTCCTGGTCGCAAAGAACCCGTGTACGAAATTCGGTGAAATTTGATCCACCGGTATAGACTTGTATTCTCCACCCCAAACCCTAAGGGTGCCCTTTTTCCAGGGTGTAGGGGATGAAAATTATATACTGAAAACATTGGTAGAAACTCCATAAATATGTTGGACCCCTAAAAATTATTATCCGACTAAAATATCGGCTGTTTTAGCATGTTCAAATATTTCAACCCCCGTCCACCCCCGCTTCTGGAGGTGGTAGGCGCGTCTCACCCCGACAGTGTTGTTTTCCTGGTCGCAAAGAACCCGTGTACGAAATTTGGTGAAATTTGCTCCAGCGGTGTAGATTTGTATTCTCCACCCCAAACGCTAGGGGTGCTCTTTCCCCAGGGTGTAGAGGTTGAAAATTATATTCAGATATCATCAGTGGAAAGACTATAAATATCTTGGAACCCTAAAAATATTTATCCGACTGAAATATCGACTGTTTTAGCATGTTCAAATATTTCCACCCCCGTCCACCCCCGCTTCTGGGGGTGGTAGGCGCGTCTCACCCCGACAGTGTTTGTTTCCTGGTCGCAAAGAACACGTGCACGAAATTTGGTGAAATTTTAACCAACGGTATAGATTTGTATTCTCCACCCCAAACGCTAGGGGTGCTCTTTCCCCAGGGTGTAGGGGATGAAAATTATATTCAGAAAACATCGGTAGAAACACCATCAATATATTTGACCCCTAAAAATTATTATCCGACTAAAATACCGGCTGTTTTAGCATGTTTAAATATTTCAACCCCCGTGCACCCCCGCTTCTGGGGGTGGTAGACATCTCTCACCCCGACAGTGTTTGTTTCCTGGTCGTAAAGAACACGTGTACGAAATTTGGTGAAATTTGCTCTACCGGTGTAGATTTGTATAACGAACATACAAACATACAAACAAACATACAAACAAACAAACATACAAACATACAAACATACATACACTCTTTTTTATTTATAAGATTAAAAAATATGAATAATAAATTTTTTTAATGATAGTTAAATATATATGAGAATAAAAATGATAATGTGAATCAGTTACCGAGTAATTACAATTGTACTGTGGATGATGTGAAAAAGAAAATCAGCATTCCATCGATAGCGAAAGAAACTAATTAAACAAGGAGTGATTCATCTCTTAGCAAAAAAAGGGAAAATGATTCTGCATTTTAGCTTTTTAAGTTTTTTATACGTGTAAAATTTTGACATAAAGCATCAGCGTCAGCAACGAATTACTTTTAATATCATTTATAGATTCTTGACCACCACCACATTGGCAGCCGCCGCGACTGTCTGTGAAGACGTGATGCACCACACGGAACTTGCCTGAATGGAATCGTTTTAGACGCATGCTACGAGAATAGATGAAAAAAGTGAATGCGATGCGCGGAGACAAATTCCGCATGCTACATTAATTTGGTTGCTCATGATAACTGAGTGTAGCCTCAGTGGACAAGAGCTCTTTGTCGTACGTGCCCCGGGGGAGGGAGGTGGGGTTAAGCAAAGATATGTCAGGCGAAATTGTGAGAAGACTTCAGGAAAGAAGACCACGAATCCTGACCATGAGTGACCGATAACGAAGGGGCATGTCACCTTTGAAATAAAACGGCCTTGTGGAGCGAAGGAAATTCGCTAGCTTACGTGATTCAGCAGCAACGACAATGAACGTGCTCCTCCCAACTAGCCCCTCAATATTCACTGAAACTAGTATATTTAAACCATCGCAAACACAGGCATTTCACAACTATTTATACGCACAATATTTACGAATATTTATGCCGACTTTTATTTCATTATTTTTTTTTAACTTTGCCATTCACTCACTGAGCCTGCAATGGACTGGTGGATAATTTATGTTTAATTTCAAACAACTACACTAGACAAGGTTATGTAGTCTCCATTGGCTTGATCAAACTCGTGTTCGGATGCGTAACATTCTTACATTCACAGAATAATTTCAGATTGTTTTTCTCTCGTCTCCCATTGCTTATGATGCCCTTCCGACTCATCAACAATGGGAGCGGGCGAACTACTTACTATCTTGCTTAACAAATTATACATATTTATCATCTCATTTAACTTTATTATTCTAATTTGTTTTTCATACATTGGAAATTGTTATTTTAAGAAGAAACCAAGTTACATTAAATGTATTTCAGGGCAGTCCAATATTTCCACTGAAACATATTTTGTAGCGATCTAGTAATCAAGGTTAATTATATTATAGAGCTTTACCTCAGTGGCAGAAGTATGGTTACGTTTTACATTACAACTATCTCATGAATATATTTTAAACTACATGTAAGTTAGGGAAAAGCGGACTTCCGTTTGTTTGCATAAACCGTTGTACCAGTGATAAAAAAACTAAAAATGGGCCCGCAATGAATATTTCAGAAAATATGGTTAAACAGTAGACGCCAAAATGCAACCGACATAAACTTTCAAGTCGCGAAAAAAAGATGGTAGTATGAAACAGTGTGTGTGTGGATATTACGTACCTGCCACTAGGGTCTGCAATAAATTCTATTATTGAATTCCTGAAATTAGTTACAGTTGTTGAATCTGACCAGTAAATGGATCCGTCTCTTCCAATATCCAAGTTATTTGGCAGTCCGGGTTTCCTTCCATCAATCACATCGTTGACTGACACTAATTGAGTTGTATTACCTTAAAAATATGTGATTAGTGACATTTTAAAACAATTATAGTTACTCTCATAGAACTTTATTAAGAAGAATATTATGTAAATTTTCCTTACCTGTGGATATATCCACTCGAAATATACCGTTGTACATGTCTGCAGCAATCAAAAATCCATCAGGATCGAATTTGAGGCCGACAGGTCTTCCGCAGATTTCTTCTTCCCAATTTCCGTCTGAAATTATTATTTTTCTGATGAGAATACAGATTCATATCAAGACAAAATAATGAAACATAATTGAAGTTATTATGTAAATACGTTGATTATAACGGGTTTCTGCCAGTGGATCACTACGTCACGTCTTAACTTCGCCGAGAAGAGGATCATCACACTATTGAGATCTGTGAGAAAAATATATACTAAAATCATCGGCAAATAACTAGAAATTAAGGAAACACCTTCTGTCACAATTTGTTCTCACTTCCGCTGAAAAGTGAAGTTACTTAAGTTATTAACCGTTTAGGTCATAGTGTAGCATATAGGCAACATAACTTTTAGTATCACCCCTGAAGCTTCTGTTGGTTTCTAAGAGAGACAATTTGTGATGCAGATATAAAACATCATCCACTTTAGAAAATTTGATATTTTTGGCATTCGTGCTTAAGTTAAAACATGCCTGTCCTACCTTTCTGTGAGTCAGCCCCTCAAGCCAGATTTATCTACCCGTCGGTCAACTTCAGAATATTTTTTTCTGTAATTTTTTCTTTTTTCAAGAAAGATAATTTAAGCGTCATTCTCAGGGTATTCTAATTCAGTAATTATATATATATATATTTTCCAAGAAAGAAAATTTAAGCAGGGTATTCTAATTGCACTAAAATAATAATTATCCAATTGTTGTTAATTATTGATAAATCAACCTAATTATATTTATGTTGAATATTTGCAACATCAAGAGATAAATTGACTTTAGTCTCGTTTGATATTTTTGGTAAATTTTCGCATATTATCACAAAACTACATCTTAAAAATTAGTTTAAAAAATACAAAAAATCGTGCACTAAAGGCTGAAATAATGGAACAGGGAGTTGAGCTTTGGGACGGAAGTGCTGAGATTGGCTTTAAAAAATACACTTTAAGAACCCCGCTGTATACCGCACCTGAGCATACGTTACGCAACTAAAATAAAAATAAATTAAGTTACTCGTTCGTCCTGCAAGAAATTAATCATGCAACAAGAATTTCAAGAAAGATTTATTTAACGAACCACACGGCTTGCCGAATTTTGTTATAGACGATATTTCTTGTTTGTCGACATCTATTCTCACAACATGACCACCGTTAAGACCAGCGTAAAGAAACCCATCCTTTTCAGCAAGTGATTCTGGTCCAGATAAAAGACCATCCAGCAACCGCTGAGCTGTACATAATCTCTGGTTCCTCTCGAGCGGGCCTGTCAAATTTAAATGAGGCGCTGGTCTGGAACAAAGACATTTCATTACTATCCACATTGAACATTTAAGATTTATTAATATTTAATTTTAGGAAAATTGAACGTCAGATATATGTTCTGTAAATGATGCAACAAATATGAAAGCTAATGAACAAGAAAGATAACCAATACAGACAAAAAAGGTAATATAAATACCACACAACGTTTCTGGGATCCTTGTTCCTTGCTAAGAAGAGCCTTTGAGTATTGTCAACTGACCAGTGCAGTTGTGATTCTCTAGGCTCTTCTTGTAAGGAATTTTCTATAATTGATTCGGAAACTATAAATAAGAAATATGCAAAAATGAAAAAAATTACGTCTTATCACCTGACGAAAGGAACAAGGATCCCAGAAACGTTGTGTGGTATTTATATTATCTTTTTTGTCTGTATTGGCTATCTTTCTTAGTCATAATTTTCAATCAGATATAAATTTTTCATTTTAAATATGAAAGCTAATTTCGCCGAGTGCAGGAGTCGATATATATATATATATATATATATATATATATATATATTTATAAGAATATTAGTATAGAAATTGTTAAAACTGACAATAAAAATTAACAGTAACTAAATAGCTAAGGAGTCAGAGACACTGTAAATAATATATACATGAAATTATTTTCACATCATTTTAACACAGCATTTCAACTATAATCCGTGGACGTCATCAAACGTACTCAAAAACTTTAATTGAATGTGGCAGCGGTAACTTGCACACTTGATGAGGTCAACGGATTGAGGAAGAACGTTGTTTGTTACATATACCACTGTGATCAAAAAGTAAGGTGAAATTGTCATTTAAAACTCCCGGGTATTAGGAAGACAGGTAATTTTATTTTCCTAGGTTGGTAGAACTGTCTACAATATTTTCCAAGCGTCTGTTTGTTAAAAAGGTTTAATTATCTCCGAGTTACACGTGTTTTTGTAAACAACCAAAAGAGAATTTTTCGATTTTTGCAATGGGTGATTTTGTTGAGCAAAGAACTTGCATCAAATTTTGTTTGCGGAACGAATATTCTTGTGCGGACACGTTGAAAATGTTGCGGAAGGCCTTTGGTGATCAAACTATGGCACAAAAAACGTTTATAAGTGGTACAACGAGTTCAAAGAAGACCAAGAACGTGTTAAAGACGAGCCGCTCTGGACAACCATCAACGTCTACCGACGAGGGCCACGTCCAAAAAATCAAAGATTTGGTGCTTGAAAATCGTCGATGGACAATTAGAGATCTCGCTGATAGTGTTAGAATATCATTTGGCTCAGCCCAAACCATTTTGAAGAATGTTTTGTGTCTCAAACGTGACAAGTCTCGATTAGTGGCAAAATCGCTCAATTTTTTGGAAAAAAAGCGTCGCGTTGATGTGTGTGAAACTTTGCTGTTTGACTATCAGGACCACATGAAATGCATCATTACTGGAGACGAGAATTGAATTTACGCATACGACCCTGAAACCACCGACCAATCCAGCGAATATCGTGCAAAAGGTGAAGCAAGGCCGTGCAAGGTCGTGTTTACAGTTTTCTTTGATTATTGTGGTGTGGCGCACTATGAATTCCTTCCGCCGGACCAAATTGTCAACAAAGAATAGTATTTCAGCGTTATGCGTCGTTTGCGGGAAACTATTCGTCTGAAACGGTCGGAATTATGGGCGAACAACTCTTGGTTCCTTCATCACGATAATGCACCATGTCATACTGCATCGGGTCTTCGCAACTTTTTTGCCCAAAACTCGACTCATATCGTTCCGCAACCACCGTATTCGCCTGATTTGGCTCCGTGCGACTTCTGGCTATCCAGCAAACTAAAAAGGCCAATGCGGGGACGCCGTTTTGACACGATTGAGCTGATAAAAACCGAATCGAAGAAGGTCTTGAAGACTATACCGGAAAAAGACTATTCCGACTGGAAAAAGCGTTGGAAAAAGTGCGTTTTATCGGACGGGGATTACTTTGAAGGGGATGAAATTGATTTGGATGAATAAATAAAGAATTTATATTTTATAAATAAATTCACCTTACTGTTTGTTCACAGTGGTACATTATATGTGCATATAATATTTCCATGTTATCTGACTGATTGCCCATTGCCATTTTGTTTACAATAGTATTGCCATATTACACAGATAATTTCGAGAATCTGGACTTCACAGTATTGAAAGTGTCATGAATTACACAAAAATTGTAATAATACTTTATAACTATTATTTGTTTAAATTATATTAGATTTTTGTAATGAATATTACGATCGCTGAACATTCTAAATCATTACGCTCCCAATTCTTTTTGTTATTTCACTTCAAGTGGACTGGTGTGTTTTGTCTGTCTAATATGCCTTTATGAGTTTATTCTACGTTGAACCAGTTGATTGAAATTACTTCGTCAATGTTACGGTTCTAATGATTATTTGACAATGAATTTAAATATATTTTGTCTTATAAATATGTAACCATGGAACTAAGGATATTCACCTGTAAGGCTGTACTGGAACAATAATAAACCCATTGGCACAATTTAGTGAACGCAAGCTGAAAAGCAATACACAAATCACCAGAGAATTGAGTTCCATATCATCAGGCCCTGAAAAAAAAAGAACACTATTTACGCTCGTAGGAGATATTTCAAAGTACAATTTATAATGTAGTAATGTTAAAATATAATGACAACAATTCAGCCATGATTTTATTACACACATGCGTCAGTTGAAAATGTGTGAAAGCTGACTATCAGAATCTTATAAATGTTTTCTTTACTAAGACTAAATGTCTTTTATCTAGATAAAAAAATCTGGTAGAATCGAATGCATGTTTGCTATCTGATCGTAGTTATAATGTACATTCGTCGTCACAAAAATTGAACGCCCTATATTGATTGCAACGCGAAAACATTTTAGCCCGTTAGTTTATTCGACTACGATTTGTTATGAAACAAAATTTCTCCTACCAATAAAGGTAACTAAGAGGTACGTTATCTCGTGAACAGTTTCTCAATTCGAATATTCCTTTATTAATATTATAGATATATGCGTACTAAAAAGTCGTAAAATGACAGTTTTACTTCAAATATAATTATCTTAAATCAAAACAATGATTTTAGAGTCTCTAACGTGATCATTTATTAAGCGATCTCGATTTAACTCTCAGCTGTTGTTTGGTTTAAGATGTTCGAAGGCAGCTATATTTCCACATATAAAGTATTTAACATAATAATGTATTTAAAAGTGAAATAATTATTGCAAATCTGTGTGGTTTATGTAAAACACGTAACTTTTTTTTATTTAAAGGTTAACAGGCTACATGAGGGTAATCCACATGGTGGCAACACCCCTTTAATAGCATAGGAAGGGATTTGAAAGGGGGAATGCGGAAGGGTAGAGGAAGGTAGCCAAGGGTTAACTAGGGCCCCCGGGCTATAGTTGAAAGATCCTACCCGGTATTCGCCTTAAAGTGATGCAGGGAAAACCCTAGAAAAACCTGCATCAGGTAAGTCGGGCATTTGGTACTTGTTCCACGCCCTTCCGATAGCGGGAGAGGAGTTTGTTGTCGGGACGCAGCATTCCCTTCTCCGTGCCTCGACCAGTTTAGGAGGCAGCTGGCCGACTGTTCCAATAAGAACAGCGAACAACTACTACCGTATGCCCAAAGTCTGTGACCCCGGAACATACACCTCTCAAAAATAGGCCGACTAAAACCGAAGATGTTTTATTAATCGCCTTTCGCCTTTATGAAATTGAGAAAGTCTTTTAATTTTAAAGTGAAATATCGTCACACACTGTATAAGTCAATATGCAAATTGACGGTAATAAATAATAGTGTTGGAACTGCGAAGCTTGTGGGGGTTCTGTTAGCTCTCTCAGGTGGAACCTTTCTGGAGAGACGGAAGGGTTCTATCTTCGGATATGCCTTCTTCTCCCTCTGCTTTTAAAGTAAAGTCCCCACAAACCGAGGCTCCTCGGCCTGTTGTGAGAGGTGTATGTTCCGGGGTCGCATACCTTGAGTATACGGAAATATTTGTCCTCTATTCCTGTTGGAATAGTCGGCCAACTGCCTCGTAAACTAGTCGAAGCAGGGAGAAGGTAATGCAGCGGCCACACAGTAAACCCCTTTCCCGTCATAGGAAGGGCGTGTGACAAGTACCAAATACCCGACACACCTGATGCAGGTTTTCTAGGATTTTCCTGCATCACTTTTTGGCGAATGGCGGGTAGGATCCTTAAACTACGACCCCGGAGCCCTAGCTAACCCTTGGCTACCTTGCACTACCCTTCAGCATCCTCCCTTTCAAATCCCTTCCTATACTATAGAAGGGGAGTTTCCACCACGTGGATTACCCTCTTGTAGCCTGTTACTCTAAAAAAATAATAGTGTTCCAGAAAGATGTGTTTGATAATAAAAGCACCAGAAAACGACTCGCCTATACTAGTGTTATACTTATAGCGAGACACACGTGACCTTGGTTTAACGCTCTGCCCTTTTCTGCTTACGAGTGTTTTGCCTTTCTTGGGCCGAACATAGATTTCAGTATCAATTTTAAAAACTAAAACATTTTACGTAAATTTTGTTATGATTAGTCGTGATAGTTAAATTTATTTTCGAATATCCTTCACAGGCTATAATTGTATTTAAATCAAAAGTTCCTGTATAAAAATTATGAAAGTAAACGCAAAACTCTGACATTTATTTCGACAAGCGCCGAAGCACCATGGCTAACGTAAGCGAACCAGACGCCATGGATCGAATTCTGAGCACTTGAACATTAAAGAATATGGCCGTAACCGATCTACATTAAACCATGAAGCTATAGTAACAATCGGTTAGTTGAGACATAAATTGCTATCTCTGTATAAATTACTCTGCTGTAGCAAATCGCAGTTTTGTTACAGGTTACGTACTTTCAAAACTTAAATTTAGCATTTTTCGACTATTTAAGGAGAATATGTGTAAAATGTGAGGAGGAGAAATATTCATCAATGACAAATTGTGCAAAATAAGGTGTGTTTGTTAAATATCTTGTAATGGGAGTTGCTATTTTAAAGTGTAAAATGAAAGATTTAATGTTAATTTAGATAACAACTGTCTCCTTAGGTTTTAGAATACATTATCCAAAGTAGTTTTCTTAATAAGTTAACGGTCAGTAACATCAAATAAGGCTAAAAATATGTCTAAAATAGCCGCTCCCGTGTTTTATAAAATATAATTAATACAGTTGAGCAGCATTCAGCCATACGTATTAAATGGTATTAAGATACAATTAGTACGCGCGTTTCAGTCATAATTTTAGCATTGTGATATATTCAAATGAATACTTAACCTAAATACACAATACAGAATTAACAACCGTAAATAACAGTCTAAAATAAATATATATCGCAAAATAATATACCTTATTAAGGTGCTCAGGAAGTTTGTAATTGCCAATGTGAACTTCAGTACTAGTTTTTTAACGCACGTCCAATATAACACTATGAACCATCCTTACATTCAATTTTATAAACATCATTATGAGTTTGCTATTTATTCAGCGTGCTTACACCTAAAATATGACTCATCGTAGTGGAAGTTTGTGACGTCACCTTCGTAGCGAACGTATCATTATGTTTAAAATGAGACTTTTTTCGGCCTTCAGACCATTCATCCCTTATAATCCAATCTGAAATCTTTATTTCCAGAGGTTACATTTTGAACTATCATTTCTCAGTAAGAGGAAAGAATATTTCAAATTTCAAGTTTCAAGCGTCGGTAGTAACGGCTGGTTTTATTCTATTTTGATGTGCTTATATTTTTCGGGGGAAAATGGTATACACATGAAAAATAACTCATAAATGTCTGTACAGGAGATAATCGAATACTCGATAAAACCTCTATTCAAGAGTCGTCTAATCTGGGCATAAATATAGGAAATAAGAATATTTAGACTTGAAGATGTTTTTAAATACTTCCATTACATACGAAGTTTGCTTCTTAGTGAAAGAGAAGAGCCAAAAAATCAATGCTATTCTAACAATTCTAATAATCTTACTGCTTTTTAAATAAATATGAAAAACAACTGCCTATTAGTCAGAAAAATTTGCTATCAAATTAAAAACATTAAATTTAAAAAACACAACGTTTCATCCCTAATTATTACCTCTTCGGGTGTACAATTACAATTAAATTCAGTTTTAAATTATTATACGTAAATTAGTATTTATATAAATTTTCTGCCGCAACGTGTGCACATACCTGCAGTTAGGAATTTATGTTAATCTAAAGTTTCATATAATAAATTATGTGTTTGTTAAATATAAAGTTTTCAATTTGGTAATATATATTATTAAATTAATAGGCTGGTGTTTTTCACTCACAAATGCTATTCTAAGTATTTCACGAAAATTTAATAAGTGGGCAGTTCTAGTACGGGATCTCAATGTTTTGAGAAACATCATATGAAAAAATCCTCGAAATTGGGACAAGTACCATCTGTGTTTAATGAAAAATAATTATTTTTGTATTATTTGGCTCTTATTTAACGAATAGAATTTTTGGTAAAATTATTTATAAAATAATTAAAAATGATGTGGAAGGCTCAAGTCGGGTAGAAAGAACAGAATGTAATATTACAATGTGATCCAACTGTGACGATAGCGACATCGACGTAGCACTGAGGGACGATAACGTAAAACGGACACAATACCTTTTATCTCTAAATGACGTTAGAAGGATGCGTGTCAGTCTTTTTCAGGTACCGAGAGAGGTCGAAAATAATAGTCTGAACAAATTAATTGTCCAGAAAGTGTTGCTTGCAATCGACGGGCATGATAAATTGCAACCAACTGGCCAACGAAACGAAGTAATTATGTTTTTAGAGTAAGAGGTGGCAACTCCCCTTTACTAGAATAAGAAGGGATTTGAAAGGTGGTATGCGGAAGAGTAGAGGAAGGTAGCCAAGGGTTAATTAGGGGTCCCGATCTATAATTTAAAAAACCATATCCGGCTTTCGTCTAAAAGTGACGCAGGACAAACCCTAATAAGCAGGTAGGTCGGGCATTGGGTACTTGTCCCACGCCCTTCCGATGGCGGAAGAGGGGCTTGCTGTAGGGACGCAGCATTACCTTCCCCGTGTCTGGACCAGTTTAGGAAGCAGCTGGCCGACGTTTCAATGGGAACAGTGTCTAAGGCCTGCGTCTCCGAAAATATACACCTCTCAAAAGAGGCCGAGCAACGGAAGATGCACTATCTTTAATTTGAAATGAAAGGTAAGAGAAATACGCACCAATTGGTCACTTTTAAAATGGAAGAAATGAAAGATTCTGGTCCAAGTTGTGACCGTGGAGTGTTCTAGGTTTGAAACTTTTGGAATACGTAGCTAGTCTCGATGGAAGACTTTATGACAGGGAGACCAGGACCAGACCCGACGACACCTGCTACCGATTTCCTCTACGGCCGCGAGCCAATGATGGCTCATCTAAACCGACATCTTATCATCTTTGATGTCTATCATTTTGAATCCTTATCCGGCACACTGGCAAACACCAAAGCGACATCCGCCTTCACGTTTTCCCATATTGTATTTGCAATTAATGGATTAGAAAATACTTACTTACATCATTTATGCAACAAACTTTCCAGAAATGTTGCAATACACGCATAAAACATTATGGGCGGAGCGTATAATTGTTAGATATCAATACGGTTACTAATGTAAAAGAAAGTGAGACTACATTCTGAGGTTGAGAACACTTTTACATACGGTAACGTTAAACGTTAACGTTAAAATTATATTGAAGTATCGCATTGCCGAGTAGGGTAAATTAACTGTGGTTTCGTCTTGGTTCACCCCACCTTATGTTTATTTCCAAGAATTTTATTTTGTTTTGCATGGTGATTTGTGTTGAGTCTATGAAATCAATTTCAAGCCATGTTATATCCAAAATATTATCATGATTCATGAAACCCTAATAATTAAATATTAATTAATCAATTATAATTAAATACCTTCCCAATTTCGAATTTACCCCAGTAAAAATATTTATCCAATAATAGATTATGGAATTGATAACCATAATAAACAAACGAGGCTCTTTAGGGGGCGGCGCCGTGACGATGAAAATTTTATCTAATATACCGCTGACAATTGTTTCGAACATTCGTCGTATGAATAATAAACTTTTAATAAGATATAAAATTAGTTAGATGTTATATTTAGGGCGGGAAAAATAAAAGTTCAAAAATGTGACGTTCTCGACGTCGGTTAAATTCGCCTTGACTATGAGAATAAAGCCAAATTAAATACTTTTCCTGGGAAAAGCCGGGCACTCAGCTACTTATAAAATATTTTAACACAAGGAATATGGCCGCAAGAAAAGCGTTTAAGAATTGGAAAGCGGCTATTGTAACACAACTGTCGAAAGTGTTCTGGACCACAGAATCTAGTCTCACTTTCTATTACTTTTCCTTTAGCCATCGTCTTGATAATCATCAATTACACGCTCCGGCCATAATTTTTAATGCATATAGGCCTAATGTAAAATCTCTTGCAAGTGGCAAATTCTGTTTGTTGCATAAATGATGATATGGAATGATGCACCGATTAAAACCTTCCCAGAGAGCTCTGGAGGAGGCTACCTTTGGGGATGCCTTCACATATCTCCGGACTTTTGAACTAAGGTTCCCACATGCCGAGCCACCTTGGCCTGTTTTTGAGAGGTGTATGTTCCGGGGTCGCAGACTTTGGGCATACGGTAAGAGTTGTCCGCTATTCCTAATGTGGTCGAGGCACGGCGAGGGGAAAGCTGCGACCCCACAGCAAACCCCTCTCCCGCCTTCGGAAGGGCGTGGAACAAGTAACAAATGCCCGTCATACTAAAGGAAGGTTTTTCTAGGGTTTTCCCTGCATCACTTTTAGGCGAATTGCCGGGTAGGATCCTTAAACCATAGCCCGGGGGCCCTAGTTAACCCTTGGCTACCTTGACCTACCTTTCTGCATCCCCCTTTTCACTCCCTTTTCTATTTTAGAAGAGGGGAGTTGCCACTGGGTAGATTACACATTTTTTTTTAAAAAAATGCACCGGTTTAGTACATACTGTTTCGTATAAGTCGTTTCCTAGTTCACTATTTACTTTAAGTATAAAAATATAATAACCTTTTTACATTGAACAACATATATTATTTAGATTTGTTTTTTTCCGGTGTGCTGAGAGGGATTAATAATTAGATTTCAGTTTGAAATATAAATTTATTATTTTATATTTCATTTCCTATAACCACGGCATAACTTTCAGAAAAGAATCCCATTGGTGGTGACATGTTTTCAGCAAGTTATTACGCAATGCATTTTCCTTAAAAGCAGAAAAATCTGAATAATTTAAACAGAAGTAGAAAACTGTGTACCCGAAATTTAAAATGATATTTGGGAATATTTTCTCATCTACTTCATCAATTTACGTTATTATGCAACAAAGGTTATTCCATGAAAATTTTAAAATAGTACTTCACCTTTGAAACGACTTTGGATTCATGGATTCATGGAATGTAGCCTATACTCATTTTTTTTGTCTACTGTGGCCTTACAGTTATTGAGTTACTGCCGGAACCACAAGAGAATAATACAATGATCTCTTGTTTTCTTTGTTAGTATAAACGGTAGGTAATGGCTAAGGAGAGATCATCCTGATAAATGACCCGCATTATGTTAAATAATTATATATCGTACATCCAAGAACGTTTAAATTGAATTTTAAATCTGTAAATCTCGAAGGCAACGTTCATTCTTTCCTATTCCACAACAAGGAAAATAAAACTACGGAAAGGCCGAGGAGAATCAGTAAACTTATTGCTTCGAATCAGAGAGTCATGTAAGTAGAAATCTTGGCAGTAGTCACTTATATTCAATAATTGCATAAATAAAAAAATTGAAATTATAACTTTATTACGTTTAAAGGCTAACTTTAATAGTTAAAGGAAATCTTACGGGAACGTCTTTGAATAACTACCAGTACCCGTCCATAGATGTTTTGTCGAGAGCGAAACGATTTCGTGTAACGTGACGGTTTTCATCGATGGACGTCGATGGACCTCATTAGGGCTAAACAAATTTGAAATGTTTAATTGTACTAAAAATTCTTGATTCAGAAATTCTACCTCAAATATTACTATTTGCTGAATAGAATACTTCTTCCTAACAACTTTGTTTTGGTTAAAAATATTTTTGCTAAGTGCACTACTGTTACAGCAACTTAATTCCCGTGTTGTTCATGCAACTTAAAATTACTAAATATTGAATAAAGCCTTTTCTGAACAAGATATAAGTTCCATCTTCCGTTGACCGAATCAATGGCGACCTGGCCTGAACCTGTTTTTTTTCAAAGCCCGGCTTGTCCTCCAAACTTTCTGTTTTAAATCCAACCACTTTCATCCTGATTCGTTTGCTAGGGGCTCACCGCTCTTTTTAACTATCCTATTTTTTCCTATCAAAATGTGTGAATCATGTATTAGTTCGATAGTTTCTACAGTTATTTCCGTCCAACTGAGTATTGGTCAATGAAAATTATTCATCTTGCTGATTTCAGGGCAGAATAAGTTATATTTTATCTAGGTTAAAGTTCATGCCCTTTTGCACTCACTGTCTCAGTTGATGATAATTAGAGCGAAGTACATTGACATAGATCATAGAAGAAACCTGTAACATGTTGGATGTCACGTCGCTGACGTAATAATTAGCCGCTTTAAACCAATTATTGATCAACATTTCCTCTGTGTGCGAAGATTTGGTATCTTACATCCACCGCGTATTCTAACTTTTCAGTTTTAGAGTTACAGGCTACTCGAGGGTAATCCACATGGTGGCAACTTCCCTTTAATAGCATGGGAGCTATTTGAAAGGGGGGATGCGGAAGGGTATAGGAAGGTAGCCAAGGATTAACTACGGTCCCCGGACAATAGTTTAAGGATCCTACCCGGTATTCACCTAAAACCCTTGAAAACCGGCATGATAAGTCGGGCGTTGGGTACTAGTCCCACGTCGTTCCTATGACGGGAGAGGGGTTTGCTGTTGGGACGCAACATTACCTTCTCCCTGCCTCGACCAGTTTAGGAGGCAGCTGGCCGACTATTCCAATGGGAATAGCGAACAACTCTTACCGTATGCCCAAGGTCTGCGACCCCGGAACATACACCTCTCAAAACAGGCCGAGGTGCCTCGGCTTGTGGGAACCTTAGTTCAAAAACGGAGAGGAAACGGCATACCCAAAAGCAGCCCCTTCGTATCTCTCATAAAAGGTTCTGCCTGCGAGAGAATATCCCTTGCAGGTATTGCCTGCGAGAGAATAGCCCTCGCAGCCCTTCTCCGGAGAGGAGTTTATTCTAACCCTTTTTTTAAGTCTTCATTTGTGAAAGTGACTGCGCCTTTCGAATTTGGGGATAGAAAATGCCTTATGGTGACTCGGTACTAGTGGGGCGAGTAAATAAATATGAAACGAGAAAAGATTTGGGACAGTTGCTGATAGTTTGGAGAGAGACAGACTTTTTTGGGTGCCCTGAGAAGAACATCCGGGCTGTCGACGCAGCCAAATTTAAACCATCTGAAGGAATATCCGATGGAGACTCTTCGGTAGATAGACGGCAGTGTTTAAACCACGACCCACTCACACTCTTCTAATGGATGATGCCTACATGTTTCGACCTAATACAACCGCTTAGCCATTCTAGTTTGTTTTATATAATTTTCAATTGCGTTTGGGTATTGTGTTTCTATTCTGAATCCACTGGTTGTACTGTTGTTTAAAAACTGTAATTTTTTTTTTAATCTCTTAAATTAGTTCGTGAGGCCAATTTTCATTTTTAATATGTACCGTATTCAATATTAAATGTTTTATTTTATCAATAAATTTATAATATTTTCTAATTTCAGTTATTTTTCAAATTCATAGAATTCATATTAGTTTTTTTTATAGTACTGCAAACCATTGAGAGTCTTGATCTACTAGAACGACTGCCAGAGTTTCATCGTGCATGGCACATTCTGGGTTTAGGAGTGACACATGGTAAGTGTGTCGCTTCTCCGTCAGTCTTAACCCCAGTTTTTGTGACCAGGACGAGCATAAACATCCATGCCCTAGGTGGGATTCGAAACCAGTCCCTCCCAGATGCGAGACAATGACGCTGACTGCTACATTTACACCGGCGAGTTAATATGATATTTCCCCAATTTTATAATTGTTCTAATGTCAGTATTTTGGTATTATTTTCACAAATATATTACTTGAGCTGTCGTTCAAAGCCGTTATATCAATGGACAAAATTTCAAGTTGGTTTAGTAAACTAATTGTTTATTAGTAATTATTTTCAAACAAATAATATAAATTTTAATATTGCTAAACAAAGATTTAAAATATGCCTACTTGTTCACCTAAAAATCTTTCACTTAAATTAAAGCCACCGTTTGAGGTATTCAAACTGGTAAAAAAAGAAAACCACTATTTGGCATTCTAATTCTCGGATATATATTGTGGAAAATAAAAAATTATAATAATAAAACTCCAACACATTGTGGCGCCAAATTATGTGGCATAAAATTTTTAATTAAAAAATATAAAGCCACCACGTCAGCGAGTCAAATTCGCCATGACTACCATACTGGTCAGGCCATCCAAACACTCTGCTCTAGCCTCCTAAAACATACTCGGCTCCCACAACACACTGAATGATTTCGACAAAGTTCTGGGTGCGTACGATTTTCGACAACAATCGCCGTAGCAACCTTTACAGTCTTTCTTGGGCTCACTGACTGTTCTGTCCTCAAAGTTACGCCACCAATAATCTAAGAAATAATTTAAATAAAATGTACATTACAAAGTGTTGATCTCTACATTAGCCACCAAATTTAGTTTGAATAATGTGAAAAGTGATATCTGCATAGTGATACCAAACTTGTAAGGTTCGGCTCCAATGAGACTCCTAATGGAAATTTGCATTCGATTTTTGTATCCAATACAGAATAGTAATTTTGAGATAGAATTCAAAGTAAAAAAATCTTTTATGAGATTGATTTATTTACTGTCACATCAACAGGTCGGGTTATTAGCGACTCATTGTCGGGAGCCTGATTTGACGAGAGTTTCTGTCACGCACACCAACATCCATGCCCTCACCGGTATTTGAACCCGGACCGCTGTGAAGCGAGGCAGTCACGCTGATCCCTACACTACAAGAGGTCAAAAAAATCTTACCAATATCAATTTTATTTTTCAACGTCGTCTCCTTGTAAGCTAAAACACTTAGTTCATCGTTTTCCCAGAGTCTTTATGCCTCAAAAGAGGCGTTTGTTTGTGTTATAATTCCTTTAGGTGAAGCGTGCAAGTCATTTTTCTTAGATTCGCGAACAGGAAAAATCACTTGGTGCTAAATATAGTGAATGTAGCGCAAGTGTAAGGAATTCTAAACACAGTTGGCGGATCTTAGCAGTAACAACTGAAGACGTGTAATCTGGTGCATTATCATGGCGATAGAAAACTTCTTTCTCGGCCAAATTTTAACGTTTGATCTTAACGTCAAGCTTCAATAATTCTGCGTAATATTCTCCGGTGCTGCCTTTTATTTTCAGATAATCTCTGAAAACCATGCCACGAGCATCCGTAAATATAAACTTTCATCCACTTTTTGACTGTTGTAATGATGATAACTGGTGTAATGATGAGTCTAAATTTCATCAACAAACATTAAATTAATATTATATTAAATATATGTGTATTTTATTCTAGATTCAGTTTTCTCATTCTGCCTTCTCAATATCGATTAAATCTGTACGAACAAATGTATTATCATAAATTTACTGCCGTCGATTATGTACGTAGTTCTTAAAAAAATCTTGTTGTATTCTTTGCAATAAATTGAGTTAATAAAATGGAGTAATTGTTTTGTCGCCGACTTACGATCAAGAAACAATTATGTGGAGGAATTTGTGAAAGTGACGTCGTCCGTGATCAACATCTTTACACGAGAGCTGTCATGTTGTCATGGCGGAACAAACGCGTTCCTCAATCTTTCTACTAGCCTCCCAAAAAACTGGTTTGTGCCTTCACAAGATTCTTTGTTTACAATGCTATCCACGTACGTTTCAAAGCGTCACATCAGTAAGCTGAAAATCTAGGTTCTAGATAAATACCAGTCATTGTTCTCGAAACATGTTACCTGCGTTGACGGTGTTTCTTTCTCTTATTCCTTTGCTAGATTTGGGAACTTTTGTTTGAATGTCATCACTCCTTAACTGTGAATTTTACAAAGCTAATGTAATGAGAATCATGATGTCGTTTCGTGTTTCTGATATCTTAGACTATAACACTTTTTGGGATATTATTTATTAGTTCTTGTTTCCTCTAATCCATTTACAAAAACACGCAAATGCATTAAAAAGTTACATTTTTACCTTTTTACAAGAGCCAATGTCGCTGGAAGCAACACACAAGAGCCGAATAAATACCAATTAAATTTGATAAGTTACAATAATTGTTTGTTTGCCAAAAAAATGCAGCGAATCGGTAGAACAATCTGAAAGCATGTGAGAGTGGGAAAATATATATATAGCCTATCAAACTGAGGACGTGCCATAAATTTGAAAGACTATAATTTTTTTTCGCTTACTAAATAACCAAAATCATATAAATGTTTGAACAATTGAACCATAACTCTGACGGACGCAAATCAACAATAACGAGAAGACGAAGAATAGGTTGAAGTGATGAATCCGACTTTAAGAGAAGCTAGATTATGTCGGAAATAATTTTGATTTTCCGTTTAATAATTGATCTAATTAAGAAGAACTCATTTATGAAATTTGGGGTTCTATAGATATACTTGTATATGGGGGTCATAATTTTAAAGATAAATTATAGTGAAAGAGTCGTCTACAGTTTCTACAAACAACAATCAGCTTTAATAAAATATAATTTTAGTACCTGACTTAAATTAGTTAAGGAAATGACAAACATTCTCAAGAATGAATCAAAGAGAAAGCTTCTGTAGATATTGTCATATATATATATTTTTTAAAAAAATCATGGCCTATATGGTTGGGCTTTGATTGAAGCTTCTTCTGTTCTTTCTGAATTAATTCTTTGCGTCGTTGATGAATTCCCATTAATATCACTCTTCATCGAGTGATAAAAGTTAGGCCATGAAAAATGTGATCTAGTGAAGTTGAGCTTAAGTCTCGTAACGGGCTTGAAGTCGACGTGGATAGATTAGTTGGTAAAGCACATGCAGTCAAAGCGGGAGTCCCGTGTTCGATTCCCGGTCCTGTCGAGATTTATTCATCCTGATACTTTAATTTAAATCAAATTTAATGGCCTATATTTATTGAAGCTTCTTCTGCCATTTATGAGTTTTTTATTCAAGAATTTTGGCTACTTCTTGGCTCTATCTATTAGATTATTATACTAATATCTCTATCTTGACATCCAATATATTTTTTTACCTACTAACAAATTCCCCTCAAACATAAGAGTAAAGTGGGAAGACTGTATTTAAAATTTAAACTTTTTCAAACGGTGAATTACAATTTAAGAGAGCCTCAAAGTTATTTAACACTTAATAATAAGAAAGATAGCCAAATGCAGAACATTTTATTATTTATTTTCATCCAGACGTAAATTTTTCATTATTTACTAATTAAGTGAAAAACCATTTCGTCGAAAAGAAAAGAAAATTCCTGGTCAAAAAACTAAAATATGATTTTCAGAAAGTTCGCCATTTAGTATTGAAGGGGCGTGTTGCTATTTCATATTGTTTAAACCACTTTTAAACCCCAGTGGAAAAATAATATAGTCTGATCGAATCGGTTCGACAGTTTTTGTGTAAAGCGAACAAGTTGAAATTTTGAGTACGTCTGTCATTTGGTGCCAAGATGTCGGACGGTATTCCTATACAGCTAAGAACGTGGTCTGTACAGCAACAACGTACATTATTGACAAAATTCAACGTGACATATACGAATTCAGATGACATCTGTTTATGGTTCCTTAATTAAATGAAATATATGCTGGAATTAATAAATTCTAAGCAATGTACTGGAAAAAGTGCTATTTTATTCATATAGATTACTTCCAATGTTCCTCAAGAAATAAAATTTGATCTTTATTTAAGGGGCAAGTTTACTTATTATCAACACAACATTGTGGGATGACAATAGCTAAAGATTTCTACAAGAAACGAATGGTAGGATTACATTCGAGTGAAAAGTGGACAATTTGAAGGTACGTGAAGAAAAATACTGGACTATTGTAGACAATTATTGAGGATTTAACAAGCTGTATTGATAACGTATTAGAAAACATCGGCGAATAAATAGGTCTCCCCAAGGCGTATATTGAGAGTTATAGAGCTAGAAAAAACTTAAAAACATAGTGTGGTCATTAGAGGATAATAATGACAGCGTTCTATGTACATAACTCAGTTAATTCGAAGCTGAGATACAGTAATACTTCGACCTCAGATATAGTTACGGAAATGAGAAAAAGATAAACATATTTTCCTGAGTCGTATTTGATTCCTAATATCATAAGGGATTATTACTATGAAATTGCGGAAGCAGTAAACATTAGACGAAATATGTCTAATTATGACAGCGTAAGGCACTGGGAGTAGTGATAAAGAGGTTTGTAATTTATCGCTCATTTCGGGTATCCTGATTTAGGGTTTCCTCAAACCATTCGCTTAAATGTAGTATTGCCAATAAGAACCAATATATCTGAGTATAAAAAGCCAGAGGAGATTCAGCGCACTCCTCTCCAAATCCAGAATGTGTTGTTATTTAAGTTGACATTCCGGAAGTCGTATGGTCAGCGAATTTACGCCGGGGAATATATACAACTCGTAAATAAATAAAATAGCTGGTTCAGGTCAAGGAGTTTTATAGGTGTTATAAGTTTCATAAGCCCAAATTAAATCTTACTTCGCATCAATTTATTCCGCGTACGTGTATATTTGATTTGATAAGAACTCAACATGCTATACATTTAAAATAATTTATGTATCAACAGATCACGGATTATGTCAGAATGTTCTCGCAATTTATTTTCCTCCTCCAATCTCTTCCGTTATGTCAAGAAATTCACGATTTCCTAGTAAAAAAAGTAAGAAAGATAGTTGGTAAGTATAAAACTCCACCATTTTCTTATTGTACACTGTCGAACAAACCAAATAGCTGACATTTTAATCAACTGACCCAACAATATGATTTTACAGATCTCTCCTAATTATACATAAAATATTTCCTCATATCTACTAAAACAGTTGATAATGACAATGTGGAGTGGAAGTTGCAGAAAATTCATGTATTACATGGAACAATGCAGTCATAAAATAGAAATTTCTCTTCCCCTCTTCTTGCCAGTTGTATCGATGCCAAGTGAAGATACGTGATTGCAATTCTATAAAATGGTCCGCGGCATTACGAGATCCCTTTATTTTTATTTTTTTGGCCAAGTGCCACCGTTGAATATCCAAAAGACTTGAACTTAACTCTTGTAGATTCGGTGTTGAGTTCGGAGAAAAATATGTCACGGTTACAGACTTAGCAACTGCGAACATATTTTGTGAGTCTGTGACCTTACAGGTGTTTCTTGCGTCCAAAATAAAAGACACAAAGCGGAGGTCGTTTTAGGTCAACCAAGCCTTCAAACATCATGCAATATATCGTGTCCGTGGAATGACTTCAACATAACAAATTAAAGCTTTATTTTTAAGTGAACGACACTCGGATAAAAACTCTGGATCGAACACGGTTAGATGTAAGGAAGGTTTATATTGCATAATCTGAAATGAAAGGATATATTGAGTTTTTTTGTCTGATACACTGGTCCACAAATTTTCACTTGTTATGTTTCATAGAAACGCAAGTAGCCATGCTTTATAGATTTAGATGTGCTGAACACGAATATCAAGGTTAATATTGCCTCCTAGATAAGGTTACAAGTAAATAAAGTGTTCACGTTTCACGGTCACATTTATGGAACATTATAAGAGCTACATGCAAAGGCATCGTGATAAGGTTTCATCTGTCGTTGGAAGACCTGAAAATAACATACAAAGCAGACGAGTGGAAACTCTTTATAGATGGCTCAAAAAGAAGCCTGAATACACAATAAGTCATCCATCCCTGTCCGTATGCTGCCTTAGCTAAAGAAAGTTATACCATGTCGAAATCTGTTGTAAACTGTGTTAATTGCAATAAGCATGAATGGCTGGTATGTGGAGATGCTGTTGGGTTTGCAAGGCGAATTGTCGCTCAAGAGAGAAAAACACTACACAAGGGCATATGGCCTCCACAAAAAGCTCTGGTGCCTGGGTCAAAATTATTTTGCCGAGGAACCTCTAGTGAATCCGAACAAAATTTTTCTCCCACCATTGCACGTTAAGTTGGGACAGCATTTGTACACAGGAATGAAACAGCAATTCAGTATTTGTGTAAGAAGTTTCTACAACTCAGCATAGAGGGTATTCATTGTTCCACAGATACGCCAGTTGTTGGGGAACACACACTTTGAGTCCACTCTAAACTCCTGATCAACTGCGTGCGTGACATTGTTTTCGTAACGTGACAACATTGTTCTTGGGAAACTGGAGAGCCGAAAATTAAAGAGACCTTGAGACGAACTCCTTATAAGGTCATTGACTGTACATCACCATGAAGATGTTCTTCCTTTAAACCCACCTCGATGTGTTCCCAGAAAACTGTGGTGCGTTCACTGACGATCAATGCTAGCGGTTCTACCAGGACTTTCTCTCATGGAACAGCGGTACCCAGGACAGTGGACTACTGCTGATTTCTGCTGGATGCTACAGAGGGACGCTCCAGACATCATCCAAAAGAGGAAGACAAAGGAAAGCTGCGAATAATCTAGGGAAGTTCAATTAATGTATAAATCCTATTGATTACGGTAGCAATATACGGTAAAAATAAAGCCCCAACTTACTTGTCACCACCCTAAGCTAGGGGAGAATTTTAATCGTGATATTCCTGTTCAGCGCATCTAATCTATAAGTCCGTCTACTTTGGTTTATGCAAAAAATCCACTCTGGAATAGTGTTATTTGTCCCTAGTTTTGTATTGTTTATTTATTTTAAGGACTCTTTTTTTTATGTTTCAACGTTATTAAAGGTCTAATATTACGACCAAACAAGTGGGTATTAATAATGAACGTGTTGACAAATAATGTTTTACGTTACACATTGTTGACTCAAACGTAGTATTTTTATGACATATATATATATATATATAGTAATACTAATTAAGGAGGCCATTAATTGTTTAAATAATTGGTTTGTTCATCTGTACAAATTCTTAAAAGACAACGGCTGGCTTTGTCGGCGGTCTTTGTTGCGAGCTGCTAGGACTGGCTGAATTCAGTCTGGTGGATAATGTGGTCGAGAGAGGGAGCAAAATTTAAGAGTACGAACCGCGTGGCCCAAGCTTAGAAATTCAAGCAAAGTTGTCAATCACTGTGCCAACGTCATAGCTACTCCCATTCAAATCATATTATATAATATTTTTTCTACCGGCAAAAATTGTTCCGATCTTCAAGAAGGGTTCGCCTACCGACGCATCAAACAACAGACCAATTTCCCTAATTCCGATATTTTCAAGAATACTAGAAAAAAATTCTACACAAACAGTAACTTGAATTCTTGACGAAGTATAAAGTAATTACTCCCGCACAAATACGGCTTCCTCAAACACAAATCCACGAGCACTCCTATGTACGAGTTCATTCAAAGTATACAAAATTCCCTTGATGAAAAACTGAAAGCCGGAATTTTTGCTGATCTTTCGAAGTCATTTGATCTTGTAGATCTCATCATACTCCTCCAAAAATTAGAATATTATGGGATCAGAGGCAACCTTTTGGCACTCTTTGAGTCATACCTCAACAATCTGAAACAGAAGGTGGTCTTAAAAAAACAAAGCTGGTGAGGTGCACTTGTCAGAATGGGAAGGCATTTCTTGTGGCGTGCCTCAGGGCTCAATATTAGGTCCACAGCTTTTTCTTTTGTATATTAATGATCTTCCAGAATATATGGAACCTATAAAATCTGTCTTATACGCAGATGACACTAATTTGTTAATTACGGACATTGGTTTAAATAATCTCAATGCGAAGATTGAGATTGAATCTACAAACCTAAATACTTCGTTCGCCGCCAATAAATTAACACTCAACGTACAGAAAACTAAGTTAGTTCGTTTTACAACAGAATCCAACAACATCGTAACGGATAAGTTCAGATCATGCGACTTTCCTCGGCTTGCAGGTCGACAGTAAATTAAAATGGAGCTTGCACATTGATCGCCTCGTGCGCAAACTTAGTTCTGTTTGTTACTCATTGAGACAATTGATGCAACAAGTTGATACCAAAACTGCTTCACTAGTCTATTTTGCATACTTTCATTGACATACGTGTTACGGTATTGCCAACTGGGGCAATTGTTCTCGTAGTGTGGAAGTTTTCAAACTGCAAAAACGATAGGTTAGAATTATATCAGGTTCAGATGCTAGAGAAAGCAGAGGACCTGTCTTCAAAATACTTCATATTCTGACACTACCTTACGCTTGCATATTAGAAATACTAAAATTTGTTAAACGCAACCTGAACTTTTTCGCAAATAACGGGGACAATCATGGAGGAACCGTTCAGTTCTCAGGTCTGACAAGCACAGCCTCAGTCTCTACGAGTCTAGCGTTAATTATTCCGGTATCGCACTATTTAACAGCCTAAGTGAACATGTATTGAACATAACAACTACAACTCATTCGTCAAGGAGTGTAAAACTTTTCTTGTAAATGGAACTTATTACTCCGTACTCGAATTTTTGAATCGGTCTCATATTCATTGAACTGCCTCGCCTACAAAATTGCCGAATATCCTATAAATATGTAAATAGTTTGTCCAGTTTTCCCCTTTTGGTTCTGGTTTCCTGCCTCTGCTTTCTGTTTTAGAAATATCCATGACGACATCCCTCTGTTCCTTGAGACAGGGATGATTACCAGGAAGTGATAAGTGTCGTGTGCGTGTTTCTTAAAGATTGTGGTGACTAGACAAATGTGAACAGATATGAATTTTGTGTGTGTGTGTGTAACCTACTAATATTAATTCTGTTTATATGTAATTTATCTACTGTACATTTGTGACGAATCCTATGTCCTCATTAGAGGGCTAATGGTGAATATTTCTATGTATCTATCTATCTTCTGGTGTTTATCGGATCTAGATTTTCACTGCAACGAATATCATTTCTGATAAATTAACGTCAATTAACAATCAGAATGAACTATTATATTCTGTAAATTGTTCTTTTTACTAAGGGAATCGGTTTCTGAGCTTTCTGGTCTTGTCCATAATTTTGTGGGAAAAAAATTGATTTTTCCTTGATAATCGTGATAATCAGATATAGTCTGATCACAGACATATAGTAAAAGAGGCGAATACAAGCGCACTTTCATGGAATCGTGCTTCACGCAAATGCAAATATTGACATATATTTAACAGTTAGCTGTGAGAAATACTCTCCACAAGCAAAACTGTAGCTTTCAACATAGTGTCGAGAATCAGTCATTTTAAATTTATCTCGTTGCATAGTTCGATGTATAACGTTAACTCAGCATTAATTCTTCATAAATACGAAATAGTACTGTGGTGTCAAATACTCATTGATAAATCATAATTATTTTCGAGTAGTACTTCTTATGGTCGATGTGTACTGCCAAATCTGTTGTATATAATAATATAAATTATATTTACTTAACTGAAAGTGCCGTAAGTAAATATTCCTGAATTTTGAAATTATAGTTATTGACACTTACGAAATGAACGCTTTTTACGTTTTCTTCACTATTTCTCTGTTACATACACATAGATTATGCTAACGAAACACAGTTTAGAACTATAATAATTTTAAATATAATTTATTTTTATCGATTACGGCTTGCCAATATATAGAACAAGACACTGCTTAATTTTTAAATTCAACCATCGCCAAGCTCTTTAATAATAAATAAATTTTCTTGAAATATACAAAGGAGAAAAATTAAAGACACCAACAAGTTTTTATGTTGTTAATGAGAGATCTTTCCTATCGAAACGGCAATGAGCAATTTTTTGCAGAAGATCAGCTATGGAAATGATTGTTAGGAAACTCCTGTGGTGCGAGTATATTGTGAGAAGAATTGGTAGCTCACACTAAATTATGATGGGCAATTTTTAACATTGCTGATATGGAACTTTATGCGGCAAGTCTTCGGAACTCATATTCTAATTTAGTGGCTCCATTAAATGTTAAAAATACTATTATCTACAACATAATTTTTCTAAAAATTGTTCCGACGCAATTGAATCAAAATAAATATCAAATAGCCTGTCTTTTCGAATAATTTCTGTTGAATAGAAAACTTATAAATTGATTTGGAAGATTCAAATGTTCACAGACTCGTGAATTGTTATAGACTAATTGATAGATGAATACTGTAACATTTCAGCACGTACGGTATTAATTAATTACTTTCACCAAGATACACTAATCAACTACCACACAAGTTTTACTTAGATTTTAAAAAAATTCTATTTATCCTTATCAAGGAAAACAAGTATAACAGTTTCCTTAAAGTCTTACTTTATCGGGGACTAGTAATTTATTCATAGTTGTTGACAGTATATATTTTAAGAAATTAGATTCTAGTTGGCCGAGACTCCGAATCCGGATGACCGTGTTGGGGTGAAACTCACAGCAGTACCCATAATAATTAATTTTACAAAAAGGCGATTTATTTACATAGAAAAAAAGTGGGTTCACAGGAAACATACACACCTACAGCGGTCTCAACGAAAGAGCGATATTGTTCTACGAGAGAAATTCTAATATTCTTTATAGATATACGAAGGGACACGCAAAAAAATAGTTTTATTTGAGATTTTACTGGATTACACGTAATTACGATGGACATAAGTGAACAATCTACGGTATGGTTTATAGAATAGAGAACTAAAATAATCGCTGAATCTAAACGAATAGAGATTAGAACACCCTTCATTTGGACGACTACGCGGCAATCAGAAGGTAATGATTAATATAAAAATAACTTATTTGCTGATAACAGTAAGGTTTTATTGCAGTAGCTTAACGCCTACCGTGATGCCACGTGAGCTTTAGTGGCTCTTACGCTTGGAGTCTACGTACGCACCTGCGTCCACGGTCGTCCAAACCGAAAGTGATACTGCGTGCGGGCGCGCTCCGGCTGCCTCGTCGGTCAACGCTCTGCTCTCCAGCGTCCAATGTCCTCTCAACAGGTGGGTCAGGGACAGGACTCACGCACATATCCGAAAACTATCTCATATCATCGCTTTAACTAAGTATGAAGAGATGTAAATGAACCTCCCAAGTCTTTGGACGGTCGTAAAGGGAAAATGTTTTCTCTTTTTATAAATATTATTACTCTTTCAGAGAAGATAGATCATGTGAGTGACATCTACCCCGTTGGTTGCTATTGAGATACATTATTGTATTGGTTGCATCGCATGCGGCATACACATACTTAACGTACGTAACATAAACGCTTGCCGAAGGGATGTAACTGAAATGTGGTTATCGGATGACAAAGGTCAAATTTTGAAGATCTACGACTATATTACATTTAAATAAAACCTGAAATATAGAATTCCTAATAAGTAACCGTTGCTCGAACCAACTACAAGCTCTTTGGAGACAAACTTGACGAAGTAAAATGAGAATATAAATTTATAAACATCTGTATTAGACTAATAAGATAAAGAAGAAGCCAATTAAAATAAATTTATTATTACTTAATTTTGCCTGTTAATTGGCTGCTTTAACTTATTATTTTACAATGGCTATATATATATATATATATATATATATATATATATATATATATATATCAGACCAGCAAATATATGGTGACATGCCATTTATGGTCACATATTAATTTTGTTTTTTAGTTAAATCGTAATTAGGTCGCGAAATAAAGAAAGTTAGTGATTGTTACCTCCTTTATTATATTTTATCCATTGACGCGTGGTAGTAGTTTTATCTCTGTTGTTGATTTTTATATAATTAAGTGAGTCGCCGTTTGAAATTATGAAGTGCTGCCTTACTTCTAAAAGGCAAGAATCGTGTTGAATTTGTCAAACGTGGTTTCAAATGTGATTTGAGTGAGGTTACAAGTGTCTTATAGTTTGCATAACTGTCGATATAGAATATTTTAATGTTTAATTATAATAACTCAAGATAATAAATTTAGTTTGATAACTTCTTCATTAGTCTTAGATGTTTATTTACATATTTTGACGATGTCTGGTAAGGGGAGACGAACAGTTTGACGATACGAGGTGACGTCAACTTCTGATATTCCGTGCGGAGTTTTAGATGAAGCCGGACACACCTGGGTGCAGATATAACGACCAACCATAGTAGGATGAACACCACTCAAAATCGGTATCTTTCTAGTTTGTAAGAAAGTGTTCGTGGCAAAAATAGACAGAAAAGGTCGGTTACGACAAACCTTGTACACACCCACAATCCCTGAGTGGAAGCGAAGTTGTAGTTTGCGTACCGGTGTCTTGTTGTTAAAGGAATCTGATTATTAGTTTTGAAAAATTGTGATAGTGTATTAAAAAGTGGGAGTGACATATAGATGTAAATGCTTATGTATATTTCTTTCTTTTTGAAAAGAGAAAATTAAACCCACTTGTATTCCAATAAATCATATGCTGATTGAACTGTCAGAAAAAATTTTCAACGCTTGTCTATCATTGATGATACAAATCATCTAAAATTAAAAATTAATCCAAATTATAAGAGGAATAATTTAGATTACGAAATATATATTAAATATTTAAAGACATGTAGGTTTTAATAAATATTATATGTTTTTAGTTTTGTTCTGTGTTAACTTATTTTTTAGTTACTATTTGTAATTTCATGTTATGACATATTCTATTTCCTAAACCGTTGACTATTGTAATTAATAAATACCAGGCTCCGTTTCTGGAATTAATTTAATGGATACTATTCACTGTTACAATTTTTTAATTACTTACAATCCTAACGACATATAATAATATCTAAAGGCTCCGGAATATATAGAAAATTCTATGAATAAAATTAAAGCCACATGGAATGTGATTAAGAATTAAGAGAATATAATAATAATGCCAAACAAACCATTCTCTAAAACCAAATTTCAGCTGGTAAGTATCCTTATGTTTTATTCTTACTTTGCAATCGTATTAGAAATATTAGCTCAATACAAATAGAAACCTGACGGCTTTAAGTTGTATGAATTGCAGCAAAAATTTATACAGAAATATATAAATTCGACATTTCTCCTACCGGTTACAATAAACAAAAGTTTAACTGTAAAAATTTAAAAATTGGAATTTTTAAAAGCAAAATTTTAGATGGAATAGCTAAGCCCCTTGAATTCATATTTAATATTTCTCTGCCCTCCGCAATATTTCCAGTCTCTTAAAAGGAAATATCTATAGAATTATAGACCAATTTTACTACTTTCTATACTATGTACAATATTAAAAAAGAACAATATTACATTTCTAGATTGCATGCTAAAGTACTAAACAAAAACTTCTGAATGCGGTTTTGTGAAAATCTACAAATATTAAAATGAATGAATTTATTCGAAACATTGAAAATGTTCTAGATAGAAAATTAAAATTAGCTGGAAAATTTCCCGACATTTTGAAGATTTTTAATATGGTCTATCACACCATATCGTAAAAAAAATTATAATAGAGAAAATGCATTTTTATCTGACAAATAAAAAAAATTTATGCTAGCTAACGAAAATATAGGGGGAAAAGTATATTTATCAAAATGGAAGGTGATTGTATGTGCAGGAGGATTTACTTTGAGAACTACTTTTCATTTTCTATAAATCTGAAAACAATAGCAATTTAGCAGATTGACGATAATGTCAGAATTAAAGTAGAACTACCATTTCGATCATCTTACCAGTAACTTGTTTCCGTCTTTTACTCCTTTAGATTATTAAATTGGTAAGTATATTCACTAACAGGATAAAAGATTTACTTTTCTAAAATATGTATTACTGGAATAACTGTTCTCGTTGCTTGGATATATTCAAAGAAAATAACTACATATGTTTTAGATTGGAGAGAAATTTTAAATCTGTTAAAAATGCCGGAAATATTGACTCTAGCACATACGCATTAGAGAATCGGAAATTTGTGAAACGGTATATAAAGTTAATAAAACAATTGATGGTCTTATGCAGACACTTTTTACTATTTATTTATATTGTAACGACGTTTCGATACCTATTTGTATATTCCTGAGGTATTTTTCTAAAGAGGATGTATTTAAAAAAAAATAGATTTATAGTCTAATTGTACAAAGAAAACAAAAACAAACTAATGTAAACAGAAAAAAGAAACAACTTACTAAATTATTATATTAAACTAGCACAAAAACAGGCGTTGTCTGCATAAGGCCATGAGTTGTTTTATTAATTCAAAAACGGACGTTTAATTAAAACGTTTAGGTATAAGTTGTTTGTAACCAACAATAAACACGAAATCTACAACAGTTTTCGTAATCGTGCAGAATGAAGATATAATCAGAGCTGAATAAATTGGGTGTTCATTTTTAAAAAATGTTAGTAGTTTGTTAATTCTTTAGTATGGTCAGTGTGAATGCGGATTGGAAAACTGCTTGTATGTGTCCTGTGAAATGAGTTTATAAGACATCATTTTTACAGTAAATAAGATACTTTGTTTAACTTGCTTTTTGTATCATCTTTGTGCAAATTGGTTAAAATTCAAACTTGTATTAATGTATTTGTATAATACGTAAAAGCTGTCCATTTTATCGTTGTGACGAAGAAGTTAGTTCATTCTTATTCCGTGGGACTAATCTCAGGGTAGATAAGCTTTTGGATTTGGAAACACGTTGAGAAGACACGGAGAAGGAATGGAAGAAAGCTGTTGGCATTTGCTAATCTATCATCATGGACTGCCGAAAATAGAACCTGCATCAGTAAAGGAGAATTTAGAGATCCTCGTTTCAATTCATAGCGTTCTTGAAGTGTATCCTTGTCTCAAGAATGGTTGACCTCGCGTAAAACATTCGGCGAAGATGTGATGAATGGAGCAAAGTTAATACTTTCAAATTGAAAAGTTAGCCGTAAAGCCTAATAAGTAAGCGGGAGGCCTTCACATCCTAAAAGATTTCGTTCTAGTAGCGGCCTCGACTATTTGTGGAAGTCAACAGAACTGCTTAGAAGAATTGACAACAATAACGGAGGAACCGAATTCCATTCGCAGCGTTTTTGACAAAACCTACGAAAACGAGACGTGTGAAACGACTAATCCCAAACAATCAAACCCATTTAATAAGTCAAGACCAAGTTCTCGCTCATAAAATTAAAAAAAAGTATAAATCCTTATTGGAACCAATAGTGTTTGCAGAAAACTTCATGACAAACAACTGATGTTATTTTTTAAAAAAATTAAACGTGTGGCTCGAAAAACAGAATCGATATAATAAAATCATTGCAGCCGTAGCGATAAATTTAATCCCTTGATTTAAATGTAGGCTGTCCATTCATTATAAGGGACGGCCAAGGTTGATGTGAAATATTACGCAAGGTTGTCCGGAGGACTTAACTGATGTTTTCTCGAGAACTAAATATGAACTACAGCTAGAAGGTTAAGGCTGCATCTGAGACCTGTATTACAAGATCGTAACACCTAGAGGGGGCAGAAACCAAAAGATTATTTCCGTCAAGGAACATGTAAAATTTTTATTAATGTTCTAAACTGTATGTATAGTATAACATTGTTGTACAAACAAAATAAGGGATTACGTTCACTCAGTGAAGGACCGAAAAGACAAGTTCCTCACTAAAGGCGTGTACAAAATCCCGTGCGAATGTAGGAAGGTTAAGTCTTACAGGATCCGGAAAATACTCGAAGGAATAGAAATATTTAAGTGGCCCAACAACTTCAACCTAAATAACGGATATGGATTATCACGCAGGTAGGTTACATGCCTAAGCAAACAAGGGCCAGAGTGGGAGTGACCCTGGATGTCCGAGTGATATATAAACCACACGGACGGAGAGAGCGACAGTGTGGGAAAAGAGAAGAACGGAGTTTGGTATGCTGCGATCCCACAACAGACCAAATTATGGTTATCGGAAGGGCGCGGGACAAGGACCAAATGCCCGACCTACCTGTTGCAGGTTTCTCTAGAGTTTTCCCTGTATCATCTTTAAAAAATAGCCCGGGAACCCTAGTAAACCCTTGGCTACCTTGCTCTACCCTCTTTTCCATCCCTTCTTATTCTGTTAATGGGGAGTAGTCATCAAAGCGGATAACCCTCATGTAGCTTGTGGCCCTAAAAAAAAGAGAGACAATACCTGACTTGATAGACTAGCTACTCTAGTTCTAAGCGGGATAATTTCCTTTTCGGAATTTTCCTCATTACTGATCTTGGACAGGGATTTAAAAATAAGGTTCCCACAAGCCATGACACCTTGTCTGGTTTTGAGGCGTGTGTGTTCCTGGGTCGCAGACGTTGAGCATGCGGTAAGAGTTGTTCCCTGATCCTGTGGGACCAGTCGGCCAGCTACCCGCGAAATTCGGCCGAGGAATGGAGTTTGGAATGCTCCGTAGACCAAATTCTCATTATCGGAAGGGCGTAGGACAAGGACCAAATGCCAAACCTACCTAATGCAGGTTTCTCTAAGGTTTTCCCTGCGTCACTTTTAGGCGAATGGCGGGTAGGATACTTAAAATACAGCCCGGTGGTCCTAGTAAACCCTTGGATACCTTGCTCTACCTTCCGCATCCTCATTTCCACCTTCCCATGCTATTAAAGGGGAGTAGCTATCAAAGCGAAGAACGTTCATGTAGCCTGTAACTCCAAAAAAAGAGGGCGACAGTCTTGACCTTTACTTGAAAGTGCTCATAGTTATTTAGCGAAACGTCGATAATAAAAGCCAGAACCAAACGCGGCCCAAAAACTAAGTAAGCCTGCGAGAGAATTTCTCGCAGGTGAACCTTCCCAGAGAGCTCTCACATCTCTCTGGTTTTTTTGAACTAAGGTTCCCACATGCCGAGGCACCTTGGTCTGTTTTGAGAGGTGTATGTTCCGGGGTCGCAGACCTTGGGCATACGGCAAGAGTTGTCCGCTATTCCTATTGGAATAGTCGGCCAGCTGCCTCCTAAACAGGCCAAGGCATGGCGAGGGGTAAGCTGCGTCCCCACAGCAAACTCCTCTCCCGTCATCGGAAGGGCGTGGGACAAGTACCAAATGCCCGACCTACCCGATGCAGGTTTTTCTAGGGTTTTCCCTGCATTTCTTTAGGCGAATGCCGGGTAGGATCCTTAAACCATAGCCCGGGGGCCCTAGTTAACCCTTGGCTACCTTCCACTACCCTTCCGCATCCCCCCCTTTCAAGTCCCTTCCTATGCTATTAAAGGGGAGTTGCCCATAGTGGATTACCCTCATGTAGCCTGTTGCCCTAAAAAAAAAAAAAAAAAAAACGGCCCAAAAACTGGGTCAATTACTGATACATTTAGAGTGTTATACTCTCGGTACCCTAACAGTCAGAAATTATTACTGTATCTTAGGAGACTCAACAATACGCTCTCTCCTTCAGCGATACAAAAATACACTAATTATCTCATGGAAGCCCAAAACACTTTCATTAGTTTAAGATGGTAAAATATATTCTTTCTACTCTAAGAAGGACAAAATTACGTCTGTTACCTCGAATGTATCAAAAATACGTCTGGTACCTTTGGCAATTCAAAAATGTTTCTGGTACCCTAAGACAGTAAGAAGTACTCTCGGTACCTTAAGAACATGAAAATATTCCCTCTTTCTTAAAAGAAACAAAAATGCTCCTGGTACCTTAAGAGAGCCAATAATACCCCTGTACTTTACGGGAGTCAAAATGCAGTAGTAACAAACAAAATTGCTTATCACATAAACCCCAAGAAAGCTCCAGGATATGACTTAATCAACGGGAAGGTACTGCAGGAATTAACTATCAAAGGACGTAGCAATTATCTTTAATGCAATTTTAAGAATTGGCTATTTTCCGAGTCCTTGGAAAACAGCTCAAATTATTCTACTATTAAAACAAGGAAAAAATCCAAGATACAACATCCTACCGTCCTATAAATTTGCTGCCCTTTATTTCTAAAGTGTTTGAGAAAATTTTCTTGCAACGACTAAAACCAATCTTAGCAAACAACGAGCTAGTTCATAATCATCAGTTCGGCTTTAGAAACCGCCATGGAACTATCGAGCAAGTCCACTGAATAATTAATATAATTAATAACGCATTCAAAGCAAAAATGTACTGCACCGCTTCATTTCAGGTCATTAGCCATTGATAAAGTCTGGCATGTAGGATTATATTATAAAATTAAAAAGAACCTACCACACAGTTACGTCATCATCAATATTGTCTAACAGGAGAACACTTTCTAGTCAAACTTCAAGATGAATATAGAGACTTGCTACCAATAAAATCCGGCGTGCCTACACTTTACCTCCTATATACGGACGATCTACCAATCACCACGAAGACTGCAGTTGCCACCTACGCAGATGATACTGCCGTATTAGCCTACACCAGGATCCAATAGTTGCATTACAGTATCTACAAAAACATTTACACAACCTGGCCTATTAAATGGAAAATCAAAGCCAACCAACTGAAATCAGTGCAAGTAACTTACACACTTGGTCATGCTTAACGGCCAACTGAAACAAGCAGACGACGTCAAATATCATGGGATGCATGTGGATAAAAGAATGACACGGAAAAAGCATATTTTTACATAAAGAAGGTAACTCGGGTTGAAGCTGAGACAAATGCAGTGGCTGATAGGGAGGCGGTCCCAACTGACACTTGAAAATAAACTACTGTTGTAGAAGGCCATCCTTAAGCCAATATGGAGCTATGGGATTCAACTGTGTGGCACGGCAAGCAACTCCAATCTGGAGATCCTGTAGCGATTTCAAAAAAGGTAAACGCTCCGTGGTATGTCCAAACTCCATAATAGCTCAAGACCTGCGAATAGGAGGAGGAAATTAAGCGGTTTAATACAAACTATTCCGCTAAAACTGAGATCCTTCCAAAAGTGCTCGCAAATTGTGAAGTGAGACGCCTGAAAAAGTTCAAACCCAATGACTTATTAGATAGATTTTAATAAGGACAGTGTAGAAAGTGTAAAAAGATATGCCATAAAGTCATTAAGATATATATTGCTGGAGTGACTTCACTGGCTGTATCATATATTTAATATATTTCATACAATGTACTTATTGTTCTAATGGGCAGATAGTATATAAAATGGAGTTTAAAAAATTGCCGTTGGCTCATTTTTCCACAATATATTGACTTGCTTTGATTGATAGTTCTTATTTTCCTTGCAGTCTTGTCTGCCAAAATCACCTCCACCTCGTCTATCATCATTTCTTACTTGGTTTTCCGCCCCGTATTCTCTTGCCTTTCTAGCCATTCACATTGGTCTAGAACAATGTTTCCCAATGTGGGGCGCATTTAAGTTATACAAGAAAAATTGTTAGTATCTCAATTTGAAATAAGCATTTGGTAAGTTTTGGTGCTTTGCATATAACCACACTTGTGATATGGAAGCAATATAAACTACGATTTACTCTGAGAGTATTGTTTACTATGTTTAGTGAAGGAGTAGTACGGTACTGTAATGCTATGACATGCGCTAAGCTGTTGTCTACTGTAGTCTAGCGCCAACTCCGCGTGTTAAGTGAAAATATAACTTAATTTCTTACAAAGGCTGGAATGGGCGATAAGTTTAGCGATCTTACATTAAAACAAATTATTACTTTGTTTATGCACAGAATTATTACTGTAGAAGAACAGTTACACTCAAGTTGAAATAAGGTTTCTTTAGGAAATAATTCAATTTTTTAATATAAAAGTACGTATATGTTACATAGGGGGCATGGTAAAATAAAGGTTGGAATTCTCGAAGGAAAAAAATTTTTTTCAATTTTTTTTTGGGGGGGAGGGGGAAGGGGCAAACAGAACCCGGGCCATTGTTGCCTACGGTATTGGCGTATCTAGAAATTTATTCTGGGCGGTATAATGTATTAAGTGCTGTGCCATAGTTTGTCCGCTATTAAATCTGTATTTGTGCTCAAAAAACGAACGTAACACATCCCGTCGCTCGCCGTATTCTTATATTTCCTAAGGAATATCTCGTACGCTTTTTCATAATTATATTCCTCCTTCAAACGTAGTCGGTGCACGCCGGCAGTTTGATTAAAATTACATCACAACAATGCTGTCTTAATCAATGTCCTTCTTTAATAGCTTCGCCCATCCATAGAATCCGTTGCACCAACTACAACGTAATTTAGACTGAAGAAAATGTTACTAAATAAAAGAAATTGTATTAATCAGACCACACAAAATACATCAATAAAATATAGTATATTAGGAACTGAAGCACCGTGATCACACTAAATAATATTTTCAGTAGGATATCGGGGAAATATTGGAATCAGGTAGTTTAATGCCAATAAAGCTACGATTCCACAGACAGTAATATGCAGCATCGAATAGCAACTTTTGATACATGAAAGTGGTTATACATTGAGTTAAATCTGTACATATATTGAAAGCTAAATTTAAGTTCTATTGTGCTGCCTATGCTATTCTCCCGTCGCAGCAGAAATACTGTGCATGTAGCCATTTCAATTTATTTTAATGGGATGCACTTCAAACAGGAAAAAACCGCTTCACTTAAGACAGTAATTTGTTGTCTATGGATTCGGTGCTTAAGGGCTACGTAATCATGATCTGAAATAATGCTGCTGAAGTCGCACAAAGTTTTTTAGTATTGCAAATGTTGAATTATCACTCATTTCCTTTTCAAAATCATCTTCACTTCCTCCTTATGAAGACATTTGAATATCAGCTCAATATTTGTTTATTTAAAAGTTAATGTCGCATTAACTTAAATGCCATTAGTGACCCCTACATTCGTTGACATAGATTAAGATAAACAATATATAAATCTGTTTTTAAATTCATGTTGCTTTAGATGGCTTTATTCAGCACCCTGAAGATCGTCATTGCAGATGTCGCTAGGTTCGATAGTTGTTTTTTTACCCAAGATGCTGTTCCAGATTGTTGAGTAGTACTCGCAGCTCAATATTATCTCTGTATTTATGTGTAGTATCTTGAGGTTAAACGGTTTGGTTAGTTTGTTATGATCTGCATTGAAATATAATAATAATATTTCTTCAGGTATAATTTTTTAACATGGCAGTTCCACCTGCAGCACTTGTAAACCGAAATAAGAAGCATTTTATGGGAGTTCCAGCTCCTTTAGGATATGTTGCGGGTGTCGGTCGAGGGTAAGTTATAGGTTATAGTAAATAACATTACATATCACTGTAGAATAGTTACCTAAATCAGTTTTGTCTGTGATCAACTAATTATACGCAATTTTAATTTATTCTAGTGCTACTGGATTTACTACACGTTCTGATATCGGTCCTGCACGAGATGCAAATGATGTTTCGTAAGTATTGAGGATTTTTCTCTATTAAAAACTTTGCAATTTCTTGCATTTTCTGGCAATGAGCATTGCTTCCTACCACTATCCGACATAATTTGGGCATAACTTCAACAAGATTTAGTTAAGAAATAATACTCTCGATAACACTGCATATGTAAACATGGCAGATGACTGAAATAGCCATCATTCTATAAAATTAATATTTAATGTACATTTAACAGAAGGGAAATGCACGAATTATAGTCAATTCAGCCTTTTTTAAGTTGTTGAGCAGGTGTTGTAATCACAAATTTGTTTTGTAAGTGTAGTAGAAAGAAACATAAAAATAATGGTATACACTTTCCCATTTGATTAGCACATACAGAAATTAGTCTCATGTGCAGAAAACTCTTGCATGTAATTAAATTTATCTCCTGTATCACTTTTATGTTAAACCTATGCTTATTTCAGAAAAAAATAGAAGTCATATAGACTATAAAATTTGCATTAAAGGATCAGGATGAAAAAATCTCAACTGGTCTGGCAATCGAACCCAGGTCTCCTGCTTAGTACATGGAGCCTCTAACCATTGAGTTGACATCAGGCCCAATATGAGATTCCTCCATCCATTGTATATATTACCAGATCCTGACTTCACCTACAATTCACTGGATCACTTATCATGGTCGAGATTTTTCCATCCTGATCCTTTAATATAAATTTCATGGCCTATATGGTGGAGCTTCATTGAAAGCTTTTCCTCTATTCTTTTAAGATTAATTCATTGCACCATATCAGTTCACATTAATGTCAAGCCTTCATTGAGTCCTAAAGTTAGATCGTGAAGAATTGTAATCCAGTGAATTGTACCTGAAGTGAGGCTCTGGTTGCATATATAATGTTTGGAGGAATTTTGTACTGTGTCTGGAGATGGCTCAGTGGTAAGAGCCTCTTACTGAGTGGGATACATAGATTATATTCCTCACTGAGTCGAGATTTTTCCATCCTGATCATTTAACACCAATGCTTATTTTAATGTTTATGATTTTTCTTAAATTGCAGACTTGAAATTTTGCATTAATTCCTATAAGAGTGCTTAAAATAATAATGAAATATTTGTTTCTAATAATTAATCAAACTTGTTGAAATAATTGAATCTTTCATTGTGTGTTGAAGTATATTTAGATTATATTAATTAACAATACGTTACTTAAATATAATTTTATAAATGAAGACATTTATATAGCACTCTAAAAAATATGTGTTACATAAAATGTAAATTGCAGAGATGACCGTCATGCTCCTCCTAGCAAACGAAAGAAGGGACACCAAAAAGAGGAAGAAGAAGATGATGATGAAGATTTAAATGATTCCAATTATGATGAGGTGTGTAAACAGTACATTTATTTTTCCTTTAAGTTAAAGAAAGACCAATGTACCAATGTATATGAAAATTTAGTTTTCAGGCTATGGTGGTTCATTATTTAGCAAAGACCCTTATGATAAAGATGATGAAGAAGCTGATGCTATCTATGAAGCAATAGATAAAAGAATGGATGAGAAGAGAAAGGAATACAGGGAAAAAAGATTAAGAGGTTCACATCTTTCATCTACAAATTTCCATGACTAAATATTTATTTTATTCAGATCTAAAAAATCAGCTCTTTGGCTGTTCTTCCTTAAGTATATGCCTTGATTTTAATTTTCATTGGTTTGTAAAGAGACAATGCTTGCTTATGCAAAAGATTGTAACTGTTAGTATTTTATTATAGTGTAAAAATGAACCATGTTAGCTGTATTATGGTGAATGTTCTTTTGGTTTTGAGAATTGACGGTACTAATGGCCAGAAAACTTTAGTATATCTGTCTCTTACATTTTGTGTTAAGTTTGTGAAGTGTGTCTTATACTGCACAGACATATGCTAATTTGTAATTAAGCCTATCTTCATAAGTATGTTTCCACAAAAAATTTTATTTAACAAATCGACTTGTTAATGGGGAAAGTGGTTTAGGATTTTAATCGTTTCCATTGCCATTGGTTCGATATTAGCCAATACTCTTTTATCTTTTAAAATAATGATATATATTCTTTTACTTTATGCTTTAAAAATAAAATAACAAATATTTTAAATTAAAAATTAGAGGAACTGGAACGGTACCGACAGGAAAGGCCAAAAATACAACAACAGTTCAGTGACTTGAAACGGGGGCTAGTGAGTGTGTCTGAAGATGAATGGCGGAATGTACCAGAAGTAGGAGATGCACGAAATAGGAAAATGAGAAATCCACGAATGGAAAAGTAAGTTTGGTTTCTTGGATTTTTATAAGTGTTCAGTGATTTGAATATAAATTATTTGAATTTTTTTTTATGGTAGGTTTACTCCTCTACCTGATTCTGTGTTAGCACGAAATTTGGGTGGTGAAACAGCTACATCACTGGACCCTAGTAGTGGTATTGCAAGTGCCTTTCCTTCTGGAGCTACTACTCCTGGTTTCTCTACACCAGGTACTTAAATATTTTTCTGTAGTTGTGATTAAAAATTTATGTTTTAGACAAATGGAGATATTTGTTAGACAGAATAAAGTAAGTAAGAAATAAACAGAAAGGTTATCATTAAAGGTACAGCGCACTGTAATACCCCTTGGTAGAGCACAAGATGATCTTCAGCAGTTGTGTGCTTGGTTTGGAAATTAGTAGTTCCTTGGGTATTGTATGTATCCCCTGTCAGTTTTTTTCCAATTTCAGAAAGAATTGTCATATTTTATTACATTAAGTATTAATACATATTATTAATAATACTGTAAAAACTTTTTTCGTAATACATATTCTGTTTATGAACAGAATGAATCTCTTTTTCTTGAAATGTTTTGTTTAATAGTGTCTAATGAAATGGTTGAGTAAGAGATTAAATATTTTTTGTAATTATATATATATATATATATATATATATATATATATAATTGCAATATGGCGACGCCACACTTCACTTTTAGGTAAGCCACAACCTATCACTCTGTCCCATCCATACCAATATTGCAATTATTTTTGACAATGTCACATCCTTACTAATATAATATATATATATATATATATATATACTGAGCAGAATACGTGGGTTCAAGTCCCGCCTGGGTCAAATATTTTCAGTCTTTCCTTCTTCTTCCATCCTTCTCTCTGCTTTGAACATATGCTTTTCTATGTGCATAATTCTTTGCCCGAGCATATGAATTCATATAAAGCGCAATCCTCCTATTTCTCCTATTTATTTCTATCCTTCCTCACTATCCAAGTTTGAATGTGTATATATATATATATTGTAATAGTAAGAATGTGACATTGTCAAAAATATTTGTATGAAAAGGATAGAGAGATAGGTCGTGGCTTACCTGAAAGTGAAGTGCGGTGTCGCCATGAGGAACTGAAGGTTGTTCTTCAAATTTTCGGAGCCTCCGAGTACATAGACAAAATTATTCTACCAGATTGATTATAAATTTAAAAGAGTTTATTTTATTAACACAAAAGAAAAGAACGATATCTGACTGTATTTTTTTATTCAGTTTACACATATTAATACCATGAAATTTCAACTTACGATTACTCAGGAAAATTTGGCCCGTTCGTACACACACACACTTTATATACTGGACGTTTTAAACACTGACTCTAACACACACGGTTGGTTTGACAAAAGCTGGTTCTCCGTTCGTGAAGGACATATCACTTGCTCGTGGTGAAAACTACTCGACACTGGATGCAGTGTCCTGGTCTCCTACCATCGAAGACAGTGGTCTAAATTTTGATATTACAACCGATTAGACTTCAGCATACAAAAATGTTTATCGTTGAATATTTTGTTATTTCTCTCACAGACTGTAACTTATAAAACATTCTCCTCCCTTAAACGATGTCTGTCTTAGTCATTCTTTGGTGGTCGCAGCATACCTATCTCACTTACAATTCTCCATTCTCGGTGCTCACAGCACCCCTGTCTCACTCTAACTCACTTCTTGATGATTGCAGTACGGCTCTCTAACTCTAACTAACTTCAACTACCTTCTCAAAATCTTATCTTCCGCTTATATATCCCAGTCCCTTCCTTTTTTCTTTGTTCCAAAACTACGTCGCAACTGCCCGTTGACAGTTTCCTCCATTATTCCGAGATTTACATTATGCAGCTGCAGTTCCTTAGTTAGCAAATATCTAGCAACTCTGTCTTGTCCCAATGCCGACAATCGAGACATGTCTAATTTGTCTTTGCACCCTCAATTACTTTAGACTTGTCTTCTCACCCCCACTCGCATGTGCACTGTTCTAAATTCTCCAGTCCGCCCAAACTGCACCCTCAAGACCTAAGTAAACACGCTACCAAAATTGTCCTCTGGCAGTCCAGCCCATCAATCAGCAACAATGCCTGCCTTAACAGATTTATTTTGTGACAGGCCACCCGCATGTGCATTGCTCTGAATTCTCAATACCAATCCTAAGTACACAACATTACAAACTGTCCTCTGGCAGTCCAGACCATTAATCAGAAACAATGCCTGCCTTTCAAGGCATTACAATATATATATTGTAGTAATTGGTAATTAAGACATTGTTCTAATTGGAAAGTTGGATTGTAGAGGACTCATTATTAGTGGATATAGAGCAGATGCCGCAACAATCCGGCAAGGCAAAGAAAACATTGTTGATGAGTTGAGAGAGTTTACGCGCTCAAAATCTACGAGACGAAGAGTACAGTCGGGCCGTAGGCAGTGAGGAGAAAAGACTAAAATTCCAAGTCATGAAAATTTGAACAGTACAGTTGCGCAGCAGACAGCGAATAGACCAGACGAAAAGTTTTACAGTCGGCAGTCAGAACGAAAGAATGTGGTCCAGTCACAAACATGCTTTCAAATATTAAAAAGTAAAGCAATATTCAGCCGCGAAGGAGACAGAGCAACTAGTTGCAGTAAAGCATCGAGAACCAACCAATTTGTGTTAAACCAACTAACAAACACGAAAAACCAAAAATGAGACCTGGGCGGCCGTAAGTAGAGAAAAACATTAAAATCATTTGTAAACTGTGTTTAAAAGATAAAAGTCAGATCGTTTTTTAATTATTTAATTATCGATAGAATGAGATTGTTAATTCTTGATAAAATTGAAATTGTTAAATTCAATCTTTAGTATTATTTCTTCCGCATCAAATTTCGTCTATGTTCAGACGCTTTGATTTCCATAAAAAGTAAATGTAATTTTGATTATTTAAATTCTGCCATTTATCAAACCCAGATCAAGACCCTGAGATCCCAAATATTTTGTGTATTTTATACTTGTTTTAAAATTGATAATAAATTTTGTTAGTTGTTTAAAGTTAATAGTTGTTCATTTAAAAGTGCCCATCCATTTATTATATTATATTTAATTATTACAATATATATATATATATATATATATATATATATAGATAGATAGATAGATAGATGGATATATATATATACATATAAAAGGTATTATTAAATCATGTAAGGACAAAATTTAACTCAGTTGGAGAGAAAAGAGGGACTGAAAGTGGCTGTCATAAATCAATAGTTGATGTTTTTATGCTAAGAAACAATGAACATGTCATAATTTTGAGGACTTACCCAGGTTAGTACAGGGCTGAACATCGTGCTGGCTGGCTTTATGTACACACATCCAAATAATGCACAGACACCACATGCAACACCCACATACACACATTGATAAATAAATTCTAGTAAAATGTATTGTTTTAAGATATGATAATTAAGGTACTTATTTACTATAATTTCCTACTTATTATTTACTAATATTTTCATCAATTCGTCTCTCATTCCTATCCAAATGTGTTATATGTAATCTGTTATTTAATTTAATTTATTATATATATATATATATATGTATATACAATCTTTGGATAGTGAGAAAAGATGGTAATAAATAGGAGAAAGGTGAGAATAGACATTTTTTGAATGCATATAATTTGGCGTAGAATTACGTGTGAAGAAAAACATTAGTAATGATATGACATTGTAGAAAATAATTGCAATATTGGTCTGGAAAGGAAAGCGAGATAGCTTGTGGCTTACCTGAATGTGAAGTACAGTGGGAATTATATGTGTGTGTGTATATATATATATATATATATATATATATATATATATATATATATATATATATATATATATATATGAATAAGAGTAGAATATTTTGTTTAGCATGTCATAGAAATCTTCTGGGGGTGCTATACAGTCCATGCATCTACTTTAGGTTAATATACAAACATTTGTCTGATCATTAAGAAGCTCTGCTGGAATATCTTGTTTTTTTAAAACTGAACGGAATCTTATACAGATACTGCTGATACTATGCCATACCATGAAAATTAAGAGTTTCTGTTTACTCTCCTTCCCCCGCCCCTTTTCATAATTTTTATTGTAAAACAATATATCCATTCAACTCTTTTAAGTCAGACAATTGAAATGTTATTTCAACTATCTAGGACTGATTTCTCAAGATGTAAAATTATTCATACTATAAGTACTCACCCTCAGTTTCAGGTTCTTTCCTGTCTATAGAAATGATATATAATATACCAATCTACACTCAGTAAAGTATAGAATTTTCTTTCTATTTAACAGTAAAGTTTTCAACAACTTATATTTACTTCTCTCATTGTGTATCATGACAATCATATTTTGTTACAGTGAGACATTTCTCATATAAAGTTTGTAATTTTTGTGTTTTTTGGTATAGAATTTTCTTTTTACTATTGTTAGTACATTATGTTAAACATTAATGCCATCTGTTTTTCAAACTCCTTTGTATGTTTTTATTTTTAAGTATAGGTATCTGTTGCATGCGATGAATCCTGACTGTCCATAAGCTGATCATAGTCAGATGTCTTCTTTGCCTGAACTGTTGGTCTAATAGATCCACACCCAACTGTACCTTCAACTACATTACCACCACAACTAACTTAACTGATATCTGCCACCAAAAATTTTACTTCTCCATTTGCCATTTGGAATCTCAAAACATTTAAAGTGCTATCAATAATTTACTTTCTGTTACCTAATATTATCGTAATTTGACTGATATATACCACCATTAACACATTAACATCAGCTGGTTTGTTATGAATCAATGGACTTAAATAAATGTGTGCTTTCTTTCTCACCTCACTGCTACTCAGCTGAATGACTCATTTTTGCCAGCTATTTCAGACTATTATTGTCTGCAGTATAATCATTTAATATCTTGCTATGCTATGTGTCTACTATAATGTTTTCAATATAGAAAATTATTTATGAAACTGTCAATTATTTATTCTTTTATCTTCACTACATTTATAGATTTTTTCCCTCTTTATCATTGGCTCTACAGCCCCTTGAGGCCTTTAGCCTACCAGGATGGCTGCCAGACTGTCACCTTCCATGACACATTCCATACTTTTTTGAATGGCATATGGTTAGTGTAATAGCAATTCTCCATCAGCCGTAACTCCAGTTTTTGTGACAAACACAAACATCCACGCCCATTCTAGTATTCTAACCCAGGACCTCTGTGGTGCTGACTGCTACACCACAGCAGGTCAGCTTTTTTATCATTACCTCAATCATTTATTACTAGTTTTGAATTATCAACTGTACAAATAAACAATTGGTTACTTATTTCATTTATTTTTTAGGAATGTTAACACCTACCGGTGACCTAGATCTTTGCAAAATTGGTCAAGCTCGTAACACACTTATGAATGTAAAACTTAGCCAAGTCTCAGATTCTGTAGAAGGTCAAACAGTTGTGGACCCAAAGGGGTACCTTACTGACTTGCAAAGTATGATTCCTACTTATGGAGGGGATATAAAGTAAGCTACACTCACTTAATTTATCATGTATTTTGTGTGATGATTATTAGCTTTTATTGTAACTATGCATGAACAGATTTGAATAATTTTTCTATATAATTTTAAGTGATATCAAGAAAGCACGTTTGTTACTGAAATCGGTTCGGGAGACTAATCCAAACCACCCACCTGCTTGGATTGCTTCTGCAAGACTTGAAGAAGTTACTGGAAAGGTTCAAGCTGCTCGAAATCTCATCATGAAAGGCTGTGAAGTAAGAATAGTTATAGAAATTTTCTGGAAATAAATCTGAAGGAAATTTAAATTCTTGACAATATGCACTCTTTTATGTTGCATTAAGTTGTGTGTATACCACTATTAAGACTTTAATAACTAAAACTATTTGAATATGTTTTTTTGTGTTCCTGGCAACTCTAAAAAGCAAAGTTATGAGTTGAATACATTTTTTAACAAATATGGTTTATATACCTTTTAAAAATAATTCTTACTTTGTGAATGTCACACAGTTTGTTTTGAGTTTATTCTTTATCATATAGACAATTGTACAGATATGCTTAGCATTTTTCATAACTATGTTTTTATTATCATCCAAATTTTATTTTTGTTTCTTATACAGAAAAATTCATTTTTTATTTATCAGTGATTCACAAAATATAATATTTAAAGGAACTTCCTTTGGTTGATAGCACACATTTTGATTAGTGTCATCAAAACTTTGTGTTTTTTCAGCCAACTTACCTGGTTGGAATCCCTGATAATTTCATCCACTGCCTTCACTGGGATCTGAAAAAACATGTTTCCTGTTATATTTGGAAAGTGATTCTTTCTTGTTTGTCATTTTATTGGTTTTAGTCCCTGATGAAGTCATAGCTCCTGAATCATTATTAGACACATACGATTGATGCTTCATTAATCTTGAAAAATTACATGTGTGAATCAAAAAAGAAAATACTTTTTTGTTTAATAAATGGTAATTTATTTTCAAAAAAAAAAATTGACCGTAAACCAAATGAGAAAATAGAGTGTGTGTCTTTCCCGGTGGTGGGGTATACATGAGTAAATACGGTATTTAAGAATTGCCTCCTCAGTAGTGTTAAATTTTATTACCATTCTCATTTTATAAAAGTCATGGCACCTTAGAAGATTATCTGCTTTACTTGACCCATTCTGTATTAGAGTACCTGAGTTGGTTATTCCCCACTATTTATTTTATTTATAGACTCATCAACTGCTCAGGTCATTAGTGACTTGGTACTATGTTGTATTTCTTTGTTGGGGACCTATCAAGTATAAAAGCATACACACACAACATCCATGCCCTTGCTGGGATTCCAACCCAGGACAACTATGATGCAAGGCAATGACACTCCTACAGCACAGGGTGTCAGTTCCATTGTTTTCTTAGCCATTTCTGTGGAATTGGAAAGACAGTGACTCTGGTTTTCTTTTAGAACCTGCCAAATCTGTGTGAATAATTTTAAAAATTTCAGAGAAGCAAGAGGTTTCCATGTTGAATGTTTGGAACAAAACTATTGCCAAGAAATTTCTTAATATGTGCAAGTGATATTAATTATTGTAGCATGTCCCATATTTTCATGGTGTTTTTAAAACAGTCATGCTGTTTATGTTTTACTGAAACATTATTTAGTAATCAGATATGTGAAACTCTGTTTATTTATAAATGGATCTTACAGAATTAATCAAAATACGGGCTGTATATATATATAGTAAGGATATGACATTGTAAAAAATAATTGTGAAATTAGTATTGAAAGGCAAGAGAGATAGCTTGTGGCTTACCTGAAGGTGAAGCACGGTGTAGCCATAGGGATCAGAAGGTAGTTCCTCAAATTTTCTTTTTCCTTTCCATACCAATATTGCAATTATTTTTGACAATGTCATAATATTATATTATATAAATAAATAAATATATATATAAAATAATTATACATATTTGCTAGATTGCCTTGCACTGATTTGCACATTTTTTTTAAGGTTAATCCAAAATCTGAAGACTTATGGTTGGAAGCAGCAAGATTACAACCACCAGACACAGCTCGTGCTGTAATTGCACAAGCAGTACGCCATATACCTACTTCTGTTCGTATTTGGATTAAAGCTGCTGATTTGGAGAGTGAGCTGAAAGCCAAGAGAAAAGTTTATAGAAAGGTAGGTCTGTCTGTCTTTGCAGATTCTGTAACATTGTTCATATCTATATAAGCATGATAACCAGGAAATGTTTTCAGGCTTTAGAACATATTCCAAACTCAGTTCGTCTGTGGAAAGCTGCTGTAGAGCTTGAAGATCCTGAGGATGCTAGAATATTGTTGAGCCGTGCTGTGGAATGTTGTCCAACCAGTGTAGATTTGTGGCTTGCGCTCGCAAGGTATATCACATTAGACTTTTTCTGCACTTGAATTTATCATAAGTACTTGTCCAAATGTGTGTATTGTTAATGTGTAAATTTGGTATTGAGAAATCATCTATATAACCCCACAATTGCTATCTCTTATCTTTTCAGGATCAGGACATAGTGTTTTCAGTGGTTTGTAATTTGTAGTTGCTCTTATTATTATACACAGTTACACTCAAAATAATGAGACTGATGCCGCAACTGTTTATTTATATGATATATACAATTACTATTTGACAGTTTCAAAGTATGACTCAGTTAAATTTTCTGTATTGTGTATTTGTTGCATCAACTGCTCAAAACATTTCTGAACATCAGTTTGGTTCAAGCTAATTGTGAGATCTGACATTTTTACTTCTACCTCTTTCATTGTTGAAAAAATGTCACCTTTTAACACCACCTTGATTTTTGAGGATAGGATAACTTTTGCACATTCTAGGAAGTGTTTAATGGACAGAAGTTATTTGAGAGATTGCAAGATCCACCCATTCATCACTTCAGGGTGCTTCTTTCTAACACATTATCACAATTTGTTTGTAATTTTGTTGGTAAACTGTTTGGCTATTTGATTAAGTAATGTCTTGGAACTTAAATGTTTGCTTTTTTTAAAATTTGATATACTTTTTTTATGAGGACCTATTTATTGTAAAGAAATCCCATAATATTCATAAATTACTTTTCTTATCAATTTTAGACTAGAGACCTATGAAAATGCTCGAAAGGTTTTGAACAAAGCAAGAGAAAATATTCCCACTGATCGGCAAATCTGGACAACTGCAGCTAAACTTGAAGAAGCTAATGGAAACAATCACATGGTTGAAAAGATAATTGAGAGAGGTGAGAATTGTTATTATAATAATTGTATAGCTTGCATTTATACTGTCACCCATGACATAAATAAAATCAAAGGCTTTTACTTTTTAATATTGTAATGAATTATAATTCTTGTACCAATCTGTAATAGGTTAATGAATACCTTTATGAACGTCTTTTTTATTTTAGTAACCTGATATTTTAAATGCTTTTATTCAATCGTGAAATGTATTTCACACCTTTGACATGAGTGACACTTGTAATAACGATTTTAACTGCAGCACATATTAATTATTTAATTTCATACTGTGTATTTGCATTTATTGTGACTCATTTAATTTCACCTAATTCATAATTTGTTTGACATTATGAAGTGAATAAGATTCTGATTTAATCTCTTACATTTATTAGTTTTGAGTTAGGTTTTACAGTAAATTCATATATTTAATTATATATGCATTTTAATTGTAAGGTTTTGATCCTCACATTTTCAATGCAAATTGCAGATTTTAAACTGTGTTTTGCTTTATTTAAAATTGATTGGTGCTAGAGCAACTCCTGTTGATCCAAGGTTCCTGAAAAAAATCTACCTCTTGTAGGTGGGCTGTCAATTGTTGGGGAAAAAAATCCTTTAAACATCAGGAATTTGGTTAGAATTCACCACCAAACTGTTTCTAAGAGCAATTAAACTATATTTTGTTGTCGATGGCAAATAACCACACATCAGTTTCTCATGGTTTCTCACATGATTGAAATAGTAACTCAAATCTGTCTAAAGTAATGAGTAAAATTATGAGTGCAATTGAATTTCTTACCTGAGCAAGAAATGTAGGGTACATTATGCCACACCAACAACAGAATCTTTCTGGAGAGGCTTATTCCTAAAAATCAAGATACACTGAAAGGACACTCACACAGTTAAAGTTAATTTCAGTGGAAAAAGGGGGGGGGGGTTTAGTTTTCTTTTATTTCTACATTTAACTGTGCAACAGTGTTTGAAATTATTGAGCCATTAGTCATTTATTTGTTTAATTTTATGGCTGACTCTTGAGAATTTGAATAAATAAGTTTTATGTGATGTTGTGTATTTAGTGATTTATTCTTCCTATTAATTTGTATATTTTAATGCTGCTTTCAGCTATTACATCCCTGAGTTCTAATGGTGTAGAAATAAATCGTGAACACTGGTTTAAAGAAGCCATAGAAGCAGAAAAGTCAGGATCAGTACATTGTTGTCAAATTTTAATTCGTACTATTATTGGTCAAGGTGTTGAAGAAGAAGATAGAAAACACACTTGGATGGAAGATGCAGAAACGGTGGGATCAAATGATTGTATTCAAATTAATAATGAATAATTTTGTTGATTATTCAAGTGAAATGTTCTTTGATAGATTTAATATTTGTAATAAAAAAGCTTCTGTTTAATTTAAATGTGGATAATTTTGTTCTGATACAAAATAAATATTTAGGGTGAAATATGTAACATACTTGTTTGTTTTATTTCTCAGTGCGCACAGCAAGGCGCATATGAATGTGCACGTGCCATATATGCTCATGCTCTTTCGACATTTCCAAGTAAGAAATCTATTTGGCTCCGAGCAGCATATTTTGAGAAGAACCATGGCACTAGAGATTCTTTGGAGGCATTACTTCAAAGGGCAGTGGCACATTGTCCAAAATCAGAAGTGTTGTGGCTCATGGGTGCTAAGTCCAAATGGATGGCTGTAAGTAGTAATAATCAGTAGAATTATTTCAAAATAGATATGTTACATTATTGTTTGATACTATACTATACATGTATTATTGGCTGTTAGATAATATTTGAATTTAGTCATTTCTGTTTTGGACCTGCCAATTTTTTTTTTTTTTTACTTTGTGAAGAAATTATGGGGTATTCCATTGTCTACAGTAGAAATATCATAAGAAGGTTGAAGAAAGAATAATCATACATTTTGAATAGTTTAAACTCTGTTTGTCTTCAGAGAAATGGGTTAAGAATCAGAGCTGAGCACAGGATTCTGAATATTCCTTAATGAAATAAACCTACTAGATTCAGCTTATTACAGAGAGTTTGCTATCAAGGTCTTCGAGTCTGACTGAAGAGTTTGTGACTTTCTGCTAAATTTACAGGGTTTGTGGTGAGACTGACAGGTTTCGTACTTAGTTCCTCAGAATGAAACAGGGATTTTAACACTTGGTTGGGATACAACCTTACTGGATGTTATGTGGATGGTTTCTTTAAATTTTATTTTTAATTAATGTGGTTCAAAATCAACTATAAGTAATTTCTAAAAATTGAATTTATGATTGAATTCCCATGCATATTCGGCTAATTGTGCTTTTTTTATTCCAATTATTCTAATTGTATTGTGACGGTGAAGACTTTTTATGACATTTCTTTGTGATCCTGTGCATTTTATTATATGCAAAGGAAAAGTTTACAAACTGTAAATTACAAAGGCATTGTTCTTATAAGAAAAACAATCATTATTACTAATTTCATTATTTGGGTTGTTTACATTGTGTCTCATACGTAATATTATTTATGTAGATGAATACTACAAATACTTATGATAATTTCTGTTTATGAATCCAAACTAAGTATATACTTTGGGCTAGAAAATTGTATGGTATCACAAGACAAAACATGTGTTTGTATGAAAACTATTTTATGGGTTAAGTCTGTAGTAATCTGATACATGTTATAATATTTTATAATCTTTGGTTTTACCACCAACTTAATCATATAAAACAATTTCTGCTACAAGTTTGTATTCAAACATTTCTTAATTCTATACTCTCACCATTGATCCCTTCCAATAGCTTTTTGCATTTTATAATTATCATTTTCATCTGTTCATAATGGACACTCAGCAGCTACTGTCCAAGAATCTGCCACACAGATGTGTTAGCATCTTTGTGCCCCAACTTTGAAAAATTTTCCATTGCCTAACTCTCATGTTAATCAATTTTCAGTCCACTCCTGTAACCCTCGGTGATTTTCTTGTCCCATCCAAGTTCTCTAAAATATGTGACAAAATATTCAATTCTGTTTAGCATTACAATTTAAATACTGTTTTGGGTGATTCAAAGTTTTCCATCATTACAAATTTAAATACAAACAATTAGATATACACTTTATGAATAATAACACTTTGCAACAAGTTAAATTGTCACTTAATAGATGTTTTTTCCCAGGGAGATGTCCCTGCTGCACGTGGTATTTTGTCACTTGCTTTCCAAGCCAATCCAAATTCAGAAGAAATTTGGTTGGCTGCTGTGAAACTTGAATCTGAAAATTCAGAATATGAGCGAGCAAGAAGGTTGTTAGCAAAGGCTCGTGCATCAGCTCCAACTCCAAGGTAAGTGTCTGTATATATATATATAATATTATATTATATTAGTTAGGATGTGACATTATCAAAAAAATTTACGAGGTAAGCCACAACCTATCTCTCTGTCCTTTCCACACCAATATTGAAATATATATATATTTTTTTCGTTGATTATTTATGTTAGGGCGCCAGGTAATTTTTGGGATAAAATCACCAAAACAACTTTTTAATCTTTCATAATTTTATTTAATTGAACATGGGACGTAGGTCACTTTCAGGGCGTGGTTTATCAATTATTTGGAGCACGTCCATCTTCGGTCGCGTCCAGCCTGGAATTGACCATTACGCTTCTCCCCTTGGCCGGCCTAAAACAACATCGCATTTCCGGCACCTGCATAAACACAACTACTGCAGTCACCCCCGCCAAGGGCACTAGACCGTACCTCGCAACAATCATGTTACAATATATATTAACAATGAGACATTACATTCCACGTTACAGTGATATAATGTGTCAAACATATATAGCTTCATAGTTTGGCTACTAACTCAGTCGTCTCGAAGTTCTCATTGCTCAAATATTTCAAGTGACACCAGATAATTTTTCATTAAAGAAATAACCAAAATTTTATTTCACCTAAACAAATTCTTTAATTTCAAGACATGAGACATTTACAGTATTCTCATGGTGTGGCTTTAATTGACTTGACACTTCCAAAATGAATACTACATTGATCTCATTTGCACTTTGCAAGGCTGGTTTGAGATCCTGCTGGAGACTTAAAATTTGTTCTCATCAAAGACATAGCTATTGTACTCCCTTTGAGCTCCTACCTGAAGCTAAATGAACTTTTCTCTACAAGTTCCCATTGGAGACTCAACTGCTCTGTTCCCTTTCAGCTTGTGTCTGAAACTAACTGAACTGTTCACTATGAGCTTCCTTCGGTGACTCAACTGCTCTGCTCCCCCCAAGAGCTCCTACTTGAGACTATACTAACTCATGCATGTTCGCCAAAAACATGATGCAATGCAAAAATGTTTGCGGTGAAGTCTACAAAAACAACAAAGGCTGCTGACCAAGGCTAATGCAACATATCAGAGGCCACCCTCTACATGTAATAAGACTGATTATGTTCGCTAGGTCTGGGGAAAGGTGTGGTAGTTAAGTTCGGAGAGTGTTTGTATACAGAGTAAAAGTACCTGGGTTCGATTCCTGGCCCAAGTGAATATTTTCAGTCTTTTATATATATATATATATATATATATATATATATATATATATATATATATATATAATTCAATTGGATACAAAAGAAGAACAGAGAAAGGTAGACTAACCTTAAATTGAAAGTTGGAGTTGCCTTAAATCAATAGGTTGCATAATCGGCAAGGAAGAAAGAAATTTTCAAATTTTTGAGGGCCTGTGCCCCATTTGTCAGAATAGTAGGTCTAAACTGCATGTCCGCTTGGTGTGAAGTAGTTCAGACATACATTTCCTGAAAATGGCTCACTACACCACCTGTCGATTTAAGGTAAGTGAACTGCCCTCTGTCTTGCTATCCAAATGAGTTAATCAATTTTATTGTGTCACATTTCCTTACTTGATATATATATATATATATATATATATATATATATATATATATATATATAAATGGTAAGGATTTTAAATTTTTAAGATATGGTCACAATTGGTAATTGGATAGTGAGGAAAGATAGGAATATAGGACAAAGGTTGGGAATATGCTCTGAAGAAAGTATATGCATTAGGCATAGTAGTACACTCAAAGGATGCATATGTTCATAGCGTATAGAGGAAAGGAGGAAGAAGGAAAGACTGAAAATCAAGCCCAGATACTTTTGCTTTGTACGCCAATGCTCTGCCATTGAGCTACCATGCCTTTCACCAGACATAATGAGTATAGCCAGTCTTATAGGTGTAGAGGGTTAGTCACAATAGTACCTCAATTTTAAAATGTATGTAACAAATTAATTATCCCTTCACAGGGTCATGATGAAATCTGCTAAACTTGAATGGGCATTGGATAATTTACCCCAAGCTTTGACACTTTTGGAAGATGCCATTAAAGTTTTCCCAGAGTTTGCTAAGTTGTGGCTTATGAAAGGCCAAATTGAAGAACAACAGAAGCTTTTAGATAAAGCGTGGGATACATATAATGCTGGTGTAAGTAGAAAAAATTTATAATTATGTGTTATCTAAACTTTTATTTTCAATAATAAATACTTATCACAATCATACTTGGGAGAAAAGTAACATTTACTTCTCATAGTAGAATTTTTTGTGTATAGCCATAAATCATCCTATGATAGGATGTGACTATTTAATTATATTTATAAGTGTAAGAAATTCTATTTGAATTATGAAATTAATTTGTCACATTTAGTAAAAAGGTTATTTGGTATTCCGTTATCTGTAATTGAGCAAATATTGTATAAGGGAAGAAATAGTCCTACAGACCTTCAGCATCAAACAGATGAATATGTAGAAAAATAATGATGAAAGCTAATGTTAAAATTTATAATGAATGGATGTATTGTATCTATGAATTTTTATACCATTGGCTGGAATAAAGGTTAATTTTAATATAAATCTACTAAATTCAGTATCTCAAATATCATTTTCAACAAATTTCAAAACAATAATTTGTTACAGATTAAGAAATGTCCAACATCCATTCCATTATGGAGACTTCTGGCTTCCTTAGAAGAACGGCGAGGCCATTTAACTAAAGCAAGGTCTGTTTTAGAGAAAGGCCGTTTAAGGAATCCAAAAAATCCCCATCTCTGGCTTGAGGCTGTTCGAGTTGAATTTCGAGCAGGGCTACGTGATATTTCCAACACACTTATGGCTAAAGGTATATATTTTTCAGTCTTTATGAACTGTTTTACACAATTTTGTGGTTGAATTAGCCATCTTCATTGTGCCGAGATCAACAAATTATTTTGCATTTCAAAGCTGTTTTCTTGAATCTAATACAGTTTAATCTGGGTATAGATTGCTCACTCTACAAATAGTATTGATCTTTCAGTTTAAAACTAGATTTATGTACAATTAACCATGAATAATGAAATATTAAAATGAAAGATTTAGGTCTGACTGAAAATTAATAATAAGAAAGATAACCAAATAAAGACAAATGAAGTAATGATATAAATACCACACAATGTTATTTGCCTATCTTTCTTATTAGTAATAATATATTGTATAAATATTCTGACCTTGTTGGTTATTATTTTACTATTTATTGGTTATTATTTTCAGCCTTACAAGAATGTCCAAACTCTGGTATTTTATGGGCAGAAGCAATATTTCTTGAACCTAGACCGCAAAGGAAAACAAAGAGTGTAGATGCTTTGAAACGATGTGAACATGATCCACATGTCCTACTAACTGTTTCAAAGTTTGTATTCACACATGAATTATTTTATTACTGTGTAAAGTTTGATTACTTTTTGTTACCACAAAATATTATGATCTCCTTTACTCTATAATTTTTCATTTTAAGGATCGAATTATTTGTATTTGAGTTATAAAGTTAATGACTTTTTCCAATTATAATAAAGCTAATTTTTATTGTTGGTTTCATCAACATCTTTATAGATTATTTTGGGCAGAAAGAAAAATTCAAAAATGCAGAGATTGGTTTAACAGAACTGTAAAAATTGAACCTGACTTGGGTGATGCCTGGGCATACTTCTACAAATTTGAGCTTCTTAATGGCACTGAGGTATGTTGAGCTGAAGTTTAATAATCTTAGTAAGGATATTACATTGTCAAAAATAATTGAGATATTTGTATGTAAAGGAAAGAGAGATAGCTTGTGGCTTACCTCATAATGAAGTACAGTGTAGCCATAGGGAACCGAAGGTAGTTCTTCAAATTTTCAGAGGCTCTCAGCCTCCTTCTTCAGGAAGGAGTGTTACACCATTCCATGCACTGGCCGGCTGAGGAATGCACGGAATGGTGTAATACTCCTTCCTGAAGAAGGAGGCTGAGAGCCTCCAAAAATTTGAAGTACAACCTTCAGTTCCTCATGGCGACACCGCACTTCACTTTCAGGTAAGCCACAACCTATCTCTCTATCCTTTCCATACCAATATTTTTGACAATGTCACATTCTTACTATTACAATATATATATATATATATATATATATATATATATATATATATGTTTTTATGCTAAGAGACATGTCATAATTTTAAGGGCTTAAGTCCCCTTACCCAGGACAGTACAGGACTGAACATCGTGCAGGCTGGCTGGCTTTATGTACACGCATCCACATAATTCACACACATCACATGCAACACCCACATACACACACTGATAAATAAATTCAAGTAAAATCTATTGTTTTAAGATATGATAATTAAGGTACTTATTTACTATAATTTTCAATTTATTATTTGCTAATATTTTTTTAAAAACTTCAAAGCTCTCTTCAATTTTTAATATTTGAAGTGGTCAATATGGATTGAATATAGTACCACCCAACCCAATAACCTGTATTTTTTTTCTATAACTTGCTGTATATTGCAGAGATAACATAAGAAATAACTTATGTTTGACTTGTCAATTACTAACCAATTTTTTGTGATAATTTTAAACCAATTTATTTTTAAAATCTGTTCAATAGTCGAAGAAGTGCTCATAATGCATTCTTTGTTTGTATTTATTAGCAATGATTTTTACTTCGTTTTCCTTAGGGGATTATTTTACATAAATCAAAGAAGATAATGTACTTAACTTAATATATTTTCAATATTTGAAGAAGAAAAAGGATGTTATAAAACCATTGGGAAAATCAAGTACAAAATAATTTTTTCTGACTGTGATAGATTTGTGTTATATTTACAGTTTAATTCACCATATTTGTTCAATTACATTTGTTGCACAACTTAATTAATATTTTACTATAAATTTTCCACTTAACATATTTTTAATATATATATATGTATATATATATATTATAGGAACAACAAGAAGAGATAAAGAAGCGGTGCATGGCTGCTGAACCACACCATGGGGAACATTGGTGCAAAGTTTCTAAAGATATTAGGAATTGGCGTTTCAACATAGACCACATATTACTTCTAGTAGCTAAAGATCTTCCAATTCCTGTCTGAATGTGTGATATTTTTAAATATCCTTCAAGAATTTCATATAACTTGTAGTTACAAATTCAAGTTTGTGTGAATATTGGATAATATTCTAAGACATGTAAATATTTTATGTAAATATATTCCATTCCTGCACTACTAGATATGTACATCTAGTATTAGAAATAATAAAATTCATAACATGTTTACTTAATCTTTTTTTTTATCTTTCTGTGGTACAAAGTTACAGTACTATATACATACTAATCCCAAGAATCTTAAGTTAATTCTAGTGGTTCTGAATCAATATTTTTAATTATTCTAGTGACAACTTCCATTTATACAGCCTATATATATTTATATAGTAATGCCATACAAGTCACTAAATTACATATAATTACTTAAAATAACAATTTCACTGTAACAATGTTAATATTTACAAAATTAAAAGAACATTAGTCCATGTTGTTCTTCAACCACAAATTACTTTTATTGGTTCACATGTAATAAAAGTGATTATTATTTCCATTTTTTTTACATATTTCACCACATATGAATACAATTATAGACAGTACTGTTTTGAAATTTTGTTTATGTAACAAGGGTTATGAAGTGAATATTTCAATACGTAACATATATTTTAAAAAATTTCCAAGGATTATGAGTGTTTTATTAATTCAGTCTCTACTTGAAATTTATGGGAATTTTTTTGTTCACTATAAACAGGGTGAAACCTGTTATTTAATTCATACTTCAAACTTACCATCTGGTTTTGTTTGGGGTTCATTTACGATTAATTTAATCTGTACTATTAGCTAGTTTAACAATTTTAAGATAGGGGTTTTATTGGAATGTGAAATTGAATAAATCTCACTTATCTCCAATTTATTTTAACAAGAAGTAACTAATATTTGTAATTCTTAGTACAAAACAAAATTTTTCTCATCCTTGTGTATAAATTTTTATATACAAGTATGTAAAATGAGCTGTAAAACATGTTCCACCAAATTGATATGGGTACTTTTATCAGTTGATTTTTGCTTTGACCAATACCAATTTTCTCTATGCAATGAGTCCTAGGCTTTTTAGCAGTAGCTTGTGAAATTTTATATTTGATTAGGTGGACAGTTATTCTTTTTGTTGAAATCTATATTCTTTAATTCATCAAATAATTTCTGTCTTTTAAAATAGTTGCTCTCAAATGTACGTGTCAAACCCAGTTGCCCATTAGCTTGTTTATTGAATGCATTTATAACACATTATTGGTTCTAACAAGCATCAAAAAAAGAACAGAACTTAGACTGTAAATTAAAAAAAAATATTTAGAAAACAGATTAGAAAACTGAAGCCAATAATGTTCTCTTTGGCGGGCTACTGAATTCAACAAAAATAGGATGATTTCATCACAATTTCAGGAATTATTTTGAAGAAATTGGCACTCATATTATTATTTTACTTTGACAATAATCTTGAAAATGCAATTATTAAATTGCAGCTTTCTATAACTATTGTGCATTTATCATTAAATATAATTTATTGCTAAGAAATTGAGGTCAAAAATAAATGTTCCCTTGTTTCCTACATTTTTTTAAAACATTTAACGCTTACTAATAACACAACACTACTGTATCATGCTTTAAATTTAAAGTACTGTACACTTCTTAAATGGTTTTTTATTCATTTCAAAATGCAAGAATTTGTTACTATACCAAATATAAGCTCACTAAGTTGCACACTTATATTAAACACATGTATTTATATTTCTGAGATATATCGAACATTGTTTTCCATTGAAATAAAATTCTTGTTTCATTACATTTCAGTTATAAGTTAATGACACTAAATAATTGTCACTCATTGTTTCAATTTATTTAGTAACATGCTTTCAGTATCTTTGATAAAGTAGAATGTATAGCTTGTTAATGATCAAATATATAAATACACCTACAAGATTAAAGAAATAAAAATCTAAATATTGCAAAGAAATAACAAATAGTTTTTACATCTATTCAAAAAAGTCTATTATGAATTTTTAACTATGATATAAATATCTTTATTTCACTGAAACTAATAATGAAATGCATTGATTAGTCTGTTATTTATTCACATGATATTTCAGTATATCAGTTAATTATTAGAGGCTGATTTCATTGTTGTTTCGTGGAATGTATGAAGATGCATGCCTCTTTAAGCTTGTTGTTAAGGGCTGATGTTGACCATTGGCTTCACGCATGGAATATCCTCTTGGTGTAAGAAGTTGAACTGAAGTATAATTAGTAACTGAACTTGTAGCTGATGCAGTACTGTGACTTCTTGCACGATAGCAACGAGGGAAGAATGTCAGCATGAAAGTACGTCTGTACTTGTCACTTAAAGCACAGTAAAGCAAGAAATTACAAGCTGCATTTATGCACATAAGAAAGTTGAATATGTTCCCCAAGCCTTGAATAAGGATATCTTCAGGTGTTCCAGTAAATTCATAAATTGAAGTCACAATGAGGGTAACAGCTGTTGGAGTCTGACAAATCATAAATAGAATCACTACTGCAATAAGTGTTATAGTTATTCTGTTCTCTTGATGTTGATTATTATCACTCTGCTCCACCTGAAAAAATGGAGAGCTTCAAAATTTTGATTGATATTATGTATGTTAGTATAAAGAAGTGTATGACAATCAAATTCAGGTAACTGAAACAAGTAAATCTAAATTCATTAGCCTGTTAATTTCATTTTTGCCAGATCAATGTACATTTTAATTTTTAATTAGTGCATTTTAACTTAGTTATAATTAAGGTATTCTACAAACCATCTTTCTTTCTTAGCCTTCCTATTAACAAAATATGAACACATGCTTTTAGTACATTTATTATTTGTTTGTTCCCAAACCATTTTCATACTGTTTTATATCTATCAATTTTGTCATTCTTTCTGTCCCCATCTATGTCCCTATTTGCAAAATATGACAACTGATATCCTACATTTCCCAATCAATTTGAATGTACATGTATGGTTTTTTCAATTCCATATATCTTATTGTGAGAGAGAATGTTTACATGTATGTGTGACATATTTTAATTACCTCTTCCTCTCTCCCTCTGTCTGACTTTCTTTGGGAAATAGGCCAATGGTTGTGATTTGAGTACTGTGGATGCCTGACTACACATGCCTTTATTAATGCATCAGCAGCTTATATTTTAATTTCATGTATCTATACTATCTTAGTCTAACCCACTTAATCTATGCCTAGTAGCGGCTTGTGAGTTTTTAAACTTATGTGCTACAAGCAATCATTTTAATGAGGATTACTATGTAAAATAGTAATACTACAACAGCAATAGCCTGATCCTTAGTAAACTACATTTCTAATTCCATCTACATATTTTCCAATAGTGTTTAAATTTGAAAACAAATAATTTAGCACCAAATTGACACTTCAAACTCTAAAGTATTATGCCCTTGTACACATTTTAAGTTAAGTTAATTTTTGGAACAAGCCATGCATAATGGCAGCACGGTTGTGTGATAGATTTTTATATTATGATTCCCCTTAAATGTGTTTTTTTTTCTTTAACATAACAAGTGTTTTTTTTATATTAGCCAAAATGTACTAATACTATTTTTGTTTTGAAAATATAAATAATTTTGAAATAAGATTTTTAATTACTGAATGGTTCACATTTATATTGATTTTGTTGCTTATATTGCCAGATGCGCTGGTCTCTCTGTATCCTTGCGTGACATGGCATGTGCTGTTTGTCGGTAGTAGAGAGAATTTATTGAACTTTGTGGGTGGTGCTGTAGAGACATCTTGTTCTATCTCTGGGATAACACTTGGCTGCATTAGTGGGGGCGAGTGTGGCATGAGGTGGCATTTTAAAAGTCTTCGATATGGAAGCAGAAATTTATACTGTCCATTATGAAGATTCTTAAAATTAATAAAAATTAATCCTTACTAAATTGTAATACATGAGCTCACACACACCACCTGCCACTGTCTATATCATAAAATATGGGATATCTAGAACATCATATAATTTTCAACAATATTTGATAATTTTATTACATCTTGAACAAACTTAAAGTCTTCTTGACGTGCCAAAGAAATATTAATAATTCATGTCTTTGTAGAAAGCATATGAGAGAATGAAAACAATTGGAAATAATTGTTAATTAATGTAAATGATGAACAAATTGTTTTTTTAAATATGTGAAATAAGATAGCACTGAAACAGAGAGGTAACAATACATAACAAACATATTAGTTTCCTTTTTACTAGTGAATTATAACAATTTTATCTTCACCTGTGTCATTCGTCGTCTCTGCCTCTGACTGCGATGTACTGCCAGTACTAGAAAGGAATTAAAAACTGCAAGAAGAGCCAATGGCAAGAGAATGAACATAATACTGGTAAACCAGTAGAATGCCTTGCGGTAAAAGTAGTCATTCCCCATTGGGGATAGTTCCATGGTCACCTCATCACCTTTCACATTTACTATATATTCATATGGTGTACTGACTGTAGAGAGTAGACACACTAGGAAGACTATTAGTGTAGCTTTCCTTGCTCTGGTCTCGGTGCACATGACCCTTCCACGCAGAGGATGGCATACTGCAATGTATCTTTCCACAGTAAATGAAACTGTTAACCAGATTGATGTGTTACCTGAAAAAACAGTTGATACATTAGTATTATATATTAAGTGGTAAGCCTAAATGTTAAAAATATAAAAGCTTAGTGGATATAAGTTTAATAATTCAAGTCATTACAGTGTAAGTGAACTGAACAGAAATAAGAGATATTCAAAATTAATTGTTGATTAACTTTTTCCATAATGAACAATCTCCAAGATGATTTATGTTATGCAGATTCTTGTTTGATACAAGTCTTATTTGTGATGTAATATGTTGGCTCTGCTACTATAAGTTTAATTAGTATGAATTTGGTAAAACAATATTTAATAACTTTGCATAACATACATAAAATATTTTTATGATGCAGTCAATAGAATAAAGATCAGTTTAAGTATTTCTTTGTGGACGGATAACATGTAGATTTGTGGCGAGAACAGTTTGATATTCTGGTTGCAATAAAATATTTTGAGCATTTAATTTGAAAGATTCCACATTATTTTATGCAATCATTTTTATAAATAAAAATGTAATTCTTGTATTGATAACTCAAAATACATGTAATTGAAATTATAAAGTTAGCATTTAATAACTTCTATTGTGGACTACCACTTCAGTTGTTTGAAAGTTCTTAAGTATGAAGAGTCGAAGCTTTAAATGAATTTTAAAATAACCATATAATTACTGTACTTTTACAATTAACTCGCAAGTAGCTGGATATTCTAATAGATTATTATTGAAATTTGACATTCTTATAATAGTAGCAATCATTCAATCATTTCAATGTTTGAATAATTCAGCAATAAAGAGAAGCTGTGAGCAAATGACAATTTACTCACACAATTTCCTATGTGTAAGCTAAGTAGAATGTTTTATTATTATATTTATTTATTTATAGCCTTATTAACTGCTGGCTCATTAGCGACTTCCACAACAACATTTAATTTTCGGGGTACAAATTCGTTCAGAATTTTATTGTTGCACATAATAAAAGACTTTCCACGAATGGTTTCTCTTCCTTGAAATTTTAACACCAGATGTGCGTAGTTACCTTGCAATCGCGTGCCAATGCGACAAGGTGGCCTAGTACCTACTTTGCTTACATTCAAGGAAAAAGTAGTTGCATAGTCTTCCCGGTATATAATGTGAATATGCCAGCAGTTCTTAAGAAACTTCCTGTATCAGTAACTCGCTTCACGTGCTACCGAATGGAATTAATTGCGCATTTGATCTTTTATGAAAACAATAATTTGGAATAAAATTTTGTTTAACATTTAAATTTATTGTAATTTACTGATATACTTATATTTATCGTTAACAGTAAAAGGAAACATGATAATTAACATGGTGTACAGAATGATTTGACATAGGATTTCAAACTCGTGTGTACAATAGCAATTCCGATACCAGAGAAATTGAAGCAAACGTCAACTCGAGTCATCAGGATCAGTCTAGTAGGCTATGGACTATTGTTACAAAGCGAGAGTCGGTTTAATTTCAAATTATTAGAAAGATGTATCCACACGTATTTGTACAAATTCTGTTCTTACGAGGGTTATTTAGTTTGGTTCCAGTGTAACAAAAAATCGCTGATGCGACCATAGGCTCTCTCTACCTATCCAATTCCGCGTATTTAGTTTATAAAGGATGTGAAGTACAAAGATTTTTTTTTTTGTAAATACGAGGGTTATTCGGAAAGTAAGGCCCGAATCGCCGTAGGTAATTGCCACGTGCATGCACACCGACTCCCGGCATTCTTTGTCGTCAAACGACACTATTTGCATACGTATTTTTCAGTGTGTTGTTTACAGTGTCCATTAAATATGTTTAAAACAATTGATCAGCCCACCGACGGTGAAATACAGTCAGTTATTCGGATTTTTGACAGCAAGGTACGGAAATTCATGTGCAGATAAGTGAAGTTTTTTCACCCCAATGCGATGAGTAACATCAAAATGTTCATGATTAACCGCGATCAGGCAGACCACAAGTGATCACAGAAGATTTATCAATACCGTGGGCGAAAAGATTCGTTATGAATGGCGATTCACAATTTCCACTTTAAGCATTGGAATTTCAAAATGTAGGTAGAATAATTTTGCACAAAGTTATGTCTGAAACTTGGCAGTTTCACAAATTGTCCGCTCGTTGGATTCCCAGGCTGTTTACCGAGGAACGCCAAATGAAAAGAATGGCTGTGCTTGTGGTTAATAAGGAAGGTGATCAATTTTTAGAAAAGATTGTCATCATAGGGGACGAGACGCAGCTTTCTCACATGAGCTCAGTCTTAACGTCAGTCAATGGAATGACGTCACGTAACATCACCAGCCAAGGTCAAACGGACAATCTGAAGACGCACGGTTATGGCAATCGTGTTTTTCCTTGACAGACAAGGAGTCTTCAAAGTCGAGTTTATGCCCCTCAGATAGACAAATTAATGTACAATTTTTCTTTTGCAAAATTAGGTTAATTACTGGATTAACTTAATTACCAAGTTTCTATGTTAACTATGTACATAATTTAAATGGTATATACAGTAAACAATATGTAACCCACTAACAATCTCAGGATAAAAGTTTTGTCTAATAAATTTTAAAGAAAATGCAGCAAGGGTCAACAATAAATGCAGTCGTTTACTGCGCTACCCTGACTAAATTAAACGTTGAATACAGAATAAGCGCTGGAAGGAAGCCTGCAAGAGATTCTCTCGCAGGTAAACCTTCCCAGAGAGCTCTGGCGGAGGCTACCTTTGGGGATGACTTCACATCTCTCTGGTTTTTTTTGAACTAAGGTTCCCATATGCCGAGGCACCTCGGCCTGTTTTGAGAGGTGTATGTTCCGGGGTCGCAGACCTTGGGCATACGGTAAGAGTTGTCCGCTATTCCCATTGGAATAGTCGGCCAGCTGCCTCCTAAACTGGTCGAGGCACGGAGAAGGGAATGCTGCGTCCCCACAGCAAACACCTCTCCCGCTATCGGAAGGGCGTGGGACAAGTACCCAATGCCCGACCTACCCGATGTAGGTTTTTCTAAGGTTTTTCCTGCATTTCTTTAGGCGAATGCCGGGTAGGATCCTTAAAATATAGCCCGGGGGCCCTAGTAACCCTTGGCTACCTTCCTCTACCCTTCCGCATCCCCCCTTTCAAATCCCTTCCTATGCTATTAAAGGAGAGTTTCCCAATGTGGATCACCCTCATGTAGCCTGTTGCCCTAAAAAAAAAAAGCGCTGTGGTCTTATGACGTCTGGACTTTTGTTCCTACATGCAATGACAGACCCCATTCTGTCATTCACACCCAAAATCTGATCAGATCTTTTTGATGGGAACAGATTGACCACCCACTTGACGCCGAGCGATTTTCACTTGTTCTGCTATCCAGAGTTCTCAGCGGCAATCGCTTCGTCACAGATGACGAGGTGAAGGAAGCAGTTAAAGTCTGGTTATACTCACAGGTGGATGACGTCTATGACTTGGGCATACAAAAGCTTGTAGAACGTTATGAAACATGTTTAAACAAATATGGAAAAAGAGAAACACGTAAGGAATTAAGTAATTTTTTTTTGGAAAAATCTATGATGATTTATATCTAATCGGACCTTACGAAACGTCGTGTATTTAATATATATTTTTGCAATAAAATTTAAATTCTTTTCTGACTAAAGGCCATATATTTATAATATTAATAAAGTCAGATATTTTACATCAATATTATGGAATAATAATACTTTTTCTGATTAATTTAAGTGGATACACGGTTCTAGTATTCCAATCATCAAAGAGTTGGTTGTTACTACAATTGGTGCTTGTGATCTGCGAATGCATGAGTAACATTGAACACTGTTTAATCATCCGTGAAAATATGTTTATATAAACATACAATTTTAGCCTGTTATTGTATTTATGAATTTTTTTTATTAGGGCAACAGGCTACATGAGGGTGATCCACATTGGGCAACTCCCCATTAATAGCATAGGAAGGGATTTGAAAGGGGGGATGCGGAAGGGTAGAGGAAGGTAGCCAAGGGTTAACTAGGGCCCCCGGGCTATGGTTTAAGGATTCTACCCGGCATTCGCTTAAAAAAATGCAGGGAAAACCCTAGAAAAACCTGCATCAGGTAGGTCGGGCATTGGGTACTTGTTCCACGCCCTTCCGATAGCGAGAGAGGAATTTGCTGTGGGGACGCAGCATTCCCTTCTCCGTGCCTCGACCAGTTTAGGAGGCAGCTGGCCGACAATTCCAATGGGAATAGCGGACAACCCCGAAACATACACCTCTCAAAACAGGCCGAGGTGCCTCGGCTTGTGGGAACCTTAGTTCAAAAACGGAGAGGAAAAGGCATCCCCAAAGGTAGCCCCTTCGTATCTCTCCTAAAAGGTTCTACCTGCGAGAGAAAATCCCTTACAAGTACTGCCTGCGAGAGAATAGCCCTCGCAGGCCCTGCTTTTCCATTTATGAAATTAATAATTAAGGAATATAAATTTAACTACCCGAAGGCAAACATGGATTTATTTCTCTGTATCTTATCGTAGATTGAAAATGTTTTAATGTTTCACTACTAGTTATCAGTTGGATTCTGTTATGGTAGAATTGCATTTATAATTTCCAGCCACTGAAATTCTATCCTGTAATTTAAAATAGACAATATGGAGCGAAATGCTAATTGAATTAAGATATTTGCTTTCAATAAGGTTAATACGAATTATTTTAGTAATCGACTCGTATAGCATAATTTTTTTTTTCAGTTTTCCCTTTCACATTTATTAAAAAATTTAGTTTCTTCTCATATTATGACACAAATTAGAGAATCATTTAAATGTTTTCTTATTAATTTTCCAATAATTTTATTTCTGACTGAATGGCCATCAAATTTTATTATTCAAGGGCATTTTGGAAATGAAATTTCTTCCAATAGGCAAGTTGTAAAGATCGACTGCACGATAACAGGAACGTATGTTTGATGTGGATGATTTCCCGTGGTTAACCACTTCCTCATATTCATAACCTGTTTGAAATTAAAGTACACGTAAGATTGAAATACAATTCTGGAAAGCTCTTCCTTAAGTGGAATTTAAAACCTAGAAAAAGTGTAGTATCCAGACTCAAGCCGTCTGGCTTCCAGAGAATCTTGCTAGTCTTAAACAGTTTGGGAAATAATCTTCCTGTCAGGCATACTGCATTCTGTGTTGTTCTTAGACGGACATTTATCAACTGAGCGGATTGCAAGACTGCCTCGTGATAAATTATGAATCTGGGCAGATAATTGGCCAGTTTTTGGCCATTTTTTTTATCTCGGAATAAGTAAGGAAGAAAGGAGTTCTATCGTTGTGTAATGACTTCAAAACAGCAATCGTCAGAATGATTTAGGGAAAATCCAAATCTGCATGACGTGTAATATGTTTGATTGGATTTTCTCTAAATCAGTTATTATTACTCCTTTTTACAATATTCATATATCACATGCTGTACATATGGCGCACGCGGCAGAAATCAGGTTGGAAATGTTCGTCATTAATATAAGATCATATGTGTTAGAGTCTATAATTTTATATTAACAAACCTACTCGAATATCTGTCATGATGACCTAATTGATATTACAATTATGGGAAGTTCAATCAACAAGATGCCTCTCAGAACTGGGACGGCACTGATTGAGATGTCACATTCAGAGTGCAATTGGCGGAGAAAAGAACAATTTTATAACAGATATTCAGAAGAGTAACAGGTTGTGAGCGTAACCGTCATATCATAATACTCAACATTCTGATTCTGGGATCTACGTTCTATTTGTATTCTAGTTCGGCTCTCGTAATTCGATACTAGCCTATGGGAAGCGGGTTTTATTTCCACTGTGAAAATGATTAATAACCTAACTAACCGACGAATATTAGTGCACTACAGGCTCTGCAGAGAAGTAATTGTGTTACATCAAAAGTAAAACATCATTTACGTTAAAAGAATTGCAACGGACGAATGTTTGAAGAATAGCTGTCAAGGGAGGAGGAATATTAAGTCTGTAAAATTTATTATAATTTGATTTATTTTTAATTGGAGAAAGTTTATCTCTTTATTAATTACAGGCAATATTTAGTCATTGAATTAAAACAACGTTTCGGTACGTGTTTGAACTTTCATCAGATCTCTCCTAAATATACAAAATGTTAAAAAAACTATTTTCACATCATGTTAAAAAAAACACAAAATTTAGAAGTTCTTCCAAGGCACTCATTCAAAAGATACACACTAGAGCGGTCACAGCCCAACGGACCTAAATTTTGTACGTTGTTTAAATTCAACAAATAAATATTGTCTGTAATTGGTCAGAAAACTTAATTATTTATTTCATATAAACAGACGTAATAATAAATTATCGTGGTAAATTCTTTAAAATGAAAGTAAATAAATGGGCATTATCTTTCAGAATCTAAAATTCCTTGTTCTCATTTTAAAGAGCAGAGATGGTTGCCTGAAAAAATTTGGGAAATTTCTTTTATTATATATGGAGAATGTTGAATGATTTTTTTTGGCGGATGGTTAGTCTCGTAGCCTCCACTTTGGGACGTCAAATTATGTAATATTTAATAATAAAAACGATGTTAATATTTTTTATAAAACTGTTTGGCGTCAAATTACATAAGTTAATTTTGATGAAAATATAATAATGAACTTAGATGCATAACTGATTTGAACTTATGCACTTTTATGGAATAAATTATCATGGTATTGTTCAGCTGTCGCACCGTCCCTCCATTCACGCTCACGTGTAAATGATACGGACATAACCGTATTATAGACCTTGATGTTCATTTGTAGAACTGTCACTGTCAATGTCACTGCCAGGACACATCTCACGTCCACACACAAATTGCTTTACGGTAGCAGCATAATGAGTACTGTCATATCTAAACCACGTTAGACATTAAATAGTAACATTTTCCTATATATAGATCCTCAAGGCATAATGAACATTTGTTTCGGTTTTTACTGTATTATTCACCAGAAAATTATTATTATCCTCACTTCCAATGCCCCTCATTTGCGCTACTTTCTCCCTAAATTATTCCTCGCGGTTACATTCGTCTTTATTCTCTTTCCATCGATGTTTATATTACAATATAATATTATTAATTTGTTTCTTGCTAACGAAAACGAAATGTTTCTTTTTAAGAAATAAGGCCTGAGTTTCGTTAAAGCGTCTCCCTTCTCTCAACTTTGTATCGTATGATTAGCGACACTAACATTGATACAATACGTCAGGAAGGCGTTTCAATACAATATACGTTTCTATATCGTAGATATATTTATTCTGGTTTATCGGTCCGCTTTCCTTTAATTTCTTGGACTATTTTTCTTCGATCTTCTGAAGTCCAGAACTAGTTGCACGTCGACTGCATCTATTTTTCTTTCACCGGATTTATACAGGAATTCCAAACTAATGATTTTTTTAGAGTTACAGGCTATTAGAGGGTTTAACGCTTTGATGGTTGCTCTCCTTGAACATAGGAAGAGGTGGAAAAGGGGGGATGCGGGAGCAAGGTATCCAAGGCTTGTCTACGGCCCCCGGGCTGTAGTTTAAGGATCCTACCCGGCATTTGCATAAAAATGATGCAGGGGAAACCCTAGAGTAACATGCATTAGGTAGGTCGGGTATTTGGTCCTTGTCCCACGCCCTTCCGATAACGAGAATTTGGTCTGCAGTGGGGACGCAGCATTCCAAACTCAATGCCTCTCGGCAGATTTTGACGGCCAGCTGGCCGACTGGTCCCCACAAGGAATAGCGAACAACTCTTACCAAATGCCCAACGTCTGCGAACCCGGAACATACAACCCTCAAAACCGGACAATGCGACACGGCTTATGGAAATCTTATTTTTAAATCCCTGCCCTAAAGCCGGGAAGAGGAAAATCCCGAACATGAAGTTATCCCATCCGGAAGTCGCGTACCCAGCAAGCTTATTCGCTTTGCCTAATGAATTTAATCCAATTGCGATTTTATTCTGCTCTAATTTATCCGCAGTGTGGGAGCTTTGCATGTAAAGACACACAGTCACTTGAAATCATAGAACATGTACGTAAGGGCAGGTAATGTAGAAAAAAGTGGATGAAAATAATAAATGAAATGTGACATAATTCTCGTCTCAAACATGAAGTACTTCAATTTGGAGAGACATTTTTATAAGAAGCGCATATTCTACTTCTGCGACTTCAGTCTTTTGTCAGCGTGGCAAGTAAACGAATAATGGATTGTACAATCTCACGAGATGAAAATTTCATAATTTTTATGTATAAACCCTCTTAGAAGAAACGTATTAAATTCTGTGAGCGGCAGCAGAGCAGAAAATTCAAGTAAACTCTTGCCATAAAATATGGACAGCTGGAATAAAGATAACATTTGGAATCGATCGGGAAGAAACAAAATTAAAGGTAATATCCAAAGTAGGTGAATAACAACTGTTGTTCCAAAAGTTCTTTGACATTATAGATAATAATCAGAAACATGTGGAACGTTGACGTGGTTGAAGGTGTGTTTTACCCAATGAGAGAATGATACTGAAGTGGGAGATAGAATCAAGTGTAAATATAGAGACTTAAACTGGAAAATTATACATGTCTAAAATTTAAGAGAAAAGGGAACAAGTCTATAGGAACTCATAGATAACATCAGTCAGAGGACAGACCACTCATATTCATCGCTGTATACGAAGGAACTTATTAGCCACGGTTCAAGTATACAAATTATAAGATCAAATAACACAGCTCTATGATTTAACCGTTTATTTACCGTTTAACTGATAATTTATTAATTATTTAATTTGTCATCAAAACAGCGATTAATTTATGTATTTCAATGTTTATTATTAATATTAAAAATATAAACTGTTCGGGATCAGCAAGAGCCATGAGAATATAAAACAAAATTTATTTGCATTTTGCTTTAACTAATATATTAATATAAATTTGCAATACCGGTTTAAAAATAAAAAAAATTGTTATTTTTATAAATAAACCCCTTTTATTTATGTGCGTGTATGTGTAAAGGGACTAATTCCGAGTTTCAGCCAAAAAGGATCCTCACTCAGTTTTTATAAAGTTTGTATAAATCGAAAAAGTTGTGTGGTTTATATTTTTAAGATAAATTACTTAAAAAACCAATCTATTTAGCTCAATGTGATATGGACATATTTAAATAATAACTGAGAGAAGATGAATATCGCAATTTATTTTGCAAAATTGGATGTAATCTGAGTTCAGCAGAAAGCCTCGGGCGTTCATTTCCTGTGCTAGATAAAAGCGTCTTAGAACCGAAGGTATTATCTTCGGCTTGTCTGCAAGCAATAAGAAATCTCGCCTTGTGGCTTTGTGCAAAACATTAAATATACTACAGACGGAAAATAAAGAATTTAGTTTTCTATTCGTTTCCATGTATGTGATTGTATGGGATTTCGGAATAGGAGGAAGATAAATTAGCGTAATGAAATATGTAGGTGTATGTTGGCGAAGAAGAAAGAAAAACTGCAAGACAGGTTGCACAGGCTAGTGGTAACAGCAAGGAAGGATAAAGGATAAATATAGAAGAGTCTAAAGTGATGCAAATATCAAAGAAACCACACATCTTACATGTATTTGTGGGGGAGAAAGTTAACAAAATGTCGATAAATCCATGTACCTTGGAAGCCTTTTGAAGGAAATAAAATTCAATGGCAAGGGCGCATTCACTAAGGAAAAAAAATTGACAAACAAATTGAATCTAGAATTTCGGAAGGAACAAGTCTACATGTCTATCGGAAACAAGAACGTTAAGAAAGCTGGAGGAAGATACCTGGAAAGTTTAGAAATGTGGTGTTGGTGATGAATTGGAAAAATAAAGTGAACAGGTCTGGTGAAAAAAGAAGAGGTTTTTAGAAGAGTAAATGAGAAGAGATACATCTTGACTACAGTATTTAAGAGAATCGAAAACTGGTCGGACACATCCTATGACAATTAGTAATTTAACAAAGTATTATTGTTGACGCCTATTCAAAGGTTTTGAGGGAAAATCCTTGTATGAGAAATTGGAAGTCCGTCTTCGGACAAGCAAGATCCCGCCCGTCTGTTCCTAGATGGGCTCAAGACAATTAATTAGTGAGAGGCATTCAAGTTTCCGGCGAGGAGCTCAAGGGTAATTAGGTCGACTTTTAATTTGTGTCACAAAATGGCCGCTATCTGTTCTGCAATTTCTTATAGAGGACAGGAGCTTAACTACATAATATGTCAGCTAGTGCAATTTTCACATGAGAACGTTGGCTCATTTTACGTATTTTAAAAATGATCAAAAAATCAATTATTCATATTGTTTTCGTGAAGCTATAGAATAGTTAATTGTTTAAGTGTTTATTTATATTCATTATATCTTGTCATATGTGTTTTAATAATCTATTTGCTTTACTATATAATATTATATTTGATTTACACATGATTTTGTGTTTATTAATACTGTGTTGCTTATTTATGATATTTAATGTTTATATTATGACGACGCTCATATCGTAACTTGTTTGGTTGAATGTGAATTGATTTAAGAAAAAAAAGACAATTGATTTTGTTACTTTGTATGGCATTTAATTTACGAAAGTCCCTCCAAAAATAATGCACACCGTTTATTTGAAAATACATACACTTTCCTCCTATAGCTTTCCTATTTTCACAGTGGATAGATACGTCCATTAGGAAAAAAACTTCATTTTCCACATAATTCCCACAACTCTCTGCACATTGTCTGGAGTTTGTGCAGTGTGGGGTCTGCCTCTGAGACGAGTATCCCGAATATTTGCGTACCCTCTTTCACCACGTAATCTGCTTTCCCACCGTCTAACTAAACTGAGATCGACAGGAGAATCTCAACCTCTTGTGAATGTTTCCCAATTATCTCGTTCTCACAGCTCAGGGATTCTATAACAGCACGTTGCTTTTGACGAATGTCAAGTGCAGCAGTCATCTTGAAGACAGGCTATGACAGCGCCACTAACGGGAACGGGTTAAAATATAAATTTGAACACGAGCGAATAGGATGTACCTATGAACTCCATGAATTGCAGAGTTGTTGTATGATAAATTAAATGAAATAAAAATAGTGTGCATTATTTTGGAGTGACCCACTTAATTTCTTTAAGATTTAGTTCTAGGTCAAAAATTTTCTTTATTATGTACTTGTGCTTATATTATAAAATTATTGTTTCAGAAGTTTGTATATCAATAGTATTATTCTTAATTAGATGTCAATAATTTTAATATATCTCTTCATATATTATTTTAAATATATGATTTTATTTTTACAAACGTAGCATGAGAAATAATGAAAAAAAAAGCTGGAAGTAATTGATTACTTAAGTCATTTTAAATTGAAAACCTTATTACAAAGTGTAAAAATTCTAAAAGTGGATAATTATATTTTAATGTTTGTCGAATGGCTTAAAATCGAAAAGATCATAATATTGAAATTAATTACTCAAAGCGAAAAATTTACTGGCGATAGTTTGTAGTTTTGAAAAATAATTGTTTTTTACGATGGAAGAGGGAACGTTTCGGGTATTCACCAACGTATCTTTTTAACCATATTAAATAGTATTTTATGGTTTATATAATACCTTTACTACATATTATTTCAAGAATTAGCTAAATATGAAGGTACCAAGTAATAATTAAAATCAAGAAATTGCTTGTTTACTCTTCACTTTCAGTTATTCGGTTTTGCTAAGAATATAAAGGAATTCATAATTATCTAAATATTATTTAAATAAAGAATATAGAACAAACACAAGAGGTTTTGTGTGAATAAACATAAACCTCACAGATAGTAACACATTAAATGAGGTATTCTGTTTAACAAACTATCAAGGAACAAATAATAATTGGAGGGCAAACGTTTTGAAAAATAATTGAAATCGTACTTAATCTAAGGGAATTTTAACTTGTTCCCAGTGTTTACTTTTAAGAAAAAGATATTAATTTTTACTTTATAATAGAAATATTAGCACTTCCAATGCTGTAAAAACACTGTAAATAATAAAAATATTGTTAATATAAGTTACTACTTTTGTTAAAAAAAAGGAATTATTTCCATACTTTGTAAAACATTTTATGGAAATAATACCATTGCTGTTGAGATCAGAGCTGGAAAGTTATGACGACACTTCCTTTATGCGTTGTTTATCACACAGTATTGCGCCTTATACAAAAAGTTTAACTTCGATAAATTTTGAAAATTAGCAAAATTTTGAAATTCTAAGAAATTATTATTCAATGCCTGATTCATGTGAGGATTTGTATCATCTTATTGTTCTGTACAACTTGAATAATTATTTCCCACGACTGTAAAGGATGTGTTACAAATATTTCCGTAGCACGACGTAAGCTCATTCTGCATCTTCTTGTGAACATATAACATCTTAAAAAATGACTAGTATCTTTAACAACTTTTAAATAATAAGATTTCAGAATAGTTCAAGAACAAGACTACACATTAATTATCATTATATATAATTTATCTTAGAGGGTTTTCCGAAGAATTTCACTGAACGTTTCCCTTTTATCTTCTGGTGTTTGCCTTAGTCCCACTTCTTCTTCACATGGTTTGTTTTGGTTGGCAACGATTTAATTCTAATATCAACCTTACGTCTAACACTTCATTAAATTGTTTACGCACTAGAGCACCTCTTACGCCTCCTGCTGTTTCAACATTTTATAACGAAGTCTTAACTTCCACTTACATGCCTAATTGGAAACCACTGCTGCTAGATTAATCTTGCGCATAAATATTCCTTTTGTTTTACAGAAATATTTATAAATCGCTCTAGTTGACATAAATATAATAAAAGAAAGTACATTCTAAAACTGAAAATCTTGCAGTGGAATGGAAGAGTTTGCTTTATATAAAGTTCCTTATTAATTTGTTACATACTTGAGGTCAGAGACTGAGTAAGTACATATGTCGTCTGTCTAGCGCTCAGAGAAACGGAGATTTAGTGTTGCAGGTGGATTTTCTGTTAGGTGAAGTGATCTGAACGCAAGTGTTCCGAAAGATCCAGTCCTATTTTCGTGCACGTGTAGAACATTGCTCCGTAAAATAAAACTGATTATTGTTTTTGGGGATTCTTCCTCACGTTGAGTGAGCTGCAATTTATAAATTTGTAATCCAAGCATGTGGAATTGTTGTAATCTTGGAGGCGCCGTGAATAGACCACTTACCGGAGTTGTAATTTTTGAGTAGATGAGAGCAGTTCTGCCTTAATGACGAACCCGTTAGTGGACAACTAATTTTGTAGGTGATGTGTATTGACAGTGGGTCGCTTCCGTCGGTTTGCGCTGAGAATTGCGTCAGGATTCATCACGGCACGTCTTGTGACGACGGCTCACAACGCAGTGCATCCGCTAGTGTCAACAATCCCAGGATATTAACAAAGTCGGAGGATACGTGAGAAAACATGCCACACGTTGTATACGATTTTGCCATTTGCAAGATATTTGGATTTTAAATAATTATATATACGACTGTGTGTGATCGTTTCAATATCACGCTTCTAATTCTAAAAACTGAGAGGAAGAGATAATTAAATACATTGAAAATATTAATAAATTTAAATACTCTTATGGGTTTAGTGTAATTGAATTTAATATCGTTAATAAAATATGTTTTGTCATTTAATAAATCCAATGCTCAGAGATAGATTAGTATTTTAATCGTTACAAAACCGAACGCTTAATTAAATGGATTTATATGAATGGAAATTAAATATAAATGTTAAGACTGAGATAACAATCCATAAACATATAAACCAGAGAGTTTCAAACATTTATTTATTAATTGTAAATTTGTAAATATAATATTTTAATAAGTTTTTCGTATATTCAACGAGGAGATGATAATGTGTCGAACACTCAAAAATATAGAGCTTGAGACTGTTTCTGGTTCTTATTTGTCTGCATTCATGTTTGAAAGCGTGTTTCTGTGCTCTTTTCCGTAGTAGCAACATGATTTATTTTACAAATATAATCAAAAATCTTATTTCATGTGTATGTACGTTTAAAATAACATGGGAAAAGCATTGAAATGTTTTGTTTCCTTTACAATCTCGAAACTAATTGTCTTTCTTGTACGGGAAGCACAAGTTATGAAATTAGTTTCTTTCTAATTTCTAATTGACTTAATATTCACAAATTACAAATAGCGCCGCTGAGGGATGAAGTGGGCTGAGAAAATACCCAAATGTCTCATGTCTTTGTATGAATACGTGATCATTGAACCGGAGAGACTAAACACTATATATGTTAAGAAATATCGTGCAAAAAACCGACAGAGATACTATTAAATACGAGGATGCAATTGAAAGTCGACAAAGATGCAACACTAAAAGGCATCAATTAAGAGTAAAACCAATAGCACGTAGGAGGTGTGTTTATATACATATGATGTAGCCTCTCTCGCAGTTAGACAATACTTGCCACGTTGGCCTACTGAGGGTAGATTTGATTTGATTTTATAAAATATTTCAAAACGTAGACTATAAAGATAAAATCACACAGTTCAGGGATCACATCTTCTACTGTCTTCGTCATTGGCTGCTCATTTCAGAAAGCTGACATGATACGAATTTGGGTTACCGGTGCCAGAGATCGGAATTACAAGTAAGCTATAATATTTTTTTGAAGTTAAATGTCATGTTAATTATTTGTTGAGTTCGGTCCTATGACTAATCTAAATGCATGCTGGTCTACAATTTGCTGCCTTGCGTTCTAGTTTGATTAAAATTAAATTATACTATTGGACAAGTGAAATTTTAACTCCCATATAAGCCTATTAAATGCGGAATAGTGTTATACAACCCGGTATATTATCATTTGTATCGTGCTTCGCGTTTAGAGCTCATATAGATATATCCAACAATTGATTCCCGCGTAAATAATGCAGCTCGGTAAGTGGAATTGTGTAGGGGGCATTCCTTTGTATACCTGAATTGTTTATCAACTACAAGAAGCGACAGTTGCAGCCGGTCTGGCTAGTGTAACGAGTTACTGCCGTATTGTCAATTGTCGCGAAAATATGGAACGTTTTGAGCAACGATATTGTTGCTTATGACAATTGTATTCCTTTGCAAACGTGAAGTATTTTTTACCTACAAAACGTGGTTGATAACCAATTAGAAACCAGCGTTTTATTCAACTAAAAATGGCTACTCAACAATTGCATCAATAAAGACCCCCCCCCCTCCAACCAGGAGGAATGAGAATAACTGTGATGAAATTGATATTTTCACATTGACGGAAGTTCCTGGAGTTTTCTCGAAAGATGGTTGTTCTATAACGATGGAACCGGAAATACTAAATCTGATAATCATACGGTTCATAGTTAGTTGAATTTTTAATTTTCTACTAGATGTAAAGACACCTGCTTTAAGCCAAGACAAATAACGCGACGAACCAGCTGAACACCAAACCACAAGATGCGATCAACAATGGCAGGACCTCAGGGAGAAGTTTGCGCATTACCAGGGACACAACTTAGGAGATTGCAGTAAAGAACTTTATGCATCAGCAAGCGAACTAGTTTGAAGGAGATTATATTAAATGTATGTTCTATGAGTAAATGTATTGAAGCTGATCAAAGGTTCGATATTCTTTGAAAAGCGACCGTATATTCATCAATTTTATCGAAATTCTGTATCAGGTACACCACAATTTATTGTCAAGTTCCCTAATTACTATTATCATTTCTCAACTGAACGTCGAGTCTATTCACGGCATTCGGGATTGTTCTCCAGCTTATGAACGCCGTATAGCACGACTGGAATGTGTTAAGGGAGGTGATGCGAAGGTCATCAACATCCACAAGTGCAATTACAGGACTCCTCACTCCTCCTTTCTAGGAATGGAACCAGAACACACGACAGTTATTACGATGCGGTAACTGAACTCAAAATTACCCGTTCCGTTACGCTCGCAAATTATGTACTGAACTCTAATACTTTCACTTGCTCATTGCTCGTGATAATTTCTCACCTACATTAAGTTCTTATTCAGAAATTTTTTGCGATAGTAATATAATTATATATATATTGTAGTAATTAGTAATTACTAATTGTTCTAATTGGAAAGTTGGATTGAAGAGGACTCATTATTAGTGGATAAAGCGGACGCTGCAACAAGGTGGCAAGGCAAAGAATGTATTGTTGAACGGCTAAGAGAGTTTACGCGCTCAAAATCTACGAGACGAAGTTAGACAGTCAGGCAATGAACGGCGAGGCATAAGGACCAGCAAAGTTTTTGTACAAAAGTAATAGAGTCGGGCAGCGGACAGCGAAGAGTTTGAAAGTTTTGCAGTCGGGCAGGGGACCGCAAATAGAACAGTTTGATAGCAGTTACGAACATGCTTTAAAGAACTAAAAAGTAAAGCAATCGTCAGTAGGGAAGGAAAGAGTGAAATTAACGTCGTAATCGGTGGCCGAGCGTAAATTCAACCCGGGGAACCATAGACAAACCCAAATGAAGTACATTTCCAACTAAAGCTACGAGATCTGCAAATCCAGGTTGCAGCAAAGCATCAAGAACCTACTAATGTTTGTTAGACCAACTAACAAACTACGTCAATTAGAATTTGTTGACATTTAAAGCCTGTGAGTATTAGAATCAGTGATATCCCCAAATCTTGTGCACGAAAAACCTAAAATGAGACCTGGGCGGCCGTAAGTAGAAAACTTTAAAATCATATTGTAAACCACTTTTAAAAGATAAAAAGTCAGATCGTTCTTTAATTTTAATTATTTAATTATTACATTTAAATTCAATCTGTAGTGTTATTTTCTTCCACAACAAAGTTCGTCTATGTTTCAGACGCATTAACTTCCATAAAAGCTAAATGTAATTTGATTGTATAATTTCACCCATTTATCAAACCCAGTTTAAGACCCTGAGATCCCAAATATTATTGTGTATTTAAAATTGTTAATAAATTTGTTTAATTGTTCAAGTATAATCTTTTATTTAGACGCCTTTTTATTACAATATATATATATATATAGAGTGACATGCTAAATGTAGATAATTGACATCGTGGCAACTGCCCTTTAGTAGCATAGGAAGGGATTTGAAAGGGGGGGGATGACGAAGGGTAAAGAAGGTAGCCAAGGGTTAACTAGGGTCCCGGGCTGTGGTTTAAGGATCCTACGCGGCATTCACCTAAAAGTGATTTAGGATAAACTCTAGAAAACCTGCATCAAGTAGGTCGGGAATTGGGTGCTTGTCCACGCCCTTCCTATGGCGGGTGAGGGGTGTACTCCGTTCCTCGACCAGTTTAGGAGGGAGCTGGCGTATTATTCCAATGGGAATAGCGACAACTCTTAGTGTATGCCCAAGTCTGCGACTCCGGAACAGGCCGAGGTGCCTAGGTTTGTGAGAATTTTAGTTCAAAAAACCAGAGAGGGAAGAAGGTATCCTTAAAAGTAGCCTCCTCCTGAGCTCTCTGGGAAGGTTTTTTTTTAAAAGTAAAAGGCTACATGAGGGTAATCCACATGGTGGCAACTCCCCTTTAACAGCATAGGAAGGGATTTGAAAGGGTGGGTATGGAAGGGTAGAAAGGTAGCCAAAAGGTTAACTACAGCCCCCGGGCTATATTTTAAGGATTCTACCCGGCATCGCCTAAAAGTCATCTGCTAATACATAAATCTGAGTTGTATCAAAACTCTTATGATAACTTCCGAGCTCAGAGAGATCTGGGATAAGGGATTTATATTCAATGGCCAACAAGGGTTTCGTCCTAAATACTCTTGTATAAATCAGCTACTGACAGTATTCAAATATTTTGCGTCAAAATGGACGAAGGATTTAGAATCGATGCAACAATAATAGATTTTTCAAAAGTTCCCTAATACCCATATTAAGCATTTCGCATTTCTGAACTGGTTGCGGGACTTTTTGATGGAACGCAACCTAATAATAGGAGTAAATTCATGCTGTCCGATCATGAAGAAATAACTTCCGGCGTGCCCCAGGGAAGTATTATTGGGACTTTAAGGTTTTGAGCTTATATTAACGATTTGCCAACCGGTATCCAGTCTAATATAAAACCCTTCGCGGGCGACTGCATTATTTATAGGAAAATTTAACCGCTAAACGACGTTGTTGCTTTTCAATCTGATTTAGGCAACATATTAAACTGGTCTTTGCATAATAAAATTAAAATAAACGCATTCAAAATCAAAGACCTATAATCGGGGAAACATGTAAATTCAGTGGCCAATAAGTAAAGGAAAGGACTAAAAACTTCGTACGCAGGGTTTTAAAGAAGTAAGGCTATAGATTTTTAGTGCGACCTACTCTAGAGTATGGAGCAGCTTGTTGTGATCCGTACAGTAAAGAGCTCATTCAGGCACTGGACAAAATTCAGAAAATGATATTTAAATTATCTTGTAGACTTACAGACTTAGAGACTTCGGCGAATAGAAGGAAACGAGCTAGTCTTCGGGGAACAGAACAACGAACCGGCCCAGAGAAATGTAAACAGTTTGCTTTTATCTGTCAATTACTCATCTAAAAGCGATCATTCGCGACAGGAAGAGGAAACAGCGAACAGATGTAGCGAAATTTTCTTTCCTAAATAGAACCATTCGGGTCTGTAACAGCCTGTCTACAACTGAGCTAGCGGCGAGCCCACAGAGCATAGAATAACTCGAAAAATAATTAAACACTTATTATAGATTTCTATTAATAAATTGAGCTCAGTGAAGTTGAAATTTAATTAATACTCTAATAAGGGAATAATAGGTTTACCTATACTTGTAATAAGAAGTTTAAGAGTGTAATGGAAATATTTATTTTTGTTTTCCATATTTATTATGCTTATTTTAGTGTATAATTTGTGTTTGCTTCAATATTTCCACTGGGATTTCCCCAATGCAATTAAATAAACCTATCTAAGTCTGATATATATATTTATGTGTCATAATTATTTTAATAAAGGAAGAAGCTTAGTGGCTCAGAGATGCATTACGTGGAATTCACAATTGATTTCCGTCTGATCCTGGTGTGAGCTGTAATGGCGTCCTAAGAACTCGTTCGGGCAGAAATTGACGTCTCTCCTTTTCCGCTTCACCTCTACCAGTCTCTCTTCCACTCTTGTTTTCTCCTCATCCGCAAAAGTCGACTATGTCCACAATTGATCCGGCCACATAAATGTTCTCTTCGCAACTGTCTCCTCCAACTATCTTCCACGCGATTCTCAGGGCCAACCTCCACAACTATTTTCTCTATATTCATAACTGTTTCTCCAAGTTCTTATCTGTCTTACATTATACCCATTGAAATGTCAATGTTGTCAGGAACCCTTGTCTAGGAACCCAAACAATGCGAAAGATAATTTTATCTTCGAAATTAAAACGTTTGTGTTAAAAGTATAATAATTAGATAAATAAGTAGCGAAATAACAGCCAAAAATAAGTGCTATATAAATATCACACACCGTTTCTGCAACTTTGCACATCAGTTCGTCACCTGTCACGTACAGTGCGCCGTCCTTACGTGCGTTTCTTGAATCACCTGACGTAAGCAACAAGGATTACTGATACGTTGAGTGGTATTTATTAAGCGCTTATTTTAATTTTTTTGGCTATTTATTTACCTAGATATTATATTTTTATATTCTTCCTGAATTCCAGAACAAGAACAACATGCCGTGTAAGTAACACACACACATAAAATAAAAATTACGACGATTTCAAGGTAACAAAATATATATCGCGGGTGTCAGCGGCTATTATCTAATTTATTTCATATTTTGGATCCTGGCGAAAAGCAACTCTAATTTTTTCAGCTATAATTTTAGTGCAATATTTTTTTTTTATATTCTGACTTAGTAACACTTTTACTACCATTTACTAGTTTTAGATGATGACTATGTTTCTCTACTTGCAATATGATCGTTGGTACCACTTTTTTTCACAAGACACGATGATGTGATCAGAATCTCCTTGTTAGCTCTTTATTATTATTCAATAAAATACGTTGCTATGTTAATATACGTAGATTTTAATTTAACGTTCAGTCCTTTCCAGGATAAAAATGCAAGGAAAATTTGAATCTAATTAATCCAACGTAAAAATTTTTCGTTGATACGTTTAAATTCCCGCACATGACAGACGTTTTGGCAAACATGAGTTTAATATTTATTGATAAAATTATAAAATTTGCTGCTAACTGACAGATAGGTATAATAAAGTTCTCGAGGAAACGGTAAACATATGACAGAAACGCGCTTCAAAATTGTAGATAAACCGAGAGGAATAATAAATTTGAACAAAGAGTTTCTGTTTTATTCTATACGTTTGTTCCGTGAAAGTATGGGTCACAATGGTTTTATGATACCAATTGTCGACCATTTGTATACCTTGTGGAAAATTTATATGTCCTGTTGATTTGAGATCGTCGCTCCGGATGCTTTGGGCTATCGACCTCATAAAACGCATCCTACAGGACCAGAACCTCCTCATTTCCTGCAATCCAAACCGGTATATTTGGTCATTAAAAAGTGTAATTCTTATTCATTTGCATATAGCATAAGGACCTCTTCAGCAGGGAACTCATTTGATACCTTTGATGTAACTAATATGTTAAGAAAATTTTTTAAATCATTGACAGGAAGTGCGGTAATAAATAACCATCTTTCTCTCTTTTTTTTTTACGACGTAGGTCTATAAACTAGTGAAAATTTTATGTCTTCGTGAAGAAGTGCTCGCAGGTAGAACCTTGTAGGAGAGATACGAAGGGGCTACCTTTGGGGATGCCTTTTCCTCTCCGTTTTTGAACTAAGGTTCCCACAAGCCGTGGCACCTCGGTCTGTTCTGAGAGGTGTATGTTTCGGGGTTGTCCGCTATTCCCATTGGAATAGTCGGCCAGCTGCCTCCTAAACTGGTCGAGGCACGGAGAAGGGAATGCTGCGTCCCCACAACAAACTCCTCTCCCGCTATCGGAAGGGCGTGGGACAAGTACCCAATGCCCGACCTACCTGATGCAGGTTTTTATAGGGTTTTCCCTGCATTTCTTTAGGCGAATGCCGGGTAGGATCCTTTAAATATAGCCCGGGGGCCCTAGTCAACCCTTAGCTACCTTCCTCTACCCTTCCGCATCCCCCTTTCAAATCACTTCCTATGCTATTAAAGGGGAGTTGCCCAACGTGAATTACCCTCATGTAGCCTGTTGCCCTAAAAAAAATGTCTTCGTGAAATCTGGAAAATACTCATCTATACCTTCTGTAAATGGCTAATATATATATGGGTCCACGAGAATACTTTCCCCTGTGACAAACGGTCGTAGCTTTTCTGGCGCTGTATCACTCGAAGCCATCCAGTGCTCAGTCTGCGGTTTCGTTTCGGGCTTATAGTGGCCAATCCAAGTCTCATTTGCAGCCAAGAAACCTCGCCAAATGTGTTATGGATTGCACTTAAGCGTTGACAATCTTTTTTTGGGCGATTGTCAACAATGCCGACACCCACCGTGCTCAGAGTAATCACTGGACTCGGCTATTTCACGCACCTTCGAACTTTCATAAAAATTTTCTTCAATCACTTTTGGAGCGCTAACTTTATCTGGACGTTGCGCGCACGCTTCTTCTTTGGTTAACGTTTAGGCACGTTTGAATCTTGTGTAGTCTCAAAAGTACGCAACTTAGAAAACATAAAAAATTTGGGAATAAATATTTCTTAAGACAGCCTAATTTTTAGCTCGATACACTTTCTTCCCAGCCATGTTCAATCGGTACCCTGTTTAAAGTGAGAACCATCGAGCTCCTCAAAATCGCCATCAACTGCAGACACCACTTCTTCGTTGTTTGCAAATATTTCACCACCGAGCCATTTTCTTCAAGTTTAGAGAGAGAAAAAATAATCCGAGGGAGCTAAATCTAGCGAATAGCGTGCGCGAGGAAGCAATTTGACCTTAACTGATATATTTAGACCATCCCAATATTGGATGTATGAACTGGCCAAATGTCGTCATGAAACAACACATTCTGTTTCGACAAATGCTGCGAAGTTCTATCTATTGATAAGGTAACGAGCTCAGTAGAAAAGAAGACATAGGGACCTCCTGTGGAGTAGGGGTCAGCGTGACTGCCTCAGATCACAGAGGTCCCGGGTTCGAATCCCGGCGAGGGCATGGACGATTGTGTCACCCGACAAAGCAAATTGAGTTTCTCGTATTGAATCGCTAATGCCCACAGCTGTTGATGCGACAGTAAATAAATCCACTCTTATAGGATAGGATCTGAAAGGGAGGATGCGGAAAGGTAGAGCACTTAATTCACATCGGCTTTGCTTTACGTATCTATTCACTTCTTTAAACAATAATGGTTAATAAGTACGCATTATTTGACTTTCTTCATTGTGTTACGCTCACTTAAGACGCCATTCCCGACTGAAAGTGTCCATTTCTTACATCCATACATTTAGATTAGCTGGATAAACATTTGCAGTCACGCCATCTTGCTGAGATTTACCATAATTGTTGAAATAATCCATATAAAATAAAGTTTCCAGTATGTCCAGAAAATTAACGTTTATTTGTGTTGTCAGTTTAGTGACTTTCAATGTTCTTGGATAACTTCTTTGAATCTCATCTAACATTCCTAATTATCTGACCTATATACCATTTATCATTACGCTCTACTTTCCATCACTGAGTTAACAAAACCTGGCTATCTGCCTATATGCGCCAACAATATGACTCAATGGTGTGCCCCAAAGTCTTCATCCCTCTCCGATACATTCAAGTATTTTCTCCTTTATTATTTTATCAATATTTAACACTGATACGTAGCGTCAAATTTAAAAAAGATTCTAGTGAACTCCTTTAAGGTTTCCCAAATGTCCATTACTTATATCCTTACATTTAGGATAATAAAATTCGGTTATTCAATTTTAATATAAGAGACTATTACGGTCTTCTTTTTGCATAATGCTATCTTTGCCCGAGTAATCACATATTGATATAATTTTTGGGGACTTCACGATACATAAATCCCAACGCTCTACCATATGATAGTGTAGTTATTGTATAGATTTCATAACAAATCAGAATTGCGGAAAACCTTCGTAAAGTGTAGTGTAGTAGACGTTGCGTATGGATCATAAACAGGGACATTAAGAAAGATGGACAAGAAAGAGCAGGAAAGTGCTGTTGGACAACAATTGGAAAAAGAGAGTGGACAGATATGCAAAAAGTCGTATACATTACTATTAAGTAACCAATATTATTTAACTCAATGAGATATGGGCTTATTTTAATAATAACTAAAAGAATATGAATATCGCAATTTATTTTGTAAAATTGGATGTAGTCTGAGCTTAACTGAAAGCCTCTGGCGTTAATTTCCTGTGCTATATAAAAGCGTCTTTGAACCGAAAGTATTATCTTCGGCTTGTCTGCAAGCAATAAGAAATCTCGCCTTGTGGCTTTGTTCATGGCATTAAATACACTACAGATGGAAAATAAATAATTTAGTTTTCAATCCGTTTCCCTGTATGAGACTTCGGAATAGGAGGAAGATAAATTAGCGTAATGAAATATGCAGGTGACCGGGTATTGTTGGCGAAGATGAAAGTAACAGTGCAAGAAACATGTTGCACTGGCTAGTGGCAACAGAAAGGAAGTATGGAATGGAGATAATATAGAAGCTCTAAAGTGATGCAAATATCAAAGAAACCACACATCTTACATGTATTTATGGGGGAGAAAGATTACGATATGTCGATCAGTCCATGTACCTTGGAAGCCTTTTGACGGATGATGGCCATAGCACGAAGAAAATAAAATGCAATTGCCAAGGCATCATTCACTAAGGGAAAATAAATCACAAATAAATTGAATCTAGAATTTCGAAAGGAACAAATCTTCGTGTGGATCAGAAACAATAACCTGGAATGCTGGAGGAAGATACCTGGAAAGAATAGAAATGTGGTGTTGGAGAAGAATTGGAAAAATAAAGTGAACAAGTCTGGTGAAAGAAGAAGAGGTTTTTAGAAGAGTAAATGAGAAGAAATCCTTCTTGACTACCTTTTTTAAGTGAAAGGAAAACTGGATCGGACAAATTGTTTACTGCACGACATCATCGAAGGACACATGGATGGAGTTCCAGATAGTGGACGAGTAAGAGTGTAGCTGGTAGACGACTCAAAGGGAGAAAGAAGGTATTGGTTATGAAAGAAGAAGCTGCGGACAGATGGAAAGGAAATTTTACTGGCGAAGTCCTAGAATCTTCCAGTAGACAGAACACTTAATAATAAAAATAAATGTATAGGTGTCGTTATGAGCGAATAAATTATTTTATATTATTCAATTGCATATATCAGAATTTATAGTAGAATTGTTTTATGATATTTTGGTCTGTATAGTATGAAATAGTTTCCCACTGATGTCTCTGGTGGAATCAATTTGAAGATTGTGTTTTATTATCTTCTACTTAAACAATATATAATTAGTCCCGGGGTAGTTCCATTGCTTTTTTCTATTTATGAAATTGATTAATAATTAATGATCTATTTGACTTTTCCACACAACCTTCAGTTTTTTTGTACTCGAACTAGAATAAATGTTTCTAGTCCAAATTTTGAATCTTTGAATGGTAGCAAACGAGCTCGTAATATTTTGTCTTAATATAAACTCTTCCACTATTCAGAGTAAGGTTGTGAATGTTTTATTATTCGACTCCGACGCTGCTACCGATAAATAAATTATTTGTTAGTATAAATTGGTAAAATGTCTGAATTTATAAAGATGAAAATTTACAATTAAAAACAAAACTTTCTTCCCTTTTCTTCTAAATAAAGAAACAAAATATAATGTGAATTTAAATAACACTTTTTATCAGAAAAAAATTAGACTTTATTTCGTCAACTTTTATGGCCCAAAAAAGGCAGAGAAAATTTCTATTTTTATTTGTAAATAACTTGTCAACTGGGCTCACAACATAATTTAAATGTGAATGTAGAACACAAAGAGAAAATATTGAGATTAGTTATAACATTGACTAATATATAAATTAACATTTTAGGTATATAATATTTTCTCCAAAAATTAGGTACTGATAAATTTAAACAATTTTACCATATACTTTTCTTTCTTTCGCGTGATTTTTTAATTACTTTCCGTGTTAATTCTAAACTCTTAGTTGTAATTCACTTTAAATTTATTATAACACTCTTTTTAAAGTAGTAAATTTGTTCGTAAAACTCATTTAGTTTCTTCTTTTTTTATATAAAAGAACATCTGTAAATGTAGTTCAATTGCTCTCTAACTCAACAAAGGATTTTTTGACACAAGAGGCGAACGAAAGAGTTAAACTAATTAGAGTTGCACAACTGGAAACTCGGCATCACTTTACTTTACAATAAAAATTCTCCTCTTCGGGAGTGGAATATACGTCTTCTGTATCTGAGAAAGGCGTCGTGCTTTATGGCGGCACAGACACACAAGGTAACTCGTTATCTGAACGTTAAATTGCTATTTTCTAATAGACTAAATTATTTTGGTACCTAAATTTAGCATTTGTTAAGTATATATGGTAAAAATTTCTAAAGTATGTACAATGGATATAATTGAACTGAGAAACTACGGGAAGCATCATACTTGATTGACGGGAGCTGGTAATTTATATCACAGCTAATCTTAGTAGAATAAATTAGATAAAATGTATCTTGCGAGTTGCATTCAGAGAGTGGCGCTCAATTTTTGTGCCGACGGATGTACATCATAACGCTCGTGCCTCCTGTCTTTAATCTATAAACTATCCAAATGAATGACCTTATACAAGCATCTATTGTAAGGATGTTTCAATGGGGACTGGAAAAATTTACAATTATTAGTTCCGTCTAAAATACTATTGTAAGGATGTTTCAATGGGGACTGGAAAAATTTACAATTATTAGTTCCGTCTAAAATACTACTTATCCTTCGAAATCAAAGAGTTTTACAACTGTCCAACTCGGGGACGCATTTCTGGAATTAATAACATTTTCGTACTGCGGTATAGTAAGCAAAATATTGTAATAATCAACAAGTTGGCTTTAATTACATTAAAGGAATTGATTATCAAAAATTTACAAACAAAAATATTTATTTTATTTTGTGGCAATAAAAGATAATTACAAACAAAATTTGAGATCTGTTCTCTCAGAGCCTGTATTGAGTTTGATAATGAACACAAAAAAAATTGATTTAAAATCTTATTAACAAAACAATTTACAATTTACCTAAACAATATGTCGATAGAATGAAAGAAATTAAAAAGTAAAGAAATTAACTTTGATTGACAATTAAAAGAGAACGAAATCTGACTTTATCCTTTAATTCGCGTTCACAATATTATTCAAAATTATGTTACTTACGGACTGTCGGTCTGGTACCAGAACAATAAATTTTACCTCGTTCGGACACTTTTACACTCTTTAATTATTTAATACTAGCTGGGTGCCCGGCGTTGCTCGTGTACTTATTTATAAAAACTCGAAAAAGTATTTAATTGAATACTTAAATATATTCCTTGAGTATTTCAGGATATAATTGTCAATTGTCACTCAGTCTTCATACATTACGAAATATTACATTGATGAAATTGTTAGCTAGACTCACAACTAATATAGCGCGAAAATTAACTTTCATTTTACGCAAGGATGGTAAAGTAATTCGTATTCTTCTTTATTACCATTCGATGGAGTATTGCTGTATAAAATTATACTTTTTATTTAAAGAAAATATTTCTGCTTTATTTCATTCCTAATAAAGGAAATATTTCCTTTGTTCGTTGCGTAGTAACGTCTTTCTCTCGCGTGACGTCATTGTCTCTTGGCGCGCAGTAATTTAATATTTTATGATCACGGTTTTTAATTATAATTCTTTCCACATGTATGCTAGGCGTTTCTCACCCTCACAGAACCGTTTCTCGTATTTTGAAGAATATGTGTACCAATTTTTGTTGCATTCTGTCCACGCGATAAAATTTGTATAAACAACAACGCAAATACATACATACATACATACATACATACATACAAATATACATCCTTTTTTATTACATAGATCAGGCCTTGGTTTTCACTGATTCTACACTTCACTTTAAAATTTGGCACGATTGGCTGTATTCCGTTGATTGCTCCGCTCCACAATAACTTACCAATGTTATTCCGCAACAATTCCTCCACGAAGATTGTACAAAGTTCTATTTTGCCGAAACTGGTATTACTTTACAATATTCACGTTGCAATATCTCGGTGAATGTTTTAGTCTGCTCAATTTTATAAAGACCGTTCTCTGCAACGTTTTCATCGTCGGCCGCTTCTATTCTACAATTATTCACCAACTTTATTATACTATGGTCGACGATGTCTGACCTCTACAATCCAGACCACAACGACCAACTAACTATCCTAGTGCTCTCGAGTTTGAGCACGCATACGCCATTTTTGACTTTTCGACAAAGCAAGCGAGTTTGCTTCTCCATTGTTGCTTTGTCCGATCCGACCGCTATAATGGATTTATCAAACAATTCAAATTTTATGTCCAAACAATTAATGGCCTAATTAACTATTGCTACAATATATTTGATGTGAAATATAATGTAAACGGCCGATTTATTAGAGGGATGGTTTTGTTCGAGTGTTCCATGGTCTGGATAGTAGATTAAATATGTGAAATAAAAGCAGTAGAGAGACGAATTTGATCCAGCAAAGGACGGGAAAGTAATTCAAAGATACGAAGGTGTGATGGAACGATTTTGCTAACGGTAAACTACTACGTTCGCCTTCAGGGAGTAAGGAGAATCAGTTAAAATGATAGACACGGGGAGACCTTACAGATAAGGACTTATTTGGTTCGGAACAGGTTCCAGAGACGGCTTTCTGCGTCTGAGTGATATGTCGGATTCATTCAGTCTCCGGTTGCAAAAGTAATGGACTGGACAGACCGTTTTTTTAATCCTCTGTAAAACTCGATAATTTACGGAAAAGGATGTACAAGAACGGATTGCAATCTTTATCTATTTACGACGCTGCAACCGGAAAAGGTAGTAGGTTTGTGGTAAGAAAATACAAACAGAATTTTGCTGCGTATTATATTTGTGTCTTGTATCTGTCAACGCGATATCTGTCTAATACAGGAATAACTGTGACGTACATGCATTTTTTTTAGTAGTAAAGGGCTGGTTTTCTCGATTGACACCAGGGAAAAATCATGATATAAAGTTAAACAAAAAAAAAAACAAAAAAAAAAACGATAGGACCTAATGTTAGCAGTCTGGTAGTAATCTCGGTCGCATGTGTTGGCGAAAAATAGACTGGTATTAAGTTCTTTACACATCGTGTTCTTATTTAACGTTCATGAAGAGAGTAATATAAAGTATTACACGCTGCATTGAAAATAAATGCACTTCAATCAACCGTTTATTACGCTCGGAATACATTTCAGGTTACAATTTTTAGGTCATACATTAATACTACCTGTTGTGGTGATCTAAATTTACTTAACTAAACAAACCAGATATTAGTAACGTGTACTATCTCTGGCTACCGGCAGTTACACAGATGCATTCGTTGAACTGCAGGAAAAAACTTAGCAAGGATTTCCGCCGAAGGAAATAAAGCAATTTTGCTGAGATGTCAGGCGTGAATCAGACGAGGATGTTTTTAAACATTTTGACATTTATGGCGCAGAAAAGTGAGCAGTAAAAATATAATGTATTGGCTATTGTTTTACGGAGCACGTAGCCAACGTTGCACAATTGCGTCGTCCTTAAATACAATGCAATATTTCATATAAAATAATACTGTAGTGTGTGTAGTCATACTTATTTTCGGAACGAGATTTCAGCCTAATAAACTTAGAAAACAAGGCGGTAGGTTAATAGATTTGTAGTGAGTCCGTACTAATATTTTTGCAATAAAAATTATTACACCCAGTAAAAACAGCCCCCAACTGTTCAGTGTTCCTTAATTAAACGAATTCTCACATCAACTGTATTCTAAAATAAATACTGATTTTAACACATTTTGCGTCCCAATGATAACGAATAATCTGGATCTTAAAGGCGTGGCTTAGAATTATGCGCATACCAAAATCGGTAAAAGTTGTTCCTTAATTAAGGAACAATAAAAATTTGAACACTTATACAGGGTTTTATAATTTTTATTATTATTATCTATATTAAACAGTACGATCGCACTCAAAATGGGCAGTACTAATTTTATTTCTTAACAATATATTCTGAACTTATAGTTCTTGTCTTTGTATGACATGAAGCACAAATCATTTCGTTTCAGTGACATAAAAGTGTCTATCTTACAGATAATACTTTTTTTTCTTACTAAAGTTTTTCCTTTATAAAATTTTAATTTTCTGGTACAGATTTTTTCCCAAAACTACAAAATAAGATATATTACTAATTTTTTGTCTGTTACGAATGATTTTTTACGATTCCAAAAATAATATACAATGATTCCAGAATACCTTTTAAAGTACCAGGATATTTAACCATATATTTAGTCATGTACGTTGTGAGGGCATATCAGGGAAATGGTCGTGGAGTAGTGTCTCTTTTCCTTCGAATGGCTATGAAACTAGTTTTCAGACTTTCATAATAATTCCTATACCCTATAAGATATGTTTTCGTAGAAATTTTTTTTATGTCTAATACCTATATGTTGAAGAACTGCTTTGTGATGCGTCTGTATAATTTAAACTGAATCAAGCTTCATTTTTCTGTCCTAAATAACTTTGGATGAGGTAACAGTTTGACTCTACCAGTTCGATCCTAAGTTTCATCATAATCACATTTAAATCATAAAATGTATATTAACAACTAATTCGTATACACAAGATTTTATAAACAAATACATATGAAAAGAATTACATAATTGCAAGAGCGAAAGACCCTATGCAAATTCAACCGAAAACTTAAAGGGTTAAAACATTTTCTGGATCTCATAACGTTCTATAATTTAACCACCATTATATATAATTTGAAGGAGGTTTTTGAAAAGTCAAATTACGTCATGTTGAGTTCTGTGTGCATTGATCAGGTGAAAAGAGCCATTTGCACTAGATAATGGCATGATATCAAATGTTCACCTGAAAAAAAATAGACTTATTTCGAAATATATTTTAGACATCAACCATACGATAAACTGAGACAATTTTAAAATTTCATATGAAGATATCAATTATAAAATAAGATTAATTAGTTTCTGACTTGTTACATATTTAACATAGTGTACATTAAGTTAATGTCAAAAACGACAATGATTTATTAAATAATTTTTTCAATTCGAAATTATGGTCGTAAGACAGTAAATAAGGAATAGATTCTAGTAATATCAATATGTGTGGGCTCTAAAATTTCTTCTGCTGACTCTGATGCCATTTAAATAGTAGCGAATGTGCCCAGCACCCGTACTGAACGGACGTGTCTTCGCAGCTACCGTTTGTTCATGGAACATAGTGTTTGAGCATTCGGCGGACCTCTGAATCAAGTGCGCCGGGCCACCGTGGCCACAAAAATCCACAGACTAGATTAATTTATCAATTATCCAGCAGTATTAAAGTGCGACGAGTGTAAAATCAGTGTTCAAGTGCTTTCGCGTACTATTGCGAATTCAGTGTTTTAACATCTGTGTCCAGTACGCGTAAGATAACAGCTTAGCGCCAGATGGAGGATTCCCTCCCGGCGGCGCTCTCTCAACAAGTAACCACTCATTCAACAATCAAGATAACCAAGAAAAGCCAACTCGCCAAGAAACCTTCGGACGACAATACTAAAATGCAGAGCCTACCGCCAACAAAACGGAGCCTCCCGCAGCAGCTAAGTCAAAACGAACTATATTCCTCTGTTTCGTCTCCCCACAGCAAACTCCTCTCCCGCTATCTGAAGGGCGTGGGACAAGTACCCAATGCCCGACCTACCTGATGCAAGTTTTCCTAGGGTTTGTCCTGCATTTCTTTTAGGCGAATGCCGGGTAGGAACCTTAAACCATAGCCCAAGGGCCCTAGTTACCCTTGGCTACCTACCTTCCTCCACCTTTCCGCATCCCCCATTTCAAATCCCTTCCCTATGCTATCAGAGGGGAGTTGCCACTATGTGGATTACCCTATACAAAGCCTGTCTACACCCCTCCCCCTCCAACACAATCCATCTGAATAAGGAAGACCTGCGAGGGTCCTCGCAAGAGGCACTTCGGCCTGTTCTTAGAGGTGTATGTTCCGGGGTCACAGACCTTGGGCATACGGTAAGAGTTGTCCGCTATTCCCATTGGAATAGTTGGCAAGCTGCCTCCTAAACTGGTCGAGGCACGGAGAAGGGAACGCTGCGTCCCCACAGCAAACTCCTCTCCCGCTATCGGAAGGGCGTGGGACAAGTACCCAATGCCCGACCTACCTGATGCAGGTTTTTCTAGGGTTTTCCCTGAATTTCTTTAGGCGAATGCCAGGTAGGATCCTTAAAATATAGCCCGGGAGCCCTAGTAACCCTTGGCTACGTTCGTCTACCCTTCCGCATCCCCCCTTTCAAATTCCTTCATATGCTATTAAAGGGAAGTTGACCAACGTGGATTACCCTCATGCAGCCTGTTTCCCTAAATCAAAAAATCCAACACAATCCAACTTATGCACCATTACTAAATATACCTCATACCATGTCTCAATTCACACCAACCGCTAGTAATATCACTCCAGCTTACTTCCAACCCGCACAAAATTGTCAAAATAGCGACACTATTAGCATCGAAAATATGAGCACAGATCCAGAAACTGAATCTGAAATCGAAGCTGACAATGACAAACATCCCTGGCAATATATGAATAAAAAGCGAAAAACTACAAGTATATCAAAGTTAAGTGACGACATGACTGTACTTAATACAACCAACAGATTCAAGATACTTGCAGAAATTGAAACCACCGCCCAAACTACAAATAATCCCACCAAAAATAACTTATTACATTCAGAACAGAGACCTCCGCCTGTATTTATCTATGGTGTAACTGATTTCAAAGCAATGACCGAAGAATTAAACGTAGCAATCGGGAATGAAAGATTCTACTCTAAATCATTAGCCAACAACACAGTAAAAATAAACATCAAAACCATAGAAGCCTACAGGAAACTGATAAACCACTTGCGTCAAGAAAATATTGTCCACCATACTTATCAGATCAAGCAAGAAAGAGCCTACCGGATTGTTATTCGCGATCTTCATCACTCAATTCCTCCTGAAGACATTAAGACCGAACTAAGTAGACTTGGACACCCCGTTAGAAACCTGATCAATATTCGACATAGAATAACCAAGGAACCCCTGCCAATGTTTTTTATAGACCTTGAACCTCAAGCTAACAACACAGAAATCTATAAATTACAATTCATTCTAAACACCAAAATCCGAATTGAAGCACCCAGAATTAAGAACAACATTATTCAGTGTATTCGTTGCCAGGCATATGGCAACTCGAAGACCTACTGCACTAAGCCCTATCAATGCGTCAAATGTGGAGGACCCCACGACAGCAAAACATGCGAAAAGTCAAAAAATACTCCCGCTACATGCGTCTTGTGTAGTGGTAATCATCCCGCGAGTTATAAAGGTTGCACAATATACAGATAAATATGAATACACCAAAAGCATCAAATAAAAAATCATATATCCATAATACTAACCCAGTGACAGACAAACCAATCACCCACCAACCCTGCTATAATCCCCTCCAAACCACTCCTAGCTATTCTCAAATTGTAGCTGGTCGAACTAACAATGACATCACAATCAACCAAGTAGCACAACGAGGCATCGAACAAAATCATACGCAAGACCTAACCTTACACAATTTCCTAGAAGAATTTAAAGGCATGTTTTCCTAACTTATGCAACAAAATAGCATGATAATTATCATGCTATGCACGGTCCTCAATAAACTCATACATTAATGGTTAAAACCATACGTGTCATCTTATGGAACGCTAATGGAATCCTGACCAAAATATATGAAACTGATTTGTACCTAAAATTAAATAACGTTGATATATTACTGGTATCAGAAACGCACTTTACGGACAGATCATACCTTACAATACATCACTATACGTGTTACCATACCGAACACCCAGATGGAGGAACGGCTATATTAATTAAAAGTTCAATTGTCCACCAAGAATTGCATCACTATGCTGAACCGTTTCTTCAAGCAACTGTAATCCAAATTGAGAAACTACCAAATCCAATAACAATATCTTCTGTGTACTGCCCACCTCGGCACAGACTTAGCAAGGACATTCTTCGACCATTCTTCCAATCACTTGGTAATACTTTCATATGTGGTGGAGACTTCAATTGCAAGCATACCTACTGGGGATCTCGACAAGAGGTAGTGCATTATACAACTTGATACGTGAACAAGACTACGGATACCTCTCTACTGGCGAGCCCACATATTGGCCCACGAATTTGGCGAAAATACCATACTTACTAGACTTTTTTGTCACTAAAGGAATGTTCTCCAATTATTTTGAGATCGTCAACAACTATGATCTGTCATCCGATCATACAGCAGTTACAGCTACAATTAGTACAACAATAATCAAAAAGTCACCTAGACCGTCGCTATATAACCAAAAAACAGACTGGGATACATTTAGGACAGTGGTTGAAAAAATCTACAGACTAATATTAGCCTACGTAGCTTTTATGAGTTGGAAGAAGCTGTCGCTCACTTCACTGATACTGTTCAAAACGCAGCATGGAATGCTACACCTGAGATCACCAAACAAGTACGGGATGATATAAATGTCCCCAACGAAATTCTGACTCTAGTACGACAAAAACGCAGAGCAAGAGCAAAATGGCATCGACCCCGAAACCCAATAGATATAACAATATTTAATATATTAGCAAAAATTATCAAGAATAAATTAAAAACGCTAAAACAAGATACTTTTAACCACTATTTAGCAACACTCTCACGCACGGACCACAGTATCTGGAAGATAGCAAAAACAAACAAGAGACCAAAAAAAATCCTCCGTTAAGAAAAACAAATAATGATTGGGCCAGAACTGTCCAAGAAAAGGCAGAACTGTTTGCTCAACATTTCGCCAAAGTCTTCACACCGCACTCTGTCGAACCAAACTATGAAGTAAAGCGCCTGCTAGATGCAAAACTGCAGCTGTCACTACCTATTAAAAACTTTTCCACTGTAGAGATAGACACTGAAATTAAACATCTTAATCAAAAGAAAGCGCCAGGTTATGATCTAATAACAGGAAAGGTCCTCGCTGAGTTACCGAAAACAGCAATAATATTCCTAAGAAATCTATTCAACTCCATCTTACGTTTTAAATACTGGCCTGCACCACTTAAATTTTCGCAGGTAATACTAATACTAAAACCTGGTAAACCCATCGAAGAAGTCTCATCATATCGCCCAATCAGTTTATTGTCACGAATTTCTAAATTATTGAAGAAACTTTTACTAAAAAGATTAATGGAAACTGATTCACTAGAGAACTGGAATCACCAATTTGGATTCAGAAAGTACCACTCCACAATTCAACAATGCCATCGAGTAGTAAATATAATCTCCACGACCTTTGAAAACAAAGCTTATTGCCCATCAGTCTTTATAGATATACAGCAGGCTTTTGACAAGGACTATGGGCTCCTACTCAAGATAAAGTCATCTCTCTCCAGTGAAATTTATCTTCTTATGAAGTCATACCTGTCCGACAGATTCTTCCAAATAAAATATGGTCAATGCTATTCTATAATCCACCCAATTACTTCCGGTGTACCCCAGGGAAGTGTGCTGGGACCTATACTCTATCAATTATATACAGCCGACATCCCCACAGCAGCTGACACATATATAGGCACTTTTGCTGATGACACCGTCCTATCTCAACATACCGACCCACACATGGCCTCCATAAACCTTCAAAATCATTTATCCCTCCATGAAGCATGGCTCAATAAATGGCGGATCAAAGTCAATGAAGCGAAAAGTACACATGTCACGATTAAATCGATCAGAATGTCCATCAGTGTCCCTAAGCAATATAGAAATTCCACAATCAAACGAAGTTCGCTATCTGGGTCTACCTTAGGACAAAAAATAAGGCGGAAATAACATATATTAAAAAAAAGGAAGGAATCTGACCTGCGACTGAGAAAAATGTACTGGACACTGGGGAGAAAATCGTGTTTATCGCTTGAAAACAAAATCTTACTCTACAAAGCTATAATAAAACCAATTTTGACATATGGTGTTGAGCTATGGGGCTGCTCTTGCAAATCCAACGTCAACATCATCCAACGATTTCAATAGAAAACACTCAGAATGCTTGTAAATGCAACTTGGTACGTCAGCAATCGAACATTACATACGGACCTCGGAATGCCAACCGTTCAAGAAGAATGCACCAACCGGAGTGCCAGCCACTTCCTGCGTCTCCAACTTCACCCAAACGAACTAGCGTCCACCCTGCAACATGACCCTCCCTACAGAAGACTTCAGAACAAGAAATGGCCGAATGACCTGAAAGCAGTATAAGTTCACAATCCGGATAACGTCATTGGATGGGTATGAACTCACGTTATTGTATTATTGTTTCATCACATTAACTCATGGAACATGTACTATATAGTCCCGACTGTTAATTTTCTAATAAATAAATAAAAAATTACATAGGCCAAACCAAACGTGTCGTAATAACTCGTCTTAAAGACAACAGGGCAAAAATGCGTCTGTTGATCCTACACAGTGATAAACACTCGGTAATCACTGAACATTGTCTTACTATGCATCATATCTTTGATTGGGATGGTGTGAGAATTTTGGATATTAATTTCAGAAATGTTTCATATAACGTTAAATATTCAAAGTGATACAAGTTCTTTGAACTGTACCGATGAGACCCTCCCATTTTATTGTTATGACTTCTTTGCTGTATGATTTAAATTTATTATTGTGCTAAAGTTTTCTGCACCTGATGATGTCCGCAAAGTTGGAAGAAACGTTGTCTGGCGTATGATTATTTTCTTAATTGTCTGTTTACACTTTTAACCATTGTTCAGACTTAATATATTTAATGATTCTTCCAATTTTTAAATCAGTCTCTATAATTGGTCTCCATAATTCAATTTCCTCTTTAAGTTGTTCGATAGTTTAATCTTTGAATTTATTTTCATATCATTGCATATCATTTGTTATGTACGATTCAGTTGTTTTCACGAACACGATAATGGTACACATTACGACCGAAAAATGTAGCTTTATTACTTAAATTATAATTAGCAAAGTCACTTTTCAGCTTTTTCATTTATTTATTTATTTATAGTCGCATCAACAGCTCTGGTTATTAGCGACTCAATATGGGAATCATTTTCTTCTAGTTGGGGGACTGATTTGCCGAGAGTTTCTGACACGCACCAAAACATCCATGCCATCGCCGGGATTCCAACCCGGGAACTCTGTGATACGAGACAGCCACGCTGACAACCACACCACAGTACGTCGGATATTTTCCCCTTATTCAACTACATTCTTCTGTTGCACGAATCACGTTATATATTAATACTCAGTATTCATGCCTGAGTACAATTTGTTTTAGAAATTTTAAATAGATGGCCCAGGTTAATTTGAATGGTTACTTACGACATGGAATGAGAAATAATGTACATATAAAATGATATTATGAGCGAGATAGAGACAGAGCATTAACTAATAAATATGTATTTACGACGTAAATTTTCCTGTTTTGTTGGTGTAGGTTATCTTGTATGTTATTATGATGTCACCAGGCGGAAAAGATGCTTTCCGCGAAATGTCCTAGTCATTCATTAATCTACATAAGGATAACAGAAGCAGCTGATCGGAAGCTGAACATGTTGTAAAGAGGATGTTGCAATTTGCGTCGTTGGAGCAGCTGACTGCTGCAGGGGCGGGGCGTCGCGAGACGAGTACGGTATAAAAGACGACGACCATCGTCTTCCTTGCAGGCACCCGCCACTCCCGGTTCTGGCACTCGACAGGTGAGTGAGCTGCTTCTGCTGGACATAAACACAGGTCTGTTATCCGACACTGTATATGACGGTGTCGTTTGATCGACACTCGAGATCGGGTTTGGATCCACTATTTTAGTAAGACTGGAAGCGTCAGGGATGAAAAACACGGAATGCGTACTCGAAACCATATATAAACCCCTATAAGACTTCCATGACAAGTTTTTTAAGTCAGAAACTCTGTACAGTCATATTAAATGCAATTATTTACCTAATATTATTGAATACTTGACTCTATGGTTTTGATCCAGTTAAAGAATTATACGCATATGATATAAGTTGGTTTAAGCCTATGGATTCACTTCATTTTTAAATCGTTAGCTTAGATTTCCGCCACTACTAATTTTAAATCTTTATAGTGGTATTCATTGTATGCTATGAATCAAAATACTGTTTTTTTCATAATATAATTATCATAACTTCTTGATGAAAATATTGATGTCTGATTGAAAATAATGAAAACGAAAGATAGCCAATTCAGACAAATAAGTGATAATAGAAATACCACACAACGTTTCTGGGATCCTTGTACCTTTCGTCAGGTGCGAAGAAGAGCCTAGACCGACGTAACTGCACTTGTCAGTTGACAAAACTCAAAAGTTACGTCGCTCTATGCTCTTCTTCACACCTGACGAGAGGCACAAGGATCCCAGAATCGTTGAGTGGTATTTATATTCTCACTCTTTTGTCGGAATTGGCCATCTTTCTTATTCAACAAAACTTTTATTAGAATTAAAAATCTAATACAGTAAATTAATTAATCGAATAGGAGAGACTGCGGTAAATTTGCTTAACTATTTTTCCTCAATTTGGTATCATTGTCATTTAGCTGTTACGTATTGTCCGCAATATTTTTAAATATAGTAATGCCATTATTTCTGCGTAATTGACAGTTCCTTGTTTCTATATATATTTTTGATTCTTGTGTTAAAATTTTTTACATCTGAATTGGCTGTGAGTAGATAACTGTTATTTTCAACAAATAGTATCAATGATTGCATGTAAAACTACGCAGGAGTAGCAATTATCAATATTGTGAAAAACCAAAACAATTTGTACGGGCTAGTTGACAAAATTTGCACTTCTTCTTCGTCAAGTCGGGTTGTCCGCAGCTATCAGTTTGAAAATACCTCGTCCGAAGTCTATTCGTTATTACTGTTATGGTTTAGAAAAAATTAAAAACCTGGAAATTATGAATTTAGCTGGTCACTGTTGGAACAACAAATTTCAATTTACTTTGCTTAAAATATAAATGTAAATAATATTCAGTTTCGTCAGATGTTAGGGTGGTGGCCAGTAACTTCCACTAAAAATTCACTTACGTTTGGGCCGCCCGAATTTTCCTACCTTATTTCTGAAGTCAACCTTACGTTTGAAATGAAAACCAGAGATATACTATATTTCGAATTTTCAGAAACACTATCTTAAATTTACGCACTTGTGATTCGTAGATTTTAAAAGGTAATTCATTGAACATCTGTTTCTATCGCAATTCCCGGCGCTAACAGACGGTCTAATAGTAGACACGTCTCCTATATATTTTGAGTTTGCTGCTGGCTGTAGTTTCTCACCTCGAACACCGTTCGCGTCCCTCGAAGATTACATACACACTTGCTCGATTGGGGAGTAAAATTTTATACGATGCTCACGCGAAGCAAGTGCCCAAAATATTGTTGGTTGGTTGCTTATAAAAGACGTAATTTTCTTTTACACGATATGCCGTGTAAGTGCAGAAAAATTAAGCTGGTTGGGTCCTCACATAAATTTACACTTGTGTCAACTTCGTCACCCAATTCTGAAACAATCTGCTTCACGATTTCTTCGACTTTATCCATAACAATTATTATTCTTAAATGAACACTCAAGAAGGCGACTGTTTTAATGTGAATGTTTTTCTCATCAAACTATATGAAATAGTCTCGGCAATGTTAAACATTAACGCGTACTGATTTAATGAAAAAGCACATACGATGATTTTGAGAAGGACTATATTAAGTTGCTTCTTTTAGGAAACATCAAAATTAATTGAAAATGCTAACACTGAATTTATATCGTCTTACGTCACATTGAGAAATAATTTCCATTTAAAATTTCATTATATTCTATACCATGATTTAATGGCGATTGTATTGGCGTGAGGCCAGTCACTTTATCTGTTTCCATTTAATAATTCTGGTGATTGAATATATAACAGTACGTGGTTTGGCTTAAAACTACTCTCTTCTACGTAACGTACCACAACACAATGCAGTATCTATTATAAAATATATCTCATCAGGATTTCAAGATAAAATTATCTTAATAAATTTTAATTAATTATAAGGAACAAATTTTCTTTATAGTATTAGTCACAATTATTCTGTTTCAATATTTTCCAACGATCGACGTTGACGACTGTGACGGTACAAGCTTACTTCTTCTGAGAAAACAATTCTGGGACATATTGAAAAACTAGTTTAGTGTTATTTCTCATTTTATTAGCAGGTAAATAGGCATTTCATAAAACTTCTCGTAGAAATTTATTTCTCAAAATCTTAACATTTTAGAGAGAATAATCAATTTTAATAAAAGTAAAACTTATTAAAGAAGATGATGAAGTAATTGTGGCTATCAATATGTTTTTATTCTTTCATAGGTTTTGGGATAATAAAATCTTGTACATTTATAACGTTAAATCGTAGTCCTATAGTCTATAACGTAATACAAGACTCGCGTTTTTGCATACAAAACTCAATTTTAACTGCCATGAATAAGTAATTTCAAAAAGAAAAAAATTACGTCTGATTGAAAATAATGAATAAAAAAGATAGCCAATTCAGACAAATAAGTGATAATATAAATACCACAACGTTTCTGGGATCCGTGCCCCTTTCGTCGGTGCGAAGAAGAGCCAATTTTGTATGGCATTTATACTATCACTTTTTTGTCTGAATTGGCTATCTTTCTTATTCATTAAGTAATTTTAGTTTTGCAAAACACTTATGCAGGTATTTTAATTTGGATTCTTGGTTTTCTGAGTCCCCCCATTACTGTGTCACATCCGTTTTTACCTGATCTACAGTACGTATTACATTTGCAAACTTTCTGTGCCTTTAGACACTATGTTTATTAAATCTCACTAACACTTAAAGCTCTTCGTTGTATTCTGTGCGTCACATCCATTTTCTGCAATACCAAAATAATAATGTTTGATGTATTTGAGATTTCCAGCCGTCCTTGCCCGATTTTCTTACGTGAGCAAGTTAATAAATAATAAACGCGAGACATTAGGAGAAGTACCTATGGTTCATTCAATCATCTAATACACTGGTTTTCAGCTAATGAATTATGGAATATATTTTGAAAAATATCAATTTCAAACAAAAAAGGTTCACTTAACTAACTTATACTTATAAAATTTGTGAAGTCGATAGCTCAAATTTCTTAGGATTATCTATTGATAGTAAATTAAATTGGAAAATTCACGTCAATATACTTGCAACCAAATTAATCTCAGCCACATATTTTGTTAGAATAATGTCAGAATGCAGTGATCGGAACATCAGAAAGTTATTTTAGGTTGCATTTTTTCACTCGTTTTTGTCAAATGGAATACTTTTTTGGGGAAATTCTTCAGGGAAAAACAAAATCCTTATTCTTCAGAAAACAGTTGTTAGACTTCACGTCAAGTTTCGTCAAGAATATCTTACAGATATTTGGCATTCTTACTGTTACGTTCGAGTACATACTATACTTAATGTTGTTTGTGAGATAACAGACACGACGGGATAAGTCTGCGAAGGCTATTCTCTTGCAGGCAATACCTGCGAGGGATGTTCTCTCGCAGGCAGAACCTTGTAGGAGAGATACGAAGGGGCTACCTTTGGGGTTGCCTTTTCCTCTCCGTTTTTGAACTGAGGTTTCCACAAGCCGAGGCACCTCGGCCTGTTCTGAGAGGTGTAAGTTCCGGGGTCACAGACCTTGGGCATACGGTAAGAGTTGTTCGCTATTCCCATTGGAATAGTCGGCCAGCTGCCTCCTAAACTGGTCGAGGCACGGAGAAGGGAATGTTGCGTCCCCACAGCAAACTCCTCTCCCGCTATCGGAAGGGCGTGGGACAAGTACCCAATGCCCGACCTACCTGATGCAGGTTTTTCTAGGGTTTTCCCTGCATTTCTTTAGGCGAATGCCGGGTAATATCCTTAAAATATAGCCCGGGGGCCCTAGTCAACCCTTAGCTACCTTCCTCTACCATTCCGCATCCCCCCTTTCAAATCCCTTTCTATGCAATTAAAGGGGAATCACCCAACGTGGATTACCCTTATGTAGCCTGTTGCCCTAAAGTAACAGACACACAGTCAAAACCAAGTCAGACGTGCACAATTTCAATACAAGATACAAGAAAAACTTATTAAAACACGGTAAGTCACTTCAAATTACACAGAAAGGAGTAATTATAATCGTATTACTATATTTAACAAGTTTCCACCCAGCATTGAACAATTTAAGGATAATAAAAAGAAATTCCAAAAAGAGATAAACAAGTTTTTACTTAGCCGCTCCTATTCAATAATAATAAACTGACAAAATTATTTTATAAAATAAAATTAGTTTATTAAACAAATCCAATGTAAAATAAATATATTATGTATATTTATAATTATAAGATACTATTGTAATTACAATTTATAACTCATTCCACATTCTTGAAGCCCAGCTCCTCTACATAGTCTACTGAATATAATCCAACAGTATACTATTAATGTATGTATCATCGAAGTAGTAGTAATCGAGACACATGAGTAGAATAAAAAAATTATTTGATAAAATTTGACGTTGTACCCGGTGAACAATACTGTGTTATGCAATACGCGAGACGAAGTTATTTCTGGAGCGTAACACATTCAGAGCGCTTGGGTTAATCAAAATGCGTGCGCTGCCTGAAGGTATGAATTTGTCAAACGTGTATATATTGTGAAGAACTCATTCGTAAGCCTATATAAATCTGGAAAATATTAAACGGGTTTGGTAGAATACGCAAATGTCAAGTAACGTGACACAGGATTTGACGTTGTGATATATAATCAACATGTGTCGTATTACACTAATTTTCTGATGAAACTATATTCATATTATTTTCATTAGCGGTCAGTTCTTTCATAATTTCTAAAACTATATTGGTAAATAAATATTTACGGCTATGAAATTCAATTATTTACACTAAATAAATGTATCACTCGACTCAATTTTGTAAATATAAAATTAATAAGAAAAAATAAAGAGGAATTAATATTATTACGAAACAAACAGTATAGTGCATGCCAAAAAACCAAGCAATTACATATTTATTGTGGCCGTGTTGCAGAGGTGAAGACGTATGTTTGATTACAATATAAATGAAATAATATTTTTGGCCGACGCGCTTGCGAAACTGATTTTTTTTTCCGTCTTCGCAAGATATCGGTGTGACTGATTTTGGTAAAACTTCAGACAATTACTCTCCTTTGTTTCTCTCTCTCTCTCTCTCTCTCTCTCTCTCTCTCTCTCTCTATATATATATATATATATATATATATATATATATATATACTTACGGTAGTTGATTTAGAAAATACAGTAGTGGATTCAAACTTATTAGTTCCGGACGGTAAATAGCAAAGGTTATTGTCATTAGATTATGATCAGACGATTTATTATGTCAGATAACATAAAAGCTCTGTTTATAGACTGATATGTGAAGGCGTCACATTTTCCAGAAGTATTGGGAGTACCTTAGAAGAAGAAAATGCAATGTGAAATCCAATAGTGAACAATTCTTATCCTTAATTAACATTTTGGGTATTTTTTATCTGTTGCACTAAGTCTATGCTAATCGATTTCTTGTTTGTTAATATAGCTTCAAGGTGGATCTAAGCACTCCTACGATGAATACTGCCGTGTTTTTGTTCGCTCTGATGAGCTCGACTTTGGCCCTTCCTACGGAGCCGGCCATCAGCTTCAGCACCACCACGCTGAAGCCCTTGACCGCGGACCACGTACCTTCCAGCGCGTGCGTGGACATGGTTCCAGTTCACGGGAACGCCGATCCCAGGCCAGACGAACCACCTTACACAGTTTCCACGAACACATCCTCTGTAGCACCCGGAGAAACCGTTAAAGGTATATAACAATTATCGGGTAGTTTAAGCTGCTAGCCTTTGCTGAAGTATATGACAATGGAATTAGCTTTCTTTTTAAATGTTAGGATAGGCCAATTACTACTTACTAAGTCTAAGCGACGGAATTGGTTGTATCAGAACAAGTTTGTTTCGGAGAAGAAAACCTTTCCATATTCTGCACTCTTATCCCGTGGATCAGTGGTTTCAATTGAAAAACTCTGTCCAAAAATTTTCGGCATTATACTTTCCTTCAGTCTAAAATGAGCCCAATCGAGAGGACGATTCAGTAGCTGTTTAAGCGTGTCTTCTATGTCTATACGTAACTTTTTACGAAACATGCATCCAACACTACATTCCAGATTCAAAAGAGAAGTCTAAATAGTGTGTTGCGAAGAAGGCAAAGATAGTGACATCGGTTGGGAAAGCGATGGCTTCGGTTTTTGGGATACGCGCAGTATTATTAACATCGTTTATTTATTAAATCAGACACTATTATGCGTCGTTTTTGGATCAGATAAAGGATAAAGAAAATAAGTTTCTATTTGACCAATATGAAAGTGCTGTTCAATCAAGGCAATGCACGGGCAGAATCAGTTCTGATGGTGAAAAGTGGTCAAATTGAAGTATTGTCGCAATCACCGCATTCGCTAGACTTGACCCCCAGAGACTTTTTTATGACTTCATAACTAAAAATAAATTGATCGCCGAAAAAAGTTCAGATCGAACCAGGGATGTATTGGCAAAACATCCAAAACTTTCCTTTTCGACGGCTTGAAGCTAGGGAAACTCTGGACGAAACCTTTTGATTTAAAAAGAGATTATTTCGAGAAATAAAATTGAATCAACTTAAAATTCCAATGCAATGAGGTGTAAAGAAATCATCCGTTAGCTGCAGTTAGATCTTCATCGCGTTTCTGTCAAAACGTTAAATCCAAAAAACGCACAATTTTTCTGAAAAAAAAAGAAGACTGAATTAAATCAGCGGTAAAAAAACAAAACATGGGAAAAGATTTGTTATATAAGTAAATCAATAATTTTGTTTGACAATCTGAGGCCCGTCATATTTGTGAATAATGTTTTACAGTTGGAACGCTGAGTTAATGATACTCTACAGTACTTTATTCCTTCACTGCCAGTGAACGTCATCGAAACGTCGCGAATACAATTGTTTACTCGGCTAGAAGCCGGAAAAGACTTTATTCATCTTTAGAGTTTTGGAAAAAATTTTGATTCATACGTCATTGCAACATATATGGGTATGATATAAAGCCGATGAAGATAGCCTATGTTATCCCGTTCAGGGCAAAGGCCTCCTACAAGTAGGGGTAGGTTTTCGAGGCTCCCACGGTGAGCTAATCCGCGTAAGATGACTCATTTATTCATGCACTACATGGTTTACACACTATCACCTAGTTGTAGTTCTAGGAATTTCCACTTGTTTCTGTCTCTGGCTATTCTGGTCCATTGTTCTCCTGCTTGTTTTTTCAATAGATCCGTCCACTTGCCTCTTGGTCTTCCTGGGAATCTCTTGCCTATGGAGGGGTCCCATGAGGTTGCTTGTAACGTCGATCTTTCTTCTTGTAACCTTACAACGTGTCCTCCCCATTTCCATTTGGTCTTTGTAGCCTGTTGTGCAATGCCTATTGTTGCTGACATCCTGAAGATGTTCGATACTCTATCTTTCAGAGAAATTCCAAGGAACTGCCTCTGCAGTTTCCTCTGACATACTTGTAGAATGTTTCTCTCTTTTATTCTGAGGGTCCATGTTTGACATCCATACAATAATACTGGAAAAACGCATTTTTCTAGTGTCCCCATTTTGAGCCTCCTATTTAGGGTTCTGTCCAACAATATAAATTTTAAGGACCAGAAGGTTTTCCAAGCTAATAAAACCCTTCTTTTTATTTCTTCTTCTATTTTTGTTGTTAAAGGAAATTATATTTAAATTATTTTCTTGGAATTGTCTACAAACATAATAATATATCAGCGTACATTTCAATCTGTAAATTCAAATATACTCCAAGAACAGATTTTTATTTTCTGAAAGGTGGTTTTTGTAACTTATTGTATTAAATTTGTGAATTTACCGACCCTTCAATAGATAATTTCGTAACAGATTTTTAACTTTAATTGCGGAACGCTGATTAATTACAGAAATCGAGACCTAAGAGCAAAATAAATATGAAGTCTGCCAGAATGAGTAGGAAACGTGAAAATGGTTCGCATTCAGACAGATTAAGACTGGTAACCCTAGCTTACTCAATACAGATTTTATCATAAATCAAAAAATATTCTCAGAATTTTTTAACATATTTAGAGGAACCCTGACAATCTGTTTCCTACATCGCCCACAACTTAAGCTGCTTAACTTATAACTTCAATGAATATAGTAGAGCTGATGTCAAAACTAATAAATACATTGGAGGTCGGAACGCGTGTTATTGCGAAGATTAAATCCGCGTGTCAGGCCAAGGAAAGAACATCTGCACAGAGGAAAAGATGTCCAGATGCCTCTATCAGACCTAAGTTTATTATTAGAGGCGGCCCGACAGTAATAATCGCATCGTTACTCAACTGGTTCGCCGTTTTAATGGTTTCCATCTACTCCGACGAAGTGTCGGCTTCAGAAAAGTAACCAAACAGCAGCGCCAACGCAAGTGAAATATTACTGAACCAGGACCTTGGACGAAGTCAAAATTTAGTACTAGTCGTTAGAGAAAATCCAATCAAAGGGGAGAAATCCCGCACATAGCATGGGGAAAACTCATTCTTTAGTTGCTCGAGAGTACTGGAAGTTTCCTTTAACTGTTTTATTGTTTTTACACTTATTATGTATGCAATCCTATCACAAATTCGAGTTTGCAGTTACCATACACGTACTACTTATGCTTTCCCGAAGTCGATTAAAGCAATACCGATAGCTAATTTATATTATTTGGTATGCCACTACTAGTATTGTCCATTTTCACTATATATGTATAGATATAGATTTATAGCGAGTTTGTGTGAAACTGTACCATTGTTTCGTCAATATTATATGAGTTTATTAACTTCTCTTACTCTTGTGAAATATTGCTTAATTCTCGTATATGCGCCGCCAGTGTACTACGCTAATTTATTTTGCATGATACGCAAAGTGAAGTTATAGAATATTTATAAGGTTTTCTAATGGCTTTAATCAGATTACAGCTGTTGTAAGCGCAGATATGTCAGCGACAATTTATTTAACTTCAATTTGAAAATTTATTGAATCGGAGAGATTGAATACAAAAGACTTAATCCATACACCTTGACCTATGTAGTTTGACACCAACTATGAGGGAAATGTGTGATTTTGGAATGTTCAACGGAAAAATATAAATAAAATTTGTCAGTATATATATTCTTGAAATGGCAGTATATTATGATTAAGGAACACGGGAATTATTGAGTATTTCAGTTATTAGACCCGCCAGTAGAATGTTCACGTTTCTCTTAGATATAAATATATTTGAATAAATCAATTATTTCATTAAGTCAATAATTTGAATGATAATTTGTTTCAGTGACCATCTCGGGCAAAAACAACGAACTGTTCAAAGGAATCTACCTTCAGGCACGCAAGCCAGGCAACACTGAAGCTGTGGGCTCTTTCTTACCACAACCTGATCTCCCCGCAGTATTCGTGGCCGACTGTCTTCCTGGAAAACAAGTAAGTAGCCTCTATTCCAACTGCATATTTATTAATGAATAAGAAAGATAGCCAATTCAGACAAAAAGGGTAATATAAATACCACACACAACGTTTCTGGAAGCCTTGTTCCTTTCGTCAGGTGATAAGACGTAATTTTTTTCATTTTTGCATATTTATTATTTATAGTTTCAGAATCAATTATAGAAAATTCCTTACACTGACAAGAGGTGAAATCTGCACGGTCTGATACATAATATAGGCTTATAGATCTTTTTCTGTGCCATATACTGTCTGAGAAGATTGTCGTACTGTTCACTTACATGAAACATACTTGATTTCTTGCTGAGTCTCTTCAGTCTCACGAATCGGAATACTCATTAAAATTACGAACAATATAAAACTCCACAGCTAATTATATGAAGCCAATATAGGTCGAGATTTTACGATTATAAGATATGTCATTTAATTCTAGAACTTCCTATTCACTTCCGCTGTACACGCCAAGTAAACGTAATTATTATTTATTGTAGTTATTAGCTAATTTCTCTTGTACTTATAGAAGTGTTTCCACATTTATAATGTTGCTTGTTATTCACATTCTAATAATCAAAATATTTATTTACACGTCTTCAAGAAAAACTACCTGCAACAGTCGCAGTGTATTTATTTTCATAATTTTCAGGCTTGATTGGCTATTATCTACCTGTAAAATATTGATAAATAATTCAAATTTTCATATTAATCTATCAAAATTTTATAAAATATTTTTCGCGAAAAAAATAGTTGGCCTTAATGGTCTTGATTATTTTGTGTTAGTCACAGGACCAACGCCCTTAATGTTCGCTGCTATTCTGTATATTATACTTTGCTGTACTTTAAAGTCTTCGACGTCGAAGCAAAAATTCGCACTGTTAAAACACAATTATGAAGAAGGATCTTAAAATTAATTCTTCCTAAATTAATTTATGTGTTTATCATATGAGCACGCACACACCAGCCGACACTTATTGTTTGTGTAGTATACATGAGATAAAAAAACATTTGTTTTTCTTAATTCCTTACTACGTTTATAATATTGCTATCTGTAACAATAATTAATAGGTCACCGCTAAAACATAATTGTGCTGTTTAATTCTGCTCACACATTGAGAGTTTCAGTAATGCATTTAATTATAAGTTATTTACCTTCGATTCCCCGTTTTTAAGGCATACTTTCTAAGGCTATTTATGAAACTGTATTTTACACTTCGTGAATTTTCATTACGGTTGATAATTTTGGAACTCGAATATTTTTAATTTTATTTAGACATTGATTCATGCTGATAAATTTTTGTACTCACTTAAATAAATATGTTCTGATTTATTGTGTCTGTAGAACGCAGTGAGCTTCATTACGGGAAAGGACGCCAGAAACACCCTGTCGTTCGACTGGGTAGCACCAAGCTTTGTCAATGGAGAATCTGAAGCTACAGTTATCTTCAGGTAAGCGAATTAGCTCTTAAAATTCTGTTAAAAAGCAGATACAAGTGCGTTCAAGACGAGACACCTTGAGAGTGAAACTAAGCTAAATGTGAGGTCTGCGTCGGATGTTTATAAAATTTTTGAATATCATTAGTGGAAAAAATAAAGATAAAATATTGTAAAATTCGAAATATAACCGATAGAAGTCGGAAAACGGTATGCACTAATATAATAGTCGTTTAGTGGAAATACATTTCATTTAGCATAATTATTTAAACACTATATTTCTTATTCCATTTTATTTTAAAAAATCCAGCCAATCCTTAGAAGTATGTTATATTTCACTCCTTATTTTTACAAGGAAATTTATTTTATTCTTATTTAGCTATAATATTTTAACTTTCATAGCAATCATGCCATTAATAGCGTCGGCGCCGAAAATTGGGTTCAGCATTATATTTTGGCAAACACAAAGTAGCTGATTGCTCGGCGTTCCCGGTACTTGCTTATTTTAAACAGGAAGAAGAATAGATTTTACATATAGATCCCTCTCCCATTATGGTAGTCGCTTCAATAACGTCGATCTGCATATTATTTACTCGCAGCCTTCGAGAAGATTCTGCGGAGATCCATTTGTCTAAACGTTGGCTTAAACGTCATTGGGACGATCATCAACCAACTTGACGGCCCCCTAAACTGTATACTACATACTAATCTCGGACATTTTGGATATCTTATTATTAACTACAACTATAAACGCACTTATTTTCCCTCGAATTCTGAAAATTAGTATTGTAAAATTAGTTAACAATCGCTCCACGCCTCAAGAGATTTTGTGAAAAACTGTTACTATCTTTCCTTTTATCTGTATATAAATTATTTAGTGGAGACTATTAGTTTGAAATACTGGAACAGGAATTTAATCCCTATGATTCATACAATATAAGAAACATGTACGCACTAAAATCGCGAAACCTGTATAAAAATTTAATTTTAATCTGTATCATCGTCTTCCTATGTATTTAATCTCCTGGAGTTGTGCAGTAATAATGAAACATTATGCTTTAATATATTTTCATTCCCATATGAGTGTGCACAGAATAAACAGTCAACGTCTCTGCAGATGTCAAGTATTATACAGTATTCTTAATGAGGATGTGTGGAATGATGTCTTAAAATCCTAGGATAAAGTACCGTTACAATTGAAGTGAATTGCGGCCTTCAAATTGTTTTTTTATGTACGACAAAATGTTCTCTTCAACACGATCGGAGTGGAATGTTTCAACCAAAATTAAAATAATTTATTTTCGCAATATTTTGAGCCGCTGTGTCAAGTATCAGACGTTCATTAAAATTTGAAGGTATCACGTAATTTAAACCAAATTAACTATACTTTCTCTGTTTTCTTCAGGTCCACATTGGTGAGGAGTTTCTCAGAATTCTGGGTTGGAGTGGAAAGTAAAATTGTTAAAATACACGTAAGTCTTGATTTTAATTGTTCCTGAATTTTGCTAATTTTCATAACGATCCACATAATTTTTTCACAACTAATATTTATCTTTACATATTCTTCCTTTTTTTGGAGTAATATTGGTATTTTTTAATTTTTCAGGCTAAATCCCACTATTGACACAATGTTTGGACCAAGAATAACTTCCGTTTCGAGAAGAGCAGTTTCCTACAAAAAGTTTAAATTCCATAAAAATTGTTTATAATTGATTCCTCTAATAAATAAATTATTCTGAGCTAAATTTAAGTTCTTCATTTTAACTTTTTAAAATACTTTTAGTAGCTCATCACGCCACTTCTAATCTGCTAAGGTTGTACTATTTAATTTGAAACGTAACAATGACTTACAAGTTCTCAGTTTTGTTACTCACACAACGTAAATCAATAATGCAGAATAGCAGGGTAACCGATTTCAGTTATTCATAGATCTGATTATAAGAGACAAGAATTTTTAACTGCGTTTTCTAATAAAATAAACAATTTGGTTCTGGCGTATACATTATTTATAACCAAGTCCACTTTACTGTTTATTGTATCATTTATGATCAACAATAAAGTATTTTATGTTATAAGATAATTGGTATAGACTGGTGTTTTGATTTCTGTTAAAATTAGACCCATAAACGAATTATTTTATCACATCATGAACTTTCGAGTTACTTTTCAGTACAACTGCTTAAACAATTCACTTAGCTAATTTATGTAACAACTATTTCATAGAACACTCTTTGTGAGTACACGTCACTTACGGTCTATTAATTACTTGCAACCTACATGAAGAAATAAAGTGTGATTATTCCAAGAAGAATGCGGTTATCCGTAGGCAAACATTAAAATGTGTTTTGACTTTCCCTTAAGTTTTCTCTTCACTTGAAATGCGGCAAACAATATAGCCAATATTTTACCTGAAATTTGTTCAGGTATTATGGATTATCCCCCATTTTTGACAGGAAATATATGCTACTATTTTATTTATTGCCTGTACATTCTTATAGTTTTAATTTTAAATAATTCCATTTGACAAATAGCGATTGTAAGTCCTTAATTATAAAATTATTTTAAATGAAAAAAACCATAACATTCATAAACGCTTGAAATTTCAGTTATGTTTAAAATGAACCGTGGCGTTCAGTACTTAGCGAAATCATTGTATCATACGTTTCATGATGTTGCTCGTTTTATTTCACATTGAGTGCGCAGTAATGAAGGCCGTACTGTATTGTCAGTCTCGAAGTAATTGGGATATTATGTAATTGAAATATGATGACATTGACAAAGTGTGAAATGTCAAGGATTATTACACAACAATTTTAAAATAATACAATGGCAATAAATTTCGATCAGTTCGTTTAAACGTTGAGTACTTAAGTCACATTGACAGAATCCCACGACGTTAATCAGGCACCACAAGATAAAATGTTTTTATGTTTAGAATAAAATGAGTTTAAAATACCACCAGTAATTTTAAACAAAATTAAACTTCTTGTGTGTATGGATATTGAGTTTTTAAATTATTTCAATAATAAATTACTTATATTCAGTACTTGTAAAATAGTTTTATATTATATTAAAACAATACGTATCTCTAAAATAGTACCTACAACGATTAACTTGTCGAATTGTTTATACGGGCGTATGTTCCAAATTATATAGTTATATAAGATTATAAGAATTAATGTTTAATTATTTAAAGTAGTTTTAAGGTTTAATTAAACAAGATTTCACATTTTCAGGTCGAAATAATGATTTGACAATAATGTGTGGCATATTTATAACGCACGTTCTTAACAACGAATTTTTAATATTTTCATTGTAAATAAATTTATGTTAAAACGAAAATCAGAACATAAATATTATTAGAATAAATGTTTTAACATAAATCGATTAGTCAATTATAAAAATAAGTGTTTTTTAACGGAAGTTCAACATGTATATTATTGGAAAACTGTGCTTCGTATACTCCCACAGCAATGCTTATAGTCATAAAAAATGCGTTTCCTTATTATGAATTTTAATTTTAAATTAAAATAAATTCGTATATTCAAGCAAGCATGAACTCAGGTTCCCAAAAACAAAAAAAAACAAGCGGCTAACTGAAGAAAACACTTCCAGGTTATGTATGTCTAAAGTATTTCGAAAATAATATTTAATTTAAAAACTGATATTTAGCGATTTCCATACAAACACGCGCTTCTGATGCTGGAATTTGATTTTAATATAATTAAACATTAATTATTTGTATGATATGTGAAATGAAAAACGATTTGGTGGAAGAAAGACAGTGTCAAGGACTAAGTCGACTGTGGTAGATGACTTCCACCAAAATTGGTTTGAGTATGTCTATCAAGTCACTATTTATTAACATGTTTCACTAAATCGATGCACGTGGTAACCTAGAGACCTTTGATGAGCTGCCAAGCAATTTGCGTCTCAACTTTACTATAGCGTTTATGGCTCGGGAGCAGAGATTGTTTCCGTTATACCGTGATATATACAATAGCCTTATCACAAATTCTCACCGTAATTGCGTGATTGATCGAGATTATATGTAATCGTTGAGGGGAAGGAGTAATATGACGCTTCAACAAATCATCTGGTGTAAGCACAACCAATTCAGCCATCTTCAATAAATCCGGCAGGACCAGCCTCAAGAGCGTAAATTTAAACAAAGCGGGATTTTCCACAAAAAAAAGTTAGATTTTATCAGCTACGCCATTAACTTGTTGAAAAACAAACTTTCATGTCTGAATGTCCAAAAATTACGATAAGGCTGTTTTTAGTCGCGGCCAGGATAATATCGGAACCACGGTCATCCAGACAGGGAAAAGGCAACGTTCAGAGCCCTGCGTTATTTAGATCAACGTACGTAAATTTCCTGTTGGTGACGAGAATGATTTGGGCGACGTTGATGGCAACGCCTCAACTCTCACTCGTATGATTTCATAATGTCTCTTGGAAACAAAGGAGGACTAAATAATCCCTAAAGAAACGTGTCAAAATATTGGTATGTCGATTCAGTTTTGATTTTCTCTAAAATATGTGAAAGAAAGGTAGCTGTATTCGGTTTGGCTTGGTTGACAAAAACTGTTGTTAGATATTTAAAAATAAATTATATTTATTTATAATTACTTAAAAAGCACCTACGAAGGAATTCTCAAACTGCCATGCGGTTTCCACAATTTGTTCTACGAATCGCCCAACCACCAAATTTATTACAGACATTCTACATGAAGGATTTCTATAAATGGTAGTCATATTTCCAAATAAATTAACTAACTAGAAGGTTTCACTGTACTATTCATCTTGAAGTGGAACATCCTGATATTTTAAAGTGTTTCCACAGCTTTAATGAAATAATAAGCTTCCATTCACACATTCTGGAAGGTAAAAAATATTTACTTGGATAACACTCCATTGTATTTACATAAAAATATTGATTACACGATTTCTATTTATTATTATATTATTAAATATTAAATAGTGATGCCGGCTTTGTAAATTATATTTTTCGTGAACATATGCGAATAATTAGGGGTTGAATAAAATATTCCTCTTTTTAGTTCTGATCTCATATACATTCAAGAAAGAAAACATGAAAATTACAAAATACGAAGGATTATTTCCGAATTTGTTCTGAAGCGTTCATTACAGAAATATTTCGTTACTAACAGTCGATTTCTGAGATTATACTAGTGTTACTTAATTTTCTGTAAGTCGTGTTAACGCTACAATACGATACTTACGATCTTTAAACTTATATTTCAATTCTGTTACTGAAAGGATCTTAGACTTTGTTCTGCACCCATACAATATGTTTAAGAAACTTTTGTGGTTTTAATACTTGCAAAATGTGAATAAACGGAATTGTATTAGTTTTCTCCTTCCTACAAGTGCAGTGTTTGAAAAATTAATTAGAGATTTGTGAAATATGAATTGATTAGTTTACAAGTAACTTTATTTACCCTTTGAAATATTTATTTCTGAACATCAATTCAGCACTCAGCTGCTCGTTGACATATATCATTCATTACTGTCGTAAACTCAGCCGTGTCTGGTTTAACGATATAATACAATATTACTAATTTAGAGGAAACGATGTTTTCTCTCTTGTTGGCACATCCTGAAAAACGATGTAGAAGCTAATGTAACGACGAAAGTGGTTTCCATAGTGTTTAATGTTAGTATGTAGGTAAAAATTATCAAATTATCGAGGCCCCCGATTACAGAACATTTTAAAATGTCCGCGATACAGGAAAGAAAATCTATACTTAACGGATTTTTCTTAATTTTCCGATGTATGTAATTAATTTTGAATTAGTCGCCCGTAATTGGGTCTTAATTTTGATTTTTCCTAAATTTGCGTTTGAAAATTTGCAGGTTTATTGAAAGAAATATTAATTGTTTTATCAGTTTCACCCTGAACACAAACTGAGTCGAAATAAATTTGTTTCTCGGAAGGATCATCTTTGCTGTCGAAGTTTTCAGACATAGCCGTCAAGTGGTTTCATTTTTTTTTATGTATTTCTAATGTTTCATAATTACCTGTTAATAAACCGAATATACCTACCAGGATATATTTCTAATGGTATGTACGAATCGATATGTAGCATTGAATTAGAAATTTGAGGATAACTGATGGATAGTTTTCTGTTTTCTTTAGGTAACAGGCTACATGACGGTAATCCACATGGTGGCAACTCCCCTTTAATAGCATAGGAAGGGATTTGAAAGGGGGGATGCGGAAGGATAGAGGAAAGTAGCCAAGGGTTAACTAGGGCCCTCGGGCTATGGTTTAAGGATCCTACCCGGCATTTCGCCTAAAAGTGATGCAGGGAAAACCCTAGAAAAACCTGCATCAGGTAGGTCGGGCATTTGGTACTTGTCCCACGCCCTTCCGATGGCGGGAGAGGGGTTAGCTGTGGGGTCGCAGCTTACCCCTCGCCATGCCTTGGCCAGTTTAGGAGGCAGCTGGCCGACTATTCCAATAGGAGTAGCGGACAACTCTTACCGTATGCCCAAAGTCTGCAAGCCCGGAACATACACCTCTCAAAACAGACCAAGGTGCCTCGGCATGTGGGAACCTTAATTCAAAAAAAACCAGAGAGATGAAGACATCCCCAAAGGTAGCCTCCGCCAGAGCTCTCTGAATTTTCTGGGGTATCTATTTAGAAATTTTCCATGTTGTTTTTCCTAATACGCCTACTCGACAGAAGTTGTTAAGCTCTAGTAATATCGTTTAAATTAATACAAGACTTGGATATTTCCTCTCTCGTGCTAACGGAAGCTATTCATCATTCGGCAACCAATAAACAGACATGCCGGGAGTGCCAACACACTCGTCACTCAGCAATAATAATGAATTACATAAAACTTCTGAGCAGATGGTAAACATCGCCCTGTGATTATTCCATTGAGTGCCGCAGTCAGATTAACTTACACGATAAAGGTAATTTAAAGACGCAGTCGAACAATTAAAAGGTCAGACTTATGACATTTTCTAAGTGCTCGGAATGCGTTCTAGTTAAAAGACAATTGTTTAAAAACTTTAAGAGATGCACACTTATTAGACATTATGATTAATTTTTCACTTTATTCCGACCACATAATCCTTCGCACCATCATTAACTCTCCCTGGTACCTCAGAAATTCCATAATCCACCACGACCGTTAAACTTCTCCAAATCAACTCCTTAATCACCAAATCCGTAACCCTTACTAATCAAAAGAAGCTTCAACGATCCTTACACCACGATCCAGCAATTCCATAGCAACCCTTCCCCACCACTACACTCACGTCGCTTCAAAAGAAAACGCCCTATCGACCTCATCCTACCCCCCAAACACTCTGGCACCTCCTAACCCACCCCATCTTCACACCCGCAGACCGCACCTACCAATTCCATCCAACCCATCAAATTAAACATCACCAGTGAACCCTCATAGCCCAACAATGTATGCCCCTCAGACACGCAAATTTAAATACTAGAATAAAAATTGCTTAATAAATAACAGTATGACATATCATGTAAATTATGTACATATCTAAAATTTGTATATACTATGATTATATTTAACCAACAAATAATCTTATGATAAAAGTTTTGTCAAATAAATTTTAATAAAAATAATAATAATTATCCCGACTGGGATGCAAATTTGTAAGACATTCATGTTGTTTTTTTTAAAAAAAAAATATAGGAATATTTCGTTACCTAACATAGCAAAGAAGTGGAAATTGGATATTGCCTATGTTTAAAAAAACAGTAAGTGATAAAATTCACACCAGTTCTATGGATTAGTTTAACATCGTTTAGAACCTACTTACCCCTGTATTAAAATTAGGAATTAGAAACGTTTAGTGTTATATAGCTTTCATATAGAGAAATTGTGAGAAAATAGGATTAAAATAATTTCAGTCTATCCATTGCTCGTTTTCTCTTAAGACAATTGTGATCGTAGATGTTAACAAGTGACAATATTGTTTATACGCAATGAAAAATATAAATTTTAATGTATATTCTGTAGTAGAAGTATCTCTCTCTCTTTGACTTTTTTATTTGATAATGAGAGTAATGCTGTGTTTTTTTAGCGTTAATAATTGTCGTATGGTCTTAATTCTAGTGACAAATTAATTTGATGTTAGTTCAAGAAAAGAAAGATCAGATTCCAAATGAATCGCAATATTAACCGAATTAAAGGAACAGTGTGAAAAGATCTCCACCGGACCAGAAACGAAGCCGGACCACCGCTTGGTATGCGAGTCCTCTACTTCTGACCTATCTCCAAGCCAAGCACGAGACTTTTCCATCCATTGTATAACCTAAGTCAGGCTCACCTACAATTCACTAGATCACGCTCTGCATGGCCTAAGTTCCTTCTTGATCTTTTGATTCAGTTCCATGGCCTACGAGTACAATCAAAAATCCTCCGCACTATTACAAATGCTCCCTGGTATGTATCCAACTTCAGCTTACATACTGACCTCAATACACCATATGTAGCAGACGTCTTCAAAGATAAAAACCTTAAACACCATACTAAACTTCAAACCCATCCCAATCGACTACTAGAGCCGTTACTACAACCTACTGACAACCGAAGCCTGAAGAGATGCTGGCCGATAGACTGCAATAGAAACTGAGGTGGCGTTGTTGGACCCTCACCTCTTCACGACATCGTACAAGACACTTTTTTTTAAATTGTACATGTTATCAAATTAGCTTATAGATCATATGTAATCTGATTGCTAATAAAAATCTATTAAAAAAAAGTTCCATGGCCTATATGGCTGAGCTTCGTTTGGAACAGTTGTCTCCGTCCTTGGATTAATTCATTGCATCCTTTAATCAATTTCACGTAATATCCATTTTTCATTGAGTCCTAAAATTAGAACATGAAGAGTGTGATCTAGTGAATTGTAGGCGAGCCTGGCTTACGTTATACAATGAATGGAGAAGACTCGTTCCAGGCGTGGAGTCGGCTCGGATAGGTCAAAGGTACAACAGCACCCGCGATTCAAGCGGGTCCTGGTGCCGGGTTCAATTACCGTTCCGGTAGAGATTTTTCCATCCTGATTCCTTAATGAATATGGTGTTCAAGACAGAAAGCTCATGTAATTTTTATTTAAAGATTACACAAATAAGATGTTTGTGAATATACTGAGGACGTATTTTTGGTCGAAACCACTCATACAGTTTAATTGCATCAATTCAATTTTAATCTTGATATCAATGTTTTTGAAAATGATGTAGTAAAATTAATGTTAATTTAAAAAGAAAAATTTACGTCTGTTTGGAAAATTAATAAAAAAGAAATATAGCTAAATAGAGACAAAAGAAGTGATGATATAAATACCACACAACTTTTCTAGGAAGCCTTGTTCTTTTCTTCAGGTGCTAAGAAAAGGCTAAAGCGACACAACTTTTATAATTGTGTCGCTCTAGACTCTTTCACTTCTTTTGTCTGTATTTGGCTATCTTTATTTTGTAGTTGAGTCGCTCTAGCCTTATGTGTTTTTTAATTTTTTAGCACCTGAAGGCTTCTAGAAACGTTGTGTGGTATTTATATCATCTCTTCTTTTGTCTGTATTTGGCTCTTTCTTTTTATGAATGATAATTTTCTCTTATAATACTTTAATAATAGGTTACTCGTTTATATGAAAAATCCAATTGTTCCAAGTGCGATTATACACCAGAGTAAAGACTGGATGCATTTTATAAGTCCCCACAACGGATTAGAAAGAAATTGAATAAAGACTGGAAAAAGGGTAAAGTAGGTTATTTATTTTCAATGTAAAAGTTTTTACAGACTTTTCTGTTTTGGAGAGGATTTTTGTCTTTAATGTATGTAGAGTTAATCATTCAAATGCGAAAATCCGGTCTAGGATTCGGCAGAATTGAATAAATCGATGCTTATTTGAGTGTTCAGACTTCCACGCTCAGAGGCTGGATACTCCTCCCCCTCTTCCCGTGAAGACGAACAGTTTTCTTATGGTTCGATACATTGCATCCTTTTACTTTTCTACGACTTCATTTGTTTCCTCCCTGTTCTTCTCGTTCCGTTCTCGCTCGTTACCTTGCATCTTTGTCCACTTTACTCTCCTCCATCGTATCACAATTGTGCCGCTAAATATTTCCTATGTGCAGTGTTATATTAAAAATACTAGAGTAGTATACATTTTAAAATCATTGCATCAGTAATAAAAAAATTCAGAATGGATTTTTTATTACGAAATGAAATACACTTCTCGGTATATTAGACTATTTTAGGAAATAACAATTACCTGTCGGAATTTCATTAGGATACATTTCGCATGTCAGTCAGAGACGAATATCCAAAGTTATTTAAAAGTGAAATTAATTATTTTACCCCAATTTTTAGTAAGCATTTATTATATTTTAAAACTTTCAACTTCACTAACCTGTAAAATAAAAATGAATCAAGATTGGAAAAAATCGAAGATGAACCGCGAGTTTTTTAAAAATTATATCTATAGTCGCAACGGGTAGATCATTAGCGACTTTTTGCACTTTGTTGCGTATCACTGTCGGGGAACTAATTTTTGTGGGAGTTTCTCGGAATAGGAAAGACACTCACAACATCCATCCCGTCGCCTGGATTCTAATCCAAGGCCTGTATGATGCGAGGCAGTGAAACCGTGAGTTTGTCAGTATGACATATCATAAATAGGAATACGTAACACTTTACATATTTGATTTTAACTGTAATATTTTAAAATAAAAATACATTGTATATCTATCATATTTGAATAGCTTAAAGCTTTGCATTCTTATTTTCTTTTCGTATTTTTTATTTTGGTCGTAATCACATGTAGGCATATATATAAATAAGAATTTAATATTAATTTTACTCCTTTATATTTAATTTTGAATCATTTTTCTTCTATTGCTATGTTTATGTGTCGAAAAATTTTTCTTCCTTGCAAAATGTGTCCCGAGAGTAAAAGTAATGAGAAACAGTTTATCGCCACATGAAGGACAATGGAGTATCAGTTATATGTTTCTACAAGTATAATTTTAATGAAAATTAGTACCCCTTGACTAACATAATTTAAGATATTTCACGATGATATTTGTTAATATAGTTTCATTTTTTTTTAAGAAAAGCAACTTGTAATAATTGAAAACATTTGACTCGCTGCTCGGAACTCAGAACAGCGATCCCTAAAAAGATGGGAATGAATGAATTTATTGTTTCTGCAATTGAGTTATACTCGGCGGCAGCTACAATGAATAATATATATATAACAAATAATACGTGAACATTATTAATGACTTTCTGAAAAATAAAATTAAGATATTCACTGTTAATTTGGTATTTCACTGCACTTTCACTTCACTAACACGCTATTATTTAGAAAATATTACAGTTACGACGAAATGTCTCAATAACTTCTGTAAACAAATTGTTTCTATTACTTATAGTTCGCTTTAAGAACAAATTTTTGCCATAATCAATTATAAAGATTCGTTTCCTTATTTTATAATTATAATCTCCTCTACACTAATAATTAGCATCTTTCTACCAAGCCTGATGTAATATCCTCCCAGGATTGTTTGCCTTCGTAAACTTTCAAAGGAGCCCTGAGACTTAAATTTTGCCGTCGTCTTTCTAAAATTTAAGTGCTTAATTGATTAACTTTCCCATTTCCGTGATCAAGACACAGATTAACAAATTTTGTCACTACCCTCTGTTCTCGTTCCAGTGTTTCGATCTGATATTTTCTAAACGGATAAAATAAAGCCATAATCTAATAGAGGAACCAAAGAGAGATTTATATTCAACTAGCTGGGAGCCTGGCACTGCCCGGGTTGTCATGATTAAACTCATAAACATCCATAACCACGGATTCGACTCAAATCTCGTTTGTTTTCGCGTTACTTTTGTGTAACGGCCTCGCCCAAAGGTTCTCTCCTCCAATACGGTAAGAGTTAAATATTATATATAAACAACATCGGGAGAAACACTATGAATTTAATTGATGACGTACAATATTTATTCGTCGCAAATATCGGCCGTTTTAGCATATTTAAAATATCCATCCCTATTCCAGCCCCACAACTGCGTGTGGTAGAAGTGTCTTACCCTCACAGTGTTTGTTTCCGGTTCGAAAGGAACACTTGTACGAAATTTGCTCCACGGGTGTAGATTTTACGTTAGTTTTTATGAAATAGATAATGCAGATTTATGACCAATTACAGACAATATTTATTTATTGAATTAAAACAACTTTTCGGTACGTGTTTGCAACATCATCAGGTCTTTCCTGCGGAGAAATTGTAAAAAACAAATTTTTTGTTAACAAAAAGGTGATGAATTTACAAAAGACCTGATGAAGGTACAAATTAAATCTGCAATATATATTTAGTATTTGGTATTATTTCAACCTGTCGCCTACAAAGACATATTTTTTTTTTAACTTGTTACAATTAATTTTTATTTTATTAACAAATTGCGAATAACTTATTTTATCCAAATATATTTTTAGAAATTTTTATCAATCTTATTATCTTATTAGTTTTAACATATTACGCAATTACAAGTCGCACCTTGGAATGAATCTCAAAAACAAAATAATTGACATAAAACGAGGGACAATTACGGGATCCTGAGGACATCTGTTGACTGGCTCACAAAATCCCCGTAATCCTTATTAATTCCAGAACTGGACACAACGCTACGCTGATTACGTAGCATTTGTCGCTACATTTGCTTCGAATGAAGAAAAGGCGAATTTGTCAGAGTTTGAGAAATAGTTTTCTTCTGAATATTTATGGAAGCTGGAAATCGATTTTCAATTGATTTGAAAGGAGATTACCTAGAAAAATAACTGCTAAGAAATCTGATTTCTTTCTTACTAAGGCCATCTTCTTTTCGAACTGCTCTCGTACTGAACTATTTTAAAAAAATCACCCATTCTACCTTTCTCTCATAAATGGCACACACACACACTATTTGTTGTTAGTACAAATATATAAAAACAAATCAGCATTATATGAAGCATTTTTGAACATACCTGCATATAGAGTTCATGCGGATAAGACTGGAGACATTAAACAAATTAATGTATGTATTTTCCCGTGTAATCATTAAATGAAATATAATTATTATAAATAATACATTAAGGTATCCTCTAAGTTACCGGAAGCTTATAATTTTCTGTTTACGATTAACAGTCTTGGCGATGACCTGCAAGGATCTTTTTTAATGGCTTAAAAACAAAACTGGTCACCTATTTCTGGACCGGTTAAAAGGTTAGTCCTGACGTTAACGAGAGGTCTTCCTTCTGCTCTTTGTATACAATCTTATTGCTACAAACTTCATCCTTCGCCCTGAGCCAACATTCTTTCAGGTTCGTACAATTTTGTGACTCTGGGTGGCAGCCAATCTTCATACCAAATCTTCTAATAGGACAAAATTGCCTTTAATTTAACGAAATGCAGCTTAACGCATAAAATAGATCGATGTATAAAAACCCAAAACTGAAGGCATAGACGTCAGTCATAATTACTGTTCAGAAAACAAGAAAATAATATATCTATCGTATAACGCAATATTTAAAAAGATAATTATAACTTAAAATTGTTTTTGAGAATAGAACGATATGAATTATTAACATGTCTCAGTGTGTTTCAGTAAAGAAATATGATTCAGTTCATCGGCAATTAAGTCCAGCCTTTGTGAGTTGGCGTTTACGAGCGAACAAAAATAACCAACCTCTTGCCTGCTGCAGATCAAAACTCCAGAGCGAAATGTACTCAGAAAGAAGATTGACAAACAGTAGGATGCAACGTAATTATTAAGTTTATTCGGAATATGACATCCATGTTCAAAGAATGGATTATCCCATTGTGTTGGAGCAATCATAAGGCAAAAAAATAATTATACAAATTGAATTCTGCAGACTTTCATTCGTATGCATAATGTCTGGAAGACAATTTGCGATTTTCTGTTTATTGGCAATTGTCCCTCGTTTTATGTTTAGTATACAAATAATGTGAAAGTATATATACGTACATATGTATAAGACGTATATCTGACGACGAATTTCAGGTTTTATCGCAGATTACGGATATGGAGTTCAAAGCTTTTTACAAGTTGTGTCAGTGACGAAAGGATTCATTATCGGTTCGAATCAATGACTGGAATACACTCCCGTTAATGTAAACTTATTGACGTAAACTTTGTTTCGTCATATTGCTCAAAATAGGACAAGCAATTGCTTGCGAATTAGGTCGTATACAGATAATGCAGCTATATTCAAAGTATTAACAGTCAGAGCGAAAAGTTTGACTTCAATATGAAAACTTCTCATGTTTTGTTATTAACAATAAATTAATGCCACATACACTACAGAATGTAATCCGATTAATTAATAATTTGTTGTATCGAAGGCAACGTTAACATATTTATTGAGAGCTAAATAAACATGATTAAAATGTCATTTATATGTAATGGCTGACTATTTTGCCGCTTTACTTTTTGTAGCGTAGAAAATGAAAAATCATTTACTTTTAATATTACCCTTCAGTTACAAAACACTTAACTTGTGAAGAAAAAAATAGTTTTGAGACAAATTACTTTCGAGATACTTGTGAACGTGAAAATTAAAGTTTAATTTAAATATTTAAGTATAACATTGCAATGAATTGGTTCCAGAGGGATATTGTCCGCTCTTCATAAATTGTCCAGTTGTAGACTCTCTTAACGCTGTTCTGTTATAGTTTAAAGTTATCATCTTTTAGGTCATTAAATTGAAAATATTTCTAATAATAACAATGTAGGTTAGTTAGCATTCAAATAAGGAGTCTGTATGATATATGTTTTAAATTGTTCTAAATGTAAAGTGGTTGGTGTCCACATTACGAAGCGTACATTTACTTTCGCACATATAGAACCTTATCTTAAGAAATTGTAGTCTATGTTAGTTGAAAAGTTGCATTACTAATTAGTCACGTAGTAATAGGAAGCGCTTCCTTCTTTCATAGCCAATCAATATAGAATATACTCTCCGAAGAAATGTGTGTTGATGGTAGCATAAGGATAGACCGCTCACTTTATCTGAATAAGAGTGTACTGTATGGATGCAATAATATTATTTTATATAAACGTATAATGATATTCAATGAAAAATACGACTATTTCTTACCATCAAGTCTGCAGAGAAATATCTCGTTAATTTACATTGAACAGAGGCCGTTGCTCTGAAATAGGCATCTTTATCAAGGATGCAGATTACTGTGCTAAATTTATTATTCTAAAATGCAGGGAAGACAGAAATAAGTTGATTGCTGTCGAGGAACGAAACGGAGTATTAAAAGGACTTAAGTGATTTTGACTTACAAAAACAAAATTGAATCAGTTCCATTCAATTAACAATTTAAGTTAATTAAACGTCAAGTACCATGAAATGAAGAGATATTAAGTCCAATTAAGAATGATAAATGCAGGATGTCTTTTAAACTAACGGACGAAATATGTGGTTACTTTAAAAATACATCAAGCATAATGAATAGGTCATAAATTAGTTACATTTTATCAGTAACTGAGATAACTTCGTAAATGTAACAAATTATTGATTACTTGTTTCTACTCGTTTAATATTGAAACAGCTAATTAAAAAAAATTTAAATTGAAGATCAAATCGTCATTTACATTACGTCGCTTTCTAAAGTCACTTTGAAGTGAATAATGTACTCTGATTAGACAAAGATGTTGAATGTTTTAAATATTTATGGAAACATTTTATACTTGAATAGGTTGCCTACAACAATTGGGTAATAAATACTCTCAAATCCTACTATTTATTGAAAGAACATGCAAACGTTTCCACACATCGAATGTTTTGAAATCTTTATATTTAATTTTGGTCAAACGAATTTTTATTTATAGCCTCCATGTAAATAACATCATATCATTTTTTATAGTGTATCTATGTTTGGGAGAGGAGGGTTAAAAATTATAAAAAATATATAATTGATTGGTTTTAAATTTAATTTAATTTAATTAAGGGTTCACAAAATTTAACAGACTCCTTCTAAATTATTTCAATTTACTCACTCATGAGTTTAAATGTAATATAAATTACTTTAATCAACGACATTCAGGACTAAAACAAATTACTAATGCGTTATATGGGCAAACCTCGGCCAATTTCATGAGACTCAGAACACTAGCAAAATGGGTCGTACGTGTGGGCATATACTTGTGGCATAAATCTCAATTGTTTACGTCGCAGACAGAAACATACCTGTTCGCCTTTTGCAGTCGACTAGAAGCTTCCCCAAGCAGGTAGTCTTGTTAGGCCACGGAAATCTTCACAGATAATCTCTAATCCGTTGGAAGATTCCTTCTTCACTGCTCGGCGTAATAATTTTCTGCATCGGCGATGTTTAGATACCTTCTTCTCCTCCTCTTCCGTCGGTCGGACCTTTCTTCCTTTAAGTGATTGATTTGAACTTTTTCTCCTTCTCTTCCTCCGTTCTCAGTCTTCCTCCATCCCAACTGCATCAGAACTGCATTTTACATGTATTGCCAACTTTCAGCTCGACTTTTTCTGTTCCCCACCGCTTTAAGAGTTTTTCTCAGCCAATCTGAGTCGATTTTACAATTTCGTGGCCTTTCTCTCGTCTGTTGGAGAGGTTTGTTTATCTTCGGAGATTTCGGTGAGGTCATTGTCTCCAGAGCCAGGGATTCTTGTTTTTCTCTCATAATCTGCTTCCTTTTGTCCGGAGGCACGATTTCTTCTGTATGTCTCCGTCACCCCGGCGCCAACTTTTATGACCGTATTTTCCCAGCAAGCTACAGCTTGGTTGTCGCTACAAAGGTGATTTTATCCATTTCAAATAAAAAATCTTCATTTAATTTGGGGGATGTTCTACTCTATAATAGAATCAATTCGTGATTCTAATGACGTAAAGTCAATTTTATTTAATTAAGTAACAATTATATACATTATTAAATAAATCGAATGAACGGAATTTTGAAATGTGTGCTAGAACAATAGAAACAGTTTCTGTTTTCATAAAAAATTATTGTATATTGTTAAATTTCAGTTTTATTTAAATTGGAAAGGTATTCAATTTTATAAGATTTTATAAGAGAATTGAAAATAATGCATATGTAAGTATTTTATTGTTATATTTATAAAGCAAACATTTATACTGAAAAGTTTACGATGTAGTATAATAATCGAAATCGCGTTTACAGAAACTCAGTTCGACCTATGTTTAAAATTCTGTGTGTAACTCGGCTTTGTATTTGCATATGTTGCCAATGCATCTTCCTTATAATCTATGCATTGTACCAAGGAAATGCAAGAACGTAATGACTTTATAAAATTTATTATTAAGTCGTTACGATTTTATATAGTTACCCGTAATTTTATTGTTACGGAAAAAACTTCTTCAAATGTAACACGGTATTTAGAACGTCTGAATTGTTATTGGTTAAATATGGTATGAAGCTTTATTTCGTCGCGTTAATGAAAATTCAAACATTTCGAAAATTAACTCTCAACCACCCAAAATTTGACCTCAGAAGAGGGTTGTTCGACTTGAAAAGTATATTTCAAATTGATTTTAGCTCAGAAGACAGTCCGCAGAGGGTTTCAACGTATTTAATTCTCTTATATTTAACCAATTTTAAAGCGTGTAAATGATATTCCTAATGATTTATGATAAGCGAAATAAAATATTCGGCCCGTGGAAGATTTTTTTAGTAAACCTTTATTTTACTGTGCGATTTTTGCATGGAACTTTTAATTGATTTTCAATAATTCACTAATATTTGCATTTAATTATTAGATTAAATATTGTTCTTTAAGGGATACTGACACCCTCCCAATAAGTATTTAAAATTTGAATGGTACAACGCCCCCAACCCACCAAAGGGAAACAAAAAATAAAGTAAGAAAGTTGTCTGTTATTATGAGTGTCCACTCTTGTCCGTATGTCGATATAAAACACGCATAAAATGAGATATTCGTGATAATATTAGAATACGAGGGCAGAAATGTTTATTATATCACAATTTAGAAGGAAAAATAATGATGACTAGAGTTTCTTCTATTCAAATACGAGAAATTATAATATAAAATTACGTTAATAATGTAATTAATTGAACTATCAAAAGAGATTCTCATTAAACACAAGATGATTAATTATTGAAAAAGATATGTTAACAATTATAGTACATTGGACTTAAAGGCATAATGTAAGAACATTACATTCCCATTTTAAATAGGTGCAATTTCGTCTACCAGCAGTATTGATCCATGTGATGGAATATCGTGTTTGTTTCGTAGTGATAAACGCTTAAAACTTAGTTTATGTACATTGGATCAAACGTAAACGACGTGACACAAACGAGGGAAGTTAAATTTGTAGCTGAAAATTCATTGGAAAGAAATAACCCTTAAGGGACTGCTTTGGTAAAATGTTAAACTTTGGTTTTAACAAGTTTCCGGGTGTCAGAAATGCAGCAGCATCACTTTAAACATGACCGACGTACAGTCGACGTTCACCTTGTTAGAGTAGCTTTCTGAGTTACGTTTTTTATGTCGTGTTAAGTCAGTTTAAATAAATTGCATGTATATAACTATGTTGTTTGAGTACGCCTTTATTAAAATGTGTTTGAGTGAAGTTACTCTTGTAAACAACGCTACGCGTCTGGGTTAGGCAAGTCGCTTAATGACGGACGATAACATGAGACAATGGAAGGACTTACGAAGCAAAGACTTCGTCAAAGTTATGTACGCATATTTTTCCTACTCTTTCTCGCGCTTATCGTAATAAATAATTAAAGTTTTCTTTTGTATCAACAGTATACATATAAATTCTGCTTTATAAATGTACGGTATTTCAATAATAATTTTACAAACTTGGGCGGCGAGCTACACCAGATCAAGAAAACAATATCTTTTTTTATTGATGACACAATATGACACACTGTCTGTTTATTAGCAAGTTGTCAAAATGTCACCATAAAAATGTCCTTCTCTTAATCCTACTTCCACTTGTACGATCCTGGACTGACGCAGACTTTTAAATATTCGAACACGATTTCAATCGATTTTGCAGACGCCAAGACCCGTTGATGAAGTATCTGCATTAGGAATGTCTGCTGCATTAACCAATTGATTTAGGTAGTCCCGCTGTTGGTACATCCCTACCTATCCATCTGTCATGGTATATAATCAACCAGTGAGCATCGAGCAATGTGGCTGAAATATGTTAGAAGTCCAATCATGAAAAAACCACATGCTACTTCTAATTTGCAAGGGAAAATCCTGTCGCAGGTCTTGAAGAGTGTTTTGAAGAAAGTTCAAGTTGACAGCGTCTTGAAGACTATAATTCCAACTACATTTTATTTTTAGCGTTGGAAGCAGACTAACCAAGAATGTACTCAAATATAAAATGAAAACAAGAATTTGCAACCTGGAATTGTAATTTAGTGTCAAGCAGGTCCAGATTATGGATATGTATTTCATCAATGAGTTGAAGAGCTAACATAAATCTGTTTATACAACTTTTTATTTCCTTTTATTGATGTGAAGGAACCACATCAAAAGTTTGAAAAAGTACTATTGAAACCCTCTAAATGAATGCGAAATAAAATATTAATACTGAACACTAAAAACTTTACAGACAATGAATTTAATTGTTTGAATAACATTTTCTGTAATAATTATGACGAACAATTATGTCATAGTCTAAGCAACTTTGTCATGATTATAATGCTCTATAACAAGCCATAATCGTCGTTCCCATATCATATTTCGTATTTAAACTTATGTTTGTAAAAATTAAAATCTTGCATAAAGAGTTCTCTGGTTTCCGGTCGGGTAACGTGATTTGAGCACAAGGTTTCCATGGTATATTACCAAAAACGTTGTGCTCAAATCACGTTACCCGACCGGAAACCCGAGAACTCTTTATACAGAATATACGTCGGTAAAACTTACGCTCTTAATTTACGTCATATAGTAGCACTTATTGTAGCGTGTGGTGGCGTCACCAAATACTGTAATATTGTTTTTTTCCTTTGTATTTTTATACAATTATTGGTATCAACCATGGCGGCTCGTGACGTTTTGAAGTTATGTGCGAAATCACCCCGAGAAACGAGGATACCTATGTAAAATAATAATAATACAACAGTGACAGTGTGGCCAATACTCTGCCCTGACACGTAATATGCTACAATTTTAATTCCGTCTACATAATTTCCAATAGTGTCGAATTTTTAAAAGCGTAATAATTTATCATACAAATGTATTTCTCGTCCGCATATATTTTAAATAAAGATAATTTTAGGAACACGCGACAGAGCAGTGTTGTATATCGGGTCGTCAGGTAAATTTTTGCAATATGATGCCTCTTGTGTTCTTTAAAATAACCATTATTGTTTTTTAAATATTACCCAAAATGTACGAATATTAGTTTTATATATAAGAATTATAATAACTGAATAGTACATTTTTATTTAGATTTCGCAGTTTATTCCTTTTGCCTGGTGCGGCACGTCTCTGTTTTGGTTCCAAGTGCTGTAATAATAAGGAAGTTTTTTTAACTTTACCGGTGACGCAAGGGGGGAAGGGTGGAAAGGTATGCTGCGCATGCGCAGCTGTCACTAAAACGCCATATCCTGTGCTGTCGATCCGGTAGCACTCAGATAGTCAGTGGGTTGCATGAATGGAGTGATGCGCCGCAAGGCGCTGAGTTTTAAAGTCTTCGATAGCGAAGCATAGATTTGCAGTGTTAAAACACAATAATTATGAAGGTTGTTAAAATTTAGAAAGATTAATTCTTCCTAAATAAATTTATGTGCTGTAGCAAGTGAGCACATTTGCACCAGCCGCCACTGGTAACAACACAGGTAGTTTCTACATTAAATTTAATTTGGAGGAGTCCTTCATGGTGTAGCAATTTTTGCAATCATGATTGTATTTGTTCTAGCGATCGCCTAAAGATTACCAAAAGCTGGTGACTTACTGAAAGTGTCGGTGAGCCAGTGGCCGAATGGCATGTAGTACCAGAAGGCGATGTGGTCCGTGGATGTCATCCCCGGGTAGTGGCGCAGTGACAGCGAGAATATGAGCACAAGGTACAGCAGGTCTGAGATGGCGAGCGCACACAGGTACGTGTTGGTGGAGGAGCGCATCCTGCGACGGGACAGCACGATGATGGTGGCTAGGTTCCCTGCGACGCCCACCACTACAATGACGGGCACCAGGATCCTCTGAACCCAGAAGCGGGAGCTCTCGCGGAACGCCGTGTAAGCCTCCGTCGCCTCGGCCGCCTCCGTGTCGTTCACCTCCATCGTCTGTACACATCACACAAAAAAAATTAGATTCCTCTGGCACTCTCCATATGTAATTATAAAACTATTAATATAAGTTTCAAGACGGCCAGCTGCCTCCTAAACAGGCCAAGGCATGGCGAGGGGTAAGCTGCGTCCCCACAGCAAACTCCTCTCCCGCTATCGGAAGGGCGTGGGACAAGTACCCAATGCCCGACCTACCCGATGCAGGTTTTTCTAGGGTTTTCCCTGCATTTCTTTAGGCGAATGCCGGGTAGGATCCTTAAACCATATCCCGGGGGCCCTAGTTAACCCTTGGCTACCTTCCTCTACCCTTCCGCATCCCCCCTTTCTAATCCCTTCCTATGCTATTAAAGGGGAGTTGCCCAATGTGGATCACCCTCATGTAGCCTGTTGCCCTAAAAAAAAAACAAAAAAAAACGTCAACCTATTGTGTCATTTTCGAGAAGTATTTCATGCATTTGTGTATGACCTATTCTGCATATTCTGGTGTTATACACTTGTTCTTGAGTAAGATTTGCGCTTGAGTATTTTTAAAGGGATTGAAAAGTATTCAAAAATACGGTACGCTAAATTTTTACATTTCTTAACTGTAACAAAAGTTTGCGATTAGGTCAACGATACATTGTCTATAATCATTGATAGCGTTCAGGGTCGAGGAGCCTATCGTGCTCCTGTAATTCATCCAACCATTGGTCACAATAACCTTTGAAAATATCCTAAAATTACATAAGCGGTTCAATATTTGTCCAGATATTAGCGAAAAATAATTCGGTGTGCAATGAACAATAGTTTTAATAAATAACTGAAAAGAAAAACAGGGAAAGGCAAGAGAAGAAAGCTATTGCTTGGGGGTTATAATTAATACGTGATTAACAGTGGACCATATTCTATTCCATAGTTATAAATAAATTTTTATGCATAATTTTTTTATTTCATCAGGAAGCATACCACATTGAATTAAAAATCTAGATACGCATGAATCGATTTACAGCCACACAAACATAATTTTTATTTAATCTAACACAACGATTTTATGATCATCTCTCCGTTTATAAACAGCTAGTGGCCGAAATAGAAATTAGAAAATAGAAAACAACTCACTAGACAACTCGTTCAAAAGTGTGGTATCTGCGTATCCGCTTCACTTTGGTTGATTCTTAGAAAATGAACGAGTACGAATCGTAAAGTTAAACGAAAAGGTGGCAACAGCCAACATTCAACGTTGCACTTGTCAACGTCCTGGGCCCATTTCGTTGGTTCAAATGCATTAACTCCAATTCTAAACTTACAGACATTCGTAGAATTTGCGTTCTAGCCGAGATGCTGTGGTGCAGTAGTCAGTGTCATTGCTTCGCACTACAGAGATAACATTGTTCGATTCCTGGATAGAACATTAATGGCGTCGGTATGGCCTTTCATACTTTCACTTTCAGCATTATCACCAAACCCAATGTGGAGATCCCGATGCCTACGTTTGCACGATCTGCATAATCGGCGGAAAACATTCTTAGAGTCAGTAGTTCATTTATAACCACGCAACCGCCAAACTTAACACGTAACTAGAGATTCAGGGGCCAAATCGAACGGGAAAGAAAACGAATTTGTGTACTACGTTTATAATAATCTTTTTTAAAAATTCAAGCTAACTTAGTCACCAGTTTAATTAATTGTTATATCACATGGTCTTTTACGAAGTAAATGATTTAATGCTTCATAAATTACATTGAAATGTGGAATGATACGTAGTCGTGTAGAATGCCCGTCACATGTCTTGACAGTGCAGTTTAGTGTTTTTCGTCGCAGGTTCTACCTCCTTGCCACATAAGATAGTTGTGGTGCATGTATTTATTGCCGATGCCTTCATTCCCGACCCCTCCCTAAATCTGCACTACACACCATCGGCACTGACGCGTGGTGCAGTACCTTATAAGTGAAGAGCTACACTCATTCAGCATACTTTAAGAAAATCTTTTAATGAATTCTGATATAAAGAAAGATTTATAATTCAAAAGGAGACAATTATTTTTTGGATATATCCTGACTGCATTGGTTTATTTGCTAACAAGAAAGTTATGTAATATTATTCCCGAACAGTGAAATATCAATTATCACTTCTCAGTCAGCTCAGTTTTCCGTAAGTATCATAACTAAATTTCGCCTTATTTTCGTATTTAAAATGCGTAGGTTTAGATATTCGAACCGCTTTAATGTCTTTTCTGACTAATAAATGTTCTGTCCTCATACAATAGTTGTTTACGTTTTTTGAAAATAAATTATTAGTGTTGCATTTTTTTAAACGTAGCCCATGTGATATTTGGGGTGTGAATATAATAACCAAGACTTAAAACTTTTAAAGCAGATTTATATATTTGAAAGATATAAATATATTAGTCTTCTTTCAAAGTTTTAAGACTGGGTTATTATATTCACACCCCAAATATAACACGGTCTACGTTTAAAAGGGTATTATCCTATATGGAAATGAAGTATTCACTGACTATCGAATTAGCATGCTAAGAAATGCTGCTTGATTTGAGAATTAACTTACTTAGTTTTCTATGTATCAGTTTCTCGATTATTAAGAACTCTGAAAAATATGTAATATTAAACTAAATTATTAAACTGTTACTTGATTATATTATAATGACTAATTACCAAATAATATTTGACACGAAACATATTTTTTCTGCAAAGATAAATCATTTTAAGTATAAGAGAAACAGCTGTAGCGAATGCAAGATCACAGGAAATGACAGTTATATTAGTGTGGTCTGTGGATCTGCTGAAAACATTACGAGCGATATAAATTACTTTGACTTTAATAAGCGGAGATTCCTGGTATCAATTCGAATGACCGAGCTGGAATCAACACGATATATTGTGCTTAATGTTTGATTAGGGTTGTTCATTGTTCCATTGTCTGGTTTCAAGAGAAGATATACATTAATAGGAAGAATAGAAAAAAATATAGTAAAGTCGGTTAAATTGATGTTTCACATACCAGAGGTTAGTCACTTTTAGGTGATGGTAATAGAAAAAAAAAGTCTAATTAGCAACTGTCTTCATATAATAAATACTTTGTTTTCGAAAAAAGTGTTCGAAATGGATAATTAATACGAAATTACGTGCATACTATCACAGTATTCGGCTCCCCGCATATTTCGTTTGTGTAATGTAAATAAACCTGTTCTTTAGCTTCGAGTTTTAAATTATTCACTAACTGACGCTGCATAAAGATACGGGATAAAAAATTAGGTGGATTCGAGGCCGCCCATGTCGATTTGGTTTTCTGCAGAACACTCAGACAAATATTGGAATTTCATAATATTTATGCCTTCGGCACACTCAAGAATACTCAATATTGGAAAGCCTGCGAGAGGATTCTCTCGCAGGTAACCTGCGAGGGATTTTCTCTCGCAGGCAGAACCTTTTAGGAGAGATACGAAGGGGCTGCCTTTGGGTATGCCTTTTCCTCTCCGTTTTTGAACTAAGGTTCCCACAAGCCGAGGCACCTCGGCCTGTTTTGAGAGGTGTATGTTCCGGGGTCGCAGACCTTGGGCATACGGTAAGAGTTGTTCGCTATTCCTATTGGAATAGTCGGCCAGCTGCCTCCTAAACTGGTCGAGGCACGGAGAAGGGAATGCTGCGTCCCCACAGCAAACTCCTCTCCCGCTATCGGAAGGGCGTGGGACAAGTACCCAATGCCCGACCTACCTGATGCAGGTTTTCCTAGGGTTTTCCCTGCATTTCTTTAGGCGAATGCAGGGTAGGATCCTTAAACTGTAGCCCGAGGGCCCTAGTAACCCTTGGCTACCTTCCTCCACCCTTCCGCATCCCCCCTTTCAAATCCCTTCCTATGCTATTAAAGGGGAGTTGCCCAAAGTGGATTACCCTCATGTAGCCTGTTGCCCTAAAAAAAACAAGAATACTCAATACGATCGAGCATAAGACGTGTCACGTGTTTCCTGATATCCAGAATAGTCAAATGACTAGGCAGTCTTATAGTCGTTACAATCGCTAAACGTCAATCTGAGAATGTCAACTGCACGGTAAAAATAATGTAATAAATTTTCGAGTATAAGTTCTTCTTATATTCCTTTGAACTGTGCAGAATTTTTCTGCAGGATACACACCAAAATTAGTGTAATTTAATTCGCCCAAATAGAAGGTGCAAAATTTATTGTGGGTACCGGTAATTCAATTTATGATTTTATACATTTTTTTATCTAATTCAAGTGGAAACTGTCACAATTCTATAGTAATTTGCATTCACATTCATGCTTTTAATCTTGATTCTAGCATTTATTTAAAAACAAACATAACCACCTCCTGTTTTCCTGAACGGTATATTTAAAGAGAGTTTTACACCCTCTAAGATTGAGCCGATCTAGTCGATCTAGTAAATTTATCTTCTGTTATTCCTTGAGCAATCATAAAACTACATTTGGGAAAATGAGATGGAGCTGAAATGAAAATCATACTCCTTACTGTTGATGGTTGTATTTTTATTTTTTCGATTCAGCACAATGTGCTAGTACGAACCCATCCGTTTCAAATTAGTGGATTTCCACATGGGACAGACTGAAGTCTTTGTGTCATCCTCATACGCTATCCTTCATCGTAATGCATTTACGCGTCAAAGCAGTGATTTGTGTGAGGTTAGTTAGCTTTGCTGCATAATGGAGAACACAGGGCGTGTTATTGAAGATGACTGCATGCAGATAGACAGGAGGTCTACACAATAACAATTAACCAACGTGGAAATGAAAAAAAGTATTCGTATAAGATAAATTGGTCATTAAACAATTTCCTACGTACAAATTGTTTAATAACAAATTATTATAGTTCGCGAGACATAACATGGCATATTAGATGCGAAGTAGGTGAAGGGAGAAGCTGAGCTGGAGGACAGTAGTGTCATCAAGTGGGAACTCGCAACGCCACTATCATTCTTAAAAACATTAATTATAATCTTACGAATGGGACATACAGACAGCTGGAAGGTCTTCTTCTCTCATCCTATACTTAATATAATTAAGTATAAATAATATAATTAAATATAATTAATATAATTAAATTTTACGGATATGTTATTTGACGTACAATATATCCTGAACTGAATATGTCAATATTTTCAGAATATTCTTTTTACGCTACCAACAATGATTCGTGTTAAACTGAATTCCGGCATACCCCACAATTACAGGATGGTGGACCACACCGCATTGTATTTAGACATGACTAGCGTTTCCTCTCCAGCGATACAATTGTATTACAACTAACGTGTGTACATGAAACTGAGCTATGAGTGAACGCAGTCACTATAACGTAGTTGAACCCACAATATATGAGGAACAATAAAACGTATCAATCGTTTGATATAAGGAATAAATACTAGAAGTACACCAATTTCTTATTACGGTAATTTATATAATTAATTTATTTGTACGTATATAAAAAACAAATATGTCTGATACAGTGACCCACTTCAGCTCAGCTGCACAGCGTCAGACCAATAACAATAAATTTCATGATAAATGTAATTAATTTTAGCTTATAGACGAAAGTATACGTGATCATTTTAGCGCTCCTTACAAAAATTGTTTCCCTTATGATTAGTTTTAATAGTTAAACACATTTTTACTAGCAATCTTTCGGTCTGTGATCTTCTCAGGCAACGCATTTGCTAGCTGAAAATACACCCTAACTATTTTGTTGAAGTTTTGCATTGATAATTGAACCTTAATTAATGTAAATAATCTAAATTATGTTATGAAAATGTGTGAAATTATTTTGTTGGATTTTTAATAATTTTTCTCCATACGTATTTGCCTTAATATCGGATGACAGAAAAATAAGTTGATCGAATATCCATTACGAATTGCACTAAACAAAGAATATTTCCTATATTCTCAGACGTTCACCGTTAAAACGTAGAAGTATGTCTGGTATTTGAAGAAAGTATACATATTAATAATTTAGAGGATAAAATATGGAATCAATATAATGCCCATATAGCGACAAGAAGTGAAGCTTTCGCCGCTCTACAATTCCTCTTATATTAATTCTCCGTGCATACATGACGGTATTTCATATTAGTGAAGAATTTTATGAGAATTCCTTAGAATGCACCATACGTATCACTTAGTAAGGCTAGAATGAATAAAAGAGCACGGTTATGGATTATTTTGGAATAAGACAGGAACGAAACCTATAAGTCTATATATTTTTAAGTAAATAAGTATGAACGTGTTGTGTAATTCTGGTATTATGTTTTTATATGTACTATATATACATATATGTTAGTGTACAATTGCGAGTTATATTTATATGTTGCATTCACAAGTCACCATTTAATAGGCCATATTTTAAATTCTGCATTAAAGTTTTTGGTGTATTTCTCGAACTTAAAAGTAATCTTATGATATATTCACCTTATTATTTACTTAAAAAATTATGAGGTTAATACTTATGAGGTTCAGGAATGATGGGCATCCACTATACTGCTGTCACCACTAGATAAATCTCGGGATTACGTTTTCCTCTTTTAACAAACTGTGGTTGTTTCTTTGCACTTCGTTCGTGTCAGTGTCCACAGTAGATCAATTTTTATCAAAATATAACACATGCAGTGAGTTCGGTTGTACGGCATAACCCAATAGTCATCAAGTTCAATACATGACCAAAAAGTGGCCCGTCGACGGCACACTGGGCATTCGCTTTTATTCCATGTCGTTGAAATCCCTTGGAAGTCTTTTCATCATTCGTGTCCGAAACTCTTTGAGTGCAATCTACCACGGAGACCGTGCATCATCTTCGTGTCTGTCTTGTAGTCAGGAGTGTTTGTTAGGATCACTCTGCACTGGTGAACATATACTGACATGGAACTAAAGAACTTGGCGTCATTTGTCAAAACGATCAATAATTGCGCTCAAAGGAATTTGATCGCGGCGGTTCTTCCGAAGATGTTCTTCTTTAAGGTTTCGTCTTTTATTTCCTCCAGCATCTGAGAAACGCGCAAGTAACGATGTTTGATCAATCGTGTGCCTTCATCCGATGAAGTGCCTCTTGAATTTCAAGCCAGTCCGCGCGAGAGATCATTCACACTATGGCCGTCGTTACAACATTTTTGTCCATTTCTTCTCGTTGCTACCGACGTGGCTGCCGTGTTTCTCTCTCGGAGAATTTCTGTCTCATCTTTGGGAATTTGTCTCTGATTCAGATATACGGGCTGTCCTTTTCGTTGTGTTTTTTTCCCTTCCTGCCAAACGCGTTGACGCTCCGCAGGATCTACTTCTTCTTGTCTGTCTTCGTGTTCACGGAGGCGATCGTACTCGGGATCGTGGCCTTCTAGGTCGTAAACATGACTTCACCTTTGATTTAATTGTTGCTTTGCTGTCACGTCCCTGAAATCTGTTTCTATCATATCCGAGTATTCCTTAACGTACCTCATAAGCGCATATATAATTAGCAACACTCTAAAACCTACATAAGTAAATTATTTTTACAAATTACTTTTCTAACAATGTTTTTGTTTATTTTATCGTAAGAAGTTGATAATTATAGCGTTATACACTCAAACTAACGAATTCAAATTTATATGTGATTAATCATGCGTGTCACTTATAGTACTATTAGGGTTGTGTGAGAAATGAACCAATGAGGGAGGAGCTCCCTAATTAATATATGTATATATGGGGAAGGTTTGATAAAATATCGAGGCAGTTTTACACGTGAAACTAGGACTTACATTTTGGTTTTGAATATTAATACAAAAGAAAATGTTTTCTGTGTTACTAAATCTGAATGGTACGAGCATTGTCAGACTTTTAAGTGATACTTACTATTTTTTCTCAGTATTTTAGCGATACTCAGCGATATAATTGTTACTAATACGCCGCCTTTAATTAAAAGGTCGAAATAATTTCGAGAAATTAATTGAATTAGCACTAAAACAAGAATTATACGTACTGATAATTCGAAAAACTTTACTTTCTTATTAAAATATTTCAATGTTGGAAATCCCTTGAGCACGATTTAGATTTCTGTGTCATCAATCACAAATATCAGAAAAGAGAACGAGCTCACGTGCCGCCTGGATTTCGCCTAGAGTTCCAAACCTAGCCTCTAGAACACGTACTGCAAACATGATTAATATGAACCTGCCAAGTTAAATACAAAACATTAAAGCTGGGTAGAGGGTGATAAATCACTGTACACCGCACGTCCAAAAGTGGAGTAAAACTCCTTAAAAAATAAGTAAAACCCTTTTCGCAAATCACGGAGAGAGTCCCAAGAAGAAATAATTGCTAGTGTATAAGACTAATATTCCTCAGAAAACGTATTCGCTACTGAGGGAACTGTTAAAACTCCTAGGACAACCCCTAAGCATTAGCCGACAACTTGGAAGGTAATTTTCGTGCTTTCAAAGATCCATAACACTACCAGAAGATTAAATAAAGTGAGGCGTAATTTAGACGATTAAGACCAGATACCATAAAAGAGACAAAGTAATAAATAACCAGATTTAAATCAAGTTATCTATAAGCAGTGACAACTAGGTTGGCCTTAGGGTCGCAGACATTGGACAATCGATAAAGTTGTTATACACAGAGATTATTTACCGAAATATTATAAAATTAAATGACACCGAAAAATATTTATTGGATAAAAATATCGACAGGTTAACATTTTTGAAACTTTCTACCCACGTTTGCCCAGCCCCACCCTTCCCCGCCCACCTCCGTGCGTTACCCAGGTTGTCATAAATAAATTCAGCGCCATCCATAACCCCGATTTGACTCTAATCTCGGTTGTTTTTGCGTAATTTTCCCGTGACTCCCCTCCTACACGATCCCTAACCCTGATGCCCTCCCATACCGAAAGTGGTTGAAATTATACACAAACAAAGTCGTAGAAACACTATAAAACTAATTAATTCTAAACATGATTATTAAAAGCAAATATAGGAGTCGATTGCATGTTTAAAAATTACAAACCCCGACCACCCCCATCCTTGGATGTTAAATGGCAAATTTAATATAATAATTAAACTCAATGCCAGTCATAACCCTGGATTTAACTCCAATATTGATTGTTTTGCGTTATTTTTATGTAATATCACTCCATCCCCACCCTTAAGGATGCTCACATCCCAAGACGGAAAGTGTTTGAAATTATACACTACGAACATGTAGAGAAATTTTATGAATCTCATTGTTCCCAAAATATATTTATTGTACTCAAATTATTCCAAACAATAACATGTTTGAAAATTTCCACACCCGAACCCCCCCCTCCCCCGCCGCTGGGGGTTAAATGACCAATTGAATTTCATAATTAAACCCAGCGACATTCATAATGGAACTCTTTTCTTATCCAAATATCAGAATTTTATAGAAGATTTATATCTGAAGTCTAATTTTATATTTTAAAGACACACACACATATATTGTAGTGAATAACAATCTTAAGTGGCCGCGGGCCTGAAGAGGCCTGAGGAGGAATGCATTAAGCGTGCACGTGTGCTTGCCCGAGAGGCCAAAAGAAATCACGGGTGCAGGTCCCTTTTTTGCATCGTTTGGGGGGCGGGGGCGGAGGACTTATAAATACTCCGAACCATGGTGAAAGTAGGAGAGGAGACGCAGGCAGACGGAGACGCAGGGGACGGAGACGCAGAGACAGACGCAAGGAGAGACGCAGGCAGACCGAGAGAGTCGAGAGGGTGGAGAATTTGGCGAGCGGGAAGAAACAAAGGTTTTGAAGGACGTCCATCGCGGGGAGGCCGAAATGTGCTGCTTACTACGAGACCACTGCAAGTCGGCTGACGCCACAAGTAAAGTAAGCATCACAATATGTAAAGTGCCTTAAAAAGTAGAATTTTTTACACAGTGCGGAAATAGACTCTGTTCTTGAATAGCCACCGAACCGCCCACATTATCCTGTTGAGAAGGAGAACTTTTTAATCAAGCCGTAGCTAATTTTAATTTTATGCAGACCAATGTATATCCTCTGGCGCCCAAAAATATTTTTTTTAATGTACTTTTGTATTTTTGTATTTTCTTGTAATAAAGTTTATTTTATTATAATAAGTAAAAAAGGCTAATCATTACAATATATATATATATATAAATTGCGTCTATGCCACCTAGATGTGATAAGACTCCTACTTTTCTAAAAAAAAAAAAAAAGGAAAAGTAGGAGTAAATTAAGGGATGAAACAGAGTATGGAGGAGACTTATTATTTTGACTGGCGTTATTGACGATCAAACATAACAAAGTTATGGATGACAATAGCCATAATATCTACGTTCTATTTACAATTTGCATCCTAATGTTTTCAATACTGAGTATGCAAATTTATATTTTCTCGAAAATTGATCTAATTGAAAAATTTGCATTAATTGGTAACGTATAGTTACGATACAATTAACAACAATCATAATTAGTCACACCTTATCCTATCATTATCCATGAATAATAAAAAACTTGTAGTCAGAATAGTTATTTATCTATACGGATTATTGTATTATGAATTACAAAGTGACAAATATATGGCTCTGGCTTCTGAATCTTACAAGTAATATTGCAGTTGATGAGTAATGCAGCAATTATAATTTTTATATTTAATCAAAACATCGGAAATGAAATATTAGTGATGAACGTTTGCAACAATTCAATCATGATAGGAGAAGCAGGCTTTTATGTCAGCTGAGCAACGTTTAAATCTAAGTGCGCTGAGATTGCCTGTTCTCTTGATGAGGAAGTGTAGCCATTTCATTTTCAGTGTTTGACTAAGAGCGATTAAGGAAATAAAAATTAATATTCTGTCTAGTGCCGTTGCCGTTAATTAACATCTTTGCAACGAGCATTCATAATTAGTTGGACTCCCACGTAAGTCCCATTACCATAATTTACGAACAATCTGCATTCTTCTGTGTGTGCAGCTGATGCGTGCGTGGTGCAGAAAAAGGAGGAATTTCATATATATGTTTCAATATTGTGTGTTGGTGGTACCGGTTATTGCGCGTCCAAGGCACAATTGCAGCTGTATTAACTTCCGATTAATTCAACATTTCACTATGATAAGAAAAATATTTATTCGATATTCTCTATCACACAAAAGGATGAAGAAAGAGTTGTTGTTGAAAAGGTCCCACAGGACCTGCGAATCTTATTCGAATGGATGGAGAAAATTGAACAAGAGAGGACAGACTCGAGGAAAGGGTGAAGTGAAAGGGTTTCCAACGTTGAGTGCATGCAAAGTTTGGTTCGGGAAGGCAGAAAAGTGACAATTAGAAAAGTGGAATACTATTTCAAAATCAGCCATGGTTATTACTATGTCAGGATCTCAACACCGAACAGCTGAAATATTATTGTCTGGATGATGTGTAAAAAGGAAGAAGGAATTTTTACAAAATAATATTTTCTTCTTGTGAATCCGTCATTTACAAACACACCAAAGATTGAGGTTGAAGGAGACTTAAATTAGGAAGCTTTAGTATTCTGCGAGGAAACTTAAGCTCACATGTTCCATAAATTCCCAAGAGGAATGTTACTTAGAAAGAAGAGTAACAGCTGTGTGCTACGAATTTGTGAGATTCTAAGAATATAAAGGAAAGTAGAAGCAAAGGAACCCTATTGTCGGTTGATGTATAACTCTGCACAATGTTTAAACTATTGTAAAACTGTTGAAATGAAAAATTTATGTCTGTTTTGAAAATTAATAACAAGAAATATAGCCTAACACAGACAAAAGAAGTGATGATATACATACTACATACGGTTTCTGGAAGCCTTGTTCCTTTCGTCTGGTGCTAAGAAAACTAGAAAACATAAGAGCCTACAGCGCCACAACTGAAGATGTCAGTTGACAAAACTCAAAAACATTTATTATAATTGTAAAACTGTGTTTCGTCGTTGGACCATTCAGAATTCATTAGCATAAAGAAACCCTAACGATGTTGTAGTGGAATATAAGATGAAGAATTAAGAAAAATCGGTTCTACTCCGAAAAATAAGCCGTTCCTACATGCTTGAGGAAACAAGTGTACGGGTATTGATGTGGGTTATTTCAGGTGAACGTTTATGGAGAGACGGAATACCATTTCCTAGCTCCGTTTATTAACTAAGGTTCCCACCAGGCGAGGCACCTCGGCCTGTTCTGAGAGGTGTATGTACCGGGGTTGCAGACCTTGGGCATACGGTAAGAGTTGTCCGCTATTCCCATTGGAATAGTCGGCCAGCTGCCTCCTAAACTGGTCGATGCACGGAGAAGGGAATGCTGCGTACCCACAGAAAACTCCTCTCCCGCTATCGGAAGGGCGTGGGACAAGTACCCAATGCCCCACCTACCTGATGCAAGTTTTTCTAAGGTTTTCACTGCATTTCTTTAGGCGAATGCCGGGTAGGATCCTTAAAATATAGCCCGGGAGCCCTAGTTAACCCTTTGCTACCTTCCTCTACCCTTCCGCATCCCCCCTTTCAAATTCCTTCATATGCTATTAAAGTGGAATTGCCAGCACGTCGATTACCATCATGTAGCCTGTTACTCTAAAAAAATTATAGATTTGTTAATTTAATCTTGAATTTGATGTAATTTTTTTTTAAAAAAAAACATGTTCTATTCTCATCAAGTCGTAATCGTGTTGAGATCTCAGTTTATTAGTATTTCCCTACTTCCGCGAGAAGAAAATAACATGATTGTGTGTATTGTGTTGAAATCGATCCGACGCTACACGAACTGCAAATGAGTTTTAATTCCGGAGCTCGTAGTCAATGCAATGTCACGTTCAAATAATACAACGACCACCCAACTAGAGTATGTTTTGTTATTATCGTAAAAGTAATTTACGTCTCCGATAATTACTAGACTGTTTAATACGCTGTACTTGGATAGTTCAGTCTGAAAATTGTAAGATTTTATATTATTAGAAATAATGTCACCAATTACATGTTATGAAAGTCCATTTTCGTAATTGATCAGAACGAAGTCTGATAACTTTAATTCAATTGGATTTATTAACACTCGTAGTTGAGCGATCGTTAACGGGGAGAAATAATATATTTATATAAATACATCTATAATGGCTCCGGGTCAAGGAAGCCTGCGAGAGGATTCTCTCGCAGGTAAACCTTCCCAGAGAGCTCTGGCGGGGGCTACCTTTGGGGATGCCTTCACAACTCTCGTTTTTTTGAACTAAGGTTCCCACATGCCGATGCGCCTCGGTCTGTTTTGAGAGGTGTATGTTTCCGGGGTCGCAGACCTTTGGCATACGGTTAGAGTTGTCCGCTATTCATATTGGAATAGTCGGCCAGCTGCCTCCTTAACTGGCCAAGGCACGGCAAGGGGTAAGCTGCGACCCCACAGTAAACCCCTCTCCCGCCATCGGAAGGGCGTCGGACAAGTACCAAATGCCCGACCTTCCTGAGGCAGGTTTTTATAGGGTTTGTCCTGCATTACTTTTAGGCGAATGCCGGGTAGGATCCTTAAACTATAGCCCGGGGGCCCTAGTTAACACTTAGCTACCTTCCTCCACCCTTCTTTCCCTCTTTCAAATCCCCTCTTTCAAATCCCTTTCCCATGCTATAAGAGGGGAGTTGCCACTATGTGGATTACCCTATACATAGCCTGTCTACGGCTCCGGGATGTATCTCGGATAAAATACTTACTATTAATAATTATTTGAAATTAGTTCTTCAATGTGGCAAAGGATCCAGTAAATTTAATTTATCTTTACGTTTGATTCACAGTGATATCAGAAATCTATATCAGCTAATTTCCTGATCGTCCCGGTGAAATTGATCGCCTTTCACGATAAAACGTTTGGGCCGATTTCGGTAAAACTTATTTTGTTTTATATAGTTGGTTTTAGCAACATAAAATTCCACCCATCACCTTCAGTTTAAATGGCGAACGTTCTAAAATCTGTTTTTAACTGTTTAAATGGATTTTCTTTACTTTACAAAAAATGTCGGATTTTTTCCTGAAGCATTTAAAAAAGTGAAAATTAAAATTCGTCTGCACAGTTTATTTTTTCGGGGCAAACAAAATCTTTGTCGTCAAAAGTATCCGTGATGATAACCGTACAATAATCTTACTGATAGAGCCAAGAAAGAAAGAACGGCAGTACATAAAAACAACTGCCTGTCACCAGCCGTATCTCTCTCCCTGTTTCTTCCCGTCACACAAACGCACACACACTGCATTCAGAAATATATGCCGCCCATTATAATCAATGAAGTGTTATTATACGTTATGAAAAGTTGACGGTTTACCATCTTATAGATAGAGCCAGGAAGTAACAAACAGTAATCCTGAAGACTACTAGTAAAATGAATTTTATGTAATGCGTTTAAGAAAAATATAATATTTAATAAAATATAATACGCCTATAGAACGAAGGGAAAAGGATATATATTACGCATTGATATTTAATTTATGTTTTACGGTTAAATTATTGTAGCCTTTAATCCTATTTCTAGGTAATTTTGAGTACGTAGCAAAAATCGTTAGCGTGTCTTTTGGTAAATCGGGTAAATAAAGTCCTGTGCATGAATGAATGTATTCCCATGTCAGTCTGTGTTCCAAAAAGCCGCTGATCAGTAACAGTCGTTAATTAATTCTGACCGTAGTTGGGATACGAATTAACTTCGATCAGAGGAACGTTCTAATATTTGTACAGTCAGTTGAATAGCGCCTGTTCACTGTGAAAGAGCATTGACAAGGCGGTGGCCTGGTCCGTCAGAGATGTTTGTAAGCAAGCACTCCGTCTCTCTGAGCTGGAGTTGATCTGGCACTCTGAAGGTTAGCAGACCGTGAGGGAATCTGTCAAAACATTAATGTTATCAAAATACGTGTGCTGAAAGACTCCTGTGGTCGGTCTCTTCGAGCAGGCTTCCGACTTGATAATCACTAAATATATCCACACTCAAACGGCCAAGTACAAACTTCGCTAGAGATAAAAAAAACCAGAGTGGCTTTATATATAAACATACAAAAAATCGAAATGACTAAAACATATTTTATTCAGTTGTTTTTATCTGCAACCACGAGGTGCGTTCAATTTCTTAGATACTGTGTTTGAGCTTGAAATGGAAAGTAAAAGACATAAGCGTGGAACATTGTTCGTATTATTCCCTTTTTAGATATTTCAATTCACGTTAAGTAAACGTCTTCATTCTCCAATGGCTGAGCAATTATCGAAGCTCATTGTTAACAAAATGTTGGATACTAAAATGATACAATTTATATTCATAGGATCTTGTGACTGCGAAGAATGGAGTTCTCAGGGAAGAATCAGTCAGTTCATCTAAATCCTTAGTCACAGCTGAATAACGTTAAGTTTACGACGTGCGGGTAAAACCTGAGGACAAAGATCCTCATTGAATACCCAAATCCAGTTGATTCATACGAGTAACAACATTAAAATGTGGTCCCATTCACCCGACTCGACAAAAGATTTTTGCCTTTTCCACCGATCGCGAAATATGTCAAAATTATCCAAAGAAATTAAAAAAGTGACACCGAGATACTTTAAATTTAAAAAGGCCCTGTGATTTATCTTTATCAACAGGTCATTTAAATAGCATTAACTTGTAGCTACAGGTTAAAGATAAAAACCATTGACGACATGATTAGTGCCATAAAATTTTTCAAACGTAAATTGCAGCTACTTATTAATCAACTAAATAAAAACTATTTGCAACATTTTCCGGTAACTTTTATGAGAATTCGAGAAATCTGCTACTGAAATATCAACTTCGTTCTAACAAGAAAATGTTGAAAATGAAATATTTAGGATGTCCTTCTTGATCGCTGATAGTACAAGTCACTCCTGCCTATAGAATCGCCATGACACCAAAGTGACAATGCCCACAGTGAGAATACACGAACACAAATTTAAACTTCTAGTGTACATAGATTGTTAGAAAAAATATATAACGAGTGTGACATTTATAACACGTCGCAAATCTAAATTTAAAAAAGTTTTTCAGTTATACTTATTTTCACATGAGTTGAGAATTATATTTCTATTTTTAATCAATATTGCTCAAACGTTGCCGACATGAATTTATTTATTTCAGAGCGTTATTTATACATAGGTAATTATAACATAACTACTAACGGAAAAATTTAGGTATATATTTACAGTCTCGATTTTATTTCTATTGAACTACTTGTGGACTAGAAATATTGATAATTTTTTATAAATTTATTCGACCTGCCTGTAGTTCTTTGTCAAACAATGGCAGGTAAAAACGTAACAACTTTAAATTAGAAAAAAGTATCAACATTTCAAGTCTGTAAACAAGGTTAAAGTTCAAAAAAATTTAATCTTCTTCATATCTTCTGATACCAAAGTCTATTAATTGGTAATTAGTTTCCTTTATCTCGATAGTTTCACCTCTGTAAAAAACGCTATCTGAATTTTCAGTTTATTTGTCGAATATGGAAAAATCGAAAATAATGTCCTTCAACAAGGTAAAACTTTATAAACAGTCTAACTGTCTTGTTTCTTTCTTTCCGTCAATTTCAGAATCCTTCATTTCAAATTTAATTCAGTTATTTTTGCAGATCCAAATTTAATAATAAATTGTTTAATATTCTCAATTACAAACCACCAATTTTTTTCCACGAGTTTATTGATTTTATTTAAGGTGATAATTTTAAATAACGGGTAATAGATATTGTGAAGTGTACTTATAATAAATAGCCTTGTACCTAAATTGTAATCATCTCACAATTATATTCTACAAACACAGATACAAAATAAAATGCCTTGTTCAGATTGTTAAATGTTATATTGGATAAACAAAATGTTAACTTAACATTAAAGGTAAAAAAACATTTTCCAGTCGGTTATGTCAAATAATATTTACAGTTAGAACCAACTCTTTATTGGCATAACCTCATAGTCTTGAACGTTAAAACTGCGTATCGTTCTAAAGTAATTTCTGAAGTTGTTTTTATTGAATTGAAAATTAAGGCTGTAAATGCAATTTACTGCATTGTTTCTTTTAATGTACGCTTAATGAAAGCCGAAAAGTTGGCAGAAACGTTGTGGAAATGAACGTTATTTCAAGTTTTGTAATGGTTTGTTTTATTTGACGTTTATGTAATTAATAGCTGCTAATAAAATTTACGCTTTTATTCCAATTTTTTGTTGTTGTTTATTAGTAATTTATTTTCAGAAAAATTCATATATATATATCTTCAATATATTGTGGTGACCAACAATATGTAATGAAAGAATTTTTTTTATAGTTTCTTTAATATTTGTATTCTCGGCGTAATAATTATGGCCCAGGTATTGTAGACAATAGTCAGCGTTGCGTAAGAATGTGGAGTGCTTGAGAGTAATTATTGTTGGCGTTTGTGGAAAAGCTTGGACGAGAGAACAGAAAAGTCGCGAGTCTGGAATAGCAGGTGGCGGTCATGTTTAGTCTGTAATGGGGGAACGGGAAATGGTGGTCGTGTTCAGCCTGAGTATTAAATTAAACAACATTAAGTGTTGAGCCTGCGTATTAAATGAAACAGTTAAGTGTAGATGCATTAAGAAAAGTACAGTCGGCTGGTAGATGTTGGGTGAAAAGTTCCAGAACGAATGTTGGAGACGTGTCTGGTGGACAGTTGGCCATAATTGTAGCAAAGTAAAACTAAAGATACGGAATAAGGTTTTCAAATGTTGATTTTTTGAAAAGGCGATTTAAAACTGATCAACATTCTTTAGGACTTCATTGTCTGTGGTAATGTAGAGATTAGGTTTACTCTGCAGATTTAGGTTGTGAACAGTGAAATACCATGGCCCTTTAAATAAAATCCTTGTAAATTCTTAGTGAAGTTAACAAGTAGTGTTTTATGAAAGCAGCTCCTATGATTGGTATGAACAGAATTTCCATTATAAACCTAGTATAAATATGGCGTACCGTCAGATTTCTTTATATTTTTTTATATTTCATAAAATAATCTTCAGATTTTTATTTTAACATTTCTCTTTTAAATTTAATTAACTATTTTGTAACATTTTGTTTTCATTTAATTCGGTTATAATTGCGGATTACTGTAAGTGATAGAGGCAGGATAATCGGCCCTGAAGAATTAAGAATTTCAATAAAGCTGTGGCATCTATGTAAAGGTTTATGTACAAAATCCAAGCCAAATAAGTAATTGTTTAAATTCATTTATAAATCATTAATTTAACACATTAATTGGCCACATCTTGGAGGTTTTATTATTTATTTAATTCGATTACCACAATATATTGTAATGCCAATTAATTAGGCCATTAATTGTTTTTAAATAATTAAAATGTTAGCGGATAAAAATTGAATTGTAGCTGCAGGAGCTTCCAAAGCGACTATGACGCCGAGCTCTGTTGCTTTGCTGAAAGCCGAAATGGGAAATGCGCGCGCGTAAGGAATTCAGTCTGGAATCGGCAATGATATGAGAAGGAGGCTAAAATCTGAGTACGAGAGATATAATACAGTTCAGTTCTCTTAGAGAAACAAACAGTAAAGTCTGCAAATATAAATTGCAAATCGCGAGTTCCTGTATGAAAGCAAGCAAATAGTTGTACAGAGAGATTTTCATAACAATTTGCAAACGGGGAAGCAAAAGGTTGCTTCACGATGATGGAACAATTTTCGCATTGTGGGACCGACAACCACTAGCAGACCAGAGGGGGCGGGTCATCCGAGGTTCCAGATAGCTGACGACGAGAAATTATAGCGTGTGTATTAAAATTGCAATGAAGTAGAGTCAGTGTAACTAAAAATGGCTTTTTAGTGTGTGTCAAGAAACAAGAGAGAGATCTGATACCAGGCAGACGATCCGTGAGTAACCAAAACTTTGATAAATTTGTAAACGATAATTAAAAGGGTAGAGTCAGATTTCGTTCAGAGTTAATTTCGTTCAGCTTTCTTTACACTTATTTTCATATTGTTTTAAATTAATTTTTTTATATTTTGAATTGTTAATAGTCAGTTTATACATTGATTTTGTTCTAATTATCAAACCCAGTAGTGACCCTGAGGTTAAGAGATTTTCAACATATTGGATTGTAAATATTGATGTGTATTTTCTAGAACAACATAAATTGTAAATAATTAAAGTAAAGTTTTGTAAATTTTGATCGAAGACCGGAGTACAAAGATAGGGCTAAGAAATTAAAAAACTTTAAATATTAATAATTTTATAAATAATTTCTATTAATTAATTAATTAATATTTATTACATAAATGGCTTCCACAACGTGGGGCAAATTAATCCATTATATGTTATTTATTACAATATATATATATATATATTGTAATAATTAACAGGAAACTAAATTAATTAATTAATTAACTTGCCACACGTTGTGGAAGCCAAAATCTAATGATCAAAAAGATGGGCTTTAATTAAAATTTATTCTTTAAAGGTACAAATTATTTGCCCTACTTTAGTACACCACGTTCAATCAAAATTTACAAATCAATTAGTTATTCTTTTCATAATTTGTGGCATTTAAAGAAAATACAAACTTTTATATTTTACAAACCAAATCAATATAAATAACTCTTCTTCTCAGGGTATTTACTGATTTTGATAAGTAAGAAACAATCAAGAATAAAATTGAAAATTTACAATTCCAACAAATTAACACTAACGGAATATGAAATGACAAGAAACGAAATCTGACTATACCCTTAATTACCGTTCACACACATTTATTATTTTTATTTGTACTTACAACTTTCTTTCTGGTACCAGACTTTACGTTTTCAGAGCGTGGGAACACACTTCACTAAAAAGGCCATTACTCACAGACTCTACACTTGAACAAAACACACGGTTCAATTTTTTCACAGCTTCAATCAAAAGGATCCCTCGTACGGACCGAAGATGTTTCACCCGCCAGTATTATCGCCAACACCAAGATGCTCTGACCTTGGAAACCGGTCAGTGTTAATGTGATCCCAATTATATACAAATTACAAAATAGTTGGACCGTAATCACCAGTCTATTCAAAAATGTTCCAGAAACTGCAACGAACACCAATAACAGAGTTAAATTCTTTTAAACATCCAATCTCTGCAGCATTGTAATTGTTTCAAGGCTTAACAATGCATATCAAATATTTAGAACCATTTTACTGAATTCTTCACTTCCTTGTCCGATCTTTCCTATCGCCCCAAAGCTGCCTCTCTCCTCGACTATCATCAACCAACTACTCTCTTCGCCAGAGTGTCACCAACTGAACTCCGTACAACGCTCGCAGTTCTCACACTCGTAGTTCTCACGTTCGCAGTTCCCACCAAATCTCGGCGACAAAGAAGCGCGCCGTGACTCCGCTGTCACTGTCATTCTTTGAGATCGGCGCCCCCAAACAAATTATTATAAATCAACAAATAATGGCCTCCTTAATTAGTATCACAATATATATATATATATATTGCTAAGTTATTGAAATTTAATGGGACCAAATTGAACTGTAAATTATGATTAAACTCTTTTATTTTCAAATATAAAAGAAAAACACCAATTTTGTTTAATAGGATTATTGGCGATTTAGATTTGACAAAGAACACATTGGCGTTTCAATTCTAATGACTATCTTCGTTCGTAGCACTTGGTTACTAACGTATGATTATCCTATCCATAAATTTTACTATGGAGAATCCTTTAAGGATTCAATTTATATATCAAAAGTGATTTAAATCAACGAAGTTTATATTTTTTGTTGCAAAATTTAAAAATAAAAGAAGCCGAATTTTAATGCAGTTATTATTATATTACATTTTTACCATAACAGAACTTTCGAGAATAATTTTCGTTCAGAGTTAGTTCAATTACCTACATGAGCGATTCTCAAAGGTTGTGCAGCGGCATTCTAACTCAAGTTGAAATTACCTGCCACCGCCCGGAAATATTAGACGCGTAAGTAATCATATAATTTATTTCAAATTTGACGATAGTAAAGGTAGAGACATGGTAAAAACGTGTTTTATTATTTGATTATAATACATGATATACAATATTTGAGATTATGATTAAGGGTTGATAAAAGAAATAATTTATTTCTGGATATTGGCTTTATTTTTATCTACCTAAACTGGAATGACGGCGGATTTTAATAAATCACTTTCTCTTCTTTATCATAAAATCCCTTACGCATTTTGGGAAGCATTCTTTATAAAATAATTATTTTTCATAGTTCTTATAGGATCAGAGGAGTTAAAAATATTTGTAAACAATTGTCTGTGATTAAATTAATTTGTTTTAGAATAATTTGGTTCTGATGACTGTTCTTGATTCAAACATTTATTTAAATATGTACAAAATTACGGTGCTTCTATTGTAATTAAGTGTTCAATGTTTATCATACATCAATATTAATCCATTAAAAAATTGTTTTGAACAGGCAATGGCAATGAAATCGAACGTCATGTTAATAAATTTCACTTTAAACATACATATTTTTAAGTGTTTTACTTCATATACTTACAAGGAACTTGTGAACAAAGGGTACCTCATCATTATGATATATACAATGTTTTATTTTATACTTATTTTCAGTTTTATAATTTATTGAACCGAATGGACTAGTGGTTAAATTCACCACTATTGTTGGCGTGTCGCAGGACGTTAAGCAGCGAGAATGTTCAAGACCCATCAGCCACGCAGTACGAAACACATAAATTTTGCACTAGGAATCAGTTAAGTGGAAGTCAGTCAGTCAGTCAGTTAATCATATCAGAGAGGTAGTGAACGATTAGGCACATATTGTCTTTCGTCAATAGTAAGATTAGTAAAAGTTACTTTTTGAGACGTGAAGCAAATCTTTGATATCTAGTAAAATCCTGCTCCTTCTGTGTTAGCCCACCCACGCGGAATCTGGTTGTCTTGTGGAAATCGTGGAAGTTGACACGGTAGCTGCCAAACAGTTGGCCAATTTTAATTATTGTAAGACTATCATTTTTATTATTACTGCCAGATCTCGTGATGTTTTATACAAATTAAAATTCTTTTTATTTTTGACATAAATCTCTAAGTTCATTTATATTGTTCGCATCAAATAAACATTTTTATTTATTATGTTTGCTGATTTTGTTGTACATTCCATAATAAATGTTAATTGTGCATTAATCTTCAAAAACATGGTCAAGTACACCTCCCATAATTAATCAAATAACATATAAAATAGTAACCATTTCTAAAAAAATTTAATTAGTATTCTTAACAATATAATTGTAACTTTCACATATGATTCATATGATGATGAGTTTTATTAGTCTTTGTGTCCTCTGACAACCCGATCTTGGTATAAACCAAATACGAGAAACGTGTTTTTAAAGGTTTGCCTTGAAGAAGTAAGACTTAAGCCGTAAGGGTTCGCTGAACTGGCAACGAGTCATTCTGGTTTCATTGCATTATCAGGCACTGAAGTCGCAGTTAGCTTTGGGCGACAAAAGGATCACGAGTTAAGTATGAATTATTTTAAAGTGTTTATATTTGTGCGTATAGTTTATTACCCATTCTTCAGTCATCATTGTAAATATTAATTCCTTTCATAGTTCAATTTAATAATCTATTTTATTTGGAATTTATCCTCACAGCTATTTCAAATAATTATAGAAAAATGGTAACATTGTTTAAAACGTAACGTTCTTATCTTACCTTGTACAGATATTCAATAATTTTCCTATTTTTTAAACTAACTCCAAATTACGTATATATATATATATATATATATATAAGCATTTGTCCGGGGGTAGATAATAAAACAAGCTTTTGCATTTATAGAATAATTCACCTATTACTGCAACACTGCACCTGTAACGCTAGACACTAACCTACAATTCACTCATACTTTTGTGACCTATGATATTTCAGCTTTAATATTTTTATAACATTAATCACCGCTCCTAAATTAATTTTCAGTGAGTGGTCTATCCAAAAACTGCGTTGCAGGAAACTGTAATCGTTAATTGTTATATTTAGAAATGAATATTTTCCAATATCAGAATTTTATATTCCTAAATTGATTTCGTGTATGTAAGCTCTCCTTACCAAGTAGGTTTGGTTTTTGTACTTTATAACAAATGTAGAACCACGCGATTTGTCTTCAGATTATTATTTAAATACAGCACAGAGCCAATCTTTCGGTCTTCGACTTTCCAATGTCTCCCACTGATCAGCTTTAATGTGATCTCGTCCGTGGCCCTCCCTACGAATCATTGCTACCATTCTCTGCATTTTTTATAGTTAACAAGCCATGTTGTAACATATATTATTTATTGGTCTCTTTAATTTTAAAAAAGAGATTAGGCTATAAAGAACTAGACATATTTATAGCCATTAATACGGGATCTTAACGTTAAATTTATCTAATACTAGCTGGGTGCCCCGGGTTTGACTCCAATCTCAGTTGTTTTTGCGTTATTTTTATGTAACGCCAACCCTTAAGGGTGCTCCCCTCCCATGCTGAAACGAGTTGAAATTATACCAAAAAAAATTATGAGAAACACTATCAATCTCACTGACCCAGAAAAGTATTCATCCGACGCAACTATCGGCCGTTTTAGCATGTATGAGGGTGGTACTGTTTGTGTCCGGTTCGAAAGGAACTCGTGTACAAAATTTGGTCTAATTTCTCCACTGGTGTAGATTTTATGCGGGACATACATACGAATATAGACACAAACCGTCTATTTTATTTATTAGAAGAAGACAGATAGTTAGATGTGTACTATTGAGAAGAGAAATCTTGATTATAATTATTTTCTTAAATGTGTTCTTAAAGTTGTACGTAAATCATTGCTCCAGTACAAGTTGTTTTGGGTTAAATAATTTTTAATAATTAATCAAATAGATAGCCAATTCAGACAAAATAAGTGATAATATAAATACCACACAACGTTTCTGGGATCGTTAATGTCTCGTCTACTATTTACGACAATGACTTTGCTGACCTACTAATACCTCTCCACGTAGAAAATGGCAAACATTTTGAATTTAAAGTGAATGACAATTTAAGTTATTCCCAACGATATTTTCTGCTTGAGAGGAAATCCGTTGAGCAGAACAAAACCATGCTAAATTAAGGTTGTGGAACGTTCGCTATTTAATTTAGGGAAGGCACGTTCAGGTTTGATATTTAAAAACCGTTTGTATAACAAAAAAAATATTTTGTTTAAATCAGTGCGTCCGTTTTTGACTGAAAAACGCACAAAATAATAGTTTAAAATGGTGTTAAATTATTTCCTCAATGTGGTACATAGAAGTTTCATGAAACTAAAAACATTATACAGCCTCAATATAATAACAAAGAATTTCGACCTTTTTATAGTGAAATTATAACAAAAATAATTTAATAAAAATCGGTCTAATTTTTTTGTTATGAAAAGCGAACAAAAACAGCGTGACAAACATGACAGGAATTTAGATGTCGTTGGTTTCGGATGCATGAAACGAAAAATTAAAGTGTAATTGAAGCGATTTTCAAACAAAACTATTTTTTTAAAGTATCAGGATGGAAATATATAGATCAGATCGTGAATTTCCCGATTAGTACTCGGGACTTTTACCAACTAAACCATCCGTTGATGACTCCAGGCCCGGTACGAGACTTCCCTGGTTTCACCTATATAGTTCACCAGATCACAATCCTCATTGCCCAACTTGAGGACTCGATGAAAATGGATATTAAAGTGAATTGTTCAATAGCGCAATGAATTAATTCTGAAATACCAGATGCAACTTCAATCAAAGCTCAGCCGTATAGGGCATGAAATTGAATTAAAGTATCAGGATGGAAAAATCTCGACGGGACCAGGAGTCAAACCCTGGTGTCTGGCTATACAAAGGGTGGGGAAGTCTCCTACCGGACCTGGAGATGTTGGAGACAGGATATGTTGGTTAATCTACCGCGGTTTAAGCAGGAAACCCGGCTTCGATTCCCGGTCCTGTCGAGATTTTTCCATCCTGATACTTTAATCCAATATCATGGCATATATTGCTAAGGTTTGAAGCTTCTTATGCTATTTCTGAACAAAACTATTGTTTTATTTTTTACAAATTTTAGTAAGAAACGGAAATTTAGTAATTAAGATTTGATGTTATTTTATGTGAATTCGTTTGTTTTCTATATCAATATGTCTTAATTTCAGACGTTAAAATCGAAAATTGTGTTTGTAGTAGGATATAGCCATAGCGTGGTCTACTGCGACACCTTTGACACTTGAGGGTTCTTGTAATCTAAACAGAAGTATTCTATTCTAGATTATAAAAGCGCTACCGTCCTGGTTTGCCCAGAATTACATGATCAATTTCCGAAAACCGCAACAAGGCCAATGGATCAAATGATCCAAACGCACTTGAATTCTCTGAAGTCTACAGTTCGAGTGTTCTAGAATATGGCACGTCAGTGCTCTTCCATTACCGCACGACGCTGACGAGTGTTGACAGTTAATGTCATTTCCACTTAAGTACTCGCAGACAACCACACATTATTACAGCGCTGATAATGAAATACCCTACACTGACACCATCCTAAACATATTTAATTGTGACCGCTAATTGCGCAGATGGAAATGTGAAGCAGGAATGAGTGGCACATGATGCCTTCTTTAGTAGAAGTTGAAAAATCACGCCAGATTCAAACTCAGACGTAGCTGATAAACATTTCTCGAAATTAAATCAATCTGTTTTAATATACAATTCTGTGACACATATGACAGTAAAATCATTATTCCGGTTTTCATTTGCTATACTATTTTTTTAAATTGACGTTTCTATCGGACACAACTCCCCTCTTTACTCTTAAGAACATGGTTGTAATATGTCAAGTTTCTTCAAGAACAATTTGCAAGGATCTCTTGAAGAAATTATACTTCTTAGAATTAGTTTAATATTAAAATTTATGCTATGTTGTATTAAACCTCATAAATATTTTAACTTCAAAAATTATTTCCGAAGAAAGACCAAATTTAAAACAAGAAAAAATTACTTGCTTTTTCCAGAAAATAAATTATAAAAAAATGTTATTATATTACTGGAAATGTTAAGTATAATAGGCTGTTTAATTAGAAATATTAGTTGTATCACTTTATCGAAATCAGTATATCAGTGTCGCACATATTTTTGAGCTGTACGTATTGAAACTGATTTCTAATTAGCAACGTAAGTACTACCAATTATTACTGTTAACGTCAAAAATAATTTATTACATTTCCGTGATGAAAAGCATAAATTCAGACAACGAGTAATTGAGAACCAGTTGTAAAAAATAAACTTGTTTGTGGTTACGATGTTTTTTTCAAACTTCGGTTTAACCTCTCGATAAAAACGACTCAAAATACGCGGTTATCAATATAACAGATTTCTTCGTGTCGGTGCTAACCATAAAAGTGTTTGTAAACAACAATGAAGTTTATTTTGTTAGATAGCGCAACATTCAAATTTTTATTTGGAAAATTAACATTTTACTACCAATGTTTATTATTTTTAATGAGAAACATAAATATCAGTTCCAATTGGTTCACGATAACCCTTGCAGTAATGTGTTGATCAGTTAAGCGACTCATCTGCCCAAAAATTTTTTTATCGACGTAACGAGACATTAGGAAGTAGCCATCGAGCGATGAATGAGAAACTGTCATGAAAGTTTTAATTTGGGGATCTCATATCTGATACGCCGAGAAATAACCGTGGAATAGGCATGCGCATTTCACCTTCGTCTTTTCTATTTAACCCAGGTAACCAATCAAATCATTTCTAAGAAAAGTGGGTGTCTTAATTGTTCATATTGTTTCTCTAATTTATATTTGTTTATTTTCAACAGTACATGACGTCACAGATCAAAAACGTTAATGGCCGAGCACCAATCAGAAGCCGCCTCATCCAAGAATTTGATTTAAATATAGTTTACTTATTAATTTCTCTCGCAGTCGTGTCAGGGTTTTGAACTAAGGTTCCCACAAGCCGAAGCATCGGGGAGTTGCCACTATGTGGATTACCCTATACATAGCCTATCTACACCCCCCTCCCCCACCCCCCCCCCCCAAAAAAAAAAATCGCGGTCTGTTTTGAGAGGTGTATGTTCCGGGGTCTCACACATTGGGAAAACGGTAAGAGTTGTTCGCTATTCCTAGTGGAATAGTCGGTCAGCTGCCTCCTAAACTAGTCCAGGTACGGAGAAGGGCAGTATTATCTAGGGGTTTCCTTGCATTACTATTAGGCGATTTTCCAGGTAGTATCCTTAAAACTACTCGAGGCCCTAATTAATCCTTGGCTACCTTCATCTAACTTTCCGCATCTCCCTTTTCTGTCCCTTTCCTATTCTATAAGAGAGGAAAGCCATTATGTGGATTACCCTATATATAGCCCGTCTTCTTCTATTGTTCAATAAACATATATATATATATATATATATCTTAATTGTTTCAATCATAGAAAAAATAAATTCAAATTATTTTGTATATTTTTAACTGTGCCGAAGTAAATCACATCTTTAGAAAAGGTTAAACATTAAAAAATTAGAATAATACAACTTCTGAATTACAATCAGCATTTTAATTAAAAATCTTCGAGAGGATCCTTCATTAATTTTCGATACGTAATTTATAAATGCGCATTTATAAAGAGCGTCACGTTTCTTCAAACTACTACGATAAATGGATCGTTATAGTGGGGATGTGTAATGCGACAGTGAAGTGCGTTAACCTGAGTAGTAAAGAGATATATTTATTTGTTGACATAAGAGAACCTTTAGTACACAAAGCTGGTTCTGGAACGACGTAATGGCAAACAATCTACGCACTGAGAGATTCTCAGCGCTTAACTCCTGTGGAATTAACAGCTGTGATGTGAACTTGGGTCGAGGAGAAATAATAATTGCACTGTACATATTTAACTATAAATTTGAGTTGGATTTAACATATTTATTAATTATGAACTTTGTTGGATCTAATGTTTATATTTATTATTAGTATACCCTTATGGCCAAGTTTTATTACATAATGTCAACATGACGCCTTAGGAGTTTCATTTCGTTGGTTAAGGTTATTATTTCATATTACAGTTCGTTTAAAATTATTTATGGATTAAATGTTTTTCGCATATAGAGTTGCATTATTTGTAAAGTAAATTAAATCCTTTTTTAAGCTAAGAAAATGGAAAACTATAAAATTCTTGTGTATTCACAAATTTTTATCGTTTCTGTAAAACTCAGATATGCGGAAAAATTCAGGTAAATGCTATTGAAGATCGAACATAACTAAATTATTCCACGTTTTCCCTTTAAAATAGCAAAAAGTTTCAGATACCATTTGAGAAAAGGTTTAGAAACAGCATAATAAAGTAAGCGTTTGTAACGTTGCCTTTATTCTAATTAGATACTAAATTTTGTTCTTTTACGGAAATGTAAGCGTTACAGACAAAACTGTAATGGCGAAGTAAATTAACGCTGTTTTACTTAAGCGATTTCCCAGAAGCTCAATTTCTTTTCAGTACAATTAGTAATTCTGTATCTAAACGACAAGGTAAGGAATGAATTGGAAACACCGTAGCTTGTGTTCTGTTAATAATATTTTTTACATGTCTGAGCTGTAAAATCAATCGTAACAATACAAACGTCTATGTAAATAAAGTTTGATAAGTGGTACTACCTTGTCTCTCTAGTTGTGAATTTTGAATTACAGTAAGTGCAACTCATAATGAAGCCGAATGTGAATATTATACCGCAATGTGATATTAGCCCGTTATTTGAATTTCGAAACTATCCAAGACTTCAAACAGTTCCGTTTTATGTTTTAACTTCCTCTCGAATCACACACAGTCATGATAATTACGATACCCGCTTAAGGCTAACTATTGTAATGCCAATTAATTAAGGCATTAATTGAGAAATTAAAAAAAATAATTGTTTGAGAAATATATTCTTGACGGCGGTACAGAACACAGCAACAATGTAGCCAAGTATTGTTTCCTTTGTCGTAAGAAGCAATGCGCGCTCAAAATTACGAGAGAGTCCAGTTCACATTATGATATGGTAAAGTTCAGGTCAAGTTGGCTGGAAGGTTTGGTCAAGTACAGGTCGTATTAAAATAGACGAGATATTCTTTTGAAAAGTAAAGTTAAGTAGAAGCAGTGAGCAGTCAGACACGACAGAATTTTGGTCGAGTTGAAATAGACAAAACAATTTCAAATATTCAAAGGAATTTGTTATAGAAACGTCGAGAATTACCAATCAACAGCTTTGATTGGCCCATGAACAGTTTGCTCAAGACGAAATATTCACTTGAGCAGAACTACGAAATCTGCTAAACACAAACAGTCTTGAGAACATAGACGGTCAGAATTAGGAGAGGTCGACCGAGGGAGAGACGAAAAGGAGGTTCATCCTGGTTACTGAGTTTTGAACTAAACATATTAATTTTAGAATCTGTGAGTTTTTAGAAGCAGTGCAAAACCGCGCCTTAGTGTTTCGTTAATTACAAGGTATCCTGGAATGCTACCGTGAGTAACAATATAAAACAAATAGTTATGTAAACCTGATTAAAAGATAGCGTCAGATTTCGTTCCCTCTTTTTAATAAAATTTGTTAATTAGAATCCATCTTTTTTTAGTTCAATTTCGCTGAAAGTAAATTTCGTCATTGTTAATTGATGAGTAAATCTTTTCTCTTTTACATTGGAATTTGTGTTTAAGTTGAGAAATAAAATGATTCGCCATTATCAAACCCAGTAGAGAATCTGAGATAAAAATGAGATAAATTTTAAATTGTTTAATGTATTGCTAAAATAATTGGTAATAAAATATTTTGTTTGTATGAAATTAAATGATTTCATTCAAAAAGCACACCCATTTTTGTATATTACATAATGGCTTCCACAACGTGTGGCACGAATAAATCCAAATTCATTAAATTAAATATTTTGTAGTAATTTGAATATTACACTATATATAAAATATGGAAACAATATTTGGAGATATAAAATCTGCTTTGTGTCTCTTGATTCTAGTAATAAAAACCTTATAGTCAAACCAATATAACATTATTTTGATTTGATTTTATAGCCTTTTATAATTTATAATAAACTATATTTGGAAATAATAGAAAAACAGAAATTCAGTTTAAATTAAACCAATAATAATAAAAAGGGGGAAAATTTTATAATTCCAAGTCTTATATTGATAAATTTATTGATGACCTCAAATTGTAAAAAAATTATAGATGAGAATAATGCTTACATATTTTATAATTATCATACTGAATTTAATTTATTGATGACCTCAAATTATAAAAAAAATAGAGAAAAGAATACTGCTTACATATTTTATAATTATCATCCTAGTGATTTTATATTTGATTAACAAATAACTGTATCAAATAAATTAAAATAATTTAATACATAACTAAATAATGGCCTTTTTTCTAATGCAGATGGTCAGAGAGATAGTTGACGGTTCTGCCAGAGTAGGCACGAATTAATTAATACGCACTGTTGATTTTATTCTACTTCGTAAGTGAACTGCATGTTTGAGTGAGAACAAATTAAATACAGTGGTGAAAAATAAGAATGATATATTTCTACTGTTCTATTCAAATATTTTATTATTCAAGTTATCGGGTTCCGATTTTAATCATTGGTATGATATATAATATATCCCCATATTGGGGCAGTAAATTGTATAAATAGATGCTCAAAATATTTGTTTATTAATCATTGATTAACAGTTAATTTTAACGTAACTGGGTGTAATAGATTTTATTGTGGTTCGAGCTCGGCCTATAATTCATGATAGAACATCATTAAGTTTAATGAGGGTGTAAAGGTATTTATGTTCATTGGTACACTATACAAACTATACGTTCAAATATGAAATTTAACTTTTTTTCAATCCATTAAATTAAATACTGGTGTAATATTATAATATGACCAATTTCTCGTTGAACAATGAGTTATAACCTCAAAGGTAATCCAAAGCCGCCTTTCGTATGATGGAATACATACTGAATTTAAAGCATTCACCGAGCGGTCGCCACCGTCACCGACAATGTGCATGACAGAGACAGAAAGAAGTGGGACCGTGGTTCCGAGAATCGGGTCCACCTATCAATAGACAGCTTCGTTTCCTGCCAGAAATACGCCAAGGTCGGCTCATCTCAGCTCCAGGCAACCAAGGTTCTCCGCAGTCCTTAATTACTGCACCTTAGGTAAACAGGTACTCTGTAAACATTATATATATATATATATATATATATATATATATATATAATTCCTTGTTTGATTGTTTGTTTACATTATTGTTTTTGAGGCCAACCATTATTCTGTTAAGTGCGTTCTCACAACAAACGGCAGCTGCAAATTTGCTTCATAGAAATCGTTTCCCAACTGAAACAAGAAAACCTACAAAATAATTTGGAGAGCATAAATATTAAGGTATCGCTTAATAAAACACTAACTGGTTGTGTTAATACTGAGCAAAACTTTATTTTTCGTAATCTGGAGAAATATGTTATTCCACCTTGTCTATTCATCGATGTATCGATACCACACTTGGTGGGAGTGGGGGGAGTTTCCGCATTTTTATCAGAATTACCGGTTTGGGAAGCTTTAATTGACTATGTGACTAGAAAATTTTTAATAATAATACCGTTGGGATCAACTTAGCTCGCTCTAGTCACTAGAAATCGTGCGTGGTCAAGGAAGGTTGGAACTGGACTGGAAAATGTAGAATTAGGTTAGGAAAATATAAATAAATAAATGCCCTTGACTCATAATATTTATTACAAATAAAATTAAACTCGCTACAACGAAGTTTCGCGCTCTTCTGCGACCTCATCAGGTATGACAATTTTCAATAATTTTGTGTACAATCCATGAGTAAAATTATGATAAAGTCAGATATTTTTTCATAATTATGTGGTGTCTTACTGACAACTTTGATTCTGATGAGTAATTAAATGCTTAAAATATTAATTTGGTTTTTATATAATTTATTTGCAATATAACTCAAATATAATTTTATACTATGTTTATAAATCTAAATTTAATTAATCGGGATAACTCTGGAGAGTAAAAATAATATTTTTATGGTTAATTTCAAGGAACGTTGGCGAATTATAAAGATATAAAATCTATAATGCAAATATCGCGCTTAGAAGAGGATGTCTTTAATTACTTGAAAATTTGGAAGGTGCCGCTTACTGAACGTTGCCTGGTGACTGTTGGAGGTACTCCGGAACTTATGCTGTTTGGGTTGGTGTCGTCAACAGCTTGTACGGAAATGGAAACTCGTTGTGATGGTGTCGTCAGCTCTTTTGCATTTCTCTGGTTTCACGGGCTGATCGCCAAAGTTGATTTTCTGTAGTAGGCTAGACTGGACCTAGCCTTTCCTTTGATATTCAAATTGGTTTTTCGACATAAATTTTGTAATATAGTGCATGGAGTCACCTTCCTCCAAGTGCTTGTTCTGCCAGACTACTCCCGGATTGCCTCTCCAGGCCTTTTTCTCCCTTCGCAACATCTGGAAGCTCCAGGCAATACTGTCCTTCAATAGCAAAATGGCCTGTCCGTAACTAAAATAATCACCTTCGAATATACATGCGACTTGCCTACGTGCTTCGACAAAATTTAGAAGGAAAATCCTTTTTGCTTTCCCGATAAATCAATATTATATAACTTTAAAATTTATAAGACCACAATAATTAGGTTAGGATATATTAGAAAGGAACCACGTCTGAATTCAGGTCCCAGGTTTTTTTAACAAAGAAAACTGAATTAAGTCCATAAACTTTAGAGGATATTAAATTTAGTTTGGAAAAATTCTATTTGAAGTTAAATTGCAAAATAAGGTAGACAAAGCATAAAACTGATGAATTTTTTGTTTTTAAACAGGACTAAAAAATTGATTGGAACAACTTAACTTCTAAAGTTTTTGAGACAATTCCCCCTAAACGTCTACTGTTTCTTCAAAGTTGAATTGAAAACTTGAATCAAGTGTTATAAACAAATGAAACAGTAATTAATTTTAAGTGTTACTGTATTTCCTTCAAAAGCTATAACAAAATAATAACTCGTGGTTTATTTTTTGAAGATGATAATTTTCTTGCATCTGCATGTTGAACTGTGGACGTATCTTATACAATAAAAATAGAAATATTAATTTATCCATACAAAAAAAAGTTTCTGAACACATTTTAAGTTAAAATACTATGTTCTCTGCTTACTAATAAAATAATATGCTAATTATTAACACGCTTTTCAAACGTTAGGCCATTATAAAATATAAAAAGGTCAGTATTAAATGAAAATTAATTAATACATAGTGAAGTATCCAATTAACAGACGTCGTCTGTTCCTTGCTACTTGTCGTTATAAAACCTCTTACGATTATTTAAACCTAACGAAAACAACCAGGTTTGCAAACCATGTGTAGTATTTATTTCATCACTCAATTTAAAAATAGTGCAAATTGGCCAATAGTCATAATATTTATTTATGAACATTAAAATTTAAGCTTTATTAATTAAAATAAATCGGAACGTTTTTTCGCTTTGATTAGGAACCACTTCAGACATATATTATTAGAAAAAATTAATATATATTGTAAATTAGAATAAAACAATTTAAGTGAATAAATTTAGGTCTCCGTCTACTTCCATGGCCGAAAATTCAAATTTACAGCATATTTCTTTAATAATATGCGCCTGAAGAGATAAGATGCGTTAGTATAGTATGTATTTTAGATAATATATGTAACTTTATATGTTTGTAAATAAATGTTATGTTTGGCAATTTACACTTAAGTCAGATATAGTTTCAATTTATAATTATATTTACTTAATTTTTGTCAATTTATTGTATGTATGTATATAATTATTTAATCTACAAATGGCCAGTTTACCCGGTGATAGATGCATGAAATTACAATTTATTTACAAGTTAAATAAAAGAAGTTACAATGAAATAAATTAGAGTAAATTAATATCATTATTTTAAAATATAAGCTAGCTTTAGATACATTATTTCAACTATAAATACATGTATATAGAATAATTTTAATTAAATGTTAATTTTGAAAAAGTTAAATATACAATTAATGTTGTACTGGCCTGAAAAGAAGAACAGTGGAAAGATAAATTGAGTTTAACTATTTAACTATCTAAGGAAACAAGAAATGTTACCATTTTATTTTAGTTTATAACGGAGCACTATCACTTCACTTCATTTCACTACACTGCCCTATATTCACTAGAGAGTTCAGCTTAAGTTTAAATTTTCTTTACTTTAAGGCACTTTCTCCGAAAATTCTTGCAGGTAAATTGTTCCAGTTATTTATTGTCCTACTTAGGAATGATTACCCTCATGTAGCCTGTTACCCTAAAAAATATATATCTTTTCCAACATACGTTTTTTGCTGCTCCGTTGTAATAAGTTAAGCATTTTGGTTGTAAATATTATTCGAGTTGTCATTTTATGAAGCTATAATTAAGAAAAGGAAATGGTGTTACTGGGATATCGGCCCGTCGTGTTTTCACCCGTTCTTGCAGTGTGTGAAACGTCTAAATCCATGTTTTACGAATTATAGATTATGAAATAATGTCAACATGTATAGCGAGATATTTCGATTACCATATGCTACCACAGAGTTGGGACATTAAAATATGATAATTTGAACGAGCACCATTAAGATAGACATAATGGCTGTCGCCTGCCTTAACAAAGGTCAGATGACCAACAAGCAGTTCCGGAGTGGCACACAAGCGACTCTTATGGTAAGTTCATTATTTCCTGTGTACATTCAGAGTAGTTTTCAAATAACTTCTATAATAAACAGAAAGTGAAGTTTTAATACAAAAATTTGTAATGTGAAACTCTATTACGGTACGTGGCCAGCTACTCGCAACGCGTTTGAATGCAAGTTTTCTGTCCCTCAACAAGGCAACTAAGCTGATTGAATATTCATACAGTTCGCGAGGAATCCCTGAAAACAAATTTTCTCTCAAAAGTATAATTAAAAGTTCCTCTCAGACTGCTTAACCTGGCGAGATATTAATATTAGACCATGTTACGCAACGATAGATACAGCGATATCCTTCTATTTCTCGCAAATTCGTGGTATTTGTTATATGAAATCTCATAATTCGTGGTAGAATTACTATTATATAAAATCAAGTCTGTATTACATTAATCTTAAAGAATTTGGTAAGGATCGCGGATTTGATTAATGAAATTTCATAGTTGAGATACTTAGGAGATTGTTCAGCGGATGGACAATAAAATATATTTTAATTCAATGTCCCTCTTAATCATTTTTAAACTGATTAGATTTACATGAAAATATTACACCTACATAAAACTTTGGAGTGGCCATGTGACGACTTTTACAGTACATTAATTATTTCAACTTAACTTATTAATTGAATCTAAAGTTCAAATCTATATATTTAAAAATGAATGTCTGTGTGTACCATTTGCGCTCCTTAACCAATTATCCGATTGCGATGAAACTTTGGTGAGTTGTTGTGAACACCCCGCGAAGGTTTCTGTCCGGGTTTCCCGTCGATATTAGCGTCGATTAATTATTTTTCGGGATCGATGTGATTAATAGTTTCTATCCAGATGTATTTAGTGTATAATTTCAATCCTTTAAAGCACCAATAAGGGATGGTGGCAGGGCGTTAGTTATAGTTGAGCCTTTAGGTGTGGCGATGGGGAAGGATGTGGTGAAAGGCCGTTCGTTACATGAAAGTAATGAGTAAACAACGCAGAGTGGTATTGCATCTGGGGTTATGGAAGTCATTGAATTTAATTCTGGCATTTACAATACTGGTTAAGATAAGGTTTAGTCCCTAGGATTGGTGGTGGAAGGGATTGAAACAAATTTCCGTGTACTACCTTAAATGAGTAGACCAATTTTTACACGTTATACACGTATTACTTACGATATAAGAACAAAAACTGAGACGTTGACACACCTACCGCCCCTACGGGTGGTATTTAGAAACATTCCTAAACGGCCATTATTAATGTCAAATAAAACGTTTTCTGGGTCACTTCTAGAATTTCTATCATTCTAGAATTTTTAAGTATCTAATTTCAACTCCATACTGCCGTACGGGTGGTGGTGGAAGGGGTTTACATAAAAAAAGTAATGAAAAAAAACGAGATTGGTGTCGATTTCGAGGTTATAGAAGTCGCTGAGTTTAATTCTCGCATTAATGAAATTTTATGTTCGTCTTCGTGGAGGTGGACGCGGTTGACAAAAGGTTATCCGGAGTAGTTTTGATCCTCTTAAGTTACCAGGTAATTTTTTGATTTTATTATGGTACCAGCTATATTTGGATCTCTATTTAGTTAAAGGTTGTGTTTCTGTACTCCTTTAAGGTACCGGGAGTAGTTTTAGACTATATTAAGTTAGCAACTATTTTTACTGTTTTGATTCGTCGTGATTTTTTAAACATTCTTATTTTATCTAGTAGAAGAATTCCCCAGTTGTTAAAGTACCCTCAGTTATCATCCTGTTATCTTTTTTATAAGTTCGATGCCTCGGAGTTCGGACGAGGAGGGGACTGTAAATGGGAAAATGTTCCAAACAATGGTGCTATTGATGCTGGTTAAATGAAATGTTTACCAATAATCTAGTGTCGAATCAATATTAATTAAGGACTAATTTAAACGCCGACACCTAGTTACTTTACTATAAATTTTATAATACGTGAGTGATATGTAAGAGCTTCTGGAGACTAATTTTCATTTAATTTTTCGGTTAGTACTACAGTCACACGCCGAAAAGCCGTTTCTGATCGCCTGTTTACTTATTGTTTATACGAGGGTGAATCAAACATAAACAAGACTTATTTTTTTAAATATTTATTTTGATTTTAAACGCACAAACAATCATAGTTTATTTTTCTACATAATCTCCTGATTTATAAACACATTTTTCCCAGCGTATAGGTAATTTTTTAATTCCTTCCACGTAAAAAGAGTCAGGTCGTGTTTGTAGCCAATTGCGCACATATGCTTCAACCTCATTATCGCTGTGGAATTTTTGCCCTCCCAAAGCTTCCTTGAGAGGACCAAAGACATGGAAGTCGCAGGGAGACTGGTCTGGACTGTATGGAGGGTGTTCCAGTGTCTCCCAACCCAGTTGCTCCAATTTTTGTACGGTCAGGGCTGCTGTATGGGGGCGAGCATTGTCATGGAGGAGAATCGCTTTTCTCATCGGAAGGTCTCGTCTTTTGCGGCGATATGCAAGTCTGACCTCAGTCAAAATTTGGCAGTAGTATGCCGCATTAATTGTTCTGCGCTCATGCAAAAAATCAAGGTGCAGCAGGCCACGCTGGTCAAAAAAAACGGTAGCCAAAACCTTGCCAGCCGATAATCGTGACTTGACTATCACTGGTCCGGTTTCTCCTTTCTTCCTCCACTCCATACTCGCTTGTTTCGACTCAGGGGTGTAGTGATGCACCCACGTTTCATCACAGGTGACAATGTCAGAAGGAAATGGGTCTCCTTCTTCCCGAAATCGTGCAAGAAGACGCTTACACACTTGAAAACGATTCAGTTTCTGGTCAACTGTGAGAAGGCGAGGAACCCACCTGGCACACACCTTGCGATACCCTAGCTCCTCTGAGAGTATAGAGTAAGTGCTCCCATAACTTATTCCAACCTCAATTGCAATATCTGAAGTTGTTAGACGCCTATCACCTTCAACAAGTTGACGATCACTGTCGATGTTGCCCGCTGTAATGCTGGTGCGGGGTCTGCGGTCATGGCTCTCATTTTCAACACGTTCACGGCCCTCCACGAACTGTTTATGCCAAGCAAACACTCTAGCTCGCGACAGCGTCTGTTCCCCGAACTGTGCAGTCAACCTTCTCAAGATTTCGGCCGGTTTTACACCTTCTGCAGCTAAAAACTTGATAACAATACGTTGCGCAATAGAGGGAGGTACCTCCTGCTCGGACATCGTAACGATGGACACTGAGCGAGTCTATGATGATGAGTCACGTGCTTCCCCCACTCCTGACAAACCAACCTAACAGCCAATAACAGCGGAACGTTCTTCCATCACTATTGCGCGCGCAGGTCCAAAAGTCTCGTTTATATTTGATTCACCCTCGTATGTACACTTATGGGAGAAAAGAGTATACTTGGTTTATGCTAGATTAATTTATTCTTTGGCACAAATGATATCCCTTGCGAACTACATTATTGGGCCAGTTCATTGCAAGACTATGTTCGCAATACAATTAATGTTAATACTATTGCATTTATATTAAATAATAAATTAAGAATTAAGATTTAAGGAAAAATTAGACAAAAAAATTAATTATAAACTATCCCTATGAGTCTTAAGTGTTTTTAAATTACAGAAGTCAACCACTACATTATTCTTAGTCGTGTAAATCAAAATCTTAAGCAAACTTTTTTTAAAATGAAAAAATTACGTCTGTTTGAAAAAGCCAAGGTTTTTGACTAGTGTAGATGTGTCGCTCTAGGCACTTCTTCGCACCTGAGGAACGGAACAAGAATCCCAGAAACGTTGTGTGATATTTATATTATCACATTTTTGTCTGAATTGGCTATCTTTCTTATTCACTCTACTTTTTTATATAGTAGAGTACACAAGGAAAATTAATTAATTTTAAATAAATTTGAATATAAAAATTATAATATTTATATTTGTTAAAAAGTGTTTATTATATTTCGTATCCGAGCGCGAGTCTCTGATTTTTGTCTTTAAGAGAAAAGAGAGAATGGTTTGTCTTGAGTTTTGTCGTCAGTAGCTTGGTGATTGGAGAAAATAATTAAATTAAACATATTGAGTGTAATTATTAACTCCTTAAATGCATTATGAAAATATTAATAAATTATCACATTCTTATTTCCGCGTAAATTGTGAGTTATTAGTGCAATTTAAAGGCGGAATTTAGTAATTTGGATGAATGTCAATATTTTCTTGACAGGCTTCGTGATGGTAATCCACGTCATGGCAACTCTCCTTTAATAGCATAGGGAGGGATATGAAAGGGGGAATGCGGAAGGGTAGAGGATGATAGCCAAGGGTGAACGAGGGCTCTCGGGCTATAGTTTAAAATTTCTACCCTAAAAGTGATGCAGGACAAACCCTACAAAACATGTATCAGATAAGTTGGACTCCAGTTATTTGTTTCACGCCCTTCCAATAATTGGAGTAAGGTTTGATGCAGGGACGCATCATTTCCTTCTCGACGAGTTTAGGACGTAGCTGGCTGACTGTTAGAATAAGAACAACGAATAACTGTTACCACATGTCCAAGGTTTTAGACCTCGGAACATACACCTCTCAAAGCAGCCTACGCTTGTGAGAACCTAAGTATAAAGGACAGAGAGAAGAAGAAATCCCGAAGGTAGCCTCCTCCGTCTCTTCAGAAAGGTTCCACCTGCGAGAGGCTAAGAACAGTTTCCACAGTCTTATTGTAATTTATGAATAGCATATCGGCGGAAGCCTGCACTATAATTTGGGTTTAGAGATATTTTTCTTTCCTCATGCTTTACTTTAATATCATTACATATTTGTCGTCCGGTAGTGGAACATCATATTAATGTCCAATTGTGAGACTTCTTATTAACGAATAAAATAAAAATAATATTACAATATGCTTTACATTTGCCTATCCCGAGTACAGCTATGAGATCATTTTCTACTAATGATTTCATTTATCACCACCTGTCCAAAACAGTCATCTTATCTGCAGGAACCAGGCCCTAAAGACATCACGTAGACTTGAGTGAGGCGCCAAACATTTCCAACCATTGTATTGCGTGAAATGCATGCATTCAGCTAGCGTATTCATTCGCATTCCTTCGCATTATTGGATCCCATTCGAACATCCTGGGTTAATTGAGGCAACCGCAAAAACGAAAGATGATAATCTCAAGTCAATGTTACTTTTCCATTTTATAATTTCTAATGTTTATTTTTTTTCGAAAATCAATACAAAATTATTGCCACTGTGAATGAAAGGTCAGTTATATTTAAATTCCGTTGTCAGGAAAGAGGAAACTATTGCACATGGCAAAAACTTCATCTGAAACGCTGGACACGTCCTTATTATACTTGAAAATAGTAATTAACGTACATTCCAGACGAATATTAAGGGTAGTATAATTAGTGATAATGAAAAGTTAAATTTTGAGGAAAAAGGTTGCAGTGTTGTTAATCGTTCATCAATTGAAGACCCTGAGACAAAAATTTTAACAATTTCAAGGTGAACTTTTTTAACAGGCTGCCAGTTCCTCTTAATTAAATTTCAATGTGTCTGTTCCGTTAATTATTAATTTGTGAAAGAGACATTTTTAAAATGTATTTAAAATACATATTTATTAAAGTTTTATGAAAATTCCTTTTCAAATAAACATTTAGTCTTAAATAATCATTATAAATGTTAAAAAACATTTACTAATCAGAAAGCCTCAGCGAAATAATTTTCCTTTTCAATCTTATAAAATAATAATGTATGTTTTATTATATTTTCCGTTGAAATTATATTACCACCAGGATTTGCCTAATGAAATATTACCTTCAGCACCAAATTATTTTCTTATTTAACAGGATTTAAGAAAAAATTCAAAAACTATATGACTTTCAAGTCATGGATTGTGTCTTAAACTATTTATAAATGGTAAAAAAGAATAGAAGGTGCAACGGCCTCTGTTCATGTAATGGTATATAATCATCAGTTTTTTATATAAATGAGAACAATTTCCCAATTATTTACACTGCGACTCTGACGCTTGTGCCCAAATTCTACAGACATCGTTTGTTTGGTCTTCAGAAAAAATGAGTTACCGTTGCGGAATATAGATCACCAAGCTTATTTCATACCGATCATTATGTTCACATGACTACAATTTACGTTGAGAGAAAATAGCTCCTCGCATCAGGCAATTTTTATAATCAAACACTTCTTACTGAACACTGTTTTTTGATTAAAAAATATATTAAGGTATGTTTTTAAAATTTCAAGTACAGTGAGTATTTTACTTAATGATTCAAATAACTTACATATTAATTTTCATAAAGGTGTTGAATAAAACCTCTTCTATCTGTTTAAGTTACAATAGAAGTCTTTCGTGTTCAACCTAATTTTTTTCCCTCCGTCAGTCTTACAGCACACTTGCCTTTTGTAGATAAGAATAATTTTTTCATCAGTATATTTCACTTGGAAAAATATTTCCTCAGTGCGGACAGTACTTGTGAATATGCTACTGCTGTACAACAGTCGTAAATCATTCTATTTGTGAATTAATTGTTCTTAGAAAGGAAATATTTAGCACTTCATAATTTTTCCATGTCAAGAATAGTAAATTTCTGTTAAGTAGCAGGCTACATTATTTTGGAATTTAAATTTAGTGAACTCCGAATATGTACATTATATATCATTAAAATAAGAACAAATGATATTATAATTGAGAAACTGTTAAAAGTGCATTACTGATTAGACACCTTGCAGTCAAAGGAACTACTTTCACTCGTAGCGACCAGAAGTAGAACAATACGAAACTGCCAAATGTGTGTTGCGTGTTGCATTCATTTTTTTTTTCTGAAGACTGGCGTAGCCTTCAGAATAACGTGATCTGGGGCAATGACTTCCTCCCACGGGTATCTTCGTAGCGTTTTCTTTAAGGACTGTATCCAGGAAGATTCGTTTGAGATATTCTTGTGCCGAGTAACTGAAAGCAATATCCATCTGCAGTTCGGGCAAATAAAATCTTGCGCAACTCGTAAAAGTCCACTTGGAATTAAACGTAAACGGTGAGGTCAACCCACGGAACATATCTGCGGCCTGCTGCGAATTCGTGTTCCCAATTTACGTACGTTTATTACAAAATAGCTGTGGTCACTGGGAATTAGGTGAAAAGTATAAAATAACTTTTCTGAGCAGAGCGTTTTTATTTTATTTAACGAATAACTCGCGCAATTTTATTTAAAGTCGCATAAACTTAAAATGGTCGTTAGCGCAAATGGTTTACATTATATTTCACAATTATTATAAAATATATTTAATGTCTTGAGGCTTCCTACTATAGAGTTCCGTTCTTGATTAAATTTTCTACATTCATTAATGAATTAATTTTATACCAGGTTTACAATAAAATTTTGGTACATACTAGACATCCGAGCAGCTCTCGTATCACATTAATTATTCACTTCACCAATTATTCATCTTTTCACAAATTATTTATAAGACTTTAATTTAACAGGCCATGGTGTTACACTTTTTACACAATCTAAGTCAGCATATGCGCTTGAATATTAACACCACTCAAAATATTTCGGCAAACAGTAATATTTATTGAATGCAAGGAGATTGAATTATACTTTCCAATAACAGTTCGATTCAACTCACTATGATTTATGCTAATGTTATCAGTTCAATAAAACCCAGTACAACTTTCCCTACAATTCACACGTGTCTCCTTCAATATCTCGTGCCAATAATCTTAATAGCTGTCTTTTCATTCGTCAACTCTTAATTGCAGACACATTAACTTTGTTTATTCTAACAAACAGTCCTCACGATCTGTAGATACAAGAGACTCAGGCTGACCTTCACTGTTTCATTTCTTTTTACAGAATTTAAACGACCGCTACTGGTTAGAGTCTATTGCAGACTGCTTGTGTTTTTCTTCTTCACCGCTTTCAAAATTTACACATTGCCGACAATAATAACGTTTGAAAACTACACATTCTTATGAAACGCTTCTGTTGCCTACAATACCTGGGCCAAAATATTACTTTGACAATACAAATTTTAAATAATTTATAAAATTCTTTCATTGGTCGTCACCACAATATATATATATATGTATATATTGATTAGAATATATATATCAGGTATTCATTTAAAAACTACATTATCATGTTAAAAAGACGCTGTTTGTCTTCGTAATTCGTATTTACTACCGCCATTATTTAAAATAAACATTTTCATCGATGTAAGCCGTTAAAACATTCTGAAATAACACGGTATTTTAAATTCCTAATTCTTGAAAATACATGGCGACCATATGGGTCAGTCAATGTAGGGTGTGTTCCCTCATGCGTAAAAACTTTTTGCAAAAGTAAGTAACAAGTTTCCGACAGGCAGAGTTCACTGGACTGGTTCAAAGAGAAACCGTTCAATTCAGCCGAAAAACTTAAAAAGATTGTCGCAATAATGTTTTCTACTATAATATATTTTCAATAAGTCACGATCTATAGCTTGTCAACGTCAACCATTAATCATACAAGTAGCTTGATAATTCTTGGTTTTATGGTCTAATTCACATATAATCAATCAAGTAACAGTTTAAATCTCTGCATACATTTATGAAAATCTCTTCACATTATTCAGCAATAAAAAAATATTAAGTGTTATAACATTAATTAGAATAATTATACGACGAACTGCGTAGTAACTGATTTGCATTCGTAGCTAATTATCATTCATATGGAAATTACTGAAAATCAAGTAAGCACTTAATAAAATGTACTTGAGCTCTGTGCGTCGTAATTCTATTCGAAGTTGTGCTGCTAATGAAGGGCAGACATTCGTCGCACGATTACACGCTTTGTTCATGTCGCGGAACAATTTTCACTAGCTGGCTAATTTCATTCTCGTGCCGGGATCCACAAGGAACAAAGCCAGTTTTGTGTCTCATTTAATCGTAAAGTATTCGTCCTTAGTCCGGCTTTTAGCTATGCATTGGAGTGTTCTGTCTTCATACATATTTCGTTTACTAGCAGGTATCATCCTCATGGTTTTATATTTTTTTTCCTAACGGAATAATGTATTAGACAATAATAAAATCAAACATATAAAGCGCATAACTTATTTTCAATACTGAAGTAATCAGTAAATAGCGATTATCTAAACTATATAAAAATTTATTCAACAATAATATATTGCACAATTTACTGGCTTTGTAAACAGCTTTTAATGAATTGTCGAACAAATAAAAATTCACCTTTCTGAATCATTAAAAATTGGCGAGGGCAAAACATGCTATTTCTTGAGACACAACCATGTGGTTTTGATGGTATACACGATTTTACACAACCCAACAAAATAGAACAAATAATTTTGGGACAAAATATATTTATTTCTCAACGTAGTCTCCTTTTATCCCAATATACTTTTGCCAGAGATGTTCATTAGTTTCAAAATCCTGAGCTAAATCTGGCGAATAGAAAGAAATTCGTACTATAACTCATTGATTTCGGCCTTTGCGATAATAGAACTGGAACATTGTCACGAATAAACAACACGTTATTTCGCCAGATGCGGCTGGTTTTTCTTGACTTCATCACTCAAACGCTTTACTTTACTCGCCTTTGGTTTCCTATGTGAAGATAATCAATGAAAAATATCCCACGCGAATCACTAAAAACTGACGCCATGACCTTGTCAGCAGATTTAACTTTTTTCGCATTTTTTAAAGCTAATCCCTTTCAGCCCATTGTTTTGACTGTTCCTTCGTCTCGTGTATCCATAGTTATGAATCGACACATAAACTCTGCTTTATTGCCGTGAGACACCGCTGAACTCTCGATTAAAACATCCTCACGAAGCTGTTTCTGTAAACGCGGCACCCATCATGCCCACAGCTTTCTCATGTCGAAATTTTCAGTAAATATACGATGTATCACAATTTTTGAAAATCCTTCAATGTCTGCTAGACCTTTCAGTCAAAGGTCATCCAATAGTATTTTGTGAATTTTATGAATGTTTTGGCACCACGTACGCCTTCGTTTAAAAACAATTTTATTGTTGTTAACGAAGGAGAATATTCTCCTAGGGTAGAATCTAGCTCGATTTTGGTTAGACTGAGACCTTACAAATGAAAGTATTGTGTCATATTACGACGACCAATTTTTTTCACAAATTTACAAATTCACTGAGAGCGTTCGCTCTCTCTCTCTCTCTCTCTCTCTCTCTCTCTATATATATATATATATATATATATAGAGAGAGAGAGAGAGAGAGAGAGAGAGAGAGAGAGAGACGATAATGGTTTCTACGTTATATTGTCGAAAAAGCTTATAAGACGCTCAGAACTTAAACGGTCACCAGTTCGCAGTTGTCAGATGTTGAGAGAGCAGAAAAGATGGTCAGAAAATATTAAAATATAAAATTACGCAGATATGCGGTCATTAATGTTTTCACAGCAAAATGAGCGTGACAAGGAGTATATAATCACTGCTACGCCCTGTTAGTGAAATTAGTGTTGTATAAACTAAATCACATGTGAACAAACCAAAGCAACTAAAACTAAATGGTATTTTTTTAAAAAAACTTTCATCTGTAAATATCGTTTACCGCCAGATTCCGAATTATATAACTTCTCAGATTAGTAATAGTTTTTTTTTTGTTATTGTAAATTAAAATTAATTTTTTTCTACTATCTTTATAAGAGGCCCGATAAGCGAAATTGAAATTTCTCATAAAAGCTGAGGCATTAACTTAAAATGAAAAATCAACGAAAACCAAATTTGTAAAATAAATATTTTTTTGTCATCTTCTTCGAGACCAGATACATGTTTTCAAAAAAAATAACTTAATCTATATAGACAGGTTTTCAGAACATCTTCCGTCTCATAAAGGCTTTGAACCATTCGACTAAGAAATTAGAATACATTTCTGTAGCACTTAATAATACGAAACACTGCTAGTAAACAGAAAACTATATTGAGAATCATTGATAATTAATTGGCTCGTTACATCAAACTATAAAAACAATCAGATAGACAGTTTGGTAGAAAAGGAACGATACGTCTGTATTTACTTTTGAGCTTAAAGTTTGCAACTAAACAGTCGAAACGCATTATTCAATAAGTATTTAGTATATATAGATATTTTTTTGTTAGGGCTACAGGCTACATGAATGTAATCCACGTTGGGCAACTCCCCTTTAATAGCATAGGAAGGGATTTGAAAGGGGGGATGCGGAAGGGTAGAGGAAGGTAGCCAAGGGTTAACTAGGGCCCCCGGGCTATGGTTTAAGGATTCTACCCGGCATTCGCCTAAAAGAAATGCAGGACAAACCCTAGAAAAACCTGCATCAGGTAGGTCGGGCATTGGGTACTTATCCCACGCCCTTCCAACAGCGGGAGAGGAGTTTGCTGTGGGGACGCAGCATTCCCTTCTCAGTGCCTCGACCAGTTTAGGAGGCAGCTGGCCGACTATTCCCATGGGAATAGCTGCCACCTCTTACCGTATGCCCAAGATCTGTGACCCCGGAACATACAGGCCGAGGTGCAGACAGGCCGAGGTGCCTCGGCTTGTGGGAACCTTAGTTCAAAAACGGAGAGGAAAAGGCACTCCCAAAGGCAGCCCCTTCGTATCTGTCTACAAGGTTCTGCCTGCGAGAGAACATCCCTCGCAGGCTTCCTTCCTTTTTTTTAATGAAAAAGCGTATAGATTTCCCTGGATATACAAGATTCTCTCGGAGGTCAAACCTTTTAGGAGAGATACGAAGGGGCTACCTTTGGGGATGCCTTTTCCTCTCCATTTTTGAACTAAGGTTCCCACAAGCCGAGGCACTTCGGCCTGTTTTGAGAGGTGTATGTTCCGGGGTCACAGACCTTGAGCATACGGTAAGAGTTGTCCGCTTAAACGACTGCTAGTGTATTGAGTGTGCGGACGTCAGATTGAGATTTTTTCATTTTATAATTCACTACGTTTATTACGTACTTATATTGAACTTAATTCTATAATTTTAGCAGAACAAAATTTCTTTCGATGGGCTTTACGAATTATTGTAGGATGGTGATATGAAAAAAAAAGTGTGATGTTGTGTTTGTTGGTGACAGGATAAGAGAACGAGATAAGTTCCACTGTGAGTGATTGAAATGCGAGTGTCAATAACACGATCCAAATTAACAATGCTTAAGAGAATTACGTATTTCAGCCCATATAGCTTTATTAGAAGTATACTCCACGGGAACAGGCCGTTCTTCTTCCTTTCGCTATAAGCTTTTGCAGGCCTCAGACGTCATTACAATCTTATTTCCTGCAATTGTTGTTTTCTTTTGCACGTTCGTATTTTGGACAAGTTTGCGACACCTCCGTTTCGGATGCCGTATTTTCTCGTGACAATAACTTTTACTTATTTAGTCATTCTTCATTGTCTCTCTTTTAAAGCAATATTTGCCCCATTTTCTTTCTTTTGCGTATATTATATTCTCGTGACTTCTCATTTTGGTGTGTATTTTGTTATGGCTGCTTTCAGAGCGATTATGACGAAATGGTGGCATTTAGCTGAGACCTTAAGCTCCCTAATTATATCAGAATATTGGATGCATCACTAATTAATTTCCTTATTTGCCAGAAATAGCCTAGGATAGACTAGGTAATTTTCGAAACGCTTAACTGTACGAAGGCCCGCGTAATGAGACGCTATCATGCCAATAAAGTTAGGTTATCTTCACAACGTAAAACCCTAATAGTTTTCTTTCGTGCTAGATATATAATAAAGAAAGATTTAAGCCATAAAAATAAGGTTTCCTCATTCACTCGGATTTGTATCAATAACCATAATCGGTATAAATAAAATAGTACATGATTTAGAATGTAGTCATATATTCGTCTCATACATCACGCGATCCGTACCAGATGTCATCTGAATTCCTGTCTCTGTGTCATGATGACTTCTTCGATTTTAACACGGAAACATGAAACTCTCCATCCTTTGTATATAGACCATTATTAAATCAGCGATATTGAGACTAAATGGCGAAGTCTCCAAAACCTCGTGCTTTGTTCACTTATATAAAAAAGGGCAGAACGATTTCCTCTGGAGTGGTAAATAACATTGAGAGCGTCTTAAATGTTTATCAACCATTTGAAAATGTAGTCCAATTTTCTTTCATCAGTAGGGAAACAAATCAAGATAGGCAAGAAGATATGAGTACAATAATTTTACAGTACGTAACCAAAGTACGTAAATAAAAAAATTGATACTGTAACAACGACTTAACAAATTTGGTCATCATTTCTATAAATAACTTAAAAGTAAATAAAAAACATTAAATTAGTGGGAATTCTTCTTAAATAATTATTGAAATTATTTGTAGACGATTAGAAACATGTAACTATTCCTTAAATCTCCAAGTTATCTTTCTAAAAATAACCAAAAATGTAAAATAATTGTAAAACTGATAGACTAATGATTGTCGCAATTTTCAGGATTTTTGATATTAATCCAATTGTTGTAACATGTAACCAAAATTCCATAGAAGTGAATATTAAATTTGAAAAATAAACCTTAGAGACAAGATATGATTATATCTATCTCTTAGATTCTTTATTTATATCAGTTCTATTAATTGTTTTTTGTTTTGTAGTTTGTTTTACTGATGCAAAATTGTATTTTCTGTAAATGTTTATACATGCAATAAGTATAACGGAAAACTAAAGTCTTCCATATCATCTACGTTTGTCGTTTCAAGAGACAAAATTATCTTTCTTGTTTACAGAAAAGGGAAAATAAGTCATTTTTAATACGAAAGATTTAGTGCAAAACTTCATTCTTCAATTTTCTCAGTCCGTTAATTAATGAGATGAAAACATTGTTTTAATTTACCTTAAGTATTTTTGGTTATTAAATATACCTGGCAATTATATCAACAAATATTATAGAATATGTCGGTATGTTTTGTCATATTGAATAGTATTCTGGGGCAATTCCACATGCAATGATAATATTTTTGCAGCTCAAAACCGTATTGTCCGAACAATAAGTCAGATCACATCACGAAACTTATGTAGAAGTATTTTCAAAAAAATTTGGTATGTTCATTCAGTCGTGTCGATACATTTATTCATTAATGTTATTTTTGATTAAAAATAGACACTTATTTAAAATTTCTGATACTCATGACTTTAATAGAAGAAACTAAAATTATCTATCCAAAACTGTAAATTGTTGTCCATTGCGCAGAATGTAATATCCATTATTCAGGAATTTCTATCTTCAAGAAACTGCTAGAAATAATTTAACAGTTATCGATTAACCAAAGTCAATTTTAAACTCAGCTAACTTCATTTCTCCTTAGGCGCCCAACCTGTTCATAAAAGAATGTATAGAAGCATCTTAGATGTAAAATTTATATTATAAAGTAAAGGTTCAGCAAGAACTATTAATCATCACTGTCATGTGATGCATAAGGTATTACTAATATTATTTGACTGCAAAAATCCATCATGAGTTCTTTAACTACGGAAGATTATTTTATAGCATATTATTATTTCATATCAAATAATTTTAAATAGTTATCAGGTGCAACTCATAATATAAATTAATGATTATGTAAAATGCATTTTATATGACGATTCAAATATGATTATATCAAATTATAAAATTAAAATAAGCATAAATGTACACCCTAACGCATTTCACATCCTTGAAGCATGGGTTCTGTACAGGATTCCCGGAATATTACATTATTATTATAAGGCGGATATCATTTACAATGTATCAGCAGCAAGCGAAAGCTATTGGAGTAAAAATTAAAATACAATAATTGGCGTAGGAGTTCATAGTGATTTACATAAAGTAATACTGCTTAATTTTTCCCATAATATGAGTTTGTTTGGCAGGAATGTCGGAAACCCGAGCGAAGGCAGAGCTACTCGTGGCGGAACTGCCAGGCCGTTAAAATTGTTTGCCGCGAGACCCGTATGTCTAAATATTGCCTCTTCCATCAGCCACAGTGCAATTCATTTTCAAAAGCTGTATGATGTCTGTGATATCCTTTTCTAGTACACGTGCTGGGCTTATTTCAGACAGCAGTTACAGCCACGACAGATGACTAGTTCTCAGCGCCGACGCTCACGCGCCTTCGATTCAATTTAGGAACGGAAGAAATTGGCATAATTCAACTGCAGACCATAATTCGGTTCCGTGATAGTTCCTTGCTCCATAATATTATTCACACGTTAACTTGAAACAATTTTATTGAGTATGCTCAGGGAATATAATTTTTATTGCTTTCTATTTTAGTTCATGCCAAGAAACAAAAGCTTGAAACTGCCAACGTTATATCGCATCTCGTTCGTGTATTATTCAGACTTTACAACTAAAAAGTTATACACTATTTATATAAATTTCTTTGATGTTAAATATAGGATAATTATTAATTCATGAGGATATTTCGTGCTGCCATATAGGCATTTGCCTCACAATCTCTGTCTCCTGTTTCAGTTCAAACAATGTTCAACTGTTGAATGAAATCCGTATCATCAGTTATTAAAATGATCATCATGACTACTCGGGTCGTACTATAAATTTTCGTGATTTACTTTCACGACTTATTTCGAAGAGTACAAAAACAAAGAATTTAATAAGGGTGTCGATCAGTTGTTTATATTTTCTTCAACATAGTACAGCATAATTTCATGAGCTCGAAGACCAGGGAAAGAATTTAATAAAGAAGTCGTGTTTTACTCATATGTGAAATATCTGAGTTGTCAACGGAAAGTCGTGAAAAATAAGTAAAGTTTTCTGCATTATGACGAATCTCCTTTAATCAATTTCCAACAAAACTGCTACATGCTCTGGCAGTTGTTGTATAAATGTTTTAATATTATTAGGCATAAGTGAACCGTGTCAATATTAATATAAGAATTGATGGACAGTATTTTTTATTGATTATTCCAGTTTATACAAATTTGGTTAACATATCATGTGTGTATTATTAAAATAATGTTTAGTTTCACGCGAAAGAGACACATTTTTGATAGAGTCAGATTAATTATATTCACGTTAAAATTTGCTTAACTTGTTTAATTTACTCAAAGAAATAATTGTTTTATTAGCCAGTATAGATTAGAGTTTATATAAATTTATTTATTTGTCTCTGTCATTACAAATCCAAATAAGCATGATTGATTGATCCGTGTTCTGAGAATTACGTATTTTACAAATTGCTTTAAAAGTGTATCGTACCGAAATAATGATTTAATATGTTTTCGCTGATTTCTATAATTAACAAATGACGTGGCAATGGTTTCTCTAAGGCACGCGGTGCCATGCTGTTAGCCTTAGGACTTCTGCCAGATCTGTCCGCGACCTACATACATTCAAACAATCGCTCTTCTCATCTTAAGTCCCTCACTTCTTCAGTGAACTCGGTTACTTTCACGTAATCATAGTAAAATGGCAGAGAGCCGATATACTGATTCATTTCAGAAAGATCTTCCGATTCATACCCTCATTTGTATCCAATCCAGCCTGAAAACTTGATCTAACAGTTGCATACAAAATATTTTGTTTAAACTAATTTATAATTTTTTACGAATATATTTTAAAACTATGGAATCTTCCGAAAGGCTCTTCCGATTTATGTTTTTTTTTGTTCTTCGTCCAGATTATGTTTTTGATAGTATAGAAAAGCCAATTAATAAAAAAAACTATAAAATTGTAGTTATATACGGCCGTGTGGAAAATTGATGTTCCAAAAGCCGCACCAGAGATGGATTTGCATCTAAAAGATTTGTAATTTTACTTTTGAGTTCATCACCTGGTCGTGTGGTGTGTCATTCTTGTGGTTCTTGCGTTTCTGAATCACCTGACGAAGTCAAGAAGGATTGCAGAAACGGAGTATTTATTTTATCATTTAATTTTATATTGTAAACTTGACTGTGTTTTTACGTCTTAGTAAATTTTAATACATGTAAAATTTTGTTAATTAAGTTAGGATATTAAATAATTATTTAAATTAAATCCCTACCCAATCCAGAAAAATCTATTTACGTTATTACATTATTTTATAAAGAGTGCTTCTTTTATAGTAATATATTTGTCTATCATAACTCCAAATTACCGATTCTAAAACTCTACGTTATTGCCATTCAACAAAATACCTCTTGAATGCTTAACAACGATTTATAACGTCCAGATTAGCAAAAGTACTGATCGTGTAATTCAACTCAATTTTTATATAATATTGGTGTTTGAGATCCTGCATTAATTATTTTATAATTGCTTAAAAAATCGTTTAAGAAGTGTCGTGCAATGTAGAACTAAACCATTCAAGTATTTGTCAGTGATAATTGCGTAGATGAAAGAAACGAAAGTGTGGTGATTTTGCTCGTCACTAAGAAAAGTGTATTATAGACTCAGAAGAGAAGTGTGGCATGTTTGTCTACATTAAGTTTGACGTGAGCAAACAAATGTTTAAGACAGACCATTAGACCCCTTGCTTTTAACATGTTGTGCGGATTTCTTTACAGAATAACGTAACAAGAGTTTATCTAAACGGAACGAATCTAAAAGAATATTTTTCGCGCTGACTTTACGCTTGTTTATCAACAGAATCCGTCGCCTGTTACGGACGAGTGATTTGTTTTTTCCGACAAAGCAGACATTTCTCCACCCTGCTCGTGGGTAGCTTTCACAAGCAGCAGCCGAATCGGCGCAGTCATTACTTCAATATGCTCAAATAAGTGGAAAATTTACGATGTGAGCGCATTAGTGAAGAGAATTTTCCTCACAGGAATTGGGGCTCGGTCTTTTTCGATTTCCACTCAAATATTTGCGTGCTTATTTTTGGATTAAAAGACAACATAATTCGTTACAGACAAGACTGCTTAGTTAACGGTCTTTCTTTAAAATAGTTTTATATATATATACATACAACAATACTATATATATATATACGACAATACTATATATATATATATATATATATATATATATATATATGATCACCGAATACAGAACGTCATATATAATATCAACGTGCAAGTATGTTTCTTTGCTCAATTGAAATGTGTTTCAACTTTTTATTCTTGGAGTCAATTTCAATATTTTTGACATAAAACTACCGTGAAAAATAAAAGTTTTTCTGAAAGAAAATATAATTAATTAATTTTAAACATGAGGATCGGATGGGAAACGAACCAAGGACCTCTCGCTTCTCGGGAGGAGGTTCCAACCACTAATCTATTCCTGTCGACTCCCAATACAATGCGAATTTCCTCCGTAACATAAATTAAGTCCTGGGTTCGATTCCCGGTCCGGCCAACATTTTTCCTCATGCTTAAAATAAATAACTTAGAACATGGCCTTTGGACTCATAGCCTTTGAACTCTTTCCTTATTCTTGAATTAATATAATTTATTTTAAAATACTGATAATTGATAGATTGATAATTTTAGTAAATTACCCCAATGTTTTTAATAAGTAATGCACTTAAAATATAATCTAATTCGTCATGATCAAAAACTTTAATTTATAACTTAAATAAATCATAATTTTTATATATTTTAAAAGAAAAACATTAATCTTTAAATTTCAAACTTACACAAAATCATTGGCACCTACCACTTGTCATAAAAATAAATTTGTTCTCTCTCGTGGAACTTTAATTCATATGAGTATCGTCTTTCAGCAGGTACGTTGCCATCTTACGGAAAATTCAATAACACCATAAATATTACGCACCTGCGGTCCAGATGCAACAAAAATCTTATGTGAATCCACGATAGAACATAGACAAAATTTCAATGAAACCAGAAACGTAGAAATTTAAGCCAGTACATAAACCAAAAGAGAAATGTCTAATTATCTTATATATACGTGTAATAGACATGTTTGCTTGAAGCTACATTTGGGTAATCCACGTGGTGGCAACTATCATTTAATAGCATGGGAAGGGATTAGATAGGGTTAATGTCAAAGGTTTGTGCGTCAATTTAGTAATTATCGGCTTTAAATTTCGATACATGTAGATATTTAAAGTTCTGTCAATTAAAAGTCTACAGAACCTTAATGTTGTTCTAAAATTTCGGTGTAGCGCTATGATATTTCAGAACTTTCTTTCCTAGGTCAAATATTAATTTTGATAATATATACTGATTAGTAAAAATTTTACATAATCATAACCTATTTTATGATTTGATTTTCAATGGTGTTAAAAGACAGTGCATTATAGAAAGTCTTCCACAGAGGAATTTCTATTTACAATCGAAGCTGATGCAAACTCGTGGTATAGCAAGTTATCAGTTATGATACGTGACTTACTGTACCGTCGGAGCTTATGTCATATAAGATAGATGACCGTGGTCGAGGAACACCCGGCAGTAATAGCGAGGCAGTATCATAAATGTGTCTCATAAGCACATCATTCACAGACGATCTCAAAAGCAACTTTCCTTCTCGCTCATAATGTATCTCAAGTGAATGGTCCGTCGACGTAATAATAATCCATGGCGAACCAAGATCAAACGCGTAACTAGCGTAACAGGATGTTACTATGCAGATATGAATCCGTGACGGTTATGTTCCGAACATGTTGAAATTTGGCCACAAAGAGTGCCTCGAAAGATTTATCGAGTCTAAGTAGACGGTTATACAGTTCTTTTAACAAGTTGTCTTCAAACACAACTAGGGGGGTAATTCACAACTTAAATAACAGCATTTTTTTAAAAAAAATTTCACTAAAATAAAAAATTTAACAAAGACATCATTTTTCATTGTATCTGCTTTCTATACACTCGGTTCAAGAGCTTTCTGAAATCTTCAGAAAAAAAATGATGTGGTTGAGTAGGTATGAGACACTTCCTTCACCAGTTGATTAGTGTCGAATCAACAGCCTCTTTAAGCTCATTTGAGTATGCCGAACGTTATATTTCTCATGTAATAATCCGAAATTGATTCGTGTAACCCCCACCCCCCAAGTTTGACCTATGCTTTTCCTGCAGAGGGTTGATACTTAAATTTCTTTTTAATGGAAATTCTGGATGTTTCCATTCCATGCTCTGGCGTTTCCTCTGGTTCGAAGTAATTGATCCACGTTTCATTTAGAGTAGATTCGTTTCATACTGCGAAAAACTGGTTGTTCTAATATAAACTTAGCAACAGTTCCGAACGCACTGAAGTGATAATGCTGTAACTTCACACAAGAGAAGACTACAAACACACTGGCAATTAGAACAAAAGCTCATTTACCTTTTGACTTACCTAGATATGAGTGGTCGGACCTTTGTAAACTACTATCTCAAAAAGGTGTACTCGTTTATGAGCGAGTATTTCAGTCTCTGCAAACTGAATTCATCTTCAGTAAATATGGCCTTACAAGTTTTAATTAGTCCAAAGAGACTCTCCTATAACTGACTACAAAAACTGTTCGTCTTCGTATGCCACACAAGGTCTAGATACAGGTACTTATAATCTAGGACTCATTTTTATTACGCTCCCCAAGGGTTAATTAAATTAGTCCTTACATCTTTCACAGGGAAAACGTTATTTTACAAATCAATAAAGTACGTAGAATTTCATTGGAGTTTGCATGGAAGCATGGAAGTCCTACCGATTCAGATTTTACCTTTAGGCGAATGCCGTGTATGATCCTTAAAATATAGCCCGAGGGTCCTAATTAACACCTTGGCTGCCTTGCTCTACACTTCCATATCCCCCCTTAAATAATCCATCCCTATGCTATTAAAGAGGAGTTTCCACTTTGTGGATTACCCTCACGTTTCTCTATAAAAAATTTCAGAGTTAGAAAAAGCGTCGGCAATATTATTTTTGTAACGAAAATGTTTCTTTACTCCTGGAAAGATATTTTAAAGTGTAAAGTTCATAGCTTAGTTAATTTTTATAAGTAGATTAGCCGGAATTATGTCTTTATCAGCGCATGAAGGAAAGGTTATCGCAGAGACAAGCCTGATTTATATTTTACGAGTGGAGAGCTTATGAACAATTTCAACGGGCAACGAACCTCTTTCACCAAAATATTACGAGATAACTGTGACCCAGTAGACTTCTTTAATTTATTTCCGTAATCGTATACAATCTCTTGGTAAACTGTCTTAAAAATAACATATTGTCTACGGACAGTAGTAAACCACATCAACGTAATTTATAAAAAAAAACAGATGTAAAACGTATCTGGATGGTGAACGTAGATAACGGAATTAAAAATATATTATGCAAAATTCACTTAACAATTTACAATTATTTATATATGCAATTTTAAAAAAAGTAGATTTATTTATGGTTAGCAAGAAAAAAATATCAGAACTCTGGAAAATATCCGTCCATGTTGTGAGTTCCGTATTGGGCCCTTATTAAGTAGATCAATTAAAGCAAAACCATCGCTGATGACAGAATTAAACATTTTAAGCTTTCAGTAACACTAATCTCAGTTTTTATTTGTTTTTATCCGCACTGAATAATTGTATCAATTTATTCAATATGCAATCGAATAGAGTCAGTGGTAGTTAGGATAAATACACTTAATAATTTACAATTTCAACATATAATAGTCTGGAAAATGAGTTAAACAACAAAAACAGCCAGAAAATTTTATTTGGAAAGTATATCCATTTGTTGAATAAGTAATATAGCCAATTCATACAAAAAAAGTGATAATATAAATACCACACAACGTTTCTGGGATCCTTGTGCCTTTCGTCAGGTGCGAAGAAGAGCCTAGAGCGACACAACTGCACTTGTCAGTTGATAAAACTCAAAAGCATAATCACTTTTTTGTCTGGCTATCTTTCTTATTCATTATTTTCAATCAGTCGTAAATTTTTTCATTTTATATCCAGTTGCTGCAGTAAAATTTATATTGATAACGCGTCGTACGTGACGAATTATAAAAAAGTGAATGACCATATTTAAGGTATATTTCTTATTATTCATGTTTGTTAAGAGAATTTTAGGCTATATTTATCATTCTTGATTTGACATTTTTTAAATGTTTGATGGTATACTTTAAACATATATTTTGTGTAGCAAATGTGGCCATTAAGATATTAAAATGACCAAGAATAATGATGGTGTCAAATATAGCTCAAAATGCATTGATAAATAATAAAAATAAATAATACTTTGTGATTTTGAAATATGATTGTCATATACATGTGGAAAAATATATAAATTTCGTTTAAAACTTTTGATTCTGTAGATGGAGGATGAGAATCAGTGGGTTTTACGGGAAGAATTAAGAGGAGAAACGGATGAAAAATATTATTAAATATAAACAACTTACGTATTTATAGTTAAATGTACTCGCTTTGTTTGTTCTGCGACGGCTGAATTTAATTTTTACTTCTATTAAAGAATGGTTTCCTTCCTTTTATTAGAAATCTGTTATACTAATAATCCAATTTGTAGCGGTGAACACGGGATCAAAATTTCTGTTGTGAATATAATATCAAAGTGTACGAGTCTTGAAGTACATTTAAGTCAACGCCTATTGGTTTGCAATACATTCTTGTACTCTCGAGCGATAAACGAGCCATCGACCAAGATAGAACTTGAAATAGGCGAACCACATTAATCTTCACAAGTGTGAGCGTTATTTTTGTACGTGTGTATTTCACTCCTAAACGATATAGCTGGTTATTACAATTTATAACCCACAAACAGTTTTCTTTCGTCACAGTTGATTGAATCTATAAATAAACGCACGATAGAATGTATGGGTCTGACACCAGAAAGATCTGAACTCATTACGATCGTGGTTTAAACTCATAATTGATACCGTCTGTTATGTTTTCATTAAAAGTAATAATTTATATTTAAAAAATTGGTATAGAACTCCAGCTTCAAGGATGTTGAATGTGTCAGGCTCGACATTTTTGGTTTATTATAGTTAAACATAAATAATTTAATAAGTGTTACATTGTACATACTCATTCAAATGTGCTATTAATAGTACACGCCAACTATTTACAATCATTTTAATTTCAACTGATAATATGCTATAACATGAACTTTCATAGTTGAATAGTTTATGCAGATTATTTACAATGAAATTTATTTATTCATCTGAGATTCGTAATTCAGTTTCTTCCATAAATTATTTTATTTCAATGAAGTTAGATCAGTTATCAATTGACTTTAGTCGAAAACTGTTTTATTATTTTAAGTAGTTTTATAAATGCTTGAATCATGAACATTTTACTACTGAAATTGACAACGATTTACAATTGTTGTATAGATTAGGTTTGTATCTTCTGTTGAAGTCAGAGTAAATAAGTGCCAATTGTAAGCACAAATAACATTAATAAGTATTGGCACGATAAAGTTAAAATAACAATGATGAAAAATTATCAGAAATTTATAATAATATGAATATATATACGGCCTTGAATCAGAAATTTATAACGTTTATTAACATAAATTAATTTTAGGACGATTCGTCCTCTTTTAGGCAAGGCGGCGGAACCTTGAATTATCGTAAAATTATCACGAGATTATAAAAAATAAATCAGACTGTGGTTGAAGCTATAAAGAATAATAAGCGATTTGAAAAATTCACTTTCAGTTTAATTTGTCATACGATGGATCTCAGAATATGAAGATGTATATTTCAGGCATTAGATTCCGGTCGATTGATTCTGTAAGAACACTAATACTTTTCTGTCGATCACATATTTCAGAACATTATTCTTTCGTATTACTGTTAACCCAACGGCACACCTGTACTTCTATACCGACAAGAAACGTTGTGCAAAGATTCAGGTAATAGGATTACATTATCGTAAATTTTTATGCCTCCACAAAAGTCTCCCTTTGGGCTGATTTGAGTATCGAGACGAGATTTACTCGCAGCGTCTCGGTTCCACAATACCATTCAGGTACTTATATACACGGAGATATTAGGAATGAGAATTTCCGTCCGGTATTTCACATTGGTCTTAACTTTCTCTGAATGTACCACCGTAATGGACCGTTGTTTTTCATTTCCTCTGTTTCCAAACAGCCGTTAATGAATAATCTGGTTTTGAATTTTGTTGACAACGATGCTGAGACATCTCTCTCTCTCTGCAAAGTTTTCTAACAATTAGATATGTTAAATTATGCTTCTTCCTCTTACTACATTATCTATAACAGTTCAGACAAAAAACTAATTTAGCATGATTATTTTAGAATCAGATATGCCACAAACATATATATAAAAAAAAATATTTTATTTGCGTCTGTCTTTTGATAATATAAATTAACGACCCTTTCAAAGATATTTTAAAATAATTTATTCACACAACAACGACGTTTTTGTATTTTCAGCAAGTTGAAAGAATACGAAGGTATTGAAACGTGGTTGTTTTAAATAATATGTTTTAAAACGTTTGTAAAAGGTCATTAATTTATTTAATTTGTATTACTTCTAAATAAAAGTTATCATTTTCCAGTTAATGAAAATTGGATTTTATTAATAACTGCTGTGGAAGTAATCATTTCTTGTGCCCAGTACTGATTCTTCCTTTTTTTTGTGAAGACTGAGTTCCTTACCGATCGAAATGTTTGGTTTTTCATCAATTTTCAATTCCATTTATTATACACAATGTGGTGTCGCTCCTGGGTCTTGTGTTTTTCTCCAATCACCTGACGAAAGGTTCAAGGATCCCAGAAACGTTGTGGGGTATTTATATCATCACTTAATTTTTTATTTTTTTGGCTATTTCATCTAATTATTATATTTTATACAGACGTATTATATTATTATTTGTAATACCCGATAACGCCTTAACATAATAAAATATCTTTTGAACAGGAGAATGCACAATTAATGCAGTTTTGGAATTTGTTTAGAATAGCATAACCTTCTCTCTCTCTGCACAGTTTACTAAAAGTTAGATATGTTAAATTATGCTTCTTCCTCTTATTTCACTTTTTAAGTTTTCTCTCACTATCTTCAACTCCGTCAATTGTCTTTTAGGTGTTTTTTTGACTTAGTTTTGTAACACTACATTATTATAAATGTCTCAATAACTTAATAATATAATGTTCTTTAGTCACAAATGTCTGTATATTAGGAACGCACAACCTATTTACATGATGTCTTAGTCTCACTCTAAGGAGCGTCGTCAAACTATGCCCCGCGATGTCCAGCGCTGCAGTCCACAATCCAACCGAAGGAATTGCCGGTGACTGTCTTGCCTCGCAGGGCCGTAACAGAAACAAAACTGCTCGCGGATCCTGCAAGGTTTCAGCAACTCTTACTAACTTGGGGTCTAAATTCATATAACACTGGTTCATACCAAAAACAGCAATTACTCTTAGCGGAGTCAAACAGTACTGGCTTCTAAAACGCGATACCCCTTGTACGTGTACAAAAGCGATTTTACATATACCTGAAAGCTACACTTGTGTCAATAAGATTCGTCTGAGTCTCACAGAATCTTTCCGAAGTAAATACATCTGCAGTCCCCTTCATTACCCCAAAATCAAAAAGTTATTTCTCTTAACTGGAATTATATTTAGAAGGATATGGCAGTAAGTTCTGTGTAAACCAGTATTTACGGACACAATTATGGAAAAGCAGAGAAGAGAAGTAAAAAATCATTAATTGAATCTGTGTCGTCCATTTACTAGCCTCTCTGGTCTTCAGTCAATCGATAATGACTTTTATGCTGTAGTTATGAAAAAGTAAAGAAAATATGTGTTCGGTCCTGTCATCGTCAGAAAGTCTTGAAGTGAAACACTAATATTTCCATCTACAGTGTTCTCTAGCAGGGTGATAAATGTTACACACTACCTATAAATACTATGGTTCCTTAAATAATCTAGTGAAAGTAAGTAGCAGTTCTTGGCAACGACCTACATTTATGAATGTTATGTGCATGTATAAATATACTCACAGATGTATTGGAATATTTAGGTATTTCATTGTCTGTAACATGAAGCGTAACAGACGACGAGAATAGTATATCGTCGCATATGAGGTCATATTGACATAGCTAACTTTTTTGTGAGTCATTTACACTTGATGAGCCTAGACATGTTGCTGTAACTGCGTTTCAAGTAATGTATGCCCCTGGCTATGAAAGAATTATTGTGTATAGCAAACTAACTCTTCAATAGACATTCAGAGTACTTTACTCTTCTGTTACTTAATTGATTGTCATCAAGTGTGGATCAATTAGATCCGAATTAGTTGTTCGCACTACGTAGGCTCCGTAGCTTACTCCGTGTTGTACATTTGTACAAATTAGTTTCGAGCATCTTATGTAAGAAACGGCGAAAATAACTCGAATCTGGCTAGAGGATCGCGACTACATCTGTGAGGTCAGGTGCGTCCAACCTTGATGCTTTGTGAGGCCGCTTCTCACTTGCCAAGCGCTATCAACTCGAGACGGACGTAATTTCCTAAAAGCTAAATGAAACCCTGCTTGTGTGCGTTAATATAAACCCGGTATACGCTTCAGTGGCTAAACACGGAACGGAAACGTGACGTGGTGGGTAACACAAATTTATATTTGAATATTAGTCATTAAATCAAATCAATCACTAAATCATTACACATCTAATACAGCCGTTAAAAATAAGCCAGGTAAAGTCACGTCATTAATTTTAGAAATGATTTCCATCTATAGTTTTATCAGTTAAAAAATTTTATATTTCCGATCAAACTTTGCAACAATATAAATTAACTTTTTGAAAACCTGGCTGGAAATAATTTCTACATCGTCAGAAGCAGTGACATCAGCAGTCGTACAATTACATGAGCGACACTATGGTACGTGCATAAACGTTTTCAAAGTTATTTCACAGAATATAAACAACTTCGAATAGTTCCGCTCCAAATAAACGGCTGGGAGCTCTGATTTGAAATTCGGAGCTCTGCATGAACGGGAAAGCTAATCTCATCGTATTTAATGGTTGTAACACCCGAACTACTTACTGCAACCTATCAGTGTATAAAGCGTGCATTTAGTCAAAGATACGTATCCGGACACTTAATAGTAATTAAATAGAAAATCAAATAACGTTCTTCAAGTCGTGGAATGAAATGAATTTGTTGGGGAACCGGAGAATTTGAAATGACTCGATTAAACGCAGAAATAGTTATAATAAACGAACTAAAGTGGTAACGTGAACAAAATATTTGTTCAAGGGATTATATGAATGATTAACAATTAGTCTTGCCAAATCTGGAGGTTTTTGTGTTCATTCCTTAGATCAATCGGTCCAAATACTCCAAACAATAATCAGTATTTATCGTTCTCCTTTTTCTAAATAGCCGAAGTAGAAATTCTGCGTTAATAGTAAAAAACCTTTCCGGACGAGTTCACCATCTTTTCCTTCTTCCAAGGCGGTACGTCTGCAGAAACTCACTTCCAAATACTCCAAGTAATAATCAGTATTTATTGTTCTCCTTTTTCTAAATAGTCGATGTAGAAATTCTGCGTTAATAGTAAAAAACCTTTCCGGACGAGTTCGCCATCTTTTCCTTCTTCCAAGTCCTCCTAAACTGGCCGAGGCACGGAGAAGGGAATGCTGCGTCCCCACAGAAAACTCCTCTCCCGCTATCGGAAGGGCGTGGGACAAGTACCCAATGCCCGACCTACCTGATGCAGGTTTTTCTAGGGTTTTCCCTGCAATTCTTTAGGCGAATGCCAGGTAGATCCTAAATATATAGCGGGGCCCTAGTTAACCCCTGGCTACCTTCCTCTACCCTTCCGCATCCCCCTTTCAAATCCCTTCCTATGCTATTAAAGGGGAGTTGCCCAACGTTGATTACCCTCATGTAGCCTGTTGCCCTAAAAAATAATTTAAAATTTAAAACAAGAGACATGGTAAATGCCTGTGGGCACAACAAGTTTGTAAAACTTGAGTCACCCATCACGCAACACCGTATCGTGGGCGAAAATTTCTGGCACAATCACCTCGACTGAATTGTGTTCAATAATGTTATTAAATTGTGAGTGTGAATACAATAAAAAATTATTTTAAACGCTCGGTCAACTTCAACCAATATGGCTTCGATTTCTTTTATTGGTTTACCTTTCTAATGGAAGTATTTAATACTCGTTTATTTTCATTGTTTGAAAATAACACAAACTATTCTCTTTGACTGACAATAGAAAATGTAAGCAAGAAAAGGATATGACAGAAAACTTGGCGGCAGAACCTTCAAAAATGTTTCTTCTCTGAAGGAAATCTGTTTCAATACTACTAGCGCGGTCTCTTCGATTTTGTAAGTACATTGTAAAATTTTGAACAGTTCGACATGGAGCAGTTGCCTTAGAAGTGAATATGATAAATTGCATCAAACAAGCCATGACTAAAAACAAAATTTCTAACGGACCCAAAAATAATAATTACCATTTCTCCTTTTTAAACTAATTTGTAATAAATAATAATGAAATGGGACACATTTATTACACATATTAGAAATGTCGAAATGAAGATATTTGAAGCATTAGAAAAGCGTATTCCAATACGTTAATTGTATTTCGCGTCAGGAAATACAAATTTGTAAACCGTCTTGCTGTATTTTGACTCTGTGGAAATGTGGAAAGATATAATATTTCTAGGATAAATTCAGCCGACACGTGAACTGGTTGAATGGTAAAACATACATCAAGATGTTGAATTTTTAAAAGTTAATCAATTTCTACGAGACGGTTAAGAGCATATGATTAATAATTTCACAAATCTCGAAATATTTTGAATATACGTAACTACTACTATGCAGAAATGAATTTCAACTGTATAATAAGATTTAATTTCGATTTCAGTGCGCATTTTGAGGACTTGTCCCTATGAAAAATTGGTGTGTTAATTATTTTTTACGAACGTTTCTATTTTCTTGCGACGTCCTTCCAATTTCCTCTACGTTTTCCCCTTTACCTGTTTAATTTTAAGTTAGGAGAAATATCAATACTACACATGCATGAGTTTACAACACAAGTAGTAGTCAAACTTAAACGTTCAATTAAAACCTATAGTTACATTATTATTATTATCTAAAATAGGCTTATACTAATTTTTTCATTAGTAAATCAATCACTTAAAACGGCTGCACCTATATTAACCAAGTTGCGTTATGAATAAGTCCAATCTAAAATGAAAGTAAGGGATTTGCACCACGAAATAAACAATAGTTTCATCTAATCGCGTCAGGATTCTTCAAACACTGATAGTTCTGTGCATCGTTCAACTTAATAATTTTTGCAATAAATGGGTTATTAATTTGAAACAAGATCATCCAAGTTTCTCCCAATAACGTCTCAGTTAAACTCGTTTTGAATTTATTTGCCCCGTCCGTATTGTTTGCGCTAGTATATCGGAGCCATTAATGTTTCAAGCGTTCGTTGAGAGGAGTTGGAGCCTGGGACTACTCCAGATGCCTGATTACATTTTCAAACTTTTCTCGATGGATTACACTTAATGGTGGCATCGAATGAGTGGTATTTAGTCGAAATATCTCGTATCTCAAAGCAACATTAAACAAATATTATTATACATACATAAATAACTACACTAATATGTAGTTTCTAGATATTTGAAATTTATTTTATTTAACTTCGAACAATCAGTCTCTTATCAAATTAGACCCTCTACTAAGGCAAATAATTCCAAATAATAATGTGCTTTTGCTTAATGTCTCGACAAAGATCCCGCTCTCCTATCTAAATTCCTATTAAAGTCCAATAAGGTGGGGAAATTTTAATACTCTTCATAAACTAAATTAAATATTTATGACAGATTTTATTATTATAAACTAGCTAAATTACGGCCGTTATCCGGGTATTTATTTAAATTAGATCGGAGAAGAAATTAATTCGCTCTAACCTATTGGGAAAAATTTTATTTCACCAGCATTAATAGCATAACTGTTTGGAACATTTACCTATTTACGTTCCCCTCCCCGATAGCTAACTTCAAATAAACCAAGATGATGACTGACTACTTTTACAACTCGGAAATTCTCCCCCCTACATATAATAAGACTGTCTAAAAATCACGCCGAATTAAAAGAGTGAAAAAGATTCGTTAACTAAATGAAGTCCATGTGATATCCTAAAGGCGTAAAAGATATACTACATTTAAGTATATCTGAAAAATATGCCTCGTTCCCTAAGAAACTTAAAAAATACACCCGGTAACTTAAGAGAATAAAAAATACTCCGGGTAACTTTTTGTCAACCACGTCCTCATCCATTTCGAGGAACATAAAATTTCCTTAACCACCATGATTAATGCGAGAATTGAACTCAGCGACTCCTATAACCCCGGAATCGACAACAAACTCAGTATTTTTTAATTACTTTTATATAATTACCACCCGTTCGTGTGATTCACTCCTTTGACTTTTGGGTCTCAGATTAGACACTTAAAACTTCTAGAATGACACTGTCAAATTCAGCGATCCCGAATACGTTTTATTCTATGCTAATAATGGTCGTTGACGATGTTTTTTAAAATATCAACCCATCCATCCCCACCCCTAGGGGAACTAGGTGTGTTTTAAGCACTCGATGTTTTTTCCTGGATCGTAAATAACAGGCATTTAAGATTTTAGGAGGAAATTTGTTTCACCCGTCCACCCCCACATATATGTACTGAACTACAGTTTAACTAGCATAGTGAATGTCAGAATTAATCTTATTGACTCTTATTACCCTGGATTTGACAAGTGTTCAGTGTTCCAATGAGAATTTGGTGTGTAAACTATTTTTCCCAAATTTCTCTACTATTTCTATTGTTTTTCGGAGTACATCCTGTTTTCTCTTTAAAAGTCCAATACCACAAGCAAAGAAAGTATTCTTTTAAAACTGAATATCAGTATATTTAATTGGGGTTTCGGTATATGTTCGTAATGATGGTAATAAAACCTGAAGAATTTCAAAGATATAGAATAATATGAAATTAAATTATAGTACAAAATAATAATTGTCGGTAAGAAACTGAGTCTTTGATGTATCATTGTAAGAGGGTTGGACAGGTGGTATACTTTGATACGTGACTAAATAACTACAGTGGAAAATACGAATAGTACATGACTGTAATGATCACAGTAAAATACAATTAGATGAAGTAGAATTACTTACCTGAAAAAAATACGAACATTATCCAAGAAGCTCAGGAAATAATGCAAAAAATTAAATTTAGATTATACATTAATATTTTCGCCCAGCAATAGTTTTCAATTTCATTTTAATTTTACCTAGACAAGTAGAAAAAATACTTAATTACATAGTTCTGTTGTAAATTAAGATAATGTAATTGAACTACAAAGTATTATTAAAATCACATTGCTATTCTTGTGGTAAAGCTACCGTAAATACTCCTGTTAAACAATCACGGTATCGATGCATGCCATAAATAAGCTTTTATCGCTTATGACAAAACTATCGATCCTAGGCAGACATAAGCACATAATCAGCTTTGGAAGATCAATTAGCTAACAACTGTGTGCATCATGACGCACGTAAAGCTATGGATAACAAGAAAAATATAACAACCTGTAAGATAGACACAAAATGAGAGAGAACTATTTAACAGAAATATAAAATTAAATTGTCAATTTACATATTTAAACAAATGAGTGAAATATATATTATTAAGTAAATTAATTCTTTAACCTGAAGTGTAATGTGTTCCTACGTACATATATGGTGTTTATAGTGCTATATTCTGCGATTTGAACGTGAAAACCACCTATGACGTGACAATAAACAACTAGAATGAAAAATGAGAAACGGAGTCATGTCAACATCACTGAATCTATAGCAGTATGGCAAATGAAATATTACGAAAAAACGAGTATCAGATAAAATTAATTTATCTTATTTATCGCTTAGGCTAAATGTGACGTAGGAAAAGAGATAAATAATAAATTGAAATATATGGCGTCCCAACATAGATAATTAAAAAAACATTCACTGAGTACCATAACAAAGAAAAATATATCGATTGAAGAATTTCATATAAAAACACAATTGGTTGCCATTAATAAAATCTGTTGTATGAGTGAAGTAATTAATAAATTGGGAAAATATCCTAATTGTGATGTTAGAAAGAGTATATTCAATTATTTTTTTAATGCCCAGAATTGAAACTTTTTGTTTCAGTCTATAAGCATGTGAAATATTACTGTCATTTAGATTATTTTCGTCATGGAAATAACAATATTGGTTGTCTTTTTTTAAAAAAAAAAGACTGATAAATTAGTGATAATTTTTTTTAAAACCTGTAAATTTGGAATATAAAAATTGGTAAGTAAATAATTTTTGGAGTAATTATTGACTTCATAGTTCTGCAATAAAATAAGTTCTGTTATAATACTTATTACGTGTGTATAGTGAAAACAAGGCCAAAATCAGATACTTGTTGGGAATATTCCAGCGCATACGATTCAAAGTATTTTACTGAGGGCAAAATGTTTATTCATTTTGATAGCATAATTTTCACTGTCAACACATTTATATATACGTAATAATTTTTTGTATCATTCGAATATTCACTCTATACACTCGGCCAACGTTTTGTTGTAAGTTATAAAACACTCACACGTTACGTGCTAACTGTATTTAAGAGGATGTTTATTCTACTTTGATGATTGCATTCACACTTCAGTTCGGATTCTGTCGCAATTTTCGCCTTTGCTGTCAGACGTAACATAGTTCTCAGAAACCGCCTTGCGCATTCTCGTTTCGTAAATTAAAGCTTGGGAGTAAGTTTACCTATTCCCTTTATCAAAGGAACAACAATTTTCGTTCACACAACCTAAACCACTCAGATTCGTCAGGAAATAGTGTTTTCTTTCAGAGTTTTGGGTGAATAATTGTTGCTGCACATTATTTACTTGTTTAGGTAACATGGATTCGGTAGGAACCACGATTATTGAGATGTGAAACATTCTTTGAACGTTTACCTCTCGGAAGGTTCATAAAACTTTCCTAGGCTCGAGGCACTGATTCGAAATATTTCTAGGAACAAGAGTGTGCTAGAAATAACCTCCCAGCACTAAATGCCGACAGGAAACAAGCGAAATGAAACTATCGACTGTAGTGATCACACAACTAGAAGTCTCAAGTTTGAACTTGTCGTTATGGGAAGATTTTGCTACAACGAATGATACACTTTTCCTTGAGCGTTAAGGGATTCTAACTGAACACTTGAGATCACAGTATAAATAAGTAATCAATGGATAAAATTATTTACAAAGGTTTCAGATAAATAAAAAAACGTAATTAATAACAGTTTATTGCGGTGACATAGTGTTCATCAACCTCTGTGTGCATGGCTAATGAGGAAAATTTAAGTCACTTTCAAAATGATACAGAAGACAAAAATAAATGCAGAATATATTATATGTCTTGCATGATCGATATAAGCGTTTAAAATTTAAGATTCTACAAACTTGGAAGTTATTAAGATATTTTTTTGTTGCCAATTAAAATAAGAAACACCCGCAGATTATCAGAAGATTTTTATTACTTAATCTTCTAGCTTCGGCTTCGACCCTCGCCATATTCAACTAAAAATAAAATAAAAACATTCAATTGTATTAAATTGTCAATCTATAATACTTTGGCAAGCATGATCTATTTTCATCCGCATACCCTTAAAATTCATTCATATAATACACTCCATGAGAATTTTTCATAATTATGTTTTAATTTGATTTTGTACTTCCGACATACGACTTCCGGACAATTACAGTGAATACAGAGGATAGTTGCCCATAGGACATAATAATGGCAAATGCTCATCTAATAGATTATAATTCAAAAACAGATCTCGGGTTTGCATCAATTACACCGGGAAAGCCTTCATCCTCCAATGGATGATAATATAATATATGAATGAATTTTAATAAAAAAAATTGTATGTTTTTATATTTAACTGAATATGGCGGGAGTCGAAAAGTATTAAATAAAGTAGTGAATATTAAATAATAAAAATCTTCTGAGGATTTACTGGTGTTTTCATTATTAATTTAATATTCTTCAATAGTCACTTGTAATAATAACACCTGTAGTGCCTGTCTTGACTTATTAAACTTTCAAAATTTAAAATAAAAATACACTTCTTGATATATAACCAAATAACCTCCAAAAAAATTCAGCGTATTGTGATATTATGGAATTTAGTACTTCACTGTAAATAAGTATTCTTTGTATTATCCAGTTTCAGTGAATTGCTTTAATATTATTATTTTACTAAAAACGTTTTTATGTCTGTAAATTCTCTGTCATTGAGTCACGTAATATCCGTAAATTTTTTATAACGCATCGTTAACCTTTTTTATCAACATCAGAAAGTACTTACATCTATATGAAACTTGAAATCAATTCGAATTCGTCAGACAAACTAAATCTTCAGCTGAACTGTCTGATCCACGTTTGGGAGTCATATCTTGGGAAGCTGCGACAATCGATTCTAGAAAAAAAAACAGAAACAAAGATAAGAATTTGAAAAAAGGTACGTCAGGAACATGAAAAAAAGCTGTGGAATTAAAGTGATAATTAAACAAACATTTTATTATATTCAGTACGCGACCGGATCTGACCAGTTGAATAACTTGAGTGTTGATTGATTTCAATCCACGCTAAATGCGATGCACGTGCTCGAATCAATTGTGCTCTAACAATATCTTAGACTTCGTTGGCCCTAAGAACGAGACTTGTCACTGGCCGTCAGCCAAACAATTTGAGTGAAGATTGTGCTTCAGTTATACTGTCGAGAAAGATATTCCACAAGAAATTGAGTGATACTTTAACGGAAAAGCCTCGAGAGAAATGATGGAACTTATTAGAAAACTTTTGTCGACAAGAGAAACAATTTTACATTTTCTCTGGAGGTTTATAATCATAACTTTGATTAAGACGTTTTTCTTTCAAGAATAATATATTTCTTATACGTTTCCATCGGAATCTGTACAGTAACAGTTCATATTCACAGGCAATTAAGAGAAATAAACTTCGGCGTAATTTCCTTTATATCGAGTGGGCGGCAGAGTTATAAAACTTTTAGCAGAAATATAAGCTAGATTGAATTTAAAACTTTACTCAACTGAAATTAATTGGACAAATTTTGATTATAAAATAGGTATGTATTATTTAAAAATTAACAAAAAGATAGAGAAGTAGTAAAATAAACATACAAAATAGGATTCTAAAATAAATACCACAATAATTTGTGATCTAGTAAATTGTAGGTGAAATGCAAAATTTGGATAAATCTCTGACCCGGAGTCGACTCGGATGGCTCAGTGATTAGAGCATCCATGTACAAAGCGCTAGTCGAGGGTTCAATTCTCGATCCGTCAACATTTTTCCATCCTGACCTTTAATTTAAATAACAGTGAGTTTCTGGTTGAGTTTTAAGATTTTGCAGAACATTACGTGGTATTTATTACTTATCACTAATTAACCCTTGGCTAACTTGCTTTCCCTTCCACAACCTCCTTTCTATCCTTTCCTATGGAATTAAACGAGAGAAGCAACAACGCGGATGTCTCTAATGTTGTTTTTCTCAGCCAAACAAACCATCAAGATTTCAAATTAATCGCTTTGGTTTGGGAGAGAGAGACTTTTATTTATTATAAATATGAACAAAATACGATAGTTATGATTAGAAGTTTTTTGATCAACGTAAGATTACTTTACAATTACATCCTGAATTTGTACCGTAATAGAAGCATACTTATTTTATATCACAATGGAAAAAGTAATAGAGTTACAGGATAAGGTGCAACGCTAGTTACATAATGAACCTTCCTTAGAAATACATATTCATATACCACTAAACACTTTATTTTAATACTATTTAAATCTGAAATATTGACATTATTAAACGCTCGAATTTACGGAAAGCTTAGATTATTATTCAATTTCTAAATCAGTGCTATTTGAAAATCATCTAATTAAATTGTTTTAAATGAAAATATAATACGTCTATTTTGAAATATTATAATAAGATGAAATATCCAAATGACAGACAAATTTCATCTTATTATTAAATTAATTAAAATTATATTCAATATGCCCATATTTTAATCCCTGTACTTTTTGACGTTCAAAAACGCTATTGACCATAAATTTAGCCTTTTTTGCGTATACATAACAATTTATTTGTAATATATATAAATATACATGTATATACCAATAATTTTGAAGAATTTCTCAGTGTCTGAAGCCTGAAAGATCTGAAACCGCAATTCCACAGTAATGCGCCAACTTTAAATTGAGAACTCAATTCGTTTCTCTCAATAATGAGCATTTTCATGTTGTACACTTTGATATTTCTCCCTTCCCCTCTTAACCATTATTTTAATGTTCTTTAAGTCTCCCGATATTAGAAGTTATCCGCCTAATTTCCTACCCAAAATTTAAATACATGTCACGTTTCTAGTTGGAAAATAGGTTACATTACTTCGTCTTCCAGACTTTCTACCTATTCGTATATTGTTGCTGAATAAAGTGATAATAATTATGCCTCTATTTTTAATGAAAACGTAATGTTGACTCGCTTTAGATGTTGAGCTCAGCTGCGAGGACCAATCTCTAAATTTTTCCACAGTAGCTGGCAAGCATCGGATGTTATTATGCAATATTATTTACCAAGTTCTCTAGAGGTTGTGCAGCACGACTACCATTCCATCGGAACTCCCAAATCTCAACGCCATTACCTAAGTAACACGAACACCGCATTGCCGACTGTGTTGGAAGACACGCTTTTTGCCTACGTGAATGTTTAAGCTGGTGAGGGGTTTTGCGGGCGTTGTTGAAGGCCACAGTGTTTTGCATGTGAGAGGCAAGTTACATTGTGCCGAATGCTACTGTAGACCAGAGATCTAGCCCGTACGTGGAAGTTGGAAACAGAATGTGGTGAATTTTAACAAGCCTTTGTCTATAATATATGTATATATATATATTACAATTTTGTTTAAATAATATTTATATATATATATATATACAGAAAAACAGTTAAAAGGTAGGTTCCATAGCCTGAATGATTTAGAGATACATCAGCAAGGCTTGTCAACTGTAGTGACATATTCAAAATGCTGTGAACTGCATTAAATCTCAATAAATAAAATAATGATTTTATTAGAACATTGTAGCAGGAAGTACAATTAGAGCAAGGGATTTTATAAACAACCCAATGTTTGCTGTAGGTGTCAAGTTGGTTCCTTGTTGTTTTAATATAGTATGAAATGGTATTAGTGGATCTGTAAATGATGGATATTTGATATTCTTTGAATATTTGGATAAATTTGTGATGTATAAATTTGTAACCTGCTACTTATGGCAAACAAAACGTTCCCTTAATACACGTATCAAGGAACATATATCTAATATCAGACTTCCTGTTGACAAACAGTCTGTAGTATCCAAACATATAATCAATTCTAAGCATACATTTGATTGGCGAACTGCTAATATTTTAGACATTGAAACCAGGTACAATTCCAGACTCATTTCAGAGATGCTTAATTTCAAATCAAACATCACAGTTATTAATGTAGAAACAGACACTATTAAACTCAATTATTAATTGGCTATCTTTCTTATTCATTATTTTCAATCAGACGTAAATATTTTCATTTACACTCAATAATTGCTATGTTCCCTTATTATTACGCTAAACCTTCTGTTTTCCCATTGTATTTGCTCCCTTATTGTTACGCTAACCCTTCGGCTCTCCCATTGTCGTTGCGTTTTCGTCGCTTTTGAGTTTTTCCAACTGGCAAGTGCAGTTGTGTCGCTCTAGGCTCTTCTTCGCACCTGACGAAAGGCACAAGGATCCCAGAAACGTTGTGTGATATTTATATTATCACTCTTTTGTCTGAATTGGCTATCTTTCTTATTCATTAATTATTATTTTAATTATTATTACTATATAGTTCTTTTACTTATGTTGGATAGGGAAATTTGTGTTCCCGATTTTTAAGTACTTATATGTTAACGTCTAATTGTTTATAAGTGTAGCATCCAATTATATTGTAATTTTATGTAATGACGTATCCTATTTCATCATTCGAGGACTAATAGAATAAAATAAATCAAAACAAATCGAATCAAACCATTACTGAGTCAGAACCAATTTTATTGATAAGCCTTTGTCTATAATATATATATATATATATATATATAAAGCATTACAATTTTTTTAAAATAATTATTGAGTTAATTACCTGATAAAATAAAACGAATTAAGGGGAAAAAATTATTTGGCTTTATAAAAGTACTTGGTTGAGATATGTATGTACAATATTTGTTATCTTTTTTAGTTATCAAATGGTTTTTTTCTTTTATTAATATCTAAAAATTGATGTAATTGGCACAGGCTACATTTTTTCCCAACTTCTGACTTTGTATTTTGTATATATGAACTAATTATTAATAACGACATTTAAATGTTCCTCTTTATGAGCGTTTAGTTGTAACAAATCTTTAATTCTGAAGTTATATTTACAGGTGAAAACAAATACATCACAATGATAATACGCACCAGTTTAGAATTATAGCTCTGGCAGTAATAAAACAAATACTGGATACATGAGTTCTTTTTCACATGGTTCACCTGGGGTTTTTGCTATGAGCAGTGGTATTTTTACGCCACAACCAGGAGTTCCGTAATTTACAAAAAAATAAATGTGCTTTTTACGTCTCCCGTAGACGGTCAGCTACTCCTCGTGCCTCCCGGCTTCAAGCTCGTCAAACTGTTTCCATCCCTCACTCAAGACAACTTTTGTCATTTCTTGACCGGCGTCGCCTTTTAAGCGTTTGGCCCCACTTTGGAATTAGTCCCTGCTGGGCGATCTATTGTATCCATGCAGGAAGTCCGGAGAAACTGTTTTACACCTGGCCGTACTGCATATTTGTTCGCGATGAGCCGACAACAAAGTCAGTATAATTTCACTAAATGTAAAAAATATTCCTTACACTCATTTCACCGTTTTCCCATAATGGCTTTTGCAATTCTTCGAAAATAGATACGCTTACGTTCCAAAACCTTGATATGTTCGCTCTCTAAGGAATTTTGTTGCCTTTACAAAAAACGGTCGAAAGCTTTTCCATTAATATCTTTCAGGTTATTTTAAAATTATATTTGAAAACATAAAAGTTTAAAATTCATTGTTCGCAATTTATTGTCCCTATTACGCGACGTGTTACTGGAGGGTGGAAAAAATATTTGAAGTCAAGAGAAGTAAGCAGTCTTATAGATAGAACCACCCAAAAAGTAGTAGATCAAATAATTTGATACTGTAACAATAAGTTATAAGTAACATGCTAAAGAAAAAAGGCAACGTTAAGGTGTAAAACCAGGCACAATCCTGGAGTGAATAATAAGTATGCAGCTAAATTTTTCTTCCATTTTAGTTATTTGTTGTGTCTCTTTTGTCTTCGAACGGTAGTTCGTGAGCATAGCAAAAAAAAACTAGTATAAATATTAAATTTTTAAGTGACAAAAAAGATTTATTTCAGCCGAAAATTAACTGAGCCTTAAAATTTATGCTCAGGGTCACATCTGCACCTTCTTACGAATCGATAACGCAATGAAGGTACAAGAGCGTACTTTTTAATTCTGTTGAGTTTGAAATCACAGTTGGTATAATCAGTATAAATTCACGTTATAGAAAATAGAAGTGCATTTTTACATTTTTTACTTTCGGAACCGCACTAGATAAAAATATTTTCTATGTGTTTCCCAAATGAGAGATTCTTGAATAACAGTCTTGAAAGTCCCATTTTATGAAATAGTTTTCTTTTATAAAACTATACCTATGCTACACAATTCCTAATCAATTAGCATCCTTCATAAACTTAAAATAATCTCTGGATTAATCGAAAGATCGTAAAGTCTTTTCGCAGATTTCACCAGACTCAACGAAGGTCAATGCGGACTCACAGCATCCTAATCTTATCACATAGCAATCCCACAATTTTTTAAAAAAGAGTATAATAAATTTGAGTCGTAAATAAAGATGATTCGCGGCTGATGGTATGTGACTACTATGGATTATTACATGCACTAATGGCATCGTGTGTGCTACTAATAATAGATGTAAATTATCTATGAAGATTATGAAGACGTCATTTGTCGTGCAAACGCCATTTACTATCGCCGCGGAGTTTCACTACGACTCTTCATAAATAAAAATTGAAGTAAAAATACTACTAACTACGGTTAAATAAAGAAGGTGAGAACCTAAAATATTTATATACCGTGTGTGTACGTGAGCCGCGGTCTAATATTGAGGAAAGACGTCAATGAGTCATTTTCGCAGTATGTTTAAGTCTCGTCTTCTCCATAACCTTGGCACTCTCGATGAATACAGATTTTCTATTTTTACAGTGTGTAGATACATCCATTAGGAACAAAATTTCATTTTACCACATAATCCCCATCTATCGCAACTGCCTTACGCCACCTCGGAACTGGGGTCTGTATACCCGCATGAACCACAGCACGTTTTTGCTAATGTTTGGCAGCGTTGACTTGGGGGATTCATCAAATCTCATGTCACGAAGGGATTACCAAAGAGATGGTAATGAAATGGAACCATGTCAGGACCGTAAGGCGGTTGTTTATGTGTTGTCCGTCCAAGATGTCTGGTCTCTGACATGATGTCGTGCATTGTCATGCAACAGTAAAACATTCTGTTTCTACCGATGTGGTCCAACACGACTCAGTCGAACTTGAAGTTTCTCCAGAGTTGTCACATACAAGTCAGAATTAATAGTGTTTCCACGTGGCAAGGTGTTCACAAACGAGAGTCCTTCGGAATTGAAGAACATTGTAGCCATAACTTTTCAACCGAATGCACAGTTTTAATTTTTTGTTTCTTAGGCGATATATTGATTCCTCTCCATTGATGGCAACTTCGTCTCCGGTTCAAAATGGTGACGTGTTTCATCGCCTGCCACAATTCTTGCAATACAATGATTTCCACCATTCTCATACTGTTCCATAAGTTCTCAGCACACTTTTCTTTATTTCTGATACTCTATCAACATTTTTGCAATCCGCCCTGGTACAAAGAATTTTAACCGCAACTCTTTCAGTATTCTCTAAACACTTGCTTCTCCTATTCCAACTTGGAGTGTCAATGCTAACACTGTCAGCCGAAACCATGTCGATTACTCTCTGCTCATTGTTAGATTAGTGCAGTGTGAGGTCTGTCGCCGCGAGGAGTATCCCGAATATTGGTGTTCCCTCTTTCAATACGTAATCTGCTTGCCTACCGACTAAATATACCGCCATCGACACCAGAATCTACATACACCTTTTTCAACCTCTTGTGGATGTTTCCCACTTTCTCGATTTCACAGAACAGGAATTCTATTGCTTTTGACGAATGTCAAGTGCAGCAGCCGTCTTGAAGACATGATATGACAGCGCCACTCACGACAACGAGCTGAAATAAATTTGAAAACGAACAGGAAGAATATATCTATGACCTTCAGAAATTACAAAGATGTAATAAATTACAAAAAACTAATTTAAATAAAAATGGTGTACATTACTTTTGGAGTTAACCTGGTACATAAACCCAAACACACGTTATAAAAGCCACGGGAAATACAATATTAAGGTCGTATTTATGATTTTGCTCACTAAACTGACGTTGAGGAATAAAATATATATAATTTTGTAATAAATATGATATATTAGCACTAACTTTGAATCGAAAATGATGCATTTAACTACAAAATAGGTTGAAATTTTTCATAACCGAAAAGAGAAATAATAAGTAGCAAATATTCGTGTTTTTTCAAATTTCTCTACAACTCAAACACAAAATATATTATTGTTCAGCCAATCCTGTTTCAAGGACTTTCATGTGTGATGATTAATATATTGATTCCTTATTCGATTATCATAAATTACTCACCCTTTACTTTTAAGTTCTTTTTATTCTTATATCGAATATTTAAACATTTTTATTAATGTTCAGTCATGCTTTGGGTTTTGTTTTCATTTCCATTTTTGTATGAAACTTTAGAAAACTTGTGGTAAACTGCATCATATATATATATATATATATATATATATATATATATATATATATATATATATTGTAACACTAATTAGAGGCCAGTAAAGATTTTAATAATTGGATTGTTTAGCGGTACCAATTTCAAAGACAACAATGTGTCGGCGGGCTTGTGAGCCGCTAGCGCTTTCTGGAACGGCAGTCTGTCTGAATTTGTAGGCGGGAGAGGAAGTACAATTTGAGAAAACGAACAGCGTGTCCTAAATATAAAATTGAACTGAGAAAGTTCCAAGTTTTTAAATCCAAGTATAAAGTTTAGACAGCGAGATACTTTGTAAAGAAAACTGCAAAGAGTAATCAAATATTTAGCGCCACATTAAGATTTCTACGCGTACTAAGATCAACATTTTCTACATAAAGACAATGTGTAACAATATGTCTGGCTGATGATCCGAAGGTGCAGCAGATCCAGTTCCCGGAGGAAAATTCAATAACTACGACCGTGTGTTTGACAATCAAGTGTAGAGTCAGTGATTCATGGCCTTTTTAGTGTAAAATTGTGTGCCCAAGCCGAGGAATCTAAGTCTGGTACCAGCCGAACATTTTTGTAAGTAGAAACCAAGTTAATTAAGTTTGTAAACGATAGTTTAAGGTATTCGTCAGATTTCGTTCCTATCTTTTTGGTTTTGTTTGTTAATTTATAAATTCAATGATTGTAACGTAAATTCTATGATTGTTCTTTAATTATCAAGCCCAGGTAAACGACAAATTTCTAAACATTGAAACTTTAAATGTAATTAACCAAAGAGAAAATGTTATAGATTTCTATTAAATAAAATAAATGGTATCATAAAGTTTAAAGTAGTAATTATTTCTCGATCCTTTCTGTCAAAATAAAATAAACTGTTCCAGAATGAATTATCAATTTAATCAAACTGCAAATTAATTGTTTAAATAATTCAATAAAATTTTGTGTGTTAATTAAATAATCTCCTCTTTTTAATCATAACAATATATATATAATCAAAAGTCTTTCTGTTTTTTTTTATATTGCTTCAATATTTCTATGGTAGTTACAGCGTTAACGATTTGGTTTACATTATCTTAAAGTAGAACAATTAAAAAGTTTACCTCCAACTTATTAGTCCCATATTTCTTCATTGCTTCATTATTTTTCAGTTACTTATAAAACTTTCAAGTTAAGATTATACGTGGAGAGTTAAATTTACAGTATAACGAGAATGTAGGAAAAATATATCCGTTCCATTTATATCTTAGTGTAGACCTTGGGAATTTTCCCAGACCGTATACTTTTAACGATTTATTCTTATGAAACTGGTGTCCGACCGAGATTTTATTGCTAAAGAGTGTTGAATTAATTTATTTAACGTAAGAACGTAAATATTTTTACTTGGCATAAACAATTTGCGTTAACATCCGATATTATTAAACTTTATCCTGTTATCTAAGAAAATGTAACTACGGAATGTTGGCTTTACTGGAGAATAGATTTAACAAATGATTCTCAGTTTATCTACCGAGTCAAATTTTAGTCCGTCAGAAATTTGACCGGTTGATAAACCCAGAATAATTTATTAAATAAATTAATATTTTCTACCTACAATTTATTGTAATAATTTCTATAAAGAGTTTTCAAATAGTGTGATAAAAACCAAATATTTTACTGTATTTTGAATGAGTAAGCATTTAAACTATTCTTTCCATAACTTTCTGTAGCACTGACGTATTATGAATACGGAATGATTAATTACTTAAGTGTTCTGAATCTTTAACTTTTAATCTACACATGAGGACATCTCTCTTTATTAAAATATATGGTTACATTTTTCACGCATATATATATATATATATATAATATATTTTAAAAACATGCATCACTACCATTATTACATTCGGATTCTATTGAATCTTATAAATTAAGGTTTGAATTTTTTATTACTGTTTATAAAATTATCTACTGACCTGTATCTTATACGAAGTCAGAAATCTGCTCATGCAACTTTTTTGATCAGTCACTCATCGTTACAATCGTTCTAATTCTCATGGAATAAATTTCAATATCGATAACTGCATAATTTTTTGTATTGTGTGCGCATATCATGGAAATAATCAGCTACGTTTATGATTGTTTTGCCAACACTGGGAGTACGCATGGGTCATTAAGTTCTATTGGCCCATTCTATTTGAATACCACAGAATATCTTCCAAATGGGCGCCATCCTAGTCTGATAGTACTATTAATTACTGTATCCAGTTGTTATTAGCTTATTTATGCAATTTATGATTAGGCCACTGAGAGATATTTTCTTCGCATTAGGTGTCTTTCTCCTTTCCTAAAGTCCGCCAACTAAATGTAATATCCAATTAGATTTATTTAAGTCTTTCATTTTGTTTTTCATCCAAACTCATTTTTCTGAACAATTTATGAGATATTGAAATATCGTACCAACTTATCGTATTTCATTTAAACAAAAGTGTTTTTATTGTTATTTTTGTTTATTTGAAGCTTCTTAATAGTTTATTTACATTATATTTGACACCTCAATAAATGACGGCAACTTATTTGTGTTCAATACTTTCGGTAAGTCTATTTATGCGATAGGTTTTGTCGATATTCGTTACGTGAATCACTTACTTTTGACAATATGGCCGTTCTTGCCGCAACTCCAGAAACATTCCATTCATATTTTTTAATATCGTTGTATATATACATAAACTATGGTGGTGAAGGTTGAGAGGAGAAGATTTGTAACTACGTAGTTCCCAATATCCAGTGACGCACGGAAGGAAGTTCTTTGCCCTGTTTCATCTACTGCGTAGTCAAAATTATTTAAGTTACAAAACTAGTGGAACTTTAAAGAATTTAAATCAGATGTTCAATTCTCCTAAAAATATTAATTTCCACTACAAAATTACGTAAACATTAAACCAGAATATTTCGGCTTTTCTTGAGTTATATATATCTGTAAACTATAAAAAGAACAAGAGACGAAATATGATTGATGACATAACTTTTGCACTTTATATATTCATTGCCTTTTTCACATTCCCCGTTTCATAACGTGACCTTTAACAATTATATGCAAAGTAAACCGTAATGATCGTGATAATCCGTTTAACGTAAATCGTCAGTCACAAATTCACTATCATACAAATTTTTATAATAAACATCATTTTATCAATATGTGAGAAATTAACAGAAAATGACAATAAATCATTGTCAAGACCCGTTAATAAACTTCAATAAAATATAAATGTATTTCATTCTAAACTGACACCTCTAATTGATGCATGCATCATGAGAAATCTTTTAAGCAGAAAAAAATCGGGAGGGTATGACGGCATCTCAATCCTTGTGGTGAAATATGGGACAGATAATATCAATCCAATTTTGAGGTACCTCGAAACTTACAGCTGCCGTTCCTCTGTTTCAGATAGAAAACCTCTATCTACGTTACTATAAACCAGAGACCTTCCTTTTGTATTTTGAAATATCTTTGAGAATTTTCAATCAATACTTTAAATAAAAATGAAATTATTTATTGGTTTTAGGAAAGGATACCTAAGAGAAAAAGTAGTGTACTCCTTACTAGAGAAACTATTAACGGAATACTTAATAGACGAAACTAATTAGGAATATTCTGTGATCTCTCAGAAGAATTTGACTGTGTGGATTATTAGGAAAAAAATATTTTCTATGAAATGACTAATACGTATAATTTACGATTCAGGTCTTATTTATCCGCCAGGAAACAAATCACACTGAAAAGTTTATTTAAATAAACATTTAGTTCAAATAGTTGGTGTTCCGCAAAATTCTATTTCAGGTGTACTGTTATTCTTAGTTTACATAAATGATCCGCAAAAATTCATGAAATTTACCTTTGCAGCGGGTAAAAACAGCAGATTTATTTTATAAAATGGACTAAATTCTGGAAAAACAGTCAAATTACAATTTAAGATTAATAATTCCACTTTACAGTCTGTAGATATAGAAAGATATGGAGCTTATAAGAAGCAGAAATTACCACGTTTTGTAAGAATTTTTGTATGCTAGCAACAAAATTGTAAAAAAATTACAAAAATAATCTATGAAATATAGTCTATGCAGACGGAACCATATCAAAACATGTTAATATAAAAACTACACAACTAATTAATATGGTACATTTTGTTTTAATATAGCGTTTTTTATTGATGGTAGGTAATTATAAGTGGAAAGACGAGGCATTTATCTTCAAAATATTTCGTCAGAATAGTATGTAAGGCTACATGTAGAGAGAAATATTAAAAAACTTGGGTATTCATTTCGTTTGATATCAACAATTACAAAAAATTTATTACCAGCTCTAACATAATACAATCATTAAATACAAGTTGCAAAGTCATTTTACATAATAATTTTGCGTACCTATCAGGTGCAAAAAATGAACTGCAGAATTCAGAAACAAAAAAAAATAAAAATCTTCTGGGTAACAGAATTAATTAAAAACAATCCAGCTAAATTTAAATGTGAACTACACAAATTTCTAATCAGTCAGTTATTTGTAAAGTAATTTAAGGGTCGTTAAAAATGTAACATTAATACTATATTATACTTAGATAGCAAGGACTAGTATTTTTTAAACTTAATTCTTATTATATTAAGAACTGTGTAAATGGACAGTTCAGGCTATTATTTACTGTATATTAAAGTATTTACGGCTGCGTAATTAAAACATGTAGGCCTGATACATATGCAAAAAGAGTCATTCATTTAAATTTATAATTTTAGAAAATTATGTGACTAAAGAAGTAGAATGTACAGCATTTCTGAAATTTTTCCGGTTCTTTCTCCCTAAAAGCGAAAAACACAATTCTAAATAAAAATATGCCATATGCGCTAATTGTGTAGTTTTTATATCAGAAACATTTGGTACTATTATGACTTCATGGAGCGTTGTTCCAAATGTATATAATAAATTATTTATATCAATTTTTTTCAATTTGGTTTATTGTCTTCAAAAAGTGATGTTTTGTTCAATTCTGGCGTATACGCTTAACCGGACTGTTATTCCACCTCATTAGGCCGAACAGTACATTTTACTTCCCTGACGTCTTAAACTGAAGTCTCCGTTTCATTTTGTAATTACATGTGATACACGATGAAGCGGTGGCCCAGGTCGCTAATGGAGTGTTTTGAGCGATAACATCTGTAGGTGTGAAGAGAGGACGAGGAGGACTGAGCTGCGAGTCGCGGCAGGTGTGCTAACTTTAGCCCGGGCATTGGGCCAGCGCAATCTCGCTCACCAAGGTCATAGGACAAGTTCATCTCCATCATTTCCTGAACTTGAAACCAATCAGACACTTTCGATCACTGTCAGAACACTCGTGGAATGTTTTACCTGTTGACTACAGCCTTGAATTTTTATTTGTGCCGGGGCGGAGGGATCCCAAAATTCTAAACTTCTTGCCAAATGATCAGATCCTTCGTTAAGTGCAACTGAGTCGTCTCTGGTAATTGTCTACGACATTATATGAAGCGTCATAAGATCACCAGATGTAATTCTCCTTCATTCCAGTTGTCCTATATTTTAATACTAATTTTTCGATATAAACGAACTCCAAGAAAAAAAATAATGACTCTATCGGATTGAAACTTGGTACTTCTTTCTGAAAAAATAATGCTATTTACTGAAAATAAAATGGAAACTGATTTCTGCCCCGTTTTGCAGTTACCTGTCAGTACCAGTCGTAGATGAGCTACTAGTTACTTGAAGAATATCAATGTTATTCCTACAGAAACTGTTATTAATTCAAAAGACAATGCAGCATAATGTAAATGATAATAAAAACCAGTAGAATATCGTAAGACGTGAGGCAATAGAAAGGCTTGTTGAATTATAAAGTAATAACAATCATTTCAAAGAATGATGATCATTATTAATATGGAACGAAGTATTTTACCGCTATAGAGCCATCATGGGGTTTGGGATGGGGGTTCTTTTATTATGTAGATGAGGAAGTGAAGGGTGCAGACATTATAATTATCTTTAAACAGTATTTGAATTTCTAGAGGTGATTGGCCCAGACTTCGTTTTTATTGTTTCGGAGCGGGGAAAGAAATTCAACGGCACTTCTCGATTTAAGCTTCGATTTTCATCAGATCTGGGATGGTTATAGTATGGTGGGAAATTGAGGCATTGGAAGTAGTGGTTTTATGTTGTGGAGAATGATTTTTGGGCTCATAGGTACGTATATTTAGGTTTCCGGATTTTTAAGTTCAAGAGTCAGTTGAAAATTCTTCCATGAGCGTTTTCCTGTGTTGTTTTCCCAAACTAACGGAGAATATAGAATCCATTAAATTAACAGTCAAACCATTGAATATTCCGTCACAATCTAATCTCTTGACTGACTTCATTGTATTCAATTCGTTAATAAAATGTTTCAGTATACTCCGCAATTACTTTCATCCTAGTATAAGTACAAGAGGAATGGAGTGAATATACATAAAAAGGGTACGTGGAATTTTTGATGAAATTCCCTGCAGTTAAAGCGGTTTTATTAACATCCCACTCTTTTGTGTGTAGAGGATACGTGTCACACGCAAAATATTCGTCTCGAATAAATACAATACAATACAATTATATCGCTTGTAAAGAAGCGCCAATGATATTCCCATGGAAAGTGACATTAATCCAAATACATTGCAGTTATCCGTAGAAATTTAAACTTTTCTCTAAACACACTCACTTAACTTGAAATTCCCTGCCTGGAGAAAGTAGAAATACAAATATAAAAACTCATTTAAATCTGGTCAACTGTTTTTGAGTTAATCCCGATCAAACGGACCAACAGACGCGTTAACTAACTAACTCCTTGGCTCGACAGCCGTGGCCTACCGAGACGGCTGCCAGACTGTTATTTTACATGACACATTCTGGATTTAGGAGTGACATCTGGTCAGAGAGTCGATTCTCCCACAGTTTTCTTGACCAGGACGACCACAAACATCCATGCCCATGCCGGGATTCGAACCCGCGACCTCTGTGATGCGCGGCAATGACGCTGGCCACTACAACACACCAAGCGGGCTCAACAGACGCGTTAACGTGTTATTTATTTAGATGACTTATCCGGACGCTCTGTTGTTTCAGACTAATTAGATTCAATTCAGATGAGCTGAACCTTTGTGTATCAGAAATCTGTAAATATTTGAAACTGAGTTTAACTAGAATCCTAAGTTGCGGACAAAAGGGTAAATTGCAACGCTCGGAATGCCTGATCGTTTATGACAATCACTACGGATTGAAAAACAATGAATAGGATTAACCTTTTCTTCATGCGTATGCAAAAGATAGCCTTTCAGAACGAAGAGCAATAATTCTCATTTTGCGAAACTTACATAGTCGCAGCTTCGGATCAAGATGGAAATAAAAAAATATGAGTAACTCAGACATTTTCTTCCCAATCTAATAAGTAGATTTGACAAAAAATGTATATGAAAAAATCTTTAGAACGATATCAATAATGAGAAAAATCGTTTACCAGCAACTGTACTTCTGTAGGTCAATATATACCAAATGATGGCGTTGGAAGTGTCATAACAAGCTTCTTTTGAGAAGTACTGTCGTCCATACACCATTGTCACATCCCATTACACGGTGTTTCCAATTTGTAAAAAAAAAATTGGATTAAATATATCTGCTTTTGCTCAGTCTTTGCTGGCTGATTTGTCAGAAACAAAACAGTCGAAACAGTACGTTCTTGCAGGCTAACCGGCTCTGAAGAATGTGAAGACTCTGAAATTGGCCGGGAAATTAATGACCACGGATTCTTTAGATGCACCCGACATTATCCACATCGACTATATTTTTACTTATGCATTGTTACTAGATCGTTTGATCTTTACTAACTTGATTAAAGAAATAAATAATAAATATCTACATTTAATCAAGAAGAAAGTGTTCTTGCATCAAGTTATACATTAGTTTCGACAGTGAAATTTTTCATTTTGTAATTCAAAGTGTTGCTGCATCCACCGTCATTTCCAGATTTAGCACCCTTAGAATTTTTTTATTTCATAACTTGAAATGATGACTTGCGAGAGAAAAAATTGTACTCGAACACAGATTATTGTCCAAATAAACGTCTATTTTGAGTACCTAATGAAAGAATAATTTTTGGATGACTTGAAAAAGTTGAAGAAACGCTGAGCGTAGTGTATTGGTCTGAAATGGGATTATTTGAGGAATAATAGAGAAAAATCCAAAAATTATGACTTTTTATTTCTACTTCTTTTTACGTATCTTTGTAATACAGACGTTTCTGAAATTCAATACGCCGCGGCAGGTTTAACTTTATATTTCTCAAATAAATTATTTAATATAATAGATAAAAATTGAGATGGGGTAGGTAATTTTAGACAAAACAATATTTTGAAGGAGTCGTTAAAGGTAACGCGTGCAAAGAGTTGTTTTGGAAATAAACGGGCACCAAGTTATACTTGTCATAATATACTTGCGAAAGAGACGGATGTTTTAGACTTGTGTTTTGGTGTAGTCCCCGCATAAAAACATACTTCCACGTTACAAAGGCCCCTTGCAGTTTCTCCTCAAACTAAGTTTATTTACAATTCTCGAGATCGCCCGCGAAGCGCAGCTGAGGACTCTTTGATACCGATAATCTAAAGACTGACGAGAAGCAGTGCAGTCAATCTACGGCAACACCCTTGTTACAAATTCCTGTGATATTCAAGAGGAGTGGCGGCTGGTGTTTTTTTTTGTTTTAAGTAATTTGATACATCACCACAAATAAACATTTTTACCAGGATAACTATGTAATATAATAACAATACAACAACGATAGTGTTACCAATAATCTGACACGACCCGTAATACGGTACTTTTTTAATTTCGCCTACATTATTTACCGTAGAGTCTAATTCTTAAAAGAGGAATTATTTATTAGCAAATTTACACGAATTTCTTACCGTAACATACGTTTTCTTTATACATATTTTAAATAAAGTTCATTATTGGAACAATCCACAAATGATGAGAATAATGTATGCGTGCAGCAGTTTTTTGCACTGTAATGCAACTTAAATGTTTTTTTTCTTTAAAACAGCCTTCAATTAAGATTTTTCTAAAAAATATAGTACCCAAAATGTTCAAATACTAGTTTTGTTTTGTAAATATAAACTACTTTAAAATAAGATTTTTAATTACTGAACGATTCAAATTTAATTTGATTTCGTTGCTTCTGTTTGATGCGGCTGCTTTCTCTGTATCACAGCACATGGCCGTGCTGTCTGCTGGGTAGCACAAAAATGAGGCAAATTGTTGACTTTTACGGTTGGTGTAAGAGGGTGAAACGTAATATATTTCTCATTGCAGACAAAAATTGTGCGCTACTGCCGTGTAGCACAGACATGGCCAGTTGGCTGCTCTAGCGGGAAGGGTGTGCTCCAAGGCGGGAAGTTTAAAGTCTTCCATATGGAAGCAAGAATTCGCACGGTTAAAATTCAATTTTTATTAAGGTTCCTAAAAAGAAAGAAAAATTAATTCTTCATAAATTAATTTATGTGTTGTAGCACATTAGCATAAATGCCACAGCCGCCACTGTTCAAGACTATACAAAATTTAAAATAGTTTCGGACTTATAATTATTCGGTCCATTTTCTTTGACGGATTTTATGATTAATAGATTCATAAAAATATAATATATAACAATATATCCAAACATACTATTATTTCTCATCTTCACAACAATAGAGATCTAAATTTCGCTCGTTGTTCTACTTTCTTAAATTTTTTCTTGAACATCAGGTCATATTGAAACACGGCTGAGGCTCTTTATTGCTCGCTCACGTGCTTTCTTCGTATGGAAAACTGGGTTATTATTTGATTTCAGACGAGCTCTGGGGGGAAAAAACGTATTATTACGCATTAAATTCTACATTTCATGGCCTCCTGTCGTAACCTATATATTTTCTTTTTTGCATTTCCTACTTCCACCTTGCCGTCAGTCTTCTTACAAGGCAGAAACATTTCACCGACATTTTATGGACTTCATACTGTTCCGAAGATCGTGCCTGCTCACGATATTAAACCGTAGCGAATGTTGACCACATCTTGCGTAATATGTTATTTATCAGTCTACAAATAATCAAAGGATGTCATACGTTCTAAAGAAATATGCGTCTGTATACATATGTCTGAATGCCAAAGCAGTAGAAACGTATTGCAGAATTTTTCACATCCTCAAAACTTGGAATATTTTTCTCTTTCGTAATTTATTAAGGTGCGAGGATTTAGGAATACAATGCTTTTAGGAGTGATGGGATATTTTCAGAGAGACTAAGAAACAACCTCATTTACATTTTGAGATTACAAATTTTGAAATAAATAATTCGTAACTTCCAAATGTGTTCTTGATTACGGAACCAAATTTGAAATGGTAAGATTTTAGGTGGAAGATGAACCAAACATAAATTTACTGATTTTTTAATTCCCAAGGATATTTCTATCCGCCCCTTTATAATAAGAAAATAATTTTCAAAATTCTTTAATTTAGAATTTCTGGAGCTTTTGGCAACATGCCATATTTTTCTGTACAGATATAAAATTATAATTTTTTAAAAGCATTTACAATTTAACAAGAATCTTATACATAAAAATATTATACCACATTAATTCAGATTTATCAAAATGATATTTTTACGCAATTTTTATCTAAAAAGACCTTAAATGTGTCCATTTTACTTGTTTCTTTGTAAAATCATCAAATGAGTACATCGGTTTGCAGCAGGATGCGCTTCTGTTTTACGAAAACCCTGTAACACAACATGACGGTCCAGATAAAACATCAGTTTCATCCGACTCCACAGAACACTTGCAAACCTCCTGTGGTGGTCAGCGTCACTGCTCGCATCACAGAGTTCGAATCCCGGCGAGGGCATGGATGCTGTATGTGTCTGTTTTCATACCGAGAAACTCCCATGAAACTAGTTCCCCCGACAATTAAATATGATAATGTACAAAGTCGCTAATAATGTTAACCATTGATGCGACTCTAAAAATTCATTGTCAAAAGTAAAAATTGTGAAATTGTCATTGTCATTAGTAAAAAAACGGGCATTTGAAATTTTAAAAAAACGCCATTGTTTCAAATGACACGTCAAATTACCTAATTATATTAGACGTGTACATCAATTTTATAATTAACCGCTTTAAATTTCGATATGTATAGAGATTTAAAGTGATGTATATTATCTTAACCTTATGAATGATCAATAATTTTTACATACTGCTTTAATATTTCTGCACCTTCTTGCGTATAATTCATACATTTATTTTCTTGAAAGTTTCTAAACTTTTCCTAGGTTAAGTCGTTGTTTGTGTAGAATTTTAATATTGACAATCTATTTCATGATTTAAATAAATATGGTACAAGCATTTTATTTTCTGTACTGATGAATGGAGTCATATTTCCGGAAGTTCCAGTTTTTCAAAATTACATAAATAAAAAAACCTTAAAAATAAATCATATTAGACTTAAAATCTTGAAGAATAGGCAAAGTTTTACACACACACACACACATATATATATATATATATATATATATATACTTCACTCAATAATTGACATATATATATATATATTGTAATGATTAGTAATTGGCTTTATTTAAATTTTGCCCCACATTGTGGTAGCCATTTATGTAATGATCAAAATGATAGGCTTAAATAAATGAAAAAGATATTCAATTTTTAACAAACAAAATTTATTTATTAATTTGTGGCTTCTAAAATTTACAAACAATTACAATAAAATGAAAATGTCTTAATCTCTCAGGGTCTTTACTGGGTTTGATGATTTACAGTGATAATTATTGAATGATCTTATTAACGATACAGTTTAAAATTTACTTCAAAATAATGTGCTGATAAATGAAAGAAAAGCTACAAAAAAAGCGAACGAAAGCTGACTTTACCCTTTTAGTTAGCGTTTACAGATTTTATTAAAGTTTTGGTTACTTACGTATTGTTCGGCTGGTACCAGCATTCTTTTAGCGCTTCAAAAGTACGCTATATTGCAATATTTTTACACAGATTCTACACTTATGAAGTTATGAAGTTGAAATCCGGAATTCGGATGATCCTCTTAATTGGTCAGCTATCTGATGTCGTTTTCCCTCAGCATAAAAATGTTCAAGTTCTTTATAATGAAGCAAACCCTTTCTTCCGTTGGCTAATTGTTAGCACATCTACTAGGTCCAACTAACTGCTTGCTTACAGGAATCTTATGAGTTGCATATTTTTGCCTTTTACCGCATTTTTTATCGGTTAGGATTGAAAACTTCTAAGTAGCTCGGTGAAGATTTACTTTTAAAATGTCTCTCCTTTCGTGGCTGACCGTAGACTTCGACTTTTCTCTTTTGCTCCTCGCTGCAGACTCAAACTGTACTCTTTCGTTCCTCGCCGTAGACTTAGACTAACTTTTACAATGTCTCTCCTCTCGTGGTAGACTGAAGACTGCCCATACTTTTGCGCGCGTAATCGCCATTCCGAACCCTCAATAATAGGAACAGAGCTCGCCGCTCACTGTTGCTTTGCTCGCTCATCGCTATAATTCAAACTGTTCGCTAACAATTCAAATTATTTAAAAACAATTTATGGTTTAATTAATTGGCATTACAATATATTGTGGTAATTAAAAGGCAATTAATCAATAATTAAAAACATTTTGGACTTGAATTGTTAGCAGAAAAAATACAGAAATTACACACAAGAATGGACAATAATAATAGGTCTAAAGCATTTTAGGACTGTCAGCGCGCTGAAGGGAACATATAAGTCAGTTGGTGATGAAGGACGGCAGATAGTGGTCGTTATAGAAAGAGACAGAAGTCGTCAAAGTATTAAAAAGTTAAGTTGTTAAATAGAAGCAGAGTGCAGCATTCACCCGGATATTGCTGCTCAAAGATTTCGGAGTGTTCCAGTTTATGCCAAATAATTGTGAAAAGTCTACGTGGAGGAATTAGTTGAAGTACCACAAATTGGCATTATTGCAGAATAAGTCGTCTTCGAGATATAGCCAACACTTGCTAAACCAACAGTGAAGTGTAGAGTCAGTGAAAAGAATGACCTGTTTTTAGAAAGTAGAGAGTGTGTAAGTGTTTCTGAAAGAGTTAAAATTGCCCTGGTACCAGAGAAACTGTAAGTCATAAATCCATTCAGTTATTATTGTAAACCTGTAATTAAAGATAAAATCGTCAGATTTCAGGTTTTTGAATAAAGTAAATATTGTGTATTGGCATTGTGAATAATACTTTAAAGTGAATAATAGCTTCACAGTAATTTGTTTGTTTAAAAATATATATATTTTTTTTTTTAGGGCAACAGGCTACATGAGGGTAATCCACTATGGGCAACTCCCCTTTAATAGCATAGGAAGGGACTTGAAAGGGGGGGATGCGGAAGGGTAGTGGAAGGTAGCCAAGGGTTAACTAGGGCCCCCGGGCTATGGTTTAAGGATCCTACCCGGCATTCGCCTAAAGAAATGCAGGGAAAACCCTAGAAAAACCTGCATCGGGTAGGTCGGGCATTTGGTACTTGTCCCACGCCCTTCCGATGACGGGAGAGGAGTTTGCTGTGGGGACGCAGCTTACCCCTCGCCATGCCTTGGCCTGTTTAGGAGGCAGCTGGCCGACTATTCCAATAGGAATAGCGGACAACTCTTGCCGTATGCCCAAGGTCTGCGACCCCGGAACATACACCTCTCAAAACAGACCAAGGTGCCTCGGCATGTGGGAACCTTAGTTCAAAAAAAACCAGAGAGATGTGAGAGCATCCCCAAAGGTAGCCCCCGCCAGAGCTCTCTGGGAAGGTTCACCTGCGAGAAAACCTCTCGCAGGCTTCCTTCACTTAAAAATATAAATAAATAACTTTTCTTTATTTAAAGGTCCAGTTAAAGACCCTGAGAGAGAGAGTAAAAATTTGATTGTACGTGGTAAATTTGGTAAAAATTCAGTGAATAACTAATTTTGTAACTTGAAATCTTTATGCACGTAATAAATTAATGTGTTTGTTTAGTTAACAAAAATCTTATTTATTAAAATCCTTTCTTTTAAAAGTTAAAATAATTTAAATTGACGCATCAACGCGGGCTAACTGTTGTACTTCATTATAATTGAATTAACAAATACTTCAAAATTGGCGTCCTCAACGTGGGGCAAATTAATTGTTTAATTTTGTAGATTTTACAAATTGGCACCTCAACGTGAGGCTAATCATATTTAAATTTATTTAATTTTGTATATACTACAATATATATCTATATCTATATAAATATATATAAGTAACCCAAACATTTTGGGCATCGTTTGAATATAAATTTTTATATTTTAGGAAGTTACACCGGTGTCTATTTTAGTAACTTAATTAGATACATGTTCAGAAAATAAAATTTAATGATAGATTGCAATTCTAATAATCGTGTTAAACATATCATCTTTTCCGAAACATAATTACAAATTTTTGATTTCAAACAGACAACTCTGGTAAAAGAAACGTTCATCGTATAATTAATTTTTTGATAATTTCCCCTATACAATCGGCAATTAATCTTTATTCGGTAAATACATGAGGACAGGAAACGAAATCTATTTGTTTCACTCGATAGTTTCAAAACTATATAATTAATGTAAATGAGACACATTACTCGTATTTTTTCTTGAACTAGTGTAATGTTTAATACAGAGACGGAAAATTAATGATAATCTAAACTTTACAATGAGTTAGTAATCGACTGTGTTGAAATCACGTGCAACTAGAAATAAATGTAAAAATTATATCCGTATAACAGTATGTTTTGACACCCACAGAAACGTTGCATTCCGTTTGTGATTCGGACTAAAAGCAAAATGTTGTTAAGTGAACGACAACATATGCCCAGTTCAGTGTATCAATATCAGTAATCCTAGCGTAATGAAGCGTAACAGGATTGCAGCTTTTGTATCAACAAAAAGGAACATGGGACTTATGTTAGAGAATTGGTATTTGCTTTTTCCGACTATGTGAAGAGCTCTTCTCAAAATTTGAAAGTCTAAAATCATGCCGCAACGATGAGGGTTCGCATATGCACGGATGTCAATAAATTCTTACTGTAAATATATATTTGTTAAATATTCACAGTTTTCCACCCACAGAGACGATGACAGTGAAAACAGTCGAAACGTCTCTGTTCTATATTACGCTTGTGGAAACCCGAATTCTGCATATCGGGAAAGTCCTCGATCAGTACATTTGTACCTATATATTATTATACACGTTATTTGTACTATTACTGTGAAAACTTTTAACGATTAAATGGTTAAGATAGAAAAATCTCGACATCAGCAAGAAACGACAAGAATAGCTCTGGTTATAGCGTCTGCACATTTAATGGCGATCATGGGTTCAATTCCTCGTCTGGTCCAGATTTTTCTATCCTCATCCGAAAATTCAGTTTGACTTTCTAATTGATTTAAATAATTTCTTCTGTTATTGACTTCAAACTATTGGGAAGAATAATATAATTATTAATTGAAATTACCGTCTATTTTACTATGTGTTGGATAAAATTATAGTAGTTATAATAATTTATCCAATTAAACCCAAGCCCCACCTTCAGTGACGAATTATAATATTAATCATATACTTTCAAGATTAAATGATGATGCAGCCGGATCAGATAGCACTTATTACTCAGAATTCATAAAGTTATTAAAACGCAGACTAATTAGAAAATTTCAATTTCATACGTATATACAGAAATACTAATTTTTAAATGTGTATCTCCTTTATTTTATTTTATTTCAGGAATGTAATTATTTCTTCCTCTCAAATTATATTTCGTACAGCAATTAATCTATGAGAATTTTCCCAAGGGTTCGTATTTCTTGAGCTAAACAGTAATAAGACAGAACTGAATTATAGGTAAAAGAAAATAACTGGACAATGCCAGGAAAATTCAGTTACGTGATAGAATTAGTAAGGTTCGTATATTTTATTAGTAATCCCAGTTTTTAATTAGTCACATAAGAAAAGAAAAGTTTTTACTTTCTGAAAACTATTTGTGCAAATTTTAAGTTGAAGGATTTGCGACATATGCCAATGAGTGGGAATATAAGAAAAATGTTGTATATAACTCAATAGAAATACTAGAAGGAAATTATTTTGACAAAGTATATCCGAACCACGTCCGAAATTTTACATTTTGAATTAAAACAGTACTCAATATATAAGTTTTAATATATGTGGGAGTAAATTATTCTATAGAATTTATTTACACTAAATCTCGATATATAGTAAAGTTTAAAGTGACTTCTGAATATTCATTTAATTCAACGCTTAAGTTTCGGCATTTTTTATGTACAATTTTACTTTGATGTCAACTTCAAGATTTTTCCAAAATGTTTCGCTATTGCTGTGCTTTTTTCCTGTAATTAACTCTTTTATCTGTTTTATATGGATATAAACCGATTATTATAGTTTTGAGTTTAAGAGGTAAAATTTGACATTATCATAGCAACTTTTAGTTTAATTTAAAATTATATATGGATAAGTAACTTTATTATTAGTGCTTTATTTTTGTTATTATAAGCTCTTGTTTTTAAATTTAGTGTCGAAATATAGCTGGTATCGCTACCGTCACATTCAATTTTATATATAAATTTTTATTGATGTTATATATCAATTTTTTTATAAAATACTATTAATATATGCATTTATCAAAAATTCCTGGAAAAAATATTTATGCGTGGCTTGCGCTGCTTGCAAACCACGTGCATGTTTGCACGTGACTGGCGGACTTTGAAATTATTGCTTGAATACATAATCTGAATTTCTTGAAAATGAACTTTCGACTGGTTAAAAAATTTTGATGACGAATACTATTCTCTGTACTGAATTTTGCATACGCTCATATTTCCCCTTCTTTTGTGTTCTTTCTCTCCAAAACTCATCTTCGGCAATTAACTTGAGAACTTTCATCCCCACTACGGTTGATTATCTAGGCGTACTCAAAACTTTTAGTTAGCCTCGTACTAGCGCCAACTTTATAATTATGCGTCGATTATTCCCTTAGTCAGGAGACTGAACGTGGCAGGTCAATACTGATGTTGTTTTGTATTGGATCTTAAGTGACGAGAGGAGACCGTACTTCTTCTATCCCATTCCAATGCTCACTTTTTCTTTTTCTTAGATTGTTAATCCTCTTTAACTGGTAATTCAATATGTATGTATTTATTTCACCAACAAACGGACAGGTTGTGAAATACCAACAAATAGTTACACAACGTTGGAAATCAGGGATAGAATTGGTATGTAAAAGTTTTTCTTGCGGGTCAACAAGAAGTTATTTTTGTTTTCTCTAAGCGCAAAATTTTGATATTACCGGGGGAAAACATTTAAACAACAAAATATCATGCAATCATGTCGTTTTTCATAATATTTTGTTATACATATGTGAGGATCCAGGTTTTTATTTATTTTTTATTTTTTCGTTTAATCACTTAATCAATATGTCGGAAGAACAGAGAAAGTGGTAGATATAATTTCTCTGTAATTACACCTTGCTTTAAATACATTAACATTTATTCCATATTCTAACGTTAAGCAATGTTTCTTTCAATTTAAACCATTTTCATATCATTATTTGAGGTATTTAACTAAATACAATATCTGAAATATTTATAACACTCATTGTAATAATACTTCAGTGTGTTGAGCTGTACTCTCACAAATTATTTCGACCAACAGCATTCGATCACACAGATTGATTGCCACAGAATTCCAGCCCTCTTGTCAATAAACCAATGGTCCATAATATTTTTAGGGCAGTGTGAGCAGCGTCACGAATTATTGTGCGTGATTTTCGATTTAGCATAGAATCCAGAGTCCGAAATTTGGAATAATGGATTGTGCCACGTATGCTTAATGAGTTATGAATCGTTCATCATACTACTCATTGAAACACAGATTATACATATCCAAAAACTTATATTCGATTCTAGTACCATCAAAAGCTATATTTTTGATTTAAATGTAAACCTGAATTCATTCAGATTTAAAACTGTAGTGGAGTCTGCGTGGAGTAGTTAACATATAAAGGTATATAGACTGAATTAGTGCCAAATAAGAACAGAGTATAGCACGTTTAAACTTTTAGTTAAAATATACACGTATAATTGACATAAAACCGCGAATAATTATGCTGGTGAGCCACAGTTTGGAAACCATTCAAAATATATTATACTACTTCCAACTGCGCAAACTATTTGTTTAACCTAATATGGGAATCCCAGTTAAGTAATAGTCTATTGAAACTAGTAAACTAATTGGAACAAAAATGGAACTTTCGAATAAATTCAAGGCTTATCTATAGTAAGTATGAGAAGAGCATCCCATACAAAATTATATGAGTAGATATTCTTGCTATTTTGCGTTTTCTAAAGAATAAGTAACTTTTACATTTTTATCAGAACAAAAAAGTACTAATTATTCCTTACTTCATTGTGGTTAAAATTCTTTGTATTTAAAACCATTATTACAAAAATTATGGAAAATAAATGCTTTTACGAAATATCTGTTCAATTCTTATTCCACACACACACACACACACACACACACACATATATATATATATATATATATATATATATATATAAAGTATAATAACCACAATAAAGTAAGGACTAATTAGTACATCTTTGTGTTGATAAAATGTCATATACACAATGGTATAAAATAATCGACTAAAACATCCGTTTGATTTGACAACAAACTACATTTTTACCTCAGAATCATTTCAGTGTCAAAACATACTGCTAATAAAGGCTTCAGTAATATATTCCGAATCATCCTGCGGCGATGGTAATTGTAAATTATTCGTGGCTACGATACAAATGTTTAAATACAAGGGATTAATTTATCTGGAAAATATATATTATTGCTGCACTGTCCGGTCTCTATACAAATGTTGATATGTTTAATTTTATGAAAACGTTATTGAAATTATAGACAGCCATGCAATTTCATTAAATCTGCGCAGTATATTTAGGTTTCTGAACGAGAAATTAATCATGGATTCAAGCGATTTATAATATTTTATTGTCCTTTTCTGTTATTTATAAGTTTGAAGAAATTGTAAAGTGTCTTATTCTTTCAACAATTTAGAAACAGTTAAATGTCATTTTAATGTTATGTTTGAATTATCAAAATATACAGAAATGTAAAAATATATTCCACACCTTCTTTACAAAACCTGAACTTAACGTGTGAAAAATAAGTTTATCGTCATACAAAAACATTTACAAAATATTCATTTGCGATTTTTTTATTTTTGTACAATTTTGATGTAAAACTCTTAAACTTGGTATAGCAGTCTATATCTTATTCTATCAATTATTGAATCTAAATAGATTAATCAAAATGTAGTTATAATTTAAATTATGAAAGGAAACCGTCACCAGCTGGGCTCAACCGAGTAGTCCCTCTCTGTCAGGGTTAAGGATGATGTCTGCTCTGAACTAATGACGCTTACTCCTTGAAGGCGAGCATGAAAGTTATTTAACTGTTCTAAATGTCGGTCTGCCACCTCTTCTATTTCAATTAAATATTCTCCCTTTCCAAGATTCAGTCACTCTCCTTATCACTCCACACAGTTCTCCCAGGAATCGAAACACCCGAAAAATAGTATCCTTGAATTAAATTATTCATATTAATAAAATGTGATGTTCAAGTTTTTCCCCCTGTAAAATCTAATAGTCTTAATTGTTTGTTAAGAAATAGTTTTACTTTTCCCAAAATATTATTAATCATTGTATGTGTTAAAATGTTTTCCGGATTTTTAAAAAGCCCTCTGCCGTAGGTCCTCTTGATCTTGACTCTTAATCCATCAATCCTTTTCTGAAGAATGAAAAATTCTCGTTCCCTGATAAAGCTGATCCGTTCAGTTGAGTCAATAGACTTTTATAACCGTTAGCATTCTTTTTCAATCGAAGTAACCAAAGAATTTATGAATTTAAGAGGTTACTTAATAAAGTGTAACTTATTTTGAAATATTGAAATAGTATTGTAATAGCGTTTTTTAAATAACTATTGGTGTTTTTGTTTATTTATGTGATATTCTGATTAGCAAGAATTTATAAATTAAGGACGAGTTATATACCAATCACATTTTTCCGAAACTTATAGGCTGCGTCTTTATGATACGTCACGCGCCTCCGACCGATTAAACTTGTTTCTATATTTTGTATTCGTACATTGAATTATTATAAATTTCCTAACCAGCTTATTTGAGGCAGAAATTTGGCGTAGATTTCAAGCGCAGATCACAAACAACTGCCTTATAAAATCCCAAGAGTACAAGTGGCACAAACAGTTTCTTAATGGACGGGAAGCAGTTGAAAACGAACGCCGTGATCATCGCCCTCGAACCAGTTTGGCTTATACAGCTTAACTGGTATTCTACGGTTGTGGAAATTGGATCAGAGGCTGAAATAAGCTTTGGGAGTGCGGAAACCATTATTGATAGTGGACGATAACGACCTCGAGGTTTCACAGCGTCGTTTGGAGAGTTTTCAGTCCGAGAGATCACATCGTCAATAGTGATGAACTTTGGTGCATAATTACCACGACCAAACAGAAAAAGCAAGTATCAAGTGGCAGAAGAAGGAAAGGCTGAAACAATAAAAGCTAGATCTCTTCTTCCTGCTGCCAACAGTTCTTAAGACTTTGAAGACTTTCTGTACATCTATTTATTTAACGAACGTCGTACTGTGAATTCTGTCTGTTACAGTCAGCTTTTGGATGAGGTTAAACTAGATTGTAAGTGGAAGACTCAAGGTTTGCTCATCTAAAGTGTTCTGGTCGACCCTGCAGCACAACTAACTCAATAAAAACCCAATGAAATGATATCATAGGACTCCTAAAAGAGGTACATGGATGACAACGTTTTGAAGGTGGCCATAATGTTGAGATGTTTGTGAGCGAATGGCTCACGACACAGCCTTCTTCTTTCCCAGAAAAAATGAGCAAGAAGTTGCTTAGACGCTGGAAATTTTTTTATTCATACTAAGGTGCTCCTGTAAATAAAGTACTATGTTATCACTATATTTTACTTTTATTCAATAAGTTTTTAAAAAAACATAACTCCAGATAATATTGTAGCAGAATTTTACAAAGGAAAATCGTAGTATAATGTTATATATATATATATATATATATATATATATATATATATATATATATATATATCAAAAAGTTAGGTGAAATTGTCATTTAAAACACCCGGGTATTAGGAAGTCAGGTAATTTTTTCCCCTAGGTTGGTAGGACTGTCTATAATATTTTCCAAGCGTCTGTTTGTTAAAAGGTTTAATTATCTCCGAATTACACAACCAAAAGTGAATTTTTGCAATAGGTGATTTTGTTGAGCAAAGAACTTGCATCAAATTTTGTTTTTGGAACGAGTATTCTTGTGCGGACAAGTTGAAAATGTTGCGGAAGGCCTTTGGTGATCAAACTATGGCACAAAAAAGGTTTATAAGTGGTACAACGAGTTCAAAGAGGGCCGAGAACGCGTTGAAGACGAACCGCGCTCTGGACGACCATCAACGTCTACCGACTAGAGCCACGTCCAAAGAATCAAAGATTTGGTGCTTGAAAATCGTCGATGGACAATTAGAGATCTCGCTGATAGTGTTGGAATATCATTTGGCTCAGCCCAGACCATTTTGAAGAATGTTTTGTGTCTCAAATGCGTCAAGTCTCGATTGGTGCCAAAAATCGCTCAATTTTTTGGAAGAAAAGCGTCGCGTTGATGTGTGTGAAACTTTGCTGTCTGACTATCAGGACCACTTGAAATGCATCATTACTGGAGACGAGGCTTGGATTTACGCATACGACCCTGAAACCACCGACCAATCCAGCGAATATCGTGCAAAAGGTGAAGCAAGACCGAAAAGACCACGGCAAAGTCGATCGAAAATCAAGGTCATGTTGACAGTTTTCTTTAATTATCGTGGTGTGGTGCACTATGAATTCCTTCCGCCGGGCCAAACTGTCAACAAAGAATATTATTTGAGCGTTATGCGTCGTTTGCGTGAAGCTATTCGTCTGAAACGGCCGGAATTATGGGCGACCAACTCTTGGTTCCTTCATCACGATAATGCACCATGTCATACTGCGTTGGTTCTTCGCGACTTTTTTGCCAAAAACTCGACTCATATCGTTCCGCAACCACCGTATTCGCCTGATTTGGCTCCGTGCGTCTTCTGGCTATTCAGCAAACTCAAAAAGCCATTGCGTGGACGCCATTTTGACACGATTGAGGAGATAAATCGAATACGGTCTTGAAGGCTATACCGGAAAAAGACTATTCCGACTGTTTCGAGGACTGGAAAAAGCGTTGGAAAAAGTGCGCTTTATCGGACAGGGATGATGGAACAAATAAATAATTTATATTTTATAAATAAATTCACCTTACTTTTTGTTCACAGTGGGTATATATATATACTGTGTGTGTGCCTGAGTGTGTGGGGCAGATCATTGGATGTGTGTCCTCGAGTATTCATAGAACAAAAAGCACCATTAACTATTTAGAAAGTAGTTTTCAATATTCAACAAAACCTATATTTACTAGAAGAAAGTTGGCGATGCTAGTAATTGGGCCGTGTTTCGTTTGGCAACCACACTCGCACCTCTGGCAGAGATCGCGATTGGAAATTTGTAATAAAGGGCAAGAGTCGTTACTTATAAACAGCCCAATATATGTCTTTTATTCCAACTGCAAGACAGATCGGCCATTTATATTTTATCACCCTGTAAGAGGAGACAAGCGCTAAGCGGTTTTTCTACAATTGAAAGTTTAGTTCCTGGTTTACATTTAATATGCCTCGTTCCTTCTGGATTTCCACAGGTTATAACTGTATAACTGTATAACTTTCAGTCTAGTATTTACTACATAATGAAATGTTTTGTCACATGGAGCGAGGTGAGTCTCTTACAGATACTAAACTATAATACATTTTAAATGGGAATCGATTTGACCTTGAAGCTCTTCTTTACACCGACGAATCAAGTTCCTGCGACGTTGTCGCGTATTATTGTCAACGCAGGTGTAGTAAGAGTTTGTTGTCATTCATTATTGACCATATGGCAACATTTGTCTAATTGTCTGCTCTCATTCTCTGAGAGCGAGAACGGCACTCATTTGAAAAGCACTACAGTGACTAAACCATGTTTTACTGCCCTGAACGAAAAAAAAGGACCATCGGTGCTATATGTACTTTCAGAACTCATATATGTAAGTCAAATGTATTTTCTACAGCTGGAGTTAAAGGTTTATGCATTTTTATGCTACCATAACTGTCATTTTTTAAAACAAATATATTTAACAGTAGGTATGATGATAAATTAATATATTGTTTTGGCTCCGCTAATAAAAGACAACGTAGACTTCCCGCTACCGAATTTCTTTGGATATATTTTGGGTTTATTTTAATGTAAATCAGCAAACCAAGACACCTATTACGTTGAGACTTATCCAGATCTGTAATTAATTCGAACTAGCAAATGTAAAATCTGAGTTTATGCGCCCGCTCCATGAAAATGAGAAGTTTTCTCTTTGGAAAACGTCGATCAGCCATTCTTTCCTCACTCCCTCTATATTCTCTCCCTTAATAATTCGCCTCCTTATTCTTCAAATCATAAAATGGCACGCTAGAAAAAGTATATATACATGAATTAAACACATAAAGTGTTCGTCTTAAAACCTTAAAGAGTGCCCGATAGGCTGTCAAAAAGTCTTCCTACTACCAACAGAGTACCTTTTCGTCAGTTTATAGCATTTTCTATTTTCAGAAAATCATCTGATATAGTATATAATTGGCAATTAAAAGGGTATTCTGATTATGATTCATTTTTGTTGGGCCTCATAAGTAATGAGAAAAGATCGTAAAGGTGCAAGAGTTCGAATTGAAAAAAGAAATATCTTTCCGGTACATGGACCATGAAGAGAAACCATCATCGAAACAAATTAGTATGGTTGAGAAACTACAGAGTAAATGTGGACTAAAGCTATGCTGAGATTCCCATTGGCAGGATTTTTGGACGAACGTTGTCTATAACTGACATTATTAATAAATATAAACTTTTGAAACAACGAAAATTGCGAGACTGATGAATTTTGAATAATTTGGCATTAGTGAGCCTCAATGCAATCCGTTGTTGCGCAAACAAAAATTGCGGAAAGTCTGTAACTTAACCACCCAGTCTTCCACTTGTTGCCTCACACAGACACTTGTGGATGAACGCATCGAAAACAAGAAACCTCCAACATATTTTATTTGGTGCATTCCCATTTTTTCAACGTAAAAGGGGTTAATAAATGAGTTCCGGCGCGTTTGAAAACATAATTGGGGGAAATGATAAAAATGGCTTCAATTACGTTAAATTAATGTCATTTAGGCAGTAATATCTGTGAAATAAGGTAATGGCGCAGAAAAAATTAAAACTAATAACAAGACTATGTTTTTGCGTAGAGGTTTGTTCAAAGCAAAAACTTTTAACGTTGTCTCTATTTTGCTTTATTGTGACGGTAAACACTAAACCATACTTAAATACGTTCTTTACAGCCCGCAGTATATGCACTGCTCCAAATAAAAACACGATGTGTGTCTGGTATAAACAATGTGGCAGATAACTACCTCTTTGTACTTTTGCTTTCTCGGTTCTTTTTTCTAGAATACAATACAGTACACGCTAATTTAAAAATACTTTAAATAAGTATGTGTTGGTCACATGTGTTAAATACATTGATGGTTTTATCTGAAAAAACAAAGCATTTACATGACCTTAGACTCATTGGATATTTATTTTGTTAGTGGATGTTGAATAATAGAATTTTTTCGGATATTTGCCAATATTTTGGTGAATTTTCGCAAGTTAATGGATCAAGATTCACTACTTCGACGATGTAATGAAGGACGTGACATCCGCTTTAAATTTCCAGTTATTGTTTCCTTTTTATTGTTCTACCACCAAACATATATACATATAAATTATATAAGAACTTTATATTAGAATATATTAATAATATCTTAAATATATTCAAAAAATATTTTATTACTTGAATAAAATATATTTATATATAATTTTCAGATCGATTATTGATAATTAATTTCTGTTATTATTCAACTCCGTGTAACGTATCTACAAAATATTTAATTACTTGAAAAAAATATATAACTTTTTATATCAAATAGTATTATTACTGCACATTGCTTGTGGCTTATTGCTTATTGGTCCTACGGAAATCATAATTAAACCTAAAATGTTTCAGAAAATTGATAAAGCACTTTTAAGTGATTCACTGTAATAATTTACTCTTGTTTTACTTTTAAACATTAAAACTGATGTGCTTCGATATAAAGTAATTATGCTGTATTAAAGAGAATTTTGTACGAATGATGCAAGTGCTAGTACATGCTGATAATTTCTGTAAAAAATACACTCATCAGTAGGTTTTTATGGTTAGTAAAATTTCGCCCAGGGGTTACACAATTGGACAAGATAATATTGTTTTTAATATAGCGTGCAAATATCAATGCCCTTTTTTATTTCGATTTCCTCGCGTCAGAATGGCGACCCTGATTTCCCCAGTGAGCGACTGTAGATGAGAGAAATGGGATAGTGGGAAATGGTCATCATATCCCAGGAAATTTAAAACTTCCGAGCGAGCACGTCCGCGCTTGGTGATAAGTAAGAAATCTGCCAAGCCTGGCGTTTTACAAACACTAACTCCAAGTGATTCTAAAATCTCTTTTCATATTCCTTCATAGTGATTTTATATATTATAACTAATCATATTTACTGTACATAAATTAATAATTTTGAATGTTAATCTCGGTTGCGTTTCCAAAGTTAATAATTTGTTTTACAAATTTCTCGCCTAAAAGCATTTTAACGATAGGAAAAATAATCAGTAATCCAAAAATTATTTGATTTTTATTACCGAAATTCTGATAGTTAGTAACTTACGTTCGCAATAAAAATTAAGTATTTACCTTTGAAATGACATCTAAGCTTCAAGATGAATCAAATGAACGAATCTAAACCATGTTACAATAGTTCACACTACGATTAGACAGAAAATTACACACACACACAAAAATATATATATATATATATAATTATATGTAAATATGTTGGGATAAAATTACAGTGACTTAAAATTAAAGTGAGCAGTAATATTCAAATTCAGAATGTGAAATATAAAATTGCGCATAAATTTTTGCTGTTCCCACTCGCTTGATAGCTTGGAATAATAGTTGGAATAATATTAAAAACTCTAATTACAAAACACATGGGAATTACTTCATTTTGAAACACGATATATTTTTTCCTCGTTAACAGAAATATAAAAACTCCTCGTTTTTAATTCCATGATGGTCAATTTTTTTTCTCTAGCATTTAACCAATTCCGCATTTAATAATACGGATTTATTTTATTGTCATATGGAAGTAATCAATATAATTATTTATTTCGTTTCACGAATTATGTGTCTATAATTCACATTTTTACGTTCACATATAAATTATTAATTTATTATTTTTACTCACTAAGTCTCCAAATTTCCTAAATTTTCAGCGACCCAACCTTAAGTATCTACATTAGTTTTATTAACTAAGTGAGTCGGAAATTAACTTCCACATTTGCACTGGTATGACATAAGAGTAATAAGTACCTATCGCAGCATTCCACAAGTTTCGTCCTTAAATTAACAATTTATTTGTATTAGATTCCTTGCCCACTATTTATATTTTATTAATAATTATGGTTTTAATTTAGATAACATTGAAATCAAAGACAAATTTGCAGAACAAAACCAGGATTATATTAAGTGTAAGACGACAAATTATGATAGATATGACAAGTGTAATGAAAATAAAAGTAATGTCCAAGTGTTCTGCTTGTCTTCAATGCCCTTGGATAATGTGAATAAAAATAAACGAGAAAACGTTTACTATTTCAGCTGTTTCATATTTCATCAAGTAAATTATTCTGGCGCTTGTTTTTTTTTTATTTATGTAATATCTCACGCCTGGGAAAAGTAGAAACAGAGCTGACTCTGTATTTCTTGATTACTCCTGAGCTTTGTGATTAAAACCAGTTAATTAAAAATCCTCCTCGATTTTACTGAACAGCTTTCCACGTTAAAACTTTGGTTTCTTTCAAATTGCTTTATATTATAAAATTTCCTCTTGTCTATCTAGCCCAAGTTCCTGATGCCCCCCTCCAAATCACCCATTCATCGAAACTTGCCTAGGCTAACCCACATCCTACGTTGCTATTGTCAAGTGATGTAAGATCATTGACAGAATTACGTTCGAAAGTAATTTAAAACTATATTCTGATGTTACGACCAAAAAACCAAACTCTTTCACTTGTCCATTCACGTCATCAAATATTGCTTTGGTGTATCGTAGTGTACTGATAGGTTCACTTTACAGAGATTGTTTGGATACCACCAGTAGATTAATGAGCAGACATCAAAGTGAATTAAGCAAATGGACGAAATTGCGATTAAAACCAAAGAACTGAACCACGCCCGACTCAACATAATTCGAATAGCCAATTATCTTAGTGAACTAATTACTGGGAGGCAGAGGTTGCGTAATACGTCATCGGAATGTATCTGTGATTAATTTATATATATATATATATATATATATATATATATATTAAAAATATTTTTTGCTATTATTTTAAAACAAGTTAGGTAGAAACCTTTATTGAATTTTCCAAATGCAACTCACAATTTGAGCCATAAATTTCATAATACAGAAATTTCTATAAATTTCAATTAAGTAACACGTGCGTGGTCATGTGTCTTTCTGCTGCATTAAATCTGACACCAAAGTATATTATACTTCCGTATATGTGACATCATAAATTTGAGGAGATTATGCTGTTGACCTAAAATTAGTATTATATATTCAATTTAAATTATATATTCGTAAACATATTTAATGTTTCCTTCCACTGTAACTTACATTGAACTTAACGAGCAAAATATTTTTCTGAACAGAAGCTGAATATGAGAATCGTCATGTTTTTATGCATATTTTATGTTCTGAAAGTATGATGCATATTCACTCCATCCCTTTAACAATTTACTTCTAATGTATTAATTTTTTATTCACATATAAGTAATATGAAAAATTTAATTTATTATAACTGTTTTAGATCCATGAATAGTGGTAAACTATATTTTTTAATTTGGAATAACCAAACTAAATCAAGATAGTGAAGTACTAAATTAGTACAAACAGTTCTTTAGTTCTGTTTCAGAAATTTTGCTAGTTAAAGTTGATTAACATGATGGAAAAAAATAATGTGAAGTTTTTTTATATAGTCAGGAAATTTGACGTCAGAGAAAATCTATAGTGTTGTCAAATATGGGACTGGTAAAGCGATCTAAGATTATCCCGCCCCTGAAATGGCAACGTTCATAGCTCTTTCATTGTCTACATTGAGCGTGAGTTATATAGTTGCCTGCTGAATTATTCAATGACAACACCACAAAAACACTCAGCCTTCTAATATTCTGATCGTGACTGTGATTGAAACATCTACTCGTATTTTCATCCATTAAATAATAGGCTCCGCTATACGGAATCGTTGAAAGGTTCTTATAACCTAATTTATTTTATATCTCTGTATCATTATCAAATTACGATTAAATACGTCCCTCAATCCTCTCTTGCATGTATCATACTGGGATGCGAAAACGAGGTCAATGTAAAGACTATACAACGAGAGATAAGTCTTCTCAGTAGTCTCACATTTACAGCGCTCTACGTAGTTTTAAATTCTCAGATATAAGCCACGCGGATTATTTAATATATCCTTCAGTGGCAACCAAGAGCAAACCTTTATTACTGTATTGTTCAAGAATCACCTAATCCCACATGCTTGCCATCCAATTCGCAGCTATATTCTTTTTAGGGATTCATACATAGTCACACATTTATGAAACCAATATCCCGCCACGTCTCTTCAAATATCTGCTCCATATGAGATTTGCGTCAGGGCTGGAAGAGAGAATTCTTAAATTATAAAACTAGCAATAACTCTGAAAGTTCGAATTTGAATGAAGTGAAGCATTTGAAGAAGTTTATTTTTTAAAAAAAACTCTCCAGGTGTTCAACTGTTTCTTTTTAAATTTATTTAATTATTTCCTATATAAATCATTCTTCCGACCTTAGTCTGTACAGTTCAAATATACTCCACAAATTTAAAAAATATACCAGAGGAATACTAATCCTAATTATGGGTATGTATATAAGTTTATTTCCAACATCTTTTACGCTTCAGAAAATGAAACTTCGAGTCGAACGGTTCTGATAGATAATCTGGACAAGGTTACATTTGGATAAAGAGAAGATAAACATAAGCAAAATAGTAAATATTATTATCTGAAATATTTCAATTTTATAATAAATAAATTAATAATACAACAACACAACGTCTCTCTCTTAACTTATAATAAAGTTAGATGAAAATTTTTCAGGTTATGTATCAGAAATTAATCATTATTGTTGTGGTCATTTATTTCTTTATTATATAACTGAAATATGTCAGATAATTATAGTGATTAATTTTTTATTCATGATCTGAAAAATTTGAATCCAACTAAATTCTAGTATTCTCTAAATTTATTGTATACCTGAAGAAATCCTAAATTAAGGACGAAACGTTGTGTAGTTGTATAGGTAAATTTTTTCTGGCACGTGGCCAACTTTTTTATTTATTTCCAAAACAGGTTAAATGTTTCACTACCGTCAGTATGCACGCTTATAATAATCGTACCGACTTGAAGAGCTGTAAATATTTGTAATACATTGTTTGAGTAGTGATTTTTATACATAGCCACTGTAATACTGACAAAAAAATTAAGTAAACTACGATGATAGTTCCTTCTTTGCAACTGCCACAATTATTCATACAAAATTGAAACAACTGAACTGTGGTTTGCTCTTGAGGTCAAAATCTAGCTCGCGCAATTTAAATCGTCGATAACCGTGTATTTTGTGATCTTTTCGTAAGGCGACACCTAAGCTTAATAACGTCCATTAATTGCGAATTTCATAACTCGTTTAATCTTATTTAACCTATTACCTATAAATGATAAAGATTAGGGAAAATTTGCCATGAACTTTATCCAATTCTGGTTTGATTTAGGCGTTGTTTTGTTTATGCGTTTTTCCTTTCAAATGGAAGTGTTTAATCAATGCCCGAAACTAATTTTTTTAATGTTTGAAAGCAGCAGACACTATTTGATTTTACCGACCACTCAATGAATAAGGAGGAAACTTTGACAGCTACTTAATATCCTGGAAGCTGCACAGAAAGCTTTGATGCTTTAAAACTTACAAGTGCATCACATGTTTGGAGTGTTCAAGACATTTCCCTAGCAAACATCAAAACTTAATAGACGCTACGTCTCATAAACATACTTGGTTGGATACTACCACCGCCATCCAAAATATTTTGTAAGCACTTATTGCCTTGTCCTCTTATATTCCGTCTATGCGATATGTACGTTATATCAGTTACATACATGTTAATGGTTTGATTAGCATTTTAACATAAATGCAATATCTAAACTCAACAGTAATTAAATAAGGTAATATCCAGAAACTATTTGTTTCTCCGTAAACCTCATTGCACTTAACCACTAATAATACTGTTCTTAATTAGATCTGGATTTTAACGTCAGCACAGAAACGTAATTCTAATAATAAAATATTATATAATTTCTGCTATGCCATAATATAAGTGAATAAAGTTTCATGAAAGATTACTTTCAGATTATAGTTATTATAGGAATTTTTAAAAATAAATTAAAGCCCATCGTGATTATAATTATTGCAAAGCAATATTAGTACCGCGGAATTAAGCTCTTAATTAAAAAAAACGTGTGTTTTACGAAAATTGCTATTACTTTTTATTTCACTATCTCATTTCATCACGGAACTATTTATTTATTAGTTTACTTAGAAATACTGTCTGTTCGTGTTGTTTGAGTAACTTAATGGCCAAGTTTTGATGTTTGCTAGTGAAATGGCTAGAACTCTCCAAACATGTGTTCTAAGTGATGCACTTGTAAGTTTTAAAGCATCAAGGCTTCCTGCGTAGCTCCAGGTAATTAAGCAGTAAACAAAAACTATAACCATGTATTTAATGACAATCTATTCGAGTATTTTTATACTTCTTTATGAAAACTATTTACTTTCAAATTTTTCGTGTAATCTGTGTTTAATTATATTGAAGTTTATACGAAAATATGGAAATATTTTACGTTCCGCATAATAAAATAATTTACTTTTGAAACCCATCTGTTTGCACGATTTCAGTAGGTCTAATGCTGGCCAAACCTTGATGCCACATTTAATATTCACGGACACGTTTGGCCTGAGCGATGGATCTTCACGGTGGTCCCCTCGCTGCTCCTCGTCAACATTGGAATATTTGTTTATGGACACTTGCTATTTTTTTCGGACTTTCTTAATTTACCTTTCGCGTTTGGCAGTGTTTTCTTTTCAAATTCAGCGCAGTACATTAACAAAGAGTCACTGAAACAATTTAAATTATATCACTATTGCAAATGTGAGCACCGAAACTTACGTTCCCATCAGGCTACGAATTAAGCATTCATTTACAATCTGATGTTTATTTAGTAAGAAATAGAAAAACTCGAAAACATTCTGATGAAAATAATTATTTAATTGTAGAACCCTAATTGGCTGATATATTTCAGGTTGTATTTGGCTATTATAGTTTGTTCAAATACATAGTTTTGTGTAATTTTAATTCCTTACTTTCAAGGTAAACTTCTCGCAAAAAGAAGTGTGCCGCCTGAATATAAATTCCAAGTCTCAACTTTCAAAATAATGAGCAGAGAAGTTCACATCTCGTGAAATTATGAATAATTTAACTTAAGACAATTATTTATATTGTCTACTACTATACTCCTACACAATGTGCACAGTTATTAACGTTGAGATTATTTATTTGTTCATATGATACTGATTGTAATAAGAGTACAATTGCAACAAAAAATCAAAATTTTAATATATCATTCATTATACCCGGACAAGAATTTTAATAAATGAATTGCAAAAACATAATGCAAAAAAAACTAATAACTATAAGCAACAAGGGTATAAAGGAAAATGTCACAGTTATTTGAGATTATTTTAAAAGTATTATGAGTAGTATTAAAAATCAGTCTCTGTTATATAGTTAGCAGTTCTCATAGGAGTAAAAGGTTATTATATCTATGTTAACCAAAATTAAAAGTAGGGCTAGAACTTTGAAACTTAACTAGACTTAACAAATGAGGACTTTAACAAGTAATTAAGAATAGTGTACAAAAATACCACAACATTAGTTTTTCTACGATCATAAAAAGAAGATAAATTTAGCTAATGACTTACAAAACCATTCAATTTACTTTCCACCAACCTGAGCTTTTGTCACAAATATTTGTCCGTTATGTATGGTATTGGTAAGATAAGGTGTGAGTCTATCATTTCTCGTTAATGCGTAACTTGTAACTCATTGACAGTTATATTTAACTGACTTCAATATAATTATAAAAGTATGAACACAGCCAAATTAATCGGAAATAAATTATTAACAATGGCATAAAAATTATATCAATGATTCGACTTCAATCTAGGACTTCAACAAGAGTATAATGGAGTAAATAATTTCCATACATTTCCAAATTCTTCTGTAAATAACAACGGGTATTGCTGAGAAAACCTTGGAAATTCAACGCAAAATTTATTAGCTAATATGTATAATTATAAATCATTCTTCCAGTATCAATCAGTTTTGATTAATACGTTTGTTACTTTTTCGCTCTATCTGTATACTTTTGACAACAAATATTTTATTTATCGACTAATAACATGCTCCCTTAAAAAAGAAGTAAATTGGGCAGATAGAATTTTATATTTTGAAATGTTGTATGTCAATTTAATATAACCTCAAAGATATTATTTACCGCAAAAAAAGCCATTCAGTCGTTTTTCTGTAAATCGAAGACTGACAATTAACTAAAATCAGGGTTTGCAACGTTCGAAATTTTTTTCGAATTCCAGTTTGATATTTCGAAAAACCTTGGCACGGCTCTATATAAAAACGTAATAAATGTTTACTAACGATTTCGTGTGAAAAGGGTACAGATTCATCAGACAACCGTTATTTTATTTATATCGTTTAACATAAATTTAAAACTTATAAACTAATTATTTTTTTAATATAAATTAGTTTTGGTTCATTTGGCATGAACTTTTTTCCTACTGATCATCCATTGGAAAGAAAGTTGTGCTGGGATTATGGTTTTTGTGAGTTCGTCACAGAATGAAGCTGACTAACTCAAAACGGAACTATTTAATCCTAAAGGTATATATGTGTTAAACCTAGTTCGTCTGAATTGAATCGTCGAACAAATTCATATATCCTAATACAGAGTTAAATGCATGCACTTGATAAAGGAAACACACAAAACTAGCTAACAGCCTTAGAGACCGACGTGTAGTTTTGTATTCAGTTATGGCCACTTTTTTAATCCTTGTTTGAATCCGATGTAGCCACGACGCGGTGGACTGGCAGGTGTTTCCTTCGTCGGTTACACACAGGAAAGGGCTGATAAATTGTCATAAAGACGAGCGTTTGTAGATTCAATTAACAGTCGGCTGCTTTCGGTGCATGGCTGCGTAACAATGGCTCAACAGCGTTAGTACGCTCCAGACTGCGTGATAGACAACTCAGAATAAGTTTCTACTTAAATTAAATCTAATTAGAAATAAACTTGAAGAAATAAACGTTTGTAGCCCTAAACTGTAAATTAAAAACTTCTAAGAATTTAGATCCAATATTAAAAAAAGATTTACACTTAAATTTGCACATTCCCATAAAGTCATCAAATCCAGCTAATATTTAGAATACAGGAAATTGCACGTTTATAAGAGTTGATGTATTAGAATTTATTACTAAAATTAATAGAATTTGCCTTAAAATGAGGACGAACATCTCACGCTTATATTATTTATTATGAATATTTATTTTATGTTTCCCTAAAACTACCCCTTCTTACTTTTTTCTGGTTGAAGAACATTTCATAATGGAAACTGGAATTTCCAAATGTATTAAAACATTATTGTTTACTGATTATGACATATATTTAATATGAATATAGACATGTTTATTGGCTTAGGCTTTGTCACTGACTCTTGCAGAGCATACATGTGCTTTAAATATAAAACCAAACATTTGTTATACTTAGCACACTACAAAATTTTAAAATATATCATAACAATAAAGTCAAACTAGAATTTAAGTGAATGGTGCCGCTTTTACAACATTAAACAGAATCTATCAAAATGTAGTCAAAAGTCGAGGAAATAATGAAACACTTGACACTAGTGTTTCTTGCAATTCTAACTGACAAGAATAACTTCTCGTTGCCCTTGGACGACACGTTTATCTGCGCATCCGGTGCACTGGCAAGCACAGATATAATAATCTAGCTTCTTGTCAGTCCGGAAATAATTGAGGATTCAGCGGGGCCATTCAGAACCAATGAGGCACTATCTACATCTGTGGGACAATGGGCGCCAAAAGCGGACAGAGTATCGCTACCAGGTGTTCCTAAACTACGAGGCGATTTTACGACCTACTCGTACCTTCAGAGAATATTGAAGTCGAGCGATTAAAAACGATGGGTATTTGTTTTCCTTGTTTTAGAACATGTGTGTAGAAATTCCGCTAAACTCACTAGCATTTTATGAACGTTCTCCTTCCTTCCAAAGTAGGAAAATACTGAAATATCCGGAATGCTTTCAACAGTGAAAGAAATTCATGACCTAATATTTCTCTTAAAACTCTTACTACTGTCCAGTTAATGGCTTAACCCCGGAAAGTATTATAAAAACATACGGCAATCTAGCAATTAAGCCGCTTACCCTACCTTCATTATAGGAGAGACTCGTGCAGGGTTAGGATTCCCGGAGCCGGGAGTAATAAGCCTGGTCTCCTAAACTAAAACTTTATTCCACCACGTGGTGCGACTCTGGCCGTTGTCGGGAAGCACAGGTAGTGTGTCGCGCGAGAGCCGGAAACAGAATGCGCTCTGCGTGTGCACGCTGTAGGTGCTCGGTAGGGTCCCGTTACTTGGTGGGGAGCATTGTTTGCATCCCCTAACGGGACGCGTAACGGGACCCTCTTGCTCGCATGGGGACACGGAATATTCGTCCCCACACCAGCCACCCGTTAAGAGACGGAGTCAGGATATACGTTTTGTGCCAGAGTCGCATTACAATACCATAATAAATATATATGTTCATAATTTTTACAAAACAATATACAGAATATTTACAAAAAAAAATAATAATGTGCGAAATGTTCTACGGCGTGGGCGAGTAGCGGTCCGGGGCACGGGCCCGGCGACCCGAGCGAGTTGGCGGCGCTGCTAGGCGATGCGGGCGAGGCCAGTCTCTTTGCGCTGGCGTGGAGAACGTCGCCTGTGGTGCCACCGGGCTGTCGTTCGTGGCTGCCGGCGCTATGCTGGGGGGCCCAACTGCTTCCTCTGGGCGCAACATGAAGGCCGGTTTTACCCTGTCCAGTGAAACTCGTGTTTCTCCGCGACTTGTATGCAACACGCAGGTTTTCTCGTCCCTGCTGACGATGCGGTAGGGTCCCGTGTAAGGCGTACAAAGGGAGGCCTTTATACCGTCGTCACGGAGAAAAGCATGGGTGCAAGTCGCCAACTCCTTGAACACGAAGCTTCCTGGTCGGGAGCGTCGCGAAGCCGGTGTGGGCCGTATGTTTGTTGTTGCCTGGCGGACCCGCTCGATGAGTGACGTCGGGTCGCCAAGCTCGGGTTCTGCGGTGAAGAATTCGCCGGGCAGACGTAGCGGTTCTCCAAACACCAGTTCGGCGGCTGATGTCTGCAGGTCCTCCTTGAAGGCGGTACGAATCCCGAGCATGACGACCGGGAGGGCGTCGAGCCAGGAGGCGCCTTCATGGCACATTATCGCTGCCTTCAGCTGCCTGTGGAGCCGTTCTACTAGCCCGTTAGCCTGTGGGTGGTACGGCGTCGTGCGGGACCTCTGCCAGCCCGTGTACTTCCCCAGTGCCTGAAAAAGATCGGACTCGAACTGCCGTCCTTGGTCCGTAGTAACACGCTCTGGGCAGCCATAGCGCGAGATCCAGCCGTGGAGCAGGGCGTTGGCCACATCTTCTGCGGTGATTCGCTCCAGTGGATAAGCTTCTGGCCAACGCGATGCACGGTCGATCGCCGTCAGGAGGTAGCGGTAAGAGCCTGCTGGCGGCAGTGGACCCACGATGTCAATGTGTATGTGACGGAAACGAGCTGACGGCGTCGTGAAGTCTCCCAGTGGCGTGTGGACGTGCCGTGTAATCTTCGCGCGCTGACATTGCAAACACGCCCGAGTCCATACGCGTATGTCTCGTTTAACCCCGGGCCAAACGAAACGCGACGTAATCAGGCGCGTGGTAGCGCGTGTGCCGGGATGGCTCAGGCCGTGGACCGCGTCGAATACCTGTCTGCGACTTGGAGCTGGGACGACTAGGCGTTGGCGACCCGTCGATACATCACATAACACCCGGAGGTCGAGTCCTGGGACATCGACGTGGCGGAGCTGGAGTGCTGTGCTGCCGGCTAGCAGCTCGCGTAGCTCGTCGTCCTCGGCTTGCTGCTGGGCGATGCGGCTGAGATCCACCGGGCTATTGGCTGCTGTCAAAGCTTCGACGCGGGATAACGCGTCGGCGACTATGTTTTGGGACCCATTGACGTGCCGAATGTCCGTGGTGAACTGCGAGATATACGTCAGGTGGTTCCTCTGAACGGGCGGGAGTCTCTCGTTCTGCTGCTGATAGGCAAAACATATGGGCTTATGGTCAGTAAATATTATTGTGTGTTGAGCCTCCAACGCGTGACGAAAATGCCGGACCGCCAAAAAGATGGCGAGTAGCTCCCGATAATATGCCGGCCACTGTGTTTGCTGCGGCGTCAGCTTCCGGGAGAAGAAACCCAACGGTTGCCACGCTCCTCCCACTTGCTGCTGCAAGCTGGCGCCGACTGCATTCTGCGACGCGTCGGTGAAAAGCCCGAGCTGTGCCGTAGGGTCCGGGTGAGCCAGCATCGTTGCGTTGGCGAGCGAGGCCTTGCATTTCTCGAAGGCTGCTGTACTGAGTGGGTTCCAGGGCACAGGGTGGGTGCCGCGGAGACCTGAGAGAGCCTCCTGGAGCTCTGCTTGATGCGCCGCTGCCTTGGGAAGGAAACGACGATAGAAATTTATCATTCCCAAGAAGCGACGGAGCCCTCTGGCGTTGGATGGGCGCTGGAAATCGCGCAGTGCGGCGACACGTTCTGGTACGGCGCTTACGCCTTCCGAGGAAACGTGGTAGCCGAGGAAGGTTACGGCCTGCTGGCCCAGCACGCTCTTTTCCACGTTGACGATTATGCCGTGCTGCGACAATCGGCGGAAAACGGTTCGCAGGTGTTCCCGGTGTTGCTCTGGAGACGCGCTGTAGATTAGAATGTCGTCGATGTACGGGAAGCAGAAGTCCAGCCCCTGTAACACTTCGTCCATAAACCTCTGGAACGTTTGTCCAGCATTTCTCAGTCCAAAGGTCATGAACGGGAATTCGAACATCCCGAACGGCGTGGTTATGGCCGTTTTCGGGATGTCCGTCGTGTGCACCGGAATCTGTGTGTATGCCTTAACGAGGTCGAGGACAGAATATATTTTGCTTCCTCGAAGGCTCATAGCAAAGTCCTGTACGTGCCGAACGGGATACCTGTCTGGGACGGTTCGCGCGTTCAGCGCGCGATAATCACCGCATGGGCGCCATTCTCCGTCTTTCTTCTTAGGCACGAGATGCAGCGGCGATGCCCACGGGCTCTTCGATCGTCGCGCGGTCCCGTCGGCGAGCATGGCCTCGAATTCTGCCCGTGCGATGTGGAGCCGCTCCGGTGCCAGGCGTCGTGGTCTACAGGAAACTGGGGGTCCTGGCGTCGTCCGGATGTGGTGAACCGTGGTGTGACGAACAACGCGGGGCGCGCCGGCCGGGCGCGTGAGCTCCGGGAATCGGCTCAGGAGGTCCTGGTATGGCGAGCACGTCGTCAGCACCCTGACGCTGGGTTGCGGCGATCGGTCCTTATTCGCGCTTACGACGCGGCCCGTCGTCCCGTCGAGCAGGCGCCCGCTTCGACAGTCCGGTAGAAGTCCAAAGTGTGCCAGGAAATCAGCGCCGATTATTGGCAACGCGACGTCCGCGATGACGAAACGCCATACGAACACCCGGTGCAGCCCCAGGTCGATTCGCATGGGTAGGCAGCCGTACGTGTTGATAGTACTGCTGTTCGCGGCGCTGAGCTTGTAGTTGGTGACCGCGCGCTGGCCCTTGAGTAGGTTGCGCGGGAAGCAACATAAGTCGGAACCGGTGTCGACTAGGAACCCATGTCCGCTGGTGTGGTCCCTAACGACGAGACGGCGTCCACTGGATGGGCAGCCGGCAGCTGCAATAGCCGGCTGCCTTACTCGTTTCCCTGGGTGTAGCTGCACGGGGGTTCGCAGCGTTGAGCCCGGCTACCGAACCGTCTGTGGTACCAGCATTTCCCGGTGCTGGCGTTGTCGCGGCGGCCACGCTGTTGTTCGGGCGGCTGACGGCGTGCTGGCGGCCTTCGTTCGCCTCGTAGGGCAGCGACTTCCGCGGTGAGCGCCTCCAGGCGCTGCTCGAGGCTAGGGGCTGATGGGCCGTGGAGTTCATCTGCCTGATTGGTGGACTGTGAGCTCGTGCTGGCAGCGTGGACGTGCGGTGGAAGACCGGGTGTTGGAATCTCCATAAGCCTGTCAGCGATTTGGGCGGCCGTGGCGAGCGGTGCGTCTATATGACTTTGGACCGCGACCTGTACGTAGGCCGGCAGGCGCTGCAGCCACAACGTCCGCAGGAAATCGTCCGACACTTGAGTAGGCCCTACTAGGCTGCGGAGGTACCGCAGGAACTGCGACGGAGATCTGTCGCCAAGTTCGGCTTCGCTGAGCAGCAGCCGAGTTCTTCGCTCTTGTGAGGGCGAAAGTCTCTGTATCAGAGCTTTCTTTAAACACTCGTACTTGCCTGTTGCTGGCGGGTTGACGAGGATGTCCTGGACTTCCGCAGCCCATCTTTGTTCGAGGTGAGCTGCGATGTGGTTGAACTTGGTGGCGTCCTGCGTGATGCCGGCGATGGCGAATTGGCTTTCCGCCTGGGCGAACCAGACGTCCGTATTGTCCGCCCAGAAAGCCGGTAGCTTCGGTGTGATCCTACAGACCTGTGCTGCGTCATGGTGTTGGCCACGTGGATCCTCCTTCAGCCTTGCGATCTCCTGCTGTAGCTCGGCGATTTTGTTGTTCAAAATGTCCATCGTAGGGGTCACCAATATAGGAGAGACTCGTGCAGGGTTAGGATTCCCGGAGCCGGGAGTAATAAGCCTGGTCTCCTAAACTAAAACTTTATTCCACCACGTGGTGCGACTCTGGCCGTTGTCGGGAAGCACAGGTAGTGTGTCGCGCGAGAGCCGGAAACAGAATGCGCTCTGCGTGTGCACGCTGTAGGTGCTCGGTAGGGTCCCGTTACTTGGTGGGGAGCATTGTTTGCATCCCCTAACGGGACGCGTAACGGGACCCTCTTGCTCGCATGGGGACACGGAATATTCGTCCCCACATTCATAATCTATTTCTTTCCACAGCCGCCGAAATTGTCAAAGTAATTCCACTTCAAGAGAAATGTAAAACAAATGACATTCAAAGATAATCTGACAATCGCATAATTAGCCATACATTATCAAACCGAGGTAGGAATAATATTATAATAATTAAGTCTTCCTGGATCCAAAAATTAAATTCGGCGTGCCACTAGGATCTGGTCCTGGTGCTTTTGTTCTTTATATTACTCGTGTAAAAATATTTGTACTATTCAGGACACAAATAAACGCAATGTCCAATATAAATTCTTTCTTATTGGAAAAAAAAATCAGAATAATGAAAAGTGAATGAGGACAAATTTTATTAACGTGTATTACAGAAGTCTGCAGTATCCATTAATTACAATCACGTTATAAATTTAAAGGAATCTATTTAAAGTCATTTTTTAGTTCTCCTTTGAACATAAATTCCCTTTAGAGAGCGTTCACATATGTATGACAAATTTTGATAAATTTCAACTGACAAGTGAAATACGGTATTATGTTTTTTTCTCTTTTTCTTCAAAGGAGAGCGATTAGAATTTTGACTACAGTTAGCTAGATAGCATTGAAAAAGACATTTTATATATAAAAAAGATATTAAAACACTGAATTGCAAATTGAATATTTTTAAGATAAAGTATGATTCTTGAAAGTAACTAATTAAAATTCTTCTGAATATTAAATCAAAAATTTCAGTTGCAGTGCGAGGCAATTAGAAAAAACTAAATATCTAAAATTTTACAAATTATACTATAGTAGTTTATCACAGAAAAAACTACATATTTGAAATGAAGCCTACAAACATGTACAAAAATGCATGCATGCGGGATATCCGCTTCTATTCTACAGATGAGCACTTGATGCTGAAATATTTTTACCTATGTCATTGCAATGTAGACTGACAAAAAAATGAAGAAAATCGGTGATACACATAAAGCCATTCCTGACTTATACTTTCAGAAAACTAACACCAAATTAATTATAAGAGAACAGGAACTGTTGCCGACATTCTTAACAAGTGCAATTAATACAAGCAACAGATAAATGGCATGCTCAGAAAAATCCAATTCAACGGTTTCATATGATCGATCAAGAACTAATAATCATATTCATGAAATCTGTTAAGTGTTTTATACTTGATAAAAAAATCGTATTACACTGTAACTAAAAATTGAATAATGTATCAGTATTTCACGTGTAATATTACGTTTGTAATCGTACAGTACGTAATTCCAGTGATGTTAGTGCCATTGTAAATAGAAAATGATCATTTATATAATGAAAGTTATGCAGCAGTTTAATATATATATCTTTATTTGTTTTAAAATATGTTTCTTCTGATTTTATGAACTATAAAGTACTATCTATTAATAATGGCTCTCAGATACTGTTTATGCATCGACATTGTCGCGTAATAATCCGCTGATTCTATAATCACTAGCGGCCGGATAGACCTGCAGGTGTTACTGATACCGAATTGGGTCAACTAAAATTTAGAAAGACTGAAAGATCATAATCATACAGCTGTCATACGTTTTCAAGCACTATTTCCAGGCGAGTGACCCTGACCCACTCCATGTCTTTCCTGCCCTCCTTCGTCTTTCCTGAAGAAATAGTCCTGTCCAACAGCAATAAAATAAATGGCTAGAGGTCAGGTTACACCGTGCATATATGTAAAAATATTAGTTGAGAATTCGTTGGCATATTATTTATTAAATAAATGTGGCGACACCGCTTCGGAAGGATACATTGTTTGCACCTCACTGCTATCTGCAATTGCAAATTTAAATTTACTAAATTCTCTAAATTGTTAAAAAGAATATAAACGAATGTTCCAGTCAAATTAATGTGTGTTCCTGGATATTGAGTACTTCTGATTCTCCAAATAAGCTTACGAAACCAGATTTGAGTGTAATAAGTCTCTTTCGAACACCGAACGTCATTATAATCATTCTCTCAGATTTATAAATACAACCGCCTGAATAGAACCGAGACACATTTTGGACATAGTTCGCATAATGAAATCGTATAGATGGTATTTGTTTGATTGCCGGTCACCTTCGGTATGTGGCATTGTTATGGAAACATTATTCCTTGGTGTAAGATTATATGCCTTAATACTAATAAAGAGTTGTGCTCCAAAACATTATACCTAAATTAGCCTATCTTCTCAATAATTGTTCGCAGTTAAAATACCACTAAGTTTTAATCGTAATCATATATTTTTATTTTTTCCCAGGAAGTATAAAGGAAGAAATTAATTAATCATATAAAAAATCTGGGTTAAACTAAGCAACGTAATTATTAAGGAAATTTGCACAAAAACAAATCATTCATCGCGCTGTAATTATTTAATCTTATATAAAATGTGATTATAAAGAACTTTTACGAGTGTTAACTAAACACAAGAGACCATTGTACTTTTAAATTTACTTTCGCCATCTGAAGAAAAATAGAATATACGGTTACGTTTTATCGTTAATTTACAGTGTGACTTACGAAAAAAATTTCATGGAACGTTGTAGATTGTAGAAATGGCTTTCAATGCGATTCTACTCGTATTCAACAAAGAAATTCGATTTAAACGAAACCTAAATACATCGGAGCGTGAATTGTCTTCTTTGGTTTCAGCAGTATTCATGTATATAGTTATAAAATTTACTATCATGACACATACTCTCGATACCCTTCCTTTCCAACAAAACATATTCATGCTAGAAAAAGAGATAGAGGAGATTAAACAGAAAAGTACTGAATGTACATTCTAACGACTGTTTCAATCACGCGCGTAGCATTATAAACGAGAAATAGAATAATCATTCTAGGATTTTCTATTATGAGGTTCGGTCAATTATGATTATCTGAGAAATTTCAGGTATGATAATATTGACTGACAATATGACTAGGTTTCAACTGATTACTCTTATTTTTGTAATTTCAAGAATATAAATATTACATTTTCAATTAAATGTATATTATCGGATGTTTTAATGTTTTTTTCTCAAACACGACAGAGCAACACGATTTCTACTAACTTAAAAAGTTACGTTGAAACATTTCGTCAATTATTTTTGCGGCACGATAGTCTTCTAGTAAGTAGTTATATTTCTTTATGGAATGTCGAAGGTTTCGGGCCTTTCGATGTTTAAGTACACCATCTCGTCGTATACGTAAAAATTTCAGGGAATCGAGGCGAAATAAATTTAAATTTCTGCTGTGGCAATTGAAATGTGAATCAGATGCTATGGCCCTTACATTTATAGATTAACTCATACTATGTTTCAGTAATTTCGATTACTTTCGCAATTGAATGGTTTACAATTCTATTTTTTATATATATATTTGGAAATATTTCTCTTAAACAAAAGCATCCAACTTCCTAAATCTATTTCACAAAAAGAAAAATCATTCGGTATAATTTTATAATTGATTTTATTGCTGCCATGAGCAAGTGTTGCTAAATTGAACTTATTTAGCCTCACATCGTGTTTATATTACCATTCAATGACTCCTGTTTTTGGTAAAACTATTAATTACAAACTCTGAGAAATGGTGAGGATAACTCGCTCATATTTACTGAGTGTTTACGGGTGAAGACGGCGGCAGCGCATGTCGCCGAAACGACAAGTTACGGATTGAAAACTACGAAAACCGGAGATAACTTCATCAAACATATATCCACGTCAACTTGAATGACGGAAATTGATTAGATGGGACGACATGCAGCATACTGTATGAGGCTGAGGTACTCACCGACGCGGCGCCGCGGCTCGCACTGCCCGACGCGACGCTCAGCCCGAGAGCGACTGAGAACAGCGACGCTGGCCCGCGGCACGTGACCTGCGCCAGATGCGAGAGATGTGCCAAAGCCACCAACACTACTCGTACCTAGCAATTCGGAAAGTGTCGATGTACACTGACGATACCTATTTAATTCTTTCATGCCATTTGGGGTGACGAAAATATAGGTTTCTATGACCGGGATACCTCAAGCGTGTGTCGAAAAGTTCGCATCCTAAGAAAAACCGCGATATTGTTACCGAAGTTTTATTTTATTTTTCAGGATAGTAACCTGGAGATTTTCGTCGAGAAATAGACTGATGGCATGTGTGCGCTTAGATTTCCGGATCGATTAACTTGGGTTTTAAATTCACTGCAAATATTTGCTGCAGATTCTGTAGCAAGTCGGTTAGAAGTCTCGCTTGTAGGTTCGGTCTACGATGATTTGTACAACGGCATATTAACAACGATTCCGGATATATTCAACGCTGAAAATTTGTCTGGCCTACGAAGTGAAAAGTTTACATTTCACTAACAGTTAAAATAATGAAAGGGTAAAAGAAGGGTACAACATTTCGAACAGTAAAAAAGTCAATGTCGAAAATCAAAGCTCGGCTGAAGAGACTACCGTCGAACGGTGTTTCTGGTTGATCGCGAAAAATACAAAAGAGAGAATAAGGAATTAAGTATGACTGCGAGGGGCTATTCTCTCGCAGGTGAACCTTGTCTGAGAGCTGTGGAGTAAGCTACCTTTGGCGATGCCTTCACTTCTCTCTGGTTTTTTGAAGTAAGGCACCTCGGCCTGTTTGGAGAGGAGTATGTTCCGGGGTCGCAGACCTTGAGCATACAGTAAGAGTTGTTCTCTGTTCCCATTGGAACAGTCGTTCAGCTGCCTCCTAAACTGGTTGAGGCACGGAGAAGGGAATTCTGTGTCCCCACAGCAAATGCTTCTGCCGCCATCGGGAGGGCGTGGGACAAGTACCCAATGCCCGACCTGCATTATTTTTATGCCGGATAGGATTCTTAAACTATAGGTCAGGGTCCCTAGTTAACCCTTGACTACCTTCCGCATCCCCCCTTTCAAATTCTTTCCAAATGTCACCATATGGATTACCCTCATGTATCCTGTCACTCTAAAAAGAAAAATTATAATGTTCAGTTATCACAGTTATTAATTTTGTATTTCGTCAGTATAAAAGCGTTTATTATAACACTTGGCGACAAAGACACACTAAATAAAAATTGCAGGGGAATAAAAATTGAGTTAGTCGAAATTATATCAGTCATATAATCATTTTCCGTTAAATTGGAGCTTTGGGAGACAAACTTAAGAATTGGATTCATAAAACTTTTTTAACTTTTTGAAGAAGCATCTTGGAAAACACAAATGTCTCTTTTCGATCAGAATGGAGTTAGAAATTTCAGTATATCCAATTTAAGAGAGCAATTTCATTTTTGTTTTAAGAACATCAAAATATTGAAGACGGATTGTAACATATGCATCGGTAGGTTCTTGAACCACGCCCTTCCGATGGCGGCAGAGGGGTTTTATGTGGGGACGCAGTATTCCCTTCTCCGTATCTCGACCAGTTTAGGAGGCAGCGGGCCGACTATTCCAATAGCAATAGAGGACAACTCACCGTATGTCATGTATCACGCGCCCTTTTTATCTTTCAGTAAAAGATGCAGTCATCTGCGAGAAGTCTGACTCCTTATTTTATATTGTACGGAAAATCGTTTATCATTAAAGTAATGGTCCAATGTAACGTTGGGAGTTCCACAAGGCTCAGTGTATATGTTTGCCTGACTTTAATTAGGAAATATCCAGTGCGCCACACGAATGCATTAAACAGGTTTTCTCCAGCTTTAAATAAATAATTTTGTCAACATTGCGCTTGAGTCCTATAAGCCAGCATCCAAACAAATCACTTAGATTTCGCATCCCCTGGAAAACCAACTTACTGGCCAACAGACCAGTCAAAACTCACAGACTGTTTAGATTTCTTCGTAACCAAGGGAATTAGCCAAACACACACAAAAGTCGAAGAACTATATGATCTTTCGTCTGATCACTCTCCTGTACTCCTAACCATAAGTACAAACATAATCGACAGAAGCAGACCACCGCAATTATGCAACCAACGAACGGACTGGGACAATTTTAGAGAGATATTAGACAAAAACATCTCACTCAACTTTGAGCTAAAAACGACAATCGACATCGAGCTAGCAGTAGAAAAATTCCAGACACTAGTGCAGAACGCTGCCTGGTAACCCACCCCTCCATACACACCCCAGCCAACCAAACGAGGATATCCAATGCAAATTAATAAGAAAATAATGGAGAAAAGAAGTTTTAGAAGAGAGTGGCACAATAGACGGTACCCTGAGGAAAAACGCCGATATAATGTATGTTCCAGAGAACTAAAAATACTCCTACAAGACTTCAGGAACTCCTCCTTCCAAGAGTACCTAGAAGAATTAACCGCAACAGAACAAAGCGAATACTAGTTATGGAAAGCCACGAAAAGACTCAGGAAACCTGTGAAGCCAGTACCACCACTTCGCAAAGCGGACGGAACATGGGCGAAAAACGATGTTGACAAAGCTGAAGTATTCGCCATCCATCTCAAAGAAGTCTTTGAACCACTGCCGGGAGCTCCTGGTATAGACGAAGAAGAAATAGAACACTACCTTGAGGCCCCGTTACAACTCTCGCTCCCTATTAAAAACTTCAAAATGAGGGATATAAAAACAGCGATACACAAACTACCAGCAATGAAATCCCCTGGATACGACCTCATTACAGGCCATATACTAAAAGAAGTACCAAACAATGGCCTCAAGTTACTAACATTTATATTAACGCTATTCTAAGAACTGGACACTTTCCGACACAGTGGGAAGTCGCGAAAATCATCCTAATACACAAACCCGGCAAACCACCAAACCTCGCTGAGTCATATAGACCTATAAGCTTACTACCTGTTACCTCTAATCTATTTGAAAGACTGCTACTCAAAAGGCTAATCCGTATCATAGAAGACAAACATCTCATTCCTGATCACCAATTCGGCTTCAGGGCTGCACACTCTACTATAGAACAGGTTCACCGTGTGGTGGACATTATTAACGCTTCCTTCGAGGCAAAAAAGTACTGTAGTGCACTATTTATCGACGTTAATCAAGCATTTGATAAAGTTTGGCACAAAGGGCTACTATATAAGCTAAAGAAGTGGCTACCGAACAACCTCTACCTCATATTAAAATCATATTTGCATGGCAAACTATTCCAAGTAAAGTACGAAGATGCACTAACCGACCTCAACCCTATAAATTCTGTAGTGCCCCAAGACAGCGTCCTGGGACCGATCTTATATCTACTATACACAGCTGACCTCCCAACATGCGAAAGAGCTACAATAGCTACATATGCAGATGATACTGTGATATTAGTCTCAGAGGATGATCCAGTCAGTGCATCCACGCAGCTACAAAACAGCCTCAATAACATCCACGATTGGCTAAAAAGATGGCGCACAAAAATAAATGAAACAAAATCGGTACACGTCAATTTTACCAAACGACGGGGAATATGCCCACTCAATGGACAGCCGGTACCACAGTCTGACTCAGCAAAATATCTGGGAATGCATCTCGACAAGGACCTCACATGGAAGACTCACATATGGAAGAAAAGACTACAATTAAACATAAAACTCAGCACACATCTCTGGCTACTGGGTAGAATATCAAAACTATCCCTCGATAACAAAATCCTAATATACAACACCATCTTCAAGCCCGTCTGGATGTATGGCATCCAGCTTTGGGGAGCGGCATCATCCACCAACATAGCAATAATCGAAAGATTTCAGTCGAAAATGCTTCGAACAATCACCAACGCACCATATTACATAACGAATGCAGACATACATAGTGACCTAAAAGTGAATTCAGTGAAAAGTGATATTGTAAAAAACAGTGTAAGATACATAAAAAACTTGAGTTGCACCCCAACCAACTTGCAAATAACCTACTAGACAGTAGTAAACACAATCGCAGGCTTAAAAGAAACTACACGCTGGACCTGCCCTGCCGCTTCCAGCTGAGAACACTAACTGGAAATAACCTAAATAGTAACAACACCCAAACTGCAACGGAAGACGTATTAATGTATGCGTCTTCTATACAACCCACATTCATACACAATATTTACTTATTGCTTTTATTATCAGCAGATCGTAAACAGTTATTAATAAAATAAAAAATAAAAAAACATTGTACCAGAAATGCCCCACCATCTCAAGCAACCAGTATATAAAGTAATCCTGAGAAGGGATTCACAGAATGATTTCATGATCCAATATATCCTCTATATATAGCATATTAATTACTGGGATAATAATATTTTAAGAAGTAAAAAGTAAATGATAACAACGTTAAATATCTTACTGACAAACCAAAATTTATCAATATTTAGTTTTAAAAGAAAAACATTGATTTGGTCCATGTTAACATGAGTTACAAAAATGATGAAAACTTAAATCTCTGGTTCATGTTGGTTAGTCTAAGGCGATATTTCCGAACGTGGGGCCCACACCAACATGGGGGCAATTTGAATGTTCAGAAGGGGAAATTCGAAAATGAGCTTGTCTAGAATTTAAAAACCACCAGCTATTATTTAACTTATACAAAAGGAAAAATTGTTGTTATCTCAATTGTAAATAAGCATTTGCTATGTTTGGTGCTTTCCATAGAGCCACACTTGAAATATTGGAGTAATATAAAGTACTATGTACTCTGATAGTATTGTTTACAATGTCTAGTGTAGTACGTACTGTGTTGGACGATTGTTGTGACATCCACTAAGAGTTTAATTACTTTAGTCCGGCGTCAGCTCCGCGTGTTGAATGAAATAAGAAATTAATTGGGTACAAAACCCGGAATGGGAAATACGTTTTGCGATCTCAGATTAAAATAAATTAATACTTGGTTTAAGAAAAGAATTATTACTATAGAAGAACCGCGATACATGAGTTAAAATTAGGCTTCTTTAGGAAATAATTCAAATTTTAAATATAAATATTTTATATATGTTTTTACATGTGGGAGGGGAGTATTATAAATACTTAGGTGGGGCATAGTAAAAAAAAGGTTGGAAAAGCACTGGTCTATGGACTATAATATTCGCATGATTTCTAATGGCCAAATAGTTAATCTATCTAATTTTTCGTTTTCTGGCGGCGGCAGAACATTCATTATGATTTGACGCGAGATAATTATAAAATTGAACAATCACAGATTCTATTGTGAATCAGATCCCTCGACACCTGCGCTAGTGGTGACTGGAATCATCAGGCTGTGGTGGCTGCGGTCATCGGGCTGCAGGTGTGATGAGAAGGTTGATCGGTTCTTAAACTGTTCGCGGCTGCTGACCGTCGGTGTCGCAGTCAGCGCATTTGAACTGATCGCACTAAGGAACACGACTGCGTACCAAACATTGACAACGACGTTTGGTTGAAATTTCTCATTGGCATTTAAAGAGTGTATGTGAAGGAACACGCACAATCTCGTGCATACATAAATACACTGAAAATAAAAATCTTCATCAATGTTTGCAATGCTTTGTGAATAATTTCTTAGTTTGATGTTTCTATGTAATTTATATACTATTGTATGCTTTTATGCAGGAATAACGAATAATGAGGCTAATGCCATACTTTTATATTAATAGTCTCGTGTCATGCAAATGATTTGTGCCGCTTATTAACAAATGTTCAGTTTTTACAACTAACTTTAATATTCGGATCATATTAGAACTGAGCAAAATTAAAATACCTTCGTTTCGGAACAAAAATTCACAACTTGCATTCAAATCGGCAGAAGTTATTCTCAAGGCTGACTTTTGTAGTCTGAATATTTGTGACGCGTGACGGACGCGACCTCAGTTTGCCAATCCGTAAGATATTTCCGAATAAAAATTCACGTGGTATACTGCTTTTACTGTATTAATGTCGCTTTCATGCTCTCAGCTATAGCATATTTATCTGATTTTTGCCGAAAGCTTAATGATATTTTGGTCCCAATTTAATTTATGATTTATCTTCGAACCCAGAAAAGTAGCTTCTTCTGATAAAACGTCAGTAGTAATTCAGGTTGTTTAGTAGATCTAGCACGAACACATGGATTGGGCCTTGTGTCTGGTCCGTACCTTTATTTTTTTAGGGTAACAGACTACATCATGGTATTCCACATGGTGGCAACTCCCCTTTAATAGCATAGGAAGGAATTTGAAAGAGGGGATGCGGAAGGGTAGATAAGGTGACCAAGCGTTAACGAGGGCTCTCGGGCTATATTTTAAAGATCCTACCCGACATTACTAAAAAAGTAATGTAGGACAAATCCTAGAAAATCTGCATCAGGTAGGTCGGGCTATTGGTACTTGTCCCACGCCCTTCCGATGGCGGGAAAGGGGTTTGCTGTAGGGTCGCAGGATTCCCTTCTCCGTGTCTCAACCCGTTTAGGAGGCACCTGGCTGACTATTCCAATAGTACGACAACTCTTATCGTATGCCAAAGGTCTGTGACCCCGGGATCACACACCTCTCAAAACAGACCGAGGTGCCGCGGCTTGTGGGAACCTTAGTTCAAAAACGGAGAGAGGAAAAGGCATACCCAAAGGTATCCCCCTCCGTCTCTCCTAAAAGGTTCTGCCTGCGAGAGAATACCTGTCGCAGACTCCTCGAGGATTGCTCCGTACCTGAAGAAGAAGAAGATGGGTAATCCACATAGTGGCAACTCCCCTCTTATAACATAGGAAAGGGAGTGAAGGGGGGATGCGGAAAGGTAGAGCAAGGTAGCCAAGGTTTAACTAGGGCCCCTGGGCTATAGTTTAAGGATCCTACCCGGCAATTCGCCGATGCAGAGAAAACTCTGGAATAAACTGCATCAGGTAGGTCGGGCATTTGGTACTTGTCCCACGCACTTCCGATGACGGGAGAGAGGTTTGGTGTGTGGTCGCAGCTTTTCCCTCGCCGTGCCTTGACCAGTTTAGGATGCAGCTGGCCAACTATTCCAATAGGAATTCAGACAGAAAGTGATCAAGGTTCTTCTTCACACATGACGAAAGGAACAAGGATCCCTGAAATGTGTGGTATTTATATTATCACTTTTCTGTCTGAATTGGCTATCTTTCTTCGACATTATTTTCAATCAGACGTAATGTTTTTCATTTTAATTATATATATTTTGATTGTAAAAGTTGTTTAACAAGTATTCGTTTTATTAAAGGCCCAGTAAACGACTCTCAGAAATAGAATATTTTATTGTAAAACATTTATTGTTGTAAAAATTCATTTGATAGCGTGTGTAAATTTAAAATGTGCGTATAATAAATAATAATTGTTTGTTTAAACTGCTTGTGTCGCGTATTATTTTAATATAAGACCTATTACCACAATATATACATATATATATAAAGCAGTTTAAACAAACAATTATTATTTATTAAACGCACATTTTAAATTTACACAAGCTATCATATATATATATATATTAATAATAATAATAATAATAAACAATAATAATAGTAATTGAAATGATTTGATTGTCCACACGTTAAGGCATTAAAATGTGGTTACTCAATAATGAAGATAATTAATTAAATTGAACTAATAATTGAAAATTATCTAATGAAAGGAGCATGAAATAATAACATTTATTTTTAATTTAATTAAACAATTAGTTTATTATACTCGATTATTTTATCTTACAAAACAAATTACTTGCTGAGCTTTACAACAATTTTATACCAAAAAATATCCTTTTCTCTTACCTCAGTGTCTTTATTGGGCTTTTAAATAAAGAACAATTAATTTTACAATTTACTATAGTCAAATATTTTTATAATAATAAACTCTCGAAATGTAATCGATTACAAAACGAAATAAAACGAAATGAAATGGAAATCTGACGATATTCTACATTTTATTAACGTTTACAATTTTAATTTTAATGTTTATTTTTTACTCACTGTTTGTACCGGTACCAGGGCAATTGTAAAGATTCTACAACGCACTTTCACCACGAACATTTATGAACAGGTCATATATCCACTGAATTTACACTATAACGGCCTCAAACACCCAAAAACTGTTGATCTCTGTCTGATTCTGCACGTCCAATTGCCGGTCGATCACACACCGCACGCCAACAAATCGCTGTCCACCGTTCAAGCTCCGAATATCTGCATTAATACTCCATAGATTCTGTGTTCTCTGCCAATCATTGAGAACTCGCTACGGAAAACTGGAGACTTCTACCACAAAATCATCAGCCTCTGATTTCCAACTCAATTAGTTTTAGTTCCGTCCTTGACTGAAATCCTTCGCCAACTGCTAAATTCAATTATACTGTACTCCACAATGTATCGTAGCTGACTGACAAATTTTAATTCCTTCCGTATTTACCAAGGTCTCATGGCTGACTAACTACTCCATCATCTTACGCAGGCTATTGTCTAGCAATATCTTGGCATGTTCAATATCCTCGACCATTATTGTATCTCTGTGTGTTCGCCGGCAACAATTCAGTTCAATAGTTTCTAATTATTAATTCTTTTAATTGCTCTTTTATCATTACAATATATATATATATATATATATATATATATATATATATATTGTAATAATTTAATTATAATAATGGCTGAATTTAACAAATGAAAAAAAACACAAAATTACAATACTTTCTTTATATGGGAATCAATGATTAGGTGGCGTTTTAAATGAACAACTATTAACTTTAAACAATTAACAAAATTTATTAGCAATTTTAAAAACAAGTATAAAATACACAAAATATTTGGGATCTCAGGGTCTTGATCTGGGTTTGATAAATGGCAGAATTTAAATATTCAAAATTACATTTACCTTTTATGGAAATCAAAGCGTCTGAACATAGACGAAATTTGTTGCGGAAGAAATAATACTAAAGATTGAATTTAAAAATTTCAATTTTATAGGGAATTAATAATCTCATTCTATCGATAATTAAATAATTAAAGAACGATCTGACTTTTATCTTTTAAACACGGTTTACAAATTATTTTAAAGTTTTTTGTCTACTTACGGCCGCCCAGGTCTCTTTTCAGCTTTTCGTGCACAATTTTGGGGACATCACTGATTCTAAATTCTCACGGACTCTAAATGTTCACAGGCTCTAATTGGCGTAGTTTGTTAGTTGGTTTAACACAAATTAGTTGGTTCTCGATGCTTTACTGCAACTTGGATTTGTGGATCTCGTGACTTTAGTTGACAATGGACTTCATTGGTTTTTCTGAATATTGCTTTACTTTTTAATATTTGAAAGCATGTTTGTGACAGGACCACATTCTTTCGTTCTGACTGCCGACTGTAAAACTTTTCGTCTGGTCTATTTGCTGTCTGCTGCCCAACTGTACTGTTCAAATTTTCAAGACTTGGAAATTTTAGTCTTTTGTCCTCGCTGCCTACGGCCCGACTGTACTCTTCGTCTCAACTGATCAACAATGTTTTCTTTGCCTCGCCGGATTGTTGCGGCGTCCGCTCTATATCCACTAATAATGAGTCCTCTACAATCCAACTTTCCAATTAGAACAATGTCTTAATTACCAATTACTACAATATATATATATTCCAAGTTAATATTTATACGTCCATTAAATATGTCAATATCGGTATGTAATATAGTATACATTGCAAGAAAACGGACAATTTCCTAAATAAATCGACTCGTGTTTCTAATATTGATAACGTCACTAACTATAAAGACATGAGACAATTGATGATTTACTGCTATGTTGCGTTAAATTTATTTATTTTTCCGGGTTTTCACACACTTTTAGAACAAATAGTTTCCGATTCCATGCTGACATAATTGTTTAGTATGATTCACTCAATATTATTATGCCGGATGCCGTAATTTTTAGAACTTTTTTTCTGTAATTATCATCTGTGATTAGCTGTAGTCTGCTTGTGACGCGTTCACGTAAAGTGCGGAGATGTTCCATGTATTGTTGCGTACAAGGGGGGTCAGAGCTCGGTGCCTGTCGATCGGGGGGGGGGGGGGATGAAGCCGAGATACCAGATTTTGGGTTCCAACGCCGGTATGGGTTTAACCACCTATGCCTGAGCGGGAGCGTGCGGCATTAACTGGTCTTTGGCATTGTCACAGTCGGTGAATTGGGCTCCTTAATCTGCAAGGCGTCGGGACTATCCCGGCGTCGGTGGTGTGGACCAGAGGCGGTGATAGATCTGGTTGGTCGCCATTCATGGACCGGCGGAGCAGATCTGGTCCCTATTTTCAAATATCATTAAAGTCTTAAAGACGGTTCATGCCTTTTAAACTCGTAATCCTGAGCCATAATCAAGTAATAAGGCAACATGAATTACTTGTATAATTTCGGGCCATTACTTTTCTCCCTCTAAATCATTTATTTAGTTATTTAAAAATTATATATATCAACACAGTAATAAGTGGACTTGAGAAATAGTCGTCCTTTTTCATTTTAAACTAGAAATGAAAATTATCAACACAGATAATACACATAAAATTGGTAGTGAATAATATGCGTAGTAAATAATACATAGTTAAAGAAAAAGTTCTCGGGTTCTAGGCGCCTAGAAGATGACGGCAGTGCATTTGTCCGTCGAAACGTCGCGTTTCAATCGCATTGTTACCCAGGTGGTAACCCGAGAACTTTTTCTTCAACAAATACACCGGGAAAGCCTTCGTTCTTTGATAATACATAGTTACATCATGATATAAATGTAAGATATATTCAATAAAATAACTACAAAAACAGTTACATAAATTAATTTATCGTAAGCTAACATTAAATATGGTCAGAGATTGCAGTCATTATCGTATTTATCTTTGAGAAATGTAAATTATCACTAAAAGTCTCCAACTTTCTCGCATCTTAGAAGTTAGTGAAAGGAATTGTGAAATACAGAAGGCGTGAACGTTGAAAATTGATTGAGATCTGAGAGAAAAATCTGGAGAATAAATTAGTTGAAGCTTCTCGTTGTTTATCCATTGCCATGGATGTTATTTCGAAGCAAATCTCTTCTTAATCCTCCGTGGAGAGAATACAGCAACTTGTTTCACAGCAACGCTATCTTAACTTCCGTGCAATCAGATATGAATCAAATCTTTACATGTGAGTGTGATATATTGTTCAAAGACTTCTGTTTAGTATTAGTAACTTTAAATGCTGTGGAAATTTTATAATATATATTATAAATCGATTAATTTGAACGTTCCAAAATCCAGAGATAGAAAGATAATTATTATATTTTTCTGTAAAGAAGTAAGAAATTATTATAGTTCCAATCAGATTTTTTATCGACTGACGTAGGATTACCTTCAAATTTGAACCTTAAATTTAATAATACATCAGAAAAGGAGAACCAGTGGCTCATTTGTCTAGGTAAAATTCTTGTCAAATAATTTGCTTGAGATTGCCTCCAAAGAGAGTTTAAATTATTGCTGACCATTAATTTTTTGTGAACTGATAATTAACATAAAGATTTCACCCTGCTGACACGCCGTGAACAAAATGGAACATGTTATGCTGGTTTAATTGAAACTCCTAATTTAGTTTACGTTGAATATTTTTTCAATCCCATGAATCGAACATTTATTTGTTTAATAATTTAAAATTTTCAAATTAAGGAAACTTTTCCGTATGCCCAATCACACATTTAAGAGTGATTGAAAGTACCGTTTCCATATGTACTTACATTCTCAAAAATATTATTTCTTATAGCCACCTTATAAATTTACTCTAAAATTTTACTTATATTTCTGATATTTCCTTTTACTGTTTGAGTTACTTCTTTATTCAGCTTAGTTTTTTCTCTCACCAATAATAAAACATCAATTTGAGAAAAGTGTGTTATTCTTTATGGATAAAACTACCTGACTACCGGGCATTTATTTGAATAATCCCGCAGTAGTAATTGACTCGACATTCAACCAGCATCAATAGCGCCAGTGTTTGGAATATTTACCGATTTACATTTACTTTCCCGACCTAACTCCTCGGCATCTAACTTCAAATAAATCAGGATGATGACTGGCGGTATTCGGGAATTCTCCTACTACATAAAATAAGTGTCTAAAAATGACGAATTAAAACAGTAAAAAATACTCGCTGACTTAATTAAGTCTAAAACTACTCCCGGTACTTAAAATGAGCAAATAAATACATCCTTTAACTAAATAGCGACAAAAATATAGCAGGTATCTTAATAAAATCAAAAAATTACGCGGTAACTAAGAGGGCAAAACTACTCTGGGTAACTTTTTGTCAATCATCTTCACCTTCACGAGTAGGAACCAAAAGTTTAATTAAGCACCATGGTTAATGTGAGAATTAATCTCAGCAACTCCTATAACCCCGGAATCTACGATATCTCGGTCTTTTTTGCATTACATTTTATACCCCCTTGCGCCACCACCCGTATGGATGCTTTGCTCCCTTGCCTTTTTTAGAAGAAATCAGACACACAAAAAGTTTATAATGACACTATTGAATTAATTAGCCCCAAGAACGTTTTATTCGACGCTAATTATGATCATATAGGAATGTTTTTAATGTCCACACCCACCCCTAGAGGCGGTGTGGGTCGTAAGCAACATGTGTATGAACTTTGGTAGAAATTGGTCTTCGCATTTTAGATTTATACGGAAATTGGTTTCACCCCTTTCCACCCCACTCCTAGGGCCTGAATTACATTTTAACCAGTATGGTAAATGACAGTATTAAAGTCAGTGACTTCCATAACACCAGATTCTATACCAGTCTGCGTTGTTTACTCATTACTTTTACGTAACGGAAGTCACAATTAAACTCATTGACATCTATAAGCCTGGATTTGACACCAACCGCGGTTGTTTCGCGTTATTTTAATGTATCGACCCTCCCTTATTGATGCTTTAAGGGGTTAAATTCTACAATACATGAATAGAAACTATTAATAACATCGACCTCGAAAATTAATTATTCGACACTAATATTGGCCGTTTTAGCATGTTTTTAAATTCCCCTTGGGAGTTTCCTAAGGTTTTGAAAGGCCAACAAAAACTTTCGCAGGCGATCACACAACTCACCAAAGTTTCATCGCAATCGGATGAATGATTTAGAAGCGTATAGGGGACTCGCACACAGACATCATATATATAGAGAGAGAGAGAGCGGAGGGGGGGGGGGAGAGACATTTAATATTTATTCACGAGATTTGATTTATTTCTGGAATCATGAAAAATGTTGAACTGATATATTTCTTACTTCTCAGGAAATTATTTTATATTACTATTACAACAGCGTATTTGTATTTTCTACTTTGTGTTTCGTTGTTGACAATTTGCTTACGAAAATACTCGCGAAAAAGTTTGTTTTTTTTCTGGCCTTTTTGTTTTCCTTTTGCCTTATTGCACATTAATGCATACAAATGGTATGTTTCAATCTAAATATTGTATTTGAACATTCAATACATTCTTGTCACTAGAAAAGTCTGATGACTTACACAAATTATTGTATATCGTAACTAAAAGGGCAAACCTGTATCGATTCCTCTAAAGGAACCATCAAGTTAACTTCACTGAATGAATAGTATGAGTAAAGTTTATTAACATTTGTTGATATTAATATTATAAAAGTAATTTTTAATTCATGTTGGATTAGGAAATATTTGTCTGCACATAGGAGTGCGGGGTGAATGAGGCTGAAAAAAATCTTAAGCAAGTGGAGCAAATCTACCAAACTTGTGCACTTACAACTGAGAAATAAACACACCGATATTATTTTAGACACTCTTATTGTAACGGGAATATATTTTACTCTCTTAGGACACTGAGAGTATTTTGAATCTCTCTGGGTACCAGAAGTAATTTTAATTCACTTAAAGTACTGTTCCTATTCCCGATTCTCTTAAGATACCAAAAGTAATTTCGTACTCTTAAGTTATTGGTATTATTTTACACACACCTACTCTTAAAGCACCAAGAGTATTTTTTATTTTCTTACAGTAACAGAACTATTTTTTGTATTTCTAAAGACACCAAGAAATTTTTTAGACATTCAATGTAATAGAAGTAATTTTGTCCTTAGTGTAAAGAGAATAATTTTTTGCATCTTCAGCTAATGAAATTATTTTTTATTCCCATAAAGATACCGTGTGTATTTCTGTCCCTTTTAAAGGGAAAATATTTTTGAGTCTCTTTAGGTACCTGTATTATTTTTCACTCTCCTAAGGCAATGGGAGAATTTCTCATTCCCATAAGTACCGTGACTGTTTTTGACTCTATTAGGATATGGGGGAGTGTTAAAATCTGTCAATATATCAGGTGTATATACTGAAGTATTCTTTATATTCTCAAACTGACAAAAAATGAAGCAGAAAATTTTTTGTACATGTTACTATCAGGGGAAACTCACAATGGGAAAATAAGGATTGGGTGTCACACACCTAACTCCCATTATCGAAAGGGCGTAGGACAAGTACCAAATGCCACTGTACCTGATGCACGTTTATAAAAGGTTTCCCCAGCATCAATTTAGTCAAATACCAGATAGGATCCTTAAACTATAGCCCAGGATCCCTACTCACCCTTCGACTACCTTTCTATATCTTCCTATACTATTAAACGGGAGAGCCATCAAAGTAGATAACACTATTGCAGTCTATCACAAAAAATAAAATAAAAAGAACGAGTTATTTTGATTCTATTAACCTACCGTGTTTTAACAGTTTTAAGGAACTGAAAGAAATTTTGACTCCCATAGGCTATCAGTAATATTTTACTATTAGGGTGCTGGAAATTATTAAATCCTTTTAAGGAACTATGAGACTTTTTCACTCTCTCAATGTAAATGATGAAATTTGAACTCTCTTAAGGATATAGGAGTATAATTATCTCACTTTAGGTACTGTATTTTGACGGCATTATGTTACCAAGAATATTTTCAAGTCTCTAAGAGTATCAAGAATATTTTTGACTTAACACACCAGAAGTATTTTGGCACTCTTAAGGTACCAATAATTTTGATATTTGGGTACCAGTATTATTTATACTTCTCTAAAGGTATTGTATTTGATAGGTTAGGTGGTGTGAAATGTAAATGTTAAAAAGAACTTATGCTCTCAATGCCAATTAAATCATATCTTGACTAAGGTTAATATTGAATTAAATCTTTTCTGGGTTCTTATAAAGAAAACTCTGGCAATGCCACACTGGGGCATTCTGAATTTAGAAATTCTCCTTGGGGAAGTCATGTTTTGTTCCCAAACTGTCTCTTTGTGACTGTCTTTAACTTATACTATGTAATTTGATTATTAGGTATTAGGAGTACACAACTTTCAGCCACTAAACATTTCAGTTACTAGCTAATTTCAAACTTAATCAGCTATATTAAGCCCAAAATTACATAATTTATTTGGCTTACATGAACCTACAGAATGCAATCCACATTATTGGGAAGAAAAAGTAGTCCCCTTCCTTTCAGTACTTATCAAAGATATGAAAGATTCTCTCATAAAAACATTTACTACATGCACAATTGCTTCAATAAGCCAGAAATATCAACATATTCGAAAATATCAGTTTGTTGAAAGGGTTAAGGGCTAGTCACTTAATGATCTGAAACAAATATCCACCTTACATCGGAACATGAAAGATGAAAATGAGGAAGCCTTGTACAATTGCAGTCTTTACATAGAGAGCTATGCTAACATATAATGAAGCAGTATCTCATATATCAAACAGAAATGTTCTACAGCAACATTATTAATGACTGATCTAGACTCCAATAAGAGCCATTAGAACTTTTTAATATTTTCTGTACAATTGCTTATTTATTTTCAAATTTTATATAAATTTAACATTTTTATTGAAGTCAATATTACATAGTATTCACAGAAATTATATGCAGTCTACTGTTGAGTACAGAAAAAGAACACTAAGATTTGTTTTCCTTCAACTCCAGTAATTTTTCAATCAGTGAATTACTGAATAGTTGCCTATACTTTGGACTTATTTCACTTAATAATGAGTATGGAGTTTCATAAAATTCATTTGAAGGGCAGCTATTATCATCAAATTCTAATCCTACAATTCTCAATCCAAATGACCCCAACTCTATGCAGAAGTTTTCATTTTCTGCTGTGGTTAGATTTATGCAAATGTTATTTTTTAATTTAGTGATATTTGATAATTCAATGTGTTTAACATGATCTTTCACATCTCTGATGACACCTTGAGCCTCTTCTTTCCAATTACCTTCACTAAAAACTTTTGCTATTCCTTTAGAGTTCTGAGCCATGATATAAATATTTGTCTGCAAAAAATACATAACACATCATATACTATAATTTAATTTAATTAAAATAATAGTAGTGGCTTTATAATTAAACAAACGTCACATATTTCAGTTATCCTATCAGCAAACAAATCTCTTCACTGATTCACATGAAAAATCTGTAATATAAATTATAAATATTATCAGAACTGACAAATTAATTTTGTGTACTATATTAATAAAACTGAATTATTGCTATCTAAATTGTGTCAATGTGTGAACAATTACTTTACAAAATACATACAATACTGTTTAAATATACAGCAATAACATGTCTTCGAAAATTTCACACATTTTGCAAGCTGAGTAATATTATTATAATGAATAAACACATTACAGCTATTAGGAAAATCTGATATACACCTGAAAAATTAATGAAAATATACTGAATCGTAGGGTTACTGGTTAGACAGCAAATAAATTACATCTCAGTATAATAGTTTTGCTTTTCCCTTGGGTGTGAAGCTGTCATATTTGTAAACTGAGTTTAGTAATTATACAAATCAGGTTTTCGGATAATTTGGATACATTAAATCCGTATTGTCAGAAAATCTCTATAAATTAAAACATTTTCCACATTAAATGAGTTAACATTCTATACTTTCAATCTTACTCTATTTAAAAGTCCACGCAATTTCTAATATATATTATATAATCTTTGGATATCATGACGTTAATTTCGTCAATTGACTTAAATTCATATTTGAGACATTTCATATACATCAATAACAACACACATCCACAGTTAACGCACCCCCACATTAAAAGATAAAATCACCAGAGATATTCTTTTTCTCCTCCACTTTTTATTACCAACGTTTGGTTTAAAAAATTGTGAAACTGATGGATTTAATATTTGATTAGTATTTGTCGGATGTTCCATTGTTTAGTTTTAAGAAAATATAGGAAACAAAGAGGAAAATAATAAATATTAATTGAAAACGGAATGTGTTATAAACGACGGAGTATTGAAATAAACTGACGTTTCCATTAGTAAAAGTCTCTATTCGTCTTCAAGGAATAAATATCATCAGTACGTAGCATAAGCACGTCACGTGAATCCGCAACCTCATAGGACAGTAGTTGGCAACTAGCGACGCGCTATAAGTTTTTGTGCGGTTCGCATCGCAATAACGAACTAAATTAATGAATTAGAAAGATAGCCAATACAGACAAAAAGGTGATAATATAAATACCACACGTTTCTGGGATCCTTGATGACCTTTTCGTCAGGTGCAACACAACTGCACTTGTCAGTTGGAATAGTCGGCCAGCTGCCTCCTAAACTGGTCGAGGCACGGAGAAGGGAATGCTGCGTCCCCACAGCAAACTCCTCTCCCGCTATCGGAAGGGCGTGGGACAAGTACCCAATGCCCGACCTACCTGATGCAGGTTTTTCTAGGGTTTTCCCTGCATTTCTTTAGGCGAATGCCAGGTAGGATCCTTAAAATATAGCCCGAGGGCCCTAGTTAACCCTTGGCTACCTTCCTCTACCCTTCCGCATCCCCCCTTTCAAATCCCTTCCTATGCTATTAAAGGGGAGTTGCCCAAAGTGGATCACCCCCATGTAGCCTGTTGCCCTAAAAAAAAAAAAAGTTTGCTTGATTTCAAATACACACATCTTTTGTGAAAAACACGTGACCTATATTACTCCAAATCAGTGTGAAGCACAAGACCTTGTGGCTTCTTATATAATCTATTATTTTGCCCGCCTAAAAATATAATTTTGATTCTTGACTACCGTGCTATAAGCTTCGGCTCAGCCTAGCCCAACCCAGGGAGTCGGCTGTCGCCGGATTTCTGTAACTTATTGATGTTACTACAGGGACTGTAATTATCGTCTTGCCTATTCGGTGTCACAGCATCCATAGGACTAAAAAGAAGTAAGTTTCAGATTTAGGGATAATTAATTTTAGCTGCAAAATTTCTTGATTTAATTTAATACAAATTACTTCTTTGAATTTTCGTTTATGGTATTGTTTTCAAAACTCAGGCATTATAAATTTTTCAAACAGAAATCTGTGGTTGTTGTTCCATGCGCGCTGCGCTAATTTCGATTTCTTAGCGAAAACTACAAAATCTGAATTAGCAAGACGTGGAACGTGAGCAATTTAAGCCCAAATTGTTACGTATATGATTTGCAATCTGAGAATAGGAAATCACTATAGTTGCGCTGTGTGTGTAGGGAGAGGGATGACTTGTCAATATTGAAAGAAAGATTCAATAGTTTTTCTAATTGTTAGTTATACATTCCATATTGTCTAAGCCCAATTTCAACTCCTATTGGAATGGAAGGGGACAAGATAGACATAATTATAAATCTTCCTAAATGACCGAGATTGGAACGAATCCTAGATATTGGAGGTAAGTGTCCCTGAGCTGAACACTGTTGCTTCCAACACCGATAAGTCCCAGAACAAGCCTCATCGTCATAAGTGGAGTTGACAAATAAGAAAATCAAAAATTGCTCAATACGACCCGAATTATTGTAAGACCATTAGATTTGCGGCCTCAGTAATGCACACTTGATACTGGTCAATTCCAATTTCTGCCGCCGTAGGAATGGTACGAGGGTATGAGAATATTAATTAAAAGAAAATATTAAATAAATTATTTATTTATTTAAATTAAACCTTGTTGCCAATCCTAATTTTATTATTCTTATTCCTATAAAAATTCCAATATATTTACGGTATGGTGTCCAAATGTGAGGCTGTATCACAATGTCGTATGTAACAGTTTATTCCAAATTATGTCATTATTGATATACAAAGACTGAATTTTGCACATATAGTTTTAAATCTAAAAATAAAATAAAATTCATATGATTCTATGGATGAATCAGATTCCTTCCTATTATAAAAAAAACATACGGGCAACGCCAAGAAATCAGCTATTACTTTTGTATTATAAATTGAAGTTCAATCAAAATAACATAAAATAATTTATTTTATTTACAATTTATAAAATATAATGCTAATGAAACACTATTTATGACAATTTAAACTGTTGTATTAAGATTACAATTTTTAGTACACATATTAATAAAAATTAGGTTTCTATAAACAAATATACTGAGTTGAGGTTGCTAAGCATTAATTTTTAAACTCATTTTTGTATGCGATTTTAGTGTTTCTTGGTTATTTAAAGTAATCAGTAGCAACAAACTACGATATAAAGTTCTTAGGTAATATTTTTGTATTAAAGCAAATGTATATTAGAATTTATTTATCGATTGAGAGAGATTAGTTTAAGCAGAACTTTCCTTTTTAACGCTTAATATTGTACAGAGTATTGAGAAAAATATAGATATTTGTTTTACATACTATAATTTTCAACAATAGAATAATACTTGTTCAGTTGACAGAAAAGAAGAGAATTGAAAACACGGAAATACATGTACAATTTCTTGTTAGAAATTTATTCTTGTCAAACTTTTTTAAAGAACGTTTTGTTGTCAGATGATTGCCATATAGTTTGAACGAAAAACTAAGAGGAAAAAAGAATGAATGGCTTTGAAGAGTTGAAACCCTTGTTCCTCTTACGGGTGTAATTCGATTTAATTGGTACATATAAACACTCTTCTAGATTTGACCAGACTCGGTGAAAGTTGCCTGTCTTTCTTTGACGCTAACAGGGATGTGACATTTAATTTCATAAACGAAATATATTGGGAAAGTTTTTCACGATTGTATGATTAAACTTACATGAAATAATTTAATTGGTTGTAGATGTTGGTCAAACTGTCTGGAAGTAATTGTTTCCTATATGAAATCACGTTACTTTTGTATGTCATGATGATAGTTTGAATTAAGAGAGGCGAGTGTTCAAATCGAGCAATTCTTGTTTTTATTTATTATAATTCTCTTTAGTTTTCCTTGAGAAACAAAACTCTGTTTGTAAATAAAGTCATGCCTAGATAAACTAATACATAGATTTTATCTTTAATATGACATCTTCATATAAAACATTTAGTTTTCATTTACTAGAACAGTGTTCTCCATTTTTTTACTAATTATGTAGTTTTAAGAAACTGTTGAGAGTATTTATGAATGGGTCATTAATTTATGTGTGTGCATTTATTTAATATAGCTGCATTTTAAGATTTTCTCACTTTTCTGAACAAAACATGAATTTTAGTGACGAGTGTGAAAGTCTTAAACTAGAATCAGGACTATTGTATAATATACAAATGTTAATGTCAACCATAAAATTGCTAGTTTTATTCGATAATATACGATATATACTTATCCTTGAGAGTTTTGGATAAATTAATGTGAATTGAATTCTTTAGGAGTGTTCAATGGGTGACTATTTTGAAGAAATGGGATGGCAACCACTTGGAGTTGGTGAAACTCCAAACCAATACCTTCATTTTGCAAGATTATTGAGAGATTTCGGTATGTGGGAAGAATTAGGACAAGGACAGAAGCTTCCACCACCTGCTTCGAAACAAGTAATAGAAAATTTGGCAGAGAAGAAAATTTCGGATACAGGCAAGTAAACCAATAACATGAATTTCCTTAATTTTTTATTTAGTTCACTTTGATAAATTTTGGCATGTGGCTATTAGATATGAATATGTATGTTCGTGTACTGTGAGGAATAGTACCTTTTAATTAATTAATAGTACCTAATAATTAAGAGATTTTGTCTCAACAATAACTAAATGTGATGGTATTGGAACATGTTTATGAACAAAAACATATATTCTTATTTTATTGTTAATCCAGGTATAGTTAGGAATTTGAAATTACATCAGGTTGAACGTTGGTTTTCATTGTTTTTCTCAACATACAAATTACTTTTTTAAATATAAATTTTGTCAGATCAACATTTGCAGTCATTACTAGGCGTACAATTCTGTATTATTGAATAAGTTTTAACTATATTGTATAAACAAATATATTCTGAATAACCACAAACATCCTTATGATTGTACCTTCTTGCTGTCATTCCATAGTTATTAACATTTTTTTAAAACTATTTTAAGGAAACAATTTAACTGTAATTAAATTGCAAATTTATTTTTATTTAGGTAATCAGTGTCCAATATGTCTAAAGACTTATGATATTGGAGAAACAGTAAAAGTTCTTCCATGTAAACATGTATTTCATTGTGCATGTATCTTACCATGGCTTGAAAAGGTGAGTTTAAACAATTATTTTATAGATTTAGATGCTAATTAAAATAAAGGAATTGTTAATTAAATAAAACTTTTTCAGACTAATTCGTGTCCCGTTTGTCGTCATGAACTTCCAACCGATGATGAAGATTATGAAATATACAAAAAACATAAATTGCGAGAGAAACAACGGAAAGATGATTTAGAATCTTTGCATAATGTAATGTTTTCTTAATGTTCTTTTGGAACCTTTTGGTACGTATATTATTAAATATTTAATGCATACTAGATATTGCCCATCAAAAGCTTTGTTTGTCTCTTTCAACTCAAAAATATTTTCACTAGTTTTTCCCTGTTAACTTAACAAAAAAGCTCCAGGATTATTACATGCAATAATAAAATTACAGAAGATTTTTTTTGACATCAAATAATGCTGCTTGAAGATTATTCTACACTTTCTATGTTCTATGTGTAATTTGCTCTAACCAATTTTTCTGGATATAAATATATAAAACTTAACGAAAATGTGATTAGGTGAAAACAATTGGATAGGAAAAAGAGACAGGAAAGTCGACTTACCTGATATATGGTTCAGTCGGGCTAAGGAGTGAAATATTTCAAACTTTGAGGGCCTGAGTCCCCTTTGTCAGAAAGGAAGGTCTGAACTTCTGTATACGAGTTCCTCTAAATACACCTGTGTGTGTGTGTGTGTAACAGATAAGGAAAGTGTGACAAGTTGAAATTAAAAAAGATTTAAGATAGGAAAGAAATACGACATATTCGACATACCTGAAATTAGTTGGTCCAGTTGGGCTGAGGAAAAGATCTGAACTGCGTGCCAGCCTGGCACAAAAAACATAAGGAGAAACACTATTAATCTCACAGATCCCAAAAAATATTTATTTGACACAAATATCACTATCTTTATGTTTGTTTTAAAATTTCCACTACCACCTCTAGGGAAGTTAGTATTATCTTACCCCCATAGCATTTGTTTTCTCCATGAAAGGAACAAGAGTACAAAATTTGGTAGAAATTGCTCCACATATTTAATATTGTAAGTGGAACTTTATTTTCCCCATCCACCCCAACTCCTAGGGGTTGAAAAACAACTTAACTGGCAAGTTGAATACCTTTAAACTAGGCAGCTTCCATAACTCCAGATTCAAGTCCCGTCTTGGTTGGTTTTGTGTTATTTTTATGTAATGTCCCTACAACCCCTCTCTGATGGCACCTCTCTCCTATGCTGAAATTATACACAAATAACATGGGGTGAAAAACTATCAATCCCAATAACCCTCAAACATATTTGACTCAAATATCTGCCATTTTAGCATGTTATATATATATATATATATATATATATATATATATATATATATATATATATTGTAATATTAAAAATGAAATACAACTTGAAGATATTAATTACTGTATTTAACTTTGAAAAAAATTAATGTAATATTAATCAATAATAAAGTAATAATTAATTAATGTAATATTAATCTTAGAAATATTTACATAAGTTTAAATTTTACTATACTTTACAATTTATATCAAATTAAGGAAATTTTCAAGTTATCAACCTTTAATAGCAATTCTTAACACTTAGTGACAGGTTTGAAATGGTGGAACTGAACTGAAGTAATACAAAATATAAATAAATTTTTAAAACAGAAAATTTATTTTACATGTAAATTCACACAAAATTTGCCACGACAAGACAAATTGTTCAGATTAAATTACAAAATGTTATACTTTAAAATATTCCCTCAAAATACAAACATAATGAAATAAAATTTGAAATTTGATTGTACAACAATTAGACCATGTTTACACTATACTCTAATTTCACCAAATTTAAAAGTAAAGTCTTTTACATACTAATTTGGATTGATCTTCAATTTGACTTGCACATAATTTCAAAAACTCAAATTTTAAACAAAAGAAAACTTTGAAAATTGGCCAAAGACACTTTTACAACACACACAGATCAATTCCTTTCGAGCTCCATACTAGAGAATTACGCTCGTCTGCTCAAGTCAATTCGTCAACATTCAATATATTTTATCATGCAAACTGGTCAGTATAATAGTGATCACAATAATACATAGATCCCCAGGTAGTTTGTATCTGGGCACTAGCCAACTACAATGTTCCAATTATTTTGTAAAACTTCCATCCTCCTAGTACTACTCCAGACGACCTCACCCAGTGGCGATATACTTCTTCAACTATAGTACATACTGATAACTCTTCTTCCAGACTCAATATTTAAAATATTTTATAATTTTATTTTCTCATAAATTTTAAAATTCTGGGTCCTTGACAATGACAGACCAACTAAAATATTTTTACTGACCAAATGTACCCCTCCACAAGGTTGCCAGTGTGGGAAACTTTACATAGTCTGGTGTTCCACAGGACACCAAGTGAACCATTCGACTTATTTGCTGTTGCTTAAGACAGTGCACAAACAAAAACCACCATAAAAAATGTCTGGCAACTGTCTCAATTCTGCCTTCTCACGATTTACTACTGGCTGTTCAAAAATATTCTTTCAATGTCATGGCCATTATCTCATCCAACAAACTTTATAATCTAACAATTCTGAAACTTAAATTAATAACATTGGTGATTATTACACTATATATAATTAAAACAATTTGTATGGAAAGGCAGTGCCTTACCTGAAATTAAAGCTTGGCATTGCCACTTGGGACTGGAGAAAATTATTCCAATTTCCAGAGGTGTTAGCCTCCTTCATCAGGAGAGAGAAAAGAAGGCACATTCCCTGTGCCATCACAGCCTGACAATACATTGGCAAATTAAGTTTATATATAAATAAAATAAGGAAATGTGACATGGTCAAAATGATTAACTCATTTGAATAGGAAAGAGGGACAGAGACAGCTGACTTACCTTAAATTGACAAAGCCAAGCTGGGAAGAAATAATATGTCAAATTCTTTTAGGGTCTGATCCCGTCCCTCCTGCTCAGTTTCAGGACAGTAGGTCTGAACATTGTGCCAGGATAGTCACAACAATGGAAAATAAAAAATAATTAAACATAAACAAACATACATACATACTACTTATGCAATACACTCACAAACTGGAGGTGGAAGGTAAAAAGTAAAGTAAGTGACAGACTGGGGAAACAGTAGTTAGAGAATGTTGAGTCCAGGGCATTGACTAGACTGTAGGATGTGCTGGAAAGAGAATTCACAAAGCATCTGAAGAAGCAGTGCTTTACGGAAGGTCAATATAAAGCAATCGTTGAAATTGGTGTTGTGGCTTTGGGCATGAAATTGGGTTCTAAGCATTTTTCAGTGCTGCTGTGATTAGCAATATAAAATTGATATGGACAGGAAAGAGACAGAATCACTTGCTTACCTGAAATTGTGAGTTGGTGTCAGTATTCTTGACAGGTAATATAGTTCTCAAATTTTCATTCATGTTGTCCTTGGTCCTCGGGAGATCAAAGGGCTGTCTCTACCTCAGGCCAACCATACAATGTTGAACTGAAATTCCAGCTGGACAAACAATTAGTAGATGATATGACTTTTTTGAATATTAAAATTTGATTTTCAAATTAGTAAATTAGAATCATACAATAGGAAAAACCAGAATCAAAATTAGGACCCACCTGGATCAAAGTAACTTAAATTCTTTCTATCCTTTAGATTCCCTTGAATATTCCAGAAATTTAAATGAATTCATATTATAATTTTACAGTAGACATTTTTGTCATTTATTTATACAAACTCATTTATGATTCAGTGTTTTCTTGAACTATACAAAATAATTTTTATTTGTAAGTATTGAAGTCTGACTATCTCAATAGCTGCCACAAGATATATCTTTTGTCCTCTGTCAATTATATCTCAAAAGCGTTTGATAATGCATTAACCTAAGATTTTAATATAGATTTTATATAGATTGACACAATTCTTGAAGCACTTTCTTTAGTCCATTTAATTTGAAGTAAACTTAAATATTTCATTATATATTATGCACTCTCATTTTGGTCTTACTTTATTTCCATTTCAGAAGTGTTTGTAATAAGAAAACTGAAAAAGTCCAGTGAAGAAATACTGTTTTCATTTACCTATTGCTTTGGGATGTGTTAGTGGCAAAATTAGATTTCCACAACACTTTCAAACGAACTAATGTATTATTGAATCTCTCAGTTACTATAATATATGTTATTGTTGAGAAATTTATTCCAAAGAAATAAATTGTCATATAGAAAACATATTTTCAGTTACATATATAAGACATTTCTAGCATGAAGTAGTGTGTCATAGACTAACCAAGCCAAAGTTTATTTAGATATAAGTAAAATTTTAACTTTTTTTATTGTGTACATATATAGGCAGACATCACTAAACATTGTAGCTAGTTTTATTCTTTTTTCAATAGGCAAAAAATTTCATTCCTTTTAAGGAATGCATTTATATATATATATATCAAATTATGTAAACTGAAGCAAAAAGTAAATTTTGTCTATGTAATAAAGTAATATTACAAAATAATTGTCTACATTCATTGCCTTTGAAAAGAGTTGTGTTTTACAATTAAATTCAGCCTATGTATGTTAAAACCTAAAGGTAAGTACAAAGGCACAGATAAGTAAATCAGATGAAATATATTTTAATTGCATGATTAAGTTGATCATTGTCACATCAAATACTATATAATCAGTATGATTAGTTTTAATCTTCTATGCCATTACTTCAAAAAATAGTTATTCTAACTATATATTTCCTCTATATTATTTAATGTTTTGCATGCCTACTATCCATTTACCTAAGGCATTCTCCATTTGCAGAACTTCCTATTAACTTCATTCAACACTTCCTCTACTATATACATTCCACCTATAAGACTTGCTATAGCTGTGGACCGGCACAGTAGTTCAGTTGTCTTTGTGCACAGAGCAAATGTTCCTGTGTTAGATTCCTGGCGCTGCCAAATATTTTCAGTCTTTCCTTTTGTCTCTATTCTTTCATTTGAGTTTTTATTATGGCGGAGCACATACTATTTTTAAAAAATTGTATTCCCACCTTAACTCTCATATTTCTATCTTTCCTCAGTATCCAATGTGTCCAGAACAGTTAGAAATATTACACATTGTATATATCGTGACAGTTTTATTTCATGATCTGTTAATTTGATATATTTAATTATATGGGTGACATCTATGAATAACATAGGACAATTACCAACTGGAACACACTCAGGTTCAGGGCCACTTCAGAGCTTGAGAAGGGAAGTGACGTCCCTTGTTCCAGTATTTAATGTTACGACTTAATTTAGGGTTAAAACTACAGGGAAATATAATGAAATGACAACTTTTTGTTATAAATACAAACATGGCAGCTTTATTTAATTTATTTTTGTGATCTTGGAAAACAATGTGTATGAGATTAAACCTTAAATTTAATTATTACTAAAGAGCTCTTGTGTACCAAGGCTGACTTTATCCCTGATGACGATTCCCATAAAACTTGATTAGATTTCGAACTTAGACAGAGGTTTCTGGTCTTTACTTGACATTTGTTATTCGAAGGAAAATTATTACTTGGACCTCTACACATTACCCTGTGCCAGTTGTTAATTTCTACTTGGGACGATCACGGTTATCGATGGCAGAGTTCACATATTCCATGTCTCATTCCAAGCACACTCCCAAAGGTAACTGTCCTTCCTCCAAAACTTGCACTAATGTTTGGTTTCACTCCCCAAAACATCTGGGCCATAAATTCTTGACAGCTCCCATCACTCTACCCTCAAGTTCGTCATGTCACTGGCTAAACATTAAAACACTAATACTAATTACAATTATTCTGAATTAAGGAAGGTAAGCATTGATTGTTACAATATGTATATATATTTATATATCACATTTAAATAGCAGAGAGACAGCAATGCCGACTTACCTGAAATCAATAATTGTTACAGCGGTGAGGGAGGATCACAAAATTTTTGAGTGCCTGAGCCCCCTTCATCAGGAGAGAAGGTCTGAACTGTGTGCCAGCTGGGCACAAATTTAATATATACTGCTCCTAATTCTTCATGCCCTCTACTATATCCATTCCTCCTCTAAATAACCATTTATCCATAATAAGCCTGTCTATATTTGCCTGGTCAGGAACTTGACCTTTTGGTCGAGATGGTTAAGATGTCTGTGTACTGAGCAGATCATGCAGGTTCAAGTCCTGCCTGGGTCAAATATTTTCAGCCTTTCCTTCTCCCTGCTTTGAACATATGCTTTCCTATGTGCATGATTCTACGTCTGAGCATATGAATTCACATAAATTGTAATCCTCCTATTTATTTCTATCCCTCCTCACTATCCAAGTTCGAATGTGACTGTAACCAAATTAGTTCCTATTCCTTAATGGATTCTCGTAATATTGCGGGTGTGTATGTATATATATTTTATGTATAAATCAATTACTGAAAATTTGACAAGGCTGGCTGTGTAGAAATAAAATTTTCCTATCCTCTATTTTGACCATCACATTATCCTCATTTTCATTAAATTTTTGTGTGTATGGGAAACAAAACATGACGATACACTTTATTAATTACAATTTATTCATACATTTGAGACTTAGATTCCAAACAATACACAAGTACAAAAGTATCAGGTTGGCATTATTTTGATACTCTTCTATTGGATAAAATCCAAAATGTAGTTGTTTAGAAATTAAGAATCACGAATCACTGCCACCACTTTGGTCCCTGTTTGGCCATATGCATTTGGATATTTTTTTTTTCTCTCTTTGTTGCAACACATCTGGATGTGTGTCCCTACGGCGTCTGTTCTGAAACCAGTAATCCACATTTTGTCTAGATGGTGTTGTATCTGTTGGATTCATATTTGCCAAGAAAGTGGCATATTCTCGCATAGTTTGTCCACTAGGATACCTTTCCAAATGATACCATTCTTCTAACTTCCGAGACTGTTCAAGATTCCACATGACTCTGTGTCTGAAAGGACGTCCGACAAAACCTGGAGTGTAGCTCATACTTCCTGAAGAAAAAGTTGGTTTCTCAAAACCTAAGACAAGAAAATAAAGCATTTACAAATTAGCATTATTTCTCTTTTCTGTTCTTTGATAATAATATTGCGCAAATGTAAAACCTGCTACCTGCATTTTACAATGGCCGTTAAATGTGTTAATTGCAAATGTTAAACCTCAATATAGATGGCCTTCTTCAGAGAAAATGTAGCACCTAGCTCTGTAAATACTTTTATGTATTTACTTAGCTAATGCATTTTATTAAATTTACCAATATAAACCAGAATTATCTGTAATTTGAAAACTAATATTTGTTTTAAATAAAAGTAAAATATTTTTGCAACGAAAAGATCTATAAATATGGATGTCTTATTCAAAATTGAATTTATAACTTTAATAAATAATCCATTAAGTAATATAAGGAAATGTAAATTAATGTTACAATAACCTCAAACTGTTTGAAGTTTTAGATCTGAATCTTCCAAGCTTGCGAAATACCAGATTCAGGGCAATCAAAATTTTAATACAACTATAGTGCTGAAAGAGTAAAATATGAATATTAACATTTCCATCATACATTACACAGCAAATTACAAGGGTGCCTCCAAAAGTAATGGAGACTTTTTATTTAAAATTATTTTTCATTCTTTGAAGTTTATGAAGTTCATAGATACATCCTTATTCAAATTTTTTTCAACCCATTCCTGTGAGTGGCGCTGTCATAGCATGTCTGCTGCACTTGACATTCATCAAAAGCAGCTTGTTGTTACATAAATACTGTGCTATGAGAATGAAATAGTGGGAAACATCCACGAGGTTGAAACAGGTGTATGGAGATGTTGCTGTCCTATCACAGTACAGTTAGTCAGTGGGCAAGCAGATTACAGGTGAAAGAGAACATGTCAATATTTGGGATACTTCTTGCAGCAGCAGACCCCATGTTTCACTAAATCCTGGTAATATGCAGAGGCTTAATGACATTTTTGAGAGGGATAGCAATTATGTGGAAAAATGAAATTATGTTCCTAAGAGAGATATCTGCAAATTGTAAAAATAGGAAAGCTGAAGGATGAAAATTTAATTATCAAGTAAATGCTCATTACTTTTGGAGTGGCCTTCATTTATAATGAATCTGATTAATAAGTAAATTTATTACAAGAGACTAGTATTGAATGTATTGCACAAGAAAAAAAATGGTAATAGTCTAACCCAATGTAAATATGTGATCCATTATGTAACAATTTGTCTCAGTCCACTTTGGTAGCCTCAGAACATAAGTGGTCAATTGTGGAAATATGTCCATATTCTCCCAAGAAATTAAAAAATGACACTGAGATACTTTAAAACGAAAAATGTCTCTGTGATTTAGCTTTCTTAACAGATTTTACATCTCATTTCAAAAGCATTGACTTACAAGAGAAAGATAAAACCATTAGCAACATTATTAGCTCCATAAATACTTTCAAAAGTAAATTGCAGCTACTAATTAATCTACTAAGTCCAATTAATTTGAAAAATTTTCCAGCTTCAAAGCAAGTGCAAGTCCTGAGTTAAATTACAGAATTTATGTGACAGAAGTAAGTAATATTCTGAGTTAATTTGAAAGACGTTTTTTGTACAAAACATTGGAACTTTTACAAGATATCTGCAGTCACTTGTGTAGACGTTGAAAAAACTGCTACTGAAATATCAAACACCTTCCATCTAGAATTCTGTGAAAAATGAGATATTGCATATCATTTCAGATATACATCCCAAAGACAGAACTAGTGAATGCAAAATTTTGATCTTTTATATCTATGCTTAAATCAAATTTCATTTCAAATGAGTGATTTATTTGGTTCAACTTATCTGTATGAATCTGCATTTTCTGAAATGAAAACTATCAAATAAAAATATCACATCAGGTAACTGACGAACATCTGTCATTCTGCTTGCAAAAGTTCATCAGTAAACATATGCCATACTATGAAAAATATGTGGACGACATGCAATGCCATGCATCCATATCCAAACATTGATTGTGTGTGTGACAGAGATAATTGTTATTATTTATGTATAAACTAAATGTACAATAATATTTAATTTAATTTACATTGTATTTTTCCCTACAGTAGAATCAAGATTTTTCATTGGCAACTATCCGCACCTCCCATTGAGCTTAGTGTCTCCCCCATCTTACTTATTTTTGTCAATCACTTACTGCATACTTTCTTTGCAGTTGATCACTGATAGTACAAGTGTGAGTACTCCTGCCTCAGAACATCTCTGCTAATGATATTAATTGTGCTTTTAATGCTGTTGCCAACAACTTACATACTGTGTTTAAAATGAGAAGGCTTGATTCAAATTCCAATTTATAAATAAAAATTTAAGTCTTTTTCAGTTGATACTGATTAATTCCTTAGTAAATAAAGAGTTAGATAATTATGAACAATATAATATTATTACATTTTAAGTATTCATAAATTAATGTACAGCATTAAGTGGGAATAATGGGAGATTTGTGAACTTTACATTTGAATTTATCTGGAGTATTTCTTATTCCTTAATGTTGGCCAGAAGTTTCTTAAAAATTATTGCTTGCTTCCATATACTCCATTGCATTTTGTGTAACCGTTAATGACCTACAATTGATTCCTAAATTATTATTGTGTTTAATAAATGTATGGCAGAGTTTGTACTCAATTTATTGTAATCAAATAATTAAAATACCTTTACTATGAGGTACTGATGCAGTCAAATTGGTTTCCACTTCAAATTTTGATAATAAATTAGGAGATCCCTAGAATGAAACACATAAATTTAGCAATTGAAAAACATTAATAAACTTATACTGAGAAGCTGATGAACTTACAAAATTGTCAATGTTAGACACCTTAGAGACTGAATCCCTCAAATTGGATGTGTGTTCCAGTTTGATTTTTTTTTGTTCTGATTTATTTTCCTCAACAATATTATAATTTGGAGTTGGGTCATCTGCAACACATTCATCATTGACATCCTGAAAAAAAAGCCATCAATATCAAAATTATCTTAATAAATTTTAAGGGTCATCAAAAGTATTAAATGCAATATACAAGAATGAATAAAAAAAAACCTTTAAAAATTCTTTGTTTCACTTTTAAGCTATTTTCAATTTTATATATATATATATAAAGTCTGATTTACATTCAGCTAAGGAATCATTGCAAGAATAAAAATTATGGAATATTTGTAAAAGCTCAAACTAACCCTCAACAATACAAATATGTAGTGTCAGTAAATTATTTCATTATTAGGCCATTGTTAATTATACTTGAATTTGTTATGGATGCCCTATAAATTTAAAATGTATAAGTCTTTATTTTTCCTAAAATTCAAGGTTCAGGTAGACAGAACGTCTGAATTTATTTCCCTGTATGGCATTTTTGACAACAGCCTCACTTTTCCTTTCTTTGTACTATGAAGTTTAAAATGCAATTACCAACAGGTTTAACATTCAATAATGTATCTTAATTCAGAAAAAACTGAAGGAGCTTCCATCAAAGCTCAGCCATATAGGGTATGGAATTGAATTACAGTAACAGTTGGAAAAATCTCAACTGGACCAGAAATCAAATCCAGCTCTTACCAGCTAAGCAGTAAAGCACCCACATTAAGCAAGAGATCTGGGTTTGATATCTGGTCGAGATTTTCCTTCCTGATAGTATCTTATAATTCTTTAAATTATCTAAAACTGCAAATAGCTGCACACATTTGAGGGTAAATGAATAAGATCTGTTAGGCCTTCCATTAAAAATCTTATTTCTAAAATCAAAAAAGAATAACAATTCGAACAGCTTTATTTAAAACTATTTGAGACTTTTCAGCAGAATTATTAAAAGTCAACAATAATTGCATTTGTATATTGGCAAAATTATCTAACTGAAGTGAAATTTCACTCAATCACAGTATTTAATATAGGGTCAATCCAGAAAATGTACTATCCAAAATAAAACAAAATATTTCAACAACACTCATTGGTTGATTTCATATGGATTGACCCTATAGTAGTATGTTATTGGTTAAATAATGTGCATAGAACTTGAACCCTATAAGATACATTTTTACTAACCTCTACAAGTCTAAAACTGCTTGAAGAATTACACCACTTACTGAAACACAATTTCACAAAAATCTAGTGAATGCCAATGAGATCAAAATAGTGGTTAACAATTTTTTTCAGTAAACGTATTACAATATAATGAAATATTACAAATATAATTTGTAAGATGATCACAGCCCAACTTCAAACTTTTATTCTTTGTTTGAGTGACCAGACTATCACAAGATCATATGTCAGTAATGAGATTGTCATATTGTAAAGAGACTGGTCAGCTAAGCAAGGATGATCAAAGGTTGAATGGTTATCACTTGCCCTTCATTAGTTGCAAAATAAAAGACCTAGAAGCTCTAGGTGAACGTCATGTTGGCATTCCATCATCAAAATTTGGAAACAAAGCAATGATGGATAGCTTTCATTGGTTTTCCCAACCCTTTATTCTGTATTCAACATACCTCAGTCTCAGATGGCATTTCTTCAATCGGCTGCTCAATATTATAGGTCAAACCATGAACTTTAAATATATCTGCAACTCTTAAAAATCCTGACATTGTGTCAGTATGCATAGTTACTTCACCATTGTACATAAAATGTACTAAAGCTTCAAGCTCCTCATATTTGACATTAGTTAATATAATTATAGGATGAGGGTGGTCATTCTGTTTAAACAATTCCTGAAATGAACAGAATAAATTGAATTAATGTCTGTATGTGGTCTGTTAATGTATCACAGAATAAATTTAAATAAACCTACAAATACTAAATTGAAACTTACAGCACAAAAGTTATAAACTCTTTGAACAAATAATTTGATTCCTACATTTAAATATTAACTCAAAAATGTTAAGAAATTTTTTCTTAAAATATTATCAGATTTTTGGTGTTTGTTACCAATTTCATAATCATAATTAGTTGAGATTTTGTCAGGTATTTTACTGAAGGAGAAAAAATTTCAAGGGATAAAAGAGACTCAATACATAATTTTTAATAGTCAGAAAACAAACTATCTTTTTCAGGGATTAAAGGCAGGAGCTGGCATGTAAATAAGAACACTCATAGGAAGTGTAGAATAACTTATTTCAGTAAACCCCTGGAGTTGACTGACTCAACTATTTACATTTAAATGAAGTAGCATACAAATTTATATACTGGGGAAGAAATAAGAGTGTGGGCGACTTTCTGGAATGTTTAGCCAGAAGTAATATTAATAGCTGTGCATGACTTGTGTCAGAGGACAGACTTCAGTCATTGAATAAGCAATCACAAATTATTTGCATAATAATGCACAATTGTTGGTAGTATGACAACAAATATTTTAACAAAGAATGTAACCTAATCAGCGATTAACATTATTTACATGACCCCTGCTCCTGAATTATCCATAAATCTGTGCCAGGTTTTATTGCCTATCCAGATCACCTTAGAAGCCAATGCTTGTATTTGATTTGCAGCAAAATCATTATTTTGGTTACTTCCTAATCATTGCCAAGCTACAAAATAGTTAACCATGGCATTACATTCAGTTCTTGTATTTCTCTTGATAAATTTGATAAATTATTAATAAATATAACATGATATTTTATAAATATAAAATATTTTAAGTAATTATGTAAATAATTTGAGGGATAAAATAGTATTTGCAAATCTGTTCAATGTTGAACCAATACAATGTATTCCATGTAATAAATGATGCAAAACAAAACTTTTTACAGTTAGAATTACACCTATAAGCAGAAATAATTATTAATGTTGATATTAAACACTTTAAAAGTAAAAAAAATTGCACATTTTTTTAAAAAATATTTTGTATACTCCATAAAACCTCTTTATTAAGTCTCATAAAAGTAATTACATCCTCAAGGGATGCAGTCAACATGTTGACAGAATATACATTTTAATATACAATTTACCCTAAATTTATATATATATAAATTTTTTGGTATGCAAGCAAAAGAATTAAAAATAAGATGTTAAAACTGACAAAAAGTGCAAAATATCTATGGTCACCCAGTAACTCTATCTACCTGAAAATAGCTTGAACATGCGGAAAGAATAGTTCTATGAGCTTTAAGTGAACGTCCATCACAGGACAAAGTACAGTCAACTAGTAATTCTTGCTTCAATAATAATCGAAGTGCTTCACTTATTTGTTGATGATATCTGCTCCATTTTATGCAGAATTCTTGGTTGTCATCCATTTTAAATGTGTGAAACTGAAATTAATTAACATATTTCACAAGTTTCTAAAAAATAAAATTCATGATTCAATAAAGAAAATTCATTTAAATCATGTTGACTCTATAGAGTTGTTGATTTTAAATCTATTTTAAACAACAGAACTTTTACAAAGTTTGTAAATTGTAATACTTGTTGAACAAAAGTGCTTCACAGAACATGCCTAAAAAACCAAATAAGACCGGTAATAGGAGAACATTGCAAAAATTACCAGGGCCACAACCACTCTGTAGGGTAATAAAGTATTGATTAGCAAAATTTGAGTATCATATATAATTCAATGTTAATGTTGAAAGTCAGTACTATTTCATTAGTCCAGACTATGACACATTATTTTATTGATAGGTATTCCCAGAATGCAATCTAAACATTATTATGGAGACAAATTATTCAACTGGCTCTTGTTCATTCAGTAAATGTTTGATAGTTTAGGTTAATAAGCTCAATTTTAATCAACATGGCCTAACACATAAATTCTTCTCTATTTCATTTAGTCCTTTCTCTCCAACCACATCCCATTAAACTAGTTTGTACACCTCAGACCGAAAACAACAATTTAATAACAACATACTTCACTAGGAAGTAAACACATTTCTTAATTAACATACATGTATGTATTGAAGAATTATATTCCGAATTAGTAATTGTAAAAAAACGGACGGATCTTTGTCGCTTGCGATTTAGTAGGTGCACATTTTTAAATGGAATTTTAGCAGAAATAACTTTATTATACAGACTCATCGGTTCATTAATATTTGTTCTTTGAAACATTATGGAAAGGTGACAATTAAAAGCGTTATAATAATAAAAATATAGACAGTTCGAGAGATAGGTAAATGTCGTGGAATGAAAATTACCTTTCTTAACTAAGGGAATGCTTCGTACAGAATCTGAAAACAATCTGTTGACAGCTTTCAAATTCGAGACATATATGAATAAAAAAGGAGAAAATCAAAGATTCTCAAAACTAGTAATCGTATCGTACATTCATGTATCTACATATGAGAGCTAACGGTAAAACTTAGGAATAATATCGGGGTGTGTAAAACAAATAGGGTAAAAGGAACGAATACCATCTACAAATAAACATGAAACGTAACGTTGATTAACAATATATTTACTTGTAACATTCAACTTTCAATTAAAAACAATAGACTTGTAAGTACGTTATTGGTCAAGTACAGTACATATTAGCCATTCAAGTTTCGTAACGGTTAGTTGCTTCCGCACTAATATTTGAGATAATATAAAAGTTACTTTTGAATAAAATGTTTAATAAATCACCAATATTTACAAGTGATTATTTTTAATTCTGTTGCACAGTCCACTACTAAAGCCAATGAACGGGGAACAAAATGTAGTGCGCCAATTACCAGTCAATGAAAGTTAATATGTCTCTCTACTATAGTTAAATTCAAAGAATTTAAATCATTTAAATATATATTCACTGTTAATTTCCAGTTACCGCGCTTGAATGTAAATATAGTCAATCAATAAATTTAAAATAGGATACGTCAGGAGAGGCACATTCGTCTGCAAACCCGCCCATAATATTGTTAGTAGGTCCCATTATAATGATAATAGACGTATCAAAGATGCTTGTTGAATTACGTCTATGAAGTCTGAAGTAGATCAAGTTTAAAATTAGAGTATATCACCACGTTTTCAAGAGGTTTTTACTTATTCTAATTCATATTACAAATCCATACGCGGTAGCCATTTTGATGAATTTTTCTGACAATTGTTGTGTCCTACTAGAATATGTGATTTTCCATTTTAATTGGCTACTTAAAAACACTTAAAATCCACAAACTCACTAATACGTGTTTATTTCAAATGCTGTATCCGTTTGAAATCAGTTTCCAATTTATCAAGATTTTACCCTAGTAAGTATCTTCGTCCTTGATATCTTTATAGTTCTGATGTTAAGACAAAAGACAACATAATTTGATTAATTCGCGGACGAAAGGTTATATTTGATGCGGTTGTATTACCATATTTAATATCTTAAACGTATAATATTTCATTGCATCCAAATAAGTTTAATTACAAAATTACATGACTTAGGATGTACCAACCCTAACCTAAGACAGCCCATGTTTACATTCTTTAACTTAAATATGTAGTACTGTCATATTAAATTTGATCAAAAAGTAATTGTTGGAGTTCAGTACTGACACCATTTTCCCCCGTATAATGAATTTTATGTCCTTAGTTTCTGAATTACATCTTACTTAATACATTAAGTTGATAATTGAGTACATGTATTTACAAATTTATATGAATTTTAATTTTCCAATTGTTGCATGCATTTTGCACATCACTTTTTAGTAGTACTAGATACAACATTACAGTTTAATCCTTGGGCTTAGCTTTCATATAATGTTTAATTCCATGAACTTTTCATATGTTCATAAAGGAAACATTAACTTGAATTATTATTCATCTGTACTATAATTGGCTCATGATAACTTGACAAAATTATTATGTACAAAGGATCATTAATACATTTATTTTAAAAATTATATACCACAGAATTTTTTTTTCTTTGATTATTGCAGAGTTTAAATTTCTGATAAGTTTCACTTGTTTCTTCTAATTTATATATTTTAAATATGAAATTTGTCCATATTATATGGTATCTAGAAATTGCTGTGTCTGTCAATGGTTTCAACAAACGAAAAAGCGGCATTAAATTCCATATGCTAACTTTTACTATCTATTGATAAACATTACAGAAGTTTTAATAATATAAACTTATTGTTTAATTTTTTATGTAATGTGGTTCCTGAATATGAGTTAACTTGGTTACTAAGACAAACAACATTATGAAATCATAATCAAAAATTGTTTGTTTTTGAACAAGTACTGTATATATGGGTAAATATTATTGTGTGTCAAATCCAACAAACATAAAATACTACAAAATTTCAGTTTTCCAAGTTTGCAATTTATAGGTGATAATAGAGGTCATGATCAAATTATTTTTGCAGACTCTGCTACACAGTATTTATTGTAACAATCTATAAACTTTCATTTAAACATATAGGAAATGTATAGGAGCATCAACACATGAATTGTCTGATTAAAATATTGCAGTTTTATAATTAGTTATTACTCAAGATGTTTTTCTGTTGTTGGTTTTTCTGTTTTGCAGATAGTTTTCAACACGTAACTGCAGTTCTTAATTCTAATAACAGTGACTAGTTTGTGTATGCACAAGTGTGTTCATTTAAACAGTTGAAAACATTAGGAATGTTTGTTACCAACGTCTTTCTAAAAGAATATGTTAAATAGTAAATACAATCTTAGTTCAGTTTATATACAGACAGTATCTTTGTGTTTTCAGAGCTATCTCACTGGACAATGCTTCACATTCTAATGATGTGTCCCAATTTATTCACTAGGTTTTAGGATATATATTTTCATAAAAACGTGCAGTTCATAAGGGTTTTAGTAAAAAAAATGCTGATAGACCATAATTTTGGATGTGAATAACCTGTAAAATTGTGTGTTGTGTGAAATAATTTAATAGAGCTGTGGCCATTTAAAGTCAAAGTGTAAAACTGAATGTAGATACAGAAAAATGTGTTTGATTTTATATATGAATTATGATAATGTGTTAATATATAGAGTATTGATAGCCAGGTTTTAATTTGTCTAGAAGGAAAATAGTCTGACATTTGAAAAGGAAAATAATCTGTTTATCTTCAGGGCAAAAGATTAGAAATAATAGCTTGGCACACAATTTCTTAAAGAAATTGAACCACTAAATTCAGTAATTTCCGGAGATATGGCTAATGAGGCCTCCACATCTAAGAAGAATTAAAACTTTAAGTACAAAAAGATTGGGATTTTAGCTTTTGCATGGAATGAAATAGTAGACTTGATTGAGGTCCAGGTATTTGTGAGATGGGCTTATGACAAAACTTTTGTCTATGTTGTAACTTCCCTATGTTTAAATTTTTAATCAACAATTCATACATATTTAATAGTAATAACCTATCAAAGAACTTTGTCATCATCTTCAGTGTGTAAGTCTAACAACATAACTTATGAATGCTTTTTTTGGTCTAGATTAAAATCTCAAACATTAATTTAGCTCTAATATGTGTTGCTCAGTAGGCTATATTTCTTACTAAATTTTATTTCTGTAATGGTACTTATTTCTGGTATTGTAAATGATAGTGTATTTAAGGACAAAAAATCAATTTTGTAGGATATCATAGTATTGGTATTTATAAACAAAAAAGGCATGTGAACACAGCCCATATCACACCGTAAACAATATAATGACTGTTCTTGTTTTGGTGATAGAGATTTCACAAAGCTTTCTCATAAATGAAGATTGAGACGTACAGAAAGCAAGTTTAACACAAAGGAGGAATTTGTGACTTGTGTACAAAATGAGTTTGATGGCATACAATAATATTCCCATGTTGAATAACGAAGATAGCCAATACAGACAAAAAAGGTAATATAAATACCACACAACATTTCTGGGATCCTTGTTCCTTTCATCAGGTGGTGTCAACTGACCAGCACAGTTGTTTCTCTAGGCTCTTCTTAGCACCTGACAAAAGGAACAAGGATCCCAGAAACGTTGTGTGGTATTTATATTACCTTTTTTTGTCTGTATTGGCTATCTTTTTTATTCATTATTTTCAATCAGACTTAAATTTTTTCATTTTAATATTCCCATGTTCTTCATTAAGTAACAATTCATCTTCTCCAGTGAGTTGCAAAATGTATTAAGATGGCGATGAAACTTTTAAGAATGTTTTATATTATTTGAACAGGAAGGCAAAAGGAAATAAAACTGTGTAACTGTATTATTTGAACAGGAAGGCAAAAGGAAATAAAACTGTGTAAACTGTATTATTTGAACAGGAAGGCAAAAGGGAAAAAAAAGTTTTGTTTTAACTTTTACATTCATGGAGTCAATATTTCATTAATCAGCTACATGTTCATATAAATTCTTGCTCACCATTACTGATACTTTGACCCTACAGAATCTTGAGAAGGAGTGGCTTGATAATGAGAATTATTAAATTTTTGTAAAAATTATGTTTTTGTTTATTTAATTTTTTTTATGTTTTGGATTTAAATACAAATATATTTTTAGCCTTATTCTTGTTCAGATTAGACCTGACCCATTCAGGTTTTTTTTCTGTAAGCCTTTTTCTATAACTTGTTAGAATATCTGTGCCTACATCATTTATGTACATCATTAAGGTTAATACAGTAACAGCTCAAATAAAACGAAGCATTAAACAATGTCGCTGTTTATGGAGATTCCCCTGGTGGAAACCCAGGAAGCTTTCCTAACTATGCACTTCGAAAGCCTTCCATCTTTAATGACTTTTCTTATGTATCATCTAAAATTTAAAGTATTCACTAATTTTATTTTGTTTATAGTAACCTACAGTAAGTCACAGTTTATAATTAACTAATTAAAATAGAAAACCAAAATGTAAACTACTTTGCAATTTGAAGAAAGAATAGTATAGATAATTATGAAAGAATGCAACACCTGTAATTGATATATTTTTATACATACATCTGAAGGCCTTGTTTTAATTTCAGGATACATCATTATTATATCATAAATTCTACATCAAGTGCACATTTTGTTATTGAAAGTAAACAGATTATACTTTACATAGCTTTAAAGTGTTCTACTTGAATTTGTTTAAAATTATTAATAAAATTAAATTCATTTTAAATTATAAATTTTAAAATATTTGTTTACAGAAATGGCCTCTCTTCAATTGGATTGTTTTTACACTTGTACAAAGCAGCTTACTACTAAATACATTTTCTGCATGAATTTAGTCTGAACAGAGCTTCATTAAAAAGTTAGTATTAACTTTTATTCTATAGTTTTGAGAAAATGTAGGCAAATAACTACTACCTATATAAATTGCATTTATTATTAATATATGTTAATGGTTTTAGTTCTCAGATTTATCTCAACTTATATCTTTCTATTTGCATTTTATAGTACAGTTTTCTACTTATTAGTTTTCAGTTCAATTTGTTTCTTGTATGAAGTGTGGGATTATCAATATTACCTGCATTCATTATTTTGTATTTAATTATATCAGCTTCATATTCTAAATGTGACTATTTCAGAGTGTTAATGTGATTAATAAAACTAACAATCCCCTCCCTCTGCTTTCCTTGTTTGCTACCTTTGTTAGTTAATGTTTTAAATTATTTAATTAATTAATTAACTTTTATTTAATTAATGTCTTATAAAACAAATAAAATGTACATTCTAAATATAATCTGGGAATATTAATAAGGAAATATTAACTTACTCATAATTTTAAAGGTAGAATATTATATGAATTAATTAAGTTATTATACTTCATTTGGACATAATGATATATATATATTCTGACTATTTGGGATAAATTATAAATAAACAACAGCCTTTTTTAAATCAGAAAAATATATTTAATTGAAATTTGACCATGTTTAATTACAATAATTAAATTTTGTAGAGTAAAATGTCATACCTGATGAGGTCACAAATTAGCAACGAAACATAGTAGAATTTCAATTAAATATCTTTTCAGACTTCAAAAAGGCTGTTGTTTTTGTTTATAATTCAGTTGAACATGTCTGTTGATGGCCGATGAAAACATACTATATGCCTAAAGTAAAGTTTCACATAAGAATAAATTTTGAGTTGATTGATTATCAATAATGGTTGTAACAAAAGACAAGTTCAGTAACTAAGTGTTTAAAACTATTAGTTTGCAGATATAACAAATAAAAACACAAGCATATTATAGTGACAGGTAAAATAGGTATTGTAGTGAAAAGAGAATATCATACCTGAACACCACAATTATAAATCAATTTTTGAGGTTGCTCGTGGCTGTGAAAGCAGTAATCATTCACAACAATACACTATTGGGAACTGCATTTTGTTTCATTTTGTGGTGGTGTGATTGTTGGCATTGTGCTCAAGAAGAAGTTTTATTTTGATTCTTAGTAAAAGGCAGTGAAGTGTGTATTTTATTCGGTGTATAGGCAAATTATTTGGTTTACAGTATAGTGTAGTGTTATGGATATTTCGGTAAGGTCTTGATGATAACCAGGTTTGCTAACAGGATTTGTGTGGTCAAATGTTTCATAATTTGATGGACATCTGTCACAAGAAAGAATCAGTTTGATATCAATAACACATTCAGATTAGACAGTATGTGTCTTAAAGCTTTTTGAAACATCTTTATGGCAGTAATTTGTTTTAAATAAGTATCAAAACAGGTTTATACATATATCAATTTATTTAAAAGTGCTGCAAATGTCAACAATTCAAACTCGTAGATAGATTCAATATTGCCTTTGGTTGCTTTTACCAACTGTCTGGTTTGTAGACTGTCATCCCCTTTCAAATAATCCCATGCATCAAATGGTCTAAGAATTAGAAGTTTCTGTTGCATTAATAAATAATATTAGGTGGCCCCACAGATAACAATCCAAAGAATTGAGGTCAGCCATGGAACTGGTCCTACCTTACCTATCAATCTATTATAATAATTATAAGCCACTGTATTTTTAACAATGTCTCATTTCATTTAAGCTCAACTTGGGACTAACAAGAAGCCAAGTTTTAATTCATTAGTAGTCTTATTCAGCACATTTGTTGGAAGTTCTTTTAGTATAATATTTGTTGTTTTATTTGGGATCCTGTTAATTAATATTAAACTTTCATTTTGAGAAGTCTTGCACTGCTAATTTTGTAAAAATGTTCTCTCTTATTTTATAGGCCTTATCAATTTTTTTCCTCCATGTGTAGTTTTACTATAATATACTATTTTATGTCATATTCAGCATTTTTTACATATAAATAAGTTGCTTATCTTTGTTTTAAAAAATTGATTGATCTAATTTATGTCAATAATTAAATTTTATTTTTTTGTTTGATTGTTCAACTTCAAAAATAGTTTTTGTTATTTTATATTGCTCAGTAAAATATAACCTTAACTTCCTTCATTATCTGTGTTCACAGCTCAAGCTGCACTCTCCATTCTAATGCTGTTGGTTGCATCTGTTTATGCATGAACCTATTTTGTATTTCAACAGATTAATTTATCATTTCAGTAACTGTGTTTTTGTATGTACTATACATTTGTCGTATAAGTTTTAGTGATAACTTGTTACCTAGTGTTGTAGTTAGTACTTTTAATACACAGTAATTAAGACAATTCTATTTTACATTTCCTTTCAATTCTTCTGAACTTTATAAGTTTGTGTGTAGTGTTGTAGTTAGTACTTTTTATACACAGTAATTAAAATAATTATATTTTATATGTACAATTACCTCAACGATCCATTTACTGTTTTGCATTTAGTTTTAAAAATGGTATTCTTTTCCTACCCCTCAAACAATCCTTACAAGATCTGCAACTGCAATTTGTTTAAATGAAAACGACCAAAACTGTACATGCATGAAAATCTTATTAATTAATTAATAAAATTTGCTATATAATAAATGAAAAGTTATTTTATACATAAATGCAAGTTCACACAAACAAATAATTTTCTTTTGACTGTTTATTCTTTTTAGCACACATGGTAAACTGCTGGCTTGATTGCTCACTGATTTAGCATTACGCCAGATACACCAATTTGTTATAGAATTGACAAAATTGTTTTTTATACACTAACAACTCAATTAAAATTCACAGAAATGTCATCAGAAGCAACTATATTCATTGTTGAACTCCTTCGTCATGTTCTAAGACCTTTGTCGATTGGGAAGCAATTTTTTTTCATCCACACATATTCTGTGAGACACTTCTTTCGCCAACTTGAAGAACAGAGGCATTGCCCTTTCATCAATTGTTTACTGCAGAAACTTTATTTTTCTCTATTAGTGCATAATGAAATCGTCACCTGCTCCTTTTTTTCAATTGTGTCAATTTGTTTCTTTAATAGTTTTATTTGGTCTGTCATCAAATTGTTAAAGTAATCAGTTCTGTTGGTGTTCAAAGTTGCCAATAATTGGAAAACAGCCTTATATTGCTTCTGAATTTTATCACCATTGCTGCCAGTATATTTGCAGATTATTCTGATACAGCATTTACATTTATTTAGTCTCTCTGAAGAGTCATTATAATCCTCAGTATATATCTAAGTTCCATTGCATTCACTCTAATAGGGAGCTATAAATAGGAATATTTTCAACCCTGTATTGATAAAATCACTGCAGTGTTACTGTGCATGAGAAATTCGAATATACCTGTTTGAATGGTTGATTTCTTGCTGCAGGATTGTCCAAAACAATGTACACTTCCCTTGATCTTTCTCTTGATTTTGACAAAATTGTATTTAAATTTTTTTTTTTAAAAAAAACAACAGTATCTAGTAGCCAACAAACAGAAAATTACAGTGATAAATTAAAATACTACATAATGTTTCTGCAATCCATGTTACTTTCATCAACAAAATCAATTTGTCACCTGATTTGTGCAGCTTGTTGTTCTTCCAGCTCTTATAAAAGCAACACGGATTGAGGAAACATTGTGTTATTTAATTTATTTCACAAAGAGAGATATAATCTTACCTTAAATTAAGGGCATCATGTCGGACAGGAAACCATTCATATTTTCGGAGGGACAATAGTTTTATTATGTCATATCCTTACTTTATACATACATACATGTAATGTTGTGCGGTTAGTAATTTTCAATTTAGAAATACTTCTTGTATTAAGTTAATTTATCTTTTTTTCATTTTAAGTTCAGTTTAGTTGGAGGAGTTAACTTTTGTTACTATATCAGTATTTTTTTGTTTATTTCTTGTATTTTTATTTATAGAAAATTGTTCAATATTGACAGGCATGATTTCATTTAACTACAAGAAAGTTTTTTTGTTACAGAAAATGGAGATAATGATTCATCATTTTTATCCTAACTTTTCACATCCAGTTGTAACTTTAGATATCATTGGAGCTGAAAAACTAGTTGACAGGTTTATTTCCATTTCTTGTAATCCCAATGATAGCATTTACATTCACAACTTTATTTGCAATGCTACAAAATGAAACAGAAATGTACAGTTTAGGAATAGTAGGAAATGCAAGGTATGAGGCAATATAGTTTTATGTGACTAACTTAATAATTTAATATTCAACTGACTATTAAACACAATAAGTTCATCTAAAGGTTCCAAGCAACTTTATTGTTTGTAGCATTTACATACTGAACTTTATTTGCAATGCTACAAAATGAAACAGAAATGTACAGTTTAGGAATAGTAGGGAATGAGGCAATCTAGTTTTATGTCACTAACTTTATTCTTTAGTTTTCAAATGACTATTAAACAATAGATTCATCTAAAAATTCAAAACAACTTAATTGTTCACATCTACACCTAGCAATTATTGTATTAATTTCTATAATGCAGAAAATAACACATTTTTTTAAACTATTCCTTCACCCCACAATTACACTATTTTTAAGCCACTGATTGTTTTACATATCTAAACTCTATTTTTAATGAACTGTAGCTGGGTGCCTGGCATTGCCAGAGTATTTATTTATATTAGATTGGTAAAGTATTTATTTCAAAGTTAATCTCTTGGTCAACATGTTACTGAACCGGCACTGAGAGCATCCCATTTTTATCATTAACATTTAATGTCCCCTACCCTACTTTTGCCAATGGAAAGTTAATTTAATTCAACTGATATGATGACTCAGTGAATATTAATCAAGAAATCTACAGAAAATTGCATATACTCCTGGTACCTAGAGAGAGCCTAAATCACTTCCAATACCCAAAGACAGTTAAATATTATCCCAGTATCTTAAGAGGCTTGGAAATACTCCCTGTACCTTAAAAAGGTAGATAAATTCTGTTAACTTAAAAAAGTAAAAAATACTCCACTAAACATAAATTAATACTGTTGGTACCCCAAGACAATAAAAGTATTTCCAGTAACCAATTTTCAAAAACACTTCTAGTACCTTAAGAAAGTTAAAGATACTTCCAGAACATTTATAGAGTCTAAAATAATCAAGAGACTATAAGAAATTGTAAAATATTCTCACCATAGTAATAGAGTAAACAATTCCAGTATCTTGAGTGTTTCAAAAATACTCCTGGTACTTTAAAAGAGTCGAAAAAATTCTCTGATTAATTGCCCCTGGTATTTTTGTGAGCCAGTTATCCACAAAGACTTATAAATTCCCCTAATTTCTACCATAATTCATAAATTCAAAAAGTTACTAATAAATAGCTCCATCAACCACCAAAATCCAATTTTTGAGCTTTTGTACAGCAACCCACACCCTCCTACCCTCCACGAAACCACAGACTCAAACACAAACTCCCCATTGTCATCATCCTAAATCACTCTGGAATCACCTAACTCTAGCCCCCAAACTACCAACTGGCACTATATTCTCCCTCAAAATCTGTTGCTCATGTAATCGCAGCTTCCTTATTGCACCTCATAAAAGTTTCCCCGATGCATAAATCTTTCAAAAGCAAAATGCTGGCAAACATGCATTAAAATATAATCAAGTTTCTCAACTTCTTTTGTTTCTATCTTGGAATGACAATGGTTGCTTCAAGACCCCAAGTTTACAAGTTAAATATTTTTAAATTGTAAATTCTATATTATATATTCGTATATTATCTAAACTGTAAAGTCTCTGTACTACAAGTTTTATCTTAATAAAAATAAAAGACAGAAATACTCGTAATGTGTAAAGAGAGTAAAAAAATAGATGTGGTACACTAAGGGAGTGAAAAATACTTGTCTTATAGGTGTTTTACCCATCTCAATATTTGTTCCACGATCATAAGTAATGTGTAGAAAATTTTGTAGAACTTTTCTCACCCTCATTCACACCTATTCTTACAATCTGAAATCCTGTTTATAGGCATCTTGAATGCCAGTATTAAACTGAGTGACTGCAATAACCCAGGATTAAACTTAAATTTCAATTGTAATAAATATGTAAAGGCCATTCACAACCTTCGTCCCTTATCCCATCACCTAGTGGCTGAACTACAATTTATCATGGATTTTTAATGTGAGAATTAAACTTGGCGACTCCAACAACCCTGGTATAGACACCATTCTTAGTTGTTTTTATATTATTTTTATGTATAGCCCTTCTGTCACAAACCTGTACAGGTGTTTCCCTTCATTAGGATTTGAAATTTGGTATTGACAGCTTCAAGAAAACTTTTCTCATTTAGGCTAATAATCTCTAATTTTGAATGTTCTTAAAATGCTTCCCAATCGATAGGTGCTTATGGTTTTTTACCCAATCAGTCTTTGTTCCCAAATAGTAAGTAACATGTATACAAAATTTGGTATTATTTACTGCACAAGTTTAAGATTCTACACTGAACTCTGTTTTACTGTATTCCACCCCCACTCCTAGGGCTTCAAAATACAGCATAACCAGCAAGTTGAATGTCAGAATAAATTCAGCAACTTTCTTGTATCCAGATTCAAATCAATCTTAGTTGTTTTCATTTTATAGTTATGTAATGGCCTTTCACAATTTCCTCCCACCCACATACCTAGGGACTGAACTGCAACTTAACCGGCAAGTTTAATGTCAGATAACTTTGCAACTTTCATATATCCGGATTTGACCCATATATCATTTGTTTTCTCATTATTTTGATGTTCTTCCACCCCCACCTTTAAGGGTGGTCCCCTCCTATGCCAAGAGGGGTTGAAATTATTCAATTACAACAATGACAAAAACAGTATCAATTTCAGTGACCCTGAAAAATATTCTTTCAATGTAAATATCAGACGTTTTAGCATACTTGGAAATTCTCACCCTGCCCCTCTGGTTCAAAAATGTGCTGTAATTTCTCAATGTGTTTAAATTTGTATACACACACAAACCGTCAATTTTATTTATTAGATAGATTAAATAATATCTAAGTAAATATACCATAATGATTTTTCTTAGGTCAATTTTTGCATTCAATCTCTTTCTTTTCCAGTACCTTAAATGTATACACATTTATTATTGAATGTCTCCATATTTCTTCTGCACATATAATTTTACTATTGTTGACTTCCCTTGCTCCGCAAGTCAAACTGTAAAAAGTGCTCTGTTTATCAATATAACATAAGATTGCTGACCTCCTGCAGTGTAGGTGTCAGTGTGACTGCCTCACATCACAGAAGTCCCGGGTTTGAATCCTGGAGAGGGAATGGATGTTTGTGTGTATGAGAGAAACTCTCGTCAAACCAGGTCTCCGACAAGGCATAATGAGTTCCATTAATTTGTCGTTAATAACCTGAGTTGTTGGTACAACTAAATAAATCAATAAAAAAACAAGATTATTTCCTCAGTTTTCGTCTCAATTATTTGAACATGTGAGCTGTTGAAGAATTTACTAGAACTGAAGCTAGATTTGAAGCTATTCTAAGATTAGTAATGTATGTATTAGTTTGAATGTGATATGCATGACTGCTATGTAAAAGAACCCAGAAAGGTTTACAGGCATCTAAGAAATATGCATGAAATTCTTTCTGTAATTGGGAATTGTCTTAACTTTATAGATCTAGAAACACTTTTTCTTCTGCTTAAAACTTTTTTTATTTGCACATAATAATAATGTGATGGCTGTCTGTTCTTTTAATTTTTACCTTCCATCATACTTTCTAAAACAGTGTTTACTAGCCAATTGTTTCCTATGTTATTTTACATCATATTCTGTTTTCCATGCAGTGTTTTACTATTCCTCATTCAGTATTTAAGACTCTTTAATTTTTTTGCAAAACAGCTTCTTAATTCTATCTTTTTATTTTTGTGTTCCTTGCTCAAAAAAGTTCCTACCGAAGTGCCAAGTCTTTTTCAGCTTTTCTGCCATTTTGGAACCAGTTATATTAATAAGTCAATTAGTTTCAATTTTTCTGCTAAGCATAACTTATGATTTGTTTGTTCTTAAGCCAGTTTTACCATTCCTTTTTCTTATTAATTTCCAAATCATCCTTTTTCTTTGGCTAGATCGCTTCACTTCTGCAGATATTTGCATTGGTATTCCCTCTCCTTATATTTTTATTCAAGTTCCAAAGTCTTCTTTCTGCTGAGCACCCACTTTAACGACAGATTCTATTTTTATTTTCTCATTTTAATATTGTTACTTGGTGCCCCAAAAGGTAGTAGATTATTCATTTAACCTTATTTTCAATTTCTTCAAATGCACACAATTTTATTCTTTTATGTGTTGAGGTACCTCTACAGTTGTGTAATATTTGAATGCAAAATTCAGCCATTTCTAATGTTAGGGTTTTCTTTTCCTCCTAGGGTTGTGTCATGGTATTGTTGCAATGTATCAAGTACCTCTACAGTTGTGTAATATTTGAATGCAAAATTCAGCCCTTTCTAATGTTAGGGTTGTCTTTTCCTCCTAGGGTTGTGTCATGGTATTGTTGCAATGTATCAAGTACCTCTACAGTTGTGTAATATTTGAATGCAATGTTCAGCCATTTCTAATGTTAGGTTTTTCTTTTCCTCATAGGGTTGTGGAATGGTATTGTTGCAATGTATCATTTTTTTTTCTTATGTATCATTATTTCAGAGTGCCACTTCACAGATTTTCATTCATTTGTCCTTTTGTGTCTGTGATTCATTCGACACTACAAATTATCACTGTTAATTAATTTATAAATAACATGGTTCTACACAATATTTTTGCTAATTTTGTTTATTAAATTTATCTAATAAAATTTCTCTCCCAGCTTCTTCTATTTTTCCTTTCAAACCATATTTTTTGTTGTTTTTACTTATCTTTATTTCTGTTCAAATTATGTATACCTCATCCTTTATTGTTTTGAGCATATTTGTTGTTCATTTGAGGATCAATTAGTTTCATTGGGGCTTTATTATAATAATTCCTTCTCATTTTAATTTAATTTTATTATTTCTAAGGCTGGGAAACAAATTTTTGTGTAATTTTCCTCAGGACAGTAGGACTAAATTTCATGCCATGTGGCCACATAGTGTCAAATTCAAACCATTACAGGCCAGCCATTAGACAATAACAATCAACATCCAACAAAGTCAACAACTCACTCTCTCTTTCACACATACACAAAAGGAAAGACCACCACAATGGAAAAATAACTAAATAACACATACACACATAAAAACATGCATATTAAACACAAGAGCACACACAAATTAGAGCTGTTAGGTAAAAAGTGAAGTAAATGAGATTGTGAAAGGCAGTAGTTACAGGATGTTGTGTTCAGGACAATGCCGTACTGTAGGATGTGTTGGAAAGAGAATTTACATAGCTGGAGTTCAGCCTGTGATGAATCAGGGTTAAGGCTTTAAGGAGGGTGGAGGTGAAGCATTGGTTTGCAGCTTTGGTTCAACCAGCTTTGTTGGGAATAGATTTTAGATTGTTTGACAGTGTTACGAAGGAAGATGTCATAATGTTTTGTCAATATAGAAAGCAGGGCTGATTCTGCAATTAATCTGGTAAAAGATTTGAGAAGGATTATGGAGGATTGTTGTAGGTTGAAGAGTAGGTCTGACATGGCACCTGTTCTTAAGAAGTGGAGTTTTAGTGTGCAGCCTACACTGAGGAAGAGGAGAATGTGATGAGGTCAAATTAAATAACACATTTGAATAGGAAAGAGAGACAGAAACATCAACTTACCTGAAATCAACAGTTGGTCCAATCAGACTGAACAGTACAAATATTTCAAATTTTTGAGGGCCTCTCAGCCCCCTTTGTCAGGAAAGAAGGTCTGAACTGTGTGATGGCCGGGCATGAATTGGCGAATTCAAACTAAGATGCACTAGCTGCTAGCAACAATCGACACTTAAGCTCACAATAATAGGAAAAATAGCAGTATAAATATACGTATAATACATACATATTAGAGTGGAAGGTATAAAGAAAAGGAAATTAAGTTAAAAAGTAAATGAATTAGAATGGGGAAAGTATTAAACAGATTATTTCAATAATTATTATAATATTATATTAATACAAGATTTCAACATATTATTTAAATTGTTACAATGATTTGGAAAGTTTTTTTTCTTTCCATATTTTGTCTTTGTTTACTGTCTACAATTAATCTCTAAATTTAACCATTTGTAAAAACCTTGTCTATAGAATGAAAACCTGAAGAAGAAGCGAACATGTATCAAAATGTAGCTAATCTCTAAATAGAATAAAATGTCTGGTAAAGGTCAAAAATTGATTTATTAATATTAGATGATGTTGAGTTAAGGACTTGGCCCAGACAGTAAGATGTGCTGGAAGGAGAGTTTCCAAAGATGGAGTGCAGCACACGATGATAAAGCTTTAAGGAATGGTCAGTGTGATACTTTGGTCAAAATTGTTGGTGTTGTGAGTTTGAGCATGAGAATCTACTGAAAATTGGGATTTAGATAGATTGACAGTGCTGCAGTGATTAACAATACTTCACGCTGACCATCCTTAAATCCTTACTCCTCAGACACCGAGCTCCATCTTTGGAAACTCTCCTTCCAGCACATCTTGCAGTCTAGACAAAGTCCTGGACTCAAGCTCAGTGTAGCCACTCAACATAGAAGGTTGTCTAATTTCCTTATGTTTTACTCTTAAATAGTTTTATTTTATTTTACTTAAGTTTTCATCATCTGAAGAATGTGCTTTGGTATTGTTATTTTGTGTATACTAAATAACATGAGTAAGTATTTATAACATAATTGATTTCTTTTTCATTAGGTACTGTAATGGCAATGTACAAATGGCTGTTGGTATGGCACCAAAGAAAGATTATAAAAGTAGGAAAGGCAAGATGATTCCTAATAAGGACAGCATTCCTTCACCAGCATCACCATCAGCAGATGGAAAGTTGAAGTTTTCTGACCGGTTAAAAGCTTTGTTGAAATCTGGCAATATTAGGGATTCTGAAGCTGAACCTGAAGACCCGTATGCTTTTAGTGAACCAGAACCCCAAGTGTTGCAGTTATATGAAAGTGCTAACACCAACAATAGCATAGTGAAACAGTGTGTTGCATTGGAAGCTAAAGATTTTTCTGTAAATACAACACCCATAGTTCATAATGTTGTAAGTGATATAGAGATTGAGGGTGTGAATATGGCAAAATTAACACCAGAATTGACAAGAACTTTGTCAAATCAGTTAAATGCTGGTACTATTGTTTTAGAAAATAAAGTATCAGATGATGAGAGTTCAAAAACTATGAATAGGCTGCAAGCAAAGATAGCACAAAACAAAGTAATTGGAAAGCATAGGAAAACTAATTCTTCTAGTCCAAATCATGAGCTAAGTAATATGACTGTTAAAAAGCGTATTTCCTCCCTCCAAAATTGCTGGCAACCTATTAAAGAAAGGAGTCTTTTAGAAGAACAGTTGCTTGGCTTCAGTTCTGATAACATTAAAAAAGAACCTGTAAGTCCACCATTATCAACATCCCCAAAATCTTCAAGGCCGCCTATAAATAAGACCCATCTTTTCAACCAGTCTCATTCAGCTGTTGTTTCAATACCAGCAAAAAGACACAGAAGAAAAGAACTCCTGCAAAGAAAATTGAATTGTTCATTGCATGAATCCTTGCAGAGGATACAGAGAACACAAGATGCCATCCGAGAGTATAATAATGATTTGTACCCATTAGGTAAGATTTTTATTTAAACTCAATGACTATGTTCAATATTGTACATTAATTTGCATGGATAGTCAAAGGACAGATATTGTGAATTACATAAATATAAACCTTACAATTTTCAATAGAATACATTTTATTAATGGTACCTTAGCAGCAGGTTTGTAACTCTGCTTCATTTGACAACTGGATAAATAGTGTTAGTCTAAGACTAATGAAGGAATGAAGCTTTATTCAGCTACATTACCATACACTTTGACTAAGTGTGAGAACTGCTACTGGGAAATGTATTTTCTTTAAAGGTAGTTTTCAATGTTTCTTGTAAGTGGTCCTTTCATTTGTAAAATGCAAAGGTATGATTGAATTGCAGTTAATGTATTGCATTTTCAGAAAAACATCTTATGTTTTTTTATATAAAATTCAGTATTGATATTTCTATGAAGATTTGAGGTGTGCTGCTCAAGATCAGGGCAGATGTAGCATATATTCATTCCACATTAATAGTAACCATAGGCCATACGGCTGATGGTGGAATGGGTTGACATGTAAAAATAATGCAAAAATTACCCAGATTGGTAATAAATCCTTATTTTTCAGGGTCATCGATTTTAACAGTGATACTACTGATTCGAGCTAAGTTCAGCCCCTTCAACATGGGGTATGGGATGAGAAAGTGTTAATTATAAAATGACCGATGTTTGTCAATTCCTCAGTTTTTGCATGTTGCTAAGTTTATTGGTAACAGCCCCATCATTATTGAATATGGATAGAGGGTGAAACAGTTTTTAAACCTTGAATACCACTTATTCCTGTGTCTTAACTTGCATTATTAATTATATTTGACAAGTCAAGAAGGGCATATTATTTTTAAGTATTGCAGATTCAAGTTAGCCATGTTTCTACTTGGATAACTTTGTTTTCTTGCTCAAGGCTGAATTTAGTATGTTAAAACCATGAAACTCAAGTCCTTATTTAACTCACTATTTGTGGTTTGTCAAAACACAAAAAATTATCAAAAGATTCTGAAATAGATTTGAAAATTTGGGTGAAAATAATTTTCAAAACTTTTAATTGCCATTTGGGGATGATTATGTGGGATTGTTGTAATAATTTGTAGTTTTACCAATTTTCAGTTTATTGATTCATTGGTAATAATTTTTTTTACAAATACTTGGTAAAGCTTGTGGTTATAAATTACAATTCATGTGCTGCATTATATCTGCAGATTTTCTTTAGAGAGTAGATAATTTCCTCTCCACCTAAGAAATTAAGAATTGTTTATTAAATGGAATTGTGTGTCTACACTGTCAATAAATCCTGTAACAAATATTCATATGGCATAAAGTAAAATGTTTACTAAAACTGAACATGCAAAAGAAATGTTAGTGCTGTTGACATATTTCAATTTTATAAAATGTTATTTTTTGTGCTATGATACAATACTTTGCAAAAGTCTGTATAAAAACATTGGTTCAAATTGCTATGTATCTATTTTCAAAATATGTAGTTTAACTAAACTTAAAATGTCGTCAATATGACCAAAATATATGGACGGAACTGTGTTAAGAGACTATTAAATTAGTTGGTTCTTAGAAAAAGAACTACAGGAAAATACTGAACACACAAAGTAATTCATTTTTAATATGTCAAAAAAGTTTCCTTATTTTAAACAGTTTTGTCCGGTTACTTTTTCATCTTTGGAATCTTTTTGCAACAGGTGTTGAGGTCACAGATAGTGAAGAAAGTGACGAAGAGGATTTAGCTGTATTTCAAAGACACTGGTTCTCAGCATGTGCAGAACTAACTGTTCTTGGTAGTAGTCAGCGTGATGGTAGACTGTCTCAAGTACGGGATGAATTGCGTCGCAAGCTTAATCAAATGTTGGGAGGAATGCCAGAAACACAAAGTAACAACTTGGCAGAAGCAATTCTCAATGCAGCATATACACGTCCCGGTCAGACTGCTCAGATTTTGCAACGCAGGAATACTCAAACACAGAATAACAGGTATTTTCTTCTGATTTATTTCTAAGTAGTAATATATAGTGATTTTCTATTATTATATGATTAACTGTCATTAGTGAATTGTGAACTATCGTATTTACTTTAATTATCAATTGTTAAAAATACTTCACAATGTTTTTGTTGAAGATTAAAAATATTCTAGGTGCCTACTTTTAATGTTAACAATGTTTTCCCAAAGTGTAAGCAATTAATTAAGGTGTCTTGTACAAATATACAAGTATATATATTTGGTTACTCAAAATCTATTGTTATTGTCACAAAGGTTAAAATTTTACTATTTAATATTAATGTTGAAGCATTAAATTTTAAACTTATTCTTTCCTTAATTTATATGTTAATTTTTTCTCACTCAAATTAGGTACACAAGAACCAGAATCCTTTTATGGATATTATTCTTAAACATAAAAATTCCAAGAACTGTCTTGGTTTCTTTTTGTGCACTAAAGTTTTTAGTTCAAGTTTATTCTTGAACCCTATTGTGGCACTATCACATCACAAAGTATTTCTAGGGAATTTGCCACATCCTCTGTTCTATCAAAGAAACTTGTCCCACAACACCTTTGCTGAATAATGTACTACTCACCGTGATATAATGCTAGTTCTGTTGATAAATGATTGTCATCAGTATGTACATGCAGTTATGCCTGTTCATGTGAACTAACAGTTTGAATCAAGTATCATCTCCCCAGTTGAACTTTTCCTCAGCAACTTTTATCAGGAAACATGAACCCTAAAAAATAGTACTATAGAATTCTGAATTATTTACATGACTAGTAAATTACATGTTCCACCCAAATGGAAATGCAGAATTTAGTTCAATACTGAAAATTATTTCTTTGATTTCATGGTTATAGCAAAAAATGAAACAATATAATATAGACTATTTATTTGTGAATGAAGAATTGTGTAATTTGAACTTCAAATATATGTTAAAATAGAAAATGGTTAATCCAAGGCTGTGCTATGATACAGAGAAGTGGCTGCAAATCAAAATACAATTTGAACTGTTCACTAATTCAATATCTTTATGAGAGCTACTTAAGAAGAACAATGAACCAAGAAAACTTGAAAATCTGTCATTATTTCTTTTTAATCTACATTGGCTGGAACTATAGATTACACATTCCTAATTTGCTTCTTTAGATAAAGTTATAAGATTAGAATAAAATATAAAACATGTAAAAATATACTAATTAGATAAATAAATAGGCAAATAACAGACAAAAATAAATGCTACATTAAATACCACACAAAGCCTCTGCAAGCCTTGTTGCCTTTGTCAGGTGGATCAAAAAAAGGAAGAGCTGTAAGAATGACACACCACACAAAACCTGGCAATGTACTTGCTTTTGTCTGTTATTTGGCTATTTATTTATCTAAGGAGTATTGTAGTTCCTTACTACCAAAGACTAATTGGGAGGAGGTCCATCTTGCTGAAAGAATAATGTAATGAAGTTACATCTGGTTCTGTATGGAGGCAATACCACATCACAAAGCATTTCTAGGAAATTTGTCCTATCCTGTCAAGAAAACTTATCTGACAACACCTTTGCTGAATAATTTACCACTCACTGCGATGTAAGGCTGGTTTAGTTAATAAATGATGGTAACATAAGAATTGTCATCACCATGTAAATACAGTTATAGCCTGCATTTAATATTCACGTGAACTAACCGTTTGAAGCAAGTACAACCAGTTTATGGTAAACTAAAGTAACTGAAGCTATGCTTTCAAGTTTATTTCTTGTATGTTAAATTGTCTGGAGAATTCCTTTCAATGTTGTGCACACCTTCTTTACATTTTCACACTTCCAATACTGCTTTACTAACCACTTTCTTTGCATAACATGAAATCAATTGCAAAACTATAAGGATATTTTTGGCCCACACTATATTCTTTGCTTTGTAGTATTAATCTATACAATTACAGTAATGTTTTTAATAACAATATTAACTACGACAAAACAATTTATTTGATTTTCTGTTATTTGCTTTTCACATTTATATTTATATTCATTTTTATATCCTGTGATACTTTCATCCACAGTGTTATGTTGGTGTTTGACACTAAATGGATTTTCATTTTTTTACAAGATTTGCTGAATCCTAATTGTGCATTAACAAAGTGTTCTCGGGTTTCCAACTGAGTGAAAACTTTGTAGTTCCACGACATTTCAACGGCAGTCACTGCCACCATCTTCAAGTGAAGTGCTTATGCCATGTTGGGTTTTGTCTTAAATACTTTTCTGCTGAAGTGGTATCATTTTCATCTTAGATCACAGTTTCTGTGGCAGGACTAGTGTGTTAATGTTGTGGGAGTTCCATGTTTGCCTTCAAGTCAGATGCTTTCTAATCATGTTTTTTAACTTTACTTCGATTACAGTTTTTGTTTTTTATTTTCCTAATTTTAAAATAACTGAGATTTTGATATTTCAGTCCTTCACATTTTTTCCCCAATCATATCATCTTGTTGTGTTAAAATTCCAGAGTTGGATTCATTCGTATATTTTTCTGTGGTTATGTTACTCTTCTTATTGTGGAATCAGTTATGTATATTTTTTTTGTTTTACAATTTCTTGAAGTTTAATAAATATCTTTAGTACCTAATAAATCATTATATTTAATCGAAAATTTATAATACCAGCCCACAAATATATTAATAAGCTATTTACTTGTCAATTGCATTTACAGGTCTAAGGTTACAATGCTTGTGAAACGAAAGTGCAGCTACCAAAAAGGGGAATCTGATGCTTGCACCAGTTTGGCTCTTCCTTGCACACAACACTGCATACGACATATTGTATATAATGTGGATCAGTTGTTATATGAACATTGTACTGCCAAATTTTCCGACAATACTCAGTGTTGTGTACCTGTGTTTGATATCTGTCATGAATTACCCCTTTGCCCAGAACATGCTAGGAAAAGGGTATGTTGTACCTTTATATATAAATTATTCCTCAAAAGAACAAAAATAAATGTAAAATTACATAGCTTTTGCTAATTTACATCTTTAATTTATTTTATTAAATAAAATATATTTTGTAATAATGGACCAATGTGAGTTATATAGCGATTCATATTTGATCTATGTAACTTTTTTTCCAACTAAAATTGATATTAATAAAAATGATTTTTTTCTATCTTAATTTAGCTCTACATTTAATTTTTAGTATTTAATTTTTCTTAAATTTGTTTTCTTAGATGATAATAAAAATTATTTGTCCTAATGTATGCTATGGGATACTGAAAATTTATGAATATTTTGTTTTACTAATTTACTTGTAAAATAGATCTGTGTTGGCATATTCACTTATGCTTTTTTCCTGTATTTTTTTCTGTTTTCCTTTTTTTGTGATTCTCTTAATTCTGAGTGAGTGTCATATATATGAATCAGTTGTAAATATTTTGAAATTATGTATGTTGTTGTTGCCTGCTTCCTTTAGTTCAGTCTGTGGATAACTGACATTTCTCATATTGTTACTAGAATTAAAAAATTAAATATCATTTTTTCAAAATTAAATTTTTTATATTAAACAACATATTGCACAAAAAATCTTTAGAATAAAAAGTATTACCAGTCTATACTACAATTTCAAATAATAACACAATTTCTTAGCTATACTGATTGATTTATTCATCACTCCTGAGGAGCTTACAGCGATATCATTGGAAGTCTTCACTATCCTCACTAACATTCAATGCGAAACATATTTTAAATCTGCAATGACTAATTCCACCAGAATATATCCTCATATCCTGATATAATCCACTTTCAGATGAGGGAACGTGAGGGTTACTTCATTATGCTGGTTGGTGTAATTTTGTGGTCTGCAGACACTATCAATTTTGAGTACAATTATTGTAAATTAGTTTTGAATGACCAGTTAATCCACATTTCTAAAGGCTGCAGTAAAGGTGCACAACCTCCAGGAATTACTACTTATTTGAATTTCTCTTCTTTGGACGATACTACAATTTGGTTTTATTTTTCCTCCAGTCTCATATATGAGATTAAAAAAATGTTCTCCGTAGTGGCAGCAGTATTTCCTTCTACTTTCAGCTGTGGTAATGAGTTTCTTAATTCACATATTTTGCTCACACATGATGTTAACAATACAAGTAACTGTCCAAGGCTAACAAATCAACTGTTGTTGCATGGCTGTAATAATGTCTGATAGGGATTAAAACTGTACTAGTGTCAAACAAGAAAAATCTAACCGTTAAAGCTTTTCTTACAACACTACTTTCCAAATATACAAGTAAAACATTTTATCAGTATAAAGACTTTTCAGGATTACAAGAGAGTGATTATGCTTGTCACATCTCCATCACCTGATTGCAATTCTGAAAGCTCTTCATTCAGCAGTTATACAACAATGTTTTTCAGCATCCACAGTCTATAATTCTATCACACACACCCTATTATTTCATTTGAATTTTGGGTAAAAAAGGTTGGCAGAAAATACATGATTATGTTTCTATCGATGAGGCGTTAGTCTCCTTCAGAAGAAAGATGACAAATCCCATGTGCTGGATAACAATGGAGTGACCACCTTTCTCTTCTCTTTTTAAATATTCTGACAAATTTCGTATCCATACTCGTATCTGATTATTCCTTAATGGATGCTCCAAAATCTTCATTCCCTCTACTCTATCCATTACACCCTCTACACCTGTAATATGACTGACTATATTTGCCATGACCATCAATTTTCATGGTTGCACAATTGGTAGAGCAGTTTGTGTGGAGTGCAAATGTGCCCGGATTCGATTCCAGGTCTTGTAGAATATTCTCAGTCTTTCTTTCTTCTTCCTACATTCCATGAACATATGCTTTCCTTGAAATGTATATCTATGGTTGAACATATGCTTTCTTTAAAGCATGTCAGGTGTAGAATCATGCCCATAGAAACGCATACATTCAAAGCAGGGAGAAGAAGGGAAGACTGAAAATATTTGACCCAGGCAGGACTTGAACCTGCGTGATCTGCTCAGTACTGTATCTCAGTATCTGTGCAGATCACGCAGGTGCAAGTCCTGCCTGAGTCAAATATTTTCAGTCTCATCTTCTTCTTCCATCCTTCTCCCTGTTCTGAACATATGTTTTTCTGTGTGTGATTCTATGCCTGAGCATATGAATTCACATAAAAGTGTAATCCTCCTATTTCTTCTATTTATTTCTATCCTTCCTCACTATCCAAGTTCAAATGTGACTTTGCCACCAAATTAGTTCCAATTCCATAATGGATTCTCCAAATATTTTGTGTGTGTGTGTGTCTATATATATATATATATATATATATTGGTATGGAAAGGATAGAGAGATAGGTTGTGGCTTACCTGAAAGTGAAGTACGGTGTCGCCATGAGGAACTGAAGGTTGTTCTTCAAATTTTCGGAGGCTCTCAGCCTCCTTCTTCAGGAAGGAGTGTTACACCATTCCGTGCACCGGCCGGCTGCTGAGTCCGCAGCCGGCCGGTGCACGGAATGGTGTAACACTCCTTCCTGAAGAAGGAGGCTGAGAGCCTCCGAAAATTTGAAGAACAACCTTCAGTTCCTCATGGCGACACCGTACTTCACTTTCAGGTAAGCCACAACCTATCTCTCTATCCTTTCCATACCAATATTTTTGACAATGTCACATTCTCACTATTATGATATATATATATATATATATATATATATATTGTAGCAGCTCCTCTACCCTCCTTTCGTTTGTTTGTTTGGATTATTGTGCACTAGGTAATTTTTTGGATAAAAACTACCACAACAACTTTTTCATAATGGATTGCTTTATTTCTCGAACATGAAACACAAATTAACTCCAGGGCGTGGTTTATCACAATTGGTATCTTTAGTCCTAGGACGTCCGTCCTTCGTCGAGTCCAGCTTGGAACTCACTTACATTTCTTCCCTTGGCTGGCGCCTAAAACAACACCACGGTCCTGCACATGCATAAACACAGCGGTCCCCCAGCCAAGGGACGTCGACCATAACTCGCAACCAACAAGCATGTTACATTATGCCCCCTCCAAAGAACAAAAATTGGCTGAACATAGTTATACATTAATTACAGCCATATTTTTTTTAAATAATAAGCTCAACAACCACTTGACCACGCCCTGATAACCAATTAATACAATTACATAAGTTTTACAAATACTTTTTGCTGGTACAATACCTTCTTTTTATGTTTAAAAATACAAAATTTATATCTGTTTGGAACATAATACTCATACATTCTTTTTGACAATAATTTTTCCAAACTATTCCTTATACAATAATCCTTTTTTCATCAGCTGTTTAAATGTCAAATTTACAATGTTTTTATTAATTAGCTGATTGACCAATACCATTCAAAACCATTAAAAATTTACTCTATTTTTTTTAATAAACCATAATTAGCATCATCCTCAGATACAATATTTACACTGAGAATGTTCGCCAAATTATAATAACTGTTGCCTCCTCCTGGCTTCCAGGGAATTCCCACACAAAAATATTTCACTAAATGCTTACACTTTCTTTGCAACATACACATTTCACAGTCTTTATCTATTTTTATATCCTTCCATACATTCCTTAAATACTCATCATATACATTTAGTTTTCGGTTATTTGTATAACCCAAATTGACAGGTGTTTGAATTACATTTTTCACTCTCCTGTCAGCCACACTATACCAATTATTACTTCCTTTATTCATATATTCCTCAAAAATACACATCTTTTTTCTGTGTGGAGTGATAAAAATCAAACCTTCTTTACACACAAAAATTTTCTTTTTCGGACTTAATTTATAATACTCCTCCTTAAAGTTTACACACTTGGATTTATTTTTTGTAATTTTACCTTTCGTTACATTTTGAGAGATGTTCTTTGATCTACATCCACTACTTTTTTCCTCATTAATGGGTTTCACAATTTCCCCATTTTCTCTTTTAAATTATTAGCAAGTTTATGCAATTCACTATCGTTAATCAGCTGTTTCTGAACCAACTTCTCTTAACCTCCTACATTTAATTTATTATTCCCTTCCTCCTATTTTCCATTTTGCATCAGTATTTGATCCTGCAAAATATTTTCTTCAACTTCCGGCTTCGCACACTCAACTTATCTCTGAAGTCAACACATTTTACATTTAAATCTTCCTCTACCTTGTCAACCTTTCCATCAATTAATACATACATTCTTTCATTTATTACATCAAACTTTCTACTTATTCCACTTACTACATCAATACATCCGTTTAATAACTCAAGATTTACATTTCATAATTTTAAGCATTTATCCCACTTATCCGATCCTGCCTCATTATTTCATTCTGCCATTGCTATTAGAACTATAAATTACCCCACACACCAAAACATTAATTAGATTGTCACCAACCTGTGTTTTTTTTCTGTTCACTTCTTGCAGCACTTCACAAACACTTTCACTCACTTTTCTTCTGACGACCAAGAACCAAGTTTTTTACCTTCCCGCATCTGATCTTGTCCTCGTGTGCTCCAGAACTACGATCCCGCGCGTACTCAACAACCTCGTTCTCCAATTCTGCTCCCGCGTGCTCCATCTAATTAACGTTCAGGCACACGTTGGCTCGCCATAATGTATCAGCTCCTCTACCCTCCTTTCGTTTTTTCCTTTGTTTGCTTGGATTATTGGGCGCCAGGTAATTTTTTAGATAAAAACTACCAAAACTACTTTTTCATAATGGATTGCTTTATTTCTCAAACCTGAAACACAAATTAACTCCAGGACGTGCTTTATCAAAATTGGTATCTTTAGTCGTAGGACATCCGTCCTTCGTCAAGTCCAGCTTGGAACTCACTCACATTTCTCCCCTTGGCTGGCACCTAAAACAACACCACGGTCCTGCACGTGCATAAACACAGCGGTCCCCCAGCCAAGGGACTTTGACCATAACTCGCAACCAACAATCATGTTACTATATATATATATATATATATATATATATATATATATATATATATATATATATATATATATATATTGTAGTATTCAATTAAATACAAAGGAAAATTAACTGTACGTTAGAGTGCCAATTTGTAGTGATTCTAATTTTACCACACGTTTATGATGCCAATTTTGTAGTAAAACAATTAAAATGATCAGATGTTTGAATTGAAAAAATCAAGATTTAAAATATACAAACAAATTAATTTATTAAAGCAAATTATTTAAATCACATTACATATTAATACTTTACAATAATACCACGGCTATTTCTCTGAGCCGATCACCGGGCCTTCAATAAAGAATACTTATTTAACAAAATATGAGATATGAAATTTATAATCTGAACTCGGAAATCAGAAATCTGACTATAATATCATTTAATTTTGGGTTTATAGATTCTAAATTGTGCAGTTTTATCTTAATGTTCTCTGGTACCAAGTAAATTGGCTCGTTCACACACACAACAATTAACACATAGACACTCTCCAAAGTTTGTTATCTGCTGGATGCAATAACCGGGAGCTCCCATTAATTGAAAAAGAATGTCTAACTCATGAATGTAAGCTAGACTCTGAATTATTCCGCCTCAGGGAAAATAATAGTCGGCATCAGATAAATGTATCATTGCAGTTATTTGCTCATAGACTTGAAAACTGTAGATAGTTCTGGATATTATAGCTGTTAGATTATATACAGCCACACACTTTCTGAATTTATGTTCTTTCGCTACCTTCTCCTGCCATACAGTCTGGAGCTCTACTCCCCTCAAACTCGAGCTCTGCGACTCGTAAATTGAACTTAAAAAATCCCAGCAAGCATGCATTATTGCTACATATTCTTGTATACAACTCGTGTGTTTTTACGCCACCAACAATATGAGTTCAAATTTGATTCATTAATCAATTATTTCCTTTTAATTACCACAATATATACATACATACATATATAGAGGAGGGGGAATACACAACTTTTCGACGTCCTGAGCTCCCCTCATCAGGAGGGAAGTCTGAACTGCGTTCAAGCCGGGTACGAATATATATTTTTTCATTATAATATTATTTTAGTACAATATTTCAACATCATACTATAACTGCAACAATCAGTATTATAATAATATTATTACAGGATGTTGAGTCCAGGACTTTACCTAAACTGTAATATGTGCTGGAAGGAAAGTTCCCAATGGTGTAGTTTGTCATCCAATGGTGGGGTGGGGGGGGGGTAAAGCTTTAAGGAGGGTCAGTGTGAAGCATTCGTAGATATTGTTGGAGTTTTGTCTTGGGGCATGTCAGCTATTGGAATTTATGGTTTGGATAGTTTGACATTGCTGCAGTGGTTAGCAATGCGTTCAGGGAGGGGTCGTTTGGTTTGCCCAATAAAGAAGCAGGAAAGAATAGGAAATTAATTTGGTAGGTGATATATTAGGAGAGGCAGGTAATGTTTTCTTTGATTTTGTAGGAGGCTATTTGTGGTGGGTTTTAGTGTGCTGGAGGATACGCAGACTTGGCATCCATTCCTACCACAAGGTTGGCAACCCTGCTTAATTAGGGTAGTTTTAAGGTGGGGTCTGCAAGGGTGGACAAGGATATTGCTGAGGTGGGGAGGGTGCCTGAAGGCAACCTGTTGGCAGGTGGGGGTAGTATTGTGGGATACAAATATTGTCTAATATATGGTGCACCTTAGATTCGTCAGTTCGTGCCTGGCTAGTATGCAGTTCAGACCTTTCATGATCAAGGAGGCTCAGGCTCTCGAAAATTTGAAATATTTACTCTCCTCAGCCACTGTTGATTTCAGACTTCTCTGTCTCTCATTCCTATCCAAATGTATTATTTAATTTGACTTCGTAACATTTTTTTTAAAGTGTTATATATATAAATACATATATATCATCGGTATGGAAAGGAAACTGAGGTAGTTTGTGGCTTACCTGAAATTGAAACACAGTGTAGCCACACTGGATGAAGGATGTTCTTCAGACTTGCTATCCAAGATCCAATATGACTTAATTGTCCATAAAAAGTCTGTCTATATTCGCCTGGTCAGGAACTTGATCTGGTGGCCGAGTTGGTTAAGGTGTCTGTATAATGAACACATTTCACAGGATAAGTTGTGCCTGGGTCAAATATTTTCAATCTTTCAGTTTTCCTTCCTTATCCATGCATTAAACATATGGTTTCCTTTGTGCGTGATTCTACTCAAGAGCATCTGCATTCACATAAATTGTATTCCCACCTTTCTCCTATTTATTTCTATCCTTCATCACTATCCAAGATCCAATGTGGCTTTGTCACCAAATTGTAGTTCCTAACAATGTGTGTGTGTGTGTGTATCTATCTATATATACACACAATATTAGGAGAATCCATTAAGGATTTGGAATTAATTTGGTGACAAAGTCACATTCGAACTTGGATAGTGAGGAAAGATAGAAATAAATAGGAGAATTACACTTTATGTGAATTCTCATGCTCAGGTGTAGAATCACGCACATAGAAAAGCATATGTTCAAAGCAGGGAAAAGGATGGAAGAAGAAGGAAAGACTGAAAATATTTGACCCAGGCAGGACTTGAACCTGCGCAATCTGCTCAGCACACAGAGTAAGGATATGTCATTGTCAAAAATAATTGCGATATTGGTATGGAAAGGAAAGAGAGATAGGTTGTGGCTTACCTGAAAGTGAAGTGCGGTGTAGCCATAAGGAGCTGATGGTTGTTCTTCAAATTTTCGGAGGCTCTCAGCCTCCTTTATGAAGGAGGGAGGAGGAGGCTGAGAGTCTCTGAAAATTTGATCAAAAATACTTCACTTTCAGGTAAGCTACAACGTATCTCCCTTTTCTTTCCATACCAATATTGCAATTATATATATAAATGCGAGTAAGGATGTGACATTGTCAAAAGTAGTTTCACTTTACCTGAGGGGACAGGTTGCACACTCCTCTTGTTAGCCTACTGCTTTATACTCAGATGGGCATGTCAAAAGTCAAGTCCATCTCATGGATATGTGGAACAACTCCCACATATCTTGTACATCATAGTAACTATTCTTCATGCTCAGGGTAATAACTTGTACCGATGACTGTCACACTGTGTTTTTTCCCCCCTGAACAGATAGTAAAATGTGATAGAGGGAGAAGTGGAGTATGCAAAGTAAACACAACAATAGTTTTTAAACCCATGTTTGAATGCTTTCAATATTTTTTGTTTTTATATTTAAGTACATTTTCTACTTTCCAGGATAACTATGACAGAATGTGTGCAGAAACAAGACCCAAAAAAATTCGTAAAAAGGCCAAGCCATCAGCTATGACACGTCCCAGTAAAAGAGGGAAGAAGAAAAAGAGATTGCAGAGGTTGTCGGAAACAACTGTTTCAGATGAACTGCCATCGCAGTCCCTGCAAGTGCCAGATTCATGTGGTACGTTATAGAACAAATATTTAAATCTTTTGAAATTATTGCAATTGCTGAAGCTACACTGAATGTTGTCATTAAGAAATTTCTTTATAAGCTAAGTAAGTATATTAACTTTAAGAACATTGTGTATTGATGGAAAATGGGGGGGGGGGGGTCTAATGTTGGAGTAGGCAGGCTGCTTAGTGTTAAATTCTAAGTCAGGTCACTTTGGTAACACATTGGCTTTAAGTGAGTAGGTTTTTAAGGAGTCTGTGAGAATCACTACTCAAAATTGTTGTTGATGCTTTGGTTGTGAACATCTATTGGGATTTGAGTTTTTAACATTGTTGTGGTATTTAGCTATGTTGTTATCACAATAAAAAAATGCAAGCTAGACAATGCCTTGTGACATTGAAATTTAACTAGAAATCGAGGCACAGAGTTCAATTTTATGAAATACAAATAAAGTCTTATTACATTAAAATATTTTACATTGATAATGTGTATGATTTATTTGATTATTTTTATTGTTATTAAAGTTGGGAAAGTTACTAGAACTCGACCAAACTACCCAAAAAATATTTAGCATACAAATCATTAATAAATTGTACTCAATTCTTAATAATGTATGGTGCCAGAACTCTATCTTGTTCTCAGCCATGTGAATCATTTTGTTTTGTCCTAAATAGTTTAATATACAAGTAATATGAAGTGCTAAATGTAGTAGTATTTCCAAACAGTGGACAACATTTGTTAGAATTATTAATTTTTTTAACCTAATGTTTCAATTGTGATTTGTTTTGCTAGATGTGAATGGTGCTGAAAATCAATCTCCAGCTGAAAGCTTGGATGCCTTTGTGAAAGAGGAGGTTGTTGAAAATTCAACAACACCAGAACCACAAATAATAGAGAACCATGAACAATCTGGTGAGTTTTTATTAAACAAAATATTTACTGTTTTATTTCAAAATGTATTAACAACAGTAGATTCAGTGTGCATTAAGTGACTATCTATATCATTATCAGAGTGGTGTTAATACTTAGAAAAATCAAGGAATTGTTGAAGGGTATTTATTTATTGCTAATTATTAATTTTAATAAAGGAACATATATAAATTATTTGGGTTCCATTAGCTAGAGAAACAATCGTATCTCAGGATTTACCATGTCTATAACCACACACATACACCAAGGCGTGTCAAGGATTGAGGCACTTGGCAGTGACCTTTTGTGAAATTGTCACATTGCTGTTTCCGTGAGCCAGTCACTCTTGCTATTGTCACTGCTCAAGTACACATCTGTCACTATCAGACAACACGTTGAAAAATTATTTTGTCTCTGCCAGAGTTCACAGAAGACTGATTCTGCACAGCACGCTCACTGCATGCAATGATCTTGAACTTATCAACCCTTTTTGGTCAATCTTTCTGGACCAAGAAATATTGGTCCAGTCAATCACGTGTCGTATGATATATTATATTTTTGAGACGTCACTTTCCCATGGTTTCAACAGCCCAGGTAAATCCAGATGTACATCGCTACATGCTTCTTCCCAGACTCCAAGAATTATCTCCACAATACATTGGTGCCTGGTTGAGTTCTAACTTACGAAGTTCTCAAACCTTTCTAATATCTTATTCAATTAAATGATAAAAATATATATTAATCAATCATTAAAGTATTGTTACAGTATATATGCATATACAGGGTGTCCCATAAATATTGGTACAAACTTTAAGGGGAGGTGAGGCACATTAAAAGGATTGAGAATTGCACAGCAACCCACTACCAGAAACATGGGAAAAGTGCATCAGAAGGGACACAAGACTAGAGATTACCAGAAATATTTATTGCTCATAAATATTACATACAGTATAGAAGCCGATAACATTTTAAAATGTTCTAAAAGATATACTACTTTCCATCAATACAAATTATGAATATATTACACCGATGGTCAATGGAGTGAGGGTACATCTCTCTGTGTGAACAATTCTCAATTGAGTCCAAAAATACACCTGGTACCTTAAGAGAGGAAATAGATACTCCTGGCACCTTAGTTGTTGAAAATTTTCCTGATACCTTACGGGAAAAAATATGTTTGGTATCTTAATACAGTCCAGAAATACTGACAGTAGCGAAAAACAATCCAGAAATACTCACGGTATGTTAAGTCATAAATACTCCCACTATCTTAACAGAGAGAGAAACTCCAAATACCATAAGGGTGTCAAAAATACTTCTTGGGCCTAAAATTTTTCAAGAATAACCATGGCACCTTGACATGATCAAAATTACTACCAATTAAGTTAGTCATAAATACAAATTGTATTTTAAAATATATTTAAAAAAATAATCTTGTTACTTTAAGAGAGACAAAAATACTCATGTTTATCCTAATGCCATAAAAAATATTCACTTTATCTTAAGAGAGCTCAAAAATATTCCAGGTTACATTCATGTGAAATTAAAAAAAAATGCAAAAAGTTGAAATGATTTTTTATTTTACCAAAGTGGCAAGCAGAAGAAACAAGTATTCTGGTTTCTAAATAAAGTGAAATATGTATCTTTTGCATTATTAAAAGAGGTTGTAATAGTAGTAGCTTTAAGAACTCTATTAAATGATAATTGTAAGTTCATAAAATTCTATCACTCATCTGTTTTGTCTATGGCTGTATGAGCTTTGTATATGTCAAATATATGGAAAGTATGATCACATTTTGGTGGTGACTGTTTACCAATTTAAGGTTATCAATTGAGATTCACTCTCTTCTCTATCCATAATAATTATATTAATGATTCTGAATATGTCATATTGAATGTTTCCTGACCAATGTGGTGACACCAGCTCTCAATTTCTACTCTTTCCTATAAATTATTTTGACATACAATTGTCGTTACTGGATGAGATATCCTCCTTCAATTATGGATTGGTCCTCATGTTATTTGACTTTCAAGTATTATCTTAGTGGATAGTAGGCGGGCATATACCATATATTAGCTTTGTATATGTCATCCCCATGCAAGCTCAAACTGGAAAGTCAACTCAAAGGACAGACCATATTTTGAAGGACAATAGTGCCTCTGAAATTCAACCAAGTTTCCGATCTAACTTGGCAACATCAACCATAGGCCTCAGTTAAGCCATAAATTCATTCTTTCTCATTCTTATCTAAATCAATTTTTCTTACTTTCAATTTTCATTTACATAGGTTTTTATGAAATTGTTTGAACTTACCATTTCAATTCAGGTATTGAAGTTGTTGAAGAAGTGGTGTTTGCTATGGCAGAAGAACTACCTTTGGATCCTGTTGAGTTGGCAAACCAAGCATCACGCCTGTTGGAAGAACATGACCTCACAAATGTTCTCAACCAAATTCCTGCAGATGCATTTAACGATCTCTTTACAGGTAATGTGACATAATTTTTTGTCTAAGATGTATGTTTCTTCTTGATGTATTGTAAATTACAATTATTAACATTAACAATTGTAATAATTTGACTTCTTTTTAATTAAATGTTAAAAATATCAGCCTATTAGACAGAAATTTATTTATCAAATTTAAAACATATTTAACAAACTGTTTCATCCCTGATTAGGACCAATTCAGGTGTACAATTACAATTAAATTCAGTTATAATATATTATATATAAGTTTAGATAAACAAATTTCTAATGTGCAGTTTCTACACATCGTGGATGAAAGTTTTAAACAATTATTTGCATTATTATGCTGTAGTATTTTATATATTCAGAATCATTTTCACATTTAATGAAGAACATTAATTTGTATTTTTATGGCATTCCACACATCCTAATTTATGAACATTCTCTCTGTGCCTTCTTTTTGTAGTTCTCCTGCTATTTATAATCTTAAAATTCATTGGACAAAAATACCTGTTGTATCTAAAATACTTAAAACAAGTAAGGATTTGACATTATCAAAATGCCTTGTCCCTTTCCTCAGATGCGAAGAAGAGCCTAGGATGACAACTGCACTTGTCAATTGACAAAACTCAAAAACATTTGATTTATTTTAGACTATATAAATATAAATAATTTTAATGTTGGTATGGAAAGGAAAGAGAGATAGGTTGTGGCTCACCTGAAAGTGAAGCGCTGTGTCGCCATAAGGAACTGAAGGTTGTTCTTCAACTTTTCGGAGGCTGCAGACTGCCGGTGCACGGAATGGTGTAACACTCCTTCCTGAAGAAGGAGGCTGAGAGCCTCCGAAAATTTGAAGAACAACCTTCAGTTCCTCATGGCAACACCGCACTTCACTTTCAGGTAAGCCACAACCTATCTCTCTGTCCTTTCCATACCAATATTTCAATTATATATATATACACACACACAATTAAAAATGTATAAAATAAAAGCAAATTACTCATTTCTCATTTATGAAGCCTGCTCATAAAACTTTTTGAGTTTTGTAAACTGACAAGAAGTGCAGAAATGTTGTGTATATTTTTTGTCTGAATTGGCCATCTTTCTTATTCATTATTTTCAATCAGACGTACATTTTTTCATTTTAATTACATAGATATTTAGTTTTAAAATGATTACTTTAAAATATAACTAATAGAGTGAATAATATTTTTTAACTGTTTTAATTTCAAAATTGTATGAATATTATAGATTCATTTTAGAGAAACGTTTTTCAATGGTGGTTTTAAATTTACTTAAGAAATTACCCACACTTATAGCTTAGTTTTCTCAAGAAACCATTTAATTTTCCTGAATGATGATTATATTAATTAATTTTTTGAACAACCATTTGTATTTGAATAAATTCAGTATAATTTTTAGAATTTAAATGGAGAAACTTTCTGCAAGTGAACATTTTATTTTTTGATAAGTTTTCCTTTATCATTTCAGCCTTTATTTGTGCTTCAATAATAATAATAATTTATTTTGCTATTGTTAACAATTTTCAATACAATAAAATTAAAATACACATTTACATTCAAATTTCTGCATATCAGTTTCACGAATAACTTTAATTTACTACAAGTTAAACACCTTCTACATTATACCGTAATCCTATTTGGTAAATGATGTAAATTAACCCCAGCTACATCTGCATTAGCTTTACTTCTAATAACTATGAATAACACTTCTAAACTTAATACTATTGTTTAAATAACTAGGTAACAAAAATCTTTAACAACTTATAAATAAAGACAACCCTGTCAAACCTAATAGTCTTATCCACATTTAGAAAATATAATGGTTTTTAAATATTTGTATTTTTTCTGCTATTGTAGTATAAACTATTCTAAAATTTTTGTAAAATTAGTTACTTATTAATGTATATGGAAACTCCAAACAAGACAGTAAAAAAAAATATTCAAACTAAAGGCAAAATAATCCAATTATAAATTGGAAATTTAGTGTCAGATAGTCATAAACCTTTCACACTACAAATCAACATGACTTGAAAAATTGATCAGAATTTAACATTAAATCCAAATACTTGTAACAAATAACATTCCTCAATGTCATTATTGACTCTACTATCACAATTGGTACCTAAACATTCTTAATAGTAAATATTACCTATTTTTGTACATTGAGATGTTACAACGTTCAATTTTAATTTAATTTGACAACCAGACATATAAACAATAATTATTTGATGTTGTTACTACCAATGAAAAGCATCATAAACAAACCAATAATGATGAATTGATTTTTATTAATTATATTAAATACTTAATTTATAAACAAAAATATTATAAGGCCTAATAGGTTCCCTTGTAGAACACCCACTTTTACCCTTACCTCCAGTCTACTCTTTAAACTTTCTTTCTTCCAAGTAACTTTCTTTAAAACCATTTATTCTTTATCACCATATTACCACAAATTCTCAATAAACAGTACCTATCCACATTTTAATATCTTAAAAAGACATTTTTTTGTTAAAATATATCCTTTTTATTTTGAAAGTATTTGTTTAATATATTTTTATTTTCCTAAAACACTTATATTTTTCTTGTTTTACATTCATAATTATCTGACTCATTATGTGTTTTAAGGCTTTAATATATTTTCAATTAAACTCGCTAATTTGGGTTAATTTTATTGTCAAAATTATAAAAAATTAAAACATTTGTGTTAAAAGTATAATAATTAGATAAATAAATAGCCAAATAACAGACAAAATAAGTGCTGAATATTTCTTCAATTCATGTTGCTTTCATTAGGTGATTCAAATAACACAGGATGATTAAAGCAACCATCATTTCAGGAACGTTATGTGGTATTTATTTATCATATATTTTTGCCTGTTATGTGTCTCTTTATTTACCAACATTTATTGTATTTTCATTGTATTTATTTGAAAACTTATTTCTTCATACAATCAGCTTTAAAAATTATTTGTGTGTGAAAGTATCTTTAAGTAAAATTTATGCATATAGTAAATATTTCCTTTATTTTTCTAACCAAAACATTCCTTTTCACATTTTTACAGAAGATAAAAATGGCCAGTATGAACCAACAAGAGAGGAGACAGAGGAATTAGAACGTGCTTTAGAAGCTGTAGACAAGGATGTTAAATCTCTTGAAAGACTTTCTCAAACACATGGTTTAATGGAACCTTTTATTGATGAAAATGCTTTAGTGCAGACACTGGCACAACTGCCTGAAATGTCAGGAAGTTTATCAATGCCAGGTATTGTTCCCGTATTTACTACGTATCACAATGGTTTTGTAGTCAACTCTCATCATTCATCTGTTGCTACTGCTTCATCAACTAGTACAGCAGACATCAAGAACTTGCCTCAACTTTCTAGTGAATCTCCGGGTATAATAGCTCCTTGTATATCAATTCAAACACAAACTGATATGCCTTCTTAGCTATGAATTTAGTCAATTTATTCACCTCACAACGCTCCATGGCATTTCCTGCTCAAGTTGGTTATAAGGGAAAACAAAATTTGAGTTAGCCAAAGAATTTCTGTCAAGACATAATATTTTTGCTGGCAGCAACATTTATTTTAATTATTTAATGTAAATGCCAGCCAAAATAAATGATTTATATGTATCCATTTCATTAATTTGGGAAGATATAATTTTGTGCCGTGACTTTTCATAAATACTACAGATATATGTATGCAATTGCTCATGCAGACATTTCTGTATACAATTATACATACAGGTGTCCAGATTTGGAATTTGGCATTTTACTGATGGTCAAAAGTGTTCAGAAGTTCATTCTAAAGTAATATTTTGAATCCACTTCATTTACATGATTATTCTATCAAGTCTTTTTATTTAATAGTGTGTACTTTTCTCTTCAACCCTGTATGTGTAAATGTATTTTATGCTATACTTCTAATTTCAGTCTTATTATTATTAGTTGTTGGTAATTTGGGTTATTAAAGATTGTATTATATATCTCTTTGACAATTGAAATATTTTACAGTTCTTCATTTTATATACATCTCATTTTAACACAACTTGGCAGTCATAGATTTAACTAATGAAACAAACGGTATTTATTTATTAAATATTGTTCTTTATGCACATTTTTATTATAGTCGTTCACAATTTTTTAGTCAGATGTGAATTTTGTGAATATTTGAATTCATGCTTTAATTTATATGATTTTGGAAAGTTGATTAGGTTGTGCAACATAAGTATTTCTTTGTCCTTAATTATCTATAGTTTCTTTTCATGAAAATTATTTCAAATATAAATTGATTTTAATTTAATTAGAAAGCTTTTACCAAATAATTCTGCTGTATGGTTTACTAATTGTTTTCATGTGAGACAATGGTAGTATGCTTTAATACATGATCTGTGTAATTATAGAATGAAAGAGTATATTAATAAGTAGTAATTTATAACTTTTATTTCTTTAAAATATTGAAACTAATATTCACCTACTTCTAAGATTTGAGTATAAATGTGATATATTTCCATTACTAAATTTTAAATTAATTTCTACACACTTTGTTTTAGAATCAGTTAAAATTTATTGACTTAAGTAGCATAATGTTCATGGCTTGATTTTTATTTTAAAATTCAATATGCTTTATCAATTAATTTTTTGCAAAAAGTCATAACACTCATATAATTACATGACTGTTGTTTGTTTATCTTATTTTTATATCAGGTATAAATTTCCTATCACAATTTAGGCTTACAATCATTTTATTGGAATATGTTTTAAAATTTATTCTTAATTAAATCCATTTGTTTTTAGATGTAGAATTTAAAGACTGCAAATTAGGTGTAAGTATAGGTGTTACTAGAAATGTGTCTCATATTGTAATAATTTTTATATCTTGTTTGTTCATTATTAGTGTTGTACAACTAAATCTTTGTGTAAAATATTCACAATATTCTGGTGTGACTTTATAAAGCTCTACTGTGTACCTGACATAAAGCAAAATACTAAACTAATGTTGTTCCCAAATATATTGAAATACAAGGAAAAAATGTACTAAAAACTGTACCCAATACGAAACTGTTTTGCAGATGATGTATAAAGAGTTCTCTAACTTATTCGCTTTGTTTTTGATTTGATACAGACATCTACTTTATAAACAGATTTTTAAAATTGTATGCTACACTAACATATCAATGCTAAGTTTTACATAACATATTTTTGGCAGATTTAACTGTTGTTTTAATACTACAATAGCCTATTAATATATAACATAGACATTCCACTATCTTAGTAGGCTATTTACTGAAACTAAATTTAATTAAAAGTATATTAGTATATGTCAGAGAACTTGTCATAAACTTTTTAATGTGTATTAATTACATATTGATGCATGCATCAGCTGTGTAATTAATATTCTGAATTGCATATTTATTTGTTCCTCAGGAATAAGTATCAATAATTGTTGTGGGGTGAGACTATTACTAAATTTTTCTGTGTTTGGAATGAGTATTATTGACTAAACTAATTAAAGCTAATGTACTATTGAATGTTCAAGTGGTAGATTTGATGGCTTGGTTTATCATGTTCATTGTCTCAATCACTAAAATAAGAATCATCATAACAATCAAATTTTATCATTTCATTCATAATCATTTTACTATGTACCTGCTATTGTTAGGGATTAGCTGATGTGGATTTCAAAGAATATTTGTTCTGCATGTTTGAAATGAAGTGAATTTTGGTGAACCTTGTAACAAATATATAAATTGACAAAATTATGTTAAAATGAGTAATAAACTTGGCAACAATTTTTGGATGTGTAGTTATTTCCTTAAAAATTATTTGGCCAGAGCACAGTGGGAAAAAAAAATTAATTTTTATGTTTTCAGTATATTTTTTCACACTTATTTTTAATTCACTCTTGTTTTCATTTTTATTCAAATTTATTGTTTTGTAACTGTCTTTCTGGGACCAAGCACTAGTAATAAGACCTTGTTGTTTGCATTATATAATGTGGCAATTCTTTCAACAGTAGTAGTAAACATTATTATATTCTTATGGAAAGAGGCATCCAAGTCAAGTAATTAACGTAATGAAATATATTTCTTGTATTAATTATACATTGTGATTTAAATTTTATTAATGAACATGTCAAAATGATAACAAACCTTATATTAAAAAATATGATATTTGCAGAACACAATTTGTAAACAAACAAAGTCTAAAAATTTGAAACATATGCTAGAAATATATTTCAGAACTTTTATATGTTAAATTTTTTCAAAGTCAGTTCATTTATTACAACTGTCTCTTTATTTTTGTGAAATAATGACAAAATTCTCAGACTTGTTAAAAGAATTGCAGCTGTATTCTTTTGATTTCTTTTGGCTTTGCAAAGTATTTGTTACCAGAAATGACTGACAACCTATTCACTTCAAACAATATTGTGTACACGAAGTGCAGCTTGCAGATGTGTCATTAGTGAACTGTGAATAAAGTATTATAAACTAAGATTTAGAAAGAAGAATATTTGTGAACAGTGATTTTTTTTTCCAAATAATAGACAGTTGTGTAATTTAACTTTAAATGATGCACAGTACTTCAAGTCTTTTGAAATATGAAATAGTGCAATATAAAAATGTAATGCATATATGCTACTGTTCAGTTGTGTAAAGCTATTTTGTTGTATATAACAATTGATTAATTTCTGATTTTAGATTTATAATTGAATTTTGATAAAAGGACTGACTGATAATTCATATGTATTATTGTGGTAATTTTGAATACACAATGTCCCAAATATCAGTGGGGTTGATTCTAAAATTTCCTAATGCCTGAAAATATTAGTAATTCAGTAAACATGTCGATTTATTTGAAAGTTCCTATTAAATTAGTGCTTCATATGGTTTTGTTTTATCATAATTTGATAACGGTAGTGTTATAACAAAGTTTTTTTTTAAAAAAACAGAAAGTAAGTTTAATTCCTGAGTTTTATATGTGTACTAAGACCTACATAAATCAACTGAAACATGAGATTAGGCAGTATGTAAATATTCATGTGTTAATTTAAGCATCTACAGCCAGTATTATGCTTTTGGCACGAAGATTGATTTTAGTTTTTTAATCCATAAATGTGCTTTACTCTACTTAAATTTAGAACTAGATACAATAACCTTGGATTAGCTTATAATTCATTTGTAAAACAATAAGAATTTTCATGTTAAATAATTCATTGTTCATTTTGTATTTATTGTTTACATAAATGTCTTCCATAAAGTAGAAAATCACATTCAAAACATGGCATCCCAATTTTCTTTAAGGAAATAAAATTAAGTGGATATTAAAGGTTCATTCAGTGATTTTAAGTCCTTCATATACAAAAGATATTACAGCTTGTGAATGTAAAATATACTGAACCATTGCCTGTACCATATTTTGTAAGTAAATTATGCCACTTATAAGTATATGTAAAGAAACCGGATAAAAACTACAATTATTCAAAGGTCAGTTGCATACAAGTATGTGTGTGTAAATACATACAAACAAACACTTATACTTTTTAACTTCTCTTTCTTTTTACCTTACACTTCCAGTCTGTTGTGTATAATACGTAATACTTCTAGTTGGTGAGTGTATAATATGTATGTTTATTATTCCATTATTTTTCCATTGTTGTGACCTTTCCTTGAGAAAGATCTGATGCCTTTGTTGGGTGTTGATTGCTGCTGCACCAGTGTTTAAATTTGATGATTTGTGCCCGTACCACTTGGGACACTCCATTACCGGCCAGTGTACGAAAAGTAACCCTCGTTCCTGAAGAAAGAAACTGAGAGCCTCTGAAAATTTGAAGAATTACCTTCTGTTCTAAGTGGCAAAGCCATACTTCAATTTCAGGTAACCCATCCACTAGCTCGTTCCTTTCCGTTCAAATTATTTTAACAATTTCACATCCTTACTTGCATTTATATATCTAATACCCTTTCTCCTCAGCCCGACTGGATCAACTATTGATTTCAGGTACTTTTGCTTTTTACGCAAATGCTCTACCAACTGACCTACTGTGCCTTTCCCCAGTCCTAACGAAATTATTAGGTAAAGAGGTAGGGCTGGCCGAATATTTTCAGTCTTTACTTTTTATTCCTTACTCTCTACATTTTGAACATTGGTTCTTTTGAGTGTATTACTATGCCTAAGCGTATTCTTTCCTCAGAGTGTATTCCCAACCTTTGCCCTATATTTCTATCTTTCCTAAATATCCAATTATCAAAATTGACTTCGTCACTTAATAATTAATATCTTTAACATTTGTGTGTGTGTGTGTGTGTGTGTATCACATTTAGAGAGGAAATAAAGACCGCAAAGTCAACTTACCTGAAATTAATAGTTGGTCCAGTTGGGCTGAGGAGAGAAAATATTACAAATTTTTGAGGACCTGAACCCGTTCGTTAGGAGAGAAGATCATAACTATGTGTCGGTAATTAGGTAATATGTGCCCAGCTGGCACACAGTTCAGACCTACCTTCCTGATGAAGGTATTGAAAATTTGAATTATTTTCCTCTTCCCTACTGGACCAATAATTGATTTCAGGTAAGTCGAATTAACTGTATCTCTTTCTGATTTAAATGCTTTATTTAATTTGACTTCGTCACATATATATATATATATATATATATATATATATATATATATATATATATTCAGGAAGGAGTGTTACACCATTCTGTGCACCGGCTGAGAGCCTCCGAAAATTTGAAGAACAACCTTCAGTTCCTCATGGCGACACCGCACTTCACTTTCAGGTAAGCCACAACCTATCTCTCTATCCGTTCCATACCAATATATATATATATATCTGTGTGTGTGTTAAAAATAATTGAAATATTGGTATAGAAAAGAAAGAGAGATTGGTTGTGGCTTACCTGAAAGTGAAGTGCGGTGTAGCCATAAGGAACTGAAGGTTGTTCTTCAAAGTTTCAGAGGCTCTCAGCCTCCTTCATGTATATATTTCTTTATTTATTCAATAGGAAAGAGAGGCAATAGACTTACCTTAAATTGACAGGTCTTGTAGTCGGCAGGGACGAATTAAATTTTCAAGTTGTTGATGGCCTCAACCCTTCTTCTGGATAGTAGGTCTGAACAGCATGCCAGCTTGGCACAGATCGCCAAATTTGAACCCTAGCTCAGTAACAGTCTACACCCAACAAAGCCAACAACTCTCTATCCCTCTCCTGGAAAGGTTATGACAATGGAAAAATAATCGAGTAATATATATACACAATACTATTGTATATACACAAACTAGAAGTGGAATGTAAAAAGTAAAGAAAAAGGTAGTTAAAAAGTGAGTAAGTGAGACTGGGGAAAATATTATAATATATTAATATAATAATTATAATATTAGGGGTTGTTAAATCCAGGACTTTGCCTAGACTAGTATGTCTTGGAAACAATGGTATTGTAAGGTTTTCATCGATAAGTTAGGCATTTGATGAGGATGAAGAGGAGGTAAAAGTTGGTTGTTGATGCTTTGGACATGAGCATCTATTGGCAATTGGGTTTTGGACAGTTTGATAGTGCAGCAGTGGTTATTAATGCATGCAGGAAGAGGTTGTTTTGTTTGGCTGATATGGTGTTGAATGAAACATTTTGGGGTCACTGATTTTGTTAGTGGTGTTCTAGAATTTTTAAGTGTCTCATTTCAACCCCAAAAGGCATAAGAGGGAAGTAACCATACAGGTGATAGTGGAATGGGTTTTATATAAAAAAAATCATGTAAAAAAATACCAAGATGGGAATTGATTCTTGGGTTTCAGGTTTCACCGAGTTTGATTCTCACATTAACCTCATTGTGGAGGTTGACAAAAAAATTTCCCCAAGTAGTTTTGACCTATTAAGGTACCTGGCATATATATATTTTTTTCTTAGGGTACCAGCTATATATCCGAGTTGTTCAAATACCATCACTTATCATCCTGGTTTCTTTGAAGTTAGATGCGATGGAGGTCGGGGAGGGGAACATAAATGTGTAAATGTTCCAAACATTGTCACACACTCACACACTGGTTAAATGCATTGTTTACCAAGAGGTTAGTGACAAATCAAATCCTTCTCTAGGCTAATTTTAATAAATACCCAGGCAACACTAGGCACTCAGCTAGTAATTAGATAAAATGGCCAAATGACAGACAATATGAAGTGATGATATTTCTGTTATTTAGCTGTTTTATGTAATTATTATATTTTAAAAACAGACATTATATTTTTATTTTAATATTATTAATGTAGCAGTTACAATAATTAAAATTATTATAACAATATTTAATCCCTTCCCCAAACTCACTCACTTTTTAATTTTTTTTCTTTACTTTTTACCTTCTAATCTGTGTGAGTATAATAGATATTTGTGAATGCATCATTCCATATTACTCTTGTGTTGTCACCTTTCCTTGAGATAGAGAGAGTTGTTTGGCACTGTCTTAAGGACTAGTATGCCGGTATTTGAATTCAACTATTCGTTCCCAGCTGGCACACTGTTCAAACCTATAATCTTGAAGAAGGTCGAGACCCTCGAACACTTGAAAATTTATGTTGTCCGTGCTAACTACACCACCTGTCAATTTAAGGTAAGTAAACTACCCACAGTCTATCTTTCCTCTCCAAATGACTTTGAACATGTCAGATTTCCATATGTAATGTATGTATATGTAGATACACACACAAACATGTATGCAACTGACATTTGAATAATTATAGTTTTCATTTGGAGTAAGAATGTGACATCAAAATAATGGAAAGGAAAGAGATGAAGATGGTGGCTAACCTAAAATTGAAGCTCAGAGTTGCCATTTTAGACAGGATGAAGTTTTCCAAAATTTTGGAGCAATTAGTCTCCTTCAGGAAGATATAACGACTAATGTCTGCAGCCATATGGCACAAAGACTATTTTTTCTCTCTCAAAAAATTAGAATAAGTTCCTAGGGTGTCATCATGAAGAAACATTCCCAGTTTTGTAAGGTGTAAGCTTCATCCACCTGGAAAGAGTAGTTCACAGTGGGTTTTCGATCAGTACTGTACTTATCTCTCCCCAAGTAGGCTGACTCCTCTGAAAATTTGAAGAACTTTCTCTTGTTTAATCTGACGACAGCAGCTGTAAATACAGGTAAGCAGTCTACCAATATATCACTTTCTTATTCATACAAATTATTTAACAATGTCACACTCCTGATTATATATAATATACATACATACACACACACACATATAGGGTGTTCTGAAATCATTCAAATTATTTTTTTAGGGTACATATAGTCCCTGACGTCAACTTTTTATGTTAGGGACGATTTACACGTAACATAGTTTAGTATGTTAATTACACCAGCGGCATTCACAGGAACTGCTTGAGTGTTTGCCATTGGCCTGTATTCATACAGTACATTGTTGGACCATTGATTGTTGTATCTGTTTGAAGGTTCCTGGCATGTCCACAATGGTACCAGTAGCGATGGCAATTCTAGTGATGAGATCTTCTGTTTCCACAACAGTTTCCTGATATGCTCCCAGAGGAAGAAATCCAGACACATGATGTCAGGGGACCTAGGTACATTCCCAGTCAGCAACAGACATTTTACGTCAGCACCACTAACAAAATGTTACTCAAAATTACAAGTTGACATCAGGGACCACATGTTCTGTAACGAAATATATTTGTTTTTATGTTCTGTACCTCCTGTATTAATTTGAATGAATGGTTTCACAACACCTTGTATATATACACTGTTCAAATCTATCCATGAGGGAACATAATAACACTGCCTGACATAGTGACAGTTGCCTCAATTTGATGTAAGCACATAATTATTTATTTCCTGTCCACATCAATTGTACACATATTAAACCTTCTCTTTAAATTTTATTTATGAAAATATCTGCTGTATATTCTGACTTTTCAATATGCCTCTTCCTAATTTCTTTAAACCGTTATTAGAATTACAAATCTGAGTCATTTTTGTCTGTGTTATGACATATCATTTTCAACTAGAACAGCAATTTTAAAGTAATTATTTGTATGCCCTACTACATCTTCATCATTTCTATTATAACCTCCAATTTGCTGTTAATAAATTTGTTTCAGTATTGGGTAATTAATATTTTGGAAATTAAATAATCTAGAAACGTTCTTTCTCTATTCATTTTCAATGATTAATTTGACTTGTACTTGTGCCCCATTTTGATAGTAGTATGTAAAACATTTGTTCAATATCACTGTTGTTTTGTGTTATACATTACAGACATTATTCAAGTAATATAATTAGCATATTTCTCTACATCAAATGAAACTCCTTTCTTTTGCACTTGTTCAGTAAAATATGTTATCCTGTGATTGGAGCTAGTACCTTACAGTTATTTGAAAATTACTTTGAAGTCTACTGCCATTCTAGACATTCATTTATAAAAAGACGTAAATTAGTGCTATATTGTTATATGGCAAATGTTTCAATCTTTTCTATCAGTTCCTGTCACAGCTTAGATGGCCAAGTTTTACTAAAATGGAACAGTGTAATTTGTGATCAGACTAGGGAATTTCCTCAAAGAAGCTGCTAAATGACAGATTTCAATGTATTTTACTGATGATAGACATATACATTTTGGTTCAATGTTCATGTAAACAAAATATACAATTATAGGATATTACATTAATGTTGAATTTCTTAGGTGCTTATAAATTTCTGTTGTGGAATGTAATTGTCTCGTCAATAATGGCATTATGTTAAACATGGTGAGCATAACTGTTTGCATCTTACACTCGTGATAAAGCATTTGAGTTTGGCATGTGATAAGAGATTATTGAGCATTTAAGAAAATTTGTATATTTAAAACTAGATTTAAAAGTTTTTTAAAAATTAAATATGATATAAAAATTGGAGTAAGACTCGCATATAAATAGTGCTCATAAGCTTCAATGTCTGGTACTTCAGCAGGATTAAAATCTCAAAATAAGGCTTTTTTGCCCTCGGTGCCTGTGAAGTAAATTAGTGTTTTTTACCATAACTATTGGCTTTATTTAATAATGTATCACAAAATTGTCACAATGTCAAGTTTTTTAAAACATATAAATACTGCATGTTTCAAATTAGAACTTTGGTTCATCCAATTGGCCTGTAATTTTTGTCATAGATTTATCCGCTAATCAGGCAATTTGGGGGTATATGTAAATATTGATAAAGAAACCATCAGTTTTATTTATACATTTTCCTTCTTACTTTCTGCATAATTTTCAGAAGGGTATTTGGCTATTTTATATAATTACTAACAGAGTGCCCATTGTTGCCTGGATATTTATTAAATACTGGGTATATATTAAAATTAGCCTGAAGAAGGAGCTGATTTGTCACTAACCTCTTGGTAAACAATTTGCTTAAACGGTGTGTGTGTGAGAGAGACAGTGTTTGGAACATTTACATTTAAGTTCCCCTTCCCAACCTAATCCCTTGGCATGTAACTTCCACCCCAACACCTATGGGTTGAACTACAACTTAACTGACATAGTGAATGTCAGATTTAAGCTCATTGACATCTATAACCCTGAATTTGACACAAATCTCGGTTGTTTCGAGTTTTTTTTTATATAACGGTACTCCAGCTCCTTCCATATTGGTGCTTTAAGGGGTTGAAATTATACATCTGGATAGAAACTTAAATAAGTAGCCTCCAAAAAATAATTAATCGATGTTAATATCGGCCGTTTTAGCATGTTTTAAATGCCACCCTCGTCCATCCCTTGTGTATTTTGTAACGCTTCGAAAGCCCGACAGAAACCTTCGCGGAGGTGCGCACAACTACTCACCAAAGTTTTAGTGCAATCGGATGAAGGTAATGCATAGGTGATTAATAGGCCGTTTTAGCATGTTTGAAAATATCCACTCACGCGCTTGGAGGTTTAACGGCAAGTTCAATGTCATAATTAATCTCGGCGCCATCCGTAACCCTGGATTCGACTCCAATCTTGGTTGTTTTGCGGTTATTTTTAAGTATCGCCCCTCTACCTCCCCGCCCCCAAAGGATCCCCCCTCCAATACAGAAGAGATACACAAAAGAAAACATTGGGAGAAACATTTTCATCCTCATTGACCGCTTAAAATTTATTCGACGTGAATATCGGTCGTTTTAGTTTGTTTGAAAATTTCCACCCCCGCCCCTGGGGGATGGTAGTTGTGTCTTACCCGCACAGTGTTTGTTTCCCGTTCGAAAGGAACATGTAGCCCAAATTACTCAAATTTTCTCCACGAGTGTAGATTTGTATGCGGAACATATAAACAAACGGCCTGTTTTATTTATTAGAACACTAGCTGGTTGTCCGGGTGGTCATAATTAGAGTTTGATAAAAGAACCGAGAAGCGATTCAAAGAGTCGATTCTTATAAAATAACAGTTCTCTAAAAATGTTCAGTAGATAAAGTTACTGCACACATTTGGAATCATAGATTCATGAGCGAGGTACTTGAGTCGTGAGCGAGTCTGTATAGTTGAGTCGTTGAAGAACTCTTGAAGAGTGAGTTACAAGTTGATTCGTTGAGTTGAAGAAAGATTAGACTAGTTCTGAATCGAAAAAGTTATGAACGGCGTTCTTAATAATTAATAAACAACACTTAATAAATTTTGAAGTAATAGACTTAGATCCTTCAACAGGCAATATGTTATCGTAATTATTAGTAAAATAATCATGACAGAAACTTAATTTTTATTGTTCATTCTTACGACTTCTCTACGTGTATAGCGGTGTTTTTGTCTTTTCGATGTCGATAGTTTTGTCCAACTCTTGAATAATTTTTTTATGTTCTCAAATCAATAACCCACTCACATATAAACATCAACAGCTTTAATTTACAAGACTATATATACTGAAATATGCAGAGTGAATTTTATCCAGATATATAGGTTGCAGTGAAGATAACACAGCTTTCGCTGCAAATGTCTCTCGGTCATGTTTAGTCAAACAGTTGTAACTATTAATCTCTTATCGTTGCTGAGTCCTGTATTTGGGAAAAAAGTTCCTTGTTCTAAAGAAACATTCAACACTAACGTGTAGGCCTTACGTACTCGATCGCCAACCCGAATATAACCAAATGCAAAAATTCCCGCGATCAACGAATTTTATTTATTGTGGCTGTTTTATTTAAACTAAGAAATCAGTTGAAAGCCATTGGATGTAGTGGGGATTTTAAATGAGATTTAATTTAAGAAGTGGTAATTTAATATATTTCTTTACCATTTATTCATGTGCAAGATTTTCAGTTGCAGATGTCTAAACTCAGGTTCAACCTCGACGTAGGCTCGTGAAGATTGAGAAACTTGACACTTACTATTTGACCATTTGTGGTCGTCAGCTTGTATCGGGTACTGACCCTCCTTCTTCGTTGACTATTCGGTTACACTCCACCGCGGATCACGAAATTTTATTAGTCTAGAAGATCACGTGGTTGAGGAAAAATCTTATATTTTGGCCTCACTCCCAAATTCTCGACAACCACAAATTGGTCCTCTGGGCACTCAGGTCATCCAACTAGAATAATTTAATGTTTGTATTTTTTAGATCCAGCACTCGCTCCGTCACAAATCCCACAACTAAGCGCCAGTGAGTTGCCATCCAAACTTGTTTCAGTTTTCTACTCTTATTATTATTTTTTTAATCAAATAAAATATATAATAGTAACTTAATCTTAACTAATTTACCTGTCTTACGACAGTTTGTAGATCAGAATTGAAATGAAAGTTGAAGCACTTCGTAGGATCAGTTTTAATATAGAATCAAGGTCACGACGGAAGCAATTTAATAATAGCACAGCTTAACCCTTTAGTGCATGATTTCTGGTATTTTTTTAACTAAATTTTTAAGATGTATTTTTGTGAATACAATACGGAAAAAATAACCAAAAAAATATCAAACGTGACCAAAGTCAATTTGGCTCATGATACTTCACATATTCAACATAAAATATAATTATTTGTGATTTATCAATAATTCACATTAATTGGATGATTATTATTTTAGTGTAATTAGAATACCCTGAGAATGAGGCTTAAATTTTCTTTCTTGAAAAAAAAAACATTTTAAAAAAACCACAGAAAATTAATATTCCGAATTTGACCGGCGGGTATAAAAATCTGGCTCGAGGAGTTAACATGTCCACGGATACCAGAAATTTCACATTTCCTTAAAAGCACATTGTTTCATATCTGTATCACAAATCAGCTCTCTCAAAAACAAACAGATGCCTCTGGGGTGATACTAAAAGTTCATATATGCTACACTATGCACTAAAGTGTTAAGAAGAATATGGACAATGTTTCTTAAACTGTATCTATCGAGTTCGGGATGTCGCGAAAACGGCAGATCTGTTACATACGCGAATATTGAATTTAAATAATGAATTTTACAATTAATTTGGAAAAGAATTGAGTGTTTGAAACTCCTAATCTGATATTTGTTGGTTATTTATGAACTACAACATCGTCATGATGAATTATTTTAACAATGCCTGGGGGACGCTTATAAAAATTATATAGCACCGCTGATTAAAGTGATAACTGCATAACGTTACTAACGGCTGCATTAGTAGATATATATATATATATATATATATATACATATATAATATGCTTAATAACTACTGACATTATTTCTCAACCAACCAGGATGAAAAATATGACGTCAGTTACCCGTTTAGTGTTTTTCGTGAGGCGTCTTTATTTTTTTTAAATCTAGTAAGTCTCATTTATTTTATACATGTTTTTCAAAGACTCTATTTATGAAAACAATGGCACTCTATTCAGTTTTCAATGCTCTTTCGATTGGTGTTGTCGTTGATAGCGTATAGTTTTCTAGTTGGTGAGAAACAAAAGATTTTCGTGAAAAGTGACGTACTCCTGATATGGCCATCATGGCGGACATGCGACGCTGCGTCGTCTGCGGGAATTTCTACCACGAAGAGTGTGTTGGTCTCACCGCTGCTCTGGCAGAGAAATTTTTATTTGTCCCAACTGTGTCCAGTAATTTGTTTCACTTTATTGTTTTTTTAAATCAATTTTAATGACAATTTTGTAAACAAATGTATTGAAAAGCCTCTTCCGAATCCACTTTCGAATAAAAAATAATTATTTAGTAGGCTATCATGCTAACACCATTTTATTTTATCAGAACTGCAATATGAATATGAAAAAATAAGTCACGATTTGAATAACGTGGAACAAGGGTGACCATAACATTAGTTCACGACCCTATGTAGACTTGTTGAGTTTTGCTTTTTGTGACCATTAAAACTATTTTTATGGGGAATGAAATTTTTTTTATGAAGTCCAAATTTTAAAAAAATGTCCAACCTGTAAATTCGTAGCTGTATTATCGATTACAGGTTGTAAATTCGGGCCATAAGCCCTTACTCATAAAATATTTCATTTTCATTCAGACTGTAAGAATTCTATTTAGTCAATTACGGTTTCGGCAGCCTCTAATATTTGGGCTTTTCTGAGTGGGGTGTAGAAACTTCCCTGTCTCGTCAATTTTTACACTGTACCTTCCTTTCAGTATTTTCTATGAATTATTTATGTGTCTTCAGAAATATTTTTTATTAAACAAGACCACTCTCTTATCCAACGAGGAAAATAAGAAATTAGCATTCTTCTAACTTTCGTCTCCAAGTCGTCTATAGCAGTATGTAAGAATAAAATATCATTATTTAGTTAAGGATGATACAAATCACTTAGCCAAAAAGAAGATTTTCAAATGCTGTAAACGTACGAATTACGTCAGAATTTCCTAATGTAACTTAAACATATACTGCTTAATTATTCGAAATATGCTACGCATATAGGTAAATTCCACAAACACATGAACGAAACAAAAATAAAATGCTGCGAAAGAAGTGTATTCAATTATTATTAACCCCTAAATGTTTCCAGTCATTTTTACAATACTTCAGTTATATATTTCTTGTTGCAATTTACATTATTTGCCATTTTAAAATACAGTATACATGAAATCGAAGGGCAAACAAGGAACAGGAACAGTAAAGTAATTTTTGTATAGGTCTTTATGCATTTATACACATATCGGAGGATAAGCAAGGGACAGGAATAACGATAAGTCATCGTTCTTCAAAGTTACTTCTAGCCTTTCGCAAACTTAATTTTTTAGAGCATTAGGCTATGTCTTTATAGAAAAGTTATTGTTTATTTTTGATTGTGAAGGTAATATGTAATATAAAGAAAATATTTTGTGATGTTCAGAGAACTGATAATATTTAAAATTCTCCAGACAGCCGAGTGCTAGTCGTTATAAGCGATCTGCATTCTGTCGTCAGTTTCAATCGGGTTCTTGATCGGGCGGTAACGAGCCAACTCCGGGAGAACCATCAGCTCCAAGTGGAAACCTGAACCTTGCGGGTTGGGTGAACGCTTACGAAGGTAGTTCAGGCAGCAGGTGCGAAAGTACGTAGTTCCACAGGCGGAAGAACACTCCCTCCCGCAGAAGTCACAAGTCGCCATCACCGTGCAGCTCAGGCATGTCAACGAGAACCCTGCAAACACAAACAAACCATTACACAATTGCTTTCTGGAAGGAGAAAAGATAACGTGCACTTAAAAGAATTTATATAAATACGAGGTGTGCTCATGAAGTAACGGGAATTTTGTAATTTCACGGCTTGTATTAGTCCGATTCGCGCAAATTTTCGTTGCTGTGTTGGTTAACATGTCTAAAAAGTATCTGTACATTGTTAGATATATCGGATGTTTAGTCTTTGTCAGCTGTTAAAAAGGTTACATATGTTTTGGCACCATCGACGATTATTTATTTGTTTAAAAAATGGATCCGAAAATTTTCATTACATTTTGCTATAATAATGGAATAAAGTGTCGCAATGTTTTAGAAATGTATAAAAATTGCTTTTGGCGAGTCTGCTATGAATAAAACAAGGGTTTACGAGCGGTATAAGCGTTTCCAAGAAAACCGTGAAGACGTTGAAGATGGCGTGCGCTGTGGACGCCTCAGCACATCAACATCGATGAAAACGTGGGAAAAGTGAGAGAAATGTATGTGAACGATCGCCGACTAACAATCAGAGAAGTCGCTGATGATGTTGGCATATCAATTGGCTCATACCATTAAATTTTTTAGTTTGTTTTGGGTATGAAACATTTGACAGCAACATTTGTTCATAAATTTCGAACAAATACAGTGGCGAATGGAAGTTGCTCAGGAGTCGCTAAATAAAGTTAACAACGACGCATAATTACTGAGACGTGTCATAACAGGTGATGAAACACGGGTTTACGGATATGACGTCGAAACTAAGGCTTAATCGCCCTAGTGGTGGCATTCTGGATCTTCAAGACCGACAAATGCAGTCGAATGTGATAGTTATGCTCAATTGTGTTCTTCGATTTTAACAGCAGAATGCATCATGCCACAAGGTGAAACGATCAATAAGGAGTAGTACCTGCAAGTTCAACGCCGATTGCGTGAAGCAATCCGTAAAAAATCCCGGATTCCTTGCGAACCAATTCGTGGCTTTTGGTCACACTTCATTGCTTGTTCGTAACTCATTGGCCAGAAACAACCCTGTGATGATACCCTAGCCTCCATATTCGCCAGGCATGGCCTCGTGTGACTTTTTTCTGATCCCCAAAAATTAAGATAACCTTAAAGGACCGTCGGTTTACAAGCATAGACGAGATTAAACGCGCGTCGCTCAAAGAGATAAGTGTTATTCCAAAGATCGAGTTCCAGAAGTGGAAGAATCTATCGCATAAGTGTATAATATTTCATGGGGACTATTTTGAAGCGGAAAACATTAATCTACGCGAATAAATAAAATTCTTTTCAAAAGGCGAAATTTCCTGTTCCGGTTTTTTACACTGCTCGTATAATAAACGCAACCTATCATTATCCTACTTTGAAGGCACGGCTCCGTTTTATCTCATTGTGAGCCAAAGTACGAGTAATTTATTAAGAAAAAACACTGTGCGACGATATGTAACCAAACAAAATGAATACATTGGAGTAAAATTTTAATATTTAAACTTGAAAACTATTTTAATTTCTACGTTGTTCGTGAGAATGACTTCCTGTGTATACCATACGCATATCAGGGAACTTGTGGCTAGTTGAAAGTGGAATGAAGGAAAGGTCGAACAAAAACTAAAAAAATCGATTCCTCAAAGAAAGATTCTGTGAGCTCAGCCTGAAAAAGTGGAAGTCTGAACTGTAAGATTAGAGACATGTACCACAGTCTCATACAAAAAAAAGTATTTAAATAACATCGCGGGCTTTGTTTAAAACACATGAGACCCCGAAACTTGTAAATAGTTGTAAATAGTTAGGGAAGGGGATAATATTGGAAAATTATTACTTTTTTAACTCAAAAGGCCTGCGAGGGCTACCTTTGGGGATGCCTTTTCCTCTCCGTTTTTGAAGGTTCCCACAATTCAAGGCCTGTTTGAGAGGTGTATGTTCCAGGGTCTCAGACCTTGGGCATACGGTAAGAGTTGTCATTTATTCCCATTGGAATAGTCGGCCAGCTACCTCCTAAACTAGTCGAGGCACGGAGAAGGGAATGCTACGTCCCCACAGCAAACTCCTCTGCCGCTATCGAAGGGCGTTCGACAAGTACTCAATGCCCGACCTACCTGATGCAGGTTTTTCTAGGGTTTGTCCTGCATTTCTTTTAGGCGAATGCCGGGTAGGATCCTTAAACCATAGCCCGGGGGCCCTAGTTACCCTTGGCTACCTTCCTCCACCCTTCCGCATCCCCCATTTCAAATCCCTTTCCTATGCTATAAGAGGGGAGTTGCCACTATGTGGATTACCCTATACATAGCCTGTCTACACCCAGAAAAAAAACTTTTTTAATTTAATATATCAAGCATTTGAGAGCTGTTCCCTCGCAGGCAAAATTTTTTTGGAGAGACGAAGAGGGCTACCTTTGGGTATGCCCTTTCCTCTTTCCGTTTCTGAACTAAGATTCCCTCAAGCCGAGGCACGTCGGCCTGTTTGAGAGGTGTATATTCCGGGGTCACAGGCGTTCGGCACACGGTAAGAGTGGTTTGTTGTTCCTATTGGAACAGTCGGCCAGCAGCCTCATAAACTGGTCGAAGAACGGAGAATCGAATGCTGCGTCCCCATAGCAAACTCCTCTCCCGCCATCGGAAGGGCGTGGGACAAGTATCCAATTCCCGACCTACATATATAGGTTTTCTAGGGTTTGTCCTGCATCACTTTTAGACGAATGCCAGGTAAGATCCTTAAACAGTAGTCCGGGTGCCCTAGTTAAGCCTTAGCTAACTTCCTCTACCCTTCCGCATCTCTTTCAAATCCCTTCCTATGCTATTAAACGGGAGTTTCCACTGTTAATTACCCTCATGTAGCCTGTTACTCTAAAAAAAAACTTTTAAAACTTTACTAGGATCAATGTAGAATTCAACATTTTGATTACAAAATTCTACAATATTTTGTTATGTTTCTGTATTAGTTTAAATTAATGTATTTCAAAATTTTGTAATATTTTTCAGAAATAATTAGTCATTCTCCCAAGATTTACAACTCGACAAAGTTTTTTAAAAAAATCTGTTAATGGTTCAAGTTTATCCTTTATGTTTATAAAACAGAAGATTCCTTAGAAAGCGCTATTTTTCGACTACGTTTCAAAGAAAAGAAATAACTATTTTAGAAGGTTATTACAACACATTAATTTTAATTAAATTGTGAGTTCTTCATGGTGTAATTTTTACAAAAATTGATATATATATATATAATTATGTGTGTGTGTTTCTTAAGGAATATTTGCTAATTACAAATAGATATTTTTCCTGCGCTGTTATAAATTAATTACTTAATTTTGAGAAAGGATTTCTTCGATAACTCGAGTTGAATCATCATTTCGAACTGATGCAGTCAATACTTTTGCATATTACATCTGTTTTTAATTGATTCTTGCTTATTGCAAAGGATGTGCCAAATATGTGTTTGTTAGAAGTGAGCTTTTTTTATCTTTTCTTGCCTGTGTAATTGGACGCACTCCTTTTCGCTCAAATAATGAGCGCCGGAACGGATTACTAGATGAAAAGGTAATCCTTAGCCCCAAATGTCGACAAAAAATTTTCTAGCTCACCTTGCCGTCAAGCGATTCTTTTGAAGACTGTTTGTTGTCAAACTTTGTGTTGGGAATGTTATTGTTTATTTATTATATTTATTTAATCACCGTTGATGTTTTGCGCGTAAAATCTATCACACCGAAAATCATCATTTTAGATATTTTATAATTTATTTAAATCTCATAATATTACAGGAAATAAATTTTATTCATGCTTGTAGAGTTCATCTATTCCAAATTTATTATTTTATACTTGTGCACCTGAGGAGTTTTCCAGGAAAGGAACGAAATCTGGTATTTTTTCATTTTGTTAAATTGTTTCTGACCTGTTGGCCGGCTTATTCATTTATTGAATCAATTGATGTCCAATAAATGTCATTATTAATCTTGAAGCCTTTTGTGAATTTCATACATGGCGAAGCCCTCAAACACAAGCACTGAGTTTATTATTTTCATAAGTCTCGCCCATTTTATTTATGACATAGTATAGGTCCATCAAGTTTCTTCCAAATGACGTATTTGTTCATATATAAGTTAAAATAGATAGTTCCCATGTACGAGTAGTAAGAGAGTTGAAGTATGTTTTTAGAATTAGATAATTCACGATACTTAAGCCCAAAATTCAGAAAGAATTAACTCGTACTCATAATGTTGCTCTTTCCTAAGAAAGTTTTAGTAATTTAATGTGACAGTTTTGAAAGGACTTAATTTAAAGGTCCTGTGATTTATTTACTATCATCCTCTCGTTTCTGTCATTTATTCACCTTTGCCCCAGAAAGAATCACATAAAACGTTACATATTGCGTTTTTTTGTTTCCTCTTCTCGAAGAAAGTGTTTTTGATTTTTTTTTGCGTCACTTCATCGTATTTCAGATGATTTTTACTAGATATTAAAAATCTATGTAATTCATAGCAAGTAATTACACAAAATATAAAAATTGGTACCAAATTGATACTACAGTTATTTATAAAAAGAAATGCAAGACTTTTTCTAAACAAGAGAAGTTTTGCATGATAAAACATTACTAATAACCAGCATAAAATTTCAACGTTTTATCAAATTTACCAATTGATGCTGCATTATGTGAAGAATATAAGAGTGAATATGTACACCGTGTTTTAAAGCTCTCGTCTTATAGGAAGCTCGTTAAAATGAATTAAGAAGAGGAGCCTTGTGCTTTGATGGCAGCTCATCAAAGTTTGCTCGCTGCTTGGCTACTGAACTGCCGCCTTAGATCAAAGAGTTTCTTCACCTGCGGTTGCCTTCAAGGAACTTCAAATGACCTTCCGCTTGACGCACTACTGTGGAAGTTACATACTGAAATTAAATTTTAGAAAGTCATGGAGTGCGTGGGTGTTTCTATTTGTCCCCATCCATTCTCCGATAGACCTTAACAGTTTCTCCTAGTAGTGGTATTTTCCTACGTTGTTATTTGGTCCTATTAAAATTACTCCAACTCAAACCTCAATACTTATCTGTTTAGAAAAATAAGAATTTCTCATCAGTTTGTTTTTCCTTCATATAATTCATTATTCCACAATGTGTGGTGAATCTAAGCAAACCTTTTCAATAATTGAACATCATGCCTCGGAATACAATTGGAAATCACATAGTTTACATTCAGAACTCAGATGAGAGAAACGTAGACACTGAATGACTTTCATCAATTTTAATTTGTAATTTCTAATGCGAAGCTTACTAACGAGGGAAAAATCGTTTTTGTTTCAGAAGAAACAGTAATTTAATTAGTCTGACAAAACAAGAATCTTCAATAGGCTGCAAGCATTTTTTTTTCAATCGAATTACTAATTTGGACTAATTACGAAGCTAAGTAAAAGAGTCACTTGTGTTCGAATCGTTTGTAAGTTAGGTTTTCGGCTTTCTGTTCTCACAAGTTGACACCACGATGATTTCGCCTGTGACACTTTACAACGTTATCACATCATTTATCCTTGCGCTGTTGCGAAGAAAACATGGCTGTGCCACTGTCCGTTTGCGCCTCAGAAGAACAGCTTTCGGGGTTTTTTTTTTTTTTGCGGTCTGAAGGTATATCAGGGAGCATAGGAGACCTGCAGCAGAATGAATCGGTCAAGAAGCGCGAAGGAAATAACAGGACGTCCAGCCTCGTCCACTACGGACGACAACATTGAATCCATGATCTGATTCTAAATTACAGACGAGTAACAGTGCATGTAAATCATATTCACATTAGTCATGGTTCTGCAATATTAAAGGATCCACAAAAGGCTCAAATGTGTGATTCACAGGAGAAGAAAGCGGTACATGAATTGTTTGCTGCATAAACGAAATAATTTTTTCAAGTAGTATTGGAAAGATTGTGGAACAATGGACCAATTGTATTGAAAATCAGGGTGACGAATATGTCAGTGAAAGGTTTCTATTGTTACTGTGAAAATATAGACATTGAGTGCATTTACTTATTGATTCGCAGAATTTTATTAATTTTTGTGCCCTATTAACTGTAAATTAACTTCTAATAGTCAACTCTTGACTAATTTACGTCTACTAACGTACTAGATTGTTCTAATTAGTTAGTTATTCCCTGCACAATTCGTTACAGATCAACTGATATTGGATGAAGCATAATGGAATATTCTACCTTAATTCATCTTGTGACTAGGTTTCTCTCTCGTTTAGTAAATAATTCCTCAACCCATAAAATAGTGCCTTCACTCAGTTTTTTTTTCTAAATCTTTGGCGCCACATTTAAAATGCGTCTGGCTTTTCAACTATCAAAATTACGTCTGTATACAATTCTGTATTTCTTCAATAATCTATTTGCAGTGTTTAAAAGCAGATGCTTTTGTTTCTTTCTTTAGTGTCTTCAAGCGGAACGTTTTAATATTAGACCGTCAACTGTCTCTTCATATAGCAAACACGTCTACTAATTTACAAGAATGCTCCATCTCTATGAACTATCACCACAGCGTGTGTGTGTGTGTGTAGTATGCTAATTTACTATACGCTCGTCATTTTATTTCTGCTGTATTTTTCTTATTAATACCAAGTCTGCTTCAAGGATTTAGGTTAAAAACTCTTGATTATCTACATTCGTTTATGATTGTAGAGAAATTAGTAAAGCGGTTGATTTAGTACAAGAAGTTTTGAGTTATGTCTCCGAAAAACTAGAATAGGTAAATCTTCGGATATTATAAATCAATAATCTAGCAAGTTTGTCAGAAACATTTTAGTAAAATAAAAATTAGCACGCCATATTGTTCCTTTGTATTTGAAACTCTTGAAGTGGAAATATAAAAAAATTGCTACATTTTCTTTTACGTGTCAGAATATTTAAAAATTTACAAACATGATTCTTATAACACAATTATGTGAATGTATATTTAAAAATTAGGCTACCTAATATTGGAAGTATCTATTTCTGATTTAAGGTTATAGGATGTCCTAAATATTGTGTAATATGATAAAATGCTTGCCCTCGTTTTTATGTTTTCTTCCTAAATATTATTGTAATCTTTCTTTTTTTTGACACGCACATACTTATATATATATATATATATGTGTGTGTGTGTGTGTGTGTATAATCTGAGTGTCGTCCTCCATACGGTAATGAAATTGTGCGCGGTTCTTAATGTTAGCTTTTTACACAACGAATTGTCTACAATTATTCCAATATCGAGTTTTCCTTATTTAATATATTTTGTTACTTCTATAAGATTATTTTGCGTCTTTCTTCTCGCCTTCTTTTCATAGGTAAGACTTTTTTTATGTGATTAACAAAATATCAGACTGATTATAAAGTTCTAACGTCTTCAAATTGGAGATGACAATTCAATACAACCTCAGAAATATTAACCGCTTAAGACAAAAGCCGTTCAGTCGTCTGTCTATAAAGCTAATAAAATCCATAGCAGTCAAAATCAGGATTTGGAACGGTCATTATTTAGTCTCAAGATGGCGGTCAGCTTGATGTCGCCTTATGGATCTATTTAAGGACGCTATCAAGTTTAATGGAAAATGGTTGGACTTATTGCATGTGAAGGGCGACGAAAGTACCCATAACAGAAAAGAATTCAGCTTACATTGGTTTCGAATTCGCTATTATATTAAACTAACTCGATTCTAAGTACTGTACTATTTATATTTATTTATATCATAACATAATTGTAGCCTAATTTAAGTAAACTAAACATTTATGCCTGAAACTTTATGGAATTTAAGTTTAATATTTAATTACATTATCTGTATATTTCCAAAAATTAGTTAAAGTAACATTTTATCCTTGGATATTATATCTGAACTAATAAATTTATCCTAGCACAGGAAGAATATAAGCGTTTCCTCTAACATCGCAGGATTCGTCAGGTGCACTAACGATGTAACACAAGTCAATCAGGTAGAATAGTTTAAACTTCAAAGGAGTCAAACAATACCACAGATACTACTCAAAGAGTTTGTAGAATTTCGAATTATAGAGATGTTGTTTAATCTTAAATGTATCATTTCAGAAATTAACCTGGGCTCAATATGAAGAAATTTTGTACCATCCCAATCTAATTTGTGATCCTAATAATATGTTTGATGATAACTGTGTGCTTTTCATCAGAAAGTCTTATTTTAGCAGGATGTTCTTAGTCGAGTTGTTAAGGCCCGTTTTGTTTCACTTATATAAATACGATCACAGGTGACACATGAAATTTTATAAACCGCAAAATGTGTATCACCTGATTCCAATAGATTTTTACAATTCTTAATATAATAAGATAAGTTAGACGATTTATAAATAATGCTGACATTAAATTTCTTGAAGAGATAATGTAATTTTGAAAGCAGCTGTGAGTAAAATGATAAAACAATGGAAATGCTTTTAACCCCTGTATCAAGATTAAATGCTTTACATTGCTCATTCTCTTAGAGATGTTGAAACTAATTTAGGGCGTTGAATATGAAAAACAACGCCAATTTCCAGAATGTTTTTTATCGGATAATATAATTTCACGGTCAACAAGATTAAAAACCACAGCTTTCTTTTGTTGTAATGAATGATTAGCAAAAAGTTAAGAACGCGTCCATAAAAGTTGGTTTGCGATACAAATTAGTCACTAAAAACGCCGATTCGTCCACATCAAGAAAATTAAGTGAGCGATCCACCTAAAGTTGGTAAGTGAACTGTAAGCTAGAGTGATATTTAATTATGTGTTCAACGTCAGACGATGTAGAATACAGAACATGTCACGTATCCTCTATAGTACAGAAGAGATATAGTAAAAAAAAATGAAAAGCACGGGTTTTCAATATCCCTCGTGACAATATGAGTCAATTTGAGGAGCCCATCCACATGGATAAAATAGCAATAAAACAATGTTATCAATGCATTCACAATGATAGGAACTATGAAAATTGACATTTATTTCTGTCTGTCTGAATAAAATCGCAATATACTTTGACTCACCATTTTTCTTAATTCTGCGGAACCTTACATCAGAAGTAGGCCGTGACACTTGCATCTGATATACACTGGTTTCGAAGTCAATTTAAAATTTAATCTTGTCTGGTTGAACACATCCAAGAACTTCTTTACTTAGCATTTCCACTTTTCTCCCCAGGAATGGATCATGTCTACCATTCCTGTGTTCGTTCGCTAATTAGAAATGTAACTATTATAGGAGAATAAGCTAGTAAGCTATTACCTAATCACAGATAAATCTTTCCAGGACAGTACGTATATAATTTATTTGATAATTATAATGAAAACAAAGGTACTGGGAGCCACCTATCTCTGTTGGGTTAGAAGTGTAAAAATTGCAGTTAAATTAGTTCAATTACTGTCAGAAGTTTTAAAACGAAGTTTGAAAAACTGATTTTGATGGTTCAGTTAGAGACGAACGCAGAGGGTAATCAAGAGTGACGAAGACCTGGAGGACTGGTTGTGTAGACTTGGGGGTTGTAGTTCAGCTTGAAGCGATGGACATGGAACTCAGACGACATAACCTGTCGTCAAATTGCAACCAAAAAAGGTCTGCGTTGGCTATTCTCTCGCAGACAATACCTGCGAGTGATGTTCTCTCGCAGGCAGAACCTTGTAGGAGAGATACGAAGAGGCTATCTTTGGGGATGCCTTTTCCTCTCCGTTTTTGAACTAAGGTTCCCACAAGCCGAGGCACCTCGGCCTGTTCTGAGAGGTGTATGTTCCGGGGTCACAGACCTTGGACATACGGTACGAATTGTCCGCTATTCCCATTGGAATAGCCGGCCAGCTGCCTCCTAAACTGGTCGAGGCAGAAGGGAATGCTGCGTCCCCACAGCAAACTCCTCTCCCGCTACCGGAAGGGCGTGGGACAAGTACCCAATGCCCGACCTACCTGATGCAGGTTTTTCTAGGGTTTTCCCTGCATTACTTTTAGGCGAATGCCGGGTAGGATCCTTAACATATAGCCCGGGGGCCCTAGTTTAGCCTTGGCTACCTTCCTCTACCCTTCCGCATCCCCCCTTTCAAATCCCTTCCTATGCTATTAAAGGGGAGTTGCCCAACGTGGATTACCCTCATGTAGCCTGTTGCCCTAAAAAAAATCCTTCGTGGATAAATTGAATAACTGGTGCGCAACAGTTAGTTCGTAAGCATTTTTTATCCGTCTTGGGAAATTTTGTAAGTTTGATTAACATTGTTTCAAGGATGCATGGGAAATTATCTGCGAGAAATTACTACAGAAGGTAATTTGGTGGAGAAGAGAATAGTTACAAAGATTACGTGTACGTCCTGAAACAAGAGAGGTGACAAGAGAGCAGTTATATATTGAGTATGAAATCTTGTTGGAGAATGAGGTAGCTAACGTATATAGTTAATGAAAGACAGTATTTGAAGATTTTTAGTGAGAGGGAGAAATATTAGGAAGTTGTACTGAAAGTGAATATGATTTTATAGTAAAGATTTTGAAACGAGAGTTACACCAATTTGTACTTCAGGAGTATTTTAGCTAGGTCTGCTACTGTAGCCGCCAGCGACCCTAATACTAGGAAATTTGTGCAGGTCCACTTCCGACCAGTAGGCGTAAACATTGATAAAATTAGTGAATTAAAATTAAAACAATATATGACTTATATTAAATTTAAATTAGTAGGTAATGGCCAACAGTCAAAATATTTATTTAGAAACATAAAGAATTATATATTATATCCGTTTGATTAGGGACCTCTTGAGAGGTTATATTATAAAATATATAATTTAAATATTTTATAAATGTTTAAATATGAATAAACAATTTAAGTGAAAAAATTTAGAGCTCACCCAAAAGAAGCCAGGCAGTCAGCCATCTACGTGGATGCAGACATCTGACTGCCACTGGTTTACACGCGTCACGAAATTTCCGGGAATTTCAACAAGCAATGCATTATCACTTATCCTGGTCAAAGCTATCGAACAGGCTCATTTAATGACCCGCTCATTGTATAGAATAGTGTGATTGATATAACATGATTTAAGAAACGTGTTTAATTAATCATTGCTTTTAAACGTGATATGATGTAATTTTTGTGTGTTCGAACTATTTATAAATTTTAATATTGTTTCATAAAATACTTTTATATTTAATATTTGTAATAGAAAATATTTTGTTATGAGCCACAATTTCAATATATTTGCATCGAAAACAGCAACATAAAAATAAATAGGTTGATAAAACTATTTTTGATATCACATGTAGGGTGAATAACTGTTCGTATTCAACTGTAGTTAACTTTTAAAAATGCATACACAAATTGTTTGTAACCTATGGATGCATAATCTTCCATTTGATACAGAGGACATTTTGAGAAATATAGCAGTATGTTTCGCTTCCGGAGTCTTCTGTCACCTAAACGCACGTACATTTGACATGCGCAAAAATATATATAAAGAAACAAAATGGAAAAATCCAGAGCAGAGTTGATTCTTATTAAATTAAATTAAAACAATTATGTCATTATCAGTTTCTCTTACATCTGTTAACTTATTTAGTGTATGGCTTACCTGCCAACAAAAGAAGTAAAGTAATGTGGCGACCCATGGATAAATTTCTGGTTCTGTGAAAAATGAAAAACAATTAATACATAATTATGTTATTTTTACGTTAGTATAGGAAGATTATAAAACGTAAGTGTTAGCTATAATACAATTTTCTAGTTAACGCATAAAAAACATATTTTGGAAGTAAATTTTGATTAAAAAAAATAACACATTTTTAAAATGTGCATCTCTTCACATTATTCACTCGCAAGTCAAATACGTTAGTAACAAAATATGTATACTCATAATTTTGTTAGCAAACTCTTCTCCCGCTATCGGAAGGGCGTGGGACAAGTACCCAATGCCCGACCTACCTGATGCAGGTTTTTCTAGGGTTTACCCTGCATTACTTTTAGGCGAATGCCGGGTAGGATCCTTAAACTATAGCCCTAGTTAACCCTTGGCTACCTTCCTCTACCCTTCCGCATCCCCCCTTTCAAATCCCTTCCTATGCTATTAAAGGGGAGTTGCCACCATGTGGATTATCCTCATGTATCCTGTTACCCTAAAAAGAAAAATGTTGAAACGTATATTTTACAGCAATATAGACTATATCCTCACGGACGTTGTTCTGCGGTATCACTTTTTCATTCAAAATATTTTTGTAAATTGCTGAGAAATCTTCCATATAATATTTTACTTCATTTGTATAATTTAATTTTTGGATACATGGTGACATTCATTATTTTGAATTATTTATAGTCTATGATGTCCGATAAAGTAAAACGTCAAGTTAATTTTTTATGAAAAAAGATCTTTGCTGGGATTTAGAATAAGAAACTCCTATTTTATAAGCTTTGTATGTATCATTATTTATTCTTACACAGGCATTCCGTTCAAGAAACACAGGAAGATATATTTACAGAATGTTTCAATAGAAGCAATCATTAACTCAACTCGACATTTACAAAATAAAATACAGTATTTCAAGTTGAAATGTATCAAAATTTTGCCTAATTTAATGTCCGTATTCTATACCTTAGTGTTCAGAAAAACTGTATAAAGGACATAAAATAAAATAAAAACGTCTGAATTTACACGGTCACGAAAATCTGAATAATGCGTCACCGTAAGAATTTCAAAAATTTGATTTAAAATCATCTTCGATTAACTAATAAATTAATTAGTAAAATATTATTTTACAAGAAATTAAATTTATAGTGTTGGATAATTTATTTTTTAAAAAAACTTAATTTGTAATGCTAGTTAGTAATTTTATAGGACAAGTACTGGTGACCCATGTGTTAACTCGAGAAAATTTCTTATTTAATTATTTTTAAGCTCATGCTGTATAAATAAATATTAGAACAAAGCATTGGAACGGAAACGCTCTAAAATTGGTATCAAGCAACTTACTTTTCTAAATTTGTTGACATTGAATTAGTACAATATTTTCTATCTCGTTACAATCTAGTTCGTTAAAGATATATTATAAACTCACGGGAGTTAATTTCGAGCAATAAACTTTGTATCTCGTATTTGATAACTTTTTATTTTATATATATACCAAAAAAGTTTCCGGTGTTAATGAATTTTTTTTTTTGTAGTAACAAACTACATAAGGTTAATCCTCATGGGGGAAACTCTCCTTTAATACCATGGGAAGGGATTTTCAAGGTAGCCAAGGCCCCCGGGCTGTAGTTTAAGGATCCTACCCGGCATTCGCCTAATAGTGATGCAGGACAAGAACCCAAGAAAACCTGCATCATGTTGGTCGGGCATTTATTTTTTTATAGCAGTGTGCTACAAGAGGGCATGCGTTAATGTAAGCATATATTTACACTCTCTTAAAAATTACCATGAGAACATTTCAATATATTTCATCAAAATTCTGTGAAAGGTAAGAGTTCTTAAATTAATGCATAGAAGATTTTTATCAATTGTTTGAAAAACAGAAACCTTTAAGAGTAGTAGTTAAAATATTGTTATAAGGATTATACATGTATATTTAAGGAACCTGAGAGTAAGAAGCGGGAAAAATAAAAGTTGCAAAATGATGACGTAATTTTAAGTAACGCCGAGAGGGAGAAACCTACCTTTTAGAATACTTAATTAAATATTGTTTGTCTGAAGAATAGTACATCATCTGAATGAACAGACTTGGATCAGAGCAGGCCTAGAAAGTAGCTATCGTAAAATTTGAAATTGCATAAGAATATTGGAACTAAAGCTCATGGAACATTTTATCGCGTTCGCGTCATTTTTAATAACAAGAACAATATTACCATAAATTTTACTTACATAGGAAGAGAATTAACTCACAGTCTTGAGCGGCGTATTTTTCAAAATAAAATTGTGTTAGAAAAATATTTTTTATTTTTTTTTATTTCTTCATTTACCGAAAATATTTTGGTCTTTTTATGAAATTTAATGCGTATACAGCTTCAGTTTTTGAAATTTGCAACAAAGTAATTGCGCAATGGTGTGTAAATAAATGTTTGTAATATTCACGAACCCAAAAATATTTAGAAAGGCATCTCTGGTTTCCACCCGGGTTATCTCGGTAGACGGCGATTTTTCGATGGATAGCACTTCAACCTGGAAGAATATGGAAGAGCTATCCATCGAAACGTCGCTGTCTTCCGAGATAACCCGGGTGGAAACCCGAGAAGCCTTGCTAAATTCTATTCACCGGGAAAACCTTCGATCTCCAAAAATATTTGTAAATACAGCCATTAGCTAATCGCAATGAATTTTGTTTTCGTGTTTGAGGGGTATGTTGAAAGCATACGTACGTTTGGGCGATGGAGACGTGGCCACAGTGACAGGCGTCGCGACGATGCGCTCCGCGCTGGACGCCGACTACTTATATACGCGGCTCCGTGGGCGAAGAGGGGGACGCAGCATACGGCCATCTGCACAGACCCTCATTAATTATGCTGATTTACAGGCTTTGCCGATCTCTGCACATCACAGTCACCCATTTTGTTTGAGTATCCGTAATTTCAATGAGATATTTCCCTTCGTGTCAACGTGGAAGCCGAACGTGAAGGTCATAAAAGCACATATGTTCGACCGATAACTTAGGTTCAAGTATACGTTATTTAGCAATTCGTCTTTCGTATCACAAAGATAGGGTTTTTGATTTCGGCTAGCATCGAAGATTTATTTATGTATTGAATTAGGGTTGTGCCTAAAGTCGGCGTCAGTTAGTAATGCGTTGGAAGGGAAGGATTTTCACAAAAACAACAAATAAACCAGAATACTTTCAAAAAGCCACAGACTGGTTACAAATTTCGAGCGAAAAGTTACCTTAATTTAAGGATATTGCTATAATTTTTTTAAATAAATTGTCAATTAAACTTTGTTTAATATTAAAGTTAATTGAAACACTTTTTGGATACGTAAGGAATGGGCAGTTTATTATAAAACTCACATCAAAGCACAGAAGCTTTCGGCTGTTTAAGCCATATTCAACTTAACAGTTTCCAATGTTATATATATTCAGTTAAGACACCAAATTGTTACAGATGGATATGGCTTAAAGAGCCGAAAGCTCTTGTTCTTTGATGTGAGTTTTATAATAAACTGATTATCCATGTGGACTGTTGTATTTTGTTTAAAATTTGATTGTAAATGTGGATTTAATTGAGATACAATATGTTTCCGAATATCTCATTATCTTATTCGAGGGAAGCCTGAAAAGTTTCCAAGCTTTCAAAGATACAAGACTTTTTTTTCAAATTTATTTTTATTTTTCTACATAGTTTCCTTGAAGTCTACACATTATTCTCTCTCTCTCTCCCTACCCCTATTCCAGCGATGTTAACATATCTTCAACCCAAAGAGATCTCTTTCTCTACAAAATAATTGTTTCAAAGGTGATGGCTTTCTCTTTTCACTAAAATCTCTGTCCTCCGATCGCAACTTTTAGTTTAGGGAACAAAAAGAAGTCGCTTGGGGCTAGATCTGGTGAGTAAGGAGGGTTGCCAAACCGTAATTCTTGGATTTTCGCCATGGCAACACTGAGTTGTGAGACGGCGCATTGTCTTAGTGAAATAAGTTTCCTGCAAATGTGGCAGTTTTCCGTTATTTTTGCCTTCTGTTTGTCAAGTAATGATGCATAGTATTCTCTTTGAAGACTATCGATTAATATAACTCTAGTACTATCCCAAAAACAATCACAATCGCTTTCTCAACCTAAAAAAACAGTTTTTGCTGTTTTTTTAGAGCTGATTCCCACTTTTCAGACCATTTTTTTGACACATAATGGTGTGTCCAGGTTTCATCTACAGTAATTAATCGGTGCCCAAACTCTCATTAATTGCGCCTAAACTACGCCAATGGAAATGTTCATTGGAACACGTGTTTTGTCTGCGCGGCAACCCACGCACTGACAGCTTTCTCATGCCTAAATATTGATTCAATATGTGACAAACACGTTCATTGGACATATTCATAGCCTCTACTATTTCTCTCACTTTAAGTCGACGGTTGTCAAGCACCATTTGCTGAACTTGTGCGATGTTATCGTCAAGCTGCCCAAAATTTCGCGGTGGTAAATGATTGTTCAGAGTCCCCGCACACAGCTGCCAATTCGTCTTTGATTTGCGTAGGCGTGGTACCTTTCAAAAACAAGTAATTAATGACAGCTCGAAACTCGATTTTTTTCATTTACTCAAAACCACTCACAACCCCGCAATAAAACGTGTCTAACAACAAATGCGCGTCCAAAATGGCTGAAAGTTTTCTGAGTACCTTTCAAGACATTCCCTAACTTTAACTGACGAATTCTGTCATATTCATGTTGAGGTTGGAAACTTTCAGGCCACCTTCGTATGGTAGATAAATAGAACGGAGACCGAGACTATTTGATTTGATTGATTATGAATTCAATCCGTCCTCGGTTGAAGAAATAGGATACGTCGTTACATAAAATTACAAACAATTATTATAAAACCATCGTATAAATAATTATAGAATTTGAACCCGGGCCAATGTTTCCGAAAACAACGTTTCGAAGACAAGCTCCACCATTGTCGGCAGGTTGACTGTGAACGTGAATTTGTTTATTTAGAATCCATTCCACGCTAGCGGAATTATTTATGAACCTTTTGTAAATTTTTGGTATTTAATAATAAAACAATTTCCCATAAATCAAGCTTTTTCTTTTTACCATCAGCAAATAATATGTTGTATTATTATTATTTTCATTTGCTAGCTCGTATCTTTAAACGAGTAAATTACATACCCTAGCTGAAATTGGACGAGTAGGAAATGTAAAATAGGTGATACAGATTGTGCCGGAAATGCTAAGATAAGAAATAACATAGAGAAGAAAAGGAGAAGCAAAATTTAAATTCGTCAGAGTCTGATAAAAATTAACAAATGGAGCAGTCAATGATCAGGCAAATCTTGTTGTTAAAGATTTTTTTACAGTGACGAAAGTAACGAGTTTTGCAGAAACGTTATATTTTATCACTTGCCTGTTCATTGGGTGCTTCCTTATCTATTTTTGAAAAGGAGGTAGAATAGAAAATTATGATTTTTAAAAGGAAAATAAATTTAGCATCATGTGCATATATCAGCAGACACTTGGGATTCGGGTGGCTCTTGGTGGCGTCATTCTGAGATCTAAGAACGGAGAAACTGGATTAGGAGTATAGTGCTGTGTTAATTCTAATTTTAATAATACTAAATATGGCTTTCATACAGAAAAACTTAAAATAGAGAAGCTTTAACTAAGAAAATTTAAATTTCAAGTTTTTCGCCGTTAGAAAAAGACGCCAATCCGCGTCGAAAGGTCCGGCACATTTAAATTTTCTTAGTTAATGCTTCTCTATTTAAAGTTTGTTTGTATGAGGGTAGTATTTCGTTTCTTTCTATGTTGTAAATATAACTTTCCGCAAACATTGAGGTCGAGTTTGAATATACCGCCAGAGATTGTACTCTAATTTTTCTGGTGTAAAACCCTAAAGAATTGTCAAAGTATGTGTTAAACGAAGTAGACAAAATATTTTTACGGTTAAATGCTCTCTTCAGGAAGACTGAACATCAGTTACTCTGCGAAACTTACATTTTTATCCTACATATTCGGCTCTAGATTTTTGTAATTTACCGTAAAATTTCTATGAAGTCTTTGATCACTTACCGTTCCCTATTCGCCTTTTCCTTATTCCTTCTTCAACACTGTCAATCATAGGAAACAACATACAAAAAAATCAGTATTCTAATTAAACTCATGCCATGACATTACACAAGTCTATTTGGGCGAATGACTTTTTGTGCAGTATTCTGCAAGTTTATTTATAGTATTCACATTATTTGTAAATTTATTTTTCTTTAGAGAGTCAAGCAACAGGTGCGAAAATTTATAGGCATGGAATCAAAAGTATAATTATCAGTTAGTTCTAATCTATCATTTTCCAGAAATCATTCTGTGCTGTTAATAATTCAAAATAATATTTTAAATAGAAAAATGTAATTGAAATATATCGTAACGTTTTCGTTTATTTATTGAACTTTGTTACGTACTTCGGTATGAAGAGAAAGTTTGTTATACTCAAGGAATTATTTTCCGTTATAGTTTCATGTAGTACGATTGTTTTGAAGCCTGTTCTGTCCCAGCCTCTTCATATTCAAATGTTGTATACCATGCCCAAATTTTACCACAACTTATTCTCTAACGAAATTGTTTGCTCTATATATGACTGGACATCTCCATCTGTAGCTCCAGGCTGAAATTGTGTGTCCGTTAAATTGCAGTTGCTATCCGTCATCACTTTATGTCAGAAACTCGAGAGTGTATTCTCCCGGTCTTGGATGCTACATTAAATTACTTACCAGATCTCACTGATTACACTCTAGCGACAGCTTAAAAACAATTGGTAAGGAAATGGAAATGTTTGAATGTTATTGGTGTTAACGTGTCTAGATTTTGCTATTTTTTTTTTGAACTGGCAAAAACGAAACTAATATTTCTGAAAAGAAATGCAGTTCTAACACTATCATTAAGAGTCGAATACTTGTTTAGTATCTAGTATTGTTTGCACTCTCCAAATTCTTTGATTCATCCATCTGACCTTAAATCATTCTCAATGACGCAATAGTGGAATTAGAATATATAAATTATATAATATAATAATTCATTTCAAATTCCGGAATAAAAAAAATACCTCAGCGGTAAGTCAAATTACACACATCCATGTTCACAATCAATATAGATTTTATGTAACGACGTATATAGATTTTCTGTTATACGGAGTGCATAATTCTGTACTAGGAAATACAAGTAACATTTCCTTACTTTAAGAACCAGTATAAAGGTTTCGAAAATAGAGATTAAATCGTGTAATTTTATCCTTGTATTGTGATGGGTAAATCATGTTTACGGAGCATACTAATAAAGTATTTACTATTATCATAATCATATCTTAACATTTTCAAAAGAAAAACGAAAAAAAAAATACCCAGAATTGGGAAATGAAACTTGGAATTCCGACTTAATGTTCCTTTCACATGAGAACATTTTCAAATACTTTATTCGGATTTACAGGGAAAAGAAAAATATATTACTGATTTGTCACAAACTGTATTCAGTTTTGAAGAAAAACATTGTTTGTTAACGATCTTGAGAACAAAATATTTAATCAATTTGTAAGAGTAAAATCAAGTGTAATAAATATGAAAGAAGAAAATTTATTTAGATGAATAAAAGAAAAATTTGAATTACAAGAAAATTTCAAGCATAGGTTTGAAGATTTGAAAAGTTTCTAATCTACATTTACATATTTTGTGAACCCGTATATTTGAGCCACTGTAGAAGATGGATTTCCAATTTCTGAATTGATACTTACTGAAAAACTAGCCGTGGAATTGCAGTTATTTTAGAAGTCAGAGGATAAGGCGTTGCTTCTTCTGTGACATAATTTTGGAAACTCGTGCCTGAATCAATTTTAAAGTTAGATATTTCTAGTCTATTATAGATTTTTGGTACAACATATTGCTGAGAAACTTTTTACTTCTCAATAAAGTTCGGAAAAATCGTTCACAGTTGACAAATAATAATTTCCCAGAGAATGTAGGTGATGTCAAAATTTAGTGGCAACAATGTTGACGGGTCTTGTAGCTAACATTTGTTTGCAACTTTGTTGTTCAACATTGTTGGTGTCAAAAAATGTTGACAACATTTGGTGTATTAGAATTTCTGCGGACAGCTTTCACTAAAGTAACGCCAAATTTTAAAAATTTGCCCAAAGATTGTCGTTAGATATTGTTATAGTTTTTATTAATAAATATATTGTAATAAGCACCTAGATGACAATTAATTGGCCCCACGTTGTTGAAGCCATTTATGTAATGAATAACTGGATAGCTTTAATTAAATGAATCAATTAACAGCATTTACTAAGCTTAAAAGGAATTTATTATTGTTGATAAATTTTACAATTTACAAAACCTATTTTCATGCCGAATTTCATCCATTTAAACAAAAACTTTAATTTTCATTTATTAATTCGTGGCATCCATGAACATACAATTCTTATATCATTACAATCAAATTCGTCGAATCTCTTATCTCAGGGTCACTACTGGATTTGATAATTAGAACAAAATCAATGTATAAACTGTCAACTAACAATTCAAATATAAAAGTTAACCTAAAACAATATGAAAAGAATTGAAAAGAAAGCTGAACGAAATGAAAACTGAACGAAATGATAGCTGAACGAAATCTGACTCTACCCTTTCAATTATCTTTTACAAATTTATATCAAAGTTTTGGTTACTCACGGTATGTCTGTCTGGTACTATATCTCTCTCTTGTATCTTGAACACTACCACACTAAAAAGCCATTTTTTTACACTGACTCTACTTCATTGCAATTTTAATTGCGCGCTTGAATTTCTCGTCCTCAGCTATCTGGGACCTCGGATGAGCCTCCTCTTTCTGGTCAGCTAGCTGATGCCGGATTCCTCAATGCAAAAATTGTTCCATCAGCGTGAAGCAACCTTTTCCTTCCCCGTTTGCAAATTGTTATGAAAATTTCTCATTACAAATATTTGCTTGCTTCCATACAGGAGCTCGCGATTTGCAATTTATATTTGCAGACGTTTCTGTTTGTTGCTCTCAGAGAACTGAACTGTATTATATCTCTCGTACTCAGATTTTCGCCTCCTTCTCATATCATCGCCGATTCCAGACTTTTAGATCTCTGAGAAAAGCCTCCGAGAGGATTCTCTCGCAGGTAACTTGCGAGGGATGTTCTCTCGCAGGCAGAACCTTTTAGGAGAGGAACGAAGGGGCTACATTTGGGTATGCCTTTTCCTCTCCGTTTTTGAACTATGGTTCCCACAAGCCGAGGCACCTCGGCCTGTTCTGAGAGGTGTATGTTCCGGGGTCACAGACCTTGGGCATACGGTAAGAGTTGTCCGCTATTCCCATTGGAATAGTCGGCCAACTGCCTCCTAAACGGGTCGAGACACGGAGAAGGGAATGCTGCGTCCCCACAGCAAACTCCTCTCCCGCTATCGGAAGGGCGTGGAACAAGTACCCAATGCCCGACCTACCTGATGCAGGTTTTTCTAGGGTTTTCCCTGCATTACTTTTAGGCGAATGCCGGGTAGAATCCTTAAACTATAGCCCGGGGGCCCTAGTAACCCTTGGCTACCTTCCTCTACCCTTCCGCATCCCACCTTTCAAATCCCTTCCTATGCTATTAAAGGGGAGCTGCCCAAAGTGGATTACCCTCATGTAGCCTGTTGCCCTAAAAAAAACCTTTTAGATCTTTGAACTGTTTCGTTTCTCGCAGCAGACTTTTAACTCCTTCACCTTTCAATCGCCGATTCCAGACTTTTAGGTTTTCAGTTCCCCACGTGAACTGAACTGTTCCGTTTCTCGCAGCCAACTTTTTCTCGAAGTGCATACTGAAATTTCCATTGTCAAACAAAGGAAAAACCCGCCTTCATTGTCGCCTTTACGCATTCGTACCGCTAACAATTTATCTATATTAAAACAATTAATGGCCTGTTTAATTGGCATTACAATATTTTCATTATATTTCATTTTTATTATATTTGAACTTTATTACATAAACTTTGAAATAATTTTTTTTCGTAATTAAGTGTTCTTATATGTGACTTGCGAAAATTTGCAATCAAATTTTTCTCTTTGGCCTTCATGTTTTCCCACCCCGGTTTTTAATCTCGATTGCGACTAGTTTGTGTTTAATGTAATGCAAGCCATAAAGTTTTATTTTCATCTATTTCAATCCACGATGCTTTGATTCAAAAATAAACTGACATACTATTTCTATTTCTCAAAATACTGAAAACCTTAAAAAATATATCTATAGTTCCATGTTTATCACTTCACAAAATTTATCCATAGATTGGAATAAATTTTAAAAAAACAATTTGAAGACATTGATATGGATGGCATTTAAGTCTATAATCCTTGTTATTTATGCAGTTTTATCAAATTCCGTTGTGGTGTTCCATATATAGTTAGCGTTTACATATTCTAATTGATCTTATTCAATATATTCTGCATATAAATTGTGAATTACAAATAAAGGTAATTATTTTATAATAAAAAACCATTAAGTTTTATTGTGTTACCAATTTTTTTAAGACATTTTCAATTTATTTATAATACGATACAATGTCAACTTAATACGTGTTGATTTGGTGCGAAGTTCAGTCAATAATTATCATAGCGTGCGATTATTCACGTTACAATGTAACTGACAAAGAAATAAGTTTGGTTAAGTTGTATTGCAGAAGCCGAGGAAAATATCATGACCGAACATTTCTGAGAAATTAATTAAAATTCCGAATTCTCGTCAGAGCTTGTCATTTTCAAATGTAAACCTTTAATTATTGTAATGAGGAAACAAGAGATGTTGTGGTTACACATTTGTGGATCGACATCACAATAAACCAATTTTCCTTAGATAATGACAGTCAAACACCGAAAAATCCGTCCTGTTAACTTATAATATAGATCGTGAAACGATAGATTCCCTCGAGGATCTGGAGGTGGCGGAAGAAATATCTATTTTCTTCTGACACGTCTTGATGTGGTAAAGGACCATCGACAGTGCCTATTCTTTTAAAATTTTCTCTTGTGTAGACGTGGTGTCACATCTAATTTGGTTTACTTCACTTAATCCAAAGTAATTTCCTTAACTATCTCTTATTAACATTTAAAAGTAAAGTTGTTTTCTTTTTTAAAAAATATAGAAGTTTACTTGTCATTTATTAAACATTTTGTTCTTATACATTTCAACGAATGAATGAATGCGTTTTTAATTTCAACTTTGGTCTATTGATCCGAAATATCATTTACTGCAAATAATTTCCCCCAAATAAAATTTACGAATCCGATCCAAAATCGACTCCTCATGTTCTGGCTGCAGACAATCAAATTGTAAAATTGTGTTGGTTTCAGTGAGACAGTGAGACAGAATACAGATTAAAATATGTATAAACTTTTCTAATTTTAGTAATTAAGTGTAGGGAGTTTTTATAACTGCCACAAATAATAGCCGTCTATCTGAAAATAAATTCCTGTGAAAATAACGCTGTTATTCAGCGCGAGTATTGTAATTAAAGCTGATTATGGAAAGTCACGCCGTAGTACTTGTAAAGAGAGCTCGTTTAAAGGTGACATGTAACTACATACTCCATTCTAACTTTGTAAATAATTATCTGCGAAATCCATCAAATTTATTTAAATGTATCTAGTTTGAGTTAACGGTGCTTTTCGTGGTTACGGAAACAATAAAATGTCAAGTAAATTAAAATATGCGTTTGGTGTTTCGCCATAATCATCAGCTTGTTGTAAAGTAAGAATCTATTTTTTTTAGGGTAACAGGCATCATGAGGGTAATCCACATAGTGGCAACTTCCCTTTAATAGCATATGAAGGGATTAGAAAGGGGGGATGCGGAAGGGTAAAGGAAAGTAGCGAAGGGTTAACAACGGCCCCAGGACTATGGTTTAAGGATCCTACCCTGCAATTCGCCTAAAAGTGATGCAGTGAAAACCCTAGAAAAACCTGCATCAGGTAGTTCGGGCATTTGGTACTTGTCCCACGCCCTTCCGATGGGGGAGAGGGGTTAGCTATGGTGTCGCAGCTTTCCCCTCACCGTGCCTTGACCGGTTTAGGAGGCAGCTGGTCGACTATTCCAATAGGAATAGCGGACAACTCTTACCATATGCCCAAGGTCTGCGACCCTGGAACATACACCTCTCAAAACAGGCCGAGGTGCCTTTCTTTTAGGATAACAGGCTACATGAGGGTAATCCACATGGTGGCAACTCCCCTTTAATAGCATAGGAAGGGATTAGAAAGGGGGGATGGGGAAGGGTAAAGGAATGTAGCGAAGCGTTAACTACGGCCCCCGGACTATGGTTTAAGGATCCTACCCGTCAATTCGCCTAAAAGTGATACAGGGAAAACCCTACAAAAACTTGCATCAGGTAGGTCGGGCATTTGGTACTTGTCCCACGCCCTTCCGATAGCGGGAGAGGAGTTTCTTCGTGCCTCGACCAGTTTAGGAGGCAGCTGGCCGACTATTCCAATAGGAATAGCGAACAACTCTTACCATATGCCCAAGGTCTGCGACCCCGGAACATACACCTCTCAAAACAGACCAAGGTGCCTCGGCATGTGGGAACCTTAGTTCAAAAAACCAGAGAGATGTGTAGGCATCCCGAAAGGTAGCCTCCGCCAGAGCTCTCTGGAAATTCTCATAGGCCGAGGTACTTAATATGCGTTGACTACAAAACGAATATCAAATAATTCCCACATACGATTATTATTCAATATTTCCCAGTTTATCTTTAATCGAGGACATTTTGATGATTGTGGTAAGTGGAGATTTTAAATGTGAAAAAAATAGTAGCGCTATTTTGTGTAATACGATGTTCAGATAAAAAAAATTAAAACACGGCCTGAAAACGTTGGTTTGTGGAACTTAATTGTGGTACCTCTAAGAAACTCATAGAATAATTTTTTTCACTACCAAAAGTATTATAAATGTTGATTATAACTATTAAACACAGGTAACATTTCATCAATTCAATTGTAAGAAATAATACAAAAAAAATTATCAACTTATCTGTGATAAGTAACAGGTTTTAAGTTAAGACTTTCAAGACAACACTTCTCCAAGTCTCTCAATACTAGTTATAACCGGAGATAATGATGAGCGCATAGGTTAGCCAAGGGTCTGGTGGTAAAACTTGTTGTTGAAAGTGAAACAAGAGGAATAAGGTACAAGGTTGATGGCAGAGTTCACTTCAGTCCAATCAATAGGTAGTCTTAAGTATTCCATCTGGATTTTAGATTGTTGATAACCATACCGAAAGGAATACTTGCAAATAAGGAAATAGCATGAAGGAATAGTAGAATATGTTCGTCAGGAATTTGTAGATTTTTAATCTTGAAAATAAAATCTAATGAATTCTGTACCAAGATGTGAGTTTATTTATGTTAGCCTAAAGAAATATATTTATGTAGGAAGGTTGAAAGACCACACTGGCTAAACAATTGACAATTATGACACGGAAAGTCTCATTAATTTATGAGGTTTCATTTTAAATTCTTTGACCCTTATGTATGTACTAATTTATTACTTAAAATTAGTACTTAGGTTTAATTTACGGCCATTCCGCTAATACTCGCCGAAACGTCCAACCATTTTAAATTCAAATTTACTTACTTTAAGTTCCTTCCTTTTTTTAAGTTTGTCTGCTATAAGGTCGATTTTAACATTGTTACTTACAACAGACTTAAATTTTTCCTTATGTTTAATATTATCTCCGCTTTATCATTGATGAATTTCTTTGTGACAAGATTATTATTGTATAACTGGTTGCTTTAGCCTTTATTATGCAAAGATTTATTACTTGTCCTATTTTAAGGTAAAATTTGAGATATTTTTATTCTTATTTTACCTTGATCAGCTAATTATTACACGGAAAATCTCAATAAGTTATGATGTTTCATTTTAAATTCTTTCGACCTTATGTATGTATCTTTGATTTTAGTACTTAGGTTTATTTCCAGTTTTTCGCCAGTTAAGTTGAAAATAAAATATATTAGGTTCAAAGTTTTTTAAAAAATTGATAATTATATTTTTATTTTAAGTTTTAGTAGGGAAGCAAAATTTTTTTTCTAAATATACATTATTTCTTTTTTTGGGGGAATATTATTCTTGTTTAAATTATTGCGACCAGTCCTTTTCAATAAAATTGTTATTAGAATGAAAGTGTGGAAACTTTTTGTCGAACGGCCAATCAAATTTTTTTAAGAAGTCATTTCTCATTTTACAGTGAAGTATGCTGAATGTAATATATGATTCGGAGTGAATTTAATAATTTGTTATTACTATTTTTAACAGACGTTAATTTCTATGTGACGGTTGTACTTCAATTAATATGTTGTGATATCCAACGAATACGTAAGCCACAAAATTTGAATGTGCAAACTTTATTCACTTTAAACTTCTTTTCCTAGTGTTCTAACAAGATAAATTAAATCTATGGTATCAGACATTGTAAATTCGTTCAAGCCGTTATTAATAAAATAAACTTGGTCGAGGTTGTGGTTTATCTTCTTAAGATTAAATGCATTTATTTACTACAATTTATTTATGAAATTTACCGAATTCAAAATTTCCGTGCTTAATAATTAATACGTGATAATTAGGTTATTCATTAAATTTTTATTGGCATACAGTTATTAAAATAAATTACAAACTTTCCAGTACGTAATTAAATTTAAGACCTATTTCTCGTTATACCAGCCACACTTAGCATAAAAGGGCATATAATATATGTAGGATGTACATTTCTCAATGTAACAATTAAAAATTTACACATGTTTTCGGCGAATTTCCGCATACCGGAATAATAACAAACACTGTTGTACCAGTATTCTATTTTTTCCTCCACAATATTTTTAACAATTAGAGTATACTTATTATATTTTTAGTAAAACATTCTACGTATCTTGTAAAAACTATTGAAATTAAACAAATGTATGCGTGGCGATATATGTCAAAGTGTAACTTCCTTTTCGAATATTCTACGAAAAAGCTCTGAACCTGTAAGAAATTAGTTTCATGTTGCCAAGCAGCAGTAGCCATGAGCTGTTTTCGTTGAAATCAATTGGTCTGAGCTACAGGGAAAGGATTTACGCGAAGAGATCAGCGGCCGCCTTTCACAAAAATACAAACACACAGAAAATATTTTCCTCGATTTCCACAAATACTGTATTTGATGACTAAAATGTGTATTTGTATGTATTTCTGAATCTGTTTGACAATGCGCCTAGAGAAAAATGTAGCAAATTGTACTCTCCCTTGCAAGTGATGTGCCATGGGGAATTTTATTTCTGACAAACTGAAAGTTTAAAACACCCAGAATTACTAATAATATTCCCGGACTATTTTGTTATTATTTTTTAAAAGAAAATAAATAGTCTGTATACAGTTCTGGACATGGACACATTTAAAAAGCGTCGGCTCGTGATGTTTTTAAGTTATGAGCTACTTCACCTCAAGCAACCATTTTTACGTGGATAACTTTGTAAAATAATAATACTAAAACAGAGCTAGTGTTGCCAATATTCTATTTTAGAATAAGATTTTTAATTATGGAATGATTCCAATTTATTTTGATTTATTTGTTTATGTCACCTGCCGCCCTGTTTGTAAGTCTACGTGACACAAAAAAGAGATTTACTGGTGGTGTAAAGGATTGAAACGGAATGTTCAGCATGCGCGTTTCTCATTACAGGTAGAAATAGAGTGCAAAAGCCGTGAGTAGCACAGACATGGCCAATTGGCTGCATTAGCGGGAACGAATGCGCTGCAGCAGAAATTCGAAGTGTTAAAACTCATTTTTTATTAAGGTTCTTAAATTAATAAAAAAATTACTTCTTCCTATTGCTATCACTTCAATGGTGTAATTATTTTTTTTCATGATTTTTAAATTTATTATTTATGTAGTTTCTGCATAGTTCTATTTTTACGATATACATAAAATAATTAGATTTTATTCTTATAAGAACTTTTTAATAAATAAATATTATACTTATATATTGCTCTTAATTTTTTGAAGCTTTACATTTTTACGAGTGTTTTATTGTCGTTCCCACATAACATTTACATACATAGTGTTTTATTTGTATTCTGTCCTAAATACACATACTGAAGCATTTTGAAATTGTAACTGGAGAAAGAAATATTACCGAGTCACACGCTATTCATTATTATTGTTATACATTTTTATTCTTTATCTTTCATTTGATTGAATTAAAATATTGCACAATAATTTGTTGTAGATCTCTGTGGTATTATATATTATTAAAAATAGTTCAGTGCTCAGCTACATGACGCCGCCTTGGTGTAAACGAAATGTAATCCCGCAACAATCGTGAGTCTGAACGAAAGGTGTAAACACAGAGACATCTAGCTACTGATGACGATATAAACACAATATTTTTGGGGCTAAAGAATAAATTATGGGAGATATTTGAATTCACTACACAAGTTAACAATAAGAATTTTATTTTACAACTCAAATTACAATTTGAAGTTAAATTATTGTATAAACCAAGGGATACTGGCAAAGTAAAATGCCGGAGCATGAATTTAAAAAAAATAACAGAAAATTGATCAAACACACTTCAATCAACAGGGCATTGTGGTTTAGTTCGTTTGCCAAACAATCGCAGATCACAACAAAAATGAATTTGATGCGTAGGTCGCAAGACCTGAAATATTCATCACTCGAGTTTTGTTAAGAATGGATTAAGACAGCTTACAGTTTTGGTGAAACTGTCTGTACGCACCTCAGCTACACATTCACGTGGGCTGAATTCCTTGTTCTTTGCAGCTTGCCCAGGGTGTCTGGTAGTCCGGATAGCAATGTGGCGCTTTCGGGGAAAATCCAGGGCAGGCAGGTTTAAATGGAGATGTGCGACGCTAACCACGGGAAGCAAGACACGATCCTTGAAGTGGTTACGAGGCTGCCTCAGGATTTAAAGGCGCGACGCTTGCCACGGTGAACAAGACACAACTCTTGCCTGGTTCACTCGACTTTCTGCGTGTATGGGTCCTAGTTTGTAGACTGGAAAGCAGAATTGGGTCCTCAGAGATGTGTGGCCTCAGGTTCCTAACTACACTGCGGGCTCAAACTAATTTTGTAAGAAAGTTGCCAAATGTGATTCTGACGACCATGCCCCCAGGTAGAGTGATGATCCCCGATGCTACCTCTAACGAAGTCTCAAGCATCTCCTCTTTCAACCGATCAAAAATTAATATTTATCCGGGAACACAAGATTAATAGCAAATCACAATGTCTCTTACACCACGCGCTCGCATCCGCGTGGTCTTCTCGAAGTATCTATCAACAATTGGGAGATGACGCTCCGCGATCGTTGCGTAGCGGGCAAATCAATGGACAGTAATAAAACTATTAAATGCGCACTGTTACAACCAATAATTGAAATGTCTTTAACCTTATTTATAAAGTAGATGCACAATTAAAATTAATCTCTAATTAAATCTGCATGGGAAAATAGGTGTCCATTACAAATTATTATAAATTTCTAAATTTATTCGTAAATGTTTGTGCAATCTTGGGTAAAGTTGTCAGCCAGGGACGAAATTCCAGGATCTTATTTACTTGTTTTCAAAGGAATATTTTCCGACTTTTCCGTATCATTTTTCACTATCTATCGTGATAAACTCACCAATAATATTTGATTTGTATAAAACCGGGTTCTTTTAATTGCAAGAAGATTGAAGAGATTATGACCAGAAGACATCACTGAATAAATGCAGGAGACCCGCCAATGGATGGTGCCCCACTCAAGTCAAATAGCTCTAATAATTAAATAATTTACTTATTACTCTAAGTGTTAAGAGTAGATTGTAAATCAGCAACCGAAATTTTAAAAAAAATTACTCACAATTCTTCCGAAATAATTCTCTGCTATTTTTGTGTATCCTAACCAAAATCGTAATTCAGCTATATTTGATCCCTAGACACCTTATTTTATAACAGACCAAACTTTATTATTCCGCAGATAGAGATTATAAAGAATGTGTAAAACTATTGTTTTTAATTCTAAGACATAGGTCGAAAGACAGAAATATGTTAAAGGATTTAGAAAATACTGAATTAAGCTTCAGCAGATCGGAGAATATAACTAAACATATCGCCTAGAGTTGTTTGACCGCGTATAATAGCATACTACTACTTTACAAACTGCTGATAATTGTCAATTTTTGGAAATGTTATGAACAAATTCAAAATTAGAGTTTTCTCGTTTCACTACTGTATATTTTTATTCTATGACACTATTAATATTAGCACATTTTCAATACATAAATGGAAATCTTCAGTGATATGTAAATATTCTTAATTTTACAACACTTTATTTTAATATTTAAGAAGCTGTTTAATATATTTTCTATAAGTGAAAGTATAATTTTTATGTTATTTTTATCAACTTCTAGCAGTCAACTCATACTGATTGAATGAAATTAGCTTTTAGTAACACTATCATGACGGTTTTTATCCTCACAGGCGGGGCTGGTAAAAGTCAACTGTCCAATTAATTTTAGATTCTTCGAAATTATATTTATTAGTGTACTATCTTTGAATGCAAGATGAGAAACCTTCTTTATTATCTGTCATTAAATATATACTTTTTCTATTCTTTAATAATAATATTTCTTACACACATTTATGCGAGATTATAGGTAGGATACATTTGCATGATATTTAAAGAAAGGACTTCCAGAATGGTTGAGTCTGTTTGAATGCATAGGTAGCGATTTTGCTGTTAAGTTTCCTAAACTGATTGTCACATTTATCCCCATTGCTTAAACGTATGTTGAATGAGCGAATCAGTAATTATAGAAATGTGGGTGTGACAGCTATTGCTAGCAACCGACCGTGAGAGGATACTTGTAAAAAAATCCAATGAATATGAACACTCAACAATCGGACTTGGTTAAGTCTCCCTTTGACAATGTAATGAGGTTTTTAGGAGGGCTTCCGCAGGGACACGAGAAAGCATTGAAACAAGCGCTTTACAATGCTCTAGCTATATTCTTTCTGTTCATTTGTGTCGCTGCAGGATGGGCTTTACTGTACATTTTAGAACCCTTTATTAAGCCTTTAATGTGGGCATTGCTATGTGGCTCAGTGCTGCATCCATTTAAATATACATTATCAACTGTTTCACGAAATTGGATTGATTCGCTGTCATCGACATCAACACCACTGTTACTTGGAATAATTACGACACCAATTAAAATAATTGATGATGCCGCCGAAAAAATAGGAAATAAAATATTAAACCACTTGTATCATATTTTGAGTGTTGTTGGAATATCATCTAGTATAATAACAATTTATTATCTAACTCCACACTTGTGTGTTTGCTTCGTATGGCAAATGAGTATATTCGGAAGCAATGTTATATCTATTGTAATTGAGCGTCTTAATTTGTATTTGGTAAGTTACATTGCTGTTTTAAATCATCTATCATTAAATTAATTAACAAATTTATTATGAACTTATTTTAAGTTTTATACCTTGAAAATATTTATATTTGCTCTAAATAATTATATAGCTTTATTGACCAAAAATGGGTAAGGACATGTTTACTGCACAAAATAAAAATCATAACTAATTATTTTGTACATAATACTAAAAATGGTTCGCATAAGTTGAATTATAAATTGCAGATATTGGTGATATGTAAATGGAAATGATTAAAATATCACCCATCCTTAAGTACTTTTTTGACAATTAACACTGCCTGGTTTAATTTGGATTTACAATAATAGTATTGTTCTACATAGAATTTGACCGTGGAGTAGAGTTTAATATATATTTATGAGATGTGGAGCCAGTGCATGTCACAGTCTTTGCAAGGAAAATGTGATTTTTTTTTTGTTAAGGCTGCTGTATGAGAAATCCAGGTTAGATTTAGACCTTTCTGAAACCCTGGGCATAGAAATTACTTCATTTATCATTTATCAATGGATAGTTTTTTTCTCTCAACTATAGGTGTCTCTTGCCATAGAACCAGATGTGCACTTGATTTAGACTAATTTGTTGTTTCTATGTGTATGCATGCAAGGTTCTCTTGTAATATCATTTGTATACTGTAGGTCACATCTCACGTTAGACAAAACATTTAAGTTTCTGGTATATATTATGATTAACACTGTCATTGATTTGGAAAAGTTACTGCTTCATTTTTCTAGTTTTATTCTGCTAGATATTCATGTTTCAAATATCCTCAAGGTTGACACCCACCCACATGTGTCAGATTTTCTTCGATAATATTTTGTGAGATTGTATCAGAGGATTTTTTTTTTATTAAATATACAGAAAATTTTTTAATACTAAGATTTTACAATTGAGATATAATTTTGAAGACATTAACATTTTACAATTATCTTGAAGAAATGTTCTTGCTTCTTGAGTGAGTAGTTGAGGAAGTTATGAATTATATATTTATCTATAAATAGATATATACAAACACACACACTCATACATATATACACATACATACACATATACATATTATACACACACACACATTTAATTTGCTCTGGCTGCCAGGTCAAATTATCGTTTTCTTTTTAGCCTTCTGAGAGGTTTAGGTGGAGGAGGATGGGATTCTGTATTTGAGATAATGGGATTGAAGTGGTGGAGATTTCTATGACGTTGGATTAGGGCGGTTTGAATTATAGTTTTTTGGGTTGAGGGAATATTAAGGTCATTGTGGATTCTAGAGTTAGTAACGTACCAGGGACAGTTAGTTATAAAGCGGAGAATTTTATTTTGCAATATTTGAATTTTATTTATGTGGGTGGTAGCGGCCGAACCCCATATATGGCAGGCATAAAACCAGAGGGGATATATGAGGGATGTGTAAAGGAGTTTTTTTGTTGTGACGGATAAAGGAGATTTCGGGTTCAGTAATGGTTTTAGCTTGTGGAATCTGTGGAGAATTATTTTTTTAAGTTGGGAAGTGTGAAGGGACCATGTTAGTTTGGAGTCTAGGGTTAAGCCGAGGTATTTATGGGAAGATTTAGTAGCGATGGCAGAGTTGTTGATAGTGATAGCCTTTTCTTTTCAGGGAGAAAGGAACAGTTACAGATTTGGAAGGATTGATGACTATGCGCCAGTCGTTGGCCCAGATTGAAATAAGGTTTAAGGAAGTTTGAAGGTGGTTTGTTGCGGTTTGGAAGTCATGTGAGTGCGAAGTGATAGCGATATCGTCTGCGAATATTGAGGTGGTAGTAGAGGGGATAATAGGAATGTCGTGGGTGTAGATGGAGTAGAGGAACGGACCAATTACACTTCCTTGTGGGACGCCTGAGAGTATAGGATGTAGTGGAGAGAAATAATTGTCTATTTTAACTCTGTAGGATCGATTGGTGACGTAATTGGAGAGAAGGTTTAAGTAGTGATGGGAGAGGTGGGGTTTGATTTTAAACAGGAGTGAAGGGTAGTGAACTTTATCGAAGGCTTTTTCGGAATCTAGGAAAGTTGCTATACAAATCTTTTTTCTTCAAAGGAGTTGATGATCGTTTCTGTCAGGATGTTGATCAGTTGGGGACAGGAGTGATTGTTCCGAAAGCCAAATTGTTGGTTGGGTATAAGGTGGGAAAGTTGGTTTTTAAGTCTGGGCAGGAGGAGTTTTTCGAAGACTTTAGAAAGTATAGGGAGAAGGCTGATTGGTCTATAGTTGGTGGGATTGTCGGGTTTATTAATCATTATTATTGTAGCTAATTTCCAGTTATTGGGAATTTTTGAGGTTATTAGTATTGCGTTATATATGTTTGTTAGTAGGGCAAGGGCTTTTTTGGGAAGATGTTTGAGGTGGTTTGAGTTGATTAGGTCGTTTCCGGGAGCTGTTTTGTTTTTTAACTTCGAAATTGTTTTCACTACTTCATTCAAGGTGAATAGGGGTGGAGGATTTAGCTCTTTTTTGGCGGTTGACAGTGAGTTGTGAATAAGACTGTCAAGTGTAGGATTGGAAGACGGAAAAGGTTTAAACTGAGTAGAAAGAAGTTTACCAAAAAGGTTGGCTTTTTGCTGCGGCGAGGAAAACCAAATGGAGTTGTGAAGTAATGGTGGAATACAGGATTTTTCTTTGAGAATGTATTTGGCTTTTTTCCAGAGGGAGCAGTCTGAGGTGTTGAGTTGGGACATTTTTTGGATATATAAATGATTATTGATATCTTTGAGTCTATTTTTTTGGAAATTAGGTTGAGGGTTGTTTTATAACAGGGGTATTTTGTTTCTATCCATCTATTTCGGATGAATTTTTTGAAGGAAAGGAGGGAATTCAGTTCAATATTATTGGCTTGGGAATAGGGTGGCTTTGGGGGAAGGGTTAAGGATGATTCCTTTATAGCCGATCTAATTATGGAGGTTAAAATAGAAACAGCAGCATTGATTTCTGTTTCGCTTTTTAGTGAATTAGGGATTTGAAGTCTGTTGTGGATTAAGTCTTTATAAAGGTTCCAATTAATTCTATTGTTTATAGTATGGGGAAAGAATAGTGAATTATATTTTATGGATAAGGATGCTATGACAGAAAGGTGATCAGAGGATAGCTCGTTTAAGACGTAAATATTCGAGAGGAGATGTGTAGACTTCTTACAGATGAAGAAGTCCAGTACATCTGGGGAGGCGTTATTAGTCGGATAATAGGTGGGTTCATTAGTAAAGAAGGGAGTTAATTGTTTGCTAGTGATGTAGTTATTAAGGATAATACCTCTTGGTGAGGAAATCCTAGAACCAAACATCACGTGTTTGGAATTGAAGTCGCCTCCAATTATGAAAGGAGAGGGAAAAGGACTGAAACAGTGGCTATATTGGTTGTAATCTATTTTATAATTAGGAGAGGAATAGTAGGCAACTAGGGTTATTTTTTAATTGTTTGGAAGTTGGACAGTTATTGCACTTCGTTGTTGTTCGATGGAAGAGTTAGTTGGGATGGGATAATGAGGAATAGTCTTTTTGATTAGGATAGCAGATCCTCCTTTTCGAGTATTAGAGGGATGGTCAGATCTGTAGGTAATATAATTAGGAAGGAAGAAATTGAGTGAGGGAGTCATTTTTGTTTCGGAGATTAAGAGAATGTCAATATTATACTGTATAACGAAATAAGACAGTTCGTGGAATTTATTGTTGAGGCTGCAGGCGTTCCAGGTACAAATATTTAGTGGGGGAGAATGGGGGGCAGTGTTCGGAGAGGGCATTATTTGGAGTTGAGAAGTTTGGGGAGGATAGTAGCCAGGATATTGAGAAGCGGAGTGATGGCTGAGATTAGGCTGTCGATTTTTGTGCAAATGGTGTTGAGGATATTGAATTCGTTGCTAGGTGGATGGCAAGCAGTGTTTTCTTGGTTTGGTGAGGAGGAAGTGGGGTATCTATTTCTTAGTACGTCAGAGTACAGTTGTAGGGGAGGGGTGTGAGAGGGGGAGAGCCGGAAGGAGTTGAAGTAGGATTGTCTTTGCTGATGTTTTTATTTGTGAGGTTAAGGGGTGGAATGTTTGTGCGGAATTTCTGGTTCAGATTAGTTTGTAAGTTTTTGTAATATGAACAACCTCTGTAATTGCCTGGAGGTGGACCTTGGCAGTTGGGACAAGAGGGTGGGGTCGATTTGGGAAGAGGGCATGTGTTAGAAGAATGGGTTTCTTGGCATCGGATGCATTTGGGGGGATGATTGCAATAATTGCGAGTATGACCGAAGTCTTGACAGTTATGACACTGTAACTGGATGGATAACTGGGGTTATTGACACTGGACTGTAACCTAGGGCAATGAGTTCATCTTTAATACTATTCCTATCTGATGATCTAAAGTTTTTTTCACTTTTTATTTGATAGGTACGAAACGTCGCTTTTTTTTCGATTAAGTATTTAGAGGTAGATCTAAAATCTTCAGGTGTTTGCAGATTAAGTTTAATTTTTTTTCCCTCTGCATGGTAGGAGAATGGGGAGGAGCATATTGATTTTAAGTTTTTTATGAGTAGGTTTATATCGTTGGTGTTGGTGATGAATATAGGAGGAGGTTTAACTTTTGGAATTTGGTGAGTTGGAATGGGAGGTTCTTGATCTTCTGTTTCCATGTCCTGTAGTAGAATGAATCTATTAGGTGAGGAAAATGGGGAAAGGGATTCACTATAGTCACTGTTGTTGCTTATGGTGGTAGAATGATTTGCTGAACCGTTTATTTTTCCACCCTTATGTGCAGAGATACTTGTTTGGGGAGGAAATGGAGCTTGGGGAAACATTTTACGACGTTTGTGAATGGAGGATTGCAGAACGGGTGAAGCGGGTATGTCTTGGTCACTATGTGTCGTTGGTGATGAAGTTGTGGTAGGATCACTGTTGATTTCACACGGTTGAGCACATGATTGTAGTTTAACACTTATCACTTTTGGAGTTGATTGATCTTGAGAGTAGAAGGTCTCGAAGTTTTCACTGTTGTGTGGGGGTGGATCCGGGTCCTCCTCCCTCATGGTGGTGAGAAGTGATGATGTTGATTCTCGATGGATTTGATGATTTATTCGAATTTTATCTACGAGTTGCCGGTTTTGAACTCTTTCTGCGAGTCGTGGACGATCAGAGCGTAACGTTTATTTACTTCCGTCCGCATACAACTGCGGATCGTGAGCGAATGGAATCAGAGGATGTACTCATACAGTAGAAATGCTGCAACTGGATATTTCCATTCTGCAGTACCTAGAATCTCTTAATACATTTTATTGAGCATAGTTTGTTCTCATTAAAAACCAGGTTGATCCTCAGGTGTATTATAACACTCAAGGAATGTTGTTTATCTAGTTTTAGTGTATGTGCCCTTACTTTCTACATAATAAGTACAAGTGCAATTTGGTGATAGAAAGATGGATAATTATTTTTGCCTTTTCTTGTAGATTCTTGTTAGAATGGCCTTTCAGTATTAAATGTTATGTTTAATTCAGCAACTTTGTTATGTATTATCTCTTTGATGCTTTTGGTGCACTGTAGGGGCTTGAAATTGAGTATAAAGTTATTTAATATCATCAGTGATGAAATTGGAATATACACACAATAAATTTCATTTGCAGCAAGTAATAATTTTCTGCTGCATTATTACCTGAACATAATTGCCATGCTGCCATGTTTAAAATTGATTATATTTATTTTGTGTGAAAACCTATTAATAGTTTATAAAATATGCATTAATCAACAAAATGTTAAATGTAGACTTGCTTGTGATATTAATAAAACTGAACGTTTATATAATATATTGATAATTGTTTATGGCACCTACTATTCTCATTTGTTTAAATAGGAAAATCCTTGTTACATCAATTATCAAGAATGTTGTGTTCATTCTTGTTAATTGTGAGCACAATTGAAAATTATATTGACATTTTCAAAAAATCATAACTATATTATTGGTTGCTTAAGTAATGAAACTAATGTGCTGGTAACATTTTTCTACTAACCACAGGTTTTTACCTCACACTTCTTATTTAAAGTATGATGTATTGGAGAAACGTAATCCTGAAAATGAGTAATGGTGATTTTCTGAAATACTGATCGTAAAATAATTTTACAATTTTTTTTTGTTAAGTATTGAACATATTCCAAAGTGTTATTTGAAATCATAAATAAAAATGACAAGATTATTTCATATCTATAATTGGAAGTTGAGTAAATTCTTGTTTTAGATGCAATAATGTATAGTTTGATGTGTTCAGAATGGACTTTCTGATATTTTTTCCATCCAGCTGCATTTTCTATGTAAATACTTTTTCAACATACCAGGTTTACTTAAATGCTTATGCTACTTGTCAACCATCAATATATTTGCAAGCTAGTTTCTCATTGAATTGGTTAGCCATTTGCTGCTTTAAACTTCCAGATTCTTGGTCTATTGTCACTATAAATTAAATTATTATATTGATTATAGTAATTCAAAGATAGCTTATTAAATGGTAAAATGTAATGCATTCCACAGCCATAAAAATGTGCTGATAATATCATGGTTTTAGGTTCAGTAGATTCTAGTACATGTTTTTAAGGCGTGCAAAAACTTTTCTTCCATTATTTAAGTTGTAACTTAATATAAATGAACTACAACTTGATTAACATATTTAATGTGCACTTCTATTTCATCAAGTTTAATTTATGTTATTAAGATTATATTTATTGACTTATCTTTGTTTTCACTTCAATACACAAGGTCAGAATTTCATGAATAGATTATGGGGAAGCTGAAATATGTTAGAGTAAGTTTTTAGTAATGCCACAATTGTTAGAGACTTGTAACTCTTACTTTTGTATTTGTTGTTGAAATTATATTATTCTAAAATATATCTGTTATATTTAGTTTAAAACAATCAAGAACTGATAATGAATTGCTAGAAATATATTGGATGCTATTATTTCACTTTTCATACTTCAGAATCTAAGAATAATTTTTGTAAAACTGGCTGTAATGAGACATTTTAGATTGCTTACAAAATAATGGATGGCAGCTGTCAAAAGCTATTGCTAAAAATTTTGATGAATTTATAAAGGATAATTAAATGACTTATTTGTTACAATTTTTTTAAATCTAAGAATAATTTGAAAAAAACTTGGACTGACACAGAACAAAGAAATAAAATATGTTGCAATTTGCATTAACATGGCCATTTACCTTTAATTGGAGTTGTGTGTATCAAGTCCTGTACCCAGTTTAATTAGGGTAAATAAGTCAATAATATTTTTAAATTAAGGCATTTTAAGGAATATGGATGCAAAAATGTTGACCGGGCTGGGAATCGAACCCAGGACCTTCCGCTTACTAGATGGTTGGATCTAATGAAAGGATGGACTACTAACATACATTGATCATAGGTGTTTTTATATTTTATATTAATTAAAATTTAACTATGATCTGTGGCTTGAATAAAGCTTTGTTGGATTTCTTTGAAGTAAGGCATATTTTCTAATTATTACATCACAATACAGAGAACAATGATTTTATCTTCAAATAATGAGAGTGTTGGCAAATAGCAGGAAACAGTTTGCAATTATTTGCATCATACTAATTATATACATACACAAACATGAGTAAGGATGTGACATTGTCAGAATAATTTTAATAATTGGTATGGAAAAGAAAAAGAGAGGTGGTGGCTTACCTAAAATTGAAGCTTGATGTTGCCATTCAAGACAGGAGGAAGTTATTAAAATTTTTGGAGGCGTAAACCTCCTTCCTCAGGTTGAGAGACATCCTATCTGCTGTCCGGCAATAATTTAGAACAAATTGAATAAGTTAAAACAATGTTGGGTCCTGTTATTATCACTGGCCTAGCTGTAGTTAGTTAGTTCAACATTAGCAAGGAACAATAGAGAAAATTTGGATAATCAACAGTGGCATATCATAGCACAGCAGAGGCAGTGGGCATGACTTGCTCTGGGTGGCACTTTTTTGGGATGGCAACATTTCGTAAATTTTGGAGCCTTCTGGATTTAAATACCTAAATTAGGGGGCTGCAAATTTGGCCTATGCCCTTGGTAGCTGAAACCTGCACTACACTGCTGATTCTCAAGTCACAATAAGTTTTTTAGACACAAAAATTCTATTAAAACAGATGTAAATCTCAGAAATATTCTCACTGAACATATTGTTGTAAAATTTTGATTCACGTATTTCATAAATATGTATTTTTCTTCCAGGTCATAAGTACTGCTATATTTTATTTAGGGCTAGTTGCTACTTGCTGGACTCCTCAAACAGCTACAAAGTATCATATTGGAGCTCTGTGCATGTGGTCCATTATTACATGCTATATTGCAGGATTTACGGGTACTTTCCAAATACCAGTTTTTTTCTTCCTGCATATTCTGTTGCTGATTGGTTTCTTTTATGAAGTTTGTACTGTCCAATCATCACTGAAAGAATCAGGTGACTTATTACAAAATATTTCCTAGATACCAATTTGTTGCTTTTATATCTTAATTTATTTTTGTATAATTTTTATGTATCTTTTCTATCAAAGAATTGAGTAAAACATTTAACAATCATTAATTAACATAGGTTATTGATGTCTTATAATATATAATTCTTGTTTTTCTTTATCATTAAATATGGGTGGAGAAAAACACCACTTTTAACAATGGTTGACAATAAGCTAAATTTTTGTTTTAGTCTCCCTTAAAATAAGACTCTTAATAAAAAAATTAGATGCTTCAGTTATACTCGGCTCGAAAGAAATAAAAGTGAATTAACAGAATAGGACCCGGAAATGTGTCAAGTGCCACCACTTAGTACATGGTCGTTTTAACCAATCAGTTATCATCATTGAGTCCCAGTCTCATGAGCTTTCTCTATCAATTGTATAGACTTGAACCCAGACTCACCTTACAGTTTACTAAATCACATTATTCACAGCCTAATTTTAGGACTTTAATGGAAAATGAATATTGTGTGTGTTTAATCATAGATATATTGAAATAATACAAGAACAGAATAAATTATTCAATCAAGTTCAGCTATAAAGTTTTGATATAGGATGAATATTCAAAATTAATGCTCAAAGCCAGATTAAAATCAGAGTTTTTGCTACACTACTCCTAATAGATGAAAATTAGAAACTGACAAAAGTTAATAATTTTATCATATTAACAAAATTAAATCAATTACATCAAAAGAACAGTAAATATAAGTGCATGTTTTCATTCTGTCCCAGCACTGATTATAAATTCAAAAAAGGCATACTCATTTTCTTACATTTTTTAAATTTCAACCAATAGAAGATTTTATTTGGAGTCTTTTAGCATCCACAGTTGTTAACATGCACTTCTGAATGTTGTAATGTTGAATAGAAATCTAAAAGGACAACCATTAGCTCTCTTGATGTGCTTGTCACAAAACAACACAAGTTTTCTTCTTTAGTATACAGAAAACAAACACATTCTAGAAAATATCTCAATTAATTTTCCAATCATTCATACAGTACAAAATTATGCATTGCCAAAAGTCTTTTTGACAGAATAAGAATTCAAACATTTTTTCTCAAAACAAATTATTTTTCACAGAATGTTATAAGCATAGGACAGAGGAAATCCTCCACCCTCCCCAACTATAAAATACTAAACCATTCGAACACCCACAATTACATCCAATATTTATCCCATATCTGCTAAAATTATCAGAGAAAATACAACATAAAAACCATTTTCACCAGTCATAATATGATTAGAAGTAAAATTGCAATTACAAATCCTACCAATGATAATTCCAAAGGATCTCACCTTATATATGTAATACCTTGCCATTGTATTAAAGATTAAATGTGAGAAACTAAAACAAATGTTGACATCCAAATTAATGAGCTCAAAAACAACATGAAACGTCAACATTGAAATTAGCCGAACATGCATGGGAATTTAATTATAAATTCAATTTTCAGAAATTCTGTTAAGTTCGAACCTAGAGCATTTGAAAGAAAATTTAAATAATTTATCCACATAGAGTCCAGTAAAGCGGTATTTCAGCCAAGTATTAATGATCCTGACATTTGAAAATTCCTACCCTGAACCCTTTAAATTTTGCAATAAGTCCCAAGCACTTCAGTCAGATGTGATGGCCTTGATAGCCTACTCTCTGGAGTAAGCTGAATCTAGTAGGTTTATTTCATTAAGGAGTGTTCAGACTCTTCTCTGACTCTTAACATTTTCCCTGAAGATGAACAGATTTTACTGTTCAAAATGTAGGATCATTATTTTCTCCTCCTTCAACTCTCTCATTATCGCTTCTATGGACAATGGAAAACCCAACCAATTCTTCACTAAGTATTTCAACACTATTGTTTTATTAATGTAAGTTTTCATCTTTTGTTTTAAAGCTGTCAAATTATTTTATAGATCATATACAATTTTTGTAAATAATTCTCTGATTTTTGCTAGGTGCTGAATCATCTCTAGTTGAAGCTGTAAAAATAGTGTTCAGAGAGAAAGATAGTAACAAAAGTCAGGTGATTTCCTCATAAATTTGGATTTTTAATTTTTTTGTCAACATATTAAATGTGATTATTTAATACCATTTAGGTGCAGCCTTACAGTGAGAAAAAGAAAGAAAGCAGTTCAGAAATTGATTCAGACTGCATTCAACATTTACAGCAAGAAACACCAAAACGAGTATCTGAACCCATGCAGGGCAGTGGGTCTGGAGATTTGAATCCTGACCAATTGAATCTTGAAAATATACCAACTACACAAAAGCCAAAATACATTACTCCACTTCCTCTTCGCCAGAGTTATGTGCCACGTAGTGTTCACCTACCACAACAGACTCAATCTTGGTTTTCACCACGTGATAATTCACATCTCCTTAGTCCTACTTCTATAAATAGTAACAAATATTTTTATGCACTTGGATGGGCCTGTACAGCTCTCATACTGTGGCGATATGGGTGGTTCATGATTCTTGCTGTTCCTATTCTTGTTCTAATATATGTTATCAAACACCTTGGTAAGTTATATTCTATAACACTTTTTTAATTACTTTTGTGAACAGTATGCTGTAGTTTTTTGTTTTTAATTATTGATTTGCAATATTGAAGAAAACTAGCAATTTTTAAGTTAAAAGCACAATTTCAAGCTCTATGTTTTCATAATTCAGTAGTTAATTGAAATTATCAAAGCGCTCTAAGTTCTTATTCAGGATGTATTACCTAGCAAAAAAAAAATACCACAAGAAAAACTATTTAATGTAATTAGGTAATTAGCATAAAACTTGTCAGTAGTTTAGAAGTGACGCTTACTTTGAAAATGTTTTGGAATAGTTTTACATTAGATTTTATATTTCCATTTTACTTATTATTAATAGACCTTATAAAGTGGAATAACAAATCATATATAAATGAAAAATTTATGTCTGGTTGAAAAAAATTAATAAGAAAGATAACCAATTCAGACAAAAAAGTGATAATATAAATACCACACAACTTTTCTGGGATCCTTGCCCCTTTCGTCAGGTGTGAAGAAGAACCTAGAGCGACATAACTGCACTTGTCAGTTGACGAAACTCAAAAGTGACAAAAATGCAACGACAAAGGGAGAGCCGAACGGTTAGTGTAACAATAAGGAAGCAATGACAATGGGAAAACAGAAGGTTCATGTAATTATAAGGGATCATAGCAGTTCTTGAGTTTCATTGTGTCTGTCTATTCATTAGTAGCTGTGATGTTTGATTTAATGTGAAGCATCTCTGAATTGAGTCTGGAATTTTACCTGGTGTCAATGTCTAAAATCTTAGCATTTTGCCAATCAAATGTATGTTTAGAATTGATGATATGTTTGGATACTACAGATTGTTTATCAATGGGAAGTTTAACATTAGCCATATGTTCCTTGATACGTGTATTAAGGGAATGTTTTGTTTGCCCTATGTAGCAGGAATTACAATTAGACCAAGAGATTTTGTAAACAACTCAATGTTTTCTGTTGATAATTGCTATGATCCCTCATTATTACGCTGAAACTTTGATTTTCCCATTGTCGTTGCTTCCTTATTGTTACACTAACCCTGTAGTTCTTCTGAGAGCCTCTGAAAATTTGAATATATATATAATTTTGATATTGGTATGGAAAGGCAAGGAAATAGAGATAGGTTGTGGCTTACCTGAAAGTGAAGTGCGGTGTAGCCATAGGGAACCAAAGGTTGTTCTTCAAATTTTCAGAGGCTCTCAGTGGACTGCAGTCTACAGCTACCAGTGCACGGAATGGTGTAACACTCCTGCCTGAAGAAGGAGGCTGAGAGCCTCCGAAAATTTTAAGAACATCCTTCGGTTCTCTATGGCTACACTGCACTTCACTTTCAGGTAAGCCACAAACTTATTTATGACAATCCTTACTCAAATATACTTTGAGAAGTCCAACCACACACTGTGTAAAGTAATTGTCTGCAGTAGTTACAGCTTATATCCATTCATATAGTATAATTCACAAGTTTCAGTAAATTTATAATATTGTCTGATAAAGATTTAAGAAGGTGTGAGAGCCATACTATTCTGTGAATTACCCAACAATGAAGTATTTCATGATTATACTTTTAGTCTGCAATACATTTTATATGATAATTTTAAGTGTGTAATTAAAATGCTATTTTCAGTTTAAATGTACATTTTAATTAATCTTTCAGTTAATATTGTTCATCAATTTCCTTATAATTTTATTCATATAAGCATTTTGCATGAAAATAATCTATTCTTTATGAAAGCACAATATCATTGTTAATTTAATATTTTGTAAGACACAGAGATTTGAGCAAGGATAAAAGAATACATGTTCTGCTTTGAATATTGAAAAACTAAACTTATTGTTAGAGCCAATATTGTTTATTATCTTTTATGGATAATAGATTGAATGATTTCAGGTCATTATTTTATGATATGGCAAACCATTAACAACAATTGGCAATATCTGTGTGAGGCATTTCAAATTTGGTTTGTCACAAGACAGAATGCTTTGACTCCAGTTCCAATTACAGGGTTATTGAAGGTTAGTATTTTAATTATAGATTATACCTGATTTACAACTTCAAAGTAATTCTGATACTAAACAGAACACCAGGATATATTGAATCAAATGTAATGGCTTTAAAAATTGATCTGGAGCCATAATAAAGATTATCATATGTGTTAATTTTAAGGGCTAAAGTAAGTCTCATTTGAGTCAGGTGCAAAGGCCCTGATGTGTTTATTTAGTTGAATGAACGGATTTATTTGCTCAGCTCTGATTTCTATTCTTTCCTAAAGTTTAAAAAGAGTTCTTTACTGTTTGAAACATCTGACTCTTCTTTTTAGAAATGGAAAACCCAAAAAAATAAATATTGATATGCCCTTGTTAAAATATAAATCCAAGATTAATTTTAGATAATGACAAATTTGATCAAGTATTGGTAAACAAAGGAATACTAATTATGGTTGTATTTGCTGAAAGAGAATTTCCGTGGCCCCGACTGTATGACTCCTGCTGAAAGAATTTTTAAGTAAGGATGAGAATATTAGAAAAACAGTTTTGAATAAGTTTCCAACAACTTAGTTGCATAAAGGCAAGAGTTTGAGAGTTGCAAAAGCTATGGGAAGGGTATTAGTCTGTACCGGGACAGAAAGAATATATCAGAAGTAAAGCCATGAGAGTGTAGTGGTATTTTTATACATTTGGTTTGCAGTGCCCACACTGGTGCCGACTACTGGTTGGCTGCTCTACACAGAGGGGGGCAGCAGTACAACCCCCACCACTTGGACTATTCTGCGGCTAAGTTTTGTCCATATCGGTCTTGAAACTAGAGGGTTCCTTGTGTGGCTTAGCTGATAGCTGATGTCTCTATTAATTATAGAATTTCTTGCTTCCATTTTCAAAACTTGAAGGATGATGCTGTCTCAGTGGCCCCGACTGTATGACTCCTGCTGAAAGAATTTTTAAGTAAGGATGAGAATATTAGAAAAACAGTTTTGAATAAGTTTCCAACAACTTAGTTGCATAAAGGCAAGAGTTTGAGAGTTGCAAAAGCTATGGGAAGGGTATTAGTCTGTACCGGGACAGAAAGAATATATCAGAAGTAAAGCCATGAGAGTGTAGTGGTATTTTTATACATTTGGTTTGCAGTGCCCACACTGGTGCCAACTACTGGTTGGCTGCTCTACACAGAGGGGGGCAGCAGTACAACCCCCACCACTTGGACTATTCTGCGGCTGAGTTTTGTCCATATCGGTCTTGAAACTAGAGGGTTCCTTGTGTGGCTTAGCTGATAGCTGATGTCTCTATTAATTATAGAATTTCTTGCTTCCATTTTCAAAACTTGAAGGATGATGCTGTCTCAGTAACCATGGGTTATGTTTAATAACTTCATGTTCTGGAAAATAATTCCATGTCCCATGTTGATACCGTGTTCTGATAACGCTGAATGTAAATTCCTCTTGTATTTTGCAATCCTTTCTTCCACTATTCTGATTGTTTGATTGATGTATGTGAAGCCACATTCCAAAGAAATTGAGTAAACTTCTGAAGTTCTAAGCCCCAAGTTATCCTTGATTGGGTGTAAGGAGTCACAGATGTTATGAATCAACCAAATACTGTTTTTATGCTGTGTTTGGCTACAAGTATACCAATTCGTGATGTAGTATAGTCCAGATATAGAAAAACAATTACTTTTTCCAAAAAATCTTCTTTGGCAGAGTATTTTTATTTAATATATTAATACAAAAATAGTAACCATATTTTTTGTTTATTTCTGTTTCAGATTTCATTAATTTGTCGAATTAAATTGCTTGAAATTATAAAGAACTCAATTGATACAGCTGCAAGTATAGCTGTTATTTTGGGATTAATAATATTTGTTGTTTGCACATCAGTATTTTTATCTGTCCAGGTAAACAAATATATGTGTACGAAAAGCAAATCATTTTAGCTTAGATGTTTTCTGCATTCAAAATTGGGTGCTATGATTTAAAAATCTTTATCCTGTATAATACACTTAGTATTCAAATCTTGATGAATAATTTAATATGAACTGTAAACAATAATTGTATTGTAAAATTTGTTTGAAACAAGCTTTATTTATTAATAAGATTTTTTCATACCCATTATTCTAAATCAGTTTTTAAATTTTAAATACAGCTTAGAAGTAGGACACATTAGAATAAAAGTAGCAAAGTCTATTTATATCTCTTATGTTTCAAATGCACAATGTTTAATGTATAATTGTGTAAATAATTAGTTGTACATGTATATTTAATCACATATTTTGATACTTTTCTTACAAACATATAAAAATAATGTAAATATCCTTGACCTCACTATCCAATTATCAAATGTGACTTCATCACTTAACAATTAATATCCTTAAAATTAGTAAAAATAATGTAATATATATTTATTTTTATCGTTAGAATCTTGATGCTACTTAATTTCAACTAACGTGATCTGGATAAAGTTTTCTCGGGATTCCAACCGGGTAGCCATCGAAATGTTGTGGAAATTAAACAACGCTACCAGGTTGGAATCCCGAGAAAACTTTATCCAGCAGTTACACAGGGAAAACCTACATTCCTTATTTAACGTAATCTTATTTTGTGTTTAAGGTTTATGGTGAAGGAATAAATTTGGTCCAAATAGCAGGTAGTACCATAAATAATACTTTGGTGAGAAATTCACAGTTGTTTGAACTTTTACCTGAAGATTGGCAAGGAAAGGTTGATACAGTTATGAATAATGCATATTTTTATGGGAGAGAGGGCATTACGAATGTGGTAAGTTCTAAAAATTATAATATTTTTACTAATGTTAAAAATAGTATTCAATAATATATAAATTTAAAAATCTCCATTAATAATTAAGAATACTGATGTTCATTTAAATTATAGCACTAAGAAAATAATTTAAACATTAGAGTAATTCTGTGGCTATCTTCTGAAATCATATTCTTAAAATAATTTGTTAACTTTTGAGGAGATAAATATTGTTGGAGTGATACTTGTAAAAGTAATTACTGGATAATATTGCTTTTATTTAAACCACAAGACTTTTATATAACAAAACTTTAGAACAAATATAAATTACTCTTAGCTTATACAGAAATTCAAATAGGTCCAAAGCTGGCTGAAAAATGTTGATGAGGAAAAAAGAATAGAACTTCAGAATCAAATTCTAGATCTGTGGGACCGTGTATATCAAGCTTGGATAAGTTCCAATTCATTTGCGCATGGGCCCATTGTGACTTCAGGTGCGGTCTTCAGCAGCTGGGAGAATTTTATGAATGGCCTTCACAAAACACCAGGTATTTAGATTAATTTTGATGTAGAGCAAAAGCTAATACAATATCTTTTAGTAAGTAACAAAGGTAGAGGAAAATATTTTAATTATATTAGAGAATTTGGAAATAATACATTTGAAGTGTGTACAAATAGTCACACATAACAAAGGGAATCCTAACAATTATACTATTTAGATAAATAAATAGCCAAATAACAGACCAAATAAGTACTAAATAAATACCACACAATATTTGTGCAACCCTCGTTGCTTTTGTAAGGTGATTCTAGTACAGGAAGAGCCCCTAATTCAATAACTTGATGAACGCAACAAGGATTGCAGAAACATGCAGTATTTATTTAATACTTATGTTTATCTGTTATTTGGCTAATTAGCATACTTTTAACATAGACATATTGTACTTCAATTTCAGGTCTAATAATTGTGTTTGTTATATTTCCGATTGAATTACATTCATTGAGGAATAATATTTTTTGGATGTTTACTATTGTATACATTTCAATTTGGAGTAAAGAGAGTGAAAATACATAAAATCCTAAAAGGTCTTTGCAGATTCATTTTAGAAGAGATCCTCTTCCATTTGATTATCTTGATCACTGAACTGCCTGTATCTATTGGACACAGTTACTTCCTTCATGATATTTGCTTCTTTTATTTTGTCTAAACTGGATCTTGGAATCTTCTATTTCTGTTTGACCAACTATTACAGATTCTCTTCTCAGGATGAGTTATGTTGTCAAGTATAATTTTGTCTGCTGGGCCACTTGATTGTTGCCATTTTCTTCTAGATCTCCATTTTATTTTGGCAAGTTCTTTAATCTCAGCTGGATAGTTTACTCCTCTTGTTATGTGAGGTCTTACTTTGATGTCATTATATGCCATTTTTTTAATAAGCCTGGTGAAGCTTTTGACTTCTATTTATTGTTCATATCATTGATGTACTAGATACCATATAACTTCAGTTCTATCCAATATTAACATATACAGCAATAGACAGATGTGGTTTACTTTGTTGTAATAATTCTTATAAGTTTTTGCATTACTTTTAGAATTTTAAACTTTCTTTCATCTAAAATCTCATCTGTACATGTTGAGGGGTGCAGGTTTCTGACCATTACCTTAATTGACCTGAGAGCTTCATTTCATGGAATGGCACTCAAAGTGAGCATTATATAATAATTCTGTCTTTTTTGTATTCTCATTGTCAAAATTAACATTCATTTTCTTACTCATCATGCAATTTTTGTAGTCCAGGTTACATATGTTTATTTTTTTCCTGGTAATACTCTACATTGCTTAGAATTATTGGTGAAAGTTTACTGATTTTGGGTAGTTTATCTCTTTGCTTTATGTGGCTTTCATTTTCTTTATCAGGAGACTTGATAGTTTTATACTTTTTGATACTTTTACCTTTGGGCAGTAGTCAGACTGTTTCTCTGGCTATGATTTTTTTCCTCTTCTAAGTTTTCTGGGCTAAAAGTTACCCTTATTTATTATTCTCACTTGTTTGGGCTAATTTTGATTTTAATGTCCTTACTTGTCCATTGAGTAGTTTGATTTCATTCAGAGCCTGCTGCATTTGTCCTAGAAGTTAACTTATCATTGCCTTTTCTTGAATATGAGCCATGTGTTGTGTTGTTTGTATGATATCTTTATTCTGCTGACCCATATTTTACTTCATGGAGAATCTGAGACAGCCAGCTGGCTGCCCAGAATATGTACGCTCACATAGACACTTATTTTAATTAAATAACTTAGTAAATATTTTATCAGTTATCACACTTGTACTTAAATGTTGTGTCCATCATCATTGATCTGACTAAGGCACCACACGTCTGTTCTCCTGGATGGTTTGCTTATGGCTTTAATGGAAGTATTTTGCAATGTATAAAATTATTTATAATAATCCTGATCCATTGCACACCTGATGAAGTCCTATATTAAGGACAACCTTGTGTAATTATATTTTTCTCAATTACATTTTTCAATCAAGTTTTTCTGACAGTAGCTGATTATTTTTATTTGTTTATTCTCATAAAGTTTTTAATCCTTAAAACAGACTCCTTCAATCTAGTTGTCCCATAAGAAACTTAAAGGTTATACAGATGATGAAAAATATCTTTTGTATGGATATAAAATCTTGACCAATAAGACCATTAGATCATCAAACAGAAGATGTATAAACAGAATTATTTAATCCATACACAATAATGATGCTTCTAACCCTTCTATGATACATGCTTATATACAAGAACAGAACTAAAGTTTCTTGAAACAAAACTGTTTAGAAATTCTCCTTTCTTAGAAAATACTTTGTATTGCAATTTTTGTTTTCGAAATTTGTTCTTTGTTAAGAAATATTTAGCAATTTTTATAATAGGAACTTAACTATCATAGGCATTTTCTGGCCTTGTATAAAATGGTATAACAGAGCCCAAATTTTATTAATTATACTTTTTATATAACATGAAAGCACATGTAAGCACTATTTAGATTTGAAAATTCAAATTACATAAATAAACAGGAAAGCAGCCAATTTTTACATTTAATGAGTAGGATTAGAACGGGTATGTACAATTTCTCTCACCAGTATTGTGAAGAAATTAATTTCTTCATTCAAGATTTTAACATTTTACCAATCAAAATAATTTTTTAGGATTTAGATGTGCTTGGGCACATCTGTATGTTTCGCAGCATCACATTAGTTGTTGTTTTTTGTTCTTTCATCCATGTTTTTCGGACTCGCTTGGTTTGGCTAATATATATTGTATTACATTCTAAACACTTCATTTTATAAATCACATTTGTCCAGAATATTAATTTTGTCTTTTATCTTTGTTACCAAATTCATTTTGTTCATAGATTTTAAAATCATGCAATATTCTAATATTTTATTTAATTAGAATAATAAAAGTTTTTCCTACAAATGTGACTTTTTGCTGTTTATTTATTAATTTATAAATGTCAGCTTAACTTAAATATTAAATTCAAATTTCAGTTTCTCAGAGTTCAGTGTGTCCATTTTAATATAGCAAGACTGAAGATTAATATCATATATTTAAAAAGTGTCATTCCTCTTTGTAATGGAAGTAGGTCTTTAGATTATTAGCCACAACAGGAATTTGACTGCTCTAAATCTTCTTGATTTTTCAGAGCTTTTTAATGTTGGAGCATTAGTTACTTTTGCCAGAGAAAATGTTGAGACCCTTTTGTCTGTTTTGGATTCAATCTGGTTGATATTAAAGGGCAATATCAGCCTTGCCTTTGAATCATTCACAGCATTAGTAGCAATACTGTTTGGAGGTGGAACTGCAGTTATTAACTTTTTTGTCAATTTGGTAAGTCAGTGTACAAACAGTTTTCATTACATCTTATTAAGATATTGATATTGATACACTAAATAAGTCTTCTTGCAATTTTTTTTATGAAAATGTACTTAGACATTCTATAGTATGAACAAGCTTTCATATTAAACTATTGTCACTGAATATATTATGTTACCTACATTTTTTCTTGTAGAAATTTCCATTAATTTTAAAACATTGTCTTCATATGTAATTTGGCAAAAGCACTGTATGTGGTCTCGTAAATCTAGGTTTGACCATAAAAATGTAAAATCAATTTATACTTATCAAGTTAATAAATTCATCAACTATATTAATTAACTATAAAATCTCAGGAAATAATGTGGGCTTATTTATATCGTGTAACAGGATTCACATAACACTTGTAAATTCTTCTTTTTGTAAAATGGCAGGGTGGTAATATTTGAAGATTACTTTTATAAAATAATTGTATTTGCAAGACTGCAATTATTTGAAATAAGTGAAGTTATAAGGTATTGAATTTACATAAATATCGATATATGAAACCAATATCAATAAAAATAGTTTTCTGGATGAAAGCAGGTAATGAATTGAAATTATTCAGTGTGTGTATGTATGGAGGCTTTAATATATTTATTACACATGAGAAACAAATTTTAGCATTCACAATTAATTACATGTAGGCAATTCTGTATGAAATATTCTGTCTGAAATATTCTCCATTTTCTGTGTTTCTGCATCTAATCAATATAAAATCCCTCATTAATGACTTATGGCATAATTAGTCTTAAAAAATTATTAAAGATCAAAGGCTTTCCCGGTGTGCTTATTGTAGAAAGTACTGTTGGGTTTCCACCCTACTACAGGACACAATGATCTAACAACCAACTGCTCTGTTGTCAACTTCCTGGCGAAGCTTGTGTATATCATCAACCTTTTAAACTCTCATTTATTTCAGTTTATAATCCTTTGTTATTACTATAAGCCTATTCCTGCATATACATTCACCTGAACTTATACAGCCTAACAAAAAATCATGTCTTTTGGATCCATTATGTTTCAGGTTGTTTTTTTTACTGCTTTGTTTTATCTACTAAGCTCTAGTGGAAGACTCTATAAGCCTGTTGACTTGATTACTATCATGAGTCCAAACAATGGCAGCAGGTATATTGATTTTTAAGCACAATCCTCTTTACTATATTCATTATGTATTTTGTGTAACAAGCAAAATATTTTAGGTTTGCATTTGCTTTAGAGAATGCCATTGCCAGTGTGTTTCTAGCATCTTTCAAGATGGCAGTTTTCCATGGTTTATGGACATGGCTTCTTCACAACTTATTTCAAGCAAATGTTGTCTATATACCAACAGGTAAGGTGCTGAAATAATGTACTTTGACTTTTCTCATTCTATTGTTAATGACAGCATTTTAATCCTAAATTTTAATTGTGTCTAGACACAGACATTGAGTAAGTAATATTTATCCAATTGAATACTGGCAATGCAACAATTCGTGTATTTAAACATTTTTTGCTTTTCTATTACATTTTATTACTCACTTTTTACTTCACATATGACTTGCAATTCATTTCTCTAATAATAAAAAATTATTCTCAGATTAATTAGTGATTTTTAATAATTAGAATTGGACTAAAATATATTTAAAACATAAAATGTTATTCATTCATAATATAATTGCATTTCAAACTATGAATATATTAAGGAGCAAAAGTTTTCCCAGTGAAACAGTTGAATAAATAACTCTTGACGTTCCAATTGTGTGGTTACAATCTCAGGCCATATGATTTGATGTTGTTAACTGCTACTGAAAACTTCACATTTACACACCCAGTTGGAATCCTGAGTGTTATTTATTATATGAATAAATTGGATAGTTTCACATAAATTAGAGGAATAGTGTGGCCATAATAATTATTTACTTTTACAAGGAGTAATTTACACAATTAGCTTAATTTTGGTGAAATATACTTCACACAAATAAATTTCTGTTAATTTCAGATGCAAATCAACATCTTTTACTTTGAAAGAAAATGAGAGAACCAAATACACATATTTCTTAATTTATTTATAAGGAAAGTTTCATAATACCAACACACAAAATGTGGCCTAAATTATTCCAAAACCAAATTGATAGCAGATAATTAATTTGCAATTATTTATCACTATATATGTATAATATTTACTTTCAGTTTTATCAGCAATTTTGGGAGCAGTTCCTTTTCTAGGAACATATTGGGCCACTCTCCCAGCTGTGTTAGACTTATGGTTTAATCAAGAAAGGCGACTGCATGCAATTTTAATGGTCATATTTGAGATGTTTGTAACAAGTCTTGTTGACACTACAATCTATCAGGAAGTGAAAGGGTAAGAGTAATTATGGAATTTATGCCAAAACCTTTAAATAATTATAAATCAATAAAAAAGGTAAAAAAATTATATGAATCTCACACTTACTGAAATACAAGCTCACAAAATAAAAACATTTGTGTATGAGATAATCACTACAACTACTTTCCTGTGTATTGTAGTGAATTTTGTTGCAAGAATTTGTATTAGCCTATAAATCAATCAATTAAATTAAATTGTTTGTTACATAATTTCATTCTATTGTCTTGAGAATGGTCATATGTTTCATTCTCTTGTATTGAGGATGGCTAGTTATTTATTATTATTAGGTGTAAAGTAAATTTTCTTATTTTGAAACATCTATTTACATAAATAAATAAATTAAAAAAACATTTATTGATGTTTATCACTCTTAATAAAATTTCAGATGCCAGTTCATCTGTTTGATTAATCTAAAATTTTGACCATTCATCACCAACAATGAGTTGAACAATTATTTTATGTTAATATAATTTAATAAATAAACAACTCTGCGAATACAAAAGAAAATTAATTCATTAATATATATATATAATCAGTTCATATGAAATTTGGTCAATATATATATGGACCAAATGTAATATGAACTGATTTTTTTGTTCTATATATATATATATATTATGTAGCAGAAAGCCCTCATTTCTGTTTTTTTTGCTCACAATTTTGGTTGATAATATGGAGCGATACTGCTTTGAATTTGCCTGCTCATTCAGCTCTCTCAAAGTTAGTAAATAATAGGGTACCCCTATAAAAGTTTTTATAAAGAAATTACCAAAATTTTAAAAAAAAGCTCCAATAACTTTATTCTTCATGACCAGTTTACATTTATCTCAGAGCGCGATTTAGACCTATATGGCACGTGGCTTTAAACTACCATTTCTACTACACATCTATCAACAGACACACCCGCTGATATATATATAACACATTAGGATAGGAAATAGAGACGGCGATACCAACTTACCTGAAATCAGTAGTTTGTCCAGTCTGGCATAGGTGGAACTTCAAATTTTAAAGGTAGATTTTCCTTTCTGACAAAGGCCCTCGGAAATTTGAAGTTCCAAATATGCTAGACTGGATGAACTTCTGATTTCAGGTTAGTTGGTATCGCTGTCTCTCTTTCCTATCCTAATGTGCTATTTAATATGACCTCATATGTTTTCCTTAAGTCTACTATCCTTCTCTCTGCTTTGAACATATGCTTTTCTATGTGCGTAATTCTTCGCCCGAGCATATGAATTCAAATAAAGCGCAATCCTCCTATTTCTCCTATTTATTTCTATCCTTCCTCACTATCCAAGTTTGAATGTGAATTAATTCCTTAAATGGATTCTCCTAATATTGTATTTTATTCCTTAATGGAAGCTCCTAATACTTCATTCCCTCTACTCTATCCATTCCTCCACTAAAAAAACTATTAATTGTCCACAATAAGACTGTCTATATTTGCCTGGTCGGGAACTTGACCCGGTGGCCGAGATGGTTAAGGCGTCTGTGTACTAAGCAGAATACGTGGGTTCAAGTCCCGCCTGGGTCAAATATTTTCAGTCTTTCCTTCTTCTTCCATCCTTCTCTCTGCTTTGAACATATGCTTTTCTATGTGCGTAATTCTTCGCCCGAGCATATGAATTCAAATAAAGCGCAATCCTCCTATTTCTCCTATTTATTTCTATCCTTCCTCACTATCCAAGTTTGAATGTGAATTAATTCCTTAAATGGATTCTCCTAATATTGTATTTTATTCCTTAATGGAAGCTCCTAATACTTCATTCCCTCTACTCTATCCATTCCTCCACTAAAAAAACTATTAATTGTCCACAATAAGACTGTCTATATTTGCCTGGTCGGGAACTTGACCCGGTGGCCGAGATGGTTAAGGCGTCTGTGTACTAAGCAGAATACGTGGGTTCAAGTCCCGCCTGGGTCAAATATTTTCAGTCTTTCCTTCTTCTTCCATCCTTCTCTCTGCTTTGAACATATGCTTTTCTATGTGTGTAATTCTTCGCCCGAGCATATGAATTCAAATAAAGCGCAATCCTCCTATTTCTCCTATTTATTTCTATCCTTCCTCACTATCCAAGTTTGAATGTGAATTAATTCCTTAAATGGATTCTCCTAATATTGTATATATATATATATATATATATATATATATATATATATATATATATATATATCTGTGTGTAAGTGTGAGATAGTGTGTGTGTGTGTGAGAGATATTAGTAAGGATATGACATTGTCAAAAATAATTGCAATATTGGTATTGAAAGGTTGTGTTTTACCTGAAAGTGAAGTGCAGTGTAGCCATAAGGAACTGAAGGTTGTTCTTCAAATTTTCGGAGGCTCTCAGACTTCTTCTTCAGGAAGGAGTGTTACACCATTCCACACACTATCCGGCTGCGAATATTAATCTAATTTACTTCATATAAAGTGTTGACATATTTAAAACATGTCTTAATTTAATGTTTTACTTTATGTCTATTTTATATTATTAAGATAAATCAAATAAATTAGTGATCATTGTAAAATATTTGATTCAAATCGACAATATTCCTGCATATTTTTGTACTTTCATCAGGTTGTTTATGTTATGTTTCTACAGTAATATAATTTTTTGTGTTAAGTGGTGTAAAGTACAAACAATATTATATTTCAAGTCACAAATTGATGTTACTTTTCTTCTAAATATTTATATAAATAAATTTAAATATATAAACAATATTTGGAGTCACAAATTTATATAATTTTTGCATATATAAACTTTGTGAAGAAGAAAAAGTTATATAAATTTGGTATTTTAAATATTATATTCTTTGTTTTTTACACAACTCACGACAAAAAATTCTGCTACCACAGAAACAACTTAATGAAAGTACAGAAATGTCATTGTGTTGAATAAAATATTTTAAATGCTGCTAATTTATTTAATGCCTCAATTTACTATTTAATACTTATCAAAATAAAATCTCTTGTATTGGTTTACATTTTAATACTTATCAAAATAAAATCTCTTGTATTGGTTTACATTTTAATTCAGGTATTAAAGAAAGGATTCATTTACTGTCTTAAATGCTCTCTGGCTTATAACTAGGTTGAAGTGATAATTAGAGACATTTCAATTGCTGGCACTGCCATTTTCTTCAGACTGAAGTGTCCAAGCTGTGTAGTGTGGGCATTTATATAGTGTCAGGTAAATCTGTGCGTGCACAGACTGCCTGTGATTGCTTGCTTCTATTGTGAGAGCAATGCCTTCTCTCATTGGTTTGCTTGTTTACGTGTACTCTGGTCTCAGTTGTCTGCGGTCATGCGTACCATCTCAACTCCACCCAGGATCCTGTGTCTCCGCATCTTGCTCATCCAGTGTATCACTGGATTCCAGGCTAGGCTTAATTGGAATCCTGAATTCAGTAATTTCTCACTGGACCTGATTTTAATCACCTTCAATATGATGCTCTCCAAGAAGCAATTAGCCCTGTCCAGGATCCGTGTCTTGTTGAAAGCTATTTTGTGGCCGGTAAACAAAGCATGTTCAGGAGTAGCTGACTTATCCGGTTGTTTTAGACGTAGATGCCTTTCGTGTTCCTTTACTCTGTCCTCTATGGTTCAGATGGTTTGTCCAATATATCTAAGACCACAGTATCATGGTATTTAATATATTCCCAGGGTCTTCTAGCCTACTTCATCCATCAAATTCCTAAGCATCTCCTTTATTTTTGGCTGTATTAGAAACACTTTTAATATCATGTTTGGCTAGAATGCAACTGATTCTGGCTGTACATTTTCCAGCATAGTGACTGTAGGCTTGTTTCCCTGTTGACTCAGTGTTTTGTTTCCTCCTGGTTTCATATATATATTACCTGTGAAATTTCAGCCTCTGTGTAACCACAAGGTAGAACGAGGTGACTTATTTTGGCAGGAATGTGGTCTTTGTCTACTATTATTCTCGCCCTTTGTGCAAGTGTGGAAAGCAAAGCCCTTTTGTGAGCAAGGTGGTGGAAACTGTTGGTATGCAAGTATAGGTCTGTATGTGTGGGTTTACAGTACATGGTACAGACCGCAGACAATGTAGACCAGAGTACGAGTAAACAAGGGCACGAATGAGAGATGGCCTCACGCTCACAATAGCAACTAACCAGACTTAGTTAACACTATATAAATACCCGTACTACCTGACTTGGACAACTCAGTGTGAAGAAGATAGCAGTGCCAGCCATCAAAACGCCACTGATTTGTCACCTCAACCAGGATGGAAACCGGAGAGAATTTTATATGTGCCGTTCACTGGGAAAGATTCATTTACCTACGTGCACTTTCCTATAACTTATTTTCATATCACACCTATTTAGGGATGACGTTATTCTGCAAAGTCAATGTTTAATTACTCTACAACATTAAATTATTATTTAGGTAATGCAATTTTTATTAGTTGTGAGGTGTTACTTTGTTTTCATTTCTAACTTTTTTGACAATTAAAGAAATAATCAAACTGTTGTAGTTATCATCACCCTGTTTATATAGGCACAATTCACTTAACCATAAGTTTTTTAATATATAAGTTTATATTATATAAATAAATTATTTATTCACTATTGTGTATTTTTACTACAGGAGTGGACATCCATATTTAACAGGTCTTTCTGTTGCTGGTGGTATCTTCTGTTTGGGAGTAGAAGGAGCTATTGTTGGACCTATACTTCTGTGTGGGGTTTTTTTGGCAGTCAATATGTCAAGTACTTTAATGCGAGAGGCATCAGACTCTGAGCAAATTCAGACTGAACAAATTAGGCGCCTTAATGAACTTAGTCACTATGGTCACTTGAGAAGGTTACCTTCTATATTTTAAATAGTTCATGCATGCAATGCTTTAAATTTATACCTATCTTTCTGTTTGTGCATGAGAAAATACGGTTAATACTCATTTTAATCCATACAACATTTTTGTAGTCAGAGGTATGGATATTTTGAGCTTGATTGTTTCTGTTTTGTGTCTCATAATAAAGTTACTTAGTTTCTTCTGTTTTACGTTTTGCTGGAAATATTTTATTTACTGTGACTTCAGTAAAAGTATACCTATAAATAAATAATATAAGCATGTAATATAGTAAAATATTTTATATGTATAAGAAACCATGAGACAGAGGGAGATAAATTGCTTACCTGAAAATGAAGTTGCAGAAGAAAACATAATTCCAATTTTCAAAGCTATTTTCCTACTTCTACAGGAGACAGATTTTATAGTATAACATCTATCTCTTAAAGAATTATGATAACAAATGTATTAATTGATAGAAGAAGTTTATAAGTTCATTTGTCTATGTTTTATTAGTTTATTTAAATGCCATTAAATGGCTAGGTTTTACTTCATATAGTTGAAATGTGCATATTGTGATGGCATTTGCATGATCATGGCTACTGTTATAGTGCAGGTACACTTTAGAACAAAATTGAATAAGCTGCAACCACATGGGAACTGAATTTCATATTAGGTAGAGACATTTGAATCTATTTTAAATTTGTGCTCCAAGAAAAGTCTTGCACACTCACAAATTCTAAGAGAAACAATAGAGGATTTGAGCCTCATTTAAAAGGAGTTGAAGAAAATCAATACCTGATCTAGTAGAGAACCCAAAGTGGCACTATATGATTATTCTAATAGTGTTTTAAGCCATACAAATTCCAGAATTTGTGCAGTACTCCAGATCTTAACATTATGGCAATTCATGTTTCAGCTCTGATGAAATGTAGCTTCATCAATAAACACTTGTCTCTCAGCAAATTCACACTGTTCCTCAGGTCACACAATCACAGACCCTGTGACTTCTTTTGTAACGGCGAGGAAGGATGCTCTGTATATCCTTCAATTACAACTGGACAATAATATGTTGGAAAGTGCCCAGCAAGAAGTGTTTAGACATCTGTTGTGTTAACTGTGGTGCTCATATCCCACACTTGCCATGCAATTTCCATGCAGACTTAAGGCTTTTCTATAATTTAATACCACTTTTGATTCTGTATCTCATTTCAGTCCAATATAAGTAAGCTTCACTTTCCCACCGGGTATGTCCACATTCAAAATTAAAGAGAATATTACCTTTCATTCCTCCCACATAATTTACAACATTAATTGCAGACTTTTCCCTGGTTTCTATATGAGCCAAACAAAACAACCTCTTTCTGAACACATTGCTGAAAACTACAGCACTGTCAAACTGTTTGAAACACAATTCTCAATAGCTGCTTATAACAAAAGCCACAACTCCAACAATTTTGACCAATGCTTCATGTGGACTCTCCTCAAAGCTTAACCTCTTGATTCATCAGATGCTGAAATTCATCTTTGAACAATCCAGGCAAAGTTCTTGACAACTTCGTCTAACAACTGCCTTTCCCCAATCACACATTCAATCACTTACTTCAATTTTATTTTCCACTCTAATTACACAAGTTTGTGGTTGTGTATTGTGTATATAATATACAGATTAGTATGTATGTGTGTATATAAGTATTATTCTGTTATTTTCAATTGTTGTGACCTTTACTTAAGAGAGTGTTGTTGGGAGTTAATTGTTTCTGTTTACCTGCTGACTGGCCAGGGTTTGAATTTGACACTGTGCAGCTGGCCATTCCAAATTTAGTCCTGTCCTAAAGTAGAGGGTACAGACCCTCAGAAAGTTAGCAAGCTATACCTTCCCAGCCTGGAGAGCCAACTGTCAATTTAAGGTATTTCAGCTGTTCTCTATCCCTATTTCCTGTCCAAATAAGTGTATCTATAAAAGCGAATAAGGATATGACTTTGTCAAAATAATTGGTATGGGAAAGAAAGTGGAAGGTGCTGGTGCACTTGAAATGAAGCTCAGTGTCAACAGGGCCGAAGAATGTTCTTCAAATTTTCAGTTCCCCCCCCCCCCCTCAGAAAGAAAGAAAACACATCATGTTCCTGCCAGTTGTGGAGTATGGAGTTTTAACTTCTGCTCTGCCAGAAACAACATAAACCCCACTTTCTGTCTCAAGTCAATTTCACAGCATAGGAAAAGTTCTGATAGGTACTGGATATACATACATGCCTATTTTCCACAAACAAATCTACACCCATTGAACAAATTTCACCAAATGCTGTACATGTGTTCCTTGCGACCAATAAACAAACACTGTGGGGTAAGACATGTCAAAATTTGGAAATTTGGAAATTTCAAACTGTCGATATTTTTCATCGGATAAAAATTTTTCGGGGTCAAAGAGATTGATAGTATTTTCATTGATGTTCTAATGTAATGTATAATTTCAACCCCTTTTGGCAAGTTAAAGGAGCACTGCTAGGGGTTGGAGATGGAGAAGTGTTACAAGTAAATTACGCCAATACATTCATCGAAATAAACTTTTTTGGGGTCAATGAGGTAGATTGTGTTTCTCCAGATGTTTTTGTATTTAATTTCAGCCCCTTTCATCATGGGAGGTGAACAACTTTTAGTATGGTGTGAAGGATTGTTACATAAAAATAACGCAAGAACAACTGAGATTCAAGTTAAATCAGGGGTTCAAATGCGGGCAACTCTGGGCACCCAGCTAATATATATATATATATATATATATATATACAATCTTCTATCCATTCCTCCACTAAACCTACTAATTGTCCACAATAAGACTGTCTGTATTTGCCTGGTCAGGAACTTGACCCGGTGGCCGAGATGGTTAAGGCATTTGTGTTCTAAGCAGAATATGTGTTCAAGTCCCGCCTGGGTCAAATATTTTCAGTCTTTCCTTCTTCTTCTATCATCCTCTCTGCTTTGAACATATGCTTTTCTATGTGCGTATTTCTTCGTCTGAGCATATGAATTCACATAAAGCGCAATCCTCCTATTTCTCCTATTTATTTCTATTCTTCCTCACTATCCAAGTTTGATTGTGACTTTGTCACCAAATTAGTACATATACATATACATATATATATATATATATATATATATATATATATATATATATATATATGCTAATCTAAGCAGTTCAAATGTGTGTATGCCATTATAACTCTCGTAACTGTTAGATGATATTCAACTTGTGCTATCTGAGAAAGAATTAATAATGTAGAAATATGTATAAGACTTCACTTAAGAATTTTTATACTGTATAATTTTAAATAAAATGACTTGCATTGTATAATTCAATCCTATTCCAAATTTTAGACTGTAAAATAAATAATCAGTCAATGCCTAATATTCAGCTAGTTTGCTATAAAAGTTTCAGTAACACTATTAAAAATAACAAGAAACATAAAATGGTCACACGGTGGAGTGTAAAAGCATAGTAAAAGTGAAGATAATAGAATTTTAATTTTTGAACTGCTTACATTAGCAATCTGTTAAAATCTTATATTATCAAACTAAGTTCAATTTTTTAAATGCTTTTATTAAATTGAACAATTCAGCAATAAAAGTACTAAACGATACATATACACTTAATAATAACTATGACCCATAGTGTATACATTAACATTTTTGAAAAGTAATGCTTGTCAATAAGGTATACAGATTATGAGCAATCATTTGATTACTCTCTATTAAATAAACACATTAATAAGAAAATTTTATATAATGTAAACTGTAAATTGAAATATCTCAGGGAATGACTTTACAACAAAACTGTTTTTAACTAACATTACTAATAATCTGTTGACGCATGGCTGATCATGAAACTTTCTCATTCAATCTTAAGGGAGAAACATTTACAACATTTCTGAACATTACTTGCTCTGTCAGAAACTCCTGTGCAATCCAATCTGACCCAAAATTTACCTGTTGTTTCACACTTGATGATCATTTCTAAGGAAAAGGGCTTAATGCAGAGCTTCAAATGTGAACTCTAATATTAATAAGGATGAGTGAAAATGGTCTTCCATATAGATTACTAATATCCTGAAATGTGTAACATGATTTTTTATCTTCATCTAAGATTAAATCTGTGTTCTCAACAATGACCTTGAAAGGTAGGGTTAAAATATATTTTACAATTCATTTGTTTCTACTCAGTTTCAATAAAAACTTTTTCTCTAATAGAATGTGTACAAGAAGCAATGGACGTGTGTGTGTGTGTCAACATTATTTCCATTAAAAGCAGAATAATTTAGCACCAAATTCACATGCATTTCTAACAGCAAAATATTTTGAATAAAGTTATTTTCAGAACAAGCCGCTGAGTGGTGTTAATTGCAGATTCATGCAATAAACTTTAACACTATGACACCTTTCAAATAACCTTTAATTGAGATTTTTAAAATTTACAAATGATATTATTTTTGTTTTGGAAACATATACTACTTTAAAGTAAGATTTATAATTACTGAATGGTTCAGATTTATTTTGATTTTGTTGCTTATGCCACCTCTCTGTTTCATTGCATGGTACAGCTCTGGAAGCTTAAGTGCTGTTTGATTTGTAGCATGAAAATGAGGCAGTTGTCAAGTTTTACAGCGGGTGGGTGGGTGGTGCTCAAAAAGTTTGTAGCACACACATGTACTAGCAGTAGTGCGTGTGCCTCAAGGTGGGCAGTTTAAAGTTTTCAATATTGAAGCAGAAATTCTCACTGTTAAAACACAATTATTATGAAGGTTGTTAAAATGAAGAGAAATAAATTCTTACTAAATTAATTTATGTGCTGTAGCACATGAGAACATATGAACCAGCTGCCACTGCTATGTCTTTGAGGCATTTCAAATTATAGACCCAATTATTCTGTAACTTTTTGATAGGAAAATAAGCAATATATTAACTCGAAGGAACTTGTGAGTTACTATCAACAAGGAAGAATAGACAAAGATTGCAAGTAACTTGAATCTATTTGATTCCAACTCACAATTGTGACAAAGAATGAAATAATAATATATTAATTCATCCACTTTGCAAACACTACATTATCTAAAATAAAAAGTTTTTTTAATTAAATCAGTTTGCTTGTTAACTAGGAAACTGTTTATTGTTACTGTTACCATCATAACTGACACACACAGTAAGAAAACAAGCTATGGCAGGTACATTTTAACCCAAGTCTGAACAAGTTAATGTTTCTTTAAAACATAAGGCTCCTATCCTCAACCTATTTCTCTGCCACCAAATATTGTTTGAACTCTAATATTTAATGCATTTCTTCATATCACAATATTTATACATTTGCAGTTTCTATTTTCATAATAAAATCTTACAAAGCTGAGTATGGAGGGGATGATCGAGTATGAATCCAATAATTAAAAGAGGGAGAAAATGCTATTTACAGATTGAAACAATGGGCATCCTGTATCTGCAGTAACTGTTTACACTTTCATGTTGTTGCTCTGTTTTATGCTAAATATGAATAGAGCATTCTAATTGTTTCCAAACTTGAATTTTCTCTTTTCCATATTTATGGAATCATTCACAATGGAATACCATATGAATAGTCTAAACCATTCTCAACAAATTTCAAACCAGAAGCTGGTTCAAATTATATATTTTACATAACTTTTAAGAATCTGGAGAGAAGTACCATTGTATTTCTCAATGTAAATTTATTAATAATTAGTATCAGTGGAAATATATTTTCTCATTGTTTGATTTGATGAAAAATTTCTAATACACAGAAGAAAAGATTCATGCAAAAGTTTATAATGTATTCTTGCATTTTTGAATGATTAATTCTAGGATTTAAAAAATTCAGTTACTACTGTATAATCTTTAATTAGCAGTGGACTTTCATTTCGGCCATGGAAATGGATGGAGGTGATCTAAATTTTTTCAGTAAATGGTTTTATTCAAATTTACAACATATTTATATTGTTTCTTTAATAATGTAAGTAGCTATATTATACTTAATAATACTTTTTTGAGATTCAACATAATTTTATATTATATTTCTCAAACAATCTTTAGATACATATGAAACGGTCTCTAATCAAAGGGAAGAAATGTTACGCTGTATTTTAATTAATGTGTCACTTTTAAAATTTGTAAATAAATATTCTGATTTCTGGCCAATTTCCACTATTATAATTAATGTAGAAATTCCAGTACACTTAAAAAGATCAAATTAAATTGTTCCAGGCAAAATACAATGATGTGAACTGATATTTGGACATCTTTTGCTGCTCAAATCATAATTATGAAGGTCAGTATTACACACACACATATATATATATATAAATAATTGTGATATTGGTATGGAAAGGAAAGAGAGATAGCTTGTGGCTTACCTGAAAGTGAAGTGTGGTGTAGCCATAGGGAAGGCTGTTCTTTTAAATTTCGTGGGGCTCTCAGCCTCCTTCTTCAGGAAGGAGTGTTACACCATTCCGTGCACTGGCCGGCTGTGGACATCCCACCAGGCCACTGACTTTCTCTCTCAAGGGGAGGTCATGCATAGGAAAGGTTCTGATAGTGATCAGTCATACAAAGCACCCTATACATACATATAAACATGCACAGATATACACACACATGCATGCTCGTACATACTCACATGGACCATGGGATGGCAGGTAGGGAAGGGCATTATTCAAAGGATGTTGAGTCCAGTGCTTTGCCTGGACTGTAAGACATGTTGGAAGGAGAGTTCCCACAGAAAATTGATACTGTTTTTACCTTCTCCAACAACTTTTTTTTAATACTGAATTAGTTTATATTACAATTATAAGATTTTTGGCCATTGTTCTTACATTGTTAAAAATACATATTTTAATCTCTGTTTTGTCTATTTTCAGGTAGTGTTCTTTTCATTGCAGATAAACATTTAAAAATGAACATGATTTGTTAATTTTTGCTTCACTAATATTATGGATAATGTTGGACAACTTTTTTCTAACAACTTAGCTTTATCATATTTATGGTATAGTGCAATAATATTGCTAGTGTGTATTATATTTTCTATAAAGTTTGCACATGAAATGGCTGTGATCTTTACCAATTAATATTATATAATTTATTTTCAATTATTTCATCATTATTTTTATATACATGTACCATTGTCTACAAGATGTTTTTATAAATTGTCTTATTTATAAAATAAGCACTTAAATAGATTCAGTTGTTTATTTTCACAAACACTGAAAACAACTTTTTTACCAATTGGATCCATACTTACAGAAACTTCAATTATTCACATTAATGTTTATTGACTGTCCCATTGTCTGCTTTTGAGAAAAACAACAGATTTTTGTGAAGGATGAAAGTTGATTCAAAGTAGTCGTCATAAACTGACATTTCAGTCACAAAATATCGGTCTTCAGTATGGAACATCAAGCCCAGAGCATAAGCACACAACTCTTCAGGAAAAGGAATTACCTGGTTTAGCCCAGGCTTGGAAGTATTAATATTCCTTACTCCCTAAATACAGAGATGTTTACCATTAAAGTGTTTTTTTCTACTCCTTCCTCTCTGAATCAATTTTCCTCATATTATTTTCCCAAAATGGAGACAATGGAACACCTGAAAATGTTAACCTAAAGTGTTAAATCCTCAATTGTCCTAAAAAAATTATTCATGCAATTTGCATTGAAAACTTTATTCTGTTATTATTTTTACTCCTTGGTGATGTAATAATGGAATTCACTACATTTATATTTCGTTTATTTTATCAATTATAGTAATTTTTTTATTTTTATTTAATTATAGTAACTTCATAACTATGTACTAACAAGTTTGTGTAACTGTATTTATAATTATGTTTGCATCAGGTTGCATTTATGAGTTATGTAAAACTACTAGTTCTTCTTTGATATTATAAATTTGTGAATGGCATAAGCAATTGTATGTCACAAGACAAAAAACACATTTTGTTAAAATCTTGGCAGCTTTAATATTCATAAGAATACTAAAAGATTCTCATGCAAATAAACTTGCCAACTATTTGATTTGTGAAGTTGTGTACATATCATTTCAGACTTTAGAAATACGAGTAACTATCTGTTCACAGACTGCTTTAAATGCACTTATTCAAAACTTTTAATTATTTTGTTTTATATTAAAATATTAAAGGTAATCATTGTACTCTAATGAATTTCTCTAAGCACATCTGCAGGTATGGTAACTACATGTGAATAGTATTTCAAAAAATGTAAATATAACGTGCACAATAAAATTAAATCTTACTTACTAACCATTTCTATTGCATTACATTTGTGTAATATTCCTAAGCCTTCAAGTTATATCTTACAAATTTGTGAGGGATCAGTAGTTTTATTGCCTCAGACTGGTACCCCACTTTCTAACTCTTTATCCTCTAATTGCAGTAGAATTTTCTTATTGACACCAGGCATGGCCTATTTTCTATCCTTTAAAATTCCTCTTATTCAACTCTCTCACTCGTAATATTATACATAAATCAAAACTTCACGAACATTAGACTGCCCAATTTTCCAATCTATACATGCATGTTGTCCTTGAGAAAAACTTTGGCTTATGAGGGGATCACATATGGAAGTCCGTTGAAGGAGAATAACACCTCCAAAAAATGTAAACTACAAATCTTGTCAAGGAATGGCAATCAATTTTCATTCTTGTATAAGCCATACAACTCCTTAGAATTGAACTGGCACAATTTTCTTGCTTTATATATTTACCTCAACCTTAGTCCCTTATTACTTTAATGTGGTGCAGTCTAATCTGCAGTCAAGTGGGTATAGACTAATTCATATTTCCTCTCCTTTATTACTTTTATTTTGGAAAATGATGTTCAATAAACTTAATTCCATATTATTTGACAGTACTTGGTTCTTATCTGTTTTACAGTATAAAATTAAATTAAATAAAGAAAAGAAGCATTCATTATCAGGAATAAAATAAAAGTTTTAATACAATATAGCTAGACCTTAATAGCAAATAGTTGTGCAGAGTGATTTCAGGAACTTACCTTACTGATATATACTAATATACAAAAGAAATTGGACTCTTGTAATTTTCTATAAGCTACCAAATATATGTGAAATAAATAAATAATTGAGATTCATATTTATTTATACAAAATATCAGAAGAGCATAATATGAATAAATACATCAAACATAATCTAATAAATTTTAAATAAACTTGGAATGTTTTTTTAAGTATTGAACAGGCTTTCATCTCTCACAATCTGCATAAATGTTAGCAGAATAATCTGTCAATAATGGATCAAATACATTTGGAATATTTTGGAAGTTGATAAAATATGTTTCTTTTGAATAAAAACTTCATATAAAAATTATCAATGTAATAGATATAAGAATAGAAAGATCAATGATTTCTACAGAAATTGTGTATCACAGCATGGTTTTCAAATTTATGTAGGTGGCTTAAATTATCCCACCAAGAACGCAGATGTTTGTCAGCAATGAGATTGAACCATGGTGTAAATGGTGTGCTGGATAGTGAAATAAATGAATCGAACTCGTTCCTAGGAATATATTTGACTTCACTGACTTCTTCAGGGTTAGGAATCATTTCCACATCCTTGTGAAGAATTAAAATGTAATCAATCTCATGTTCACCCCAGATACCAGTGTCAGCAGCTCTATAATGAATTCGTGTCAAGTAATGAAGTTCTTCTGGTTTAACCTGTTCAAGAGGGATCCCTAACTCATAATTAAGTCTTCGCTGAGCTGCACGCTTTATGCCCAATGCATCAGTTTCGTCTCTTTCTCCAGGTATATTATGCAGTGGGTGACTACAGCATGCATTAGTGAAGCAACTCGGAAATGTAATCTTATAAGGGGATCGTTTTTGTAAAAGCAGTTCTTCTTTAGAATTAAAAATAAAAACACTGAAGGCTCGATGAAGAAGTAAGTTTCCATCCTTCCCAAGTAGGTGACAGTCTCGCTTGCTTGCACTTCCAACCATTCTGTCTCTGTTGTCTACTAATATACAACGTTCCTCTAAGGCCAGTTCTTGGGAGTGATTCAATCGATGTGAATGAGCTGTTTTGGAATATTTTTTCTTACATTGATGTATAACCATACGAAGACCTTTTGACACATTCATTATCTGCAAACAAGAATAAGGAAAGTTTTATTAGATATTTCTGAAGAAATACATGTAATTGACAAAAAGAAAGAATTTTGGAAACTGAAAAATGCTCATTTTGTTACAAATAAATTATTTAAAGTACTGAATAAAACAATTAAAATTGATACTTTGGCTCATTTGTTTCAAATGCAAATCTGCTCAATTCTATGGTTACTCTATTCACACAACAAACAATTTGTTGGTAATATATTTTGAAATCAAGTGTTAATGACTTTAGTTTGAGAAGACAAAGTTTTTTAATAAAACAATAGATATCACCCAAATATTAAGTCAAAATTAATTACAGTTTTAAAATTATGATATTTGAAAATTATCTTTAATATTATGGTTGGGAAAATATCTTATTTGGTTAAATACATGCTTGTTCTGTTATTTAGAGAGCTGTGTATGGTCTTCAGACAAAATTAGAATGACCTCTATACATTATTCATATATTTGCTCTCCCTATCCTTCACATTCATTTTAAACAACCTTTCAACTGATGAAATTTGGTGATACATAGTACATTAAGGATAATTACAATAATTAAAAATAAATAAAATTTATGATATTGTTCAAATAAACTTTAGGGAAATATGTTTAGTTATTAGATTACAAGAATAAAACATTTAAAGCATATATTCTATATAATATAATTGTGGTATGTACTAGGTTTCTAAAAAAAATTGGCTAAATGAATATTCTGGCATTTTAACTCTATCTAGGGGGAAACTTTGAAAATGGAAATCAATAAAAACAAAATTTGGGACTTCATCAGGTAATAGGTCAATTTTTTTTTTATAAAACACGTATATTTAAATTATTTTTGTTTGAGTTAAATAATACATTATTTTCTACCTAATTATTTATTTATGAAGTTATAATTGTTTTATTAACTTAAATATTAAAACAAAATTTATTTCAAAATCATTTCAGTTTGAAAATATAAAAGCAAGAGTTTAAACATTAAAACCCACAAAACTTATTAAAACTGGATATGCATTCTATTGGTTACAAAATTCCTTGATATGAATAATTTGTAGTATTTCTGAAATTGTGTCATGCTAAGAATGCATATCCAGTTTTAATAAGTTTTGTGGGTTTTAATGCTTAAACTCTTGCTTTTACATTTTCAAACTGAAATGATTTTGAAATAAATTTTGTTTTAATATTTAAGTTAATAAAACAATTATAACTTCATAAATAAATAATTAGGTAGAAAATAATGTATTATTTAACTCAAACAAAAATAATTTAAATATACATGTTTTATAAAAAAAAATGGACCTATTACCTGATGAAGTCCCAAATTTTGTTTTAATTGATTTCCATTTTCAAAGTTTCCCCTAGATAGAGTTAAAATGCCAGAATATTCATTCAGCCAATATTTATTTTGGAGAATAAACTGTCCAATTATCTATGAAAAATTCTTCAAATAGGTGTTCATAAAAAAATTATAACAATTATATTAACTTTAATCAGTAATCTTAAATAGGAACCAGAATTTTATTTCTTTTGAAATGATGATCACATAAAAATAAAGCAACGTTACAACTCAAAGTTCTAAAATGTAAAAATTACTGTTAGAAGTAAATCAATGATTAAACAAATACCACAACTTCAAAATTCCATAGTTTAAAAATTTGAATCAATAGTCCCTAGAAACCCATCCATGAGGGAACACTTCGTTCTGGATGAATAGAGAATTTGGTCGTTTCTGACTCAGACAAGTTGTACATTGAGGGTAAAATGACTCTTAATGCATTAAAAAATTTAGGTTTTCAAATACAAAATATAGTTATACTTCAGAATGAACCTTACTTCAAATTTACTGTACATACAAGCATTTAAATTGAGTATAAAAAGTATTCACAACTTTACTTACTATAGACACTATGCGAATAACGTTACTGAAATTCAGTTATTTGAAGAGATTCTAGGCCAAGAAATTAAAATGGTCCGCTCTACACCTGCAACCGCTGCATTGTCCACAGATGTGAACTCACACAAGCCGACACCCTGCGTCATAGCGAGAAATCGTACAGTATCGACGGACAGTCAATTCCATAGTAATCTTTCGAAAGGAAATTTAAGGGACACTCTCATTATATATATTTATCCATTTATTATTTAACAATTCTACATCGTAAAATGTTTCAGATGTGTTTAATCGACTCTTTTTCATGGGTACTATGACATATACAGATTTCAAATTTTTAGTACATACAAATCTCTTGTATTTTTATCTCTTGCTCTTTCTTCCCAGCCGTTCGTATATGACCTAAAAATATCATCATATTATTGACTTTTTTAACACTTAATATTTCTTATCTAATTTTTTTATAAAGTTATATGAAAGATATTACTCAAATTCATTTTCTTTCATTTATACAATTCGATATTATAATTAAGATTATTTATACCGTAAATGTTATAATATTACGCATAGATGTTTGTATAAATTGTGATTCAACCAAATGTTGTTAAAATGATAGTTAACAAAGTGAAACTTTAGTAATAAGAAAAATAGCCAAATACAGACTAAAGAAGTGATGATATAAATACCACACAACGTTTCTATAAACCTTGTCTTTAGGTGCTGAGAAAACTAAAAAGTACAAGAGCCTAGAGCTACTCAACTGCACAATTCAGTTGACAAAACTCAAAAGCTTTTGAAAAAGGTATAAGGTTTCCAGAAACGTTGCGTAATATATATATATATATATATATATATATATTGTAATGATTAAAAAATAAATTATTTATTAAACTGAAATGAATAACAAAATGATTAAGATAAAAAAACTTTTTATTTGCTAAAGATTATTTCAACAGGTGTTCATTTAGTTTTACTAATGATTTGCCCTAGGTTGGCACGCCGAATTCAATCATTTCATTTGTGGCGTTTTATATTTCACAAACATTCAAATTTAATAACTCTTCTTCTCAGGGTCTTTACTGGGTTTGATAAGTAAGAACAATCAAAAATTATAAATTAAATAATTAACAATTCAACCAAATTGAAACGAACGGAATACGAAATCTAACAAAATGAAAAGAACCGAAATCTGACTATACCCTTAATTACCGTTAACAGAATTTAATTATTTTGGTTTGTACTTACAACTGTCCTGCTGGTACCAGACTATGTTTTGGAGCTAGGGGACACAATTCACTAAAAAGCCATTAATAACTGATTCTACACTTGATCAAAGCACACGGTTGTAGGTCTTGTATTATTCCTCCGGTCAACAGTCGGACGTATTATTTCACTGCTTTTCTGCGGAAAATGTTATTTCGGAACGCCTATGTATCTGAACGTGGCGCTAAACTTTTTGTTTCAGCTTTGCAGGTTTTTTACAAGGTGTCTCTCCGTCCAGACCTTTTTACTTAGATTTTTAAGACATATAAGTCTCTCAGTTGAATTTCTTTGCTTGGACCACTCTGTTCGCACTCTTAAATTCTGCTTCCTCTCTCGACCATAAGATTCGCCAGACTGCTTTCAGACCCGCGCTAGCAACTCAAACAGAACCGCCGACACATTGTTGTCTGTTGAAGAATTTGTACCGCTAACAATCCAATTTATTTAAACAATTAATGGCCTCCTTAATTAATATTACAATATATATATAAATTTATTTATTTATATATAATATTAGTAAGGATATGACATTGTCAAAAATAATTGCGATATTGGTATGGAAAGGAAAGAGAGATAGTATGTGGCTCTCAGCCTCATTCTTCAGGTAGGAGTTTTACAGCTCCATTCCGTGCACCGGCCGGCTACAGTCTGCGGAGTTTCAGTTCCTTATGGCCGGCCAGTGCACGGAATGGTGTAACACTCCTTCTGAAGAAAGGCTGAGAGCCTCGGAAAATCTGAAGAACAACCTTTGGTTCCCTATAGCTACACCGCACTTCACTTTCAGGTAAGCCACAACCTATCTCTCTTTCCATACCAATATCGCAATTTTAATATATATTATATATATATAATATTTAATAAAGGGTGGCTTACAATAAAAAGATTATAATACTTTTACAATCAAACAATTTTATTTAACAAAAGATTAGTACAATTTATACAATTTAATAAAAAAAACTCTCAGGGTCTCAACTAGGTTTGATAACGGCAGAACATTTAAACATAATCAAAGAACACAAAATTTAGATTTAATTTAAAAAGAAATATTTATTCGTCTAGACATAGACGAAATTAGTTATCGACGAACTTATACTACAAGATGTATTTTAAATTTAAACAGTTTATTTTATCAACACTAAAGAACGATATCTGACATTATCTATCTTTTAAGTCGGTTTACAAAAAATTTTACTGTTCTCGTGCTACTTACGGCTGCCCAGGATACTTTTACCTTTCGAACACAGTGGTGGGGGTTGCACAGCTTCTATTAAATTCACAGATTTTACTAAGTACTGTTGGTTTGAAAAAGAAAGTTTGTTATATCTCGACGACTTTACTTTGCTTTATCTCGATGAATTTATTCTGCTGTATCTCGATGAATTTATTCTGCTGTATATCTACCTTACAACTTTACACAGCAATTTTTCGACAACTTTCTGTCCTTTCTGACCACCGACCTTAATGCCACCGTCATCTCAGCCAACGTACCACGACTCTGCTTAAACAATGTCTCTTAATCACATCCACCAGCTTCGGTGAGCGCTGAACAACTGCTCCTCAAAAGCTTATCTCCTCCCTTATATCCTCCCAGTCTTTTACTTTTTCCATTGTTCGGAAACTTTTGTCACAAATGCCAGTTGACAGATTCTTCCATTATCACAAGATTTATATTACGCAGCTGCAGTTCCGTAGTCAACAAATGGCTAACTACTCTGTCATGTCAAAGCCAACAATCGAGACAGGATCCGCAATTACTTTGGTGGGACTATTTATCTTCTCCACCCCCACACACACGTGCACGGTTTCGAATTCTCAAGACCACACAACCAGCACTTCCAAGACGAAGAAAAACTTAGACCTAAATAAACGCGTTACATAATGCCCCTCCAACAATCCAGACTATCAATCACAAACAATGCCTCACTTAACAGGCATTACAATATATATATATATATATATATATATATATATATATATATATATTGTAATACCCAGTTAAGAAGGACATAAATTTTGTTCTTATTTCATAAGATTTGTTTACCAACTCAGATTGGGGATTCTTGAGTGGTTTGTATATAAAAAAGATAATAATAAAATGATAGATAAGCTGCTCTTAGAGAAGGGGAGGACTATAATAGGACGTTTAGCGGCTCTTAGAGCTAATGGTTTTGACAGACATCGGGACGAAACCCTAAAGGCATAATGACAGAAGTTTTGTGGACACACAATTATATGAAAAGGAAATGTTTATTTTAATTGTATTGAGTGGCTCTCGGATCGTGAGAAAGCCAACAGTTGGTGTTTGTTTGACGAACGTGGAAACTCAAAAACAGTGAAAAAAAAGGGAATATTCTGGAGAGGGGGAAGCAGATAAAAGTTAGTTGGACAGGAGACCTCAAAGGAGATGGACGTGGAGTCGGGTGCCAGAGCGCAAGAGGGAAGGATGTAGGAGTGTGGAGTCAGAGTTGGGAGGAGATGGACGTGGAATGTGGTGCCAGAATCTGAACGAGAAAGACATAGGAGTTGAAATGTAGACCGCAAAGGAGGAGGACTTGGAGGCAGTGATAAATATTCGGTCAAATTGAATGGTGGCCGTGCCTAAAAATAAAATAAACATTTTAGTCTGTGCAAGCTGTCAGGAGCCGGGATATCAAAAAAAGGATAAAGTGAACGTGTCTGTGAAGCGCGTGTAAAAGTCTGTGCACAGAAGGGCATTGTAGATTAAAATGCATTCCTGAAAAAACCCAAATAAAATTGTAAGTAGACATTCAGTAATAAATTCTGTAAATTGTTAAATGAGGGTAATCAGTCCGATTTCGTTTTCATTTTATTTAATTGCATTGTTTAAATTGTAAAAGTTAGTTTTCCGTTTCCTTATCAACCCAGTAAAGACCCTGGGGTACAGAGTCTGATTTATAAAATGTAACTGGATTATTAGTGTAATTCAGTTGTTGAGGTAAAAGGATATAAAAAATATACAGAGATTTTCTTGAGTTGTATTCTAGATTAATAAAATTGTTTTGTTTAATAAAATTTAATAACTTGTTCAATCTAAATTCCTATAACAATAATTATCAAAAAGATGGGTATTACAATATATATATATATATATATATATATATATATATATATATATATTTGCGTTTGTTTTGAAAATAAATTATAAGAAAAATACAGACAAATATATATATATATATATATATATATATATATATATTTGTCTGTATTTTTCTTATAATTTATTTTCAAAACAAACGCAAATTTTTCATTCTAAAATGAAACTTCCCCGAATGAAGTACAATCAATGTTAAATTATAAAAAAACAATTAAATAATCAGAGTAATAAAAACCATATCCATATAGTATCCCACCCTAAGTCTTCAAGTGACCCATGATGTGTACTACGGACCTATAAATTATCTTCGTTTTCCCTGAATTTGCTTTCCCTTGTCTCTGCCACAATTCCATTTAATAATTTATACCGCTTTCTATGTTATTCAAATCCAACAATCAATACGAAGTTGGTGATTCTAAAAATTTATAATAGCAAAATACAGTTTACAATTATCGTACAATTTTCAATTTTTACCATAAAAAATAATTATGGCTTGATTTGAAAGTGGTAGCCATTTTGCATTAAATCATATACTGTGTTGTGAAACATTCATGCATATTCGAAACTCTTAAATCCATCTCTGCATTTGTATCAGTGTACATATTACATCAAATATATATAACTCAGCTTGTTTTGTACTTTATCTCTCGAATGTAATGAATGGAAAGAAAACAATGGCAAATTACGCTCTATACAGCATCGTTACTTTTGTGGTAATTTAAAAGTAATTTTCTGTTTGCATTTTCAGAGCATAATTTAAACGAAACTATTTTACAGTTATCTTGAAAGTACACGCAGGTGTCGTTTTCGTGGTAGTGGTAGAATTAAGTACAATATAGCATTACTTACAAACTCCATCTATTTTTTTAATGAAAAATTCACCACTGAACTTTCATTTGTTGAAATGTAGTACATATAAATATGAAAAGTATTTTTACCTGTAAGTTATCATGATGACATGAAACGTCTGTCAATTTCTATGCTTTGTTTACTTAATGAAAGTCCGCTTTCCTGTCACCAGTTTTGGTAAATTCGATGAAATGGTAATTACAGTGGCTATTACCATATTAGGAAGAATAGTTTCAAGTGCTGCTTCCAATTGTTTTATATAAATCACAAAAACTTTGCTCATGATTTGCCCGCTGGTAATCGTTAGAAACAATTGTTGCACAAAACCTGGGATAAATGAGCGCGTCTACACTTCCAAATACCGATGAATGTTTATTAGTTGCATTGCCATTGATATTGATCGATTATCGATGTTTTTAGAAATTTCTTTTTTTACATTGAATATTAATACTGTTATTCATTATTATGTAATTAATTATTATGGTTTTATTCGAATTCTCTGAAACTAATTCCAGAGTTGAAAAAAGTTGTTTTGCAGAGCATTAGAATACAATAATTAAAATTTGTACAACTCCAATGATCAGCAACACTATAAACTACACAACTATATGTAACGCATCGTGTGGTTTACGTAGGATTGTTTTTCGTATTTCGATTGGGTATTCATAGCAACATAACCACACTTACACATTCTGACGAATCGTACGTCCAACCGAATGATTCAGAGGAGGCCATGACAGGGCCCTTCGATAGAGCGTCAAAATAAAGTAATCATGGCAAAGACATACGATTATTTATTTAAACTACTTTTAATAGGAGATTCCGGTGTTGGAAAAACGTGTGTATTATTTAGATTTGCGGAAGATGCATTCAATACCTCGTTCATTTCTACTATAGGTGAGTGTGACATTTTGAACAATTTCTTTGTATGCTTTGTCAGATAATTAATTGATCTATTAAAAAATTTTAAACTTATGTAATTGTGGCTTTGTGGTCATCGAAGATTAATTTGCACCAAATTATTGTAAACACGACTATTGCAAAAGCGATAAAGATCAATTGGTTATGAAGGATAAAAGCTGTGACTTTTTTTTAACCCAAACGCAATTCGTTTGTGTCTTAGGTACATTTTGTTTTTAAAATATAACTTTTCATTGTAATGGTAAAATGGGATATAAATTTTTATACCCTAGCAAGAAATACCGTTATCTTTCACCTTCGGCCCATTATTGGTGAACAGGTTTTGTGTTGAAACATTTTTCGTACTTCCACATTTTACGATTTGATTTGCTTACATTTTAATGAATTCACTCCTAGTTTAATCATATATAATTTTCTTCTTATTTAATTTTGTTAATCAAATGGATCCACTGACCTTAAAATATTTTACTAATGAACTGCCATTTAAAATAACATGAGGTAAGACAATATATTATTTGTTAGACACACCAGGTTTGTTATATTTCTCATTTTGCACATCCAACTCTTAAATAATTTGCTCTTACAGTTAGATATTGTCATACTGCTACTCACAAAAAAACCTGTAGACTGCTACATTTGTCTAGAATAAATGTATTATTAATATTTTCTAAAGATATCAAGTTATAGATGTGTTTCAACCTAGCATCTTCAAATGTCTAATTTTATTAATTTATTTCATTCACTTTTTGAAAATATTAATTTGTATGTTAATTTTTTTTTCAACTTTGCCAAGTTGTATCATTAACAACTTCCTTTAACACTCAAAATATAAAACTTCCTGGCTTGTTTATGAACAAATTAAACTATTATCATTGTTTCAAAAGCACAAGTTTGGGAAATCATTAAATATATTGTTGTTGAATATATATAATTGTGAAATGATACTAACATTTATCCTTTATGTTGCAGGTATTGATTTTAAAATTAGAACAATAGAATTGGACGGGAAGAGAATAAAACTACAAATATGGTAAGATACCTGTTTTGTTAAATACATGAATACTACCACATACTTTTCTTTTTTAAATCGACATATGTGAAATGATATAGTGATAATATAAAATTAGGCCTTTTTAATGTTTTTCTTTGTAGTTATTTTATTTTTTAATAAATTAATATTTCAGTTTAAACACAACCTGATTCTAATATTAGTTTTCTGAATCAAATATATAATTACTTTCACCATCCTCATTTAATTAAAAAAAACTTTACACTTGTAATATTCCTCAACATTACTGTGTTAATGTACATAAATATTTGTTTGAAATTAAAATTACTGCTTATAAGTTATTCATTATTTTTCTCGATTATAAAAAGAATTAATACTCAAATGATTTATTGTATCATTTAACACTGTATTCTGGCAAATGTAGTAAGTTTGTAAATTTTGTGAGTACTCTAAACTGCTTTAATACCGAATTTGTTTAATTAGCATATTAATTTATCACATTAGTAGTTAATTTCATGTATCTAACAAATTGCTGAATATTTCTCTTTTCATTTTATATATATATATATAAACACACACATTTTGGTAGGAAAGAGAGACAGCAATCCCAACTTGTCTGAAATCAATAGTAGGTTCAGTCTGGTATATGATGGAAGTTCAAATTTTTGGGGGCCCGATCCCCCTTCGTCAGGAGGAAGTTCTGAAATGTGTGCCTGGCTGGCACATAGTTTGCTGGCCAGGCACGAATTGTCAAGTTCAAACCCTGGTGCATCAATTAGACAGCAATAATTGACACCCAACAAAGTCAACAACTCTCTCCCAAGGAAAGGTCACAGAAATAGAAAAATAATAGAATAATACATACACATACTGGAAGTGGAAGGTATAAAGAAAGAAAACAAGTTAAAAAGATTGTGGGATTGGAGAAATAATTAAATTTTATAATAATAATAGTAATTACTATAATTATTATTGCTACAGTAATTATAATAATAATATTAGAGGATGTTGAATCCAGGACTTTGCATAGACTTATGATATGTTGGAAAGGAAGTTATAAAGTGAGTGAAATTGGGGAAAGGATGAAATATTGTTATTATAATAATATGCTTTACCTTTGTTGGGTGTCATTCTTGCTGGTGCACCAGACTTTGAATTTGACAATTTGTGACATGCAGTTCAGGTCCTTGACAATTTGACATTATTGCTTCCCAGTCTGGTAATTTTGCATATTTTCTGCACCTCACGAAAGAAACAAGGCTTCCATCCATAAACATTCTGTGGTATTTATATTATCTCTACTTTTATCTGTATTTGGATATCTTTATTATTATTATGAATTAATTTGAATATATATATATATATATATATATATATTGTAATAGTGAGAATGTGACATTGTCAAAAATATTGGTATGGAAAGGATAGAGAGATAGGTTGTGGCTTACCTGAAAGTGAAGTACGGTGTCGCCATGAGGAACTGAAGGTTGTTCTTCAAATTTTCGGAGGCTCTCAGCCTCCTTCTTCAGGAAGGAGTGTTACACCATTCCGTGCACCGGCCGGCTGCGGACTGCTATATATATATATATATATATATATATATATATATATATATATATATATTGGTATGGAAAGGATAGAGAGATAGGTTGTGGCTTACCTGAAAGTGAAGTACGGTGTCGCCATGAGGAACTGAAGGTTGTTCTTCAAATTTTCGGAGGCTCTCAGCCTCCTTCTTCAGGAAGGAGTGTTACACCATTCCGTGCACCGGCCGGCTGCGGACTGCCTCCGAAAATTTGAAGAACAACCTTGAGTTCCTCATGGCGACACCGTACTTCACTTTCAGGTAAGCCACAACCTATCTCTCTATCCTTTCCATACCAATATTTTTGACAATGTCACATTCTCACTATTACAATATATATATATATATATAATATAATATAATATAATATAGGAGAATCCATTAAGGAATTGAAACTAATTTGGTGAAAAAGTCACATTCAAACTTGGATAGTGAGGAAGGATAGAAATAAATAGGAGGATTACACTTAATGTGAATTCATATGCTCAGGCGAAGAATTACGCACATAGAAAAGCATATGTTCACAGCAGACAGAGAAGGATCTAAGAAGAAGGAAAGACTGAAAATATTTGACCCAGGCAGGATTTGAACCCACGTATTCTGCTCAGTACACAGACACAGGGAGGTGTTTTATGTTCAGTACACAGATGCCTTATCTTCTTCTTCCATCCTTCTCTCTGCTTTGAACATATGCTTTTCTATGTGCGTAATTCTTCGCCCGAGCATATGAATTCAAATAAAGCGCAATCCTCCTATTTCTCCTATTTATTTCTATCCTTCCTCACTATCCAAGTTTGAATGTATATATATATATATATATATATATATATATATATATATATGAATGATGATAGTAAGGATATGACATCAAAAATAATTGCTATATTGGTATGAAAAGGAAAAAGAAATAGGTTGTGGCTTACCTGAAAGTGAAGTGCGGTGTAGCCATAAGGAACTGAAACTCTGCAGCTGGCCGGTGTGTGGAATGGTGTAACACTCCTTTCTGAAGGCTGAGAGCCACAACCTATTTCTCTTTCCTTTCCATACCAATATTGCAATTATTTTTGACAATGTAATATCCTTACTAATATAATTTATATATATACCTTAACTGTTATTAAGGATGTGATATTGTCAAAATTATTAATATAACTTGTGTAGAAAGGAAATTTGTTTTATTCATTTGTGTGTATCTAATATTAAAAGTATAACAGCCTAGGTAATAATTAACTTTTTACAATACATTTTTTGCATAATTAGGGACACTGCTGGTCAGGAACGCTTCCGCACAATAACAACAGCGTATTATAGAGGTGCCATGGGAATTATGCTTGTCTATGACATTACCAATGAAAAAAGTTTTGAAAATATTAAAAACTGGATCAGAAATATTGAAGAAAATGCATCTGCAGATGTAGAAAAAATGTTATTAGGCAATAAATGTGAATTGACTGAAAAGAGACAGGTATGTATTAATTTAGGATGTTTTTATAATGTTAAGAAATGCATTATTGTACAACTGTAACATTGCTTAATTTTTTAAAGTTCATTTCCTATCTTAATCAATTTAGAGTTAATTTCTGCACATTATTCAAAAAAATTTTATGTACTCTCGAAAACTAAACCAAACATGTTTTTAATTAAATTCTAAAAATTATTGTTCTTTTAAAAGTATTCATCCAATTTTTTAAAAAAAATATTTCAGAAACCATTAACACTCTCTTGGTTTGTTTAGGTAACAAAGGAAAGAGGCGAACAGTTAGCAATAGAATATGGAATTAAATTTATGGAGACAAGTGCAAAGGCCTCCATTAGAGTAGAAGAAGCATTTTTCACCCTTGCTAGAGATATAAAAGCCAAAATGGAGAAGAAGTTGGTAAGATGATTTACAGTTTTTTTTCTCCAAGTATACAGTTTTTAAACATATTATTTTTATTCTTAAGCTTCATTTAAAGCTGTGTTTGGAATATTTAAATTTTAAAACAATTAATTATCCTGATTGTAGAATAAAAATTTCCAATTCTTTGAACTCAGTTTATAGTTACCTGTTTATTATAATTTTAACCTTCAAAATTATCTGAAAAATAAACCTTACACTTCTTGTTTAAATAGACAAATAAAATTACATTACTTGTGTTTGTAAAACACCCAAAGAAGTTTAAATTAAGGAATGAAATGTGTTATTTAAATTTATTTTAAATAAAATAATGTTTTAACAATTTATTTTTCAAATGATTGATAATCAGCAATTTATTACAAAAATCCATAATTATGGATGTCATTATTTTATCTGGTTTACATCTTGAAGTTGGAATGCACCTATCACTAACCTATTCTATTTCTTTAATAATGTAACTTTTCAAATTTATAGTGTGTTTCCATTAGTTGTTGGCAAGTATTATAATATAATTAGTTGTTGTGAGATAGATTACAGTGTTACAATTGTATGTAGTTTAGCTTAAGGTAAATGATTAATAACATGAAATTATCTCTTGAACTTATAAAAGACAGGTCAGCAGCCTGAAGGACAATTTCCACATTTGAGCTTGATATATCTTCTTGGCAAGTATGGTATGATACATAAACTAAACAAAATGATCCCAAATCAATATGTAGAGATATTAACATAATAAATCAGACAGACTATTCAAAATTAATTGAAGATTAGTACTCAGATCTGAAAGAGATAGTACCCCAAGGTAGTGTACTGGACCCTGTACTTTACTTGTTATATACTACCAAGTTTTCCAAAATTTGATGGAACTGAGGTGGCAACGTATGCAGCTGACATCATGTTACTTGTAGTGGAGAAAGACCAAAATCTGGCAACTAGAAGATTACAAGCAGCCAGCAGTGCAATAGTTTACTGAGCTAAACAATGCTGCATATATCTATCCATATCATCTTTACAAATAAACCATCAAAAGACCCACTGTCGAGTGCCCTTATGAGAAAAATTCCAAGTAACTAGGTGTGACTCTTTCTAGACACCAAACTTATGTGGAAATAGCATATTAAGTAAGAATCAGATCTAGAAAATGTTATTGTGTAATCTGAAGAAACTCAATACTTTCAATCTCCAAGAACTACTTATTTACAATCAAATATTGAAACAAACATAGCTCTACAGTGAAGCTTGGGACTGTGCCTCTGACACAACCATTAGGTGTAGCCAAACCTTTCAGAATAAAGTGTTACGATCATTGTGAATTCCCCTGGTACATCTGAAATACAAATTTCTATAGGGATCTCTGGATTCAAACAACTAAGGAAGAGGAAAAACAAAGGTATGCTAGGAAGCATGAAACTAGTCCATGTCAACCCAGTGGCAGACAACTTCTGGACAATCAACACCTAACCTGAAAACTGAAACGAATAAAACCAGTTGATCTTTGTAATGTGCAGTGAATGAAGTGTACACAAATGAGAAAAATCTAGAAGACATTGCATAGACTAGTCAAAAAAAGTTTTAAATTTTGTAAGAAGAAAATCAATGGTTAGTCTTTAAAGACTAGTTTTAATTTTAATTGTATGTTGATACACTGGTGCTATTGTTTAAAAAATGAACTCTATATAAAAATGTGTACAGTTTTCAAAATATATTTGCTTACTGGGTAGAATGAGCTGCTAAGTGTCATATTGTTGGTTAAGCTTCTGTTGCAAACCCTGCTACATTTATTTCATCCAGGGTTTGGGAGTGGGGTTTGCATAGTAAATAGGTATGGTATTCAGGTTTAGTGGTATATTGCCACATTGTGAAATTAGTGGAAATTTATATGAAGGCTAAGTGTAGTATATATGTAATTGTATTTGATTTTTTATAGGCCTGGAGGGCTATTAATTAATAATAATATATATGGGTTAATATTTCTGTGGGAAACATGGCATTTTTAAAGTAAATTTATTGTAGGTGGTTTGTTGAGGAGAAAATAAGTGGAGAGTAGTTAAGAAGTGAAAACTTTCCCTTATCAATATATGTAATGTATTTGGGAGAGATAATTAGCCTTCTGAGCATTTAAAAGAAATATGAGCAAAGAAATTGTTGACGAGGACTTGTTTTATCTTTAAATTTTGTATCTCCTATGCTTTTTTTCCCTGATAGTATTGTTTTAAAATTAAAAAAAAATTGTAGTTGTAATTATAATTTATCTTAAGATATATACTTAAATAAGTGTCTAATAATGATCTTTTTCTTCCATTCTCTGTTATTTCACGTGATATCGGCAGAAGGTAAATGAGTATTTCAAGTATTTGTTCATGCATGAATTTTTCTGTGTGAACTTTGGGATAAAGAAACACATTAATCCCAACAGCTTGAGTGGCATGAAATTAAAGTGTCCTTGCTAAATTAGAAACCAATTATGATATAACTTTTTGCTAATACATATAACATGAATTAATATTTTATTCTGCCTTTATGATTTTTTTTAAAAAAACAAAAGATTGTTTTTTGGAAAGGTTTAAAGAAAATCAAATTTTTAGTGTGTAGTGACTTTCTTTTCAGTTTAGCAAGGTATCTTATATTTATGATGTTAATACCTATGAAGCTTGTATTAATATGTTTTTCTTTTGGACTTTTCACAACAACTTACTTTTTTAGCATGCTGCAAAATGAAATGGAAATTTTATATAACTTTTGTGTTCTTTTTAATGTAGAATGTAAGCAGTGTTACTACTTTACTTCACGTGCATTTTGATAATATCCATAATGCAGTATCCATGAATTGCCCATAATTAAATTAAGCATTCACAATTTTTTTTATCTAAGAGCACTTTGTTTGGATCATTTATACATAAATTCTGTACACAATTATTCAGTTAAGCATTGTCTAAGTAAAACAAATTTTCTTAGTGTTGCAGGCTTGATTTGAGTTGTGCACACAATGGTAATATAGCAAATGAAAAAACATTGATATTTTGTTAATAATTTTTATTAATTGAATATTTGCCTTCCAACTTTTTTTAATGCCACAATCAATTAATTGCTTATTTCTTTTTGTTTCACATGTCATTTTCTTCCTAATACCAATGATTTCTATATTATTATTAGCTTATGCAATTTTCATCACCTTAAGTTCATTAATGAAAGATTTTCTGTAACGTATACATAGAAAATTCTGAAAAACGTAAAGCAGCTATTTTAATATAGCTTCTGTGACAAATTTAAAATATTTTTAACCCATATTCACCTACAAGTTGCAATACAGCTCAAGATGATAGATTACTTTTTTTTAATAAAAAGTAGTGTCCACAGACCTTAAGATATGCTGAAATCATAATAACCTAAATCTTGTTATATATGTATTGAATTTACTTGTGTATGGCATGCCATAATGTATTTTCTAATCATGTTTACAGGAAGAAAACATTTATTGGAAATATCTTTTTCTTCATACAAAAATGTTTATCTTTCTTGATTCACACATTTTGCTTACAGACAATGTTAAAGATAGAAATTATTGTCCAATACTAATAAAGTGTCACTTTTATGGGAGGGGCTCATTACTACACATGCACAAACTAACAAGAAAATGCAAGAATTACTTTCCAAATATGCACAGAAAACATTTTTTCAGTTTGTAGATGGGGTCCCTCAAAGAAAAAAAATTTAATTTACTTATTTTGAATTCTCTCTCACGTTTTTCCAATCACCTGATGAAAGGCACAAGGATGATAGAAAAACTGTGTGGTATTTATATCACCACTTAATTTTGTCTATTTAATCTAATAATTATGCAATTAAATCAAGGTTAGTTTCTGAAATGTTTCATGTTAAATTGAAGGAAATTCGCTTATGTCAAAACTTGATTTTAATGTTACTTTTTCCCAGTTTAATGATTTAATAAAAAATTATTGGTGTACCAGGTCAATTGTTCATTAAAACAGTGTTTGAAATTCATATCCACCATTGTCAGGCGTTCTGAGACAATTTTGATGCATTTATAACACAGACTCCTGTCAATGTCCTCCTACTAATGGGCCAAAGCGCAGTTAATTCAGACCTTTTTGTGTTGCGATAGATTAAAATGTTCAGATGCTGTTTGTGTCCTGATGCCTGAAGGATCCTATGTGATAGCCGCTTATGGTCTGATCCTAAATTGAAAATAATAATCCCAGTTAATAATGCTCTTATTCTTAATTTTTATGGCTTCCATCATAACACTATCCAGTCAACCTCTCATTTTCAGAATCATAGTATTTTTAAAATCCACCTTCTCTCCTGCCTGTCAGACAAATGTCTTTGGTTTTCAACGGTCTGCACAGTTTGTCCAATATACTCATGGCCACAATTACAAGTGATCTTATAAACTCCAGCTGTTTCTAATCCAATATTATATTTGACTGAGGCCAGCATTTGTTTCAATTTTGTGGCCAAACTATTTAAATGTTATGCTTAGGATCATAATTTTTCCATCCAATTTGGGTCTCTGTACAGTTAGTAAAAAAGGAAACCTGTGAGGCAAATTGTGTTGATTCATGCTTTCTTAATTATCAGTTTTCAGAATGCCTTTTCAGTGTACCCATTCATTTGAAATCTCATTCGATTATTGACCACTGGAGTCAAGTTTTCAGAATCTGATATGGCATAACTGTGGTCATTACAGTAAGAAATTAATCCATGTGTGGACTTCCTATAGACCATGTGCAATTCCGTTGTAAATTGAATATTACTCTTTAAAACATTAAGATGATGTAGGAATTCATTTAATGCTTTGATTCCCTGTGGTCAAATTACAAAAGTATCGTCAAAATATCGGAAGAAAAATATCTGTTAAATATTCTATAAAGAAATTGGCCACCACTGGGGATAGTGGAGAGTCCATGGCCACACTGTCCACTTTCTCATAGAAATGGCCTTGGTATTGAAAAAAGATTATGGTCAATATGTGATTAAAAAGATCCATTATGCTCTTGAAGAACATTAACCCTGTTGATTAACCAAGAATCTTTTTATTATATGACATTGATTTGTTGACAAAGTTTGTCACCTGGTTTTGTGAAGTCCTGCATTTCTTTAATCACCGGACAAAACTAGGATTTCAAGAATGTGTGATATGTCATGTAGCACTTAATTTGGTCTGTTATTTGGTTATTTATTTATTTAAATAAAAAACACAGTTTTACATTTTCAAAGTAGCTTATGTACTTCATATTTTGACTGGCCCAGTTAATTAATAATGTACTGTTCCCCACAATATCTTCCAACATATTCTAAACCCTCAAAAAGCATATTTACATAAACTAGTACATCCAATTATTATTGATTTACTTTGCAAATCATATTCATTTATGGAATTCATTTTCAAATGAAAATAATTATTAAGATAAAGTTACACTCTTTGTAATTAATTTCGGTAATGAATTATTAAATTAATTACAAGCTATGCATGGGTATATTTCTACTCTTAAATGCACTTCAAAGCTGAGAATAATACTTTACAACTTCAGTACTGTTGACAAATTGTATTGAAAATAAGACAATCATATTCTATTACATTATATAAAACAAATGTGGTTCTTTTGCTATATATCACAATTTGTCACGGAAAAAAGTTTATGAGAAGCCAATTCTTAAAACTAGATACTATATGCATGTTTCATGTTTCTTTAAAGGAATGTAATAATTAATTTTCAGCAGCTGTTTCTAGATATTTCAATTTATGATCCTTGTGATATTATATAATAGATAGTATAACAATATATCTTTTTACATTTTTAGGAAGCTAGTAATCCTCCAAGAGGTGGCCACCAGCTTAAAGCCTCCGAACCTTTGAGGAAACCTCCGAGTTGGTTATCAAAATGTTCCTTGCTCTGACAAATAAGCTCTGTCCAACATTGGCCTCATTCAAATTTGTTTTACTTCACTTAGTGAAATTATCACTTAGGAAGTAATCCATTGCATTAAGTGATCTTGTACTTCAGACTAAAATACTACATATTTATTTTGGAAAAATACTTTTTTAAAAACAAACAATCATAACTTGGAATTGTACTTGAAAGTTTCGTGCACAAGACTACAGTGCTTAATCTTCTAAGCCAGGGAGAACAATAAAATGGATGAATTAAAGATTCTCTCCACTTTCCTTGATTTTTGTTTATAGGTGTTTATTTTAAGGTTTTGGTGGTAGGGAAATGAGTTACAACAGGTGTAGATCATTGGGATCTGATAACCATGACAGCAGCATTGTGTTAGAAACTGCAAATTAAATGTATACTATCAGACTTTTAAGACTTCAAATTGTATGTTCAATAATTTAATTGGATTGAAAAATATGTATTTGTGTATGTGGTATTTATCTGTCGTAGCAATTGATTTAAAATATAAAATCTGTTCCGATTGTCAGTATATAAGAATACCAGCTTATAAGAACGGTTGTTTTTAATATTTCATAAAGTGTTAGTCAATAAGGTATTTTTTTATATTCGTAGTGTGTTGCTTTACTTGAGCTATTTGAATATTCAGTTAAGAAATATTGTATCACAATTTGTTGTAATTGGAGTAATTGCTTAAAGGCATAGATGTAATTACTGTTAAATGATCTTTTCTTTGAGCAAAGACCACCATGGAAAAATTACTTTCAGGTTTTTATATATTTACAAAAATTTGTTGAATATGGCTTATAATGCTGGTATTCAGATTAATATCAAATTTAAATATTGTTGAATTTAATGAGCCTACATAATATTTTTATTTTCCATTGTTCAGGAGAACATTCTCTTTCTTCTACTTTAACTCAATGTAGGAAAAAAGAAACTCAAATTTTTGTTACATTGTTTAAATAAATTTATTCAAACAATTTTTGTAAATATTTTCTATAAATGTTATATTATCAATTCTTTCACTTTATATTACTCTCTGATTATATTTTCGTTATTTGTCTGCTATACTGTTTTTGATAAAATTGTTTATAAAATATTTAGCTATTTCTCAAGGAATTAAGGAATTTTGCAATAAATGTTCATATTTTTAATACACTGAAAATGCTCAGTCAATTATAAAAAAATTGTAATTTAAAGTGTCAGAATCTATAACAAAGGTACACATATCTTAAAAAATACTCATTTTGAAAAACGTTTTTTAATCGATTGAATTGTGCACATAAAACCTATTAGGTTTTTTTGCTGTAAGTAATAGTTTAAAAATAGGATATGCAGTAATAAAGAGTTTGTTTCAGTGTATTATTATAAAATAGTGTTTTTCTGTTTCCTATTCCATATAAAAATCGAAATGGTTTACTTATTTTTAAGCGTTTGCTTAAAAATTTCTAATTACAATTATATAATTGATATAGACAAGAAAGAGGATGAAATTTTGGGCTGTCCACTTGTTGAACAAGAATCTATACAAACTTTGAGACTGTTGCTGGCATGAAGTGTAGTACTATCTCCAGGTGTGCTGAAGATGTCTTCCAGGAAGTTTAGACATGATTAGAGGAATAATTTGTGAGACAAACCAGGCTTAGGGTTGTTCGTATTTGTATACTTGTTTATCAAAATTATTAAATTTGAGAATAATTTTGCTAAAAAATTATTGTATTTGTAAAGCCATTGGTAATTTCAAATTTTGGCTTGATGCTATAGTTTTAAATCTCTGAATGATTATCGTTATTTATATCCAATTCAAAACAGGTTAATATTAACCTTTATTCATGTCGATAGGTATAAAAATTCATAGATAAAATTGATTATGAATGGATGTATTGTACCAGCTTTCGTAGTTTTTTAATGACTTATCTATTTGAGGCTGTAAACAGTCTTGAGGGAAGGTTACAGCAAAAGGAAAGTGGGGCAAACACACACATTGCCACAGTCTTTTTAACCAGGAACTTACCTTGGCTTTCACCTTGAAAAGGTGAAATTTGCTCTTGTAAATATTGATATTGAATTGTTGCATGTCCACAGGTGTTTGTGTTCTCTTGGATATATGTACCGTCTTCCAAGACATGTGCTGATTTTTCATCGTGTCAATCGTCAGTATAATGTGCCTCATTCATGTTTTATCAGAGATCTGTTTTCTCAGCTTAATCAGTAAATAGGTCTGCATAGAAATAAAACAAGGCCAAAAAAATAGGGCAGAACAAATTCCACTGAATTTCCATATTTTGGAAGCAATTCTGGAAGTTTTATGGCTTCACAATAATCTGAACCCATCTCAAGATCTTGTTAACAAAATATACTTTTATAATTTGCTATGCTCAAGCCATATTTTTCATAAGTTTAAAGTAAAATTTAAAAATAACATCAATAAAATAATGTGTTGAAGTAGAGAAAATTTGGAAAGTATTTTACATTAAAGTTTCCTAATTGCTCTGTGCTACATCTAGCATCACAAATTCTAATGCCAGGAAATTGAACAATTTTGGGTATCGCTATAAAGTTGACGGAATTATGACAGTAAACTTGCACGTATTTATCATATGCCAATAATCCAAATTTTAATTGCAGCAAAAGAAATTAATTTGGTAACAAACAGTAAAACACTAGAAAGTTTTTTCATGTCTTCCAAACTGCAATTCTGCCTGAAGTTTATGTGAAATCAAACATTTGGATCCAATTTAAGGAGGTAATATTTCAATTCAAACATGTCAAAAAACAAATTACATAATTTATTTCTTCCGAGCATTGAACTTAATGGGCATAGTGTTACATGTGAGTTTCTTTATGCACACTATATATCTATGCCATAAAATGAAGTTGCTAAATTACAAAACATTTTACTTATGTAAATAAGTTCATTTCTAAGAATGGTTCCTAAAAATTTAATTACAATCTGCATGTAAGAAGCTGTAAATTAAAATATTTATTGTTTCAAGTACTAGGTAATTTTAAGTTACACTTCACATTTGAAATATTTCTATCAGATGAACTATAAAGAAGAGGGGGTAAAATATTAAGTTAACTCAGTAATTTAATCATATTATATTTCTGTTAGGTACAAGATATTATCTTCGTTTCAATACTACCTCAACAAGTTATTCATTCTAAAAAATAATAATATCATTATGTAGAATGTTGTATTTATAAACAATGGTTACAATTTTTGTCTTCAAGCAACAAAAATCATGTATCACAGATTATACGAGATACCTCAGCATTTGAACATTGGAATCTTTTTACCAGAAAAATATCACATTACCAAGCAAGTTTTTTAAAAACAAATATTAGTTTTCAACCTAGTGAATTTCTCAGCTGCAAACTGAATAACGACCAACTAAGATAACATGGCACGAGTCACAGACACGTACTGGTTTCGCAGATGATGGCAATAACATTGTGTTATCAGAACATGAGTTGCAAAATATTTCTCCACAGTTGCGGCAATGGTGCTGCAAAAAATTACAACTTAATAAGTGGAATGCATTATCGAAATTAATCACAAAGCCAAACAACGGAGTAGCCAAAGTTTTCTAATGAAAAATAACTTTAAATATACCTACTATAGTTGTTATTAAATTGATTAAATACTGAGTTTCCCACCAAAAGACTAGTCAATATAGGAAAACCAATAAAAGTCCACAGTATTAAAGAAACAATTTATTTTTTATTTCTTCATCATCCAAATTAAATAAATCAGAAGCCTTTGTTTAGCTGACCATATTCATCTGGAAAATGATTATAAAAACTAACCATTTAGGAGTTACATTCAAGTCAAACAATTTAGACTAATAATAATATGCCTGTATTTAAAACACCAGTTAATGGATTAGTCATCCATGAAATATTTAAATACAGGTATAATATTTTTCCAGTTTGAATATGGTCAGCTAACTGAAATCTTCCCATTTATTTAATTTTGATTATAAAGAAATCAGGAATAAATGGTTTCTTTGATGCTGTGGACTGCTTATTGGTTTTCCTATCTTTATTAAATATTGATAGGGTTTTGTTTTACCTTCAATTAAAATGATATATGTGTATTTAAGAGAAAAACTGGATTACATTGTCTTAGCACTGTAATGATCAATTAAAATATATTGCTACTACACCATACATAGGCCTTATCCTTGATTCCAAATTATCATAGAAACCTCACATAGCCCACCCACATTACCTCCAGAATCAACAACAAAATAAAACAACTCTTCCCTTCTTCAACAGAAAATCTCCCATACACATTAGCACCAAAAGACTCCTCTATCTATCCTTAATCTGCCCCATATGGTTGTACTCATGTGCCATATGGGGATCGACTGCCTATTCCCACTCCAACAAAATACAAACCAAGCAAAATAAAATTCTCTGTTTAATATCAAATTCCCCCTGGTACCTTTGCAACTCGGTTGTCCACAAAGACCTTGAAATTCCCCTAATTCCTGCCATAATTCATAAATCTACCAAGTCCCTAATAAATAGCTCCATCAACCATCCAAATCCCACCATTGAGCTATTCTATAGTAACCCAGCCCCTCGTTCACAAAATCGCAGACTAAAACGTAAACTCCCAATTGACATCATCCTCCCCCTAAATCACTCCGGAATTACCTAACTCTAGCCCCTCCTACCAACTGGCACTACATACTCCCTAAATATCTGTTCTTCCCATCTTCCCCCATAACCGCCTTAATGCTTTTCAAACATGAAGTTTCCCCAATGACCAGATCGATCGCTAACATCATGCTGGTTTATATGTTAATATGTGGTATACAAGTTAATCGGTTTCTCTAGTCTCTAACTTGGAATGACAAGGGTCACATCCAATACCACAAGTTTACATGTGAAATATTTACAAATTGTAAATACCTTGTTTTATTTGTTTAATTTTTACAATTGTAAATACTTTTATTATATTATTATCACAACTGTAAAGTCTCCGGACTAAAAGTTAATTTTAATAAATAAAAAAAAAAAGCTAATTAATATGATCAGTATTTGAAAAAATGAGAACAATAAGGGAATTGTAAATGACTTATTTTCTTTTGTAATTATTTACCTTGCGCCGCTTTATATTGAAGTCTTTGCTGCAGGCTTTGCAATTAGTTGCTTCCTTGTCAGAAGCCCATTGGGCATCACCTTTCACCCGAATAGCAGCTTCCTCTTTCATATCATCTACTTGTAGCTTTGCCACACGAAGTGCGCTGCCCAGATCTTCCAGTGTTTGTTCCTGTTCCCGGCAGTGTTCTGACAACTCGTAATGTTGTTCTTGTAAAGACATGTACTTCTGCACATGTTAAGAAAGTGAAAAATCTATACATTTGTACACAGTCTTAGTATCAGTTAGTAAATTATAGTATCAGTAGGAAAAGTGACAACACAATTACAAAGATCTGTACCACTTAGGTGTTAATAGTCAGAAGTAGTGAGTTTTGCCTTTAGCATGAAAGGCTTTTTAAAGTTTGGATGAAAATAAAGGAAAATATAAGACTGTCTATAAAAGCCAAATAAATTTTATTTTCAAAATATTGAATGTAAATTTCTTATAAATTAATTATATTTTTAGACATATGAAGGTAAATACTCTCTGTCATACTCCTCCTTTCTCTCCAAGCTGCATTTATTTTTCCCTCTTCTGCACTGCTTAGACCTCCTCCTATGTTAACATCCAGCTGTAGCATGTCATTTTAACATATGTCTGGAAAATTTATTTTATATCCTGATAAAATCTCACTTCTAACTCCATACATTACCAAAATTTTTAGGAAAATAGCCAAGAAGGGGATTTTCTATAAAGTTATAGTATTCCGAGTCTTTTTGATTGCCAAAAAAACTACATTACAACTTATATAAAGGATTTCCAGTCCAACCTCTCAATGTCTTCCATTTTTGTTTTGAAGTAATTATAGAGTACACTTAATTTTTTAAGTGCCTGGACCAATGATAACCACTTTTTTTACTTTGAATATATTTGAAAAAATAATTGAAAGCATCCCTTCTTTTGCAAATCTTTTAACAAAATGCTTCATCATTCCTAGTTTCCTGCTTGGCTTAACCTTCTGATTCCAGCAATTTCCTTTATCATGACTGTCTAATTCAGAGAGGAACCTGATATGTAGATACCATGTGAAGAAAGGATCATAGTTCACTTCTTGTGTCTCTCTTTTAAGTGAACTGGATGTCCAATCAGCATTTATTACTGTTTTGAAGGAGGTTGTTTTTCAAGTTTCTTTTGTATGAGTTAATTAAGAAGCCCAATTTGCACCATAATGAATGTTAAACATTTTTATTAAACTGAGGACATCAGTTTGTTTTGGGAGAAGTAGGGTTCATTTCCTTTCTGAACTTTCCAAGATAATTTTCCACAATATTTTTGTATTCAACATTATTGCAGTAAAAGGTATTTTTATCTTAAGTAACAAAATTATAATTTGACATAATAAATTTATTTCAGTATGCCGGTTTGACGGGCACCTGAGCATAAAATTTATATTGATGTTAAAAATTTGTCACTATTTTTTAATATTTCCTTTGAAAGCACTGTTATAGGAAACATTTACCATGGATAACATTTCCACAACTGTCAAAAATTTATTGCACATGAAGAATATGTAAAGTGAACATATTGGAATAATTGTAAGTCTTGGAAACAATTTTTCCCATTAATTAACTTTGGTATATCATTTCATCTATAAACTTGTCTAATTATTCAAAACTTGTTTTACCAAAAAAAAGGTTCTTAAATCATCCAACTTGTTGAAGAAGAACGTTCAGTACATGACCTTAAATTTAATAAAATTATGTGTTCAATAACTAACACTTGCATGTACTATTAAAATAGCAAACAAAATTAAAGTCATAATCAATTTGAATATTTTTTAACTGGGCTGATTAAATTAGTAATACCGAGTGGAATTCAAAGCTATTCAGTAATTTCATGTGTGGCATTTAAAATATGACTAATGCTAGAGCACACGACTAATATAATCTGTAGTTATACAACAAAACTCATGAACTTATGAATGAGTTGTACAAAATTTGAATGGTATAGTTTAAAACCATATTTAAAATTAACAATAACATGTCAGTTATGGACGAGAATCCATTTCAAAACTTTTAGGCTTTATTTAAAATAATATTATAGTAAAGAAAATGTCAAATTACTTACAGATGCAACTGTTTTAAGTTGTGCTAATTCTTGATGAAGTTGAGAAATTTTATCTCTATCTTTGACCATTGTTTCTTGAAGGGATGTTCGCCATTCTCTTTCAATTTTTAAGTCTCCTTCAACACCCATTGTTTTCACATCTTTTTCAGTTAATAGCTGTCCCAATTTGCGTAATGAGTCTTCAGCTTGAATTTTTTCAGCTTCACATTTCTTGTAGCTGAATGATCAGAATGGTCATATTTGGGAAAGATTAACATGGATCAGGAAAATCAGTCATAAAAAATCTTTCAGAAGAAATAACATACAAAAATGAAGGTTGGATCTCAGAATTAATAAGTCTATAATAAGTTATTCTTGAAGTTAAACTAAATTATGGTTAGAAAAAGGATCTACATTTCTAAAAATGTAATAATGAATAAAATAAAAGCAAAATGTAATAATGAATACAACAAAGGAAAATATAAAACAAATTAAGGCAAACCATCAAAACAGAGAAACCACAAAATAAATATGGGATATATTCTGGGTGCTCAACTGAAAAGGGTTGCATGTAATAATTTCAACACTTATCCGTAATAATAGTTTTATTGTTTTTTATTTTAATTACACAAGCATCAACTAAGCATATATATATTCATTACAAATGTGAAATAACTTTTCTTAACATAATAGTGCTAAGAATATAATTAATATCAGTCTGAATTCATTCTCTGTACATACAATGGAACCCTCCATTATTTGTGGCGACTGTAGTGAAGGTTTGCCAATATCTCCGTCTATTACACTTCATATCAAATATCATTAATGGCAAGTTTTAATACACTTTACATACTGATAAAAACACTGGGCTTCAACTCTGGTATTAAACAAAATCCTCCAATAAAATATGAAATTCTTATTATTTTAAAAACATAAGAGGTTTAGAAAAATAATTTATTTTAATGAAGGTCATTGAAAGAGATGAATGGTTGTTACATTAAGCTGTGTTATATATGAAGAACTCTATTAAGTACATACATATTAAATATTGAATAGAAATTATAAGTTAACATTTAATACACAGGAAACCATTTATCTCTAGCCATTCCCTTTCAAAATACACATATAATTAATTACTTAGAAACTTTTGTTTCTTATGTATACAACTCAACTAATACCTCTATGTTATATAAATTTTGTTTGTGATATTTGAAAAAATATCTTTTACAGATGTATAGCATCAATTTTGGTGGAAAAGATTATAGCAAAATACAATCATAAAAATTAAAAAGCAACAATATCTCCATTATTTTTATTAATAATGCATTTTTGAAAATTCATTGCAAAATATATTATTTTAAGACAGTTACCAAAATAAATATGATTAAAATTCTTATTGCATTTATAGGAAGCTTCTTTCTAAAGTAAACCATTTGTACCAAATGACAAGCTATGATGTTTAATAGGGCCATCTTTTAATTTAAATTTGGAAATATAACTAGCAAACACAAGCCATTACATACTTAAGTTCCTTACTGTGTATATGTTTTATGTCAGTTAAAAACTTCAATATTGTATTCCTATACTTTACTTTGTAAATTTGAATAAGTATAGTATGTCTTCCTTTGAAAGTGAATTGTAATATAAGAACCTACCATGAATGTGAACAGTTTTTAATGTTACTGTATTTTTCTGTTATGATATGAAATAAATTTATTTTTTGAATCTGATTTTAATCTAGTTGTCTTTTTAAACTATGAAAAAATTTGTGGAAAGGATGGATACTGTATGTCTAAAACAGTGAGATGGTCAAAATGATAAATTGTAAGTGGATTTCTTTTTGTAGATGAAGAAAATATATACTCCTTACAATTCGGTTTTCTTTTTAGCACATGGCAATACTTTTGAATTCTGATGCAGCCTATGACACTCAAGGGTGGATGAAAATTTTACATGAAGCCATAACTTTTCACTTTCATTTTAAGATATATTTAATTATGAGTTGTATGTGATATTATTGAAATTCACTCGCCTATAAACAGTAGGTAAATGTGTTTATTTAAAAATATGTGAGAAAATGCAAAATAAACTTTATAGAATTTTGATATGTGATGTCTTTTGTTTGCATTTAAAATTAAAATTTTTATTTTTGTATATTTATAATAATTTAACAACAATAAACAAAAAAATACAGAAAAAAAGTGTAATTTGGTAAATTATACTTTACGATACCATGACCCAGCATTTTACACCATTGCTTGCCACCTGGATACAATCACAGCCATATACAAATCAAAAGTACCTACTTTTCTTCCATCTTTTGAATTGTGTCAGTCATGGCTAAGGTCTTTGTTTCCAACTTGTTCTTTAGTTCTGTTTTGTGTTTAAGTGAACTTTCACACTCCTGTAATGCAACAATACATAATGATGGCTCAATAAATAAGACTCCAAAAATTTAATGCAAACAAGTGAAAAATATGCAAATCAAAATTTAATGAAGCTGACTCAGATATGTTCATGTGGTCACACAAAATGTAATTTTTTGTGTACATTATTATTTTTTTGGTATATTTTGTTGTTTTGACTGGTTTCCCCGAGCTGTTGATTGTGCCCCCCTTTCAGCATCCTTCAACAAATGGTTGTATTTCTCCAAGTTATTGAGGATTTGCCCAATCTGGCTAGTCTTAGCCTGTAGCCGAGACACCATTTCACCTTTCTCAGTCAACTCTTGCTCACATTCCTAAAACGTGAATGGATAAAAATGTAATATGCCCCAAACATTAAAATTTGTAATTAAAGAATGAGTAAACTCCTTTGAAATGAAATTTATAATGGAAGGTAATTTGAAGAAATAAACTGGACACAAATTAATTTGTTACTGGATGATGTTACAAAAATTTAAATAGTATCTTATGAATAAAATTTGATTTTTTGTTAAATATGAAAGAAATTTTTCATTTTTTAAAAATAAAATTACAGATTTTGTGAACAGAATTAACAAAACTTCAAAGTGTAGTCAATTACATCTACAAGAAGTGATAAAACTAATGATAATAAATGGAAAGAAAACATTTCTAAGGTTGATTTCTTGTACAAATATAAAACATTCAAGTTTATTTTATTTTTTTAAAAAAATATTTTAACAGTCACATTATAAATTAATTTACATAGGTTTTCCATTTCCTACCATATTTAAAACTGTTGCAATAACTGATCTATAATTAGACTTTTTAAGAGTGACCTTTTGGCTTACATATAATCAATTAATGATCTAATTATATTATCACATGCACAATTGTTTTAGTATACATGCTTTATAAGAATGGTTTAATTTACATAGAGGGCAAAATACATGACAAGTAAAGTGATTCTCAACATTTGACATTGTGCAGCATTTATGCAGAATAATATGTGCATAAAAATACAAGTTAATTTACTGACAATTATGTGCAGTATGTATGCAGAAATAAATTTGCAAATAAATTGATCATTATTAAAAAATATTCCTATAGAACAGAAGAATTCTGTAGTAACAAGTTTGAATGTGGCAGTTAATAGGTTTTTTAAATTTAAAATTTTAACAGAACAAATATAATAGTGTTTATTTTAGTATTAATTTAAAAATTTCTTAAGTTAACTTTGGGAATTTTTTTTGTACATAATTTTAAAAAAAATAATGTTTAGGTTGTGATAAAGTTTATTTTCTAATCTAAAAATTTGGAAATTTTAATTACAAATGTTAATATGCACATATAATAATATAAAAATTTGACAATATTCTAGTTAAACTATTATGTACAAGTAAATAATTCACAATAATTCTTTTAGTATTTCAAAACAAAATAAATCTTGTCAAGAAAACATCTGTTCTGTATTAAACTATTACACATGTCAATCTGAAGTGAAATTGACTTTTGATTAAAATTAAGAAATCAGGAAGTATTAAAATATTACAAACAAATTAATGGGTTACCTGTACTGAAATTATGTAACACTATTTACATTTTAAACATTAATTTGTACTTAATTATAAAAATATTTTTCTGAAAATAAGTTACAATCAATAGACTGGAACTAAATTACCATTTGAGAGACTGTAACAAGAATAATAAATCATCTAAAAGTTGCAGAAAAATAACCATCAATCAATGTTTTTGGTTCCACAATACTTGGTTAACTGATTGGACACAGTTACACATAGTGGAAATATAGTAGTTTTTCAGAAAGATGTATACTTCTTCCACCTTTAATAATTTTTAAATATGAATACTACTGCTAAAAGACAAACAGTTAAAATTATGTGAAAAAATGATGGTCAGGAGTATTATAGTATCAGATGAGATTATCATTTTGAAGTAATGAAACTGTAGCAGTTTAAGTATCAATATGAGAGTGAAGGGGGGGGGGGAGAGGAGAGGGAGAGAGTTGTTGGATTTGTTGGGTGTCAATTGTTACTGTCTAATGGCTGGTGCACTTCTTATCCCAACTGTTGATTTCAGGTAAGTCGACTTTGCTGTCTCTCTTTCCTATCTAATTGTTTTTTAATTTGACCTATTCTCATTGTCTTTAAGTGTTATATATATATAGGCTGATTATAGTCATGAGGCAAACTTTGACGATTAGTAAAGCATCCTAAAACTATTCTTATTTTTTGGTATAGGATGTGTTGAGGCATAAACACAAAAAATTAGAAATGATATTGTTTATTTACTTCATTTCAAAGAGTTCTTTTCCACCAATGTTCATAATACATGCCTAAAATTGCAATTACACTAACAGTAATACATGCTTAGTAGTACCGAAGGAGTGTCTTGGCACTGTTCCAAAGATGCCAGCATTTCACATACTCTTGAAACAGCAATGGATATGTGAGCAATGAGGTCCTCAATTGAGTCAATTGTTGTCTTGTAAATGATGGCCTTAAAAATGACCCCATAAGTAATTTATGCTCAATAAATCTGGTGGTTGGGGTAAATAAATAAAAACCAATGTTCTTTAAAGTCTCATTTTTTGTGTTTGTGCCTCAATGTGTCACTTCTGATCATAAATTCCTTATACAAAAAATGTATGTTTTAGTAAGTTGTACCACCTGTCAAAGTTTGTCCCATGACAAATAAGGAAATGTGACAAAGTCAAATTAATTAACTCATATGGATAAGAAAGAGGTACAGAGAACAGCTGACTTACCTGAAATCGACAGTTGATGTAATCAGGCTGGGAATAAAAAAATGTCAGTCAAATTGAGGGTAGTAGGTTATTATTAAACATGTAAACAACCATTTTGATCTGAAATATTTAATCAGTATTGCTTAAAAAATTGAGTGGATCTTGTTTATATAAAAAGAGATTGAAGTGTATATACATGCTTTACAGTCAGAAATAATACAGCTGATGCACAATGGTGGAGATAAACAATTCAATGAAGCAGTAGAGAAAATATCTTTTATAAAATACTCACTTGCAGTTTTTTATACATTTCAAGGTTTATAAGTTTTATGTCATCCAACTGTCTACGCAATGAAATTATGGTATCTTGCTTTTCATGGATATCCTTTTCTAAAAGTTTCATTGCTACTTCCATTTCAGCTTTTAAACTAATCTGAAAATTAAATTTGAAATAGAGTAACAATTTTATGAATGCAGTTGATATGATTCTATTTTTAAATAACAATTCATTTTCATACTGCACAATTTACAGATGGATCCACAAATTGTTCAAATAATGCCTTACTTGTAAATTAAGTTCTTTTTCAGCATCTTGTCTCAGTTTCTTTTCATTTTCTAACTGTGCTTTTAAATCTTCATTGTCCAATGTACTTTCTGTTTTCTTATTATTAACATGGTCTCCTCCACCTTCATCCATCCGTTCAGTATTAGAATTTACTCCCAAGGACTTCTTGATATTTGCATTTTCCTCATATAAAGAAAGAATGTTATTTTTCGCTATTGCCAAATCTTCTTTCATAAGAGCATTTGTTGTTGTTAATGTTTCTACTTTTGCCTGAAGATTTGTTACTGTTGCACTGTAAGATAAAAGTGTTAATTAATATGATACAATATTTAGATTAGGATTAGGTCTTGAAGGAACATTCAATCCGATTTAAAAATCTACTTTTTGAAACTTTGCTGAATATGGGTGACACTTGCAGAAACTTTTCTTTTTGATTTCATTGTCTGTAACATTAAGTGGAAGATATAGACAAGTGAATATTTTAACAGTAATAAAATTGTGTTTTCAAAAAAAGGGAAATGTATAGGTTCAGCATTATTCTGAGCACTAGGAGATATTATGCAATATTTATAGTATTAGAATGTGTGGGGAGGATGCTATATTTTGTTGATGATATGGGATGTTTTTTTTTCTGAGGGAGCCTGGGTATAATTTCTGGGATGTTGCTCCCAACTAACTAATCCTACTTTCACACAGTTGGAAGCCCAAGAGGGATTATATTATAATCCACAAAATACTAACATCTTAAAAAATCTATTGCTAAATAATACTTTAAAAGGAAAATTCAAAATAAACAAGGAGTTAGTATATTAAATCTTCACCTCTTCTACCATGCTACTGTCCTCACCATTATTAAAAACACCATTTTATCATCACATAAATTAGCAAGTTTTTAAAAATTGTGGCATTATTTAAGAATGTAATTTTTTTCCCTCCATTCACCTACTCCAGCTATAATAAAACTATAACAACTATAATAAAAATATGTTAGAAAATCTCAAAATGTTGTTGAATCAATTCATTTAATTACTATTACACTTTGCAATGAACTTCAAATGATTATATAATACACTTTTAGACCATCCTTCCAATTTCAATGATTTTTTTTACCTACTTCACTTGATTCCATCTAAAAAAAGTTGTATTTCATCATATTGCTTGAATTTTGAATTCACATTTAAATAACAACATTTTCTTTGCAGTATATCTATACAGCATATCTGTTAACTATTATATGAATGTTTAACATACTTTAAATGTCTATTAAGTTCTTCAATATAATTCTTCTGGTCAAGTACTGTGGTCATATTGTCTGGATCCAGTTCATCTTCAGGTGACTCTCCTGCACTATGACTGCTAGACCTTAGATACAATGAGAAGTCAATAACACCTTGCTGACAGTCCAAATCTTCTTCCTAAAAATTGTTGGAAAAAAGTATTAGAAAACAGAGGGATTCGCTGTACTGAAATGAAAATGAGAGTAAAAGGTTGGTTCAAATTTCAGAGTCTGTATACTTCAAAAAGGAGACTATAAATAAATTAGCATAGAGAAAACCTCATACAGGAATGAAATTATCTTCTGACCAATAGAAAATACACAATGGCAAATGTAAATATGACCAACACAAAGAGATTAGAAGTTGCTCCATATTAGAATAGTAATAAACATAAATGGTTAAGAATGAAAGTAGAGGACACTTACAGATGCTACTAGAAAACAAACAGAAGAATAAAATCACATAAAAAGTTCCTAAGAAAGTATGAGAAGTCCAAAAAATGTCAACTTTAAAAAATTTACAACTATTACGAATGAATATTTATATTTCATGTATTACAAATATTAAATTTAAATTCTGCACTTTCTTTCTTACCTTGACACACAAGTTACAATCAATAACATTAAGCCCAACTAATAATCCAATTATAACAATGGCTTCCTCACTCATCATTAAGGCATCTGGTTCATAAAATTCACAGAGCAAATCATCTTTATGATCTATAAGAATTTTCAAATAATCAGCAAGTTTTTTTTGCATTAAAGCAAGTCTCAACCATGCCCGAGCTCTTCCCATGTGAGTTCTAGTAATCATTGAAAAAAGACAATTATGTTCATATAAAAATGAGCAATAAATTCATCACACTTGATTGATACATGCAAAGGAGTATTTCCTCATCTCAAAATAACTTACTTACAAGAGAAAAAATGGGCACAAATATATTGATTTAGCATAATTGTTTTTGTACAGGAAGAACAATCAAAATTTTTATAATTTATACTTACTTTTGCTAAAAAAAACTAAATTTGAGGAAAACCCTCATAAACCAAAATACATTGACATTAAAATAATATAATAACACTTATTAGTAATCAAAGTAAATGTAGGAATATATATATATATATATATATATATATATATATATATATATATTCTGACTATTTAATAAAATTATAAATAAAAAACAACCTATTAAAATTTTGTAAATCATTAAAAATATTTCTTCAGATGTTAAAAGGCTGTTGTTTGTTTATAAATGTGGGGATGTTATTAGAGAATGTTTTGCAGGTGAATTTGTTCAATATAGTAGTTTTAGGTCGGGAACTATTCAAGAATGTTACATTTCGGACAATAAATTTAAAAAGAAAAACAACATTAAAAGTTGCTTTGGAAATTTTTTAAGGATTAATATGTATAGGAACAGTTTAGGTTGTAATAAAAATGGTATACTTCTATACAACATTGGGTGTTTTAATTATTTCTAAAGGGATGTAAATGTGAATAACTTTTTAAGGAGTAAAATATCAGAGAAAAATTTAATGAACAGAATTAATAATACAGATGAACTCAAGAAATGTAAGTAATTGTATTGCAATAATTACATAGTTAATTAAGAAACCTTTTCTAACTGTTTGGCCATTATATTTATTTAATGTGTTTCTAATTTCTTTAATGTTGTTATTTGAAATATATCACAGTCCAGATTAAAAAGAGAATACCCTCAGAAAGATTTTATCAGAAATACAAACCACTAATTATAAAGAACAGTAGAAGACAGTATTTTCTTTTGACACTGCCATGTTCTACACAAGTTTTACAAGTCCTATATTTTTTTTATATCACCAGATACGTCAGCTTTCAGTGTTAATTCTGGTATTGAGAACATATAATTTATTTTTAAAATATAATGTGCCTGAGTTAAAAGTATAGTAATGAATAAGAAGTTAGCCAATTCAGACAAAACAGTGATATATAAATACCACACAACATTTCTGACAAAAACTCAACTGACAAGTGCAGTTGCACTCTAGGCTCTTCTTCACAACTGAGGAAAGGGACAAGGATCCCAGAAACATTGTGTGGTATTTATATTATCACTTTTATGTCTGAATTGGCTAACTTTCTTATTTATTATTTTCAATCAGACATAAATTTTTACATATTTATAAGTATATATAATTATATAAATAAATAGTCAAGTAACACAAACAAATAAGAGAGAAAATAAATGCAATACAACCTGTATACAAATGTACCATATTTATATTTCATAATATACTGATGAGACGTGAATAAAGAAATTAAAACATTTTTTTATGGTTGTAAAGAATTTATATCTCTTACAACTAAGGGAAAACAAATAAGGAAGAGAAGTTTGATAAAATATAAAACAATCAGAAAGATCTTAGTTTTGTGAATAAAGAAAACCTTCATAATCATGAAATATATATGCTAATAACTGTAAAATAATGGGAAAATCTGGATTGCTTTTCTGTCTTCTGTCCTTCCCACTTGTAAATTGAAGTTTTATAATGTTATTTATGGAGCCATATCACTTGTGTATAACCATACTTAGCAAGGAAGTGATATACATCCTAATTAAAGCACTTTGGATAATCATATATCATGTTTCTTGAAAAGAAATAAATTCAATTCAAAACCAGAATTGGTTTATATAAATATTGATAAATAAAAAAAGACCATAGACATAGGTTAAGGAAAAAAAATAACACAAAAATCAAACATTAATCAGCTTGAAGTCATTTCATACAAGATTTTTGTCCAAGTCCCCAAAAAACATAATATTCCTTTAAACATAATAATATAAATTATTATAAATTTAGAAGAGAACACACTGGATAGTGTCTATCATGCTAAAGGTGAATAAAAAAATTGATCTACCATTGAAGAATGATTTCAGTCAATAAGCAGTTCTGATGAAGTTTTAAAAATCAGTAGTATGTATGTATGTATGTTCTAGTAATCTAATACAAAATAATGCTTTCCCTACCTTCTAAAATATCTATTTTCTGTGATACAAACATATATATCATGTAAAGAAGAAGGAAAAAATCATATAAAAAATTCTTCTTATTTAGTAGCTATAGGTATAAAATTTCCTTTGATTCAATTAAATACAAACAGCAAAAAAATAAATGTATTTAAGGTATCTAAATATGTATAATTAATACTGCTGACTACAAAGCTGTCATCATGAGTATTTAAACAAAAGATGCTAAATAATAATTTGAAGCAAACCTACCAAAATGCTAAGTTGATAATGGAAATCTTAAAAAATAAAATAAAATATAAATAATCTTGAATTTCCATTTCAGATTCACAGGAACAAAATGACCAGTCTGAAACATATAGCAGTCTATTGCACTTTTCTTATTATAATCAAAGCACCTATTTAAAAGGAAAATAATGACCAAGTCAAAGAAATTTCAGTTATGATTAATAACATTCACAAATACAGAGATAAACTAAAAATTAATTGATATTATAGGGAAAAGATGTTACTTTGAGAACCATTTTTCCCAGGCAAAGTGTAGAATGTCCAAAGTAGGATAGAACAATTCCAAGGAAACTTCATTAAATAAGAAAATCATATTAAACAGAAAGAGGCAACTAAATGAAATGAGAACTTCTAAAGCTACATTATGTAACAATAGATTGTATACAAACACACCATATAAACAGGTGGACAGACTGAAAAAGAACAGTGAAAATATTGTTGAAAATGCAGTAAAGAATTTATATTTGTGAGTATAGAATAAAATCGGATAAAAAAATGAGAGAATCTGCAGATTAACAGCAAAGACTGTTGCACTGTGCACATACGAAAAATTACAGTTAACATATGGTAAAAATAGAACAATGAAGTACCAAATTAAACTAGTCAAAAAATTACTGAAACATAAAATGAGAAAAATTTAAAATGTCAAAACAGACAATACAGTGGATTATGTTCAATAATTTATTACTTTGTCATTAATGTGTTACAGTGAAAGGGATACCATATGGTGGGAAAATTTAAACACAAGGGAAAAAAATTATAAATTGACACTTTATGTCAAAGTATCTTTGATATTTTTGTGACAAGAATACATGCCAGCAACCCACATTTCAGTATCTATTATCTAGTGTTAACATATTTTAAAACACTAACAAGCCCTAACTTCAAACCTCTAATTTAATCATTATTACTGAATATTATATAAAACAATTCATGTTCTAATTACTACTTAAAAAATAAATTTACAAATATATATTTAAGGATCACCATATACAGCAACAGCAATAGTTTGTTAACATTTAAAACAAATTTAGAATAAATCTAAATTATAATCCTAATTTTATATTTTAAACAGGACTGAGTAGTCAAATAATAACTGAGAATGAGTAACAAACCTCACAGTTGGCAGATCTCTAACACTTGAAGTAATATCTTGTGCTTCAATACAAAACTTTTCTACAAACTGAAGTAGATCCCACAATTCTTTTTTTGGTCCAAGGAGCCCCTGAAATAGAACTTAATTTTAATAAATTTATTGGAAATATATAACCAATGATTAATTAACAGTACTGGACAAAATTAAAATGCAATTGTAAATGTTTTTAATATGAGATTTCTTGACTATAATTTTGGAAGTACGAAAGTGCATTTGTCCGACAACTTTGAATAAAAATTTCTATGTATTTTCTCAATTTTGTACGAAAAAAATTACAAAAGAACATAGTTAAAATGAATAAATAATAAATTAGAGATACACAAAATGAAACACCGATTGTTCTATAACTCTGTTATGCTGATGAATATTTTATATCCAATGCAATCTCTATTCTCATCATTTTCTCAATTAAAGACGACTATGTGGAAAATATTTTGAAACTAAAATAGGTGATTAATAGTAAAAATTATAATTCCCCTTTTGTAACATGCACACATTGATTTAGATAATTATACTTTCTTTTGATACCAACATACCACATTTTTACAATAATAAAATCTATACCTGTATATTCTAGAATAGTTAAATTTTTTATTGTGGGCCAAATTTTATACAGTTTGACATTAGTGCCAAATTGAAGAATTGATTAAAACAGGTGTCCTATACATAAATATAACTTTTAAAAAAGAGACTTTGGTATATGCAACTATAAATTTCTAATTGTCTCAATTAGAAAAATAATTTACATATTTGGTGCAATATTTACTTTCTATTTGATAAAGCCATTAATATTTAATAATATTCTATTTGCTAAAGCCTTTCACAAAAACAATTCTGTGAAACAGGTAAAAATCTATTTGGATTCAAGATGCCTAATATGATTTAGCGAATAATTTGTAAATTACTAAGACACTATAACAGATAGCATATAATATAAAAAAGTGTCATTTTTTTACTTAATATTAAAGTCTGTGGGTTTTTTCTCATTATATTTAATTACTTTTACATTACATTTAATTATTAACTGAGAATAATAATGTATGAGACAACACTAAGATCATTAAACTTACCTTCTTAGGCTTAAGTCCGTGCCTCAATACATGTTCCAATACAATAAAGAAATGTTGGAGTGGCATGTGATCTGAATCAAGCATTCTGCCAAACTTAAGTGAAGTTTCAATCAATTCCTTAACAATGAGTTTTGATATGTTTAACAAATTGCTTCTTTCAATCATAACCGGATCTCGAGCTGGTGAACAAAAATTTAATATGAGAAAAGCATGGATTACATTGAAAGTTAATTACATGTACACTATAACTACTAAAGCACTCAAGATTAGTAGAGAACTATGTACAGCTAGCTTTAAAATACTATATTTTGTGATTCGCAGCAGGTTTAAAATTACATACACTTTACTCTGAATCTGAATCAACTAAAGTTGACACTGAGGTAAGAGGTCATAGAAATGGCACTATACTGTACTCCCTGTATATAATATATATTTATGAACATATTACTCATAATGATAAGAATCTAATGATGTGATATGATATAATTATTAATTTAACAGTTAGCAAATGAGCTATTTATTACATTCACACTAGTAAATAATGACATATGCAACCAAATATTATAAACTAAATCTAAAAATGTATCCCATTAGTTGTAATGATTCAGATCTCTTCTAGAGGACTAGACTAGAACCAAGCTTATACTGGAAGGAAATATGAAGAATAGATAGCTAAATCAGAATAATCAGTTGTTTATAATATAGCATGAAATACAGAACATTATATTAATAATAACTATAATATATGTTTATTTTAATAACAATTGTTTTTGTATCATAAGCTTCCGCTGATACAAAATTACAGGAAGTAATTGATATTCTCAATTTTCCCCACGGCTTGAATGGTACTTCTGATAATACTTATGAAAAATAATTTTCATATTTTGTGAACTTTGTGTGGTTTTACTAGGCCCACAATGATAATATTGAATAATAAAGTTGTCACAGAATTGTGACTGTATTAAATTAATAACATACCTAAAAGGGGGAGTGGGCCATCAGGGGAAGGAGTTGAAGGTTGGGAAGTGTCAGGAACATTGAATTCAATATCCTGGAGTTCCTTGAGACACAACCATTCTCCATCAACAGAAACACGGAAATTGCATAAATAAATAGTGTCTTGGGCACCAGCCATATCTTGATCAATCATTATTGAGACCTTGAAGGCAAATGGCCTTTCTAATTGATAAAAAACATTGGGTAATATCAAGAATAAAGAAAAAACTTATTTATCTTCACTTGTCACTTTTTCAGACACAGAACACCCGTTTTATGTTCTGCTTCATAATAATGTTACATTATGGTAATAACAAAAAGAACAATTTTCTGTAGTGTATTATGTAGTGGTGGTACTTTCTTTACAGTGATAAATCACACAGCAAAATATTTATAGTTTCATGGACAGTCATCTTCTCCCACAATGCACATGGCTATTGATTTTCAACAGTGCCACCACCTTCCAGTAGAGGGCTGGAAATAAGCAACTGATCAATACTGTGGATATTATCCATTATATACTGACATTAAGTTTTTTCAGAGTGCAATACAAAATAAAACTGAACCATAGTTTTGATTTTTAAACTCTTGTGAAACATACTTAACTTCAACATAACCCATGAGAAAGTAAATTGAATTAAATGAAACATTATGGTAATTATTCCTTGTTTAAGAAATATTTAATTGAAAGAAATTTTACAGAAATTTGGTACATGGATGATTTTGGGAACAGTGTATTTAACATGTAAGACCAATTCAAACATGCAATCAATGTTCTGGGGCCATTCTAAAAATACTATAATTCATTTCGGGAGAAGCTGGGGCAGATAATTTATATTTAGAGTATAAACTAAGTACATCGATTCTGTTCGTACTCCTACTTTCTCGGAACGAGCTAACGATTTCGGTCACGAGTAAACTTCTTATTTGTCTGGGTAAACTAGGGATTGAACAGTTATCAATAAAACTTCAGTAATTATAAAGTGTTTAGTTATTGTTCCTTGCTAAATGTAGGCCCATCATATTTCTATAACATTTTAATGCAACTTCAAGTGGGAACAGGCGGTATACCCACAAAAATGCACCCAAACAACAATCTTCCCCCATTTTGCGCTCCATGATTTTTTTGAATCTTCCATTTATAACAGAAGTAAGCTAAACGTGAAGCATATATCATTAGAAGAAATTGAGGCATTCAGATAAATAGATAATGGTATAATCGCATATTTGACATGCAAAAACAAGGAAATAAAATATATTACTATCAAATTTGGTGAGAAGTTGTTCTATAAATATGTAATCATGTAAAATGTTGCACCAACGAATTTAAACTGTTTAACTCCACAATATGGAAAGAAAATGAGAAACAATAAGATGGAAATACAACCGAAATATACTCAGCAGAACAGTACAAATATTTGATCCAATAGACTGAGATATCTCTTCACGTCTACGGTTTTTTGTAGTGGACAAAAAGGTTCACTTCTCGGGAACGAAAATTTCGTAAAACCTGAGTGCAGGATGTGTAGTAAATTAATAGTCATTATCAATAATAAAAAATATAGCCAAATACAGTCAAAATAAGTGATAATATAAATACCACACCACGTTTCTACACTTCTGCTCTCCCAAAGTAAATAATTTTTTGCAGTAGTGTCCCACCCTTCTCCTACTATGTCGTTTTGCAGAAATAATAAAACGTCCGCATTGAAATTAAACTAATTCGCTTTTGAGTTCGGTGTGACATTCTTGCGAGTTTGAGCCACCTGACGAAAGCAATAGGGATTGCAGAAACGTTGTGTGCCACTTATTTTATCAATTAAGCTTGTCAGTTAATTTGCTACTTCTTTATGTAATCAATTATGTCGTTTTGTTTAAATGAACCAGATTTCACTAACTTTCAGTGTTTTAACGTAAATAGGGATTAGTCGAATAAAATATGGTGTTCACTCTAACGTTCGCTGAGAAAGGCGCCTCGGATATTTGCATTGTAGACATCTGCCGCTCCGGCAACAATGTGGCGGCTGGAGGCTATTCTCGATCTCTACAGTATCAAAATCCAGATTACAAAACTTCGCCGCACATATTTATGGTTCCTTCGCACTTCAAACTATGATGTGGTATTAGTCAGTATACACTTGCAGTAAGTTAACGCAAGTTTCGGCAGATTATTTCATTAAGCAACACCAACTTCTAAAGATAATAATTTTACCTATAATGCTTTACTTAAACAACAAAATATTAGTCCAATCAAAAGAAGCAGTTTCTAGTAGTGAAAGCAGTTCATCTAGTTCCAAATATACATACAAACTTAAAACCGACTGTTAATTTCATAATTTCATGTTTGACTTAACAAAATCCATTAAAAAAATACTACATTGATTTAATATTTCAAAGCTTTACTTTAATAAGTAAAAATATTATGATACTTAATTTGACGAGATCCATTTGTTATTAATGGTCACCAAGAAAACCTTTCTACTTATGAAGAAAACAAACTGATTAAAGTAAAGGGAGATGGAAGGCTAAAATTAACATTAGAGTGTGATGGTGTTCTCGGTGATTTTCTTCCATATATAATTTTTGGGTTTTAACACAGGCCAATGTTTCTGATAACGTTTTGATGAAAAGATACTGAACATATTAAAAAGAAATAAAAATTCTTCTTCCCTTATTTATGTGAAGTCAGATTCTCTTCTATGAATACGATAAAAAATTAAGAGATCTTGACTAGATATACAAGGAGATTTAAAAAGATGCTAATCAAGAATCAAACCACAAGACTAATGCTTAATGATGTAACATGAGTCTCAAATATCGCAATGACTTAAAAATGTAAAAAAATATTCATATTTTTATTATCATTATTTTTTACTAAAATTATGTTCATAAAATGTGAAATGCTTAAATTGTTGATAGGTTTTTAAGAAAAAATGTTTAAAGTATCTGAGAAAATAAATCATTTCAATTTAAATGTAACAAAAATGATGTGGAGTGTAATGGATGCACACACCCTAAACCTCTGTGCAACAGTCTAGTAGACACTACAATTTACTCAGAACTGTAGCTCCAAAGGGATATCCAAGCTAACACTTCCAAAACTAACCAACCCCTGAAAACCTCACCCTTTAAAATGAAGCTCTCCAAAACCTCTTTAAAAAACAGTTACATAACTCATTCTCCCTGCTGACAACAGTTCAACCAGTGTGCTGAAGCACTTTGTTAGCTGAAGGATGGACAAAATATACAAGCTTATTCCTACTTCACCCAACTGACAAATCACCTCAAAATTGATAAGTTTGAGTAACTTCTCTCTCTCTCTCTCACACACACACAATACACTGAGAATGCACACCTTTTACTGGCTACCATAGGTCCATAAACAAAAAGCAACATACCAAATAAAAACAATGTGACCTCTCTCCACACTCACTTTATTTACTAAAAATAAAAATAGTAGGCTTCGTCCAACCAAAATGATCTCTGCACATTGCCAACAACTGTAACACTACAGAACTTAAGAAAAGATGGTTCCCGATCGCCACTTGCTTATTTTCTATTTCAAAAATTTCAATCAGTGCATCATACTAACTAACACAAAATTAGAATAAAACCTAACAATTATTAAGCCTTTGCCTGTATTTTTGTTTGGGGCTCCTCACTCATGAAGTTCATTATCAGAGGAATTAGGCGTTGGATTACTTTTAATGATTTTTATTTAGCCAAAAAATAAATTTCCATACAAATATGTACATAGATACAGTGAAAATTATTTTATTCGTACATAAATTTCCAAATTACTGAATTAAATTAAAAACACTCACAAGAATAATAAATGTAAAGAAGAAGTAACAAAAATACAACATTTAAGTTACTATATTCTCTTTTTAAAAAATGGAATTCAACAACTAATTTACCAAGTATCAGTTGAGTGGGCAATTTTATTTTCCTGCAAATGAGTAAAACCTTTGTGGCAGTGTGTAGGGTCTGTTTTGTTGGCAGAGAATGTGAGCAGCTATTGAACTGTAATTTGCTTAGTTGGATTCTGCTGCTTATGAATATGTTTTTTGGTTTGCGAAATGCCTGCAGTTGATATATGGCGAGGATGGAGAAACATGCAATGTTTTGTTTAATAAAGTATGGGAATTTCTTTGAGGGGTATAGGCCAATCTGATATGGTATTTATTCCTGCCACCAATGTTTCAGTGGAGGAGTGCAAAAAGTTGCATCTGTATGCATTATGATAAAGTGGCAACTAAAGACTACACTTGGACATTAAGCAAATATTACAAGAAGGAAATTTTATTAAATGTATATGGTTATGTCCTTTAAAAAATTAGGAAACGTGGGAATTTGGAGTGAGATCATATATAAAAACCCTGTCTTCACTCCTGTTTTTATCAATGAGGCCCTGACAACTGACTCACAGAATAAATAGTATAATATAGTGTATTACTATAATATGTCTCTAGCTAGAGCTGAGAGCACACTCCTGTTCTTGGGGCACAAAACTAAAGGAAGATGGACTGGCAAATAATTAACATAGTTGAATGCAGATGGTAACAAGAAATACCATCATTAAAGACTCTTATGATACATGGACTTATTTTTCTTATGATAGCTTCAGCTAAGGCAAAACATATTCTAATTTCCCATTCAGATCTATGGGTGGGGTTTCCAGTTAAAGGAGATATTATTAGTAAGGAAAGTTGCAATCTTTAACTCAGAGAACGGAATATTAGAGGTTTTAATATAGTGGGGAAACTGCTTATAGTGGGTTATATGATGTAAAGTAGCTGGAACAGCAATATTTTTGGTGAGGTGATTTATTACAGGTGTAGACTTGTTATGAAGAAGAGGCTAGGTCAGAGTAAATATAAAAAACATGGGGTAATTTACATCTGTTAAGAGACTGTGAAATTTTTTTAAAAATGAGATAAGTGAGTTAAAACTAATGAACGATTAGAAACAAACAAAAAATTTGGTTTCGATACAGCGTGCCGTTCCTAAACGTGTGAAAATATATAATAAACATCTTTTTATTTTGTGTACATAGTCGTAGAAAGAATACATTTACTCACTCTTCGCTTTTTTTCTCCCAGTTTTCTTTGAAAGTAACAATACTGGCCACTTTTCTTCTCTTATAGACGAATTGGATGGTGAACGTGAAATACTTTTTCCTTCAGACGAATAAATGGATTCACTAATTGATTTGTCTGTAGGAGATACTGGCAAACCTTCACTACATTCTGCCGCCATGTTTACTATCTACTAACTACACAGACTATTTACAGTGATCAGCTGTAAGTTGTCACATTGCAATGAACTTACAAAGATATCTTCCACTACATTATGAGGCTTATTGTAGTAGCTACGGTTGAACATACTATACAACTGTAACATAAAAATAATCGACTTAGAGTCAATAACAATAATAATTTCCTAGTTTTTTCACATTTACTGTTGTGATAACATCTCAATAATCCAAATAGTCTGGGCATCCATGAAGATATTACCCCATCTTGAACTAACTGGTTTCTCATCCATCTCTATTCATAAAATTGTGAAATGAAAAATTTACATCTGATTGAAAATTAATAATAAGAAAGATAGCAAATTAATTATAATATAAATACCACACTGTTTCTGGGATACTTGTTCCTTTCTTCAGGTTCTAAGAAGAGCCTAGAGCGACACCATTATGGTTGTGTCACTCTAGGCTCTTCTTAGCACCTGAAGAAAGGGACAAGTATTCCGGGAACGTTGTGTTGTATTTATATTATCACTTCTTTTGTCTTTATTTGGATATCTTTCTTATTATTCATAAAATTTTCTTGGGTTTCTAATATAGTTAAACAGTCACGTTTTGACAGCTTCTTTTAGGTCTCGAGTGTGTATATTTGAAAATAGATGCGAATATTAATGTATAATTTACTTAATGACAACAGCATTGAAGAGCCTAGCGGAGAAAGTGATAAACAACTATAAGCATGATGAAGGAATGCTGGTGCGGTTAAGTATGGCACATTTTTTTGAAGATGACGAAGATGAACTATAGTAAGTACAAGAACAAGGGTGATGGTGGACGAATATTGATGGTGTATACAAGCAATATTTAGTGTCTTCAAGATTATGTCTTTTCAATCACTTGCCAGTGTAGTTTTTAGGATTGCGCCTTAGAATTAATTCTCAGCGTCCTATAACACTATTTAATCAATACCGTTTAGATGTAAATATTAAATCAAACATAAATGATCGAGCAAATCTACTCTACACTCAGAAGTCTGCTTAGACACAAGTGTAAGGGTAACTATCTTTCGATATCTCAGAAGTTAGTCCATTGTGCATACCGGAATCATGCCGTCGTAAATTCAGTATATTTCTATAAATTGTCGCAAAGGCGAATTACATTTTATTCTCGAAAATCAATTTTTGACCAACATCTTCTGAATTCTATTTGAAAATTGTTATTTTAATGTTTTTATTTTATAAGACATATATCGACGACAAAAAGCAAAAAATCAGAAAGCAGTATAATGTGGAAAATTATGAACATCTAGTGCATTTCTTCATAAAACTGAGTGTCCTTTTAAGAATGAAACACACAAAATCTTTCGGTTCGGAGCCATCGGAAGGGCGTGGGACAAAGACCAAATGCCCGACCTATCTGATGCAGGTTTTTATGGGGCTTTCCTTGTATCACTTTTAAGTGAATTGCCGGGTAGGATCCTTAAAACAACTGCTCTGGGGCCCTTGTTAACCTTGTCTATCTAATTATACCTTTCCGCATCCCCACTTTCAGTCCCTTTCCTATGCTATAAGGAGGGAGTGGCCACTGTGGATTACCCTTTGTATAGCCTGTGTACACCTTTTTCTTTCTTTTATTATTTACAGTGGCGAACTGTGATTGTACATAACTAAGATTTTTCAAAATTGAACTCCACAACATGTACAACAATTCCATTTTAGAATACTATTGTTTTACCAGTTGAAAAAAAACATTGGCATTCATATATTGAAAAATAATGGAATTAGCCATGTACATTACTTGCGTTAGTTGTTCCATTCGATATAATTGAAATTTTGTATACCAATATCATATTTGCTACAATTGCCAATATCGAGTTTTCATTTTGTATTTATTAGATTGGTAAAAAATTCACATATTTTAGTAATGATTACCGACGTCTTCTACGCTTAATTCAATGCGAACGAAATTCCCTTCGAGTGATTGCGGTTTATCCAAGTGTCACGTCGTGACGACTCCCTGCAATTTGTTTGAGTCGAGGATTCAACTACGGTGAGTGGGACGGAAGTAAACTGCATCCTTGAAAGACAAACGGCAGTGGTCTCAAGCCCAGGAAAGTAGATCACAGATAAAGCGATTTCACGCTATGGTGGCTACGGTGACGTAACAGTATTACGACGAATGCGACACGCACCAACACTTCGGGAAAGTACATATGATGGTATACGAAGGTACGGAATAATGACATTAAATTAGCATTATTAGTCCTACTAAATGTTAGTATAATTATATATAACATAAGAAAACGTAACTAAATTTTGATCAGTACTGCTAGAAAAATTAATTTTAATTTTTTAATATCTGAGTGGTGACAATACGAATATTTTTTTTATAATTTCCCGAAACTTTGTGGTTTTTGCATGATACTTTCCTCACAGAATCATCTAACTCAAAATTTCTAAATAGAAAATGTATGTTAACGGCACATTACATTTCTGCCGTGTTAAAGAAAGAAAATATAGCAAATTATCGCTCCGAGGTAAAAGAGATATTTTAAAAACGTGTAAAAATCCAAATACTTCTAAGATATGTTACTGGCGTTGCGGAAAATTCCATACTGTAATAAAAACCACAAAAGTTAGCGCTATTAAACGCCGTATTTATTAAATACTACAGTACTATGGTTGTTGAATTAAAAATAATTTTAAAATAGTTCATAAAAGTTGTAATGGGAATTTAATTTTTTTAATTAAATACTGTTTTTCCAACCATACAATGATAATTCAGGATTTTCCTCCAACTTTTCAAGCTAGGAATTAAAATTATGGATAATTAATTATCCATTTTCAAGAAGTGCTCTTACCAGTCCGTGCTGTACACAATCTATGGCAGATTATAACTAGCTGCCAGACTCAACTAATGCATGCGGAAATACACATTTGGCCAGTTGCTGATTCTCTTCACTATCGTTGACCATTTTTGGCAAATTGAACAGGTAGCGTATAGTACTCCACTCCTCAGCATTTGTCTGAAAATTTGGGGACACTCCAAATTAGAATGGCCGGACATGAAATCAAATCGAAGTCCTCCTTAGATAAAATAGCCAATTAACAGTCAAAATTAAATTATAAAATAAATGTCACACAACGATCAAAGATTGGAGTCTTTCCCGGTGAAGTTGTTCAATAAATAGTTCTCGGAATTCACACGGGTTTTACATATTTATATTTACACGCAACGTTTCGACGACTGAAAGCCTAGAAGATGACGACAGTAGATCGTGTTCGCAATGTTTCGCATCAACACTTCGTACGAAAAAGCTGTCGGCGGGATGGTTGCCGCATTTTAATCGTTGAGTAAAATCGCAATTGAATGAATATTTCTCTGTTGTGTTTCAATATTTTTTAACGCAATAAAATTAAGTTCGCGACATTTCTTATACCACTTAATATAAGCAACATTTTAAACAGGCGGTTGTTGAAGGGGGGTAAAGTTCTCTGAAAAATGAAAAAAAATTTCCATTGGCGGAAAACATTTTGGTTTCTGTGTTTTGGGATTCTCATGATGTTCTTCTCAAACTCTAACTGGAAAAGGTCGATCATATCCTGAGAATGATTATTTTCATTATCTGCCATGATAAAAGTTTGTTTCTGCTGAACTTCACGAATTGCGTTTCGAATTGTTACCGCATATTCGCAGAATCCAAGATTTGATTCCTGTTTTCGTATAATAAGAAATGGCTTGATGTACGAAGTCCTTGAAGAGACAAACACACAATTTACGGAGGTTTGAGAAATCGTTTAATACTGAAACTAAAAAGGCATTGAAGTAAGCGTATTTATTCAAAAAGATAGCAAACTGTCGATGTCATAAACTTTTTTCGTACTTTCTCAGGGGGTTCTCAGGTGAACCACTTAATAATGAGATAAAATAGCAATATGACAGACAAAATTAAGTGATATTTTAAAACAGACATATGTTCATTTCAATAATTGACGCCTAGCCGCATCATAAGATTCTATCTTGTGTTCTTCATCACCTGACGAAAGGTGCAAAGTTTACAGAAACGTTGTATGGTGCTTAATTGTAGAAAATGTGATTGTATATCATCACTTTATTTTGTCTATCATTTGGCTATTTTATCTAATTATTATATTTTTAAACCACTTAATGTACTTAAAAATATTTATTTTTTCCTTTTTTGTAAAATTTTTTTTTCTGGAACTTTGGGCTCAACGGCCATCACCTGCAACAAATTAACGAACAATTTATAGTAAGGGCATTCTTATTTGCTAGAAAATATAATATTTAACCAATGCTGCCTTGAGAGGAAATGTACCTGCTATGTATAAGAAAATTCCTGTTCTGTCTTTTAATTGAATCAATTTTAATTCTGGTTATGGAAGTTGACCGCCCGCTGGAGTTATGGGGCCAGGTATTGCAGGTGGAGAGGGGAATGTTGTTTCGGTTATAAGGCAGGCGAAGAGTATTTCTAGTCAATTGACACAAGGTTTCCACCTGGGGATGTGTGTTTTTGACAATGACCATTATTCAGGTTCTGTTATCCGTCAAAAACTACTGAAGGTCGTAAATTGTCGACTGTAATAGAGTGACAGTTTACTGAAATTATAACAGGTAAATGTCCTCTTATGGTATCATTGGATGTAGATTTAGTATGTTCTGGCAAATAAGTGTGCCCTTATTATAAATAAATTTTCTAACAATATTTTGCAAGTGGCTGTTGAGCCGAAAGCTCCAGAAATGTATTTATCAATTTTATATAGACTCTGTTGTTCGGCACTCGTATCTAATACTATATCAGGACTAATAATAAAATTTGCAAAATTTAATTTTATAAATTAAGTGAACCACTTTTGGGATCTCCCTTACATATTAAATTTTTGGAGATGTCTGGAAATGATTTTTTTATTTATGCCTCTAGAAATAAACAGATGAGATTACATTAGGACATTGTGCGAATAGAAAGCTATAGTTTGCGGCCATGTAGAGTAGGAAAAAGAAGCATTGCGGTACAAATTTGGAAGGGGGAAGAGTATTGTGATGGTAGAGAAGTGAGTTGTGTCCGTCACCGCCAGGGGCACTTGTGGGAGCGACGGTCAGTAGCGACGCCGCGCCGCCTCAGCACAGTCATGTACGGCATGCTGCTAGAGAGCGTCCAGCACTACGTACAGGTATAACAACACAAACAACTCGCTCATTCATAATTTTTGTGGCCTTTATTTTTCTGAAGAAAAATTTTTCAGCCCACATCAATGTAAGTTTGTAACGTACGTATATAATTAACCTCGAGAAACTATTCGAGAAAACGGCTTTAATAAGCACGAATATTAATTTATATTAATATAAAATCAAAATAATATGTGATAATTAATATAAATTAATTTAACTAGTGCAAATGTCCCATTATCCGAATGACTTATCCAAAACACTGAAAGTTGTAATACGCTGTCTCATGCGGCACTGTTCTAATTCCTTTTGTCGGAATACTGTGAACAAACATCAGGAGTATAAAGTAATTTTATGTTAATAAAGAATGTATTCTTTATCGGTGTAAAGAATGAATAAAGCATTCTCGGGCTTCTAACCCAGTGAAAAGATATATGCGCGACGTTTCGATGACGTTCATTGACATCGTCTTCTAGCAAAGTGCTTGTCAAGTGTCCTGTATAAGTCATCGAAACGTCGCGTATACATCTTTTCCCTCGTTTAATTTCATGTTATTTCTAAATGACTTCACGTCGCGTGTCAATAATATACATATTGCAAAATTACAATAAATATTGATAATTTTAGATTTAATTTATTTTTCATTCCATTAGTCTCGGTCGAGGAAATAGGATATCTCAATACAAGATTACAAGAAAATAAGAAATTATTACAATTACAAAGTTTAAAAGACAAACATTGTACTTTACAAAACAATATATTTGATTTAAAACAACGTTTAAGATATTAATGTAACAGTAATTAAAGAAATTATAAGAATATTAATCTTCAATTTTCATTCGGTGGAATTTCCAGCAGCAAATCTTACTTGGATTCTCGTCGAACATGAAAAAATAAAGTAAGTCGCCTGAAAAAGTATTGTAAATTAGACTCTTCGCAGAAGACCGTGTCCACACGGATTAATTTCGGATCTCTGCATCAGAAATGTGGCAGCGTTGATGAATTATGTTAAAATGCCGTCGCATTGATTCAAAAACTGTTGAAATATCAACACAAAACAATGATGAAAATTTTCCGTCAATTTTCAGCGATTAGCAAAATATTATCCTTGCTTCTCTTCCGAAACAAAGACGGAGTAATGGCGATAAAACTTGATACATAATAAAATGAAGAAAACTAAATACAAGAAAAACACTTGGAAGTAAATGTTATCATTACGGATATCAACAATGCGATTTAATTGTAACTAATTAAAGAGTTATAATTTGAAGTTTTATTATAAAACATAGCTTCGATCAATTAATTAAAATTATATTAGTAAAAACCGGTCTAAAAAATAAATAAGTCTGAGTAATCTTTATTTCCGTCTAATATACCCGGGATCAAATTTTCATCTCCTGAGTAAACTTCTCACTAATCGTAGTCAAAAAGGCTTGTCATTAAACTGTTAACTGGAAGTGAAACAGAATAGCTAAAATATCAACTGATACAACTTTCACAACAAAGAAAATTAATAAACAAATTCTATCAGCCGCCCCCCCTTCCCCCAGAAATCGTGTTTAGCATTTGAAACGTGATATATAATCATTTTCCTGTCGATAGAATATCAAAGGGTCTTCAAAATGGAGTTTCGCTGCTTTTCATCCATCCTTGAACGAAGATGAATTGCTTCAAAGGAATCAGCTTGTTGTGGGCGTCAAACAATTTTTCATTAGTTTTATTTTTATGCATTTCAAAACTAATAAAACAAAACCTATTTTACAAGAGTCTAACAATTCTTTATTAGATTAAATATCAAATTTTATTTCTGACAAACGTAAACAAATATTTTGATACACATGTAATGTTCTAGTATAACTGTTTAAAGGTTATTTAAATAAATTTCTTTATAATAATTATTTTTAATAATTTTTCCATATGTCAGCCCCATTTGTGTTTTAAAATAATAACTCAGATAAATACATACTCTGCATTTATTTTCCTCGATTCCTTTCTGCAATGGGCTACTTTCACATACATACTTCCTTAAGATCGATGTTTTACCTTTCAAAAGGTAAGATCGCTTGCAATAAATATAGTGGCTTTCATTCAAATAACAAAAATTTTTGCTTTTCGGAACTCGATCTCATAAGAAATCTTCTTTCACAGCATTGGTCGGATCAATAGATACAACTTGCATTTTATGAACAGTAACACATATTATTGTCCATGTTACTTATACGAAAAACAGTGCTAGTTGTAGACGTAGCATTTATCAGCATGTATATCAAGTTATAGTTATCGATTTGAGTGTCATATCAGAATGTTTTTGATTTCTGCGGACTCATATTTATCTAAATTTACCATCATTTTGTGTTATGTTGGTTAAAAATCGCCAGTGTTTACATCAGGCTAACTTATGCTTATGCCTAAAAGGCTGCTAAAACTCAATTCCCGGGTGAATATTTCTAATTACATGTCACAGACGGTAGGAAAGTCATCGGGGTCATGTAAACATTCTCCAATATTTATCAATCCCTATTGTTTTTTCCCAGTTCAACATCAGGTACATTTCTTGAAGTATTGCTTTGGTCAATTCAGTAGACACATTCACCTTGTTTGAAATCCTTTTTTTGACTGAATTTTCTCTACGATCGCAGATATCCAAAGGCGTTAGACAATCGTCGAGGATTTATTTCACATTTCTATTGCAAAAAATGGTTAATTATACGTCAGAAAGATATAAAAAATATTCAAATCTGTTCAAGAAATAGGAGAAAATATATAGGATGTTTTCATACTCCAGGAGTGTGTCAGAAATGATCATGGTGACTCAGCAGTCAATTTTTCAATGCGTAATTATATAATATTGTTATTCAAACTATTTTATTTTGTATGAAAAGAAAAATTGATTCGTACATGTGTTAAAGTAACGAATTTCCCCGAAATTTAAAATCGAATTAAATATTTTAACTGTAAAAAATTTATTTATAAAGAGTTGTAAATCTTTGTTAATTAATGGAGCATATTACTCTCCGTAGAAGGAAGGACAGATTAGATCCTCTTTAATAAAATATTTTTCTGGTTTACTATCAAGTTCTGCTATTATTTTACGATTATAACCTTGTAGAATTTAACTGCTATGTTTTATAATAAAACTTCAAATTATAACTCTTTAATTAGTTACAATTAAATCGCATTGTTGATATCCGTAATGATAACATTTACTTCCAAGTGTTTTTCTTGTATTTAGTTTTCTTCATTTTATTATGTATCAAGTTTTATCGCCATTACTCCGTCTTTGTTTCGGAAGAGAAGCAAGGATAATATTTTGCTAATCGCTGAAAATTGACGGAAAATTTTCATCATTGTTTTTTGTTGATATTTCAACAGTTTTTGAATCAATGCGACGGCATTTTAACATAATTCATCAACGCTGCCACATTTCTGATGCAGAGATCCGAAATTAATCCGTGTGGACACGGTCTTCTGCGAAGAGTCTAATTTACAATACTTTTTCAGGCGAATTGTCATTTCTTTATGGGATTTCTCCTAATTCATGTAGGACTTCATGCTTAATTCCCTCCTTGAATTTTAACCACATATTTTTAAGGGTAAGAGGCTACATGAAGGTAATACACATGGTGGAAACTTCCCTTTAATATTATAGGAAGGTATTTGAAAGAGGGGATGCGTAATGGTAGAGGAAGGTACACAATTTTTTTCTCTAATTTATATTAAGCAAAGCCACAAATGCGTCGGAGAGAAACTACGTCATTGTGATTGGTAAATTTAACTATAGACAAGATATCTTGTGAAAGTACAAAGATTATAAACGGGAATTATTCGCGGACGCTAAATTTATATACTACTTACTAAGATTTAATTTTAATACTTACCTAAGCTACTGTAACTAGAATATACGCATAAATTCTACTCAGAATCCTAGCTCGTTTGAATTGTTAATAAATAATGCAAAGAACCAGGTTTCATTCGGGAAAAAACTATATTTATAGAAGTGCAAGAGTAGAAAACCTTACGTATCTTATCAAAATTAACTTCATTGTAAATTATGGGCTTACATCACGTGGTGTGCGTTATGAAATTTATACTGGAAAAATGAAAAACATGGCATTTTAGGAAAATTGAAGCATTATTACTAGAAAAATTACCTTCTCAAAATAATGTGTTATTGACGAGAATCTTTTTCTTGTAGACATAATAATTTATAAACATACTATAGCTATTTAAAATCTCGCCACTGTTAGCAGGCACGCAAAATTTAAGAAAAAGCCTCTGAGTGCTGTTCTTTACCATGCAGAACCTTTCTGGAGAGACGGAGAGGGCTACCTTTAGGGATGCCTTTTCCTCTCTCCGGTTTTGAACTAAGGTTCTCACAAGTCGAGGCACCTCGGCCAATTTTTAGAGGTTTTTGTTCCGAGGTCTCAGACCTTTCCATTGGAATAGTCTGCTAGCTGCCTCATAAACTTGTCAGGGTACGCAGAAGGGAATGCTGCGTCCCCACAGCAAACCTCTCTCCCGCCATCGAAAGAGGTCGGACAAGTACCTACTGCCCGACCTACCCGATGCAGGTTTTCTAAGGTTTGCCCTGCATCACTTTTAGGCGAATGCCGGGTAGGATCCTTAAACTATAGCCCGGGGGCCCTAGTTAACCTTTGTTAACCGCATTCCCCCTTTCAAATATCTTCCTATGCTATTGAAGGTGAGTTGCCATCACGTGGATTACCCTACTCTAAAGAAAAAGCAGGCATACAAGAGTTTGAGACCTACGACACGTAAGTTTGATCTACTTGCGGTCACACCAACTATATGTTTTCAATTCTTTGGCTATAGTAACTACTATATCTACTCCTCTAATCTGAAGAATAGGCTGCGCAAGTCGTTAGTCATACAAATTTGTGGAATAATCACATTAGTTGACAGTCTAACAAGTGTCAATTCTGAATATATATGAATATTTTAACAGCGCATCTCCTAATTTGGGTGAATATCTTTTCTTCTCACAAATTGTACATATGGCCCATGGTCTAAGAATATTTTGCAAATTCGACAAAATATTCATAAAAAATAGTTTTTGAATTTTTCATACGAAAAGTTGTCCTAGATCGGCCGTCAGTTTAGAGGAGTAACAAGGACTACGATATATGAATAAGAACGGAATATTTCTTAGATGTAGTAACAGAATGACTCCCGATGCAACTCTAGGAATCACTATGTGGTCGGAAACTTGAGATAAAGTTATTATACTACGGAAGAGTCACAGTAGCGGAATCCAATGACAATAATCAGCCAACTGGGCAATCAGGAAAAGCCTGCCCCAATATAATAGAGTGGTTTCTGTTTCCCTTCCGGAGAAGAATTCTGAACAGACTGAATTTGCCACAAATGTGTAACAAAATTCTGAAATTCGAATTTTATGTGACTACTTATACTTTATAAATCTTGAATACCGTTCTTTTAGAGGGCTCGGCGTTCATGTTACATCTAGAAAATATTTGAGATTACATTTTACTTTACAAATAGATGACTTCATGAATTTATTGAACCATACCTTTTAACCAATAGGATTTTAGTATGAAGTGTTTTGTGAAATTATTTGTGGCTTCGTGTTCAATGATTGTAGAAACTGCCGTTTGAGTTTTATTGAAGAGAATACCGATGAAATTATCAGATTAGTAATGCGCTAAGGCAGTTGATCTCCGTAGTGAAAAGTAAATGAAATAATGACATTATTATACTGGGTTTAAAATATACATTCCTTGACGTTTCCAAGTGAAGAATGGCGCTGTTGCCGTCTGGCAAAGCACAATATATGTGGTCGAAAATTGCCTCATAAAAATGTCTCGAACGTCAGAGAAAATCAAAAAGATACAGTAAATATACATGAATGTATTTGTGTGTGTACTTTTGCATAATTCTGTGCAGCACAAAAATACGTCATGTCGTCACTGTCTTACAGAGGGAATATTCTACTGATGTTTGTGTCGTTGTTACCTTCAATCTGGCTGCTGGTGGCACTATAGAATTTATTTGGGAAATGAAGCGGTCATAAACAATAATGTCAATAACGGCCTCTTTCTCCCACTGTCTCTTTCCCTCAAGCAGAAACGCCAACAAAAGAACATGAGAAACAAACGACTCCGTATACAGCTACGCTCGAAACTGAAGAATACATGCTGCGATTGTTCAGAAACGTTGATCGGCCCGCCCGTCATTTCCAGCGCTCTGAAATGGTGGATTTAAGATAACACCCCCTCTCGGGTAGTAAACGTCAACGTTCTTGTAATTACCGGCAACTTCATATTACACATTCGCTAACCTTTTTTTATTGTTCGTAATTTAACTATAAATTTCTTATAGTATCAGTAACAGACACCCCAGGGAAAAGTCGTCTGACACGTGGTCTTAATAAAGGTATCACTAATTTAATTGTTTATAGTAATTTTCAGTTGCGAACTGGCTCCTTACTTTATTTATTTAACTAAGTGATAGCTCGGCGTTGACCGGGTTGTCATAATTAAACTCAACGACATCCATAACCTCGTATTCGGTTATTCTTTCGTTATTTTTATATAACGCCAATCTTAGGGTGCTTCCCTACAATGCTGAAACGGATTGAAATTATACATAAACAACATCGGGAGAAACACTATCGAACCCACTGATCCCGATAAATATTTATCCGACGCAAATATCGGCCGTTTTAGAATGTTTTGAAACCCCCACCCCCGTCTACATCTGCCCTGTTCTTACCATCATAGTCTTTGTATCCTGTTCGAAAGGATCACGTGATCAAAATTTGTCGAAATTCATTCACGCGCTTAGATTTATATGCGTAACATACTCACAAACATACACATACAGGTAATTTTATTTATTACAAAGATATACGTGTGCCTCAATTTTTTTAAAAAATATAACGAATTATTATTTTTCACTGGAATGCCGAGTGAAAGATAGTTGATACGGGTCCAAAACGTTTATTTACTGCCCTATAAAGAAGCACACTTCTCACGTGTAAATTTAATCCTAACGTTAAGTCTTATGTGTTACTTTAACGACCAATATAATAGGGGACCGTTTACAACCCTTTTATGATCAAGGCCATTGTTTTCCTTTCCTAGGTGTCAGCATATTCCTTACAAAGCTGTTATCGACGCACGATGATATTTTAATTACACACAGGAAATTTTGATTACATTGGCCTTACCTCGACGAATCCATTTAATTCCTTAATGACGTTTTAGAATAGTTACGTATTTAATCAAACATATTGTTTGTATCTGTAATTTATGTATTTTATTCAATCCAATCATTCTTGTAATCTCGTATTACCGGCAACTTCCTATTACACTTCTTACGCTTTCCATAACATTCACTTAAGGTAAGTATTACATCGTTTGCTGCGTTTTGCGGAGAAAAATTTCAAAAGCATTCAGTATTTTAATTTCTGACTTTTATAAATTACCCTTGGGATTCATACAAAGTCTTAGAAACGTCTTCAAAAATTTTAATTTTGTGATAGAAACTAAAATATTCCTCTTTTATTAAGACTGAGCTGTCATCTCTCTGGTATCATTCTTTTATACAACATCCGCAATTCTGCACACTAATTGACGGAACTATAATTTCTTTCATGGTATCGAAAAACGTAAAGAAAATATGCTAGAATTGTTAGTTTTTTGGTAATCATAACTTAAGCCGAACTTATACTGCAGCTACTATAACAACAGCAGAACTAAAATTTACTTTAGTTTCTTGAACTGTTTCTTAATATCTGACAGAGCAGAAACAGTGACCAAAATAAAGTATATCAATTTTCATATTACTCTAAACTTCTTCATTTTTGAGAATATTGCAAAAAATTAATAATATAATTATTTGTAAAAGTTTATTCCGGAATAGGTTTTAGTGGGTTATTTGAACGAATTAATACATTTTAAATAGTACAGAGTGACACTAAATTTTCAGAAACAGAATATATATATAAAAAATAATGTTCAACTAACTTTACATATACAGTATACGAAGAAGTTTGGGCAAATTTACGCTAAGGAAATAGAAGGAAAACTACTCTCACCTAAAAATTTAAAGTAACCGATATTTTTAAAATACTTCAAAAATAGCCCGGGGGCTCTAGTAACCTTTGACTACCTTCCTCTACCCTTTCAAATCCCTTCCTATGCTATTAAAGGGGAGTTGCCCAATGTGGATCACCCTCATGTAGCCTATTGCCCTAAAAAAAAAAGATGCCTTTTCCTCTCCGTTTTTGAACTAAGGTTCCCACAAGCCGAGGCACCTCGGCCTGTTTTGAGAGTTGTATGTTCCGGGGTCACAGACCTTGGGCATACGGTAAGAGTTGTCCGCTATTCCCATTGGAATAGTCGGCCACCTGCCTCCTAAACTGGTCGAGGCACGGAGAAGGGAATGCTGCGTCCCCACAGCAAACTTCTCTCCCGCTATCGGAAGGGCGTGGGACAAGTACCCAATGTCCGACCTACCTGATGCAGGTTTTTCTAGGGTTTTCCCTGCATTTCTTTAGGCGAATGCCGGTTAGTATCTTTAAAATATAGCCCGGGGACCCTAGTTAATCCTTGGCTACCTTCCTCTAACCTTCCGCATCCCCCTTCTCAAATCCCTTCCTATGCTATTAAAGGGGAGTTGCCGAACGTGGATTACCCTCATGTAGACTATTGCCCTAAAAAAAAAGAGTATTCTAATTATGGCTGAAAGACAAGTTAGTTACATTGAAGTATTTTGTTGCTTATTGTTGTGGTGTAAGAAATTTTTTAAGTTTATGTGTTTTAAAAATGAAACTAAAAAGTTTCTAAGTATTAAAAATATCATGAAACACGATCCTTCAGTTTTCATCGTAACGCTGAGGGTCTCAAAACGGTATTATTATTACTGGATTAATTAAATATTTGTATGAATCAATCTGATAAAGGTGTTTCTTACTCTTTTTAAAAGTAGATATATATTAACTAATTTCACTGACTGAGTGATGAAAGCAAGAAGCACACAATACACCTTTTATTAAAAAAAAAACTCTGTCCTTACGAGACAAAGCAACCTGGCTGATTAAGTTGAATTAAAATAGATGGGATTAAATAATTAATTAAGTCTTACACATATTTCGCTAATTCATTTTTGATATTATCTCCAGTATTAAGTGTAGCTAATAATCGTATCTTTCAGCTAATCTTGTATAAACCATTTTAATAAATGCGTTCAGAAATACAATTCTCAAAGCAATATGAGTGAAACATTTAGCGAATAGGCATTTAATGGTGAATTATTATAAAAATTAAAATTTTCGTTATTTGTACAATATGAAGGTGAACTTTCCATTAATAACTAAATATCGTATTTTAGATTTGCTTAGTTGTTTTTTATTGACAGGATACATACGTGTAGTTACCATTTCTTTATTGACCATGTAGTTCACAAATTCCGTATCTGAAGTGTTAAATTTCTAAGGATGGATATTGGTTTTTGAATCGTAATTATATGAAGAGGACCGGCAATTTCTTAGGGTCAAATATAATGCTGAGTTTTGTACCGAGTTGCACACTGATTCTTCTTTATTACGAATCAAGCACATTGCCATGACATCATTTAGTGGGCGGGACAAGCCAAGGACTCAAAATTTAACGTGCAGGAATTTGTCCTCTGTCGTAGGTACTAATCTTCCAAGCACATCGTTTTTAAATTGAAATTCTGCTGTCGCTTCGTGAGCTATCGTTATTTTCGTCCCATTCAGAAGTGACGGATTCGGAATGCTATTTGCCATCAATCATACTATAGTAAGCCACAAGATGAAATAATTTTCAATACTTACCGATGAACTACGTAGACGGCGAGCATATTTCGAGGGGCAAATAGAAAAAATAACTGAAATGTTTTCAGACCGTGAAATTAATTAATTAATTACTATTACCAATATTTATTTGTAGTAGTTTTATTCAAATTTTGTATTAACTTTTATTAACTAGATTGAGTTAATAGTTACATTAAATACACCTTTCATTCTTTGTCGACGTCATCTTTCGCCCGTTATGCAATTAATGGGCAAGTACTACTAACGAACATTCATTTCCCTCTGAATTATTGCACTAGCAGGAATTTTAGTTAATGTACGATACATTGTCATTGGTACTCTTCAGCCACCCTTTCAAATCCCTTCTTATGCTATTAAATGGGATTTGCCACCATGTGGATTACCCTCCTGTAGCCTTTAACTATAAATTTCGGGTCGCTACTTTGCGTAAACATTTATACTATGCTGAACATGTCAGTTCTGTAATCAGACTGAGAGTTCCAGGAAAGCGAAAAATCGCATACAGTTATTTTGACGTATTGGGATGTTGTGATTTGTTTGGAAATTAACTATTTACAGAAACGAAATCAGAAGTCATGGTTAAGTTAAAAAGTGGAAAACTGAACATGAAAATGGGAGTCGTTCTCCGAAAAAGGATGAGGCGTTGCACCACGGTAGAGGGTGCTCGTGTCTCTAAGTTAAACAAAAATTATTACAGTAATACATCAGAGATAAATTATGGGAAATTTTACTCATTTTTCTATATTTCTCTCGACCGTGTAGCCTGGTCAGTTGTGAGGGATACTATGGTGTCCCTTGCCAAAGGACTATTGGTACTTACTCCCAGAGTGTGGGTAGCGGTTAGGAAGGTGCAAGAACCCTAAAGGCCGTTGGGCAGCCGTTTGGGTTTGAAAATACTCTTGGCGTCTGCTTCTAAGCCGAATGAGGAAATAACCCCGGTACGAGGAAGGGAGGGCATGTGATTCTCTGTGGAGCAGTTTTTGGAAGCTGCTTCCTGGCCTACCAGTCGAGTAGCAGCTGAGTATTTCTCGAGAGGACCGGCGAGTCATCTGGGCGCCCACCACTAATTGGTAACTAAGGTATCGAAGGGTCGGAGATTTGTCTCCCTTCGTTATATTTATCCGATGTCGAGACCATCTGATCACAATGTTTTGCAATAATTGTCCGTTACATTGCAAAGAAGGAAGCAGTCCTTGAGATTCACTCTGCCAGAGGGTTCAACCTAGTGGGAAAGTGCAACACTTGCCTGCAGTGTGATCCTGGATACCTCGTGCTAACAGAGCAATGCGCATCGCCGACCAAAGCAATCCCTTCGGGAGAATATAGTACCTCCGGGTGCTTTAGAATTCCTGCCTACCCTGAGGATCATATAAGCCCAAGATGGGGTGATTTATACTTCCCATTCTCCAACGCACACTTGAAGATGGACTCGTTGGGGTATGTGGTTTCATGGACAAAATTTCTCTTCCCCTGGCAAGTAAGATACCAGCCATGACAGGTAAAAGCTAAACGCTATAGTCCCCCCAGCGTCGCACAGTGGGTGGAGCTGGAGTTATGCCAATGATGGGAGCCAACCGAACTTGATTGCACAATGCTTATGCGAATCAGCCAGCGTGGATGAAACTGAATAAAAATTGCTAGCCAACCAAATTATACGTAAAATAATGTGCGTGTCTCCCTTATACGATGAAGCAAAGAAGGAAACGCACAACAGGAAGATCTTAGTTTTTGAATATAATGAATATAAATTTGGGACGTTTTGTACTCACAAATAACCCTGAAAATATATTAGAAATCTAAAATACCGTTTTGTTAAAGTGGCTTAAAAAAGTGTATTTACGTAGATTTATGATGATCGATAGTTTAAACAAGGTAAACTAATATTCTAGTGAATACCAAAGTTACCATCTAATATTTTATGAACATCTATGATAACAAAAACATTTACGAGGTACCGAACGTAATGCGTATAATTTGTGTCGATATTATATTACGGTATTATATCTTATTAACCACACTAACAAAGACTCAAATAACCACATTAATGCAGCTAGTAAGCACTAAAACTTCATTAAATAAGTTTCTATGTCAAGATGTTTTAAGTTTTTGTTTTTTCAAATAAAAGCGCTGCTACTTAGGTAAATACTTTGAAATTATAGGAATATGAATCTTTTAAAATTAATAAAATAAATAATAACGCTCGATATGAAATGATTAACGCAGCAAAATTTTAGAAACACTGTTTCAGAATTTTCTAATTTATTTTTATATAAAAAATTTATTGGTTATAATAACCTTTGCGAACTTCTGTGATGGAATTGATGAGAGGAAAGCCTCGCTCTGAAGACGAAGAAGCTAATATTGACAAAAGTTCTTCTGTCACTTTTCCGTTGCGTCCGCGGCTTCGCGGATAGTTACGTACACCACATAACAGGCCACATAAAATCTTTAATAAAATCTCTTGGAAAAATTATAAGTATATATCAGTAGGTTCCAAAAACTTTCAAAACCATAAATGTTTTGAGATGTTCCTGGTACAATGAAACTTATTTACCCGATTAGACTAAATGAAAAGCTGTTTGGGGTGAAAAGATTTTTATAAAAATTATCTAACGTTATTAACAGACATTTCCTGTTATTTATAAGATATTAATTATTTCAGTTCTAATGTGATCACATCAATTTGTTTTGATTTAGCGATCATCAATTTATAAGTATTTATATAGGATACTTAATTGTGATGTTTTAATGATTTTAATTGATTTAAGAGACGAATATGACTTTATAAGTTGAACGCTCCTAACAGAACAAATATTTTAAATTGAGACTGTTGTTTGGTTTTCAAATTTTATATCGTGAAAATATATCGTATTTTTTCTACTTTCATATTTGGAAATAAACTTTTCCAAGAAAACGCAACAAACAAATATATGGCCAATAATTCAAATTACCATGAAAATAAAGTGTTGCTAATTGACAGAAATATTTACTTCGGTTTATTTTATAAATTATAATTTAGTTAATGTTTACAAACAAATATTAATTATTTCGTTTGAGTAGCTGAAATGAATTATATCCATAATTAGAAAATGTATATTGTTTCTCGTATGATTCTTATTCTAAGTTACGTAAGTACATGCACAGATTACTATTCACTTATTATTGTATAACATTACAATATTTCAGTTGAGTACAGTATACTTAATTCAAAATTTTATTCACTGCTTTAAGAATCATTAACGTCACAAATTCTCTCAGTTGTATACGTCAAAATTTATAAAAAATTGTTGCCCCTAGTCACTTAATTTAGGCAGCCTGTGGGAGCAAGCCTAAGCTTTCGCATGTGGAACCTTCCTAGAGGGACGGAGGGGCTACCTACGGGGATGGTTTTGAACTAAGGCTCCCACAAGCCGAGACACCGCGGTAAGTTTTGAGAGGTGTGTGTTCCGGGGTACCAGACCTTCGGAATACGGAAAATGTTGTCCACTATTCCTATTGGAATAGTTGGCCAGCTGCCTCCTGAACTGATCGAGGCATGGAGGAGAGAATATTGCACTAGCACAGCAAACCCTACTCCAGTCATCGGAAAGGAGAGGGACAAGTACCGTCCTACCTGATTCAGGTTTTTCTAGGGTTTCTCTGAATCACTTTAAGGCGAATTTCCGGGAAGGTTCCTAGTTAATCGTTGGCTACCTCGCTATACCTTTACGCATATAAGTAGTCCTTTTCCTATGATATAAGAGGGATGTGGTCTATCTACACATACATCTCATTTATTGAAGGAATTATAGAATAGAAGTAGAAACGTTATACAATTTTAGTACTTCATAGGGAAATAAAACTAATTACACAATATAGTGCGCTCATTTTTTAAAGCGATTTAGATTTAGTCACTCCGTAGAGGTGGTGTTAAAAATAAAATTCACGCTGGCGTACTATGTGGTGAAAGTTTCATTTGATACCGATAAAAGGGAGGCTTCCTCTCTGAAATGAAAACCACTGAGTAAATTTCAAGCGGACGCTTGTCAGCTAGAAGAGGAGAAGCTCTGTCCAGTAATCCATGTTTAGTTAGACCTTGTTAAGGAACGTACAAGGAGTTCGTTATTCAGCTCGCCAGAAACCGTGTCAGCTTGATGTTACTCCTGTCAAAAGTTATGGATCATTTAGTAACTGCAGGCTCTTTTATTTCTTTTTATATTTTTGATTATGGGTTTTTCTATTTAATATATTTAAAAGAATAAAACGAATGCATTAACTAATGAGACCTGTGTTATGATTGATAATAAAAAAGATAGGCAAATAGAGACGAAAGAAGTAAGTACCACACAACGTTTCTGGAAGCCTTGTTCATTTCTTCAGATGCAGAAGAAACGCAAGAGCCTAGTGTGTAATTCAAGTCGTACAAGCTGTAGGTATAGTCATACCTAAATAGGTTAGCAATTAATGCTAAAATGTAGTTTAAAAAGTAAATTTTACTGCCGTCTGAGTTTTAAACAGACTTTTTGATTAACACGGCCGTTTATAGTGATAGAAGAAAATACTTAGACAAAGTTGTTTGTGGTAAGATAGGTTTTTGATAAGTGCAGGTGTAGGGGAAATAAGGTGTAGTATAGTTTAATTCACGTTATATACAAGGAATTGCTTTTAATTTTTGTTAAGAACTACGGTACTTGCAGTTTCTGTGGGAAAGGAATCTGACAGACAGGACGTGGAAGATGTTGGGCGTTTTGCCTATCTACGCGTGCTCAGACATAATTAAAAATTTGCCAGATTGCGACAGTCCACAAGTTTTGGGGATGTCTCCCTATGGAAAAAAACAACAAATATAGAAGTTTGAGGCTCTGCCTTTTTAGGCGAGCGATGAGTGCATCACTTTTAGGCGATTGCCGGGTAGGACCCTTAAATACATTCCGGGGGCTCTAACCCTTAGCTGCCTTGCTCTACCTTCGACATACTCCCTTCTACATCCCTTCATATTCTATTAAAGGGAAGAGCCATCAAAGCGGATAACTCTCATGCAACCAGTCACTGTAAAAAAAATTCGCGCGCTGTTTATGCTGACGAGTTATTCTGGAGAGATCAGTAGGAAAAATAGCAAAAGCCAAGGGTCTGAGATGAATCTACAAGAAGCAGACATCGTCCAGCTGGTCTATACCTGCTTGAGTCTAGTTCCTGCGTCGTCGTCACCACTAAACAAGCAGACGCCACAACGACATGGTTACCAGATAATAAATAAACAAATGGTGTATCGGGACAGAGCAGGGACAATGAACAATCATTTAATGGTCCACCATCCCTGTGTGTATAAAGTTATCAAGCGCTGAACAAAGAATTGTAAATTATAATTGTAATTGTGCCAATAATTTAAAACAAAATAACTTAAATAAATTCAATTGTTTTATAAATAAATTTATAAGTCCAGACCTACTACAACGAATACCAACGTCACAAATTTAAACTATTTATAATATATTAGTGCGTTGTAAGACGCATGCAACACAACTGTGGTTTGATAGTTGAAAATAGTATTGAGGCTGAATTACGATTTTTTTGTTCGTTTTGAGCGTAGCGCACAACAAATGATGCGAAGTGTGAGCGCTTAGTTACAGTTCAAAATTATGATTCTCAAGCTAACTCTTTCAAGTCTTTGACCCTAATAAGGGAATGTGCTTATTAGGGCGGCGTAATTTTTATTCTTACCTCCTTACCTTATTTTAAAATTTCTTAGCCGATAGATTCTTTCTATAACAATACTTTAGGCAACGGAAAATTCAGTGCACAACGAAAATGTAATGTAATAATGTCGAAAATGTAATGAGTGAAAAAATTGTAAAATAAAAAAATTATGTGGATTTGAGAGAATGACGATGACAGAAATGATTTAGGTAATTTTTGACGTCAAATTGCGTTAGTATGAAGTAAAAGTTCATTTAAATTTTCTCTTTACACTAATAATGAGAAATATAGCCAATACTTTTTTATTACCTTATATTATTATCTCTTTTGACGTTGCTATTATTTTATTTAACACGATGTACGCTTAACGAATATTTATTATAGCTACAATTTAATAACTTAAATTAGTATAATGTGCTAGATATATGAAAAAAAACAATTTTTTAATTCCACAAACGAAACAATTCTTCACAATGCAACTTGAACCAAGATTAATCAAAATCATTATTTTTCGTTCTGCTTCATTTATACATTTTGAATTACTGTCCCCAGTCTTCACCAAACGAGTTTATGTCTCTCATACACCTTTCCTCTCTAGTTCCACTGTCCCAAGGCGCGACACCCCATATGGCGTTAATTAACTTCTAAATTACGTTCTGCAGAACTTTCTGAACATGAGGATCAGCCACCGCTACGCGTAAAAGGGTTTCTCTATATAATACGAGTCTGTAATTTGAAATAGTTCATGATATATAATTTACTATATTAGAAAATTATTAAAAATTTCACGTACAACGTTTCCTATACTTACAATAAAATACCTTTTCCCTAACGAGTGAAAATATTGGTTCCGAACTGTCACTATGATATCTTAGGAGAAACATAAATGGATTGTTTAATTGGAGAACTTCAATAAATAATTATTGCGTGCGTAAAAAGTAAGCGCGACAGATGTTATTCATGTAGTAGTCTAAAATTATTTCTGTGGCGTAAGAGAAAATTTTTTGGATGTCCATAAACAACTCTTATTAAACAAAAAGTTATAATTTATTCAATAGTAATTGTTGGTCTATGCAATATGATTATTATATTTCCTTTCGAGATAGTGAATTTGAGGATACAAAATGTATAAGGAAAATTATTGTTTACTTTCACTAGCAATTAATCACTGTAAATACTTCAGTATGAATTAATTAATTATCATATTTGGTTAGTTACTTCCTACTTGAGAGTAATCCGCGTTGTGGAAACTACCCTATAACGGCGTAGTAAAATAGCCATTGGTTAACTAGGGTATCGCGATGTATAGTTGAGTCGACATTAGCTTGTATGTGATGCAAGAAAACCGCAGCGAAAACTGCATTAGATAGTTCGGGATTTCGGTATTTGACCCACGTCTTTCCGATGACTAGATTAGGGAAATCCCATTCCAAGTTTCGACCAGGTTTGGAGGCAGTTGTCCGACTGTTCCAGGGAGAAGTAGTGCCGCTTACCCAAGGTCTATGGTCCCCGTGCATAAAATACTCAAACCTGACCGAGCTCTCACAACTAATAAGAAAAATAATTTAGCTATTGAGTGTTATAACCAGAGTCTGTAAGACACGACACAGAAGTGATCCTCCGAAATACGTGCATCCACGTATTATCTTTTTATTTATTTAGAAACAGGCTACTCGAGGGTAAACTTTGACATCTGTTTGGTTACACCTAATCTTGGCTATCTCGCAGTATTATATCTTATATAGAGTTAAACATTAATAAAGCTAATTAATTTAGCCTATAATAAATTTATTACAGTCATATGTGATAATAATAATAAGGGAGATTTATATCTTTGAGTTAGTTTTATCTTTGTTTTGTTTTTGGTTTTCTTTGTTAATAGCGAGAGTTGTATAATAAAATTGATGCATTATAGAAATTTGAAGAGAAAACAAACCAAAAGATATAAATCTCCCTTCCTTATTATTATTATCACTTATGAATGTAATAAATTTATTACAACTCGTATATTAGTGCATTTATTTTCTCTGTCTGACTCATGTAAAATGTATCATACCGTGCTGTGTCTTTACATAATTAAAGTTACATGCACTAAAAATGCATATTCGTGTAAAAGTTATTATTAAAATTATAATTTATTTGTAACCATATTGTGAATTGGTAACACTTTGGAAAAAGATTTAATATTATATTTTTAAAAGTTTTCATAAAATTTATCGTAACATCTGCCATTTAGCACACCCATTTGCATAGTTGATAGTGAAATCGATAGATAACTTGATTTCTTTCCTATTCCGTTAGTAAATGTTCCTCGACAAAGCCTAACAATTTTAAGTCTTTCCATGTAGGCGTTCGACAGGGTTACGCACTTCTCCAACGTTCTGCTTGATCTAGAACAGACGACGTGTCCCAGGTCAGTTAAAAGCATTCCACTGGAATATGATTATGAGTTTGTCCGTGGATAAAAAAACGTTCACTGGATAATTCCGGACATAGTAGAATACAGATTTAAATATAATTTAATAAAGTGTGTAGTGAAGAAGGTTTTGAAGTTAATGTTCTTTCTTTGAGGAAATATTATAAATACAGAACTTTGTAGTCATAATATTAATTACGTGTATATGAAGTAAACAATTTTTTATAATAACTGATGTACATATTTTTCGATGTTTGAGGCCTGCAGCGCTCCTAGTGGATAACGGGGAACTGTTTTTGGTTTTTAGTCGATTTTTGTTCACGGAGCCGCGTGCAAATGTCTCCCTCATGTACTAAGAAGTTGTGAAACACACAAGTTAATCTAATGAAATGAGTGATACTTTAAACAATACGTTTACTTGGGACACGATATTGTCTTATGTTACATTTCTTTAAACAGCAAACATACTTGTGTTTCAGCGGTTACAGACAAAATGTTGAAGGAACTCGTCCTGCGACAAACAAGACACCTAACCGGAAACAACGTGTGAAGTTCAGAATGGGAACAGAAGATAAAAATAACATTGCTTCAACTTAGAGAAGTGTACGCTCCGAAAATAACTGCCATGAAACTGAGTAGCAGTTTGCGTCATAATTGAAGATAGTTTAAATAAATATCTATTTATCTTTCTTCATTTGTTTTCGGGATTGAGGGGTGCAATATCCTTCGGAATGGGGTAAAAATACGATCTTTGAAACAGATGTAAAATTATGAATGCATACACAATTACAAATTTTGTAATTTGCTCACCCACCTTATTTCGTACATTATTTTAGTACAAGAGGAAACCCAAACAGCAAATATGCGGAACAAGACCTCTACGATTCTGAGATAATTCCAAAACTATAAATATTTTCAGTCTAGATCAGGGATTCACATATTTTTTCGACTTTGACCCCAATTGACAAAATTATTTTTCAATAGAGCCCCTAAACATTTTGTATTTTAATGTATAAGCAAAAAAACTTAATGCGACGGTTGTTTATGTTTTTTCATAGTATTTTTTTATATTACGTATAAAATTACTTAATAATAATCGAAAACCGCAGAATTCTATAATATTTAATAGCTGAATAGATTTTCTTGATAAATAGTTATGCGACTAAATTCTTCCTGGACCAAGTAAAAACTATTACTTTGATGTTTTTCTTGCGAATATCTTAAAATTACAAATTCAGCAATGACAACTAGATTTATAATTGATTTTATCTTCTAAATTCTCCCTACGGCGGAATTCGGTGCATATACGAAAGTGACATGACATTTGGCTTTCGATGCGAGGATCACACTGCCAATCTATATTATATTTATACATCTTTAAACGGATATTATTATCGAATAATTGCATTCCGTAAAAATTAAAACAGAATAATTAATCATCGCGGCTCCTCCAAAGACCCCTGGATTACTTAGGCCTTTTTTAAACAACAAATTCTTGAGGCGTCATCCTGGACCCTATTGGGAATCCCTGGGGTACTGCAGTTCATTTTATTTTGAAAAGTATTTCCTCGAATAATAACAACAATTTTATTAAATCAAGCTTTATTAACCCAATTCAAACCATTTTTATTTTTTTTAGTTAGTTATGGAGATACGGGAGCTACTTCAATCACATACGACGATAAAAATTTTCATTATTGTAAAATTACGACAAACTTAAACTACCAATTAGTGATACTTAGGAGATCTGACATGTTATTGTGAGTCATGCAATTTCTCTTTTTAATTATGTTTCAGGCAGATATAAATGTTAACCTACGCCATGCGTACTTTCTATTTATTGTTGCGTCTTGAAAATATTCTCTAAGCATTCAGTCTGCTTATGTGAACATGTAAACTTCTCATTACATTCATAAGACGAATCAGAGATCAAAAACCATACTCTAAGGGTGAGAACAATTCCCAAAATGAACATGAATTTTTAGAAAAGTACATTCGGGAAACCTTGATTACTTCAGTTAAGAAACATTGTTATAAAGATTGAAGGATCTACTTGTTCATCGAGAATTGCGAGAAACGGAATCTAATAAGACGAATCTAAAGAACGGCGGAATAAGAGACAAACTGTTGGGTTGGTTAAGATGGCACTTTATTAGTATAAAACGGTATGCTAAAATTGCTGGGGTTAGTTATATAAGGAAGTCTACTCGGCTCGCTGCTTTTTGTATCATATTAATGAAGACTTAATGTTTTCTGATAAAACTTATGCATTTGTCTGTCCTCTGATTTAGATTTTTAATTCATTGTATAAATAGTGATTGGAGATAATTAGTAGAAGGTAAATAAAACAAATGTTAATTCTTAAACAGAATGAAACTAGCATTAATGTTGGGCAAGAAAGTGATAAATCTGAAGTTCCAATACGTAATAATACTACTAGGTAGATACGTTGAAATGAAATTACCTTGTAGAATATGTGATTAAAAATTAACCACAAAGGTAAAACCAAAAAAATTAGTTTATAATTCCACAGTTAATTGTCATTTAAAGCAATATTTTGTAATATTTAGTTGGAGGTGAATTTGATATAATTGTAAACGGATATATACGTTATTGTTCAGTATTTGATAATGGAACTCAATTTGTTAGCAGATTTGTTTGCTGTGTAATTCCTTTATTTACATTTTTGGGAAAGGTAAGTTACTATGTTACCTTAACCTATTACGCAAAGAAAATCATATTCACAGTTTCTACTCTAGGAGTAAGGTTTAGCTTTAAATGTATTGTTACGCCCTATTGCGACTAAGATAATAAACTAAAAGTGGAAATAAGAAACTTTGATGTTGTTTACAAGAAAATTAGTAATTCTAAACGTTCGGCGAACCAAATAGATGATATACGTGCTGTCGTCATGATATATATTTATTTTGTTATTTTATGATTTTAAATTCTATTGACAATTAAAAGTATATAAATAAATATAAATTGTCCCAATCAACCAGTATCTAAATTAACACATCCTCGTCTTCTACATCGTGCTAAATGTCGGAAAGTGTTCAGTCTGACTTATTACAGAAATTTGAAAGGAATATTTTCTACTATTGATCATCGAACACTTTTTAGAAAATTTGCATGATATATTTTAATGGTTTTGCAGAATTTAAAAAATGTACCAATCGTATGGTCGCAACGAGGTTCATGTCTAATTTGAAAACAAATTGTGCGCGTGTGAATGAGTTGAACTGTTGCTCTGTCCAAGACTAATATGCTTATTATCATTGAATGCTTAATTTAATATTTTGTGAAGCATAGAAGATAAAGTTCTACTTGCAAACGATTGCGACCTCGAGCTGTAATCTGCAAAGTGCTTGTCCACTGCACAACACGAAACCGCGATTGTGTCTCAGAGGGGCAATTCACTCCCCAATTTCGACGCTTGAGAAAATGATTAGGAGTTATAATTTGAACCAAATGCCTACGCTAACAACAGTTAAATTTGGTACCGAAGTAAATAATATTCGAACCTTAATGGCACATACGCAGTATTTATCTGATAATATTATTTTTTTACCAAATAAATTCTATTATATATATATATATATATATATATATATATATATATATATATATATATATTGTAATAATTAAATAAAAAGGCGTTTTTCAAATTAAAAAGATTGTTAAGTGAAACAATTAACTCAACATTTAAATACACAATAATATTTGGGATCTCAGGGTCTTTATCTGGGTTTGATAAATGGGTGAATTTTATACAATCAAATTACATTTAGCTTTTATGGAAGTTAAAGCGTCTGAAACATAGACGAACTTTTTTGTGGAAGAAAATAACACTACAGATTGAATTTAAATGTAATAATTAAATAATTAAAATTAAAGAACTAAATAATTAAAGAACGATCTGACCTATCTTTTAAAAGTGGTTTACAATATGATTTTAAAGTTTTTCTACTTACGGCCGCCCAGGTCTCGTTTTAGGTTTTTAGTGCACAACATTTGGGGATATCACTGATTCTAGTATTCACAGGCTTTAAATTTCAACAATTCTAATTGGCGTAGTTTCTCGATGCTTTGCTGCAACCTGGAGTTTTAGTTGGATATGGTCTATGGTCAGCAAGTTGAATTTCCACTCTGCCACCGATTACGACGTTAATTTCAATCTCTCCTTCCCTACTGAAGATTGTTTTACTTTTTCAATATTTTAGAGCATGTTTGTAACTGCTATCAAACTGTTCTATTTGCGGCTGCACATTCCTGACTCTATTACTTTTGTACAAAACTTTGCTGGTCCTTATGCCTCACCGTTCATTGCCTGACCCAAGATTGCTTTCGAACTGTTTGCTGTCCGCTGCCCAACTGAACTTCCTCGTCTCGTAGATTTTGAGCGCGTAGAATCTCAACAATGTTTTTCTTTGCGTTGCCGCCTTGTTACGGCGTCCGCTTTATATTCTCTAATAATGAGTCCTCTACTTTCTTTCCAATTATAACAATGTCTTAATTTCTAATTACTACAATATATTTGCCGATTAATATAATTTTTTGCGGCCCTAAATTAGCCTCTACCCTTCCACATCCCCCCTTTCAGATCCCTTCCTATGCTATTAAAGGGGAGTTGCCCAACGTGGATTACCTTCATGTAGCTTGTTGCCCTAAAAGAAAAAGAAGCAAGACAAAACTATTATTCCGTGTAGGATTTTCAAAGCCTCTAGTTGACAACGATATGCACTCAATCGGATAGTGTTTAATTTAAAATTAATATTTATAACTTTAATCACGTCGAATATAACCATTTTTAATAACTGAAAATATGTCCAGGAGAGCAAACTTTTTGGTGTCATATTCGGTACGTCCAGGAAACCTTAGCCAGTTTCGCTTTAGTATTCCAATCAACCGTCGCGGCTACAGCTTCTGCACTCCACTGGAACTGTTATGAATACGTATGAATACACAACAGTAGGTTTTACACTTGCTTTCTTCCCTGCTGGAACGAACAGAGCGAAGGAGTGCACGAAATAAAGAATTCATGTGTTATGGATGGCCAAGTTGAGAGGAACGTACGCGCTCAATCTCGCTCGCATTACTGAGCAGGAAAGAAATACGGAACATGTTGTTCATCAACCAGCGCATCAAGGTTTGATTAAAAATTTTGTGAAAGCAGTGGATTTTGATTGGAGATTATTTCCGTTTCTGAAATGTAGTTTCCACAAAATACATCGGTGAAGCAAAAACTAAAAGACGAAATAACGTTGGACCTCAAATCAGGGGAACGATGAAAGACACACAGTTTGTCAGGCATTGGAAATCGTTTTCAACTAGAGGCTTTGAAAATCGTACACAGTATAATAGTTTTACTATGTCGCTAACTTTGGACCACTAAAAATACTAAAAATTTATTAATTAAGAAAGTGCAGAAGGACTGTCAGGTCACTACAGAAAAGGTTCAAACAGGGATGATTCATAATGGTGTGAACCTTGCGCCGCTCAATGATCAGTCGTAACCTGACTTAGGAAGAAAGCTCTAAAATTTGTCACCACTGGAAGGGGTTAGAGAGATACCTCTCATTGTCCGGTAGGAGATTCTATCGCTACAATCGCAGCTAAATCAGGTGGTCGATCTTCTCGGTGCAAATTGGCCATTTGCCCCCATGAGCTTGTTTTAGGATACTCTTCTCTGCTCCACTGCACTAACGTTCAATCATATCCTCTCGAATTACTAAGAGATAGACATTTTAACCAATCAAAATTATTGCCCCGTTGCTTCACGGAATTACAGTATGTCCAACAAAATTAATTTATATACGCTCTCAATAATCCTCTGATATGTTTTACTTCGTCCCATTCTGCTTTGCAAAAGTTCTAGGTCTTATCTTCATGCAAAAGCTACTTCGTCTGAGTATTTTTTTTTTTAAAAAAGAAGATGGTCAAGCATTTTGATCCCCATCGTTTTTACTTCGTAATTTTACCACAACCTGTGTAATTTTCCCTAATATTTTTATTATTCGTTCATTCTTTAATCGATCACAAATGTCCAATTGAAGATTCAATTACACCTCATTAGTTGAATTTTTGTATTATCATTAGTCCATGCCATTATTGTAGAAGGATATTTGACCCACTGTTGCGACATATGCACATTAATTTATTCGATATCTTCAGTTTTTTCAACTTCTTTATCCTGGGAAATGTTTTTCTGATTCCAAGTTTATTTACAGCTCATGTCATGTTCGCTGCATTATCAAATATCAAATGTGTTTAAAGTTTCTTGAATTTTATTTTTCAAAATTTTAAGAGTTATGCCTTTCTTTGGTATCCAATGTTTTTATTTCAATGTTATCGTTTTTCAACCAAATTGATGTTAAAAACTTTCTTTTGCTGAAGGGGTTGCAGAATCTAACTTTAAATAGCGTAATTGTCTTTTTAAAGTTTGTGTTAGATTGATGTGAGAAGACTCTGCTGTGTTTATTACTAAAAGATGAACAGAATCCTGTCCTGTAGATATAACACATCTATAATTATCATAATTAAATAAATAATTAGAAACATTTATTCTCTGATAAGATGTGTTCCATTCATCTGTAAAAAGCGAGGGATAAGGTCAAAAAAAACAATTCATATTGGGACAGGTTGTCACACATTTAAAATGAAATGGTTGATTTGTAAAGTTATGGCTGCCGAATTGTCATTGGATAGTATCTGCATACAGTAGGAATGTATAAAACAGCTAAATTACGATATATCTCTTACTTTCACAAACCAATGATAATGCATTTTGTTCACGGTTTGAGTAATAAAAATGTTCTTCTTCATACAAGAAAGACGTTAAGTTGCTTCAAACTTAGAAAATATGTCGTGTATCGGTTGACAGAATGCTGCAGAAAATACGATGAGCATGTCACGAAGAGGATATTTGTGGTAAAAGTAGCTCACTTGTACTTAATAAAAATTAGCTATTTACCCCAAGTATTATCTGCACAGTATGACAAGATAAGATTGTTGTATAATGTCGTAAATTGTCGGATTAATAGAACAGCAGGATAAATCACACCCACGGATGAGGACTAATAGCACCGTGAGACTGGTTCATTGGCTGGTTATCAGGTCTAGTTAGCTGATATTTAAGAGGATTCGGTCGTTTGCCCGACTCACACTTGCCCGAAGCACGTTTTCCAGAAAAGTGCGTTTTAGGAAAATAAAGCATAATATTAATATTTTAGTACATTTAAAATGTTAGATATCTTATTATACATGATTATTACTGTAAATTAAATTAAATTATTCATTAATGCGTAGAACAATTTCAACCAAACTTGTGCCCCTACGGGTGGACGTGGAATGGGTTGGCGTTTTCAAAATATTCTATAACGTCCATATTGGCGAAGAATAAATAGTTTACGGGGTCGTTCGTATTAATAATGTCTCTCTCGATGTTTTCATTGGAAAATTCATCCCCTAACAGCATAAAAAATGGCTAACCCGACAAAGATCGGCGTCAAATCCGGTATTATGGTAGTCTCTGGATTTACTTATAGCATTCCAACAGGGTTAAGTTAAAGTTTAGGGTATGAGTGGTATATGGTGATAATAATAATTCGATATCACCCGAGTTTGATGTCGCATCCACTGTTATCGATTTATATCGAATTATTAATATCACCCCATACCACTTCTATCCCTATATGCTAAAAATTAACATAACCCTGCTGGAATGCTATAACTAATCTCAGCGGCTACCATAACACCGGATTCAACACCGATCTTGATCGTGATCGCAGTCTTTTTATCACCCATTTCCACCCCACGTATAGGGGTGCTAGAGTTATCTTAAATCCATGGGGTTTGTTCCTGGATCTTAAGTGATACGTGTTCCAAGTTTGGTTGAAAATTTTCCACGTATTAATGAGTATCTTAATTTAAATAATAATCATGAATAATAAGGTAACTAACATATTAAATGTTCTAAAATATTAATATTATGGTTTATTTTCTTAAAACGCACCTTTCGGGAAAATGATCTTTTGGGGAAGACGATACATGTAATGTCGGGAAAATGACAATCTGGATAATGTACTGTCGGGAAAACGTCAATCGGGATAATGACCTGTCGGGAAAACGAGCTTCGGGTAAGTGTGTGTCGGGATTCTGTACTAGACCCCAATAGAAGGACTACTTAAGCTCAGAGATACTGAATGACACTGTAGCCAAATGGCGATGTTACTACGGTAGTTTATGCCAAGGGCGCTCAGGATGAGACCGGAAATATATGAAGCATGCCCAAAAACGTTCGTCCGCTCTTGACAATGGAACATTATTTCGGGACGTGTGAAGACGTCTTCCCGACTTGGGATAGCGTCATTTATTGTTGATTGCAATCTTGCATTTCGCGCCAAGATGAAATACGAACCCACAAAAATATTAACAATAATATCATAAATGTATAATTTTCATCATAAACCGAGTGTTTTAATAACAGATTTCAAATTGGGTTTAGGTTAATAATGAACTAGCAATACGTTCATCCAGAACGTCTAACAAGCGCTGTTTAAATGAATTTTATTCAGAAGAGAATTTGAGTTTTGTCAACTGACTTTTGCAGCTGTGTCGCTCTAGACTCTTGTGTTTTTTAGTTTTTTAGCGCCTGAAGAAAGGAACGAGGCTTCCTGAAACATCGCGTGGTATTTATATCATCACTTCTTTTGCCTGTATTTGGCTATATTTATTATTATTTATTCAGAACACTGTTCCAGGCCTACTACCGATGTGCCATTCCAAAAACGAACTATATGGTTCATGCATGATGTTCCAGAACGTAATAGTCACATTTTGTTTGAGATGCACTGGCTGATATCTATAATAACAGATGGATAGGTAAGGGAGGACCTCAATACTTTGGATTTTTATCTATGGGACCACTAAATGAGAAATTCATCAAAGTCTGTTGGACGTCTAAAAATCCACGTGGAAAGGGTTCGTAAGCAGAGACTATTTTTTGAAGCCTTATAAATGCATTATTCTCATTTTCTGTACCTTATATGGTAAAATTTATTTTAAATACAGACAAAACCACGCTACTAATTTAGTAATTCAATGCTGTTGGACACTGCAAGCTACCGCTAAACATAAAGCCAATCCGTTAATATTAATTCTTGAAATAATTTCTGAGCAATGAATTGAACAAGGTAATTTAAGTAATTGAACAATAAATGTAATATTTCTGTATTATTTAGTGTTTATAACTTTTCCCATACATCAACTTTAAAGAATTTGTAAGACAGCCATTTGATACAACCGACAGACTGGTAACTCGTCCCGTCCGAGCAAAAGAGGAAGAAATCATATGTCGTTTCAGATATACCAACAAACTTTAGTGAAGACGTTGGAGTTGTTGACTAGAAATCGGATCTTTTGCCTCATATGCTGTAACGATGCTATTGATACATGGATTTATGAAGATAGAATAAATTTTAATTAGAAGACTTTATGATGTTCCTAATTGTTAACATTCATATAATAGATATATTCGAACTTGCAGTAGATTTTTTTTGGTCTATTGGGGCACTATAATCCTTTATAATTATTGCACGTTAGAAGCTGCTGTATTTCGTATTCCGATGGCTGGGCCATTGCTGTTAAGTCCCTAGAGGTTCGCGAACAATACAAGCTTATTGTCCTTCGCACGTTCATATTTGTAAAGGAAACGTGCAGAATTGTAAGTGACTCGCTGGGAATGTGCGTTGCGCATAAGGGATTGATATGCGTGTAATGTGGTCAATCTCGACCCAACTAAAGACGACTCCTATTATGCAAAGTTTGTTTTCTACCTTCTTCTTCCACATCGAATATCACCACCTCGTTTTGGGGTAATTAAGACATTCCTTGTACTGTTATGGAAAGTGGGTTGTTCTAAAAAAAAGAATTGTGTCGCATGTACCAGCCCGTTCCTCGTCATTTTTCGGAGTAATTGTTCAATTAAGCCTTGTAATGTGGCACATTTCTTGTTGGTGATCTATTACTTACACTTAATATTCGCTTAGGAGTTAGAATTAACGTTTGTAAGTCATTTATGATCCTGATGATGATGATCAGTAATTTAACCGTGTCCTTTTATGATTCCATTACATGTAAACTACATCGTTCTATACTTCTTTGACTTTCTGTATGTGTGTCTGCAGCTAGAATATGGCGAGGACGTGTGGCACAAGGTTCGCGAGGTGGCTGACTGTCCGTACCCTGTGTTCGCCACGCACCACCAGTACCCTGACACCCTCATAGCCAGCCTGGCCTCGGCCTGCGCTAAGGTTGTGGGTCGCGACAGCAGTGCCGACAGTTTTATGATGTTCTTTGGTCGCTGCTTTGTCAGATACTTCAGTAACTTTGGGTAAGTAACCTTTCTTAGCAGCAATAAATCGCCATCACGAAGAGGAACACATTTATTTCTTCAACAAAGGAAAATGTTCCTACCCCCTTAGTATGCAGTAGAAAATTATCGATAACAATAACATATAAATACCATGGAGTCACAGCGAAGTTTTAAAATGAGATGATACAAACAGAACTATTACAGCTAAAGGCACAGAGATTTTAATTTGATTAATTAGGAAACGTAGAAAACTGAAATAACTGGATATGCTTATTTAAAATATAGAGCAAATGCAGTGAATTCCATATAAAACTTGACACATGCGGGCTCTGTTTGGATGTATGGAATCAAGCAAATAACTGAGAACGATTGGAATCACTTCAAAATTTCCCTATATACCTACCAAAAATGAATTTATGTGTTTTCCATATACTCTGAAACGCAAGGAGTAATTTCAACAGAACTTGGTACACGAATGACTGAGAATATGAGGAAAAACACACCCGTAGCATCCGTAGGGGTATAAGGGCTGACAATTAAAAATAATGCGAAAACGTTTAAGGTTGGTATGAAATCCACTATTTTCGTGGTATCTGTGACAGAGACTCCCAATCTCAGTTAAAGTGAAGTTAAAATCCTTCAACATGACTATGGTGACGGAAAAAGGATTATTATAAAATGTCAAAATTTGCCGACGGTTCTTTAGTTATGGCGGTCGCTAAGTTGATTGGGCTCGACGTCATACCACTGTAATCAAAAAGTAAGGTGAAATTGTCATTTAAAACTCCCGGGTTAGGAAGGCATGCAATTTTTTTTCCTAGGTTGGTAGGACTGCCTATAATATTTCCCAAGCGTCTGTTTGTTAAAAGGTTTAATTATCTCCGAGTTACACGTGTTTTTGTAAACAACCAAAAGTGAATTTTTCGATTTTTGCAATGGGTGATTTTGTTGAGCAAAGAACTTGCATCAAATTTTGTTTTCGGAACGAATATTCTTGTGCGGACACGTTGAAAATGTTGCGTAAGGCCTTTGGTGATCAAACCATGGCACAAAAAATTTATAAGTGGTACAACGAGTTCAAAGAGGGCCGAGAACGCGTTGAAGACGAACCGCGCTCTGGACAACCATCAACGTCTACCGAAGAGGGCCACGTCCAAAAATCCAGCGAATATCATGCAAAAGGTGAAGCAAGACCGAAAATCAAGGTCATGTTGACAGTTTTCTTTGAATATCGTGGTGTGGTGCACTATGAATTCCTTCCGCCGGGCGAAACTGTCAACAAAGAATATTATTTGAGCGTTATGCGTCGTTTGCGTGAAGCTATTCGTCTGAAACGGCCGGAATCTTGGTTCTTTCATCACGATAATGCACCATGTCATACTGCATTGGTTCTTCGCGCCTTTTTTTGCCAAAATCTCGACTCATATCGTTCCGCAACCATCGTATTCGCCTGATTTGGCTCCGGGCGACTCCTGGCTATTCAGCAATCTCAAAAGGCCAATGCGGGGACGCCGTTTTGACACGATTGAGGAGGTAAAAACCGAATCGTAGAAGGTCTTGAAGGCTATACCGGAAAAAGACTATTTCGACTGATCCGAGGACTGGAAAAAGCGTTGGAAAAAGTGCGTTTTATTGGACGGGGATTACTTTGAAGGGGATGAAATTGATTTGGAAGAATAAATAAAGAATTTATATTTTATAAATAAATTCACCTTACTTTTTGTTCGCAGTGGTATATTAACTCCCATCTGTTTCTGGAAGAAGGAGATAATTGAAAACAATACGTCGAGAATGGTATGGAATTCTTAGTTTTTGAACGTAGATACGTTGTTCAGTGCCACTATCCATTAAGGTTAAATTGAAGTTCAGGTCCCATCAGTATGGCGGAGGAGAGGTGAAGTGTGTGTGTCGAAGAGATGAACAATGAGACTCCCGAAGCCTGCTAAGTCCCGTTCTGTTCCCGTCGATATGTGGAGGAGAGAGAAGGGGGTACTTACAAAATATTCAAACTGAGCAAGAGATTAGTGTCGAATTAATTACAATCCGACTTGTATAAGATTGTAAAAAATAAATTTCCTTGAAGCGCCGGGCAGTCAGGTAGTAGTAGATCATGGACAAGAGTTTGAGGAATAAAGAAATCGTACCTAGAATGACAAAAAAATTATAAAATATTAAACACTTGTATTTTAAAAATGAAGTAATAATCACGGAGAAAGAGCACGACGAAGCTGCGGTTGAAATATTTGTTTGAAAATAGGTCAGTATAGTTTCATCACATATACAGCGACTTTTAAGAGCAATGTAGACAAATATGAAAAAAATTAAAAAAGTAATTATTACGCAATACGCATTTTTCAATCCAGTTAATTAAAAGGAACTGTAATTAAAATATGTGGAATGAAGTTGGGTGTCCATACATTATTAATTTCGTATTATAAAACGTTACGTAAATATAATTATAACTTGTAGAAGTTGAGTAAGATGAATTACGTTTTTGCAATGAACTATTTTAATAGTTCTTAGTAAGGAAATAGAAAAATAATTAGATATTTTAAAACTTGTGTACTCTTAAAATTTAATATTAATCTATAAGTTGGTTGTATTGTTTAATGTCATATCATTGCCGATTTTCACCTTAAAAATTTCAGTGGAGCGTGAAGGTTTTCTGAATCTACGTTGGAGTAGACATATCGCGGACTTAGTAAGTCAACATCCTTAATTAATTTCTTGAAAACAATGACCACTGTATTTCCCACTGTAATTCTATCTCAATGCATTGAATCAACTCGTATCTTCTCTATCTTAATTTGTCCAAATGCTCCAAAAATATCCTATATCTAAAATACTGAGCAAGGCGTTAATAAAACATTCTTCTATTAAATATCGAAATCGTACTGTCTTCTTTATTGATGTCCGTCTGTCTTGGTTTAACTTCACTATAATTTACTTTCTATACTTGATTTAAAAACGGACTTCCGAAACCTTATGAATTAGTATGTTTTAAACTAATTGGTTTAGTTTCTCTTTCAAATAATTTGTATTAGAATGTACGCTCTTCCTTTAACAACTTTAATAATGCTTTCACATAATCGGAAATATGTACTATTTTTCTATTAAGTAACGTTTAACCATTAATCTGAAATTTACAAAAAATTCAATTAATAAATTCATTGAAATATTTGTTGAAATTTGGATCCAAAACAAAAATGAAAGCAAATCTTCACTGTAATTAAACAGTTTATAAGAGTGTTGTATTAATAATGAAACCGTATTCATCCATACATAATTATCCAATAATACTTGGGAAAAATTTCTTCTTTTAAAAATTAATAACAAGTACTATTATACAATATAATAAGCACGTTTTAAAATAAAGTTCGCTTGCTTTAACATGTCAATATTGGATATGAACATCCCAGTGAGTGACAGTTTGTTAAATAACGATCTATGACTGCTACTGGATTATTAAATATGTGAATAATACAATTTGTGATAATTTCAGATACGACCTGACTATTAGGGCGACGGGACGTCATTTCGCAGACTTTCTGCAAAGTGTGGATAATATACATCTGCAGATGCGTTTCACTTACCCTAAAATGAGGAGTCCCAGCATGTACATTACTCACGTGGATCCTCACGGTGTGGAACTGGTGTATCGCAGCACAAGGCAAGGCTTCATACAATACTTCATGGGTGAGTTCACATTCATAATACAGATATGAAAAATTCTCAACGGAGGAAGGCAAACCGTTCTGTATAACTAGCTTAAAATAATATAATTCAATACCAAGTTCAACTAGAAACTATTAAATTTACATGATAAGATAGTGCTGTCTTATAATTCAGATCGAAATTAATGTTTAAGAAAGATAGCCAATCCAGACAAAATAGTGATGATATAAATATCACACAACGTTACTGGAATCCTTGTGTCTTTCGTCTGGTGCGAAGAAGAGCGACACAACTGCACTAGTCAGTTTTTTTTTCATTTTTTCCTATTTGAAATTAATGTATATCACCTCTGTAGGTTCAAAAAATTTAAGAATGGTTTGTTGTAGCAATTAAAGATCTCCATGTTTATCAGTTTCGTTGTTGCTCGGAAGCATTAAAAATTACAGGTTCTCTATGCGAAACAAGTGGTCGAGTTTCAATACAATTGAAACTGAAATAATGTTTATAGCTATAAAATTAGGGAGTTAAAATACGTCGTTAGATCCGTAAAAACTTTCTAGAGTGTAGCTAGGAAATATTTTGGAATACAATTAGAGAGAGAGACAAGTATGAACACCGTGCAACGAAAGAATGGAACAAACTCAATGGAACGCAGTTAATTATTTTATTTAATTATTGAGAACTAGGCAAATTTGTTGCAGGGCATAACACTCGTGTTAGGAAAACATCCGTTCATTAGAGAGCGAAGGCATTCCCCAGTCAATCTGTTCCAAATACAATTCTTGGGCTTCAACCCAGGACAATGATAGTTTCATTAACGTTTCGACGGCAAGCTCCGCCATTGTAGTCAGGTTGACAACCCGAGAATTGTATTTCGAACATCCATTGATGTTTCACATTATTTTATTGTTTCACTTTTCACAGCCTAAGAACTCTTTCCGCCTTGTTCTAGTAAGTCTTCAGTTAGCACGGTTATTATATGGTGCACTAATTTATTTTTGTGGCGTGTAATTTGCTGTTGACACATATTTTTCTTCTGTTAAATAGATCTTCAGCTCTTAGGGTAATAATTATTTGCATAGATACCATGAATTTAAATATTTGTAGCATGGTTAATGACTTTATCGTTGTACAGCCCCATATGTGTATACAGATTTCGTGTATAATGTTTCCGCACGCAGGAATAACATTTACCTACGATCTAATAGCCAGTACATTTGCCGAAACTTATTTTCTTGATTATTGGGTGTAAATGCCATCTTACAACTAAAACTATTATTATATTGGTGTCTAACGGTTGCCTGACTTTACTGATCTCACTGAAGCTAGTTTGTAAAATATCTGGCAGACACCTCACTAGTCCTTGGCTCGCTTATAGCTGAAACGATTCTATTAATAACTACAAAAATGCGTGAAGATCCGTTTTACATTACATATCATAGATTTATGAAATACTTGAGCGCAGAGACAGTCTAAGTATGACTCATGAATGGACTGAAACCAATAAGTTCTATTCTATAGTACCTGATGTAATTATAACAATATGTTCTAATTATTGCAAATAATTAACGGAACGACGACGCTGCAGGACTCTCACAAAACTGTCTGTCTATGAATTCTTAATATATACTTACGGTTTCAAACGTGATATTACACTGATCAATACATGTTTATATGAGAAATGTGTTTTTCATTGAGTTATCCAAACTCAGATTTATTACATTTAGGGGAAGAATATAAATCTCAGCAAATGTTATACATCTTCATTCAACTAAAAACTTAATTTTTATGATCCTCGGGCACTGTTATATTTCGGCGTTTCCTAACTCAGATCTTAATTGACAATTTAGCTGAGGAAGGTACGGATCCTGATATATCTTACTGATTTCTTACACGACAATATTTTTGAAATTGTATAAACTACAAAAATTATTCACATCATTAATTTTAATATTATGTCTGTCTCAGAAAAATAAAACCTCATTATCTCACTTTCTCTAGAGCGTATATTCTTGGGACGCGATTATATGAGAGAGGAAAGTGGAAATGATTAGAATGGGATGTTGTGGAATTTTTTTAATTTTCTTTGTATAATATTTACTTGTTCCATTAGTTTTAGAATTTAAGAGTTCTTGAACTTAATATTATTTAAATATATTAACTTTATACTTACTAAAACTCAGTTACTCTTAATCACAGCTACATTGTCCTCTCTCTCCCCTCCCCCTCACCTTTAATATACCAATAACACTTCTCCTCTATTTCTCTTCACTTTCTTTCCTTTTTGAAGGTGTAGACAGGCTATGTATAGGGTAATCAACATAGTGGCAACTCCACTCTTATAGCATAGGAAATGGATTTGAAAGGGGTATAAAACTTCTGTTTCCTGTCTCAACTGCAGATACGCAGTTTTCGTCAAACATCCCAATAAACTTTAGGTGAGGATTGTACTCCAGCCAAAGTAAACGTCTCTCAGGTTAATTTTCTAAAATTTTTAACGAAACATATGGTATTTTCGCCATCTTTTATCGGAAAGCTAAAAGCCAGACTTACTTTAGGCTGCAAAATTATTTTGCCCTCTAACGACTGCTTGTCGCCCTAGTTACTTCCTAGATCATCGCCAATACAACAAATTATTATCAAATAATGTCATTGACGCATAGATTGTTCGGTAAAGGAGAGAAAGGATTGAGGCAGGTTGAATAAATTTGAACCGTTTTATTTCAAAGTTTAGTGCTGTTTATGATCGAGTACCTCCTTTATAATTTTGCAAACAAAATTTAATGGTTTGCTTTACTAACAAAGGATATTTAAACCGGGAACCCCAGAGTTAGTAAAAATCATCACCGTCTAGACCACGTGGGTAAAGGTGTTGAAGTTTACGAGGTGGGGGACGTTTTTTTCACCTGGGAAGTGTTGAGATGATAGCATTGTTTTTACACGTATGGTAACACATCCTGAGAAACAGGGACACAAATTTTTGTGTCAAAGGGAAACGAACTACGAGACGGAACAAAACATCGGGACATAGGGAGACGGTTACTATTTTTCTGAAGGCGCCAATCACAGGGAAATATTCTACTGGAACATGGAAGGTTATGTTAGCAAACTCACTAATATTCAGTCATTAAATATTTTATGTAATGGAATGGATTTTTTAGTAGTTTAAAACGACGATTTTACTTTTTTTTTTAAAAAAACGGATATAAAGTTACTATTTGGCATTACAAAACGCGCTAGCACTTTCAAAAAATAAAGAAAAACCGAATTAATTAACGTTTTAAGTAAATTTGGAATAGTAATTTAAAACAACATGTAGTTAGTTTATAAATTATAAATAAATAACAGCCTTTTGACGTCAGAAAAATATTTTTAGTAGGAAATATACAAAGTTTCGTCGCTATTTGCGACCTGTTCAATAAGATGATTTACACAATACAAACAAACAAATACAATAATTAAAATATATTTATATCAAAGATTTGTCAGATATCTTACTAATATATTGAAGAAATTACATATATATAATTAATGAACAATTTGTTTCTTTCATTATTGGCGGCGTAACTCTGTGGCCATGGCATTGTGAATAACTGTATGGTTTGGCGAGAATGTAGAGTCGATAATGGTTGTTACAAAGTATTGTCAAAAAGGCATATATAGACGTTTAGGACTTTAGCGAACTACAGAGTGTGTTTGTCAGAGTGAGTTTAGGTTTGTAAAATGCGAGTCGCCAGTTCTCAATTGCCAGTTCTCAATTTCTAGATGCGAATTGCCAGCGGTTGTTGGATATTGAGAACGCAGAATCTAAGCAATTTTTAATCAGATATTCAGAGAGAGAGAGATAGATAGAGAGATAGAGAAATAGAGAGAGAGAGATAGAGAGAGAGAGATAGAGAGAGAGAGAGCGAGAGAGAGACATCGTCTGTTAGTGAAAAGTGTTGTAAATAAAAAAATTTAAAAAGCAAATCACGTGTGCATAAACTTCTGATGCCACAAACAGAATGGTATGAAATTAAAACAATCTGTAAATTAATCTGTAAATTTTATAAGTAAATATCACTTGTCGTCAGATTTCGATAACTTTACTAGAATTATATAAGTTTTAGATTAGTAATAGTAGTTTTTAAAGTGAAAAATTTACGTCAGATTGAAATAAGAAAGATAGCCAACTCAGACAAAAAAGTGATAATATAAATACCACACAACGTTGCTGGGATCCTTGTGCCTTTCGTCAGGTGCGAAGAAGATCCAAGAGCGACACAACTGCACCTGTCAGTTGACAAAACTCAAAAGCATTGGTATTTATATTATCACTTTTTTGTGTGAATTGTCTATCTTTCTTATTTAATAGTTGTTTTTATTGTAAATTAAAATTAATTTTTTTTACTGTCTTTATTAGGGGCCCTATAAGCGGCCCTGAAATTGACAGTTCTCACAAAAGCCGAGAAATTAATTTAAAATGTAAAATCAACGTAGTTTAGATTTGTAAAATAAATAACTTTTTTGTCATCTTTTAAAAAATATTTCTTTGATTTCAATTTGCTTCTTGTAATTTTTCATTATCATTTTGAATACCACATAACTGGTCCCAACGTGGTGGCTTATTTTCATTTGATTAAAGTGTTAATTACATAATTTGGCTCTCCAACGTGAGGTAGTTTATTTTAATATTTAATATTGAATACTACAATATATTTTGGTGGACTTACAAATTTTGATAGTTAGAGCCGTTCTTCGCTGACTGCTGTGGCCGAACTGCATAACGCCCATTAAAAACTCAGGTAATTTTTATATTATTTAACACGCATTATATATAAATACCACCACGACAATGAGTAGACGTTTAACGCGACGTATAAGGTAGGCGGCATCCCTTTTCTGTGAAATGGAACGATTATCATGCCTATACAACAAAAATTGATATATCGTCGCTGTAACAACTTTCTCTGGTTCGTCACTGACCGCAGCCGCAACTAATTGCAGGTGGTGCCTAATAAGTCACGCGTTACAGCGCATAATAAGCCGTAGTGGGTCCCCTGAGGTCAATGTATCTGCGCCAATGTCACGCATGTGTGTCATTGTCAACCCGCATGAAGCAAGGTCGCATCCCTTTTGTGTCATGCTCCAACAACTCTTACACAAACTTGGGACGTGACTCCGTGGTAATACGGGACATGTATGTCGAACTAATATCACACTAAACGCGGAACGAGAAGTGTTCCACATTATTTCAGTTACGTAAAAGGGAAGGGTAAAATAACGCCAAATAGGAGAGTGGTGAGGGCTAATTTTGAAGCTTGAAATTTAAATGTGTAGAGAATGTGTATCAAAGGACAATATTTATCTACATGCAATAAAAACAGCTGAAACAAATCACATTGAAATACCATTGCTTTCAGAGGTTTAAACTATTGCTAACCCGGGATGTTGATTCCAGGGAAGTCACATATACTTGGGAAATTTACAAAAGGGCGTGGAATAATTGTGTCACTGTAATTAGAAGTAAAACAAATAAGTATGCCGATCAGATCATTGACAGAAATGTGGACATCACCCGCCGAATGTGGAGGGCATTAAAAAGCCTGATGTCAGTCGACAGGATACAATTCAATCAGCTTCGTTTTGGGGATGATGTGGCGAATGATCTTTCAGATATAACACAAAATATGAACTCATATTATCAGAAAAGCGTGGAAGAGTTGGTGATATCGGTCCCTTTTTTTTAGGGTAACAGGCTACATGAGGGTAATCCACATGGTGGCAACTCCCTTTTAATAGCATAGGAAGGGATTTGAAGGGGGGATGCGGAAGCGTAGAGGAAGGTAGCCAAGGGCTAACTAGGGCCCCCGGGCCATAGTTTAAGGATCCTACCCGGCATTTGCCTAAAAGTAATGCAGGGAAAACCCTAGAGAAACCTGCATCAGGTAGGTCGGGCATGGGGTACTTGTCCCACGCCCTTCCGATAACGGGAGAAGATTTTGCTGTGGGGTTGCATTATTCCCTTCTCCGTATCTTGACCAGTTTAGGAGGCAGCTGGCCAACCGTTCCAATGGTAACAGAGAACAACTCTGTCCTCGGCTTGAGGGAAACCTTAGTTCAAAAACGGAGAGAGGAAAAGGCATCCCCAAAGGTAGCCCATTCCTGTCTCTCCTACAAGGTTCTGCTTGCGAGAGAATAGCCCTCGCAGACAATATTTTGATATCAGTCCCATCTTGTACATCATATTTCAGCATTAGAGAGAGTGAAACGGCCATCAGTGAAATTGGTGTTTTAGACGCCGAAAGTGTGGGAAAAATATTTCGAAGTCCTCAAAATTCTGCATGTGACGGACTACTGTCAACACAGCGCTAAAAAAGATTCTGGCCTATAGTGGGGAAGGAAATGGTCAACATGATAAGTAAGTCCTTTGAATATGAAAAGCTGCCAGATTTGTAAATAGTTGCGTGTGTTATTCCTATTAAAAACGTTACAAACAGTTTAAATCGTTGTGATATGCGTCCTATTAATTTTTTACCGGTGTTAGAAAAAGTGACGGAGTCCATTTTTATTTCACTGAAATTAAGAAGCTAGTTGGTGATAACAATATTTTAAGCAATTATCAGTCGGGTTTTAGAGAAAAACATTCTACTGAATCTGCGCTTCAGTTTGCGGTAGAATAGTGGAAGAGATAGAGTGACATGAAAAATGTTACTGTAGTTGTGTTTCTGGATCTAAAAAGAGCATTTGAAACAATAAATAGAAATAGATTGATAAGTAAGCTATAAAAGTATCGAATTAGAGGCAAGATATTGGGTAGGTTGCGAGATTATTTTAAACACAGAACCCAATATGTAAAAATAGCTGAAAATTGTTCCAGCAAGACTGATATAACGTTTGGTGTTGCCAAAGGGAACATTTTTTTTGTTTATATTGTATATAAATGATCTCCCTAGATACATAATAAACTGTAGTATACATATTTTGGGTCGATTATTCTTATTTGGATGTGATTTAAATTCGGTGTTGACTTGTTTGAAAAATGAATTGTTAATTGTATCAGAATGGTTAAAGGTTAATAATTGGTGTTAAATATAAATGAGACAAAAAGTATTTTAGTTTGTATTAGAATCGTCATTATTGTTCGACAAGTTAATGTTTATATAGATGAAAGTCTGATAGAATGTGTAAATAGCTTCAAGTATTTTTGGATTATGATAGACAATAAGTTAAAATGGAATGAGCATACAGAATTAATTATTAAGAAATTACCCAAGAAAGTAGGTCTGCTAGGGAGATTAAAATCTGTGTTGTCTATAAAAGCCAAAGAACTTTAGTAATGCCGCATCTTCAGTACTGTAGCACTATGCCGTACATAATGGTATGTAGTGATCTAGATCGTATCCGAAAAATTATTAATAGGGCAATGAGATCTATTTTGGCTAGAAGTAGATATGCTGTACGAACTAAATTGGCTGGATATAAGGCAGAAAATATTTTGTGATGCCATGTTGTTTATATTTAAATTAGAGAATGATATGTTTGTTACCTTAAGAATCTAGTGAGTACGAAAAGTGATGTACATTGTTATGAAACTTAATAAGTATTTAAATGTATTAACTTCATGCTCACTAAACATCAATTACCTTTAATCACTGCTACATAAGGAAAATGATTACTTAGAATGTAGAAATAATAAAAATTAATTTAATAAGGGTTTAGATAATTGTAATAAACTACCTGTGGAAATAAAAAATCGACAAGTATCAGTCAATTTAAGAAAAGAATCAGAATCTATGCTAGAAATAATAATTTGTAAGCTATTATTTTTGTATTTACTAATTTATTTATTGTTGTAGATGCGTCATTAGCTTAAGATAAATAAATGTAAATAAATAAATAAGATTTAAGATGTAATTAACTGAAAACGTTAATTATTTATCTTGAGGCCGTGCAGGAAATACTGAAAAATTATTCATATATCCGACAATATCTTCATAATTTTTTCTCTCAAAATTTCATTGAAATACTGGCGGGATATTTATTTAGTAGTTATATAAAATCAATCACTGAAAAAAAAAAGTTTTTCACTGCGTGTGTGGTTCCTGAATCCGTCCTAGGGCGTCTTACATTGCCTTCACACCTTAGAAACGTTATATTAATGCGTTGCGGCCAAGTATGAACTGAAGGTGCTTCCTTTTCTATGATTCAGAAACCAATTGCAGATTGTCGGCCAATATTTAAACAAGTCGTACCAACTACCAAATAAATCTCAGCGTTTCCGTGTTTTACTGCAATTTAAGTATTTAATTAAATAATTTTTCAACCGTTGGCTGAAATAAGTGCATCGTTTTATTTCTATTCAAGTCAAACCAAATTCACAATATATTCCGAATATGGACAGAGTTTTCCTATTCTAGGGACCGTACCATTTTTTTTAAGACCTCCGCCTAAACATTTTCGAGAGATGTTTCGAATCCGAATCCTCCTAATCACACCATGGAGCCTCGACGCCGAATAAAACTATACACCAAATGTTTCTCACTTATCTCAGATCTACTAAATGAATGTATATCCATATATTTTTATATTATTATAATTTACGTGAATTTTATACGTTATATTTTCTTTAATACGATACATTTGAGGATAATTATTTTTCAAACACTACCATTAAATATCTGAATTCGATAGCAAACTATTTCTGACCAACAGGTATATAATATTGTTTCTTGAAGATATTGGCGAGATTTAATAATGTATTTTATCATATAATTTAACCAACTAATATCACACTAAACGCGGAACGAGAAGTGACATATCCGTTACGTACATAAAAATATTATTATTTTATCATATAATGAATGATTTGAATGTCATATATATGCATATAAATGATTATATACATACGATATAAGTTAAAATATGCGAAATTTCGGAGATTGGCGTAGAATCCATACTTTGTGTAACTAAGCTGATTGGATACAATCCACATGACTTTTAAGCCCAAGTTTGGTTATACGGAACTTTGTAGAAGCTTCTAGAGGACTGTGTACAAATAAGATACCGGAATTCGTAATTGAAGCAACTATCTCAACAAGAAAGGGAGAGGATGTAAGCGAATACCTGTAATTCTAGCCGATCTCTCCCTGACAACTTTAAGAGATTGCAATTTACAGTGAGACTAGAGTTATCGATCACGATCAACGGACAGTTTACGGAGTGGATTTGAGATCCATATTATTGTTTAATATTGGGATTTTCTCACGAATTATTATTTCTCTTGAAGGTGAAACTATAAGTACTGTTATACAATCCTTTTTTATATTAATTAATATTACAATAAGTCTATGTATTGAATGCAGTACATATTTTTTAATATATCTGTAAATAACTTCACTTAGATTTTACACTGTCGATTGAAATAATTATTTTTCTCGTCAACCATAAGACCGGAATAAATAAATATCCGGGTAAGGTCAGGAAATGGATATTAAAAATACATAGACTTGAGGCACGGCACAAAAGTAATTAGCTCATAAAAATAATATCACCGTACGTAGCTGTAAATCTCTGGAGTCAATCAGTTTTTATGGAACACAATTCCAGCATAATATGAACCATAGAAAAATAATGGCATTACGGAAGCAGAAAGTTATTTTATTGTGGCTAAATAAGATTCGATAAAACACGAACAATGTAAAAATGGACTCCATTTATTCTCAAAAAATTATATGGTAACTTTGTCTTCTTGTTTGTAACTACATCACATACATCGATACGTTTTGCTGTTAATAATTTTCAAAGTAATGTAACAGACGATATCGCTCTAAGCGAAGCGAGATCCTCAGAAACTGCTGCTGTCCGTAATTAATTTCCACAGGAATACATCCTCTATCTTCCCTTGGATTAGTGCCAGGAATTAACGCAGGGATAAGCTTCTGTTGCGGCTTATCTACAAGGCATTAAAGGTAGAGGAAAACGCTGAAATTGGTACAATGTTATAGTATTTACAATAACTGAATACATATATATCATTTACATTCTGTGTATGCGGGTTGAGTAATTTATTAGGAGTATTTTCTTCTGATGTATTATATATTATCATCTATTTAGTTAAAATTACATATTCTTTGGACCGCCGTGAATTAATTTTTTCCATACTTTTTCTAGAATACAATATTTCTAAAAATCAATTGCAAATTATAATATGTTATATGAAAAATAAAATACATAAATTATCTGATGGTATTATTTACATAGAGTTGTATTTGCCAATTAGACACTACACTATTTCTTCTTACACAATTATTTATTACGTTAGTTACATACACATATTTATGAAGGAAAGAAAAAAACAGTAGTTCTATTTACACTTGTTAATTACTCAGAGTTCGTGTACAGTTACTCGGAGTTGAATTAATATCTTTTTTAAGGAAAGAGAAGGGGGAAAAAGGGAAAAAACTTGCAAGCTTTGCATGTAATAGTATGTAGATTTATTATACAATTTGCTAGTACTGTTATAAATAATTTGGTGATATTAAAAATATTTCAGACAAATATATATATTTAGATTAACAGGCTACATGGCGGTTGGTTTGGGGATAACAGGCAACTTCACTTTAATAACATAGGAAGGTATTTGAAAGGTAGCCAAGGGTTAAATAGCGCCCCCGGGCTACATTTTAAGGATCCTACCGCCTAAAAGTGATGTAGGGAAAACCCTAGAAAATCTGCATCAGGTAGGCTGGGCATTGGGTACTTGTCCCACGCCCTTACAATGGCGGGAGAGGGGTTTTCTGTGGGGACGCAGCATTCCCGTCTCCGTGCCTCGACCAGTTTAGGAGGCAGCTGGCCTACTGTTCCAATGGGAGGTGCTTGAACAACTCTTACCGTATGCCTAAGGTCTGTGACCCCGGAACATACACCTCTCAAAATAGACCGAGGTGGCTTCTCGGCTTATGTGAACCTCAGTTCAAAAACGAAGAGAGGAGAAGCCAATAATCCACATAAATGCGAGAAATAACTGTTCTGTAAATATAACTTTCGTAATAAACATCTGTTCTCAGTGAAGTAGAGGATAGTTTACAAAAGTCGAACCCAAGGATGATAACATTTAATTTCAATTATATTCTAATTTATAATTCATATTTGTTAAATTTGTATTTTTTGTGATCAATTTGTTCAGATTGAACAGTTAAAGTTACTATAATTACGTTTCCTACAGTTATTCTTTTACATAGGTTTCATTTTCAGGTTGATTCTCAAGTTTGGTTTGATATTGATTTATATCTTTCGACGAACAATCTTAATAAAGCCTTATACGTATCTCGCGTTCATATAACTTTCATTTACCCGAACTGAAATACTAATGTTTAAGTCAGACAAATACTGAACCCGAGATTTATGTATTTCTTTTAAATGTAACACATTTTGAAAAATAAAATGGCTACACCTTTACTAGTTAACATTTGTGATATATTGTGGTATATTGGTCAGCGTCACTACCTCGAATGTATCAATCATAAATATCTTTGTTTTCTTCTTCTAAAATAAAAACTTCGCACAGACTCTCTGTGGCACTTAAAATCACTATGCTTAATTCAATATCTCGACGTATACATAACTCACTTAAAATTAAGGTTGTTGACCGTTACACGTATGTAACGCAAAGATAACATCATGAACTAAGTTGTCATCAATAAAAGAGATCTCTAGCTGATAAACTCGTAACATGTAACTCGTTTCAAAAGGATATGTTACACTGTTAAAATGTGCACATTGAAATCACGAGTTAGATTTAATACAGCCGTGTACGTACGAGTCCTGCGGAACCCCAAGAACTAGAATTGGGCTAAAAGCTCTGGATATAACGTACCGACAAAGATTACGGGACTTTACTCGCAAATCCAAGCTTACTAGGAAAGAGAACCAAGATTAAGGACTGGATGCGTAACACTTATAGTAAATTCTGCCTACTATAAACCATTAAGTGATTAAATATATTCAGTTGCTGTAACATTGTAGTCTATATTTATCAGTGAAAACGTGATATCAATTAACACAGAATGTCGTGAGCCATTAATCTGTCAATAATTTTTCGGAGCCTCGAATGGTTTCTGTGCCAACTTTTCCACTATGATCAGTTTACAATCAATAAAAATATGCATATTTAAAAAGTCATTTATTTATTTGAATCTGTGTCTGACCTTTAAAGTATTGATGCACGAAGCAATGATATTAAGTGTCTTGTGATATTTTCATTCAAATTTATCGTTATTTCCTTTGAGTAATTTCCTCCCTGTTCCCATAAAAATAATAACTTGGTCGTCTTCGAATTATGTTATCACCTGGTCGATTACAGATTACACTTATAATAAATTAAGTTGATTAATATTTGGTATGATCTTGTTGCAATTAAAGTATTTATTTTTCCTGTTAATACATCTACCTTAATTTCTTAATTATAGATATACGATATACGTATATATACGTATATATAATATATAAATAAATATTGAGACTGCATATAATAATACGTTAAATATTCCAGTGCTTCACGAATTGAAATGATTACTACTACACTTATATTTTTATCTTTATTCTGTTAATTATTACAAATGACCAAGTCAATAATTTTATTTCAATTTGAGTGTATAAATAAATGCTTAATTTAGGATGAATTAATGAAAAATGGTGTTTCAACTATTCAAATTCGAGAGTCTGTGATCTCTAGATTTAGGAGCGTTTAATGTCGAATAAATAATTCAGCGAGGAGCAGATTCTTCTTATTAAATCACATTATTTTATGACTTTGTACTTCATTTTGTTTGTGTGGTTCGATGGCAGGGTATAATAGTTTTTTGAAGTACTGTAGTTTTTGGAAGTTAACACTTTTTCGACGACAGTGTAGATAGATAGTTTCGCGAAAATAATGTACGTATCTGAAACCATTATATTTTTGTGTAGTGTGTCACTGAGAACTAATAACAAAAATCAAATCTATAAAATACACTAAAAGAATTAAAGATAATCCACGCTGTAGTCATTTATCTTTTATATCATAGGAAGCGGTAGTAAGGCAAAGATGCGGAAGGGAGAACAAGGTAAGCAAGGGTTACCTAGAGTTTTCGGGGTGTAGTTTAAGGATACTGTCCGACATTCGCCTAAATGTGATACAGGGAAAACCCGAGAGAAACCTGAATCATGCAGGTCTGACTCTTGGTACTTGTTCCACGTCTTTTGGGGTTTGCTTTGGCAATTTCGTCTCATTATAATGACATCAAGTATCTACAGGATAAAGAGAAAATCTTGTAGACACTGAATAATATTCTAAGTTTACGGTTGTAGGTTTTTATTAACAATAAGTCTTCAAGAAGTGAAAGAATTAAGAAAGAATTTCTATTAAAGGTTGTTACTCAACTGTGTAACTCTTAAATATTATCCAAACATTTTTAAGATAGAAATATCAGGACGATATTACTTTTTTTGCAAACATGAAATTATGGGAAATATACTCTGCCAGTAGCAAATCAGCATCATTATGTTTATACCCGATATTTACCTCGAAAAACTTAAGTATCAACATGAAATTTTCGTTTCATTGTCATCAAAATTAGTACAATAAATTGAAAATGGTAGGCTAGGAAAAATAATTGAATACTCAGGAGGGCAATATCCATTTAAAGTCCGATTGCTCAACTTCTACTACAATTCTTTTATGAGAGAGAAGTTATTACCTAGAACAAGAAAATGAATGCACTAATTTCCACTCGACAACTCTGTGAGATGCTTAGGAAACGTACATTTATACCCTGTATTTATAATATCTCTGTAAGCAATAAATGGTTTTACAAGCCTACGTAAACAAGGAGAACTAACTTAAAGTTTTATTTTAAAGATGTTGACACTTTTACGAGAAACATTCATTAGATTATAGTTTTAATAAATAAAAGCAGCATCTTTCCTTTAGGCCAGCTGTACGAGATTGCAGAGCAGCTGTATGAGATCGCGCTGCACATCTCGGTGCTGGAGGAGAACATGTGCGCTCCAGGGACTCGCAACGTGCTGGTCCGCTTCCGCCTGGACTTCGACAACAGCGAGTGGATGCGCGCGCAGGCCCAGCGTCTGTCCCGGCCTGAGCGGCTGGCGCTTCCGCCGGTGCCCTGCTCCACGCTGCTGCGGCTCTTCCCCTTCGCCATCATGATGAACCGCGAAATGCGTGTGCTGGCCGCGGGAGAGAAGCTTCTCAACGTGTTGGGCGAAGGTCTGCTGCGCAGCGCCGCCTCCGATCACTTCCGCCTGCGCCGCCCACGCGGGGTCAACTTCACTTGGAAAGGGGTGATTGCAGCAGTTTACAAAAATACTTTTCAAATATTTATAAAATTATTTGATATTCAGATATTTAACCGTTGAACTAAAATTCAGGATATCAGGGGTGTGGTACTATCCATTTCACGTGTAGTACAGTTGTTCTGTGGATAACTATTTGTCTCTGATTGTTTCCACGATAAACAAATCCGAACTGGCGCCACTTCGTCGGGGCACGAAACGTGCCTTGGCAATGAAAATGAGTCAGTTTGAGAAAGCATAAGCGTGGAATTAATTAGTGTGGTCCCCATTGTGAATAAATATGAATTTGGATGGTAGAATGTTAACCATTCATTCGACAGAAACTCAAAGAAAGAAGGACTTGAGTAGACAACTTCAACTCTTTCGAAATGTTCATAAGAAGATGTAGAGAAGATGATCCGAGAAAGGTATGGGGGCAGGATTTTGATAGACATTATGGTCAGTGAATGTTAAATTGAAAGTAATATGTAGAGCCAATTGGATGTGGTGTATAAAAAGTGTTGGGCCAGAGGTGTATTTGAAAATGATAAACTTTTCAATTGTTGACATGGATGAAAATTTAACAGTTGCTACTCGTAAAGACCCGACTACAAGTTATACGACACTTGACCGTTGTAAGTTCTAAGTGCCGACAAGTTTTACAGCATCGGGAAAGACACCTAACACGGTTTTTAAAAATAGCTTAGTATGGCGTCGGGATAGATGTGAAATTGAGCATCAGCTCAAAGTAGCCATCTTGCCCATAGCTAACGTTTGATTGAGATCTCATTCTTCGGTTGTTATTAACTTTAATGGAATTTAATTTTTTTCAAAAATATTTTTGTGACTTAAGTGTAAAAATATCCGGTCAATATACAATCAAGTGATATCTTCATATGTAGTTGATTTTATTATAGTTTTTTAAAACTAAAATATTACACTTTGTCGGATAAAATAGATTATTGATTATGTTCGGGTGGAGATTAGTGGAAAGTCAAGCTTTAGAGGTTGTAAGTACAAAACCAGAAAATAATGGAAGCATGTTCTGTATTTGATTGAAAAATTACAAAATTAACAATGACTGTACTCGAGATAAGTGTACTGCCAGAGAATTAATGTGTTCTTAATACCACATAAGGGTATAAATGGAATTTTGTTGCATTCAATATTCTAATAATTGTGTTTAGTTCTCTTTTTACTTACATAGTTTAGTTAGTAAGCTCAAAATTATTTCTTGAGTTTTCCAAGTGCTCACCAACGCGGAAAAAGCAGTTGAAGTTAGCTGTCTCTTTCTAATTTCAATTGGGGAGCCTGGCCGGTCTGTGAAAACCCGAGTTAAAAAAATTGAACGGTATATCCGAACACAGCAGTATCATTCGTCCTCTGTCGCTGATCACGTTATGGAAACAAACCATAAAGTAGTCCGAGAAGAGATTGCTGTATTTGCAAGGGAAAATATTTTCTGGGGATGAACGATTGGGACAATTGAAATTAGAACTAGTTCAGCGAACTTCAATTTTGTCAACTTTACTGCATCGGGGACAAACAATAAAAGCTCAGCGGCACAAATACAGGGACAGATGAAAGTTGACCTTGGGCACCTACTTGCCTATATAAGCGGACAGACGAACAAAACTCATCAGTCTTGACTTAGCCTAGAAAATTCTTGCTGTCCACAAGCGATACGTTTACAAACTCGCCGAAAACAAACGTGGCACAACAGTCGAAAAGGGGATGGTTATTAGTGAAGTTTCGTCCGCCACGAAAACAACTAGTTATTTTATAGTTACAAAACAAGTGCTGCAGACATATATTGTTCGTGTCAACGTGTGTATTTAATAACCGCCGTTTTAGACCGCGTCCAAAGGATGGAAAATTTTGGGAATTATCTATGGTCAATGAAAATAAATAAAAGCAGTGTAACAAAGTGTAACGGATCTGTCAATTATGGGTAAAATTAGTATCCCAGTGCACTTTGGAGTAGTTATGAGTCGCATATGTACGAGGTTGTCTACGTTTTTCATTAATGGTTGTTTGTTTGTTTTCATCAAGATTTAATTCCATCCGGATTTTATTAAAGGGAAGTGCCTATGTAATTTAAATGGTTCCTTCTTTTATTTACGAAATCCATGAGATCCGTTTTAGAATTTAATTCACAATGTATTTGTTTTCGCGTCATAGTTGGCAAATGTAGCGGCTCCTTGGAGATTGTATTGTTTGCAGCTGCTGTACCTGCACTCGGTGCTTTTCGAGGTGGAGGTTATTCGTTCCCCGCGACCCTTGGCGGATGAGGTCGAGGGCGCTGCGGCAGTGGCGCTGCTGGAAGGTCCAGCGAGGCCCAGGACCGTGGAGGAGCTGCGCCCGCCCCTGCGCTGCCTCGACCGTCGCGGCTCTCTCGGCACCCGCACGCTCCTACTCAAGGGGCAGATGCGCTACATAAAGGAGATCGACGCCATCGTCTTCCTCTGCTCCCCACTGTACGTTACTCTTTTATTCAATTCCTACACGATTAAAATACAGACAGCTCAATTTTAAATAAAGAATATGGAAATGATGGGCCACGATAAGTGATTTCTAGCGTTCACTGGTCGATTTGGGAGAAGTAATGGAATTCTGTGAAGCGTAAAGAGATATAGATGAAAGCTGAATGTACTAAACACCAATACAGTGAAAACTGGACGGAGTGAAACCAGGTAATAGTGATGGATCATTAGATAGGAGAAAAAAGTTTTACAATTGTGTGAAGTAAAAAAAACACTATATGATTAACTGCACTTACAGGTATCGTTACCGTACTTATTTGTTTTTAAACCCAAAGCCCAATTCTTCCTACACACACAGAAAAAAACTAAAGCGAGAGGTTGAATGATGAACATTGAAACCATTATCAGGAGTATTTTTTTTATTATCTCGTATACCTATTTTCAGTGGCAGCTCGTTGGTTTTTAAGTTACGTGCTACATAACGTCAAACAATAATAACAATTTTTACGAGGATAATTAAGTGAAATACTAAAAATATTAGCGACAGTGTTGCAAAACTGTGCGGAAATCACATGACCTACATGCTACATTTCTATTATTACCTATATATTATGCAATAATGTCCAATTATTAAAAACAGAAAAAATTAAAACCAAGTTGATACACATTTATCACAAATGTATTTTTTATTCGTATGTATTTTAAATTAAGTTAATTTTAGGGATGATCAACACATCTATGTGCTATGCCGTCGAGCATAGAAAAAATATTTTAAGGTATTTGGAATAGAAGCAGGAATTCACAGAGTTAAAATACAATTATTATCCAGGTTCTTAAAATTAAAAAATCTTCCTTAATTAATTATTTAATGTGCTGTTGCACATGAGCACATTTGCATCACCAATCACTGAAAGTAACATTAGCTTTTTTCTCTTAATAACTATACTTGTTTATTTACCATCGGCTGCCAACATATAATGAATACAAAGTAAAAATACACAGTAAAACTATCGGCTTTACAAACCAGACGTTTTTTTTAATGATTTATATTAATTTAGTTACAGATTCCATTATTCCTTTTAGGAAATAGGAAAATAATCCTTTTAGAGAACTGATTCAAAATAAGACCAACTCTAAGTAAGTTAACGTGCTTTGCTTCTAAATTAACCGAATACACCTATTATATTGCAAGTAAATGTCAATATCCCCTTAATATAATGGATAGCACAACAGTCATAACGACCTCATTTTCGTGGCGTTTTAAATGGTCCTGACTTGTGTAAGGTTCAGAAAACTATCAGCTAGAGATACAGCTATGGACTATTTCCTAAACCTGCCGAACTTTCTGTTTCCCAATAAACCGATTCTCGAAAAGACCGTCAACGCGTTCATTTGGTACGACGAATGATCGTGAACTGATATCGTGTTAGTATGATACTAAGCGCTCACCATTGATAAGTATAATCTGTTCTTTATTGGAGAGGACCTGAAGTTCTTTTTGAAAAGGAATTTGCATTGGTTTTGTACATAGTGAATTATTCATACCATTCCAATGCAACTCCAAAATTTGGCTAAAAGAATTTTCATGATTCCAACTCAGTTGACAAATTTAAATACGTTTCTCCAATTTGTTCTTAAATTTCTAACGCATAATATTCATAATTATTTAAATCGTTGAAACAGAACGAAATAATTTAAAAATAATATTTTCATGGAATATTTGGACAATCTACTTGTATTAGTTCACATTATTACTATTCACTACAGGAGATAGTTCTATTATATAAAAACCAAATAAATAAATAATATTAGATCCGACGGTGAGCCTGGTTTTGTTATTTTCTATATTTTACTGTCCGAAAAATTTATGCACAACGTTAATTTATTTTTGTATTAAGGACTTCTAAAATCTATGAAGTGAATAGGAAATATAATTATGTTCATATAATTCTATGAAATCGATTGGGATATATATTTCCTCTTTACCTGTCAAATTTGTTTGTTTAATTAAATCGTATTATTGTTTTTAATATTATTTACCGAGAATAGGGAATCTAAAATTCCTTAGGAATGTACAAATTCTCCATAAATTTTAGTTGTCATTGTTCACTCATTCATTTTTCTTCCAAAAACAAACTGGAATTAGAAAATTTTTATCCAGTTACCTTGAATAATTAACCCATCTTAAACGTCTCTGTTAATATTTTAAATATAATGGAGTGTAGGTCTAATTAGCCAGGTGTGAAAAACCGCATAGAAAAGCTTAATATAAATTATTTGTCCATATTACACTGTAACAGACTGGGTAAATACAATAAAAATGTATCATTTACTTGATATTAGTAGAAGACCATTTTATACATGTCGTGGAATCTGAAATCCGTAGGGAAAGTGGTTCCAAAAGAAGAAAAAGTTCAATTAAGATAGTCAATCAAACCATCTGAAACTACATGTTTCTTGAAACCCGAATGTGAAATAAACGAGATAAAACGGAATGTGTCATTTTCTTAGGTATTTTTACCTTTTAAAACCAACTATTTTATAAATGCTTTACTTTTAAATGTAATGACTAGAAAGTATTATGTCTTAATCAAGAGTAAGAGCTTTGATTCAAAACAGAAGTGGAGCGTCCAGTCGATTTTGGTGAATGTTGAAAGCATTGCCCCGATACAAAGCGTTCGAGCTCCGTGCAGAATATCAATGAGATTGCTTTCGAACAATGCCACCATTGTGCGAAATCTTCTTTTTGGATATGTGTTGATTAATATTCGGAAACAACAGAAACACGCATACACATGGATAAGTAATTAAATTCTATTACCATTAAATCAATATTAGTGAAAACTATAGTTTGAAATCTTTTTCTATTTTTAAGCAAACATTACAATGTATGACGGATTTTTATTGATTTCAGGCAGTGTATATTTTGTATATTATAAATGATTGACTCGTTGTAAAATGTGTATTGGATAAAAAAACGCTGAAATTTAAACTATATTCTACAAAAGTAATTATATTTTGTAGTATTAATCAAGAATGGTAAACGTACCGAAGAATAATATTCATTCAACTACATGTATAAAATAATAAACGCATCAGTCGTAATTTGTATTTGGAGCTTCAAAATTGTCAAGACTCTGACTGTACACTGTAGGGACAAAAAGGTTTAATAGTTATTTTCGTAGCTCTATTTCTGGATCTCTTATGTAATATTCAATTCAATATGCGATATTTTTATAATAAATTTTACATTTTTAACAAAATCAAGTATTCGATGCTGAATTACATAAAATGTTAATATCAATGAAAATATAATGTACTAATTACAACCGTCGTTGTAAATAAAATTAAATTAAAGAAAAATGAACTTAATATCACGTTACCCATGGGCTAGGTGCCTACTTTGTACAGAGTCAATTTACAGAATTTTCGTTGACACCGAAGCTAGCTATTCTGCAACTGAAGAGAGTTATTTTAAAGAGAGAGCTTGGTCTGTGTAGAATTCTGGTGGCTAGGATGTTCCTTCCGTGTTTCCTGCCTCTGGCGGTTCATAGTTCCACGTCAGCGATTATTGAGTTCCTCCACTACGCCGTCGTCTTTAACTGTCAATTTTTCTCAACTAACATTCAACTTTATCTGTTTAACTGTCTCTTCCAACTGCCAACTTTTCAACATTTATTTTCAAATTTTTTAAACTCCAAATCCTTAGCTCCTATTTTTAACTCATTAGCTTCACATTTTAACTATATACGATTTTAATACAAATACCCACCTTACAACGAATTCCATGAATCTGTGCATTACATTCTGTTTGGATTCCTCGAAGACACGAAAGCAACTCCTCAAAAAAATCTATATCGCGTATTCGGTTTTTCACCCTCACAACTTGAATTTAAATTAGAATCCACCTTTATTTCTGTCAATGGTATAAAAATTCATAGTTACAATATATTCATTTGGTAAAAATTTTATCAGTAGCTTTGTTTTCAGCCTCCAACAGATGAATTTTCACCTGTTTTGAATTGTGAATAAAAAAAATAGAATTTATGTTCTCAGAGATTAGCACTAGTACTGTCAGATCCTACCAATTTCTACCTCACGGACCTTGCACCCCTTGACGATTGCAGACTTCTTTTGTAAAGACACGAACCATCCGCTACTGTCTTGCGCCATCCCTTCAGGCAACAGTCGGGAAATTTGAGCTGAGGAACAACCAAGACCATAAAAATTCTCCACAATTCAGCTGTCCGCGATGTGAACAGATAACACGCCCGCTGTTAAGTTTATACGATGTTACAAAATAAAGGAAAATACAATGAATTGACATCGGTTCCGACTGACTTATTCGTAATAATAGATACAGGATAGTTTCGAGAAACTGAAATGCGTAGGTCGCAAAATTGGACAAAATTTAATAGGAAATTTGGAAAAATAGATTGATGGAAACTAGATTTCGGATTAAATTGTTTTCAGTATACGTAAGATAACAGTGACTGTAGTTTCATGGCACTATCTCACAACTTCTAATGACTCTTGACAAGAAACCTAGAAAAGCAGTGGCAATAGGAAAAATATTAACGTATACGTCACAATCTCAAGATTGTCTGAGTTTTAATTTTTTATTTTATCCATCGAATATGGAGGAGTTATACTAAATCTTATAATGTTGTAAAGAGATTAAAATAACTCATCAATTTGTTACCACAATTCTTCTGCTTCGAAAAATTACACACTTAAAAAATTTCGAATTAGTTGGAATCACCTAATGGGAAATAATTTTATTCTCGTATTTAATAGATACATATAACTACTTTGACGAGGTTGAAGAGACTATTTAACATAATTTTAGTAACAAATTTCTCCCATTTTTTGCTATTTTGTTTTATATTTAAATGATAGAATGGATCAGTCTATCTCGTCTGTGAAAATATGTCTAATGATAAGATTATTTATTTAGAATAATGGTTGTACTAATGATATATATTGATTTGTCATTACTATTTTGAAGTAGAGAATGGTCTGCAAGTAAAACATTTAAAGGAAAGAACAAAAATAAACAATATGTATGATAATTATATCTAGTTAGCTTCAGTTTTTTCTGAACAATATAGACTGAACGTTCGAAATAAGATTTTTTCAACTATGAATAACTCTAGTCCGTCTCTGAAATAATTTCCAAGAAAGAGAACGTTTACTCTATAATAATACAATCCTAGTGTATACTTTATATAAAAAATTATATTGTAATTTTAAATTTTCCTCAACATTTGTCTCATATTGAGAGATTTGTTTTTAAAAGATTTTGGTTAATATTTATAATATGTATTAATAACGGAGTCTATATATATTTATAAGTTCGTCAGGTTGATTTCCTAATGTTCATTAAATATTTAAATGTTACTTATTAATGGATAATTAAGCACTACACTGTAGTCAGAATTTGGCGTAAATAAGGAACACAATTAGAATGTACTTGTTGAGTTTCTTAATATTTGTGTGCAATGCAAATATTAAAACCCATGAACTGTAAACTTCGCACTTTATAGGTCAATACTGACATTTATACATAGTAACTAAGTATTGAAATAATGAAAAGGCATAACGAATATCACGCTATACGTAAGTGAAAAGATCGTCTTCTTCAGCTAAAAATATAGCAAAAGCGTTAGTGTTAGACTGCTACGATTAATGAGGCCGCCGACGCGGAATATCACAAACACTGTGACGCAAGACAACAGGCGAGACGCTTATAACTTAGCGAAAATTAGCCTTTTTGTTCTTACACAACATCACACGTACGCATTATGGTTTCAGTAATCTGTTCTTCACACACTTCCTTCGCGTAATATATCTTATATTACTGCAGAATCTTTTTGCATCGTCGCAATTAATTTTAACTGATGAAAATTACATTCATAGATTTCGATTGATTTATTGTTTGCATTAGACCTCTACAAAGTAAATAGGACAAGTCAAATAATTATTACATACTTAGATAAAAAAGCACAACAATGAAGTACACATTATGAAAATACATAAATTAGGAACAGAGACATCGCTCACATAAAAAAGTAAGAACAACTCATATAAACACATAATATACACATACAAAGGAAAATACAAAATAGTAAATACACAGATTTTAAATATATATAAAATAATCCATTGGGAAATGAGAAAACAAATTAAAAAAGATAAATATACAAGTGAAATGGATTTATACTTAAACGAGGATGAGAAAAATTGTTACATAAATGATAAAAAAAATATTCAAATCGATGAATTTTAATTTAACATTTTACTATTCTTATTACGAGAGTGATCTGAAAAGTTTCCGACCTCAACGTGAAGATAGCAACACTAGTAAATAAAAGTTAGTGAATTTACAGATGTGGTAGCATCGGTGGTAGAAGTGTGCAGAGTTACAAGGAGACTATGTTGAAAAATAAAAAATAAAATAAATTAATTTTTTTAAAAAAATCTATCATCGGAAACTTTTCACGTCCACCCTCGTATTTACGATCATTCACAGAAGCACTACAAATTCACTGTTTTCACTATTTCATCGCTGTTCTTTTGGGCGACAGGAAACCTAGTAATTGACAAAGCATTGAAGACGTATGAAATAGAGGGAAAGAAAACATATACAGAGTTATATATTTAGTAAGTATTACAATCACTCAAATAATAAACCCAATCCAACATGTTTATCATTTTGTCTTTTTTCAAAAACGCATTAGAAAATGTTATATAGTCTATTGTATAGCCTCTGAAACCTTTAAAGTAAGAAATATTGCTGTATATGCATGTTGCAGGATCAACAACTTGGACGAACTTCAGCACATGGGCTTATATTTAAACGACCTGAACCTGCACGGCCTAAGCAGGGAAATGGTCTTGACTGGTTGGCAACACTGTTCAAGGTAATTTGGATTTTCTTCTTCTTCAGTTAAGAAATAACTTAAGCAAAATATTAATCTGCTCCGGATTTTTTTATTTTACTTGGTTTATTTATTTTATTAGTCCTGGAATGAGGAAGTAGAATCCGTCATTTCAGTAATAACAAATATTAATTATTAGAAGATACATTAGTAACAATTAAAATTTTACGGGTGGGTCTACATAACTAAAAATCGGGACACACAAATTTGCCTCTCCTACATAACCAAAAACAATATAATATTTAAATTTTTTTAATACTATAAAAAAGGATCGCTTTACGTTATTAAGGATATAATATCATATTTACACAGTATGCATACAAATTAAACACGCACTCAGTAAAATAATTATTTAGAATCTATCAGAAATCACTAAATGTGGCACTACACATCACACGAGAATAGAAAGATAATGTGACATCTACACCCACACTTCAGGAAGAGGAACAAACATAAAAGACGGACCAGACACTTCACGGAACTGGTAGAAAAAGCTAAATAGAAAGTAAGCAAGTTTAAAGAGCGACACATTCCACACTTTTGCAGTACAAAATAATTTGAATTAGGCGAAAGAAGCAGTAAATTTATGTTCGGAGTAATACGCGCCTTTAAGTAAAATATTCTTACATTTATTCGCAAAAATCTTGTAGTAGTCATTGTTCTTTACGTGTGGAGGAAGACTTATATTGGATTTTGAATTCTTCTCTATTAGAGAGCAAGGCGATGCTTGTCCGATGTTAGACCTGAGCGATTTCTAGTCACCTATCTGTGAAACTCGCCATTCAATTGAAATAGATTCACGTTTCGCTTTTCTAACTCTAAAATGTGGTGAATAAACATGCTGGGCATTGATAGTATTTGAAAACGTTTGAAAAAATTCAATATTAGTCCAGTTTTGAGTTATGTCAACTGAAGAGTGCAGTTGTGTTTCTCTAGGCTCTTCTTAGCACCTGAATAAAGGGACAAGGATCCCAAAAGCGTTGTATGGTATTTATATTATCACTTATTTTGTTATTGACGTTGAAGTTAGCCAATCAGATCGTTTCGCGCTCAAATTCAAGTAATTCGCCAGAGGCGATGTTGCCAAACGTATTCTTAGTTTGATTAACTAAAACCGAACAAGAGAGCGAAAAGAACACAGGAGTCCATTGGACGTTATCATTGATCGAACTCGAGTCAACAGGTCTTCACTCAGCAGCAGTCTCGTGCGTTTCCATCTACATTATGAGGACAACTTGCATTAATTATATCAGCTTGGGTAGTAGGAGCTGGGAACAGAAGGAATGATTTGAAAACGAGCGCATTTTAATGTTTACCAGCCAGCTATGAAAAATCTGGAAATAAGACCCAAGGAAACGGATTTTAAAACAATTTCCTACTCACCACTGTTTACCAAGACTGTGGGGTTGGAGATACGAAACGGTGTCCCTCGCAGCTCACAATGGACACCCTTACAAAGTCTCAGGTGGTTTTCCTCTGCGATGATGGATGAAGACTCATCTCTGAAACCTTCTAAGATCGACTGCCAAGACCGACTTACCATAGCGACTGCTCAGTACCTCATGTCCTTCTGACCTCAACCACTGGCGACATCTGTATCGAACTTTCTCATTGTTGTTTGATTAAATTGTTGGGCAATCTCAGGTCTGAGACGATATGACGTCGTCATTATCATCTGCTACGTTGATGACATCTACACTAGATGTTTAAGCCCTTGTGCAGATAGCTTTCTGTCGGCTCGGAAAAACCTTCGCTCCTCATACAATGGAGCTCCGGTTAGAATCCCCCGCCAGTCTGGCGCCCAGCATCATTAAAATATATCCCCCTGCTGGTGAAATTACCAGCAAAAACATTCGTGCCACATGGTTGCTCTCTCAAATAACAGTACAAATTAAATAATGAAACGCCTATCATTACAAACTGGTGTCCGAAAGGTAGACTATGGAAAAAGCGAATTTTCTGAGTTACATACATTCAATGCGTCAGGAGACAAGTTGCAAAAACTACAAAAACTTGAGAAACAGAAATAATTTCCAAGCAGCATAATCCCTTTATTAGTATCATTTGATTTAACCCATCGTAGCATACGGTTATAAAGTATTACAGCGTATACTATGTATTAATTTTAATGTTTGAATTAAGAATTGGTTTGAATATATACCGAGATTCCACAATTCTACAATTTACTACAACTTTTGGACCATGTAGGTGAATAAGACGGCAATGTAATAAACATTTACTCTGAATCATTAATGAACTAATATTTTATAAATCTGGAATCTTAATATTTTTATATGCTCTAACAACCTTTTAACGATGCTTCTAAGTTTTATCCTCTTATATTTTTAAAATATGTTTACATGACCTGTAACATAGACCGTATTTATTTGCCATTTCTGTTTTTGAACTTGAAGTTTAAGTATTTTGTCGAAACTCTGTCTTACGTGTTATTGTTCATTCAAGAGGCAGGTATCAGTGAAGGAAAGAATGAGGAATGAATTTAGTCATTTGAACCGTAAAAATGTATTTTCATTCTCCATAGGCGAAACTACTATTTTAAGCAAAGGCTTTGAAACACCCGAACATACATCGCTCAGTAAACTGTTCATCATAGTTTTCCCGTTAGTTTGTCAGATTCCTAATTCATTAAGAATTATTTAAATGAGCCAGCTTTCTACTTACTCTGACGTATGCGTATTGCGTAATGCTTAATATACCCCTGTGAACTAAAAGTAAGGTGAATTTATATATAAATACACAAATTCTTTATTTATTCTTCCAAATCAATATAACTCCCTTCAAAGTAATCCCCGTTCGATAAAACGCACTTTTTCCAACGCTTTTTCCAGTCCTCGAAACAGTCGGAATAGTCTTTTTCCGGTATAATCTTGAAGACCTTCTTCGATTCGGTTTTTATATCCTCAATCGTGTCAAAACGGCGTCCCCGCATTGCCCTTTTGAGTTAGCTGAATAGCCAGAAGTCGCACGGAGCCAAATCAGGCGAATACGGTGGTTACGGAACGATATGAGTCGAATTTTTGGCAAAAAAAGTCGCGAAGAACCAATGCAGTATGACATGGTGCATTATCGTGATGAAGGAACCAAGAGTTGTTCGCCCATAATTCCGGCCGTTTCAGACGAATAGCTTCACGCAAACGACGCATAACGCTCAAATAATATTCTTTGTTGACAGTTTGGCCCGGCGGAAGGAATTCATAGTGCACCACACCACGATAATCAAAGAAAACTGTCAACATCACCTTAATTTTCGGTCGACTTTGCCGTGGTCTTTTCGGTCTTGCTTCATATATATTCGCTGGATTGGTCAGTGGTTTCAGGTTCGTATGCGTAAATCCAAGTCTCGTCTCCAGTAATGATGCATTTCAAGTGGTCCTGATAGTCAGACAGCAAAGTTTCACACACATCAACGCGACGCTTTTTTTCCCCAAGAAATTGATCGATTTTGGTACCAATCGAGACATGACGCGTTTGAGTCACAAAACATTCTTCAAAATGGTTTGGGCTGAGCCAAATGATATTCCAACACCATCAGCGAGGTCTCTAATTGTCTATGGACGATTTTCAAGCACCAAATCTTTGATTTTTTGAACGTGGCCCTCGTCGGTAGACGTTGATGGTCATCCAGAGCGCGGTTCGTCTTTGAACTCGTTGTACCACTTATAAACTTTTTTGTGCCATAGTTTGACCACGAAAGGCCTTCCGCAACATTTTCAACGTGTCCGAACAAGAATATTCGTTCCGAAAGCAAAATTTGATGCAAATTCTTTGATCAACAAAATCACCCATTGCAAAAATCGAAAAACTCATTTTTGGTTGTTTACAAAAACATGTGTAACTCGGAGATAATTAAACCTTTTAACAAACAGACGCTTGGCAAATATTATAGACACTCCTACCAACCTAGGAAAAAAAATTACCTGCCTTCCTAATACCCGGGAGTTTTAAATGACAATTTCACCTTACTTTTTGATCACAGTGGTATGTCCTTGCTTTGTGTTCATTTGCTATTAAAGGGGAGTTGCCACCATGTGGATTACCCTCATGTAGCCTGTTTCCCTAAAAAATAAAAAATCTTTGAGGGAGTAATATACAATAGGGTCATTAATCATGTAAACAAAAACAATACGAAGTATATATGAACACTAAAAAACTATAAGTACTCAACTTTTACAAGTATTTTAATTATTGCAATATAAATTTTATTGGTTTACTTGGTCTTAAAATATACCTCTTGGTGATATTCAGTAAGTTCAGGATTCAAATTATGAAAACATAAATAAATTACACTCAAAATATTAGTTTGGATTAAGAAAAGGATATTCAACAGAAAAGCCCTGTTGGAATAAATATCAGAGGAGTTTAATAAAAAAGCGATACTGCCTAGGAATTTTGTGTAATTCTATGGAATTACAAAAATATTTTGTTCGTTGATAAGTTCTTATCTATCAGACAGAAAGCAAGGAGTAACAATGAATAACTTCTATGGGCACGAATTTCATTCACACTGAGGAAATATAAATTTGGAGATTTCCAGCTTTCTATTTTCGGTTCTATAATATTAATATGTGTAACTGACCTACCTAAATTAAGGCTATAAGTCCGTTATTTTTGCAGATGATACTATAATATTATTAAAAAAACAAAAGAGAGACTCTGGAAGAACTACTAATGTAGGAAATTGGTTTTCTGTAAATATTTTAAATCTGAACTGCAATAAAACGCACACTATGCTATTTCACACAGAAAATTCTTCGTTAATCCTGTAACTTTTGAAAGTTACAAGATAAATTAAGTAAAAAGAACTAAATTGCTTCGTCTTTCACTTTCACTAATAAATTTAATTGGAAATATCACGACAATATATTCATAAATAACTCAGCTCAGAAACAAATACTGACAGAGTTATATCAAATAACAGTGAAAGGAAATATAGCGCATTTTCATTCCTTAATGTTTTATTGAATCATATTTCGGGGTAAACCAACACATAAAGATAAAGTGTTTCTAGACCAAATCGTGTAATTACGACAATGCGCTAGGGAAGTTTTCAAACATCATGCAGAGAGCTGTTAAAGAAATTAGATTTACTTACTCTCTCATGGTCAATTAATTTCCTCATTTATAGTATTTCTAATAAATAATTATGATAAATTTACTACCATCTCAGAGAAGTATTTATTTAATATCAGAAATAAAAAAAGTTACATAAGATTATAAGTCTTCGTCAGTTAAACAAAAAGGGTGGAATATACTGGAATATAAATTTTTAACCAACTTTCTGATTAAATTTAAGAATTTAGAGACGCTCCAGGTGCAGTCAGAGCCGAACTTCAAAAATTTCTACTCAGCCAGTCCTACGCTGGGTATTTTGGAAAATAAACTTGAAATATTAATCCTATTGTCTTTAGAGTTATCATGGAATATGGTAGAATTTAATTAATGAGATGTTTTAGAGTGTCATTATAGTATTATACTAAATTTATACCATAAACATTTACTTTTGTTCATTTAATTTAAATAAAGTACTTAATATGTTAAAAGACTTGATATACACTATTATTACTAACAATTAAGTTATTAATTCAAGGTATAATCTAAAATGCATGACTTTCCACAATCTTGAAGCTTTTCTTCTCTTGATGATCTATGGACAATGAATCTACTCATATTTTAATAAAATAGATCCATTTCCGTTTAAATTTCCCTGGCTCACGTTTTGAATGTTTGTATAAAACTGCAAGGGGAGGGGGTTCAGATTACATATATTTTGTGTTTGTTAATGGGAATAGAATAAGTATACCTTTCCTTCAACATGAAAACACGGTAGATAGCATATTATATTTTTAGGTTGGAACTAAGATTTGAGAAGGAGGAACAATTGACAGCTCAGCTGGAGTATTACTACAATCGTCTGGACGAGAGCAAGAAGAATGGAGATGAGCTCCTGCATTCCATGCTCCCGAAACCTGTGGCTGAGAGACTAAGGGAGGGAGAGAACGCTATCGGGACGTGTCAGGTATTCTATGCGATTATAAAACACAAACTCGTGCACAAATTTTAGAATTTGTTAAATCATAAAAAAATATAAATAACAGTATAGAACGAAATATTACATGAATGGATGAAGAGTTTTCCGGATTCCAGCCGGGTATCGATGTTTGGCAGCCACAAAGTTTTGATCGAAACAAGTGTTGCTAACAAACATCGATACCCGGCTGGAATCCCTAAAACTCTTAATGCAACAATTATGCCTGGAAAACATACGTTCTCTGTTACGTGAATGTTTCTAAGTTCACATAAGCTGTCAGTCATTGCAGAAAAAGTACATAACAAACCAAGTGAAAACACTCCATCTTTAGTCTGCTGTAATTAAAAAGAGCAGACACAGTAAATTCCTACACTACTGACACTTCCAGTAGCCAAACAAAATCCGCTGCACTCATTCGTTTTCAATAATATTCATATATTTTTTAATGATACATCTTTAGAAATATTTCTACTGTCACTCTCTCTCTTTAATTATGATCCTTCTACGGTAGAATTTTTCTTCGTGCAAAATTTATTGTCTGAATACGTTTTGAACAATCTTCGTCGAAGTATATTTTGTAATCTATTTTGTAAAATACGTAAACCTAAGTAATCTCTTATATCCACATCTATAATGTTAGATTTATTATTCAATCCATTAGACCTCGGTCGAGGAAATAAGACACGACACAATATAATAATACAATAAAATATTACAATTATCAACTTTAAAAACGAACATTGTACTTTACAAAAAATATATATAATTTAAAACAACGTTAAATATACTAATATATCAGTAATTAAAGAAATGATAAGTATATTAATCTTCCATTTTCATTCGGCGGAATTTCCAGCAGAAAATATTACTTAGATTCCCGTCGAACATGAAAAAGAAAATAAGTTGGCAGGTAAATACTACAAGATTATAATCGTAAAATAATAGCATAACTTGATAGGATAACAGAAAACTATTTCATTAAAGAGGATCTAATATGTCCTTCCTCTCTACTAACTCGTTCAACGAGTAATATGCTCCATTAATTGACAAAGATTTACATCTCTTTATAAATAATTTTTGAATAGTTAAAGTTTTTATTTCGACCGGAAGACTATTGTATAGGTTTATCCCGGAATAACGAATGCTTGATTAAAAAAGGTTTAGACGATGTTTTTTAATACGGAATTGAGAGAGCGATTTCTAGTATTCTATAAATTATTTTCTCCTTTTAATGCATATAAATTTATAACTTTAAATTTTCTAGAATATACTTACAAGCAAAGTTAAAATCCCAAGTTTCCGAAACAAAGACTTGCAAGTGGCATTCCAATTCGCTCCAGATATGACTCGTACAGTCCGTTGTAATTTAAAAATTTAAAACTCGGGAAGTGAACGACCCCAGTTTGCTATGCCGTAAGACATATCAGAATGAAAATTTGCATGATATACCATTTTAGATGCAGATATTTCGCTTTCCCGAGCTAACACTCTTAATGTGAGGCAAGTTTTTATAAGCTTGCCCGAGAGTTTGTGTGTTGATTCCATTACAATTTATTGTCAATAAACAGATCAAGAAAAGTTGCATGCTCCGAAATGTTCTCCAAATTATGAGTTAAACTGTTTGTATTCAAAGTGCAGTTAACGATATTTGTTTTCTCTAGATTATGAGAAAATTTGTTTTCAGTGAACCAACAATTAGAACGGCTCATAGCAATATCTACTTTCTTACGCAACGTTTCCGAGTCGCTGTCAGTGATTACTAAATTTAAAGGACTGATTTTAAGGGATCTAAATAATTCGGTAAGTCGTCAATGTATATGATGAAAAGTCAGGGTCCCAAAATTGAATCCTGAGCGACACCGCAGGTAATTGTAATACAGATTTACAAATTTTTATGTATCCTTTTCAGAATAGATTTTTTTTATTTAATGCTTGCTCGAAATCCAGTGTAGGTATTTTTCTAAAGTTCCTCTTTTTATTTTCACATAACCAAATATAATTATTTGTTCAGCTTTCTGGTCCAACAAACAAAGATCTGCCAGAAGTACAGATGAATCCTATAAGTAATATCGTAAATTAAGATACTGAAAATATAACACAAAAAGTTGGGCTATTTCATACTTTATGAGTGTATTTAGAATTGGAAATCTTAAACAACGCGAAAAAGAAGAAAGTATGCCAGGAAATCAATTACGTTTTTAACTAAAGTTGGCATTTCCTAAGACTGGTTAAGTTTACGTGAGTTGGAAATAAACTATAATTTTGTTAACTGACAGGAACATAAAGTCCCTCGGCACACATCTCCTCGTTCCTTCGCCTAAAAGAAGCTAGCTTTACTACTTTTTAATTATTTCACTTAATGCCTGATTTACATATTGACATATGAGTGATTCCAGCACACCTTTGAATGTTGATGATGCAGCTGATCCCCTTGACAGAAACAAATGTATACACTCCCGTCTTACGGCTCAGATTTGCGTAAACTCGATTTGAATACAATATTACTGGGGTTTTGAACAAATTGTAAAATATATTTGAATTCACAGCACAAATTACAAGTGAAAATTTTGTTTCATAAAATTAATTACAATCTGTGGTAAATTTAATAAACAAACCAGAGGAAAAGTTAAATGCTAGAGCATGAATCAGCAAACTTTGGAAACAAATTACACACTCTTCAATCTACAGGGTACTGTGGTTCAGTTTGTTTAGAAAACAATAGTAGATCAAAATTAAATTGAATTTGCTGCGTAGGATACGAGAAATAGAAATTAATAAAACAATTGATGACCTTATACACACATTTTTTTATTTATATTTTAACGATGTTTCGATACGTTTTTGTATGTTCTTCAGGTATTTTACTAAAGATGAGATATTTACAAATGGTTTTATTTATAGTATAATTGTACAAAGTAAACAAAGGCAAAAGATTACGCAATCTGAGTGTGTACCTTGTTTTTGTCAAGGATATCAGCTGTGTGAACTACATTCAAAGCTCAGGATACGAGGGATGCGACCCTCGCCGCACAAAGTACAGCAAGTCGTGGTCGTCTCTCGATACGAATATGCGACCCCTAAGTCCTTAGCTAGTCTGCGGCCCAGAAAATAATTTTGTAAGGATGTTGTCGGAAGAAAAGTAACACGACCACACGCGAAAAAGTTTCCACAGAATGTTGTTTATTAATTCGTTGTTGGAGTAGCCTACTTTCTTAGAACATACTATATGACACATACAATTAAATTTTCTACGAAACGAATGTAAAAATGGTAATGTTGCCCAATTTATAACGATATGGTGGCTTAGCAACTTTGATGGAACGTGATAGTTGACAATTTATAATGCTATGAAATTGCAAAAAGAAAGTATTGTTCGGTCTTTCAAAACAGTCTGAGTGAATCGAGAGAAAATCCGCGTTCAGGGACGTTTCCATGGTGAAATCATAAAGAAAAATCTTGAACGCGGAAAAGAACTGCTCCAACCAACATTAAAATGCAAATTTCATTGTTCGTCGAGCGAATTTCAACGTGTATCACCTCCGTTATGCAAAAAAGGTCTCCGCTGTTTCCCCGGGAATAATTTCAGCAACAGTTACTTAATATGGGTTGCTTTTTTTCATCACTGCGTTTTCAAATTTATATTTTGTAATATATTCAAATCAATAACACTTTAATATTATAACGGGGTACTTATTAATTGTATAAAGGCAATGGTAGGTTACATTTTTTTAATGACTTTAATGAATGAGCCATAATTTTATTTTTATACGTTTTATTTAACTCCCGTTTAAGAATAAACATTTCTTTATTTTGGCGGATTTTTCTAACTGACGAGTTTTTATGATTTTGTTCCATTTCTGTATCTTGGGTGTCTACAGACAATTGTATGCGTCGGCCCACTTTTATAAATTTTGTGAGCTCAATAAATTTGTACCTGTTAACTTCAGGGACAAAATAAAAACGAAATAAAATTAAATGGCTCAGATAAATTTCGTGTGTGATGGCATATATTCAGACAGTAAATCTTTATTGAACTGTAATAATTTTATGAATACAATATTCGGTATTACGTTCACAATTATTCTTATTTTCATTATCCTGAAACATCTTCCTGACGAAGACTAGTTTTCCAGTATTACTCTATACGTAGGCATCATTTTGTAGCTTTTACTAAGTCTTTCATCAGCTGCTAAGGTAATTAAGTTGGGTTGTGTTGAAGGACTGAGGGAGTTTATTGATTTGAGAATGAAGCAACCGCCAGCAGCACTGGGATTTTTAACCCAAATAATCTGAGGAAATTAGAGATCAATCTTTATTGTTTATCTTCATCTGAATATTGCTGGAAAGTATTACGTTCGTTGTATTTAAAGGTGTCTATTAGTTTATTAAAACAATTTCTGTAATAAAGAATAAATACACGCAAAGGTATACAATATAATATTACAATAAAACGAATGTTTCCTTTGAAATACCTAAAAAAAATATTTTTGTTATCCATTAGTTTTCTTAATAAATTATTAATAACATAACTAAAAAATTTGGTTTAAGAAATTAAATTTTGTTTTGCTGATTGACTCTCTATTGAATGTAGGTATTCGACTGTGTCACTATCCTGTTTTGCGAAGTGGTGGACTTCGGCTCAAGCACACTGCAAGGAGCAATGGACGCTGTGAAAAAAATGAATGCAGTCTACACATGTTTCGATGAACTGATAGACCACTTTAATGTTTACAAGGTAATAAAAAGAAGTATTTGGCTTAATAAACCATGGTCAGCTACATTAAATCAAATGTGTCACAATTTCGTATAATGCTTCTATAGTGAGATTAAAATATGAAGGCCTTCGGTTGTTTTTTCTCGCAAGCGACCTGACTTTGAATCTCTGAATCATAACGATTATAATAAATGCCGGGACAAGCAGCGTTGCCGAACAATCGCAGTGTATTTTACTAGTTACAGTGAGCACTTTACGAAGAAGTTTCCGACCAAATGTACATAAGCGCTTCCCTTCACGCGAAAGTCCAAGTGTCATCTAATTTTAATCGCACTATAGTCGTAATACCCATGTATACCATAGTTCCAAGGTATTTAATATAATAAAACAAAAAAAATCGTACTATGGTTGATTCAAGAAGGTGCAAAAGTATATCATTGTTCTGCCATATGTATGTGAGTACATCTTAAGACATTAACTGAAATTAATTCGATTTAAATTAGATAAAGAAGTAGCCAATTAACAGACGAAATTAAGTGGTAAATTGAATACAAAACAGCGTTTCAGTAATTTTTTCCTTTTCGTCACGTGATTAAAAACGTGTAAGTTGTGAGAGCGACTCACCACACAAACGAACGAACGTCTTACAGCTCTTACAGCAAGCAATAAGGACTATGGAAAGGTTGTTCGGTATTTAATTTACCACTTAATTTCGTCTGTTAATTGTGTACTTCTGACAAATTAGGTTTAATCTAATACAGACTTTTTTATATTTTCAACAATTTTTATGCGGCTTTATTGGCATCCACATTCTTCGCTTGAAATTCATATCTGCCACACACACACACACTATGTCTTCAATTATAATAGAAAAAACAATTCAGTTATCTCCTTTATTAAGTAGTACCGATAATATTCATGACTAAAGTATTAATTAAAACGGGAATGCAGTTAACCGTAGACAGTAATTCATATGTACTTCGATGTTTCTCTAAACACTTGAAATTCGGCAAAATAAGTATATAGCCTTCGTACTTTAATAAGAAAGTTTAAATAGAAATATGAAAATTTATTGAAATCTGTACAGCTGTTTTTGCGTTTATCCGTTACAAATGATCCAAAAAACAGGTACGTTAAAGTTTATTTTTTATAGATCGTATATTCAAAAATAAGAATTATAACATGAATGTTAAAAAAACACTCAGAAAAAATTATCAAATTTCAAAGATAATATTTAACAAAAGTTTCAACCCTGATTGGGACATCTATAGGTGTTAGGTTACAATTAAATTCTGTTATCTAAAATATTTTTAAGAAACCAAAGTCTTACATACATGATGATTTTAAATACATTTATCTATAAATATAATTTGTATACTTACTTACAATTTATTATAAGAGATTTTATATTAAAAAATTTCTAACAGATAATACTTGAACTATGAATCGATTTTTGTGCTTTCTAGCCATACCTCTGTAGTACGAGGTACATTTGTTTGTCTTAAATTTACGCCTGAATGAATTTTCTCACATTACGGCGTTCCTATCGATTTTTTGTTTTTTGTTTGATTAACAATGACATGACGATACTCCACATGGTGGCAACTCCCCTTTAATAGCATAGGAATGGATTTGAAAGGGGGGATGCGGTAGCCAAGGGTTAACTAGAGCCCCCGGGCTATGGTTTAAGAATCCTACCCAGCAATTCGCCTTAATGTGATGCAGGAAAAACCCTAGAAAAACCTGCATCGGGTTGGTCGGGCATTTGGTACTTGTCCCACGCCCTTCTGATGGCGGAAGAGGAGTTTTCCGTGGGGACGCAGCATTCCCTTCTCCGTGCTTCGACCAGTTTAGGAGGCAGCTGGCCGACTATTCCAATGGGAATAGCGGACAACTCTTACCGTATGCCCAAGGTCTGTGACCCCGGAACAAACACCTCTCAAAACAGTCCGAGGTGCCTCGGCATGTGGGAACCTTAGTTCAAAAACCAGAGAGAAGTGAAGGCATCTCCAAAGGTAGCCTCCTCCACAGCTCTCCGGGAAGGTTCACCTGAGAGAGAATCCTCTCGCAGGCTTACTCGTCTGAAGGAATTTTTTTTTAGGGCAACAGGCCACATGAGGGTAATCCACGTTGGGCAACTTCCCTTTAATAGCATAGGAAGGGATTTGAAAGGGGGGATGCGGAAGGGTAGAAGAAGGTAGCCGAGGGTTAACTAGGGCCCCCGGGTTATATTTTAAGGTTCCTACCCAGCATTCGCATAAAGAAATGCAGGGAAAACCATAGAAAAACCTGCATCAGGTTGGTCGGGCATTGGGTACTTGTCCCACGCCCTTTCGATAGCGGAAAGGTAGTTTAAATTTTATGATTAATCTGCATAACGACTGTTGTAACTATGAATTCTTGGCCACAGGTGGAGACCGTGGGTAAAGTGTACATGGCTGTGAGCGGGGCTCCGCAAGGCACAATCGACCACGCACAGAACGTGGCCGACGTTTCTCTTTGCCTCGTGAGGCAAGTCCAGAAGATGACAACGGATTTCGGCCTGCAGATTCGAATAGGTATGCTATGGATTCGCTATCGAATATTACGTGACATATAGTCACAATAAAAATTATGACACCATACTTCAGTCGTAAGATTAAGAAGCGCGTTCCTCTAAGTTTTGTAGAGTTCGCGAGGTATAACAAGTCTTGTCAAGTTAATATGCGACAGAAGACCACTTCCCCGTAATTGTTTTGGGGAGGAGAGCCGAAACTCAGTTTAACACGAACTTTTGTTACGGCAGTTGGTACTGTAGAAATTATACTGATAACATTGACCTAAGGAAATATATTGTTATCAGTTCGGGTTACGTTTACAACAAACAAAATCATCCGTAAAACTTAAGAGATGATAAGTAGATGAACCTTGATGCTGTCTGTATATCCTGTTCCTAAGAATATAATTAAAGCTTTTATGAATGATAGTGGCATAGTTCCGATTTCTCAGATGGGGGAAAATTTCCTACAGATGACAATACTTCCCACCACCATCTCCCTCAATTAGATGCGACTTGTTATATCTCACGACCTATACACGAATATTTGAAAATTGGTTAAGTTTCAACTTATTGAAGCAAAATATCTTCAATTAAAGTTATTTACATTTTATTACAAATAATATTGTATTTCATGCTATATTATTTATAGAAATTAATTGGATGATTGAATAAATTGATGTATAAACTTATTTTCTATAATAGGGAATGGAAGTCGATATCATAAAGACAGTAAAAATCAAACATAATTTTTTTTATTCTTACAAATTTCTTAATGTAAGCTATTTGGGATACACAGGTAAACAAAAAAATAACGAGACTGTAACTTTGTTTATTCACCCGATATTTCAAAGTAACTTGTGATAGATTTTACCTATTAAGTCAATGCGCTTTCGTATAAAAAAATGTTCTGTACATCACTTTCCTTTCTGAGAGAATACTAGAGCTACGCCGTTTCGGCTTCTAATTTTTGGCGGCCACTTGATTTTTGGGAATAGGTAGACATATTTTTGGTGCTATATCGGCGCAATAGGGAGGATGTTCAAAGACTGGGTTGTTTTTAACGGCAGAAAAAGGGCCGATAAAACATTGCCATGGTGTAGAATCCACACATTTGGCATAAATCTAGGAATCTTCTTTCTAACACATTTTCTAACTTTTTTATAAAATTTGTTTATGCTATTGGTGATTGACGGAATATGAATTTTGCTATAACGATGAAAAAAGGATAAACATATCCGACTCATGCCTGCATTTTTGTTTTGGTATTAGGAAATTGGTGATTTCCATTGTTGTATGGTTTGCGAATTCTGGAGAGAACGTAAATATCCACGTCTCATATTATTTTGTTGCACGAGAAACATATTAACGCCCTGATCACTTTTCGAATCCGACACTTTTCGGAGTAGCTTAGTAATACGATTAAGATCCAGCTATTCACCCACTGCAGCTGGTAAGCGCAATCGGGTTGTTACCGGGTGAGAACACAGTTTAGCACAGTATCCGCAGCGACACTGCACGGAAATGACATCGTTAGCAGCAGTTTTCATATTTTTTTACCACTTACGAAATCAATAAATACGAAAAGGATAAAACTTAGAATATATATATATATATATATATATATATATATATTGTAATACCATTTAATGAGGCCATTAATTGTATTAATATAATTGGATTGTTAGCGGCACGAGTTTTGAAAGTAACAATCACGGCTCTTTGTCGGCTAATGTTGCCGGGAAATGCGCGCGAGTAGGAAGTCAGTCTGCGGCGACAAGCGAAATAGATCAGTCCACACGGGAACTGAAAACTTAAAATGTGGATGCTGATCTAAAAGTATGAATAGCGGAGTTCCAAGAAGTCCAACTGCGATATCTATTAATTGACATAAAACGCGAGTAAACAGTTTTGACGGAGAGACTCAAATAATAATCGCAAATTTGGAAGCAAAAGGGTTTTGCTTCCCACAGACTGAACTAAATTTCGCATAGAGGCATCAAGGAAACCTACGTCCGAGGGCTGACTGAGTGGCGACTGATCCAAAAGTTCCAGGTGACAGAGACGGAGAACATCGACCGTGTGTAGAGTGTAGAATCAGTGAATAATGGCCTTTTTAGTAAGTGTTGTCCTCAAGCTCCAAGAATCAGACCTGGTACCAGAAAGACATTCGTGAGTACAAAACAATTATTTAAAATCTGTAAACGAAGATTAGAGGTAGAAGCCAAATTTCGTTCGTTTTTCTTTTCATTTATTTTCTTTCAATTCGTTTATTTTTATATTGTATTAAGTTAGCTTCAATGAGTTTGAATTGTTAATGTTAGTTTATTAAATTGGATTGTTCTTACTATCAAACCTAGTAATGATCCTGAGATAAAGAGAATTTCGACGTATTTGATTGTAAAATATAAAGTTGTATTTTTCCTAGAACGCCGCGAATTGCAAAAATGAAATAAAATATTTGTTTGTTAACTTGATGTAATTCGGCGTATAAAGTAGGGATTACAATTTGTATTTTTAAAGAATAAATTTTTAAGTCTTAATAATTTTGTTAATTAATTCTTTTAATTATTACAAAAAAAATTATATGATCGTCGAAACGTCGCGGTTTAATTGCGGTCTCTCGTGTGTGGAAACCTTATAACTATTTCATTAGCAACTGTATAAATCATGCGATCTTTAATTAGAAAATATACGTTGTAACAAATTATTGTTTCTGTACGCGAAACTCTCTAGTAAAACATACATCACATAAACATTTATTTTAAGATCACTATACCGTTGAATTACTACTGTTTTTCTGTAAGAAAAAAACTTTATATCATATTTCCATTATGCAATATTTGTTTAGGATCTTCTACGGAACGCGCTACGTATTTATTTAATCTTGCCGATATATGGGTAATGAGAAGGAAGAAATGACATTGAAACGTATATGACCTGAACAAATTCAATACTCTAGCTCATCAATAAGCGCTGACAGACTCTCGACTCTCTAGCTAGCGACAATCCGGTCTACTCAGCCTGTAATTTTCACTGTAATTTGCTTTGCGAAGACAATTCTCCTTCATGACAAGTGAATTAGCAGAAGTTAGGAGACGCAAGCCTCGAATTTCGCCCGAGCTGATTCTAGCTCTGGCAGTTGTGTATCTGATACCTACAGGTGAAGAATGCATTAATATAGTTTTTATTTAGGGGTCTTTTTTGGTAATTTATTAAAAAATTCGAAATATGGGATAAACAGAATCAGTAATAGGTATTAAATACTCATAATTATCCGACATATTTTAATTTTACAATATAAAATGGTCATTGTCTTAAAAATTTAATAAAGCAATTGATAATAATATAATTTCACAAAAAATATAACTGACTTCATGTTTAAATTCAATAATAAATAGATTTGCAGGTTATCAGAAAAAAATTTGATATTCAAATCTTACAATTATAAAAAAAATTTAAGCTGACAAAAATTTCTAACTCGCGGGTTATAACTTCTTTTTTTCTATAAATGTAACATCCATACACTTGAAGTGACAGCAATCGGAGACGAAACGTTGGTGTTTAAAATTTGAATAATTAAATTATTTTCTGAGTAAAAAGCTGCCAATTTTATTATTTAATAATTTCACTACATTTAGTCCTTAATTTACACTTTACAGGTGAAAATTGAAGTAATTTAGAACTTGTATATATTATAAATTTAAAATTTGTAGTATAAAATTATATAATTTTTTTCAACACATCTTACATATATTGAAACTTTAGATTTATAACACTCCAAGTCATAAATTTCATCAATGTAGGCCTGATAAATCCTAAATTAATGACATAACGTTTTGAAATTACGTTTTAATCAATTGTTTTATAAAATATTGTTCAGTTATGGCAAATTTATTTAGTTATTGAAAAATAGATCCTAAAAGTAATTTTAAAACATGTACAGTAAATATTCACTCAATTAGTAAGGAAAACGAGGGACATAGTAAATTAAAAGCAAATATAACGTACTGGCATGTACTAAGTGATCATAAATGATTGATAAAAATGTTTTTTTTAATTGTATGGGTTTTTTGATAATTTATAGATTTCCGGCACATCCGAAATTTTTATTAATCGGCCAGCACTATCGCCACTTTAGGAAGCATAGTGAAAGTCTGCTGTATTTAAATTTTTCTCTCGGCGTCTCAAAGGAAACGAGTGTATTAAGTGCGTATTATTTTTATTTTCTCATATATAAGGTTCCCACATGCCGAGGCACCTCGGTCTGTTTTGAGAGGTGTATGTTCCGGGGTCGCAGACCTTGGGCATACGGCAAGAGTTGTCCGCTATTCCTATTGGAATAGTCGGCCAGCTGCCTCTTAAACTGGTCGAGGCACGGAAAAGGGAATGCTGCGTCCCCACAGCAAACTCCTCTCCCGCTATCGGAAGGGCGTGGGACAAGTACCCAATGCCCGACCTACCCGATGCAGGTTTTTTCTAGGGTTTTTCCTGCATTTCTTTAGGCGAATGCCGGGTAGGATCCTTAAAACCATAGCCCGGGGGCCCTAGTTAACCCTTGGCTACCTTCCTCTACCCTTCCGCATCCCCCCTTTCTAATCCCTTCTTATGCTATTAAAGGGGAGTTGCCCAATGTGGATCACCCTCATGTAGCCTGTTGCCCTAAAAAAAAAAAAAAAAAAAAATTTTCTCATATATAAATTCCAATAGACCGTCGTCTAGCAATGGAGACCCTAACGTTCATGTTAGGTTCATTGGCCATAGGTTCATAATTCCTCTACTGTATATTGACCTTGTAAATTTTTCTGTTTCTTAACAATAAAAGTACAGGATCTTCTAAATGAACTATATGAATTACAGACGTTTCAAGTAAAAGAAAATAAATGAATGCCTTCCTCAAGGGTTTGGGTCCTGAATTAAATTAAATAACATTAAATTGGTGTTGCTGCTCGGCAGGACAGGAATGTACTCATCAGCAGTATTTCGCAGACTGCCGGCTGAGACCCTTTCTGAACCATAAAATGAGGAAAGGGGTCTGTCGTCCTGTACTGACCGTGGTCGTGGCGGCTTTGAAGTGCCAGATAGTCGCACATGGACTGAACTGCAGTCACAAATTGAACAAGCCTTATAGCAAACTTATCGATTTATTTGTTCAGCGACCATATTTTTAAAGAAAAATTTAAATTATTTTCAATTTCTGCGCCAAACGAAAATGAAGAAAATGAAAACGGAAGGAGAAAAATCACTGCTATACTAAATTTTTCCACATTTTAGTCCCGTGGAATAGCAATAATCCCATTTCTAAGAAAAAATGGTAAGAATGGCTATTCAGATGCATATTAATACCTACTACAATCCGTTAATTTTACGATAAATATCCTAATAACCCATTCGTAAGAAGTCTGTTTACAAATTTTTATTGACCGTGTAATTTAACAACCTCTGATGGAATTATAAATCTGATAAAATCTTCATTCCATTCATCTTCGCTAACAAAATAATTATTAATATTTGTCATTATTACAGTTGAAATTTATGTAAAATTTATTCATTCTTAGTCTTCTAAAAAAATAATATAATCCTCGGCCGTAAAAGGCTTTCTCAGCGATTGTGATGCATAAAACATTCACGATGAAGATGACAGAAACGTCATACATGTTAGTAGCTGCAACACGCCCAGAAAGCCGACAAGATTTTGTACTCAAAAAAAGTAATTGCTTTCCCGTACTTTTTAATTTTCACTTTCTGCATGTGTGATGTGCCTGTAGATACATTTTAAAATTCTTATTATTTTAATGATTAAGAAACTGTCTTAAAAAGAAACAATGAAATTATTGATATATGGTTATTATTTATTTCTGAAGGCAGGATAAACGAAGGTATTGTTAAATTGTGGGATTTTTTAAAAATTTTATCGGGAATCTAGCAAGAAAAATTTGAAAGTTTTGAGTAGTTTATGTCTTGTTATTTCAGTTTTCTTCATTTTCTCTTCGTTGTCTCTTGGTATCGTGACGTCCTGGCAAGAAAAGTTTACCTTCTCTAAACCGGTTTGTTTCACCTATTATAAATTATGACGACTTTATGAATTGATATTTTCCCACTGTTTCTACCTATCAATTGATAGTTCACTGTGTTATTCAAATTATATACAGTCAATCTGTTTCTATGAGACTGACAGCCGATTGACTGTTTGAATTTATCTTCATGAAAGTGAACCACAGAGAACTGCAGGTACGGATGTTAGATTCAATCGTACATTTACATAATAGTAAATACGTTATCTGCACTATATATAAATTTAAAAAAAATGAATAATATTTTAGAAAAACCTCATACTTCAATTTTCTATGTAACCATGTTTTGGGTCCTCATTCTAGTAATTGATGTAAACCAATCACGTCCGCACAAAAACAAAAAAAAGTTAAATACAACAATATTTAATACTGGTGAATTTTACACGTGCGTGGCTCTTATTTTACAGTTAATACAAATTATTGATTCTTTATGCTAAGTTTACATAACAATTTAATCATTCCCTTCTATTTCTTGTAGACACTTTTTTCATCTGCATGAAGTACGTTATCCGAATATCTCACTTATTTGAAGACTCGTCAATCTGGAAACAATTCCCTTTAATTCTATTAAGAATCCTAGGAAATGACTTCCACGATGTCATCTATCTGTACTAATCTAGAACCAAGGGTTGGGCATGGAATAATAGAGTGTATAAGATTTATGGGGATTCTGTGGGAACTTATACTCCTATTCCTGTGTCAATATATTAAATTGCGCCCTGAAGAAGAAGGAATATTTAATTAAAAGTTTTCTTTTCAGGAATCCATTCGGGCCCTGTGGTCGGTGGCGTCGTTGGCATGAAGATGCCCAGGTACTGTCTCTTCGGAGACACGGTCAACGTCGCTGCCCGTATGCAGACCACGAGCGAGGTGAATATGACTTTTAAAAATAATATTAACATTTACACTGACTTCTGAAAACTATCAATAATGAAATTTGTTCATGTATAATAACCAGTTCACTTAATTGTAGCAATGTCTATGGAATACAAATATTAGTTTCCTTCATTTTCTAATATAACGGTGTTAACGAGAGGTTAAATAAAATTTGTGACATGACCTGATAGTAACCAAACAAGTTTTTCTTCTTCTGAGGATTACCGTTTTACAATATACTGCTCCAAAATTCCAGACAAATTTCAGTTATTTTCGAACAATTAAAAAACAAACCCTGTTTTGTGCAGTCTTCATCACCTACGTGTCAATGAAAAAACGTCTAAAGAAATATAAACCGAGTTGATTAATGGTAATGATACTTATTCCAAGCGTTTAAACTCCTTCATAATTGTACTCTAGTTTAACGAAATCGGACATCCACAAGGGATGAACATCTTATGGGACATTGAGGCAACCAGGCTAGAAAAGATGGAAAATGTCTGTTATTTGTTGTTGAGAGATGGACGAGTCAAATGACGAGACATATCCCATGGCTAAGTGGTTACGATTAGGTATATAAAATATGTATCATATAAATATAAGTAAAATGGATGCCGCGACTTCTCAAGTGGAGAATATATTGAATTATGTTGAATTTCTACTTTGATACGTAACTATTGATGAAACATGGATACTCTATTTGAAACAATGAATTTCTTAAAGCCAGCCGGTTATTACGAATCCGACAACTGTGAATTTCCGCGGGAATGTTGAAACAATTAAAGCATAGTTTTTGTCGTATTAAATGATTAAAAGGTTGATTACAGTAAAAACATTGCTTATTAGTTACAGTTTTTCATTATTATTAATTTAGATTTAAGAGCTATTTTTTTCCAGGGTTGTGGTGTGCACTGTGAAATAATAATATTTTTTAAAAAGGTGACAAAGACGTTATTCAGGTATGCAACGAGCATGTGTTTGCTTACAAAACATTAGAATGGTAATGACCTTTGTCAGTGGATTTCGGTGGATGATGAACAGACTCGGATTTACCGTTTCTCGACATCCTGCGATATGACAAAACGTGGCAATACTAGCGAAGCTTAATAACTCACAGACGAACAGCAACAAATCTGATGTTCTTCAGATGGGTAATAAGGAACTGCAAAGTGTTGCTATCAGATATAACTACCTGTTAAAACTACAGGAATTCTCCAAGATCAATAAAACTCTGATATACAACACTAACCTCGTCCAGAATTAACACGAAATTTATTGCACTCGTTTCTCTAATAAATGATCAATTGGCTGAGCGTTCAATATAATATTCCATGCTGGTTCACCCCACACGAAGAAATGTTTCCCAAATCCAGAAATAAGTTATGTCTGGCGAAGACGGCAAGAACTGTCTTTCCTACGCAGTTATGTCGACACGCTCATAAACAGTGAGTTCAGCTCCAGTAAGTTGTCGCTTCCACCCCTCCCCACACATCAAACCGACAAATTTTTTCGGTGGTTGAGTAGGCAAAGACAGTCTCAGGCACTCGAATCTGTTAATTATTTGCACTGAACTAATATCATAAACTTAAGAAAATCTATTAATTACAAATTAATTACCACTTAAGACATACGGAATTATCCAAATAGAATAATTATGAAAATAACGAACGACAAAGGGACATTATTCAACCATTGGAGCCAAGAAATAAAGAAAAAAGTTCACCTTTATCCAAAAAAAAAAGTGATCTTTCTTTCACAAATGGCACACACGTGCAGTTTCAATATCAAAACTTGTTGATGTGCAATTAAAACTGTTGCTGCATCCACTTAGTTATTTTTTTTATTTCCTAACACGAAAAATTCGACTGGCTTAAAAATAAATTCTAGTCGACGGATGAGATTATTGCTGACAGAATCGTCAATTTTGAAGACATTCCCAAAACTTTTTTATGGCATGAAAAATATTGATAACCTCTCGACAAAGTGTTTTCAGTTGAAAGGAGGAATAAAAATGAATCAACACAAAATGTGTTTTCGAATTTTTTCTAAGTAGTTATTAACCTACCTCGAACGCAATCTTTCTTAGAAAATATAATAGCAATAATACCATTAAAGGAAAGCTTATAACCATAGATTTTTTTATGTTAAATGAAAGTGAGAGACATACTCTCAGGCCAAATTAAATTAAGCTTCAACGCATTACCTTAAAAGGAAATGAGTCACTAGAAATGACTCGTATTCACTATATGAGAAAATTAAATGTGATTTTAGTCTCTATTATTTTTACAATTAACCGCAGTGCACTTCAAAATTTATCTTTAATGTGGGCAATTCTTCCGTCTGTAGATAACATATTCTGGTTTTCTTAAGGGACGAACTGCGTATATCTCAAATTTCGCAGTGATGGTGACCCAAATATAATTTCATAGTGTGCTATCGTTTTGACTGTTTGAATCACTGTGGCAGACACAATGCACTTAGTAATTTTTGATATATTCTAGAGCAAAATGGACGTAATATCATTTAATTGTAAATGGAAAGTAAATCTATGCCTGGACGTATAGTAGCAAGCTACGATATTATATTAAAATTTTTGTATATATGAGATAGAGAGAGAAGGATAGAGAAAGGAAAGACTGAAAATTTTAACAACGTGAGCTATGTTCACCATTAGAAATAGTAAAGTTGTCTTACAAGAGGAAATAATTGTCTATAATAGAAATCAGGGTTTTATTGTCACTTTTTTTTCATCAACGCAAGTAAAATTTTAACCTAAAGTTAACATAAAATTTTACAGGCTGGATGCATTCACGTTTCTTGCTCCACTCGTGACTTGCTCAAAGAATCTCGTTTCAACTTCGAGTGCCGCGGCCTCATTACAGTAAAGGTCAGTACAAATGATAAATTATTATTCTGTTATTATTATTCAATAAAGGATTAACAATTACATTATTTATAATACCGAAAGTATTGTGCAGTAATAAAACTTTTTCATAATGAAAATTATAAGTTATATTTTATAGCAGCAATTTTATATGATAACCATTAATAATAATAATTAAAAATTTTGTTCCATTACTTACCGTAGTCGTATATGAAGAAGAGTTAGTATTTTAAAGAAGCCAAGTCCATTTATATTACAAATGATTATTTTCTTACATTTTACCAGTTCTTGTTAATTTCTTCGACTTGTTGTTGAGGCTTAGTAACATTATTTTCAGAATTGCGTAACGATTAAATTGTCTAAAACTATAATCCTTGCTTTGCTGTTGCTTGAAATTTATTCTTGTACTCCGAAAAACACAAACCATAATTTAGTTTTTTAACCATTTCCGATAATTATTTAAAGCTGCCATTGGTTTGCAATAAATATCTGCACTAATAAAATTTTGTCGCCGTCACATATATTTTATATAATTATTGTAGAAATAATCTTGAAATTGAAAGTGCCCCGCTTAAATTATTTCCGTCTTTCAGAAAATATTTATATTTCTGTATTAGTTTAAAATTTTCGAATAGATAAAGAAAGAATCAATATAAATACATCACAACGTTTCTGCCATACTTTTTGGTTTCTTAAGAGGATCATAATTAGAAGTATTGGAATTCATCAAAGCATAGTCCAGGCAACGTAATTCAAACGAAAATATATTGACATAAAATAAAATATATTGATATAAAAGTAAAGAACAATAGGTACTATTATAGATTTATATATGAAATTGCATACTATGTTCTAGAGTTTCATTGTATCGATTTGTACATTAATTTCAATCATATATTTAATATTAAGCATTTCGGATATTATTTTCGAATAGTACATGGTGCCAAAACTTAAAATATTAGCACTTTAGGAATCAAAGGAATGTTTGGAATTGATAATGGAGACGACGGATTTCTTGTCAATGTGGAATTTGATACTGGACATATTATATTTAATACGAGTTTTTAATTATGTTTTAGTTTGTCCAATGTAACAGGGACCACACAATGGTTGCTATATGTGTGAAGTAGGCCCTTGAAATGTTTGATCATGAAGCAAATCGTATTGGTGGATTTGTAAATGTTGTATATTATTCGAAGATTTGGACGGACTGGTGATGTAATTTTGTAATAAGGGAGAGAGAGAACGAGAAAATGTTTTAGTTGTTAATGATATTAGAGGCGAGTTAATCTGGCCCAGTGCTACCTTCCGTCCTCCATCTATTCGTATGCTATCAAAGGGAAGAGGCCACAACGTGTAGGACTCTCTTTATAACTTTTTCTTAAAAATAAATCCTGGCAGCTGTTGATTATGTACCGAGTGTGTCCATCAAGCTCAGCACGCAATATATAAACATTGATTTTATTATTTATTTAAAAATCTTTAATGAGCATTTCTGTTACTTTGAATTAATTTTCAGTCCTAAATATTATAATTCTTTTAAAAGTTTGTATTAGTTTCTTATTAATATTTCAGGGGAAAGGAGAAATGTTGACGTACTGGCTGAAGGACAGCGACGACATCAACAAAAGCGATGATAAGACTGATGTAATAGAGCTGATGACTAGAATGATGAATGATCCAAGAACTAAGCACGTTCCAAAGAAACAAACATGGCTCCAGTGTCATTCTAAAAACTTAACTGAGAAGACAATGGATCTGGAAAGGAAAAATTCTTACAAACTGACGGAGATAGCATCAGGACTGGAGAGAAAACTGTCTTGCAAGTTAAAAATTGACGAAACGTGAGAGTTTTGTTCAGAATTTTCCGTTCGTGTAACAGTATTTTAACGGTATTTTTAAATGTATGGAAACGTACTGTTGATAACGCTGTCTGTATAACTGTTTCCTTGGTCTTACAAATTCTCTAAATTTCTTTTCACGCTTGCTTTTACTTATGCAAGATGAAAAGAATAGAGAAAGTCTGCATAGATGTTAAAATATTTCAGATTAAATGCAAAAAAGAAAATAATGTTCAAATTCACTTCAAATTTGAATCATGTAAATACTTAAATGTACATATATACATGTTAATTACTAATTAAGTTGAAATCCTGTAATTTATTACACTAGTGTAGCACATGTGTGTATTGACAGTCTCGAGTATTTTTATGAAATCTTGAAGCTACCTCACATTTCTTACAAGTATTCTTTTTTTAGTAGGATTACATATGTTTTACATTAGTAAATAATTTACGAATTTGATCATTATTGGATAATATAAAATCTTGTAATAAGACATTAAAAATTAAGTCCTTTCCATGACTACTTTTATGGTGTGTTCTTTGAAAGACCCTTTCATTGCTAGGGGAAACTAATCGGCCAATAATTTCTTGTAATTAACACTGTTATCTTCTGGGTTTCACCCCTACTATGAAGTTCTTCAGAAGAAGTAACCTGAAAGTTCTCTAGATGTAACCCCTGGAAAACCTTTGCTTCCGTTTAATTTTTTACCTATTCTACCGATTTGGGAAAAATAGTATTCTGTTTGGGTGAGTAGTACGACATTTTTCTGCTAGAAATTTAAGGAGGAGTCAATATTTCAATTTCTTTTAATAGCAACATTTATAATGTCGTAATATTAAATGTATATAAAAAGAATTATATCTTCTTAACGCAGTGGTGTAACGGAACTCTCAACAAGGATTAAAGAACAACAAAGAGGCCTCCACTAAACAACAACAACAAAATGCTCTGGCTATTAATAAGACACCCTCTCATCACAGCAGGACTAATGGTCTCGCAATGATTGACACAATTGGCAAAGGTTCATGTATGACATTGACACACCATAATTCGTGGTATCCGGGATGAAGCGACACGATCCTCCGGAAATCCTCAGCGACTCAGCTCCAGCTCCAGGACGATGGCGGCAAAATTAGTACCTCTAGTGAGACTCGAATACACCACTACTTAAGCCAATACTGAACAGTTAATTCTTCTTCATATAATAAATACGAAATTGTATCTTTGTACCACTTAAATATCTACTTTTACTCAATTACATACTATTCAAATGCTAGTCGCTCTCAGATCAACAGCATTGGTTGCCTCTATCAACTCTTTTTTTATTCTCAGTAAAATATTATCTGTGGTACTTTACGTATCACACTTAACCGTACAAACAAAAGACAACATAAAAATAAATTAAAATTGGATAAATTGCAGTGGTTTTAACTTAATGTTACAAATCGTTGTTATTAGGCATATGTTAAATATGCCTTCACTATAAAACACTTTTGACCTAATATGTCTACTTTTCAGATCTTATTTTAAGCATAAATGAGAACGAATATAAATGCACAGTAAATTCAAAGCGTTTTTTGGACAATAAAAGTTATTGCGGAGCAAAAATGTTTGAATGCAAACAAGAAGTTCAAAAGAATTTTTTTAGAGATCCTTTCAAACATTAGAATATAGTTTCAAATGTATCTAGTAGCGATAGAGGGGTAATCTTATTGTCAAATTCTGGACAGTTTTATAAATAAATATTTAATCGTTTGGTGAGAATTTTACAGATTTACTTCCAAGGGAAATATAACACCATAGTATTCGAATTTGTAATGATTCAAATGCACAAAAGTTGTATATTTTGTATACGAAATTGTCATCACTTTGGACGATAAGTGTTCCGTGGCAAGGCATTACCGCCAAAGAGTAATGCGAAGTCTGCTGTTGCCAAGAACCAAGGCGGACGGTCAAAAGATAACATGCTTCAAGTAATATGTACCTGTCTGAGACTGTTATTGATAGAAGAACTCTCGTGGATTTATCTCTGAGAAAGCATATATTGGGATGAGGGAGCCTCGTTATTATGTTTAATTAAACAGACGGCTTGGAAATATCATGAAAGACACGTTAACGAATGAATAAGCCACTCCATATTATTTATTTTAATTAATGTTTTGTCAGACTGATATTTCAATCCAATACAGATTTTTGACTAGCAGGATAAATTCCAGAAAACACGCCAAGACCGGATCTGCCTGAGTTTGTCACGCCTCATTTTTATTTTATGATGTTGAATGGTAGAGAGCCGAGGAGAAGAGAAGAAAAACTTGCATGTAGTCAAACTATAAATCTGTTTTTGAGAGTGACTATTTGTTTCTGGTAATGAAAATCGAAAATATCTGCTTTAATCTGATATTTATTTAAATTCTATATATATTTGCGTTTATTTCGTATGCAATGAATGAATCGAAAGTTGAGTTTAGTTGGCTTATAGTAGTAAAGCCCCCGAACACTGCCTCTTTCTTAACGACTTCCTGAAGTTTCTTTAATGGTGTTGACAAAACTAAATGCGTTTAAATTCCTAGAGTACCATACTGCAGCAATTGTAAGTTAAAACCAGAGCTATACAGGTTTCAATGACTCCGTTTATAGTATACAGCATGCTGATTAAACCATAGTCCACAACATGTATGCCTAATATATTTTTGTTATTTTATTTCAGTATCTCTACGATGTTATTTGACTCACATGTAGATAATTAGCATCTATGATAATTGCTTCATAAATTCCTTTAGTAAATATTTACTTTTTGTTATTATTCATTCGCTTTATCTAAGATAATTTATTATTTAACAATCAATCAAGCGACAATTTAGATCGAAAAATGTCTTTCATACACACGCAAATCAAGTACCTGTTCTAAAGTCTATTAAAACATTATGTTAACGTCACCCAGACTTTCTTGAATTCCTGTGATAAAATAGCTGCCTAAGCCGTGAGAAGACATACAATACTTTCACCTCATTATTGAAGAGAATATCAAATATTACCTTCTGTCTTAAATTTCATGTTTATACGTTTTTTCAATTTATAAAGGCGGGAATATGGTATACCACAAATTACTTTAAAGAGTAAAATTAAACAGATAATAAGTATCTTTCTTACACAATCCAGTTTATTTCAATAAATATAATAAAAAGATTTAACAGATCAAATAAATTACAGTATTTTTATGGACTTAATGACAGTAGCAGCTATCCACTGTGTGATTCCTTATCCAAGTCAAATAACGGTTGACTCTCGCGTAAACGCCGGGATAGTTCGCTTGAGCGCAGCCTTCTCCCCAGGACACCACACCTTAAACGATAAAAAAGAAAACGGATAAATATTTAGATTATCCAAATTTGAGAAACAATGGCCAAATAAAATCATAAAAAAATAAAGGGACGATTGTTCTTTCGTGTGTAATATAATTTAAAGAAACACTCGAATATAGTTTTTCGAATTTGTCTGTTAACAAGAGTATGAATTAGATTACCTGCTTTTATATAATTTAAAAACTATATTATGTAAGGAAATAAAATTTAATTACAAACCGCTTGTCAATGAAACAAGCCGACTCTTTGCAATGTAAATGATATATAATAAAAATATATCATCGAACCAAAAACTTATTTTAAAAATCCGTGTTCAATAACATTAAATCATTAATGGAAGTGGCTGATTTCTACATTACGATTAGTCGTCACATTTACATATTTTACTGGAACTCTGTGAAATAACTGTCAATTTTAAAAAAATGTTTAATACACATGATTATTAGTACATATAGTGAAGTACTAATTACCTTGAGATCTCTTCATTACTCTTGCAATATCTCATTTTTTTGAATTCTTCAGACTTTCAAAATATTTTGAGATTGTGCTACCAATTAATAATTAATTTAAATTCACGAATAGAAGAAATATATTTATGAAGCTCAGCTAAAGAGGCTATGAAATTGAGTTAATGGATCAGGATTGAAAACTCCCGACCGTACCCAGAACCTCCACTTTTTACGTTCCGCTCTTTGCCATCTGAGCTATCAGAATCGCCTCATCGTCAAGTGCGAGCTTTGTAAATCTAGACCATAGACCTGAATACAGGCTCACCTACAACTTACCAAGTCACATTATTCACGGCCTAAATTTAGGACTACAATTAAGAATGAATATAGTACGTAGATTGATCAGGTATAATGAATTTAAATCAAGAACGATGAAAAGCTTTCAATCGAAGCTGTTCTTGAATTAAAATAAATGTTCTCTGAGTGCCTCAGCAAATAAATAGTTTAACTGTTCTAGTACTCACCTACGATTTGGTGCACACTTTTGTCGACTATATGCAGTGGTCCACCGCTGTCACCCTTAAAATTAGAAAAATAAAATGAACTATTTTGATTTTCATTCCAACATTTTCAGTAAAATGCAACGAGTGTCAAAATGTAAGATTGGTTATTACAATAGTATATTAAGTTAGTATACGTTCTTTATCTTAGAAAAAGCAACTAGTGTTTTGCAAATAGTGTTTTGAATTACATGTAGAAAGGAAATTTACTGGAAGAGACAATTTTTACTTTAAGAACTTTTATTTGTCGACGCGACCGTTATAATCTTTAAATAAAAAAAATTTTAATTTTCAGCAAATAACTTAAATAAATAATAGAAAATTTAAACCTAAAATTCATATTTTATCTTTCAGAATACAAATTACTAGCTGATCAAATTAATTTAGTGATAAGTTGTAGGAAAAAAAAGAACGCATTTGAAATCAATTGAGTGAATTAGAACAATTTGATGGTCGCTTCGATTTATTTTTCCAATTTTTATTTGAAAACAACAATTTCGAACATGCCATTTCATTACTTTGACAGGATTACATTTGAGTTCACCGTTCTTGTAATTAGGATTTTCCTGATCTTTCCCAGCTAAAGAAAATTATTGATAATAAGTGGAGGGAAGATTTGAATGGGTTCTTCATAAAAAGTCGAGCAGCAAATGATATAGCAAAAGCCTATAAAATCTCCATCTGATATCTCGGATAAAGGGTTTCGTCGCATATCCAGAATAAATGTTGGATATTCAGATGCCTAAGAGATGGTGCTTCGAACCAGAAAAGAATAAGCGGCCCACTCACCCAACGCTTACAAAAGATGGACGTACTTACATTTTTAAGATATGGCAAGAGAAGTGTGTGGCTATAAAATGATCACTAAGCTAGAGTCATTGGAAGAATAATTGAAAGCTACTATGGTTTTAAGAAAATAAATTATTCCTTAAAATTTAGCCTCCGGTTCTCTGTATTATAAATTATACCATCGTTCACGTTCCGTTGACTGTTAAATTAAAATCTATGAAAGCTTGGAAGCTGTAATTGTCTAAAGACACTGGATTTAAATGTTTTTCAATTCGAAGGCCGGTCTACAGGTTAGCGACTTTTACCGATCACTAACACTTAAAAACGGGATGGCATTAGGAATTAAAAGTCTGTATTCCGTTTCTTGTAACGAGAATTATGGAGCTTGGACGAAATAGAATTAGAATGTCCACATAAGCTAATATTTATTTAATGTGAATTTAGAATTATTGAATGAAATATTTACAGTCCAACTCTATGAGAGTTTCTGCTTCGGGATTATGAAAGTTTATTAGAAATTAACTGCATTGTACCTTCATAAATAATCGTCGAAAGAGGAGTTCGTAGGATTGTGCCTTAAAGAAGTGAGATATTATTGCAGATGCAAAACATACACAAGACAGAATTTAAATAAACCCTCGTAATGATTGTCACTTTGAATTAAAGTAAAGCAAGGAAATTGGACGAAAATAAACAGGTTACTATAGCAGAATCAGTAAAATCGGTCACAGAACACACATTGCACGTAAGTATCAAACGCTGACGAAGTACTCGGAGATTAAAATTTTCACATGAAATGGTTTTAGAACACGTTGGCGGGCTACTTCTAACAACGAAATAACTGATTTAATTACAAAAAACAAAACAAGATCAAGAATCAGATGTCGTTTTTTTGAAAATGTATATAAAATGTTATAGCCTGGAAGTGTTTAAATATTAAGGGGATAGAACTTGAACCGCGCCTAATTACCTGGCAAGAGTCCTTCTTTCCTTCTGGGTAGCCTGCACAAAGCATGTTTTCGGTGATACGGCGATAACCGTACGCTGTTTTCTTACACTTCTTGTTCGACATGATGGGAACCATAACCTCATGTAATTTATTGGCTGGTGATCCTCCAGGGTGAGTGACTCCCCATCCAGTCACTAAACCTGTTTGGCCATTGAAACTCCTACCTGAGAAAACATATGAAAAAATTAATAACTTGCTATATATAATGTGTATTTAAATTAAAGGAATTGTCTGTGCATTTATGAAATTTTGTGACGCTCTTAAAACATATACCAAAAACCACTGCTATTCGTTGATGAAGCTTGCAATGGAAACACTTGGCAAACACCACAGCGTACTAGTGGTTGTTGTGGTGTTCGTGTCCGTTGCCTTGACGTAAGCTTGCAGTTCTCTGCTTTCATGTATAGCGCGAACTGTCAATTGATATGCGGAGGTGATGGAATTTACATTATACTGATATTTTATTCAGTAATTTGGGCACTTGAGCAATCTTGTAAAATTGGCCTAGGCGGTGTTTCGCCTGGATCACGCACCTAGCGATTACAAAAATTTTATTATTTTCTAGCCGGTCCGTCATCGTGGTAGACAAAAATTGTGTGGTTCTAGGCATGATTCGGAAATTCTTCCGAGAGCACGCGTCCCACCTGTAATAGGGACAGACATTTATCACCCCACGACTGCAACGTGGTCATTTTCAAATGATATTGGGACGAGAGAATTAGAAGATCAACCGAGTTAGTGGATTGCTACCTGACTGGCTACGACGAGGGACGTTGCTTCACATCTGCTGGATGTCCATAGTCTTAGTAATCCATTTCTTCTCACTTCTCATGATAGATTTTCTCAACTTAAAACACTATTAAATCCCAACAACCATAGCTACAAAAAAGTTAATCTACACCTCCCTAATCAAGCCCACAAGGCAATATGCTCTCTCCATTTGGGCAGTAGCAGCCAAAACAAACCACACCTCCTCTACTAATAACTGTTTCAAATTTATGGCTTACTAAACTTAGACCTTAATTAAAAGAATTTGATGCAATTTAATAAGTGATAATTTAATGGACAACCTAATTGAATGTTACCATGTTAATTTCGTTAGAATTCTTAATCATTATTATCACAACTGTAATATCAAAAGATAAGAAGTTAACTGTACAAAACCTACACATGATTGTGTGGACAAATTTTCGGTTATTTTTACTGAACCTAATTTTTTTTAGGGCAACAGGCTACATGAGGGTAATCCACATTGGGCAACTCCCCTTTAATAGCATAGGAAGGGATTTGAAAGGGGGAATGCGGAAGGGTAGAGGAAGGTAGCCAAGGGTTAACTGGGGCCCCCGGGCTCTATTTTAAGGATCCTACCTGGCATTCGTCTAAAGAAACGCAGGGAAAACCTTATAAAAACCTGCATCGGGTAGGTCGGGCATTGGGTACTTGTCCCACGCCCTTCCGATAGCGGGAGAGGAGTTTACAGTGGGGACGCAGCATTCCCTTCACCGTGCCTCGACCAGTTTAGGAGGCCGCTGGCCGACTATTCCAATGGGAATAGGGAACAACTCTTACCGTATGCCCAAGGTCTGATTCCTACGATTTATCTTAGATTAAGATCTCATACATGACTATGAGCCAGAATAAATGAAAATACACATTTTATATGATCAGTGAGTTCAGGATAAATGAATGAGAAAGCTACCCAATTCAGACAAAAAGGTAATATAAATACCACACAACGTTTCTGGGATCATTTGTGCCTTTCGTCAGGTGCTAAGAAGAGCCAAGAGAAACACAACGGCACTGGTCAGTTGACAACACTCAAAAAGCTTTCTTATACATTATTTTCAATCAGACGTAAATTTTTTCATCAGTACCAGATTAAGTTGCATTTTAACTAGTAAGTAAAAAATACGCATGTCATGGGCGTTACTGATTAAATGGTAGAACTTCCAGTGGTAACAAGCGTCGAAGTTGGGAGCAGATAAGACTGATTGCGGAACGTGGAAAATGTTCTGTTTTCAATCATAACTTAGTACATCCCGCACACTATTTACATTACAAATTATTAACCATATCTTCAATTTACTAAGATTATCCTGCTATTCCTCATTCCAAGCTACCAAGAACGTACACGTACATCCTCCTGCATTTGTACTCACACATGGACTATAACCGCATTTCATCAAACTCTACAAAACGGATCCCTGCATTCTGTCGGAGAATTTTTATTCCTCCGTTAGTCTTTCGAAAGTTAATGCCCGCATCACATTAATGTCTCATACATGATTGGCAATTTTTCAATTTACAAGTGAAAGGCATAACAAATCAGGTAATTTTTTTTCGATGTCTATGTTTTTAAATAAATGACTTGAGGAAACAAATATATATTTTTTGAATACTACAAATTACGACTAATGTATAAATTGCGGTAAGTGACAGAGTATTTATATTAAACAAATATATTTCTTTTCTCAATGAACGGTGCGTAAATATATTATTAGAAAGAAATCACAGTTTACATGCAGACCCTACGCAAATATCACCAAGCTAATATCTTCCTTTATTACGTGCGTAAGTTACGTTTATTTATAATAAGTCAATCCAGCAGCGGTTTTGTAATTAAATCGTAATTATTTATACAGAATTTTTTTAAGTTTATTCCTTCAGTAAGCTACCGTCTTGAAATTTATCGCTACAAATATTCCTGAAGAGATCCAAAGAAAAATCGTCCTGATTTGACGTACAACACGGACAATACAGATGTAAAATTACCACCGCGAAACTTCATATTGCATAAATTTGAAAAATTCAGACGGAGTATCCCTTTAAGCGTGTTTCTGTAAGTTTGAATTTATATTACTAATTAACTTCAATACATATTTTTAACATATAGTAACATTGGAATGTATTTTTTTCGGTTATTGATTTTTAGAAATATAAATACATTAAGAATTTTTACAATAATACGGTTTAAATTATAATTTGAATTGGTAATTATAATGTAAAATCGTATTAAATGGTAAGATACAAAAATATAAATGATTTAATTATAGATCCTGTAACCGATTACAGTTGTACACTTTGATTCAATAAATTGTTATAACATTTATGCGTATAAGTAGGGAACTACTTGAAAGACTTTACTGCTAATTCGTAAACGCATTATTGAGTTACGGCACATTTCAATTTGTCTAAGATTGTGTCTTGGCGTTGTTGCAGAAAAGCAGAAGCAGTTATACGCAGAGACATAAATTAATATCAATCCGGTTTTTAACAATTGAAACATTTAGTTATATTTGACTACAACGTCAAGAAACAATATGACAAAAAATAAATTATCAAGATTAATAACGCCAAAAATCTAAAGCATAAGCTTTACATTGGACCATAGTGATTCGAAGTTCTTGCTTATCTGTAGCGTCAATTTGACATAATATGGAGGTAAAACTAACACAAAAACGGTAACGAACGATTGTTACGCATTTTTGGTTTAATATAATTATCATTGGAGGTATTAATTTTCCACTTCCCTAATGATCTACTAAACACAGTTTCCGTCCTCATGACGATGAACAATGGTAAGTCAGACCCACAAAGATTTATATCGAGTTACTTTTAGTTGCCAACGAGACTTCTCAATATAGCTTCAGCTTTTATATTTTTCAAGTTACCGCAAGATTCCATGCGATGGGAACTATGAATGTTCTCTTACCTAATGTAGGCAAACAGACTGGTCTGATGGAACCCTCCAGATCCACGGGCATGTCGAGTTTGATGAGTGCGATATCGTTGTTGAAGCTGGTAGTGTCATAACCTCTGTGCATGCGAACTTTTTTAACCTTGCGCTCAATAACCTTGGTCTCGCTGTTGGTCATGCGATCGTGCTCCATCAGTCTCACGGTTATCTTGTGGTAGTCGAATCTATGAACAATCAATAATAAAATAAATAAAAAAGTAGTGTATTAAAAGATAATTTCTGAATGATGTTTCACATATAAAAAGGTGTGTAACTGCCGACAAATTTCTATTCGTATCAAAATACGAAGCTCAGTCGTCCACTAGCCTGTATTTGTAGTGGGGATAGGCTAAAATCATTGACGCAAGAAAAATATATTGTGTTCAGTTCAGGATATGTTGAACGCAAAAAACTATTACATAAAAGTTAAGAAATAATAAGTACAAGTAGCGGTAAAAACACCGAGACGCTGACCGTTCATAAGAGTATAATGAATGTTTTTAAGAATGATAGTAGCGTTACGTCAGCTTGTTTCCAAGGTTCAGTTCCCCCCAGACGACAATACTCCCCTACAACTTCTGTCTTCTCCTACTGCACGGTTTGTTCGCCTCGCCAAAGCTCAAGTCTTATAAATAGTTTGACAAGAAAATAACTTATGCCGTAACTTTGTTTTCACGTGGAAACTGATGATCTCCTTCAAAGTAGGATCCTATTAAGTCAACACACTTATGTATATGCATCAGTTCAACATTTGCGTGAAGCTGCGCAGGAGCTTCCCTTCCAGTGTTAAAAAATAGGTCTCGCCTAGCGCCGACTTGATTTTGGACTCACATATACTTTCAGTATATGTCTCAATTGCGGACTGTTTAAGTGCAATAAGAAATTATCTGTTAACGTGTTTATCCGTTTTCTAGCATAGCATAAAAAGCCAATTATATTCAACTGTCCACCTGCTGCAACTGAGTCGATCAATGGACTAAAAAAAAGTCATCGCGTATTCAAGATCGTGTCGTGCAACACAACACAGAAATTATTTCAGTGTGTGTTATTCATTTTGCTGGCCTGAGCTGTTTGCCTGTTCACTGATGCTCCGCAGTCTTTAATCCAACAGAAGCAGGATAGTTAAAATGGTGATATAAAAATAAACACGTTAGAATAAATGCAGTACATGAAGTAGATGAAGTAGCAGTTGAACGTTTAGAGTGGAGCGGTTGACAAAAAATCGTAGACACAATACATGACAGAAGACAATGCTGCAAGATGATCCATGGCAATTTTAAAAATAATTGCGCAATTACTATCAGTTTTATATGGATAGTGCCGTAATCCTGGCTACTATTTCTGAATATTGGCAGCATATGATCTGAGCAATGTTACTTACCCTTTGAGACAATGTGACGCCGTTAGTAGATACTTGTCGCTGATGAGTGACGCTCCGCAGTAGAACTGTTTGTCGTACATGAGCAGCGCCATCCAGGGATATTGATTCACCTTGGTCTCCACTCCTCCAACAATTCGTGTCTTTGTATTAGGTATTCCGCAAGCTAAAATTACATTATAACGTTAATATATTCCGCCACACTTCTTTTTGCAACTTGAGTTTCGTGCACGGGAGCACAATTGACCACCAAGCCCTAGAGCATTTCTAATACAATTTCCCTCATTACCTCTAAAATTCTAAATTCATATTCGATTAAAACAGTATTCCATTTTTCACATCTGCTACAAATACGTATTTAACTAGTCTATAATTCCGCAATTACGCGGAAAGTATTGATGGCTGAAACGTAAATAATAAAACAATGTAAGTGAATTCTATATAAATAAAATAACAATTTTTCTTTCTATTGGAATTGAGTAGTTTAAGTTTAGGTTTCATGTTTTATGGAATCAGAAACCGATGAAATCTAGATTTCTATGAGTCGGTAACTGTGGTTTATTAGATTTTAACAAGAAAACGCTCGGTCCGGTGAACAGTTTTTCCGTCGTAATCTAGAGACTAAATAGCTTACATTACAAATTATGGTTTTGAACTTCTTGGATGACGCTTTCCACTAAATACATTGAACGGTAGGCGAAGAAAATTTTGTTGTCAAAGACTAGTTTTTTCTGTTCATCACATGATTTGTACGGAGCGTCTGTCGTTCTTGCGACTCTTGCATTTTTGAATCGCCTAAAGAAAGCAACTAGTTATTTATTTTCTCACTTATTTTTTTCTATATATTTGGTTATTTATTTATCTAATTTATTCAAGAATAAAGAAAGCTTAGCTAAGCATCAGGCCTAAGGCCATGTTAAGTTATTTATTTTAATCATGAGGGAAAATGTCGGGCGGACCAGGAATCTAACCCAGGTCCTTCCGCTTACAGACCACTCAACTATGCGCTTCTTCATTAGTTGCTATAATTAGGCTATGAACGAAAAGTGACTTGTAAATTATAGATGAGCCGAATTTAGGTCTTAGGAAGAATGTCACACGCGGTCAGGAGTCGACAAGGGATAGCTTAGTGGTCAGAGCAACCGCCAGGTAAGCGTAAATCCTGGGTTCGATTCCTGATTCGGTCGACATTTTTCATCATGATTAAAATAAATTAATTAATAAAATTTTAACACAGGCCGTTTAGATTTTATAATTTGAATAAGTACTGAATTAACTGGAAGAAAAAAAGTTTCACAAAAATTAATACGCATGCATCTTTGTTCCTTTATTGGTGACAATTCACACCTAACTGGAATGTCGAGTGAATAAGCGGAACGTAATTTGTATCCAGGCGAACAATGTTTGACTTACAGCAAGGCTCGCAGTTATCTGCAGGTTCCAGAGCCTCCTCCGGTTCGTGTTGTGGATTCGTTGCACTGTCACCAGAAGACAATATAGTCCAGAACCAACTCAGATATGACCAAATACCACCAGAGGAGCCGTCTTCGGTTTCCTGTGAAAACAAATAAACCCGTCAAAAGAGTTCTCACTTATAATTTTAACAACGTGGACGACATAGAATTTTGGAAACCAAAACCTAAGAAAATCCCGGTTTCATCATATTGCCTTGAGTAAACCTCTTAACAACCGGGCTTCATTTTTAGTACAAATGTTTGCACTTTTACAACCACTAGCTACTAAGTAGTAATATGCCGCCAAAATTTAATTATCCGTAAGACAGTAAACTAATTCAGAAATAAGAAGAGTGAAATAGAAATACATAGCCAATGTTATTTATTTTTCCACGTTACACGGTTATACGTGTAAGGAAATTCCTGATTTGAAATTACCAAGTAGTATATTTATTAATTAATTCTGTTAACAAGATAATAAATTTTTACATTACATATAAACTTATTGAGTACTTCTGTAAAAGTAAATTCAAGAGGGAAAAATATATTTATTGTATAAATCGAGGTTATAAATTTAGTTCAGCAAAATTATCGAAGTTTTATGTTAAAGACCACTGGAAAACAAAACGGCTGAAGTATCGTTGAAAATATAAATTTGCCTCTGAAGCAGAGCAATATTGTCAAGGTTTAATTGGTCTTTCCTAACTTAATATGGAAAAACTCCGTCGCAGAAATAGCTGTTTTTCTAGTATCGCATTCGAAATTTAAAAATAAATTCAAGATTAACTACCCTCAAAGTTATTGTCTGTGAGGATCCGGTAATTTGCACGAGAGGCATTTTCCCGACGTAAGTTTTCCCCAAGACATTATCCCGGTATATGTTTGCCCGACAGGGTCATTATTCATATTGACGTTATACCAACAGGTCGCGAAAGATGCGTATTTACGAAATAAAGCAAAATATTAATAGTACACTTAATCTGTTAGTTATCTTATTATACATGTTTATTATTGTACATTAAGCTATTAACAATGCGTAGATCAATCAACCAATCGTGGTACACGTGCCACTTACGATCCAGAAACAAACACTGTGGATTTAAGACAATTATAGTGCATTTACACGTGGGACTGAAAGCAGTTTGTATGAGGACAGTTAAAGATGAGAGGTGAAAATGACAAAAATAATGCGATGATATTGTAGTCGCTGAGTTTAGATATGACATTCCAGCAGGGTTAAGTTAAAGTTTATGTCCTACTAGGGGGGAGTGGGTGTGAAACAACGGAATTATTGATGAGATTTGAGGGTTACATTAAGTACTTTATCATTTTCTATTCTCCTAGTTTAAAAACCTCTACTGATGTACTACCTAGTCAGACCGTTTTGTGTTTCTGTAATTTTCAAATATGTTTACGAACATTTCCGAAAATTGTTACATGGTTAGTAGATCAATTTTTAATTATTATCCACCAATCGTTTAGACTTTGAAATGATGACATATTTTTAAAAATTTTCCCAATCTGAGAATCTACTAATTTTGAATGTTTTTATTTTTTTAAATATGCAAGTATTTTAGATATTTAATTTTTTATGTATCTACATCCCTATATTTTAGATAAATATTTCGTTCATTTTAATAATTTACTACTTTCGTAGTTACGTTCGTTTACTGGCGGTCTGCTGTTCATTGACTAGGTATTTTCTATATTTAGTAATTAATGAATTTTTAATAACTTTCTTTATACCAAATTTTCCAAATGATTCAAAATTTTGGTTTCTAATAAAATACGCAGCGATATAAAACAGTTAGGAACAAAGGTGGTATTGAGGAGGAGTAAAATAATTCTGTAAACGTAGGTGTGACAACCAGAGTGCAGTGTTCCATTCACTGTACTGTCCATCCTATACTTTATTTCAATATGCCATTTTTTTTATTTTAAAACACGAATTAAATGCAATAGAAATGTAATTTTACCTTCAGCAGTAATGTTCAAAGTGGGAAATTTCACGGTGTCTTGTAGAAGCACAGATGTTGGCACAACGCTGAGTTTCCCAGTATAACAACATTCAACACTAAAAGCTGGACGTTGCTAACTCACCTCTTCTATGCCATCTTCAGAGCTCACTGTATCCAAATCATCCTGGCAATGGACGACTGCGGCGAATAGAAGCAGTAACGCTATGGCTGCCGACCTCATGGTGTGTGACTGACGGATGGGATGGACATCCTAAACTATATAGCGCTTCATAAGTAGGTCACGGTCCATGTGGGTTTGCATGGGGGTCATTACGTTCTTGTCGCATCATAGCGAAAGATAGCTGCGACCACATAAATATTTTTGACAGTACGTCTGACCCCTTTCATGGTTACAGTTCTGGGAATAAAACGATACAAAACAAGGTTTTTAATGTTTGAAAGTATACTAATTGTAAGATTACATCAGAAACCTTACTTACATCATTGCCATTATAATCCAAAGCACAGCTCTATTTCGCAACACTTTGTTTTCTTGAAGACGAGTTTTTAATGTTCGAAACGTTGGAGCTTCCTTTCCTTTCCTCAGAATCTATCAATTCTTGCACTTTAATTCGATCTATATGTCTCACTTTTTTCTTATACGGGCAATTAAAAATACCCGGAAAAAATCTCGACCTCACATCAACTTGTCAGAAGACGTTATAGTATTCTCAATGAAGTATTGGATCGGTATTTGTTAGCAGTGATAATCAACTAAATAATAACTTAAAACGCTTCAATATATATGGTTGAAAAAAAAGTTTACCCTCAATTCATTTAGTTGGTGAAATTTTACATTAGCAGAAAATTATTTAGTAGAAAATGATACGGTTTCTCACAACGCATCGAATTATAAGTTGCAATAACTTGTTTGTATTTTAGGCTCTGTTTGTTACTCACTAAAGTAGACACAAGACACTCCATTATACGTTATGCCATTGCAGTGTGGGGTCATTATTCGTATCTCAGAAATGTTCAAGATGAAAAATCAATTGATGATAATACTTGCAGGAAAGTATTCTAGAGAAACTTGTTAACGGCTTAAAAAACTTTAACTCGTCCAAAAAATTTAAAAACCATAAAAATTTTAAACATAATGAAAATTTCTGACTGTATCACGAATATAATAACATTCACATGTGTCTTAGAACAGATAATCACCAGCTTAAACTTTAACATTCCAGTATTCAATATATTGATTAATGCAAAACCCACTAATAATCTTATAATATTTATTAGAAAACGTAAAACTATATTGTGTGACAAATACTTATAAATTTAGTTATTTACATAGTTACTTAGTTACATACTTCTAAATCAGTTTGATAATTATTCTTCAACTCGCTCAGGTATTAATCCCTTTACACTTATGTATTTTAATTTTGTTCCTCTTTATCACATTGCCCATTTGTTATATATATTCACTTATGTATTTATTATATTCTTTATATATACATATCGTATTGTTCTTATTTATATTGTGTTGTCTTTCTTTCAAATTGATATACTTTTATAGTTTTCTTTCAATCTATGTATGTATTTCCTCAGTAGACTAATACATTTATTTAATCTAAAATCTTAACGGTTTGATACGATTCTCCAAAGTGCTCTATTTTACCGAATATATTAATATTACGTTACACAACGTTTCTAATTGGACTTTATATATATATATATATATATATGTGTGTGTTATCCACATCCTTTCTTTCATTATGTGGTACGATTGAGTACCTCCTTGATAATTCGAAATTGGCCGTTTAAGAAGAAGCAAAGTTCCCGCCACCGTTAAGCCTTCAGTAATTTCAAAAGAGTGGTTTGCTTTAATAACAAAAGCAGTGCCGACTCCGGGAAACCCAGAGTTGGTTAAACACAGCTAGTCGACGTGGGTAACGGAGTTGACGTTTTATCGCCAGGTGGGGAAACAAGATATAAAAACTAGAGAAAATGGCTTGTAGGCCATTAATTCACCTGGGACAAGTTGGTAAAAGTTGATGTCCCATAGCCCTTTCGGAGAGAAAGAGAGTCGATCAACAAGGAAAATACTGACTTCGGAAACTGGGCTGAGGAAGATGTATCATGCAATCCTTAAGGCGTCAATCATAAGGGAAATATTACACTAGAATATGAAAGGTTATGTGAGCAATGCCCGCAATTATCGTTTCGTTGCATTTCTTATAAAATGGAATTCAATTGATTTTTTCTTTAGTTTTTTTAAAGCCTCGATTTTCGTAAAAACCATGAGTATGTTTCATTATTTTGCATTGCAAAAGTATGGATAGCAGTTTGAATAGATAAAATGTAATAAATAATTAGTCGATAAATTTTAGAATGTAATTTAAATTAATTTGTTACTCAATTAATATTTTTATATAATTAAACACACATTTTGTATAAACATAACTGCACAACAGTTTTTTGTACAGATTTCATTTATTTGAGGAAGCATACAGGATGTACTTTATTAACAGGGCTCTTCTTTAGAATGCTTCTGTGGCCAAAATATTTCGCAATTGTATTCAATGTTCTAATAAATTCTCGAAAATTGCCAATTTGTATCATCCTGCTAATTATGTCTTATATTCATATATGCAGGATGTTTCAGAATTCTTATTACAGACTTCTAGGGATTGTAAACGGGGCTTAGTAGATAAAGTTTTGATAAGGAACCAATGCCTGGTAATGTTCCATTTGGATGTAAAGTTTGAAGAAAGAATCAACTTCAAATCTCCTGTTTCAGGTACGAAAACAAAATGGACTCGGGGCGACTGCTGATATCGTGTGTCTTGTGTTTACAATCAGTTCTGCTGAGTTGGCGTCTTTATAGTAGTCATTAAGTCATTAAGCAGTACGGGACGAGGCAGTACAGGCCCTGCACATATACGTATATATATATATATATATATATATATAGATATATAATATTTTATAATAATGCTAACACAAAGAGAAAAATCCTAACAGTTTTACAACACATATAAAACACTTATAATAGATTAGTGATATTTCTAGTATCTCTGACTGCAGTTTGTATCTTGTTCATGTTTAAACTACAATATAATAGATTCTATATATTTCACACGAAAACAACACCGTAAAAATGGTTTTCGTTATGATGTACTTATTAATTTACCTATTTTGCTTTTAATTAAGTCGCTGGTTTCTCAGCATGGTGTTCCTACTCGACCTTATTCTAGAGGCTTTTATCGAATTGTATGAGAGGATAATGTCAAACCGTAGCCTATTGCCTGCCTTCCCAGAACACATCAACCTAGAATTATGCGGGAATGAATTATGGCTTTACATCAGTTCGACGTATTTTTTTATTATAACGTACCGATATCTCTTTAAGCTAATTTTCTGATTAGTAACGATTATAAGATTGCGGTCACGTAATAGGAGGTCAAAGATAAATATATGATGATGAAAGAAATTCCGAGTACTGAATTCAGCAAAATTGGGAAATTGGCGTAGGTTTTCCAAATTTTTTAATTAAATATATTTGCAAACAACTCGAAATTAATACCGAGCGTGCAAATACTATGGAGAATAAAACTTCACTGCACTTTTGAAAATATGATAATGCCCTTATAATGTAGAAATAATTTACAGAAACTTTACTTTTCTTAAAAGGTAGGAACACTAAAGTGTAATATTTTGTGACTAACAATAAAAACATTATTACATTTATTTTAAACACAAGATTGATTCATAGACTATTAGTAATTTCTTATATTTAATACTAAAAATAGAAAGGTGTTTAACGTAAAACGAACTTATAACTTTAAAAATTTATATATTAAAAATTAAGGAGATTTCGACCACAGTTTGGATCACATTCATCCACTGTTATCAATTTTAAGTAAATATTTAATTTTGACGGGAAATAGAACTGTAAAAGAGTTTTTAGTATAAATGACTATGCTGAAAGTAATAACACAATATTTCGAAGAAAGCAATTTTAATAAGTTTGCAACCATAGCAAACACACTTATATGATTTTACAATTTGTTTGCAGTCAAAACTTAATAATTATTAATTTCACTGTTTAACGATGGATGGTTATGGCTCAAAATATAGTAGATGTATAGTTAAATTTTTAAATTTAGCTCGTGAATTATTATTTCAGAAATAACTAATAGCTTAGAAGAAACAGAAGATGCTTACATTCGAAGCTGACATAAATGCCTTGAAATATTTTTATTCAAATTATAGGTTGGAAAAAACCTCGAACCGATCGGGAATTTCTTAATTTAAGTTTCTTTTCCCATGGTCTGCCAATGAAAGTAATGATTTCCGGTATCTTCGCATTACTATATTATTTCCTCTTACATATTAAGGCTGATGTACTTACGTTTTTCCTCCTAATCTAAAAATTACTGTCACAGATCACAAAAGTTACTATATTCCTTAGTTTGTAAACAAAGGCTTAGTTATGGCCAATTTTATACGGAAGCTTCTGGATTCGGGCTGGTCGAATATCAATTTTCACAGTTGATTTAACCAGGATCGAATATGTGAATAGGCGTCTGCAGTGAGCAGCCGGAGTGTACGTTATAGTTTTCCGATTTCTGTGTCCTTATTGGAACATTCGCAATATAAATGAACGAATGGTTTATAATTTAGCAGTTGGTTCAAAGAAAAGGGATGTATACCAGAAAGCTTAAATTGAGGATTTAATTGAATTTTTCGTTCAGTAAGTATGGATTAACACTATTAAAATTTTTTAAAAAAGAGCTGAAAACTGCATCCGCTTAAAGTTTAAAATTTTAATAATAATTTCAAATATATGGACTTTAATCGAAAATAGCATACAGATTCCATTGGAAATGGCGATTACTTTAACTTAAACAGTAAACAGTTGCAGGTACTCTTAGAAACCACTGAACCTTTTCAAACAATGACCGCGTTATACTTAATTTAAAGTAATATATTTTGAAAGCACTCTGAACATTATATGTTACTTTATATGACGAAAATATATTTCAAATTCTCATTCATCATCGTAGAGTATACTTAATTCATCTTTAAGAATGCCAATGCAATTTTTTTGTACTTTCAAGAAATTTAATAACTGAAAAAAATATATAAATCAAATAATAAACTAAAAAAAAATATTGATTAGACAATTAAAATGACATTAAGCTGTGGTCATTTCACAATTTTACAGATTAACAAACGTAGCAATTATTCTAACGCATATTAAGACCGCAATAGACTAAGGCACAAACCGCATGAATAGTCAATAAATGCGTAAACCCATAAAAGAAATAAAAATTTTCAATATGTCACACGTGTATTAACATCGAAGGGTCGCGTAAATAATTTCGCAAGACTTTAAACACTAACTGATTGAACGTGTTATTGATAAGGAGTTTAATTTAAAAAATTATTATTAAAAATGAAATATAACGTGCCAATTAACAATACCGTTATATTTTCATAAAAAGTCTATAATTATTCCAACAATGTTATTATAATGAACGTTTTATATTAAAGTCGTCACATGTGGTTACATCTCTTAATGAAATCAATTTTCAATACAAATAGTTTATATATATATATATATATATATATATATATATATAATGACAATTGCATCAGGCAAGAAAAGTTACGTTGTTTCAGCTGTGTTCGAACAGGACGTAAACCTTTATTCGCTACACCAGAGAGGAGTTGTGTAGATAAGGTAAATTAATTATAATAAAATACAAATAAAAAAGCTGACTCTCTCTGTCAACTTTCAAATTTAATTTCAGATCTTCAGATGAAATCCTCGGATACTTCAATCTAAACGTCTCTTTAAATGTCAATCAGATTATATTAAACTTCAATTCATCAACCTACGAAGCAAAATTACAAAAGACGATAGGTCTCGCGTGACTTAAAAAATGAAAGATATGACGAATAAACTTCTTGTGTTTTATAATCAAATACCTCTTACCCGAACATTATTGTTTATTACAAACAATTTTATTAACTAACGATGTACGTAATGCAATATATGCTCACCATTAAATTGTCTTCTTTAACCATATTTCACATAATAGTTGTAATTATCATTTTTCATTTTCATAAACATGTCATATTTTAGGAATATACGAATAGTAGTTAAAACATTTACATTTTATATTATGGATCACTTGCCTCTTAACAACAGCAGATATTTTGTTTAAATGTTTTTCACTTGGTTAAAATTATTTACTCCATAAGATTTGTACTTGAAAACTCGTAACTTCAAAGATGTACGCGGTTGATTCGAAATTTATAATTTTTCTATTTATAGACACGTAAATATCTGTTCTGTTATATCTTAAGCTAGTTTTAGCATTTTCAGGATAGTTTTTATTCAGATTCTTAAAATAAAACCACGAGAATCAAGTGAATATACTAATTGAGAACATACTTTAAGAACTTAATTACGTTTCTATTAGTTTTTATGTGTGTTCTTATTTTGCGCTTGTTTCATATGCTGCTTCGACGATAGATGATCTGAATATGGGTGTTTCTGATTTTTGTAAATATATATTAATTGTATATAGTGTATTATTTTATTATCTCTGCAGTATTTAAACTTACATTTAACGACGTGATAAATTTCTCCCAATGAGGAAATAAAACTAATATATTGAATAGAAAATATTTGACACTCACAATAATATAAATAGACAAGTACGCTGCCTTATGTCAGAAAAATTATGTTTATTAAGAATAAATAATACAATATAATTCTATGTTAAACATAGTTTAATACTTTTTTGAGTTATATTTATGTATATATTTCTTGATAAAACGTTCAGTTGTATTAAAATAATGCTTATTATTATCATCAGCTGAATAATGAATGTTAGTTTCTCCTCTCGTTCAAACAGAAGTGAAAGCGAGAAGTACCTTAATATACCTTAATAAAAATATAGTTCAGAGTGTTTCTAAAGAACGTCAGTACAGAACCAATCTCGTAAAACCGCTGGTTGTTAGGCTTTTAGTTGGGATAATTACACTAAAGTACTCACTTAGAAGTTAGTCACGATCATTTCATTACGCATATGAGTACTCGTACATTACACCCGCATAACTCTCAACAGCATGACGATTCGACGAAATGCGGGAGCATAATGAAAAGTCTGAATTGACATATATTTTATGGAATAGTTGAAATAAATCTGATCTTTTTAAATAAACTCTATGAGATTGTTTGTTTTGAATATTTACTTCGTTTATATACGTCATACACAAGTCCTATTCGACGTAATGAACAAATCAGAGTTTACAAACAGATCAGGGTACAGCAAACCTTCCAGAACTGTGACTTCTTCAACTCATCTTTAATCCAGATCCCCTTATAAATTATGTATGTGCACAGATCCAACGTATTTTTCCAATTATTTATTAAATTTGGATTCGTCTAACCAATAAAACACAAATTTCTTTCGTGGTACAAAAACTTCTCTGCAGAAATGACCGTCCTATTGGTTATAATCTTCCGGGTACTGTATAGATTTCTCTGTACCCGTCGGGCATTTTATCATATTTTTAGATTTTATTATGAATTTATATACATTAGGTATTGTAAATTGGGGTTATATAATCCCTAGGAATTTACTCGGTACAAATTGTGAAAAAAAGTTTCAAATAAATGCTGGGTTTAAGTTCTTGTCTGTATGACGTGATTCTGGATTTCTCCAACAGGCCGCAGCACTATTTCTAAATACGACTAAACTCGTTCGTGATATACGTTCTGATTTTTAGTACCTTACTCTAACCTTCCGCATCCCCCCTTTCAAATCCCTTCCTATGCTATTAAAGGGGAGTTGTCACCATGCTGATTACCCTCATGTAGCCTGTTGCCCTAAAAAGAATAGTAGAAGTAATATTGTTTTGTGGTCACTTGATAAGCTTTGTGACCTGATGAGTTCCACTCTCACTTTTTCGAAGACTACAGTTACAATTAAAGTAAATTTGCAATTTATTATATCATCATTAAGATTGAAACAAAAATGTTAGCTAAATACAGAAAAATTAATACGCGAGGAATAGTGCGCTGATGGCATAAAAGTAAGGTTATTTGGCCCCAGTCCTGAAGTGTAGTTCTAGAAGGCGCTAGCCATATCGTACTTAATTTATTCCAAAAATTATCTATTAGTGTAATTAATTCCATTCATTTGATACTTTTCACTTATCTATTTATATATATAACCAAAAGTGCCGCAAACACATAAGCAGCTTAATAAGTGCTGAACGTACACATATATTTCAGGAGAATGTTTAACCGTTTAGTGCATGATTTTTTGTATTTTTTAAACTAAATATTTTAGATGTATTTTTGTGAATTCAATACAATACTGCACAAACTCAAAAAGTTTTTAGTTTTGTCTACCGAAATATGCACTTGTGTCACTCTAGGCTCTTGTATGTTTTAGTTTTCTTAGAACCTGAAGAAAGGAACAAGGTTTACAGAAACGTTGTGTGGTATTTAAATCATCACTTCTTTTCTGTTATTAGTTATTTTTATCATTATTAATTTTGATTTGTTTTGTTTCCAAATATAAATATTTTGTTTCCAAATCCTTGGTTCTACTTGAGCCCAATTAATATTCATGGATGTAAATAACCTTATCCGGAAATTAGTTGAACAAAACTTTATTTGTTACAAGCGTCACTAAAGTCATATTTTAACTTGTATTTTGTTGAATGTATACATTCTAAACTGTATATTATCTGACGTCTCAAAATTATGGACGAAATATTGGCTGCTTCTTCTGGATATTTATTAAAGGATAATTGTCAGCTTATATAAAATATTAAAAGTTACAGCATTAAAAATCATAGAAAAATTTGTTCGAAAACACCTGAAGTCCAAGAAAATACACAAATTAATTCCTAATAATTATGCTATCAGTTCAATTATTACTATCAAGTCCATTCATCGGTACCAAATTTCTAAAACTTCTTACTTTATGGGTCCTAGTGACGGTTCTAAATGATATCGCCCCGTTTGAGCCGCAACCCGCCCGACACCTGACTTGACCACTGCGAAGAATGATGTACGTATCTCCGACAAACAGTTTAAAACTCGTTTGCGTTGAATATTGAGTATGCGACCAAGTTTTTGTAACAAAGGCCTACTACTTCAATGTTCACGGCTCGAATTTGTAGTTGAAATATTTCTGAGACTTGATAGAGCAGCATACTTTTGAAATTCAGCTTTACAACCGAATAAATATAAGCGTGTTCTATTACTGACACCTGAACTTACAATATAATAATATAAGTGTATTAATATAAATACTGATATCCTAGAAAAATGGCATTTCCAAACTGAATGTTATCAAAAATAATATTTTTAATTATAATTTGTAATGTATCGCCGAAATAAATAATTATTTCTTTAATTTTAATTATTCCCATTTTAAATTAATTTATTGTTATAGTTTATAACATTGTAACTTTTAATAGTTAGGTATTGTTAGGGCGGGAGTTGAAACATCGGTTAATAATGACAGCTTAACATTGTTGGCAGGGCGCCACGGCTAAATCCTTGCATTGGTCTATTTTTCAGATCCTTAGTATGAAAATATTAGATTGATGAAATTCTCAGAATCTTTAAACCGGCACGAGAGGCAAAAATCGGAGTTTCAGTCGGTGGTTTGAGTTTGACTGAGTTAGGTCACGATCATTAACCGGCGATGCCATTGCATTGGAGCAGTAACTTCGGAATCGAAAACAGTTTTCAATAATCAAAATAACCTCTATGAATTAGAGTTCCTGAGTCCTTCCGGAACGTAGAATACGAGTCGGGGACCAACGTGGTGACTGTCCGAGAGCTGTTTGGAAAAAACAGCTCAATTTTGTTGCCTTTGGGGCAGCAGACTACATGTTCTACCGAGAGCTGTCGTATGTCCCAGAGACGCTGACCTAAATCCATCTTGTCGTATTGAGGTCGTGCTGAATATTTCGTGATGCTGAGGTCTATTCAACAATCTGAGAGATCTAAAAAGTCTCAATTTTACTTCTGTTAGGTACTTTCAATTTTTCTAAATTAAAAGCTTTGTTCTGAATCAGCGAAACCTTACCAACATAACCCTGAATAAAGTGATCTAATTACTCTCATGGTAAATTTAAATCCGGTGTAAACGGTTTTTATATTTTCTTAAATTTTTTTGGCGGTCAAAAATTTAAAGGAAATTTGTTTTGAAAATAATCAAATCCAATATTATATGTTACTAGTGTTAATAAATGATTTTGTGATTGAATTTGTGAATGTTAAAACCTTCTGTTTCATCGTTTATAATTTTACATAAATTCACATTAATGTAATTATTTTTAAGGATAAGGCCTGGGAGGGCTATTCTCTCGCAGGCAGAACCTTGTAAGAGAGATACGAGATACGAAGAGGCTACGTTTGATGTTGCCTTTTCCTCTCCGTTTTTGAACTAAGGTTCCCACAAGCCGAGGCACCTCGGCCTGTTTTGAGAGGTGTATGTTCCGGGGTCTCAGACCTTGGGCATACGGTAAGAGTTGTCCGCTATTCCCATTGGAATAGTCAGCCAGCTGCCTCCTAAACTGGTCGAGGCACGGAGAAGGGAATGCTGCGACCCCACAGCAAACTCCTCTTCCGCTATCGAAAGGGCGTGGGACAAGTACCCAATGACCGACCTACCTGATGCAGGTTTTTCTAGGGTTTTCCCAGCATTACTTTTAGGCAAATGCCGGGTAGGACCCTTAAACTATAGCCCGGGGGCCCTAGTTAACCCTTGGCTACTTTCCTCTACCCTTCCGCATCCCCCCTTTCAAATCCCTTCCTATGCCATTAAAAGGGAGTAGTTGTCCAACGTGGATTACCCTCATGTAGCCTGTTGCCCTAAAAAAAAAAAACTTTAAGCTATCGGTTCGGCGGGTAAGTGTTGCACCGACCGAGAAGGCGTAAACAGTGCCCCAAGGCGATAACAGCCTGACCACGATTCATTCATTTATTTCTAAGTTTTGAATTCAATTGCATTTCAGGAAGGAATCCACCGTACTTAACATCCAACCTTTGCTTGAATTCAACTGAAATTTAGTGTCTTTCCCCCTGAGATTTATATCAAAATATTTCTATAGGTATAGGTAAATTATTTCAGTAGTTTCTCGGTCAATTGTAGTTATTATTGTTCTTTACCTTGGAGGAAGACTATTATAAAAACTATCCCTGTATTGTCAATACTTTTCTAGCAGTGAGAAAGGCATTGATTGGCCCATTCGCTAAACGTTTAGAACGGATTTATGTTCCGTTTTACAAGCTTTAAAATTTAATAAATGTATAGTCTACGTAGAATTAGTATTTGTAAACGTTTGTACGAATGTTTACAAGTAGGTCTATAAACCGTATTAGTAAGAATTACAATTTACGTTTTTTCAATTTGAATATTTCAGTACTCCTGGAACCATTTCCACAATTTTCGACGCCTTTGCACATAAGCGAATGATAATACACAAATTAAAGCTTTTTAATTGTGAGTTTGCTTATACATTTCATTAATGTTTTGACAGAATAACAAGGTGTACTATGTTTAGAAGCAAGCATATCTATATGGTGAGTCTACTTTAATTCATATTTCCGAAGGCAGTGAAGAGGCGCATCAGATCAGAACTCAACGTAGTCTTATCTATTGAATGATCATTTATTAACCTTAAACAACACATTTAGATTGTAGTGGCTTGCGTCTACTTTTCTAACAAGATTATACAAATTTTTATTAGAAATAACTATATTTGCGAACAGAAATCATTTTAGAGGATGTGCAGCCCTGGAAGCATTAACGTGAAGATAGTTTCATTACTATTTAAATGTTAATAAAATACATAATTTTCCTGCAATTAAAACTTTAGTGGATTTGTGTAAAAATTTGTTTTTTAAGGTTCCCACAAGCCGAGGCACCTCTGCCTGTTCTGAGAGGTGTATATTCTGGGGTCACAGACCTTGGGCATACGGTAAGAGTTGTCCGCTATTCCTATTGGAATAGTCGGCCAGCTGCCTCCTATACTGGTCGAGGCACGGAGAAGGGAATGCTGCGTCCCCACAGCAAACTCCTCTTCCGCTATCGGAAGGGCGTGGGACAAGTACCCAATGATCGACCTACCTGATGCAGGTTTTTCTAGGGTTTTCCCTGCATTTCTTAAGCGAATGCCAGGTAGGATCATTAAAATATAGCCCGGGGCCCTAGTTAACCCTTTGCTACCTTCCTCTACCCTTCCGCATCCCGCCTGTCAAATCCCTCCCTATGCTATTAAAGGGGAGTTGCCCAACGTGGATTACCGTTATGTAGCCTGTTGCCCTAAAAAAAAGTATGAACACTTAGGTTTTGCATCTTTATACCCTTTGACGTTTCATTTCATTTGACTATGTTCTATAAGAATCAGTATATTTTTTGTTTAGTTGTTTGACTGTATTAAGTAACATTACAGATTTCAATTCACTATGTTGTTATGCTACCTCGTTAAGCTATATAACAATTAGAAACTATAAAACTGATCTACAGAACATAAAAAAATTTCAAGTCCTGTGGGTTTTTCTATTTAGGAATCAAGATGATGCGAGTTACAAATCTGACCAAAATTGGGATGGTATAATCTACGAACACACTTCGAAATTATTTTTTTAATGTTTATTAAACCGACTTTGAAAGGGTTATCATCAGCGCTCATTATGATCTGTCACGTAAGTAGTCTTCTCATGTTGCTCGGGCGGACTCTGCAGTTTCTGGATGAAGGTCATAAATCTTGGTTACAGGTTCTCGTCGGCAGGACAGTGCAAAATTTACCCTAATTTCTCAAAATTTAACTTCTGAATAACTTCGCCAAAAACGAAATATCTAAGAACTGCTCGCGTAAAAACTGAAAACTAATCGTCACTTCTCCACACCTTCTGCAAAACTAACAAAGTCTTTTAACCAATAACTAACTAACTCTTCAAAACCCAACTTTTCTTTAACTGCCCAAAAAACTCACCAACTTACACTCCAAAACTCACTAATTTCCAGTGCTGCTGACTCACTCCTGCTTACCCTGCAAGCTCCTTCTCAAAGTCAGTTTCCCGAATTTCCGTCTACAATCTTAGTCACTAGGAATCAGTTTGTAACCCCATATAACCCCATGTATCCCAATATTTTAATTATCCCCTTAGGGGTCCACTTGGTAAAATTGAGGGGCCTGGGATGACATATCCGCAGCGGCGCAAATCTGGTCCTAAAATTTTATGACAAAGAATTAGTCTCCCCGAACAAAATATTTTAATCCGCACAAAGGAAGGCTGTGGTGGGGTTGTTTTCATTTTCCGTGACTATCTGATAAGCAAGAATTAAGCTTCACCTTCGCCAGACTGAAGCCGAGAATATTAAGTGCTTACGAATTTTATTTTCATAAAATAAAATAAAATACGTATATAATTAAATAAATAACTCAAATTCGTTTATCGCGCTTGTTTAAATCACAATTTAAACTTTACATTAGGACTGAGAAAGTTTTAAAAAAATGCTTTCTCGATATACACTAGACTTTCTTCAGAAATCAACAAACAGTGTATTATACTACACTCGATGTTATACAGTTTTCAATCCAGACATTTATGCATAATTTGCTGAAGAATAATTATCATTAAATATGACACCTGTGACATGCCCATGAAAGACTATTTTATATAGTCCATTACGGAAAATTCAATCACGTAAACTTTAGTGTGTCATGCCACCACAGTGTACTAAATCCTTGGACTCCTTTGTTCTCTGAGCTAAATCGGGTCGAAATAAGCTTTAGGTAACACTGCTAGCATAATATAACGGTAAAGAATAACTACATTTAATTTTAATTATAGTGCAATATTCATACATTGGGTTGGACTAATTTTACCGTCTCTGAATGCAGAGGTCCTGTAAGCGTACGTAGTTATAATAAATGCGTCGCAACAAACAGAGGAAGATAATGGGAAAGACTATACAGGTGTATTTTTCCGCTGTGGGCACATGTGATAAATTGCTCGTTGAACAAGGTTCATTATGTAATTCTGGTCCCCACGTGCAAGGGTAGTATGCGTTATAATTGCTACACACGCGCCTGCTCTACATACGGGAACTCTGAGATGGTTTACAAATCAACTTGCCCTCGATTAATATATTTCAATATTTTCTCTCTTAACGCAAGCTTAACGTTTCTTGATTATAAAATAAAATTAGTATTTAGAAATTACGACATAAAGCTAAGCCTACGTTTGAAAACAGGTTGTAATCAATTACAAAAACTTGTGTATGGAAACAAACGGGCCTTCCTAAGTACGTAGAAATAAATATGAATGGTTTTAATAAGAAAGATAGCCAAATTCAGCAAAAGAAGTGATAATATAAATATCACACAACGTTTCTGGAAGCCTTGTTCCTTTATTCAGGTGCAGAAAAAATGCAAGAGCAACTTTTGAGTTTTGTCAACTGACTCGTGGTGTTGTGTCTCTCTATACTCTTGCGTTTTTTTCTCACCTGAAGAAAGGAACAAGACTTCCAGAAACGTTGTGTGGTATTTATATTATCACTTCTTTTGTCTGAATTTGGCAATCTTTTTTATTATTAATATTCAATGAGACATTAATTTTTTCATTTTAATAAATGATTTTACTTCTCAATGTTTCCAAAGTCATAAAATTAATGCTCTTACTTTTTTCGTAAACTTGGCATTTTTAATCTTATAAGTTCATATCTTATTCGTATTTATAAGTCATTATAATGAATACGATGTATAATAGTAGTAAAACGAGTAAAAAAACGGATGTCCAAATCTACAAAAGTAGACTGGTTTCTCGATTATGTTAATTTTTTTATAGTGCCAGCGCGCTTAAATACATCAAATTGCACAATTAAAGAACTTGTCGACGTAGCAGGTTTTATCTAGCAATCGGCGGCCAACATCTGGTCTTATTTCCAGTTTCTATTCCGTGTGAGATATTCTGAGCATTGATGGATCAGTTACACTGTAATATATTTAATAAGGAAAGATCATACGTTTCCGTCTTCTCTGTCCCCTGTCATTTCACACATTCGTTCAAAAAGATTTGAGTCACCGACGTCTGTGTATATAATATAGGGTAATGGTACATAACACACATAAACGTGAACTGATATTGCTAATCTGCATTTTGTCAATTAAATCTATAACGTGTGTTTACTCTGAATATCTACAAACAAAAACATGGATAGGAGCTGTGTTGCTTCTGTAATTAGTAATTAGAGTAATTATGAAGTAGTTAATATTTTCATTGAATACTAGAAACAAAATCTCGAGTGACTTCAATGGCCGATACTTCTTCAAGAAATTATTCATCAACAATTAATCAACTGTTGCTTCTTAAACGTTGTGTTCCTGTTCTGTACTCTCTTAGTACAACGGTCATATTTTCCCCTGAAAATCAACAATCAGATCAAATATAAATTTTTCTGTAGAACATTTTCTACTAATAAAAATTCTTCTATAAAACAATCTTTCCTATTCTTATTTATGATGGCTCCCTTTATTCAACGTCACCCAACTTCCATTATTTAGAGAATATGATTTTCATTCTTACTAAATATTTATACTTTATAAAAAAAATTCTCCCTTTTTCTCTTATTTAACACACAACCTGATGTGAACTCATTAGTAGTGACGTTTCATGTCGCCCAGTAACAAAAAATGAATTAAAACAGTGAATAATGTTTAAATAATAATAATAATAATAAATGTTAAATTAAAACTCATCTATTTGATTACTTTTAAATTTTTCCCCATTTTCATTTTCATATTTACCTATTTTAATTTGTTTTCTTATTTTAAAATTAACCATTTTATATATTTTGATATGCATATTTATTACTTTGAATATTTTACATGTATTTTTTAAAGGTTTCCCTTTTATATTTATATATTTTTACTTGTGCGTGCGATGTCTTTGTTCCGCATTTTCACGTTTTGTTCTTCATCGTTGTTTTTTCTAGCCATGTTAGTAATAATTGATGACTTGTACTGTTTCCTCAGTTGACGACTGAATGTCATACATATAAATAGCTCCATTTATCGTGAAGGCCTTTGATCTATATTATAGTATTAAGTGTTCGTGGTTCAAAATTACGTTTTACGACTGAGTTATATATACATACTATAGAGGCGAAGCGTGACATAACTCAGGGATCAAAAAAGCTATAATAAAATTTATGAATTATATTTAATTCATCCGAACGCAGTAGACTTATTTCAAAGAAACTGTCGATTAATCGTCGTTAGTAACAGTAAACCAGTCACCAATTTCGCTATTAACAAATATATATATATATAAAGATTTCGTGAACATTTTATAATTAATACAGTAGCTGCTCTTAATTAAATTATAATCCATCGGTAGGAAAATACAGTTTTATTATTTATACATTACAGTAGAAATACATAATTTGTATATATATTTTCAACTGAAGTCAGTATATTCTATGAAATTTGACGCCACGATATCCACGTAAAGATTAAAATTGGACAGGTTACCATTATTTAACTTTTACTTAACAATTTTTGTTTGGTTTTTCCATGAACGTAATATCAAAATGTGCGAATGTTGTGTGTAATTCACGCCATTTCGGTTTCGGTTCGCCTTGAATTGTAAAAAGTATAATTATATATATAATACGAAGAGAAGATTACATTGATTATAGGGCACATTATATTTCACCAATCATCTTATCGAACATGAATAGTGAACAATAAGACCCAATGCATTTATGGATTATCTGAATCCTTACTTGTATTCTGAAATTATTTTATTTATTTATTCTAATAAATAAAATACAAATAAAAATACTGATTCTGTTAAGGTAACATTTGCGTCTGGTCATTTGTCATCATAAGAAAAAATGTAGTTTTGGATCTGATCAAAATCACAATGTAGGAGAAATATGTGTATAGTGTGAATTCAACATTTATTATTAAAAATTAATTCATGTTGTGAGCAAATCTGAAGTTAGAAACTAAAATTTCCTTGTCGATATTAACCTGCTAATATGTAAAGTGGATGATAAAACGAGATGAATGTTTAAATATATATAAACCAAACTTATTATCCAACAAGAACGAAAAATGTGAACTACGATTATTAATCGACGTTAGACATATCTCCGTTAAGTCTTTCCCATTTGGCCGATTTCGCCAGCTTTCTGGCCTGTTTCCGGCGTAACAATCAGAAAGAACCGCAGAAAACCCAACAAAAGACTCCTTTCACACAAAATCTTGCTATATATATATGCATATTCCCCAGACAATACCAGCATTTTTGCGAATTTCCTTGGCTGCTGAAGCAAATGATTTATGCGAAATCCATTGACATACACGACGCGTATTGAGGGTGACAACTCGGGAAGCACCACCATCGCAGCGATCTTGACACAGATCTGCGTCGGCAATGACAGTGACAGGCGCCGCCAAGGACACGGAGGAAGCTGTAGGTGGGAGGAAGAGCCGCCGTATATATGGCTCTGGCCTGGACCACGACGGTACTTCTCACCAATGGCAGGTCCTTCCGTCTGGACGATTGTCGTCTTCGCAGCCCTCGTGGCGGTGGCTTCAGCGGCCAATACAACCACGGAGGAGGTAAGTTCCTCTGTGTACTCTGTGGATTTCACTTTTTCGTCGCTTTATTCGCATAGTGATACCGATAGAATATTCTTTTTGTAAAAACATGACAATCAGGATTTATTCCAGAATAACTATTGCGACTGTGCTCCTTGGTTCTATAAAATCTATTTCACATAAAGTTTTTTTTTTCTGTAGCATTCTATAATAAATGAAGTTATCAGCGTTGTATCTTAGTCAGAGAACATACTACTTTTTCTCATCCATTGAATTTAGACCAGAATGTATCTTTAAGTCGATTGACTCATTTTATTCGCTCTTCAGATGTGGTCAGATGTTGATGTCTCAAATATCCTGTCAGTGTGTGTAATGTATTTTAGACAGTTACTGGAAAACCAAAGATTTTTTATCACAGCACATTCATAACATGCATTAAGATTTCACGTTCTCGAATACCTGATTTTTTTTATAATTTAATTAAAGAGGACCATAAATTAAGGGTTCCTCAACACATGAGATCGTATTGGCTTATAGAATAATATATATATATATATATATTTCTGATAATTTCAAATAAATAAAAAATATAATTTTACAACAAGCAACGTTAGACCAATGCATTGAATTTATTGTTCCCAGATAAATATTTAAGAGTTTTGGCAGTTGCAGCTTGATCCTCACAGTTTTCCCTCAATAGTCTTGGAAAATTCAGGAAGTCTTATACTTATTTACGACTTCTATAAATTCGATAATGATGTTGTAGAAGATTGTCACTAGGAAATTTGAGATAAATCTTTACTGGTGAAGTGTCAAATCAAGCCAATATTCTACTAAAACCAAGTTTATTATAAACAATGTCGATAGCAAATTTCAGCGTTCAAATGCGGTAGCTAAACTACATAAAGCTGGAGAAAGAACTTCACGGAACTGTAATCGTGTCCGTTTTAGTGCTGTCGTTAAGTAATTAAGTTGGAAAAAAGAAAGTGAAATAAGAGAAATCTCTTCCGTATTTTTATGGATGTACAATGTTTCAAACTACATAAAGATCAAAATCATTCTTTCTGAGTAAATTAGCTTCAAATATGAAGAATGTCAAAGTAAAAATTTAATTATTGAGTACTGATGATTTGGCAATCACAGCCACAGGCATATTCTAGTACTAAATGTGCACATGATCGATTTTAATTTCGAACAAGGCTTTCACTCAACGCAGAATGTTAAATGGGAATAATTCAAAACCAACATATATGTGCGTCAAAGCACCTGAAAGAAGATTTTCATACATTTGAATAACAACGGATGTGACAGAGCTTAGAAAGTGACAGTGAAGCAAAAGAGAAATGTTACAACTTATGGAGGGTAAGAGGCCGGTAAAATTTGTTCAACGAAGAACTTATTCTAATATTAATTTTGAATTATTTCAGTACTTTTTATGTTTGAAAACATGAGAAAGGAAGAATCTATATAGAGAATAGGAGGGTTGATTGATAAGTATGGTAAAAATGTAACGAATTTTTTTTTTATAAAACTTACTTTATTTCTCAACAGTCTCCTTCTTTTGATATACACTTGGTCCACCGAGTTTCCAATTTTTTCAACCCATCACAAAAATAGGTTATGTTAAACTCTGCAATACTCCGCCCTCGATCACTTCTTAAATTAATGAAAATTTCTTCCCTTCAAGCCAAATTTTCAAGTTCGGGAACAAGAACTCACTTGGTCTGTTGAATAGGGTGCACGAGAAACCAAATCGAATAACAAATCATAAACTTTTCCGTCGAGACTTCTGCTGTGCGTGCAGGGAGAATTGTCGTGGTGAAATAACTCTTTCTTGCCAGCCAATCTTCGTCGTTTCTCAATCAGCACCCGTTTCAAACGATCCAACAGATCAGCATAATAGAGCCGGGTTATGGTTGTGCCATTTTCCATGAAATCTTTGTATGTTATACCCAGAGAATCCAAAAAGACAGTGGAAATCACCTTTCAAGATGACAAAAGTGTCTTCACTTTCTTCGGTGCACTTTCACCAGCATTTAACCATTGTGTTGATTGTTTTTTGATCTCTGGTGTATAGTGATCAATCCGAGTTTAATCCTCGGTTACAAATCTGCACAAAAAGGCTTCTGAGTTACGCCTGAACATTGCTAAATTCTACGTTGAAATGTTTTTCGGAATCCATTTTTGGTCCAATGTCATTAGTCGCGGCACCCATCGCGCACAAAGCTTTTTCATGGAGGATGAAATGCACTCATTCGGTTGAGAAGCCTACAGCATCAGATACTTCACGCGCTTTTAGTCTGCGATCTTACATTACGATATTGTGAAAATTTTCAATGTTTTTCTGAGTGGTGACCTCAATTGGGCGGCCGCAGCGAGTAGCATCTTCTGTTGCTCTGCGACCTCGTTTAAACTCATTAATCCAGAATTGTATGGTCTTAAATGCTTGTGCAGAGTCCGCATGAACTTCATCGAATTCGGTTTTGGTTTGTGCAGCTTTCCAACCCTTCAAATAAAAGTCTTTAATGATAGCGCGAAATTCGGTTTTATTTTCATTTTTTCCGCCAGACTACACATCTAGCACTGCTACTGGCATATGTTTAAAACTTTTACGAATATCTTTGAAAGGATCATGATTACCAACTATGGAGCGAAAGTGAAAAATTTCCCGTTCTTTCATAAAAAATTACCAGACTTATCAACCCTCGTACATTCACTAACCTGTGTAGACCCTGTGTGCTCCTTTCATGATCAATGAGACTAACGCCTCCAAAAGAATTGAATAAATTTCTCCTAATAGCCCTCATTTTCTGGTAAGCCACCGACTAATTCTCTTTCCACACTATTCATTTTAATTATTTTTAGAATGTAACTTCCTTACTCGTTCTTATATTTATATTTGGGTCAGTCTCAGAAAATCCACTCACTAGTATCGACATTTTGTAATATGTCTTGAGGATGCTAACGTAAGCCACTATTCCATGTCTGTCATTAACTTAAGCATTCTTTCCTCTGGTTTCGATCTTCAGAAGTGGTTCTGTTTTATAACATATATTCCTGTGCTTGAATGATGCAGCATCTTGTGAATTCACTTTTATTTTATTGTACTTGAGGATAACAATTTTTTCCTCTGTTTGCCCCTTTTGACTCTATATTGGTAGTTGCCTAGCTAAACTTAAATTTTCATTCCTCAGTAAATTATTCCCATTAAAATTATTTATGTTTGAGATACAAGTTACATAGGACCACAGTTATAAACTATTACTGCGTCAATTTTAGTCGTTATATTTTTATAAAGAATATGGTGTTATTCATCTTTCAGCACGCATTTTTTTTAATCCAAATTGATCTGTTTCTGTCTCAAAGTTTATTAATTCTAATATGGTCTCGTAACATTATTTATTTACGTTCAAGTCCTTAAAGGCTTTAAAAAAATTATTTAATTTAAGTGCCATATATATATACATATATATATATATATATATTCGACGGAAATATTTCAGGAATGGATTTATTATATTAAGAAAAGTAAAAAGTGTATTTCAACATGGGTTCGGAAATGCATAATTATAGAGTTATCCGAACTTCCGTTCCTGTATGAAGTTCATCTGACTTGTTGTAGTGAATATGATATATCTGATGAAACGTTCAAAGTGACCTTTTGACAGGTTTATGAGGAATCCATTCCTAAAATTTTGATGCCGATTTTGTTACACACTATATATTGGAAATCACTAGGCCAACAACTGTAACACAATAAGTAAGTTTAATTACATAAGCTTTACAACAACTTCAATTGAATCTCCTCCTAAAAACCATTTAAATTATTACTTCCCAATTGTGGAAAGTAGCAAAACCTTTAATAAAAATTTTTCCTTGATATAAAATAAATAAATTTGCCTAATACAAAATGATGCAAGCATATGTCTTATAAAAGGTAAAATATATTACGTCACCTAATATTTCAACTGTACGTATATATATATATATACATGCATATCAGAAAACTCTTAAAATGTAACTGAAAGATGAGCTATAGAAAGTTGTTGATAATTTATCGATAATTGTGTAATGAAATTCGTAAATTATTTTAGTTCTTTAATCCTGAGCCACCGAAGAGACCGGCTTCAGCTGTACAGACTCATTACAATGATACATCGAATCAGGATTGCAAATGCTGTAAGTATGCACGATTGTTTAACCAATTTTACTCTTTCAGTTAGGTTAATTTATATAATAAAAATCACGAACGTCTGTCTCTGTCGTTCAAAATGAACGGAATAAAATGAAGAACAACCGAAATAACATTAATTGTCATATTTGTATATTTTCTTAAGGTGTAATAACATAGAGTATATTTTGCATAATTTCAAACCGTGTGTGGAGGTTTGAAACAAATTTGAACTATTTGCGTCGGACAACAGCATTGTCTTTGGATTCAAATTTTTTTCTTAATGTCATTGGCATTTATATTGTTTTTTATTGAAAATTAAGTCATAAAATATTTATTAAATGAGAAGGTTAATAAAAATACCATTTAATATTTAATAAATTACATTCACAATTCAAATTTAACTAAAGATAAATCACAAAAAACATCTTCTGGTGATACAATAATATTTATAAGGAAAAATAGTACTAACAATGCAGGAAATTTTTTGCAAGATTCATATTATAATACCTGAAAAGGTCGCAAATGTCGGGGAGAAATGATGTGAGGTTTATCTTCACTTAAAATTTCATTGTAATTGTAATTGATAAAATTTTAAATTAAAGTTTTGCTAACCAAACACATTTAATAATTTTTCCGACTGAATTGGCCATAAATCTGATTAGTTTATAATTTGTCAGATAATGTTTCATTATTGGCAATTCTTTATAATTGATGATGCCATTGTTATAAGACCTGAGGGCGTCATCAGCATATACATGGATTAAAAACACTTGAGAACCGATTGTATGTGTGCGACACGTACGAATTTAAAATTAAGGAGGAGATTGCCAGTAAAACCATATTATCTGCAGTGAAATTCTTAATATGTGCATTGACGAATATTTATTTTACTTTTTCCTTCTATATTTGACAGTAGTAGGCCCAAGTAATCATTTTGTTTTAGTTTAAGTTAAAGAACGTTTTTATCTCTTAAGGAACACTTTAGGAAAACAAGCAGGTTGTATTAAATAATGATGAATAAAAAAGCTACAAAAATCCAACACTTGATCTTAAAGTTCCGTTTTTCCTAATGTTAAGCTAATCCACCTAGTTTTAAAGTAGAACGTCCTTGTGGCTTGTAATCGTGAACGTCGTGTGGAGTGCCGACGACACTTTATCTCCGAAGTAAGAAAAGAGGGAAAGTTACACTCTCCCTTCATGCTACTCGCAGTTGTTTGTGGTGACGTTACACCAGTGCTGGAATACATAGCAAGCAAGGCGCAGCTGGATCATGTTTATGCATAAAGCAAGCAGCCGCCGCATTTCTTTCTACGACCACGTCACGTCTGCTTACGCACATTTGTGATAATTTGGAAACTTTAGATACACAATTCATTCGTAGAAGTTGTTCCGACTAGCAAGTAAGCTAAAGGAAATATCAATAATATAAAAAGCGTTTGTATAGGATGAAGAATAATTAGATAAATAAAGTCAATTAACAGACAAATTAAGTCATGAAATAGCTACTACACAACGTTTCTGCAATAATTGTTTCTATCAATTTTATTTCAAATTGTAAGAACTGTAAGAATGAACACCAGACAAACCAGGCGACACACTACCAAGACCTTGCAATACTTCCTCTAATCCTAAGCCCTATTTTTATTTACTTGAATTTTTCTTATTTATAGTCCATGTTTATTTATATTATTTTTAGTAGCCTTGAACCGGGGTCTGCAATACTTCATCTTTTTTTTTCGCGAGTTAGCCCCTTAATTCCTGATTCTCCACATTTACTTTCTGCTCTTATTTACATATCTGCACTACCGAGGAAGGCTCAATGACACCATAACAGAACCATAAAAAGTCTAATTTTTCAAACTACATCGAGTTATCTTATTCAATCTTCTATCAACTAATACTATTTTCGTAAAATTAATTATATTTATGGACACGATTTTTTTTGCTATTGAAGGATAAAATTTTCATAATATGTGGTAGTGCCGGAGGGGGGGGGGGAGGGTGAGATGTTCGCTCTTTTTATTGTATTACATATATTTAAAATATCTAAACTTGATTACCGACTAGAGTATTAAATAATATTTCTGAAATATAAATCTGTTTCATAAATTTCTGAAATATTGTCAATAATCTCAGTCTGTAAAATAGGTTAAATTTTTAAAATATGAATAAAATACATATATAATAATATATATAAAATAAAATGTGTTTCAGAAAGCTCTTGAATATCATGAATGTATCAGCTGTTCTATAAAGGTAAATTCAATTCAAAGGTATAAATATAGAATTACAGCTGTTTCAGATATTTCAGAAATAATATCTATAATTCTAGTCTGTAATTAAGGTTAGAAGATTTTTCAATATTAACATCAGATATTAAATATCTTACAGCTTTTCCAATTATGTAAGCAACTACAATTTTAGAAATATTGTGTGGAATTTATTTTATCACCTAATTTTGTACGTTAATTGGCTACTCGCTTGCCTAAAGGCAATATCGTTGATTAATAGACGTCGTTTTTTAAGAGTTATAATTTTTTAAATGTAGCATTAAACATCGGAACATGGATAAAGTTTTTTTGTGATTATTATTCACTTAAAATTAACTAAACATGGTATTTTCCTCCCGAGTGCGTCGTTCTTCAACGACATTTACAGCGCACGTGTTTTAATGAACATGAATCGTGATCATAGGTGATCAGCCATCAGGACGACGGTCTGTGTACGCCTTTGTCTTGAATTGAAATCATAGCAATTTACACATAATATCCATTCTTTATTGAAGTGCTACATTTAGGCAGTGTAAGAATGTGATTCAGTAATTTGTAAGTGAGTTTTTATTCAGGTCTATAGAATGGAAAAAGCCCGCACCTGACGGGGAGTCGACTAGGATAGGTCAATTGGTGAAGAGGACCCCCGTACCAAGAGGAGGACTCTGCTTCGATTCCCGGACCCGCATAGATTTTACTTTCCAGATCCTTTAATTCAATTTCATCAGAGATTTATTTGAAAGCATTTCTACTGTCGTTATAATTTATAATATTATTATATTCGGTTTCAGACATGTTTGCATTTCTAAAACTGGTTTTATTGAAATAACCAAATAATTTGTTCTTTTTTTTGACAATTTAGCGTGTGGCGTTCCGAACAGAAGACAACGTATCGTCGGAGGACAGGTGACGAAAGTGAACGAGTTCCCGTGGGTCGCCGCCCTGCACAGAAGGGACAAGTTCTACTGCGGAGGAACTCTCATCTCCAGCGAACACGTCCTCACCGCAGCACACTGCGTAGACGGGTCCGTATACTTACTCCCACAACATCTTAAATGAAGTCGTTCTAGATACCAAAGTATCACGGGCTGAAAGGAAGGTTATTGTGAGTACAGCTAATAGCGAAGAATGAGGCGTGTCGCAAGTTCCGGGGAAGCGAGAATACACGCTTTTCAAACGTAAAGAACAAACGTGAGGATCAGAAGGTCACGTCAGTTCTGTCCTCACACGGTTTGTACAAAGAAACGGTGTCCTACTACTATGAGTTTCTGAAGTTTGTTGACAACGATGTTGAGACATTTGGCAAAGTTGATACAGGCTGTTCCATTTACAATAATTGAGGAAATATTGAAAGATTGGGAAAAGTAAGAAAGAATATAACGTTTTGGACATTAAATAACTGTTCATGTCCAAGAAAAATTAGGTTAAGAATCATATCTGCGCAACAGAAATCTCCCCGACAGAAAACTAATCCTCTTGTAAATGAACTAGCACAGTTCATCGTTATATAAATTTAGCGGCAAGTCCAAACAAAGGGCTCTGTGTTGAAGCACAAAGCTGTTAGTTTTGCTATTTTAATTAACCCACTAAAAAGATCCCCCAAATTCGCTAGATCTGAAAAGAAAGAGTATTCAGGACTGTACAAGGTCTTATAGGTGGTTGCAATACGAAAGCTATAGAGGTTATCACGCAGTTGAACCACTATGGCACAAATTAATTACTGACTCCATGAAATAAACTGAATTTAAAAGTAGTGTTCAGGAGACAATGAGATGTTTAATGAGTTTGGAAAGGATAGGAAACCTATCAAGAACAGGTACAAGTATATCGCGTCCTGTTTAGCAATGATCCGAAACCCTCAAGATATAGATCCTGATAAATGAATTGTACGTAAATGGATCAAACACGCAGATAACAAATCCTAGTCTCAATTTTACAATCAACGTCGATTACAAGAAATTTTGTCGGTCTGACGTGGATGATCAAGATTAGATTATTTATTGTTGCCATTAGGCATCAGTTGATGTTATAGATACGTCATTACATGAACGTCCAAATATCACTGAATAAAAATTGATACCTATGAATTACGGTGTTCACAAATACACAATTAATTAATGTTAAGATGGAAGACACTTATTAGTGGGGATTAAATATAATATTTGCACTGTGTGCATACACATTTTCACAGCGATTTATTCAATCAGTTTACTCAATAAAGAAATTTAATGAACAAACAGTCAAAAATAATCTCATTAGAGCAAAGTATCTCTATGTTTCGTTCCTAACTTCTGACTTCATCATATTATTTCGATTACAACAAGCAATGAAACATGACCATAATTTAAAATTAATACAAAATTATTTATATTAAATATTATTAATTTAATTTAATTAACAATCAATTACTTATATAATAATGAATAAGTTTTTTAACCTAATCATTGGAAAAACGTATGCAATCAAATTAACCAGAAAAATCAAGATCATTGAAGAAATTTTAGATTTCAGTATTAAATAAGGTCTCATCTTCTCTTTATCCTTCACCTGATTAAGTCCAAAATTAGGGAACTAACAAATTAATATTCTGTTATTATTGAATTAATTACATTGTTAATTGATAAACATTATATTTATTAATTATATTATTATAGATAAATAAACATTATCCTATTTTAAGGCAGGAAGAAAATTATTAATGTAAAATTATACAACGTTTCATCGTTTATTTTGGAACTCATCAGGTTCAGGTTTAAAACTACAAAACGAACAAAAGAATTACAATGATTAGAATAACATCTTTAAGGAACATTTGAAGATAAGATAAAATATAAATTTTGTTAAACAGATAATTCTATGTTGCTTTTGTTAATTTATATATTGTTATAATTTGAAATTCTAAAATGTTTCCATTGTAAACCGCACCTAACAATGTAAATTAATTTTCCGTGTTCGTTCACGCTTTAAATTGTACATTTCGGCCACGGCAGCAGCATAGACTCTGTATCAAAATTTTGTAAGCCTAACAAAATTTATATTTCATTCCAGGAAGAGGAAAATCCAAATAAAAAAATAAAAAAAATATTAGAAATTATAGCAGGAAACCAAATAAAATATTTGTTGTTTACATTCAAAAATTTTGTAAGGAAATATTTTCGATCATTAGGCAATTTAACTTACACCAAGACACCCTTAATCAATTACATTTGAAATATAATTCAGTAAGGGCCAGTTTCAGACAGTTTATTTAATTACTTAAAAAACGACGTTTTTAGGGACGTATTTGTACCTTCTTCAGGTATTTTCTAATTATCACCAAATGTTAAATGCAAAACATATTTAATAATTTCAATTATTTTGAAAGTTTTTCGAGGGTCTACTTGACTTAAGCCGTCGTCAAAAAGATAAATTATTACCTGATATTTTTATATTAACATCGTTAAATTATTTTTAACATTCCTCCCAAAATATTTTCTTACTTCTAGGTCAAAAAAAGTTGCAAAGACCAAAGAAATTGTTACTCCATCCCTTAACGTTGTCTGATGCCTTGCGCACTTATATTTTGTTGCAGGTTCACGCCGTTAGAAATCCGAGTGACTTTGGGTGAACATGACAGAGGAGCGACGAACGAGAGCTTCACTGTGGAACGCAAAGTTAGGAACTTCTACCGCCACAAGGACTTCTCCATCCAGACCTTCAACCACGACATAGCTATACTCAGACTCGACAAACCCGTGGACTTTGGCACCAGCATCAGGCCAGCTTGTCTTCCTGTTAACAGTGAGTATTAAGGTTATTAATTGCCAACCAACCTTATGACTACAGGTTGGTGAAAGCCCTCCCGAAGCTGACTTCCTCCTACCGCAACAGATTGGCATATTTTTTTTATGGTATCTATTTTAACAATGTAATTTAACACAAAATGATCACATTTTTTAATTATAATTCTTTCCACCTTTATCCCACAGGTTTGCCACCCTAACAGTACCGTATCTTGTCGTTTGAAGTAGTAAATTTAGCTGTGTCCAAGTAGTCCTATCCAAATGTGGCAATCACAATTTTCTCTGACGTTAACAATAGTTACTGAATGTGATTGTTAAAAGGGACTTTCTGCTCGAATCTAATTTTCGTTGTCTGATTTCATATTTAAAAAAATTTTCAACAAACTAATAAATCTGGATTACTAAAAACTGACTGATGTTCACAATTGTACCGTATAGTTCTCTAGTCAATATATATATATATATATATATATATATATATATATGTCGTATAACCTCTTTTATCTTATTGAAGGCATATATATATATATTATATTATATTACAAATAAACATTGCCCGGTCTAAACTAACCCTATTAGCGGCTCTCTATATATTAGCGGTAAATATAACTAGAATTTATATTAAAATTCTTTTCAATGAATAATTTATGTACTTGAACAGTGCATTTTATTGAGTGATTACGTCATCTAAAGTCACTGTGCTGCCTTCGCACTTTGTTATACGCTTGTCTTCCTCAAAAAAATCGGCTGCCTGAACAATATTATATATATATATATATATATATATATATATATTATCTGATTTACTACTGTAAAATGCATTATACGTTTTCAAAAGCCACTGCATGGTTCAAATAAGTCAGTTAAAAAACTCTCTTGTAGACGACGTTTTGTGTAAAGATGATTTTTTTTATTGACACAGCAAATTCTAGTTTTACCGGAAACTATCTACGCTTCAAGAGAATTGTAATAAAGTCTGTTAAAAGACTAAGTCAATTCCTGGAATTAGTACTACTCTATATTTTGGAATTGCAGTAACAGCTTGATACTACACTATCACTTGGTTTTCTTACCAGTTATCTATTAATCTCATCTGAATTGCTTTTAAAACAGCTATTTATTTAAGCAATCAATTTTGACCATTCCATACTACCTCCAAATTTTTCTTTAAGTGACATCCTCCATGAAGATTATAAGTTTTGATGCCTTTCACCTTTAATAGCAAAGGAAAGGCGGATGCGGAAGAGGAACCAAGGTGGACTATGGCTGACTAGGTCCCCTTTGGGTGTAGTTTAAGATCCTATGCGGCATTCGCCTAAATGTGATGCAGGGAAAACCATAGAGAAATCAACATCTAGTAGGTCAGTCTCTTGATTCTTGCCTCAACCGTGGTGAGGTAGTCGATTCGTCCAATGAGAGCAGAACACAACTCTTACCGTATGACCAGATGTTTCCGACCTCGGTACATATACCTCTCAAAGTTAGCCTAGGTGTCATGGCTTATGGGAACCTTGTCTTAAATTCCTTGATTTAGAAACAAGTACAGGAAAATCCCGATGGAGGAAGATATAGATTATTGATAATTTTTCATATTCCACCTTTAATATTTCTGAACAACGTTTAACTTGAAATATTTATTTGATGAATAATTTTAATTTGTAGGCGTTATATTTCTGAAGTTAAGTTAATCCTGCAATCTTTTTTGTCAGATTCATTATAATTTCGGGTTCCGTCAATGATCATGTAATACTGCATTAATGTTTAATGAATCACGTGACTGGTCAACTTTTTTTTCTTTCAGGTGAGCTATGAAGTAAGAACTTTCTGCCTATACATCTTAATACTTATTATCATTTGTTCTACATTGTCCAACACAATCTTTATTTAGTTACTGAATATTTTTGAGACATTTATTGCGATGAACACAAGACGCACTTGGGCGCTTACCTACGAAATGAATAGTGAGGAGCCTTTTGCGTCGGTCAAAATGTGCTTGTAAAACTCAGTCACGGTCAGAACAAAGCACGCGTTAAAATCTCGTACGCTTTACCAAGCTATCAAGCGATAACAGCCCGTATGTTCAACACTTATCTCAGCAGGGAATCCATACAGGATTTGTTGTTGAACAACAACTTGTAAGCCCTGAAATAAACTACGAATAAACATCAAACTAGGTTTCATTAAAATTATGCGAAAGCATTTACATCGTGTTCTAAAGAATTAAGTTCCGAAAAATAAATTTGGAAAGAAGGGAGATCAATAGCAGGGAATGTTTCTTAATTCTCAAGTAAGCTCAAAGAAATCTCCATGGTGTGGAAGTCAGTTAATAATTAAATAAGTGGCTAAGTTTGACTATCACAAGCTTTATAGGAAACTAGCCGCGTGTCCGTGTACTTATTTATATAAACCCAAAAAGTATTTAATTCTATTTTAATGTTTAGTCAAGAATTTATTTAACCTAAATCTCAAAGTGTTGCTAGTTCCGTACATACTTTCGACCGATAGTGCATTAATTGAACAGCTGTAAAAATACACTGAATTTTATTGCATGAATCACAACAAACATATCTCCGAATTTCTTCATAAATATACTCCTCGAGGATTGCAGGATATAATTGTCATAATGTAAACAAATGGTATTGGAGTCACTAATATGGCGCGAAAATTACCTTAGTATTCCGCAAGTATTGTAAAGTATTTCGTATTGTTTTTTAATGTCATTCGATGAAGAATTGCTGATTAAATTATACTTTTTATTAAATCAAAATATTTATGCTTTATTTCAATACGAAAAAAGGAACTATTTACTTTGTTGTGCAGTATCGTCGCGTAGTGTCGTTTCTCTCTCGTATGTGCTGTGACGTCATGATTTCTTGCCGCACCGTAATTTAACACAAAATGATCGCATTTTTTTAATTATAATTCTTTTCATCTTTATCCTACAGGTTTCTCACCCCAATAATACCGTTTCTCGTTGCTTGAAGTATATGTGTACCAATTTTTGTTGCAATCTAGCTACGCGTTTAAATATGTAAAGAGATTAACGTAAATAAATACATACATACATACAAACATACATCCTTTTATACTATATAGATTGTAGGTCTCAGATGATGTCAATAAACAATCCCCGAATCACGACATCACATTTGGTAGAATTTATTTATTTTTCGTACATATTAGTTATTGTATCAAATTTTTTAAAGTAGGATGTCTAAAATATTCAAACGCGAGTAACTATTTGAATTCTTTCTCAAAATTTTCTCGTAATTTATGCTTTAAGAGGAAATGATCAAAATGCCATCTGTATTCCTTCATGCAACAGCTCTTTCTATAGATTGTGTCAATTCCAATGACTAATTGCCAAAATAGTAACGTTGACTCTCTTTCAGACGAGGCCAATTACACAGAACGCATGGCAATTGTTACTGGCTGGGGCCGCGTGGATGAGAGGAAACCACCTTCCAACACCCTCCGCAAAGTGGCAGTTCCCATCATGTCCATGGATGCCTGTCGCAAGGCAGGGTACCCTACTAATAGGATCACGGACAACATGATCTGCGCCGGATATCCTCAAGGAAAGCGTGACGCCTGTCAGGTGAAACATTATAATATGTTAAAATTAGTTAAAATATTAAGAGACATAAATACACTTTATTGCTAGCTGATTTAGACTTCGATGCTTTACTTTCTTCGTTCACGAACTTACAGGATCTAATAATTGAATATTCTGAACAGCGAAACAACGTAAGATTCACCTCCCTGTGGATATATATTCTTTAAGTCTCTTTAAAACTTTCAATTAAAATACGTCTCTATCGTCGAGACTTTTGTAATTTATTAAATTATTGTTGCGACAATCAAAAATGTCTGACATTACAAAATAAGTTTAAATAAAACCTGTCAAATGACTGGTGAATAAATAAATTAAAATCTATTTAGGCAAATTGCTCAAATTCTCTTACAAGAAATTGTTATTCAATAAATTACTTAAGATTTCTTTTTTATCAATCCGACTTAAAAATCATTTTCCTTGAAAATAATATTTTTAATAGTTTACATTTAAAAAAATAATAAGATAGATAGCCAAATACGGACAAAATAAATGATGATACAAATACCAACCCACGTTTCTGGAAACGTCATTTTTTTCTTCACGTGCAGAAAATAACGCAAGAGGAAGGCTTCCAGAAACGTTGTGTGGTATTTATATCATTACTTCTTTGTTCTGTATTTGACTATCTTTCTTCTTATTTATTTTTAATACCGACGTAAATGTTTCATTTTTTTGTTTTGATGACTCGACAGCCCATTGATGGGTTTGGTCTACCAGGATGACTGCCTTACATGACACATTCTGGATTTAGGAGTGACACGTGGTCAGCGTATCGATTATCCCTCAATCTTAACCAAAGTTTTCGTGACCATGATGAGCACAAACATCCATTCCCATACCGGGATTCGAGCCCGAGACCTCTGTGATGCGACGCAATGAGGCTGGCCACTGGACCACAGCAGGCCGACTATCACATCTTACATGCAAGGAAATTGGAGTTATTTATAATGTCTGTTATTTTTTCCGTGGTGTTTCAGGAATGTTCAAAATTATAGTATAAATAGAAATCAGTTACTGATCTGACAGTATTGTTTATATCGCTTGAACTTACCTAGTGAATCTGACTAGGTGAAACGAATGTTCCAGAATTTACTGATTATGATTTCTGTCAGTCTTCACTGGAAATGTAACAATTCAATCTATTCAATCAATAATTAAATGAATGGAAGATTATACAAATTACACCTATTATGGTCCGTTCTCCACTAGATTTTATTTTATTGCACTAGTCCCTGCTTTATTTTTATGTCGTTATCTCACTTATGAAATGCGTTCCTCTTTTCTCTTATGGTCACTTGGATTCGGAATGCTGCGTCCCCACAGCAAACTCCTCTCCCGCTATCGGAAGGGCGTGGGGCAAGTACCCAATGCCCGACCTACCCGATGCAGGTTTTTCTAGGGTTTTCCCTGCATTTCTTTAGGCGAATGCCGGGTAGGATCCTTAAACCATAGCCCGGGGGCCCTAGTTAACCCTTGGCTACCTTCCTCTACCCTTCCGCATCCAACCTTTCTAATCCCTTCCTATGCTATTAAAGGGGAGTTGCCCAATGTGGGTCACCCTCATGTAGCCTGTTGCCCTAAAAAAAATAGTTATGAACTCCCTCCATCAATTATCCACAATGTAACGCATCACAATGAAACTCCTATTTCTGACTTCTTAACCGTTCTCAAAATTATTTGTTAAGCGTTCTATTCTAATATTCCCCCAAATTTATTAAGTTTTCTTTGTGCCTCTTACAACTTTAGTACAGTAGTTAAATTTGTGGTACATAACCCTGAGCCCTACCTAGAGATACACATTGGTCAAACATCCATCTCTTTAGATTCGATGACATATATGACTTGAATATAATACAATATCTTCTAAATGTACTAGATCCGATCATTATTCTTATACCAGTCTAATTATTGTCCCTGATAAATCCAATACATGTCCTATTCATATTCTTTCCACTGATATTTCTGATTGATCTACGGATTCCTAGAACAAATACTTTATTTTTTCCGTATTAACCTTAATTCCTGCCAAGTTACTTAATTCACTCGGATCCTGTATTAATTTTACTAATGTCTCCAGAAAATGTGGCAATGTCAACTACAAATTGTGGGTGACGTAAATATTCTCCATCAATTTTTAGCTTTGAACAATGTGGGTGAATTTAAGTCATCTCACTGATGCTTCGAATGACCATTAACTCATGTATCTATTCCACTAATTATAAATAATTATTATATCAGATAGTACTAAGTTATTTGTAACTAGTGAAAATTACTTTAAAATGACGCGAACTTTGAAGGATACGACTGAATGGTTTCCAGAAATCCAGATCCCGAAATGTGCCAGACAGTTTGGAAGTCTGGAAGTCTCCGTAAAAAATGTGCAGAAAAAGGCATTCGCACTGAATTTCAATGGGTATGGTCTACGATGCTATGAATATTACTTCTTGCCTTTTAGAAAGAGCTTGAGAAATTTAATAACTATTTAAACGCGTGATTCAACAAAAAGATTCTATCACAAAAAATATTGTAGGTTTCAGTGTTTAAGGTTGAAATGTAGTTCGTGACACGTTTTAGCTCATGTTAAGCAAAAACTTTACTATCCTTAGCAAACATCATTAAGTCAATGCTGGAATATTTTCCTATGTTACATTCACTAACCCAGCGACATATCCTTTATTCTCAGCTCAACCTTGAAATTTCCTGGTAGACTATGATGCCAAACAGTCCAACATTAATTTATTGGTAGTTAAAAATCGAAAAAAGTCGTGTGATACAATTGTAATATTCATGTTGATGTTATCAGGGAGACAGCGGCGGTCCTCTGCACATCGACGGAGACAACGGCAGTATGGAGGTTGTGGGTGAGTGTCTAGAATCTATTTCATTATTACGCATGTTTTGGAGTTCTTAACTTAATTTTTCGCGCAGGAATCGTGTCCTGGGGACGAGGATGTGCCAGACCCAACTTTCCTGGGATCTACACACGCGTAGCCAACTATCTACCATGGATTCAAGAACATTTGGGATCTGACTGCGTCTGCAAACGACCTCCACCTATAAGACGAGAACCCAGAAAGGAAAATTAAAATATGAGAACCAAGATTTTCGCACTTAAATTTTGCCTCTGACTGCACAAGCGTTTTTCTCCTAATTGAAATTAATCACCATTTTCAATCAGAGGGATAAAATTGTAAAACTGATAAAGATATTTAAGCTGTTTTGCTTTCACTTTTATCGATCAAATAATGCACCTATTTATTCAATGTCATTTGCGTACTTAATGCAAATTTATTTTTTCTCTGAGAGAAAATAAAATAGTTTATTTATGTAACAATTAATTTAAAGAATTTGTTGACACTTAATGAAAATAAATGATTGAAAAATGATTGGATTTGTTTTATGGATATGTAATATACATTTCAGTTTCTGTGTTTTTCAGACAACTACGGTGATTATTAAAAATAAATTACATATTTTTATGATCGCAATTATATTTGCTCTTCAGATATATTTAACGAGTATTAACATGATTTATAATTTAAAAAATTATTAATCACTAATTAGCAACACAACAAGTTTCTGTACGTAGGCCTACTTTTACTCTCTTCAGGCTGCCTTTCTAAAAGAAAGGTTTGTTTTGATGTTGTAAACTCTTTCCTCAGTCTGGCAATGATTTAATCGTAGTTAGGTTTCTACGATAACGGAACATCTAACTAATATATTTATATATGTGATTTTACTTATTTATTATTCCGACTCATTCAATACGGTTTTATTTAGTTTAATAAATCATATATAATATTACCTAAGAACCTAACTACCAATATTTATAGCCAGACTGAGGAAGTCAGTCAGAAAATAGTAAAAATGTGTACAGAAACGTTGTTGTGTAGTTAATTAATGATTTTACGTTTAATATTTATTCTTATGAATAAATAACATAGAAACATCAGTTAAAAAATAATAATACTAAACACTTTTAATTTTTATTAGTGCCCAGGTTTACCCGGGTAGTCATATATCCGTAACCCCGATTTGACTCCAATCAAGGTTGCTTTTGTGTTTTTTATGTAACGCACCTCCATCCCTACCTAATCTGTGATCACCTCCCATGCCAAAATTGATTGAACTCATGGACCGCAAAAAAAAGTTTTCGACAAATATATCGGCAGTTTTAACATGTTAGAAAATTTCCACCCCCGCTACTGTGGGTTAAACAAAAATTTAATGTCACAATTAAATTCAGCCACATCCATAACCCCGGATTCGACTCCAATCTCCGTTGTTTTTGGGTGCTCCCCTCTCAAGCCCGGAAGTGGTTGAAAATATACACTGAGAACATGTAAAGAAATTGTATGAATCTCATTGATCCCGAAAAATATTTATTCGAAAAAATATTTACAAAAAAATAGTTTTATACGAAAAAAATGTTTGAAATTTACTACCCAGGCCGACCTCCGCCTAGCACCTCCCACCCTCGCCCATCCCCAAACGTTGCCCGTGTTGTCATAATTAGACTCAGCGACATCCATTACCTTGAATTTGACTGGTTTGTATTCGCGTTATTATCTTGTAACACCCCTCCATCCCCACCCCAATTGGTGCTCATTTCCCATGCTATAATGGGTTGAAGTAATGCACACATTAAATCGGTAGAAACACTTTCAATCTTTTTGACTGCTTAAAATATTTTTTCCGACTCAAATATTGACCATTTGAGCATGTTTTAATATTTCCACACCCACCCCCGCTCCTGGCTTGGTAGAAACGTATGAAGCAAAGAATACCTGTAAAAAAGTTGGTGAAATTTGCTCCACGTGTGTAGATTTGTGTGCAGAACATACAAACAAACAAATACTCTGATTTATTTATTAGATATATTCTTTCTCTATTTAAAATTTGTCTGTATGAAGGTAATATTTAGTATTATTAGTAATAAAAAATGTGAATGGTTGTAAAATATACCTCATTGTTAAAATGACGTTAAATAAAATAATATTGAAATATTTTCTATCGTTTACAATGACGTAGGCCATCATAAGCTACATAATACTTTCAATTTTTCTATTCATCGCAATATATTTCAAGGTCGTAAAGAAGACGAAAATTGAGATATTTGCTTTCGTATTTAAGGGCTGTGCTTTTTGATGCATCAATAAAAACATTGATAGTTGGAAGAGAAGTTTATTCTTTCACGAAATTTCTCGTATAAGGGATGTTTCTCCAACTTTACGACTATGTTTTTGTTTTTGATTCTGGAAATGGCATTGAGAAAAGGCCAAGGTCGCTTGCTGCTGTATGTGCGAAGTCTGTTGTTGTGTAACCAAATAAATGAAATTTCAAGCATCCTGCTTCTCTACTCAGAATCTACAGTAATTTTTTTGCTTCGAGTAGTTTTTTAGAAGTCTTCATAGCGTATAATCGGCTTAATTAATATAGTTTAGTATTTAGAACTAGTGCTGACCTTTGAAAACTTTTCTCGTCAAAGTTTGAATTTTTGTATAGTGATATTCGTCTGCATACTTTAAATAATTAATGCGGTCGAAATAGACAATGAAAAATTATAATTTAATTAAACATATTTCTGAAGTAATGTTAAAATTATAAGTACAATTTAATGTCTTTATTGTAAACCAGATGAGGTTATTAGGCCTGAAACGTGTTTTTAAATTAAAGTAATTTAATTATAATTTTTTAATTTTCTCTTTTGGTCTGATTAATAATTTGAATGTTTTATGTTTAATTCATGGCAAAAGATTGAGTCACACGTTACCACTTTTGGAAAAAAATCTGATTTAAAGTACTTGGGGGAAAAACAAAGGAACGTCTTAATTTATTAATTGTTTTCCTGTGTTTCAGAACTATTTTTAAACGAAAATATTAATGCTTGTTACAATTTCCATGCTCAAGGCGTTAGATCGAACTAGTCAACATACCACACTAAATCAAATCATAGTTACACTTCTAAATTAACACATTGAAAAATATGCTCATATTTAAAACTTACTATATTATGAAATATTTATATGACCTCCAGTTTGGTATGAATAATGAAATGAAGACCATTTCTTACCTTTAGGCAACCAAATCTTTGTCATCTCAATTACTTCATTGAAACATTACTTCTATTGCAATTATTGCAATTAACCAATGTGTCCAAACTCCATTCGTCAATATAAATTTCTAATTGGGTAGTACAATTGACGAAAGAATAATTGAGCGCCCCTTTCAGAATGCAACAAACAATAGATAGATTCTTATCGACTGTGAAAGAGAAAAAGATTCCCAATTCGAAAAATCACTTGCCTTTCTGGTTCTTATTTTAAATACAAATACTCTGATAATGTTTAGTATTACTTCCAAAACAAGCTACGTATATCAGAACAGCGATTTTAAAGTCTCAAACTGTATAATTTATAAAGTGCTAACATTTTAAATCCTAACCAACCCGACTGTTCCTCTGTTACTTGGTTTGAGGCAACTAGGAAACAAATACAAAATGCATGTTCGCAGGTTCAATTCTTAGCACCGAAATAATCATTTATTTCTAATGAACAGTACGTTTGTATAAAAATTGAATAGGAATAGGAATTACTTACTTCTTATACAAAGAATAAGGATAAAAAAATTCAGATTACAAAGAAGACAGTGAAAGATTTACCTATTTTCAAAATAAAAAAAATTAAGAAATTGCGGGAGAATTAGAAAGACAATATGGAGGAGTTGCACAAAAATAGCAGAAAATAAAAGAGGGGGAATGTGTTATTTGTAAAAATTAAATTTACGGTTCAAATTTTACTTACAAAATTTGTATAAAGAAGAATAGTGTTACACGTAAACAGAAATTGCGACATCCGAATATGATGACCCGAACAAAAAATGATTTAACTTTCACAATTTAGAGAAGTTCGTACTGGGACTACCGATGCAATTAATGATCCTGATATGGATAGATGACGTATAGCAACCAGAAATGTTTCATATGTTAATGTAAGAAAATAATCGGGAATTTATTAATTAGGAACAACTTAGTGATCATAATGAATATTAATGAAGGCTACTACATAAATTGAAAGATATACCGACAAAATATATTTGCTCAGTTTCTACGTAGTTATCTTCAAGCGAGAATGTTTCATAATTCCTTCAATTACTTTTCCTTGCTTCTTATTTATACACAGCCTTCTAGAAAGGTTCTATATGTTTATTCTACTTAAATAAACTGAGACGTAAATTTCATGAGGACTGTTACCAATCAGCTTAGCGATTCTACACCAATCACGGTTATTTTGCGTGTTTCTATTATTTACCCCAACACCTTCCCTTCCATGACGATGAGCCCCCAAAATTGGACATAAACAACGTCGGGACATTCGTTATCAGCTTAATGACTAACTAAATTCCGTAGTACTCTTCCATAGTATCTTAGTTTAATTAATTCTAAGAGCATTATTATCGAATACAAACGATTAAGTAAATAATTTAATTGAGCAATTACACTCATGCTTTCATGAATTAAGATTACTAATACGATTTCTATTACAATGTAATGTTGTTGCTACACTCTAATAGTAAGTCAATACGAAACGTTATTTTAAAATATATTCTTTTTCCGATAATTTAATAATATGTTTCAATTTAAAAATTGGTATTTTGTGACGTTAAGGTTAAATAAAATTATCAGTCAGATTTTGTACTCAACTTGCGCGAGGGACAGCCAATGCATTGTGAAATTTGGAACCTGCTAATAGAATTTTTATACATATTTGAATCGAAATTTGGCTTCGAAAATGTCATACAGAGTATAGATTTACTTCAGGTTTCCTGTTTTTTTTATTGATGTAGTGTCCGGAGTTGAATCGAAACGTTGCACACTTTTTTTCAGTTTTTATGAGATGTAATTTTTTAATTCAAATGTATTAAAATCAAATTATTCTGACTATTAAATAATATTGGACGGTTGCAGATAGTAGTAGATAGAAATAAAACATTTGAATAGTCTTAGATAATTTTTTTTATTGAGTTTGAAGTATTATGACTCCATGTCATAAGTCGTTGAACAGTCCAATTAACTAACGAAATACACGATAAAACACTATAATTATTAATGTTAATCATATCGCTGTATTATTTATGTTAATTTCGATGCTGTATTCGTCGTGCTCACGAATTTGTCAGGAATATTATCAGAGACTGTTCAAATGTTTTATTCCACCATTCTATTATTTTGACTGTATTGGGCGAGTTATTTATTTTACTTTCAATTTATATCTAATTATATCTTCCATTTTAATTATTAGGTGTTTTGTAAATTTCGTTAATTATGTCTTCTTATTCGTTATGGGTCCTGAGGAAAGTTTTGTATGAAGACCATTTTTCTTATTCCTGAGGAAATATTACCGGCGGTGGTTTCCTGTTGCCTTCCGCCATTACGACAAGAGAGCGATGAACCCATTGCAGCAAACTTCCTTGAGGCAATAACGCACATCTACTAATTATATGTATAATATTTAAATTACTATATTTTCTTCGATAGTTTAGAGTACAGTGATCGAAGATTGTATCAACTACATTTACATATTATATTAATACAAGAATAGGCAGAAAGTTTTAATAAGCTCAAGCCGTAGAGGCCATGAATTAAATTTAATTAAAGTATCAGGATCGAAAATGTTGGCGGGACCAGTAATCGAACCTGGAATCTCCCGCTTACCGGGTGGAAGTTCTACCACCTGAGCTATCCCATGTCGACTCCAGGCCAGGTGCAAAATTCCTACATCGATTAGACCTGACGCAGGCTGACGTAAAAATTTTTTTGGAGGATGGTCCGGTCGACATTTTTCCACCCCGATCCTTTAATATAATATTAAATATATTCGTATAATTCGTTAGAGTAGTTTCCCAACCCTATATTAATTCAAAAAGTTATGTTTCTTTATGTTGTCCAATTTCCCTCTTTAGGATTAGAATATTTTCTATAAAATAATTTTTCTGGTACCTGAACATAACGCGAAAGAATCGTGCGTACAATAATTTAATACTTGAAATTACGAATTTTTTGTTTATTTGTATCCGGGACCAAATTAACCGAAATTTTTGTACGCCACTAGACCATCAGGACATTATAAGCGATCCCATCGATTGCTCCATAATGGCTGTAATGTTGCTACTACACCTGAAAATGTGGATTGATTAGAGACAAATGATTATTAATGTTACATCCACCCCATCAAGCGCTTTGTGGAAAAATGACGATGTCATACACTACACTCATAGGCCAATGTTGTGTTATATTATATCACGAAATTTAAACCTTCAGTAACAACGTCAAAGTGCGTTCCCTGGCTGCGAAATATTCATAATTATAGTAATTATACCTCTGGAGAATGAAGACTTTTAATAGTATGAAAGATTGCCAAATACATACAAAAGAAGTGATAATATAAAAACCACATAACATTTCTGGAAGCCTTGTTCCTTTCTTCAGGTGCAGAAAAAACGCATGAGCCTAGAGCGACAGAACTGCAAAATTCCGTTGACAAAACATAAAAGCTTTTGATTTTGTGCAGTTGTGTCGCTCTTGTATGTTTTAGTTTTCTTTGCTCTTGAATACAGGAAGAAGGCTTCCAGAAACTTTGCGTGTTATTTATATTAACATTTCTTTTGTATGTATTTGGTTATCTTTCTTAATATTATTTTCAATCAGAGGTAAATTTTTCCATGGACGTCTACGGCTTGCCGTGAAAGACTGTTCATAGTTAATTACCTTTAAGGGGACTGTAAACATACACAACCCTCCATATATATATAAAATAATAAAATAATATCTATAAATAATAAAAAGTACCCATTTAAACATACCTCAAAACCATTTAGTCACCCCTAACGTTATACTGGTTCGTCATGTTTTAATCAATTTTATGCATATACATATTGTAATAAACGACTTGATAGCTTTAATTAATAGGAATTAAATAAAAAAGTTAATTAATATTTAAAAATTTTATTCTTGAAAGTACACATTATAAGCCCTGCTTTACACGCCCAATTCCATCAATTTAACAAACAATTATTTCAATTTTTTTTATTAATACAGCTTTATATTTTTGCAATCAACTACGTCTAATTTCTCTTTATCTCAGGGTCATCACTGGGTTTGATGGGAAGAACAAATACAATCTAATGAACTAAAATATTAACAATCCAAACTCATTGAAGTTAACGGAATACAATATTAAGTACAAAAGTAAAAGAAAACGAATGAAAAGAAAAACGCGAACGAAATCTGACTATACCCTTTAATTATCGTTTAAAGTCATTAATAATTGTTTTGTACTCACGACAATGCTACTGGTACCAGTTCGGACTATTGTATCTTGAAGTCAACAGGTCAATAGGCCATTATACACTTACTCTACTCATTATATTTTGAACACACGGTAGTTGCTCTGGATCTCTGCTATCCTGGAACCTGGATTAGCTCACCCTCAGCCAGTTGCCGGACGTAGGTCTTCTCAAACCCTCTCTATGCGATAATCAGTTCACTTTGTGAGGCAAAACTTCTGCTTCTAAATTGCGATGTCTCTCCGTCAAAACTGTTTACTTGCGTTTTATGTAAACTATTATATCTCGCCGTTGGACTTCCTAGATAGCCCTATTCATTTTTCTAGATCCGCAGACTTTTACTGTTTTTATTTCTCTACGTGGACCGAACTGCTATGTCCCAGTTCTCGACGCCGACTGAGTTCTCTAAGCGCGCGGTCTCCAGTCTCCATTGTTAACAAAGAAAGACGGCTGCGATTGTCGTCTTTAAGCACCCGTACCGCCAACAATTAAATTATATTAAAAACAATTAATAGCCTGTTTAATTGGTATTACAATATATATTTTGATTATTAACTAACTTACGAAACCACTGCAATAGTTTGAATATTTATGGAATAGTTTGCAATATTTGCATATTTATGGAATTTTAACGCATAACGCATAACGTTGATTGCTTATAAATAATTCACCTAAAGTGGAATTGATGCTTGGCAAATTTACAGATAATTCTCAAACAAATTAAAAACATCTGAATATTACTGTTTCTTGTCATCGTTACACAAACAATCTCTTAAAACTAAATAAATGTTTTATGACATTAATGTCTCTGGAGACTTTTTCAATAGAAATTAGAAAAGGAAAACGAACAAGCTGAATCTGAGAAATGTAATTTAGATGAGAACCTCAAACAACATTATCTCAAAAATCTTCGAGCTATAAATTAATTAAATCACAATAGAAATATGTTCAGCATTTTTATTAACACACTAACGTTTTGACAAATAAAATTACAGGTTAGAATTAATAAAGTCCATCGCGAGAAACTTAGCTTACAGTAGGGCGCTTCATATTTGGCCACATAAGATATGGGTCATCTATAATTTACACGTCGCCACTATTTGGGAAATCGTAGGGGCTTATTATCTCGGTACGCAGACCATTTTACCTAGAATCACGGTAATATTCCATTCTGAAATATGATCTTGACACACATGACGCAGAGCTTCTGCAGAAACAGACGAACCGCCACCATCCTATCAATGCTGAACTTGGCCCACTTCTGATCCGACAATGAAAATGTACGACCTCAGAAGGGTACAAGAGCTGGATTTCAGGAACGACGTGACAGTATAAATGGAATATACGAGAGAAGAGGTGCTTATGGAGAAGCTATGGCGACCGTACTCGTCGGATCTGCAGTCCTGTGCGCTCTCATCCTCGCCATTCTGCCAACCAATAATCAGGTAATATCAGATTTCACTAACCAGTGATTTCTCATGAAATTAATTATCACTCATAATTATTGGAATCATTCTCATAGTAAAAATATTAACAACTTTGTCGTTTGAATCTTAAATACAGCCACATACACTCATAACGATATTATTTTCAATTTTCAGCATCCTGTTCTGCCATTATTACATATTATTGGGAAATGCGTTAATATAAGTAAACATATTTCTTGTAAGCCACACCAACAGCAACACGAGAACGATTCTTGCCATGTCAATAAATTTTTAAAATAGCTTAAAATTTATCTTTTTTTTCAGGGGAAACATAAACTGTTTCCTTACATACCGCAACGTTCTCGTTTTTAATTTCGTTAGTAAATGTGTTCATTACCGAAGAATAATAAATTAATAATATTACCCGACTTAGGTACAAACTCGAGGCGTTGAATTGAGCCCATTGCTGCCCAGTTTTGGTGAAATTAAATTTCCTAACCGCTGTTAAATTTCGAACTCCTCCAATAAATTGTTTGATATAACTGAATAAGATTCGCGTATGATTCACCGTTATACTTCCATAAATCAATTCCTTTGGAGGTGCCGTTAATGTTTTGTTATTAAATTGCATAAAGGAACACCTCATATTTCGAACGAAACTGACAATAATGAAAGAGAACTACAGAACAGTTTGGTAACTCGCCTGTTTTTGTAGTTTACCTCTCACTAACCCTTCAATTTCGTAACTATATACTGAACATATGTTGAACATATTTAGAAGCACTTATAATTTCATAGCTTATAGTCATATGTAATTTAATTGGCATGCTTTCTTTTCTGCTTTTGTGTCTTATATAGTCGTTGTTTTTATAAGTATGTACGTAAAGTTATATTTTTCAAAACGTTACAGAAAAGGAATTTCTGTTAATCATAATGAATAAACTAATTTAATCAGTTTTATTATTATAATAAAAATTATAAATAGCACTTGTGAACAATGTTTTCAGTTTTCTTGTTTTATTTGACAATTTAGATTATTATAAACGATTCTATTTCAGTGCCATGTAAGTGTAAAACACATAATGACACATTATCCCTAGTGTATTTCCCATTTCCGTCTTGATAGCTCAACTCCTGCTTACACAGAAGAAATCGTGGTTCTTCCGGCCATACTTCCCTCTTATCGCTTCAAGACAGAAACTTTTGTTCCCACAACTCCTACTCACACCGTCTAAAGCTTGTTACAGATATCTGACACTTCCTTCCTTTTCTTTTCTCTTCCTCTCTCTTCCTCTCTCTCTTCCTCTCTCTCTCTCTGTCTCTCTCTCTCTCTCTCTTGTGTTTCTTTCATCAGCAACTTGAAATGAAAGAACCTTTATTTTGATAAATCTTGAGGCATTCTGCCGATTTACTCGAGTATTACTAATTCAGAAACGAACGGAGAAAGATACTCACTTGTAGAAATAATCTGGCTTACAGAACCTTATTAACTCAACGATAACAACTCTAGAGGATTTGATTTTCGATTTAATAGGGATGCAGCCTTCGTTCACGGATTCGTTAGTAGGCGTCAACTGTAGGAGTTATTCATAATAATATCTTCAACTCAGAGCAGTGCCTTCTAGGAACATTTACGAATCATTATAATGTAAACCTATATTAATTTATCTATTAAATTGCCACACTGCCACGTCCGTGATCTACACTTTTGTGGAATTTCAATAGACTCATTCCTCATTTTATAATTAGACCAAAAAATAAATCATTAAAAATAAACATATTGTTATCAGTTACTATTAATAAAAATATATTATTTTTGTGGAAGTATTCTCGAGTTTCTTAGGAATATATCGACGGTGTTGGTCGTTGGAACGTTATGTGTTTACAACGCCATCCGGCTGCAAACCTAAGAATCAGAGCTTCTTTTTTTATTTATTAAAATTAACTTTTAGTCCGGAGACTTTACAGTTGTGATAATAATATAATAACAATATTTACAATTGTAAGAATTAAACAAATAAAACATAAGGTATTTACAAGTTTTAAATATTTCACATGTAAACTTGTGGTCTTGAACGTGACCCTTGTTGTCATTCCAAGTTAGAGACTAGAGAAACTGATTAACTTGTTTACCACATATTAAGATATTAACCGACATGATGTGAGCGATCGATCTGGTCATTGGGAAACTTCATGTTTGAAAAGCGTTAAGGAGGTTATGGGGGAAGATGGAAAGATTGGATATTTAGGGAGTATGTAGTGCCACTTGGTAGGAGTGGGCTAGAGTTAGGTAATTCCGGAGTGATTTAGGGGGAGGATGATGTCAATTGGAAATTTACGTTTTAGTATGCGATTTTCTGAAGGAGGGGATAGGTTACTGTAGAATAGCTCAATGGTGGGATTTGGATGGTTGATGGAGATATTTATTAGGGACTTGGTAGATTTATGAATTATGGCAGGAATAGGGGAATTTCAAGGTCTTTGTTGACAACTGAGTTGATCCTCTCCAGATCCGCTACATACTCCACGCAAAATTTTCTTTATAGGAATTACATTAATTTTTTTGTTTCATATATAAGTACGCATAGAAACATGTTTATTTACTAATACTTTATTTATTAAAAACATACAACCTAAAATTTTACAAGCAAACAATTTAAAAGTAGAATACAATTTAAATTTTAAATAATTAACAAATATTATATATTATTCGTTGACGTCAATAAATATAATTGGTGACAACAAATCGTCCTTCATTGACTGCATATTATTACTTTAAATTAATCTTAATCCGGAAAATAGGCGCTGAACATATGTTTAAGAAGTTGGCACGCTTAAAGAGACTCTGCATACTTTTCCGGATAATGATCAATAGCTACGACTTAATTACCTTTAAACGCACCACATTCTCTATTGCATTGTGCAGTCTTCCTCAATATGTTTGTCTATTACGTAGTATAGTGGAAATTCGAAGTTTATTTCCTATTCTATACAATACTTTTTCAATCTTATTTAGGGTAACAGGTGACATGAGGGTAATCCACGTTGGGCAACTTTAATAGCATAGGAAGGGATTTGAAAGGGGGGATGCGGTAGGGTAGAGGAAGGTATCCAAAGGTTAACTAGGACCCCCGGGCTATAGTTTAAGGATCCTACCCGGCATTCGCCTAAAAGTAATGCAGGGAAAACCCTAGAAAAACCTGCATCAGGTAGATCGGGCATTGGGTACTTGTGCCACGCCCTTACGATAGCGGTAGAAGAGTTTGCTGTGGGGTCGCAGCATTCCCTTCGTACCTCGACCAGTTCAGGAGGCAGCTGGCCGACTGTTCCAATGGGAACAGGGAACAACTCTTACCGTATGCCCAAGGTCTGTGACCCCGGAACATGCACCTCTCGAAACAGGCCGAGGTGCCTCGGCTTATTACTGGTTGACTGTGAGAGTTAAACATTTGCTGTATCTTAAGCAAAATCAATTGGTAGTCGCCCGTAGATTCGCCAAGTTTATTTTCAGCACCTGACTTGTTCGTTGCTTTATCTACACAAATCGTTAGTATCTTTATTCTAACGATTTAAGATATTTTATTTTTCAACATATGTAGTTATGTTTACCTTCACTATCGACAATATCCTTTTTTTTTTAATTTCAGATTGTTCCCAAATTGTATATTGATGATAAGAAAAATTCTATTTTTGTGGGTTGCAGAATCTAGCTACAAATAGCGTAATTGATCTTTAAAGCTTGTCTTAGATTGAAGCGAGCAGACTTTTCTGTGCTTATTACTAAATGACGAACAGCAATCTTCTGAGATATTTCTCCAGAAGTCCTTTGTTATTTAATGTGAACGTAGTGAGTGGAGTCACACTCATACAAACCATCACAAGTCCCTTGGGGAAATTGTTATTAACCATAGTGATTTTAATCTTCTATTATGTAAAATAATATATCGCATTATGTAAAATTAATACATCGGAGTAGTACAAATTTCGAGACTCTGGCACCGCTTCCGCTCCGAGTAAAAATCCGTTGCTACACCTGTTCCATGTTCCAGCTCCAGTTCCGCTCCAAAGCCTTGCTAAGAATATTTCCAACAGGAATTTCACCGGAAAACTTACGATACTTACTATTGTTTCTAATTTTAATAAAACTGATGAAATTATTTTGTTATTTATTTCTGCCTATTTTGTACTACACCATATTGTAGGAAGCTTTCAACACACTGTAAATTTCAACTTCTTAGTACAGAAACACGATTTAATTCTTCTGAGTCTAGTATTTCTATAGGAAGAGTTTCAAAATGATATAGGGCACCGTAACCTTTTTGTAGTTTAATATAAGGAATGTTTAACAATAAATTGTGTTCCAGAGAGACTGTTCTATGGAAATTTACTTACTTTTACATTAATAAAATAGTTACACAAAATTTTACAACTTAAAAAATTTAATTAAATGGACATAATATAATATTCAGTCTAATCACCACTTTTAATGCTTATTTTTTTACGAAAGGGAGGAAGGTTTAAAAAATTTTATTTGTAATTATTTTAGACTTTTTGTGAACAGCGTTTTCGAAATATTCCCCCTTTAATAGAATCATTGTAATTAAATTTAATTGGTAGGGAACATTGACATAGTGGTTCTATTTGTGATGTAACTTTACTTGCATATGAAAACGGTAATATGTGATTGTTAACATTGAATTATAATTTAAATATTTATTTGTTAAATGCCCATTAATTTATATTAATTTATTTACATATTAAAATTAATAATATCCGATTACTTACAGGTATTAGGAAATTTTGCAGTTGGAAATACAAAATTGGAAACAACTGATGCCTGTTCCTGCGGTGAGTCCGTTTGACTATATTAAGAACACGCAAAATTAATCAAAATATCCAGATGTACCATTTAGTTAAGTTTGATTTTTATAATACTGTGTCCACTGAGATAGATGGAGTCAAGTTTGGCGGCAACAGAAATACTTTTATTCTTCTTCGTAATACTTATTAATTATTCATCTTCATAAATAAAAACTATTTCGCGGGTAAATATCGCCATTCAGCTCCAATTTTCACAATCTTATAGTACATCTATTTCTATGACTATTTTCTTTAATTTATCTTTACAAAATGGTGAATAAACCTTTTTAAGCCTAATTATGGCAATTACTTTCAAAAAAGTATTAAAATATAATCTAGTATATGATTTTAGTGGTAATAAAAGGAAAATGAGCAAAAAATTAACAAATTATTTTCCGCAGCATATGGCACGAAAATATAATTTTTAGGTCTGAACCTTAAATATGTTTTAGCAAATGACAATAAACGCGATAACTATTTTTAGAATAGACAGGGACGAGCGAGTTTTTAAAATAACTTGGATCTAATTCGGAGAATGTGTCTAGTTACTAGTTAAGAGTTGGTGGAGAGCAAAAAGAGTGACTGAATCAAGAACTATTAGCCACTGAGTTGTTTAATAAGTCGGTGGAGACGAAGAAGCGAGACAATAATTAATATGTGCTAATGATAAAAATATATCTAAATTTTATAAATGATAAATAAATAAATAAACGGCATTGAGTCTGAAATTTGTTTATTAACAAAAAATTAAATATCCCGACCTTTCGTTTTTGTTTTAGGATCTCTTCAGGTTTTGTGTTCAATTTAGACATTAATAACAAAAGTACATAGTTATATTAACAATAATTATAAAATATTTTAATTTTAGATACAATTTCATATAATTTCTAAACTGTAAACTAAACCCGAAGAGATCCTAAAACAAAAACGAAAGTTCGGGATATTTAATTTTTTGTTAATGAACTTAGGTTTTTAGTAATTAAGTTATTTGGAGATTAGCAACTTGGAAGTCATATGAGTTCGAAATTTATTGTCAATGTAGGAGGTGTAAGCGCGTCATCGATGCAAATAGTGATAATTACTTTCAGACAAAAGTTACTCGATTTGTTGTAGTATTTCGTTACCCAGTCACCTGCCTCAACAATTGAAAAAGAGATGCACCCAACAATGGGACAGCAAATACTACTGACAACAGAGCCAGGAAAAGTGAAACGAGTTACTTCTACCTCAAAATGAATGTGAACATTGTATTAAGTAATGACCACAGAAATTGAGCTCACAGTCACCATGTGAAAATGTGTTTTCATAAAGAAAAGTAAGAACATTTATAAATTTATATATAAGTTGTGAATGTCATTTTATAGTTATATTCTATTATTATTGCCTAATTAATTATTGAAAACCCGAATTTTAATGCTAAAATCATGCGAAATGCATTCAATATAACATTATAATTACTACAGTCCGTATGCTTTCAATGGTTTAAAACGTCTTACCAATCTACAAAACTAGCAAGAACAAACATGACCCTGATAGCTACAGATCCATAAGCCTACTGTCCACTTCAGCCAAGCTACTAGAGAAGGTGATCCTCACTAGACTACAAGAATACATACACGAACATGACGTTATACCATTTCATCAGTTTGGGTTCATACAGTCACACTCGACTACTCACCAACTCATCAGACTAACAGAGACGATTGAAAAGGGATTGGAAGAGATGAAATACACTGCAGCAGTCTTTCTAGATCTGGAAAGAGCATTCGATAAGGTTTGGCTGGAAGGACTCTTGCATAAAATGATTAAATTAAACATTCCGGATTACATAATAAAAACTATAGACTTGCTGACCGACAGGACGTTCAGAGTAAGAATCAATGCATCACTATCTAGCATCAAAACAACAAAAGCAGGAGTTCTCCAAGGGAGCCTATTGGGACCAACCTTGTTCAACCTCTACGTACACGATGTGCCCACAATGAACGACTCAACGCTGGCCATGTTTGCCGACAACACCGCGATACTAGCACAGAGCGACAAAATAGAAAATGCAGTTCAACACCTTCAAAATGCAGTAAATGTAACGTGTGATTGGTATAAAAAATGGAAAATAAAAATTAACAGTACTAAATGCCAAGCAAATATGTTCACACTCAACTACCGACACTTCGACTGCACAATAATGAAATATCATGAAATCCAAAGTACTCAGCGATAAAGTATCTAGGGGTCCGCCTAGATGCAAAACTCAACTGAAGATACCACATCCATAAAAAACTAAATCTGAGCTACGCAAGACTCTCTGCTCTACCTCCTGATCAAGCGAAAATCTCATCTCCGAGTTGAATCCTCGTTCCTAATTTATAAATCGATTCTCCGACCCATTCTTACCTACGCCTGCCCAGCTTGGAGAAAACTTCAAACCATGCAGAATAAAGTGCTACGTATTGCAATTAACAGCCCGCGATCATACGAAACATTCAAATACACCAAGAATTAAAGGTTCCACTTATAACAAATTACATCCACAGCCTAAGCAGTAACTTTTTCAAAAATATAGTGAAGTGTAAAAGTGCAAAGAAATTAAATCTAGGACAAAAAAACACCCATAAAAGACTCAAACGAAACCTTCGACAAGACTTACACAAATAATTGTCAACCTGTAAATACCTTAACTCAATGTAATCAGCCAGAGGTGTGAAATATTCACTCCAAATACTCTTAGCCATATGATTTCTTATTATATCATAGCAGTGAATTGCATTTTACTTGCAGAACCTGCTAAATAAAGTTAAAAAAAAAGTTCGTGTTCTGTGACTTCATTGCATTCCTGTTGCACCAAGTGGGTATTTGGTGGCTGTGGGTATTTTAATATGTAAAAATACCCTTATAATGTATAAAATTTTCCAAGATGTAACTAATCGCGCACCACAATATCTCTCAAATAATTTTTCATCTCGCTTATCAATGAATTAACCATTTACGTTTCGCAGAATATTATACGATAATTCGTTTTGGATTATTGCTAATGCAGCAGTCAAGTCGTCTATAATAGACAAAACACCTCAGGCTAATTAAAAGTTACGGAGATCGTAATTGTTAACTGTAAGTATGCATAGATGCCTGTCCGTGAAAAAGTAAATGAAGCACTAGATGTTTAGTACATATAGAATCACTTACGTTAACAATCTAAACTTTAAATAATTTTAACCAATTAGCTACGCTGTGATATAAAGCAAAGTGTTACCATTATTCTTACAGAATGTGGTACCCCTTCGAGGCGGCACCGGGTTGTTGGAGGCCATGTGGCAGAGCTCAACGAGTATCCGTGGATCGCTGCATTGTACAAGAAAGGCAAATTCTTCTGTGGCGGGACTTTGATATCCAGACTACACGTTCTAACGGCTGCTCACTGTTTATATGGGTCAGTAAACAACCAACATCAATTTTTAGTGTGGCACTTACTGAATAGTCTTTACTCATTAGTGCTCAAAAACTTATCAATATATCAGTATTTCCGTTTCAGAATGTTAGAAGACCCCAATATGGTCGTTAAATGGTTTTCAATTTAAATAATAATAGTCTCAAGATTTTCATTAGATTAATCGGCATATGGTCTCCAAGTTGGGCGCTTTTATATACATACTAGCAGAGTTGCCGGCGTTGCCTCGGTATTTCCTTAAATGAGCCCAGAGAAGTGATTTCTATAACCCAAATTCAACAAGTCTCAGTTGTTTACTCTTTACTTGTATATAACGGCCTTTCACCCACTTTCTCCACCACCCCAATACCAGTAGACTAAACTACAGCATACCTGGCATAGTGAATATCATAATTCAGCTCATTGACTTCTATAACCCTGGATTTGACACTATTTTTCTTTGTTTCGCGTTATTTTTATGTTTTATGTAATTCCCTCCCTTAGTGGTACTGCCTTTCCTTGTTGTAAGGGATTGAAACTGTACAATAAAAACGTTTCAAGAAAAAATTCTATTAATCTGAAAAGTAATTATTCGATGCTAGAAACAGCCGTTTTGGCATGTTTTTAAATTGCAGCCTGGTTCACCAGAATCACCAGAATCGTTTCATCAGAATCGGATGAATTGTTTAGGAACGTATACGGGACACACACAGACAGACATTTATATATATTGTAATAATCAAAATAAATTTTATTGATTTAAATTAAAATAAACCCCACGCTGGAGCACAAAATATAATAATCAAAATTATTTACAAATTACTTAATTAGATATTAAAAGATGAGAAGCCTTACGTTATAAACAAATTAAATGTTAAAATGAAAGGATTTTAAATGAAAACAAGAATTTAAAATGTAACAAAACTAATTTAATAAAACAAATTTTATCGCTGTTGAAATTTTTAAGTTGATATTGTTGTGCCACGGCTTAATTTTCAAGGCAGCCTATCGGACCTCCAATAAAGATAGTTACATATTGATAATTTAAATCTTACGAGGCAAAATATTCCTCACTTAAATTATTATTATTTTAAATGAAATGATTGAAATGCGAAATCTGACGATAATTATATCTACACTATAAGGTTTACAATTAATAAAATTCCTTTTTGTCTACTTTACGCTTTATCTGTTCATCTGGGCTCGACCACACTTGATTCTTTAAACACATCACAAAAAGGCCATATTTCACTGAATTTAAATATGTTATAGTTATCAAACACAAATCACTTTCTGCTCCTACCTGTTGATAACGTTGTTTGAACAATCACCGTTGATAGCTTTGTTCTCCAAAACTTTGATAATTGCATGAATATGGCAATAGACGAAATATTCCAAACTATTGACTTGTAATTCCAAAACCCAAGGACTTTTAATATAACATTTCTCTGCTTCCTAAACACACTTGCTCAATCGTGGTACCAGGAACTCTGAATACGGACTTCTCAAAACACACCGTTCGTCATCCTGGTCCAAGCAACTCTGAATAGATCTGAACAATGCAACTCGGTCAAGCAAGCCTTATAAGCTCCACATTCTTGCAGACTATCCCCAAGCTTTATGAAATGGCCTCATATTCACGCCGCCGATAATGAGAACAGTAAGACCCCATTCATCAAATAATTACATATTCGTAATTACCACAATATTGTAATAAATACAAAAGATTAATTAATTAATTAAACAATTTATTAAACAAAAGATTACTTAAATGAATTTACTTCAATAGTTGACCACGTTGGTGAAACAATATTCCGAGAATCGAATGGTTGGTTAATGAATTAATTATATATTATTTAAACAAGAAGGATTTCAAAATAATTAATAAATTCTTTAAACTTTACAACACAATTACTTTTATTCAGGGAAAATTACAAATTCTCGACGTGATTATTTACATTTGAAGTTTTTCAAATTTATATATTTTAACAACTCTTTTCTGAGGGTCATTTATTTGGGCCTTCTAAGTAAAGAACCAACCGTTACATTTACATTACACAAATCAAATTCCTTTACAACCTTACAATTTAAACAATCAAAAAACGTGACATCGAAATCTGACGATTCTATCTTTAGTTATCGTTTACAAAACTTTATCAAATTTCTTTGTACTTACAAACATCTGCTGGTACCAGGCTTAAACTTTCTTGGGCTCAGGCGCACCTCACAATTCACATTAAAAAGGCCGTGAAATCACTGAATTTAAATTTATTAAAGAAACACTGTTGAACCTTTTGGATCTCTCGACTGGAAACTGCTACTCGTTCCGGATTAATGGTTAGACAGACTGTTACAAATTGTCTCGCTGTGAAATTGGTGACGGCTACTGTACTTATTGGCTTTTACGCCTTTTCCTCTCCGTTTTGAACTAAGGTTCCCACATGCCGAGGCACCTCGGCTAGTTTTGAGAGGTGTATGTTCCGGGGTCGCAGACGTTGGGCATACGGTAAGAGTTGTCCGCTATTCCTATTGGAGTAGTCGGCCAGCTGCCTCCTAAACTGGTCGAGACATGGAGAAGGGAATGCTGCGACCCCACAGCAAACTCCTCTCCCGCTACCGGAAGGGCGTGGGATAAGTACCAAATGCCCGACCTACCTGATGCAGGTTTTCTAGGGTTTTTCCCTGCATCACTTTTAGGCCAATTGCCGGGTAGGATTCTTAAACCATAGCCCGGGGGCCCTAGTTAACCCTTGGCTGCCTTCTACTACCTTACCGCATCCCCCCTTTCAAAACCCTTCCTATGCTATTAAAGGGGAGTTGCCAGATCGTGGATTACCCTCATGTAGCCTATTACCCAAAAAAAAAAAAAAAAAAAATGTAACTTTATTCGATGAATTTATGTGTCCAAAACTTTTTACTCAATTGTAACTTGCAACCTTTCCGGATGTATCTGTCCGCAACTGTGTCCGCCGTCCGACTGCCGTTTCAAAAGCGTTAGCGCCCAACAAAGGTCGCCTTTAATATTCGTCCGATAACAATCCACCATAAATATCCAATTATCAAAATCACTAATGGCCTCTAATTAGTATTCCAATGTATATATATATATATATATATATATAATGTAATGATCAGACTTTATTACTATATATAAAAAAAACTTTATTTCATATTTATAAAAGTACATTAAAAAATATTATTGAGCGCCAGCAGATATACATATAGTCTGCAAAATTAAATTATCATTAACTCCGGCTTGGTTATAAAATCATCCTTCTCAACAGGCTCGGTAGCTATTCAAGAACAGAGCCTATTTCCGTACTGTGTAAAAAAAATTCAACTTTTGAAGGCACTTTACAGAAATGGTGATCCTTACTTTAACTTGTGGCGTCAGCCGACTTGCAGTGGATCACTGGTCTTGTAGTAAGCAGCACACGATCTCCTTCTTCGGCCTCCCCGCGATGGACGTCTTTCCAAAAACTTTTGTTGGCTACCGCTCGCCAAATCTTCCACCCTCACCTCTTTCACTCCACCTTCAGTCCTCTATCTCTCGGTCTGCCTGCGTCTGTCCACTTTCACCCGGGTTCGGAGTATATATTCGTACTCCGCCCTCCCCCAAACGATGCAAAAAAAGGGACGCGTACCCGCGGCTTCTTGGGGCCTCTCGGGCAGGCACACGTGCACGTTTAATTTATTCCTTCTCAGGCCCGCGGACACAAGGGCGGGCACTTACCGATGTTATTCACTACATACAGATATATATATACAAATATATATATATCTGTGAGTGTGTGCGTGTGTGTTTGTGTCATACACAAAATACAAATGAAAGATATAATTCGTTCTCAATTATTTTTTTAATAAAAAAACAAGTTAATGACATAAAGTAAAATATATGCGCCAGTCATGAGACTATCAGACCGATGTTGGTGATTAAATCGTGTTCAGGCTCGTAGGTCCGCTTGAACCGAGACGACTGCCAGACTATCATTTTACATGAATCATTTTGTATAATCATTTTTGTATTAACACGTTATCAGTGTGTTGATTCCCCTTCAGTTTTAATCCAGATTTGCTTCGACAATGGCAGACACAATAATCAACAATACCCGTTGTGGCGCGAGAAACTGAGACTGACCACTACCCCACAGCAGGCCAAACCCACCCAAGGGTTAAAAATCAATCCCCGAAAAAAGTTGATATTTACTTCACAGCTACGAGCGTCTAGCATGAAGAAGATACCCTTGATTTTTAGAGTAACGAAGTGTGATGGCGTCCCTCGGCATGGACGACCAACTCAGATCTGGATCTCGTTGTTCTGTTTCAAGTTGAAACACACTTGGTAGAAGCATCTGGTATTAAATTCAAAAACATTCCTTTCTTTCTCGCGATAAAATAATTCAATTGGCTTATCATCTCCCTTCATTTAACTATAACTGAATTAACCGGAACCAGATGACGTCGTCGTATCGTCTTCAGATCGGTGACGTGTCAGCGTTATTTGATTCCAGGATTGGATGTGAACGGCTAGCTGGTTTTCGTAAAACCGAAACCATTGTTCATATAATAGCCGGCAGCATCCCCTGAAGGGGTAACACCGATAGGCCTCACAGCTGTAGATTTTATTATCTTTTTTGCTGTTTCCAATGTCTGTTCTCCAGCTGTCACGTGACGAAAGCCAAAAGGGTCAAATAAAATAGACTCCTCTTGCCTATTATTGAATAAAACGCGCCTTAGCCATTATAATTTTGGAAGTGTATTAGATACAACTGTTTAAATTGATTACCAAGAAATTTCAAAACGTGTACACAATATTCTTCTTTTAATCAAATTGTTAATCGTCGCAATAAAATTCTACTGTTTTTATCCATTCCTGATACTGGCAAACAAAACTGTATATTTGATTCCAACAACTGGTCTATAGGAAAGATAAAATTTTCTGACTCTGGGAAAGTTAATCCAAAATCCCTATGAAACTTTGGAAATCTAATACACAATAATAACAAACCATTCTTCTTGTAAACATGGTGGAAGAAACTCATTGAATTGTATTACTGTTAATTTGGTTTTGTGCATTTTTATGCCAAGCAAGCCATTCAATATGATGTCACTCATTATCTAGCAGATTTCTCATATTTTATTCCGAATGTTTATATTCTGATCAAGATCATCAAATTAAAAAAAATCGGATTTATAGACATTTTCCAGTGATAATGGCAACTCCGATTTGGTATTCCTATTGGAATATCCTGGTTTGGAAGGTTTTGAGTTGGTGTTCAATTAAGCTCTTTGGCTTGTTTTTATGTCTTTGAATAATGAAATTATCAGAAAATGAATTAACTGCGCAAACAGTAAAAACTCAATCTTCTTCGTGATTATTCGTTGGGATCAGGCCTATCTTAAACTCAGAATAAATTGCACGCTGAAATATTTTCGGATTCTTGCTTCTGCTCAACATTACGAATGATTACAAGCTGACATCTTAATTTCAGGTTCTCGCCTCTGGAAATTCGCGTGACTCTGGGCGAGCATGATCGGAACTCTACTGACGAAAGCCTGACCGCAGAGCGCGCTGTGGCTGGTTACTTCCGACACAGGAACTTTTCCATATTTACGTTCAACAACGACATAGCGCTGCTGAGACTCGACAAACCCGTGGACTTCGGTGCGAGCATCCGACCAGCGTGTCTGCCACTCAACAGTAAATGAAAAATCGTTTAATTGTATTGTAAATATCAAAAACTCTTGACTAAAAATTCTCATAATTTGCCATATATATATAAAACGAAGTAAAAATGCAAAATATAAAACGTCTGTGTTTAAAGTACACTAATTACATAAATAAATACCGAACCTACAGTGTTAAATTAAGTACAACAAAATAAATTTAAAAATGAAAAAATTTACGTCTGATTGCTAATAATGAATAAGAAAGTTCGCCAATTCAGACAAAAAGTGATAATATAAATACTACACAACGATTCTTGTCCATTTCGCCAGGTGCGAAGAAGAGCCGAGAGCGACACAACTGCACTGTCAGTTGACAAAACTCCACAAGTGCAGTTGTGTCGCTCTTGGCTCTTCTTCGCACATGAGGAAAGGGACAAGGATCCCAGAAACGTTGTGCGGTATTTAGGTTATCACTTTTTTTTATCTGAATTGGCTAACTTTCTTATTCAATACAAAATATATTTGTTTAACTTTTCATAATGATAATTCTATGTTTTAAAGCTATTTATAAGTATCAGATTCAGCCATTATTTATATAAAATTATTTTTAAAGTTTAAATAAAGTTGGTCTCCGAGACCCTATACATTGTACTGAGCTACTGATATTTTTCTTAAATTTAGGGATATGGTGTCTAATCAGCAGGACATCCACTTCTTAATTTTAGAGAATAACTATTGGGAATAATGTTTGTGTCAAACATTTCTAAGGCAAACTAAATCAATGTTAATCTTTAAAACCGTTCAAGTATCTACTCCAATGAAGTTGTTTAAATATAAATTAAAACCTCAATTCTAACACATTACTACATTAAAAAATATTTTCTGGGTTATATTAATTATTTTTGGGCAGAGTATTGGTATATTTTAGGGATATATTTACAGATTAGGGGTTTTAAACAGTTGCAATTCCATAAAAACGTTCATGCCAAAGTAGGTTGACTTCTTGACTGAAGCATTACGGATGCGCTAATTTACATAACTAAGTTCTAGTGAGAACTATATATAGAAATTAAAATATAAAACGTTTGTGTTAAAAGTAAAATAATTAGATAAATAAGTAGCAAAATAAAAGACATAAATGAGTGCTAAATAAATAACTCATAACGTGACAGCAATCTTTGTTGCTTTCGTCAGGTGATTCAAGTCAAGGAAGAGCCGTAAGAACAACATATCTTACGGTTCTTCCTTTATTTTAAACCTGACGAAAGCAACAAGGAGTTTAGAACCGTTGTGTGGTATTTATTTATAAGTATACAGTATATAGTAGGAAAATTCATGGAACATAAATACGTCCGTGTTGCAGATGAGGCGAACTACACAGATCGGATGGCGATCGTGACTGGTTGGGGCCGCGTGGAGGAGAAGAAGCCTCTTTCCAACACCCTCAGAAAGGTGGCAGTCCCCATCATGTCTATGGAGGAGTGTCGCAAGACAGGTTACTCTACCAGCAAGATTACGGATAACATGATGTGTGCCGGGTACCAGCAGGGGGAGCACGACGCCTGTCAGGTAAACCAAACTTAACAGAAAATTCACTTGGGAAAAAATTAATAACTCGTAATTATTTTAACCTATAGGAAATAAATGTTTCTTTATTAAAATTCAGAGTTTGTTGGAACTTCCTGTAAGAAGGGTAAACAGATTTGGTTCGCAGAAGTTTTCTGGTGATCTAGTTTTGTTTGATTACTGTTCTATTTAATTTTTTAAAATCAATTGTGAATTCTGTTATATCCAGAACAATTACAATTTATTTAACCCCCTTATAAATTTATTTAATATAATTTACTTTGCTCCAGCAGAAAAATTATTTTTTCAGAAAAATTAAACCAAGCGAGGAAACACAGTTTTGTTTTTCTTTCTATACTTGTTTATTCGTGCTCATTCGAAATGTACCTATGTAAAAAATAGCTGCAACGAATAAATATGGTTATAAAGGTAAAGGAACTTCGATAAATCATTACAGAAAGTCACTTCACTTAACGATTAAAATAGGAAATTAAACTAAAAAGAATACCGGTAATAATACTGTAAACAACATAAATTATAATCATTTTAAGCCCACTCAGCTAAAATACGTTACGTTTTTAAACTGATTATTAAATACTTAAAATTAAAACTAATTTTTTAACTAATTAAAACTTAATACTAATTACGTCAATTTAAATACATTTAAATTAACAAGAAAAATTGCTCATATATATAATATTAAATAAACACTAATATATTTTTCATTAGTTAAATTTTTTTATGTTATTTCTGTTGATAATTGCAAAGGTATGGGCGATTGTTAAATTCTGGGAGTGATTAAAATAAAATTCAGTATAAATTAACGTAGCTGTCTTAATATAATAATACACGTTTAATAAATTTTACGTGGCCGTAATAAAATATTAAAATCTTTTAAAATGATCAACCATAACGTCTTCAACATTCACCAGGTAATAAATACATTTCCATTTTTAAATTAATTACTGACATCTTACTTACAATATTCCTTTTTGTGTATGTTCATAACCATTTAATATGCGAAACAAAAATATTATATTGTAACAACGTATAAATGTCTCTTCACTTCGATTTCACATTATGAGAAGTTAGTTTCTCTCAGGACGACAAATGTCTTATCTTCATTTATGTGTGCGAGTAGAAGAGAAATAAATAACGTTGTAGTTAAATGAATAAAAAATAATCAATTTACATATTTAATTCCCTGATAAGTTACAAAATTGCAAACTTCTTGATGTAATTTTTTTCCAATATTTTGCCGATACCAAGTACATTTTAATGGTAATAAAATTTACAACTCGGTTCCAATTAAAGCTTAATAAGGACATACATTTCAGTTGTCAAATATCAAATGTTTTTAGTTTGGTGAATTTAGTTACTATGATTTTTTTTATGAAAATTTGTGTACGATTCTAAGTAGAACTGCATTTTTACGACAGACTACTGAGTAAAAACGAGAAACGAACACAAAGCAATTACGAGGCAAACTTCGGGAACAAATTGTGTTTGTGTTCTATGTGAAGAACGGTAATTTACATTACCATTATATTGAAAAGCTTCGTGTTATTTATAGACACACGAGCTTTTGAGACAACTATTTAAAATATCAAAAATGCTGGTAACTTCTGATCATAAAGTGTAAAATATAAATTCAAATAACGGTCCCATATATTTATTGTTAAAAATCGAGCTTTCGGCACATGGTGCCATTAACGTCTGAAAAATTATATATAATTAAATATATTTATGTCATTTCAACCTGCCATATTAATTCCAAGATTAATAACACCATCCATTAAATATTCATAGAAATTGTTAAAAAATTATTTGCAACTAACAATTGTTACAAATACTCTAAACATAATTACAGCAACTAAGTTGATGAAGAAAATTTAGTGTAAATTATAAAGATGATAACTATATTTAAAATATTACAATTATAATGTAGACGATTGCGAGTTAAATATAAGTTAGAAAACCTTTAAACAAAAAAATAGGATTTTAAGTCATATTTATGAAAATATTGTAAATTTAATACAGTACAGAAACATCTAGAATATAAATATCACCGTTTTCTACAGTTACGACAGTATCAATACAGTTTCCATCTTAATATAATTTAATATTTTGCACTCTGTGTTATTTCTCCATAACATTTCAATATGCTTTTATAATTATTGTTAGGGCATTTTCAATCATTTTTATTTGCAAAAATATTTTTATATGTTTTATGTATATTCAGTGGAGGTTAGTATCAATTTTGTAATTAATATGACAGGTACAACTAACCTATAAATAAATGTAATTATATATTACTTTTCAGATGATAATTGTATAATGTGCCGAAAGCTTGGCATGAATTATATCAGAAGTTATCATTTAATTGTATTTCCATAAAATGTTTCAAATACTTCTAATGTTATCAGGGAGATAGCGGCGGTCCACTGCACATCACCGAAAAGAACGGTGGGATGGAAGTTGTTGGTGAGTGTCTACAATCTATTTCGTTATCAAGCTTCTTCGCCGTGATCTTACGGGGATTTTTCTTACAGGAATCGTGTCCTGGGGCCGAGGTTGTGCCAGACCGAATTTTCCCGGGATCTACACCCGAATTGCCAACTATCTACCCTGGATCCAGGCACATCTGAGCTCCGACTGCGTCTGCAAACGACCTACAATTAAAAGCTTGAACGGAAACAGTTAATGTATATCCCATATAACAAGGTCATCATTAAAAATTAATTTATTTCAATTATTTCTGAGTTTTTCTTTCCCGCCAATACGGAACAATATAAACGTCTGTCCAGAAAATAATAGTTCATATATAATTATATAGGACGTAACAGAAGTAAGTACACACACTTAATGGGGGAATAATGGAGTACAATGCAAATATTTTTTCCTTTTAGTATTTTTATCAGAGCCGCGTATTTCCTGCGCAATTTGAGGAAAGAAAACTGAGAAATAGAATTCGAAAAGTCTCAACGCTGATATCAGATAAATACATGAATGTACTTAGGAAATTAAAATAAAAAATACACGTATTTTTTGATATATTAGAGGCATTTGCTCATAATGGCCTCTACACAAATTTCACAACGACGGATCATCGATGTGTGCGGACGTTCCGTCCGTCCTCTTCTTCAAGTACGGGATCAACACGACCAGTTTATCTGACCCGACGAAATACTGCAGCAAACGTTATTATTTTTCTGGACGGTTTAGAGTAGCGTCAACAAAATTGTCCTTGGAGACTGTACATGATTAATACATAGTATCATGATTCATCGTTTTCTTAACCTTAGTGTATATAGTTAAATCAAGTATGGAACTGTGGAGGATTATATCTCTTTATCCAGACCACAATCTCCGTGGAACTCGAGCAATGAGTGATTGCAGCAGACGATGTGCAGATTGCTCGTCTGGTATGGATTTCGAGAATTTTTCACCATGTTTTCTTCCATATCTGCAAGTATGAGGGAATCCACGCTATTTTTTATTTTGTTGTCGTTAATGTCTTGGATTAAGTTGAATTTTTTCATTCCTGAAGAACAGGTATTTTTAGTGAACTGATACTAGCGAGGGAATCAGTTATAATGAGAGTGTTTTCACAGGGTCTTTCCTCACAGAAATTGGTTGCCATGAGTAGGACAAAAGTTTCAGCAGTGGTTATAGAAAACGATCTTACGTTGGGAAATTGCCTATCTGTATAACGACAAGCATAACTTGTTGCTACGTTTCCTTCGTCAAATATCAATGATCAACTTACTTTAAACCCCCTATATTGAAATAAAATGCCACGTATCCAATTATGATGATAATCTCACAACGGTTATTTCCATAAAAAATTTCGGATTTCCGTTAAGCTTCATGATTTTATTTAAATTAACAATAATATTACATCTTTTAAAAATCATACACCTAACGTTTAAAATCAAACACAATCATTGATCACTAATTTATATGGAAAAAAATCCTGCGCATCAACCAATGTGTGCGAAAAACGCATATGAAATATGCTCGACAAATTAAACGATTTCGTTGAGTATATCAGCTGCGCATAGATGTAGGACAAGACGCTATGGTTTGAGGAATGACGTCGTGAGAAGAGGGTTGACTTTTATGAGGGCATAAGAAATATGAAATGGCAGTGAATAGGGTGCACTGCGAGGAAATAACGAATTTCTAAACTTACGAACGAAATATCAACTCATATTAACAGTAAAAATAATTTCAGAGCTCCTATCAAAATTGATCGAAGCTTGTCAAAAACATTTCTTACGTTATGGTATCGACGACTTTCCATTTGTTAGTTGTAGCCGGAATTTTGTGGAAAAGAATCTTTGTAAGCTGCGGTGTACTACGGAGAGTACATAAATATTATGAATAACTAGAAAGGCCAAAGAACAGGCAGTAAAATTGTAATTTAACAATTAAAATTCCGCTTAGGTTAGGCTCAAATTTAAAACTGCCACCTATTCCATTTCTCAAACCGAATATATTTCTATAAGAAATATTTTTTTCTCACAGCTCAGGGTTATTACAATGGCTGAACCTTATAATAGTTCAATTAAAATTCCAAAACTAGTAAAAGTAAGGGTTAAATTTTTATTTATTTATTTCATATTCACCATGCGGGTAAATACAAAGTTATTAAAATTAATATATTTGTAATGTTTGCACAAACATGTAGCTGAATTAATTCATTTACAATTTAATTGTATTTTTTCACCTTATTCTTGCTCATTTAAATACTTAAAGTTTTATAATTCACATAAGTACTTTTTAACTGAATTTAAATAGTCTGTAGATTTTGCATTTAATAAATAACAGAAGGGACAAGTACTTACCGTCTTCAATGAGCTAAAGAAACCCTTCTATCTTTTTTTTAGGGCAACAGGCTACATGAGGGTGATCCACGTTGGGCAACTCCCCTTTAATAGCATAGGAAGGGATTTAAAAGGGTAGAGAAGGTAGCCAAGGGTTAACTAGGGCCCCTGGGCTATATTTTAAGGATCCCACCCGGCATTCGCCTAAAGAAATTCAGGGAAAACCCTAGAAAAACCTGCATCAGGTAGGTCCGGCAATGGGTACTTGTCCAACGCCCTTCCGATAGCGGGAGAGGAGTTTGCTGTGGGGACGCAGCATTCTCTTCTCCGTGCCTCGAGCAGTTTAGGAGGCAGCTGGCCGACTATTCCAATGGGAATAGTGGACAACTCTTACCGTATGCCCAAGGTCTGTACAACATTTCAAGGACATTTCAAACTTAATATATGTCACAGAAATACTCTAACCTGACAAAGTTACTCAAAAACAATCTTTTAAGCAGAGTGGAGTTTGGCAACTAGTGAAGAGGGCGAGAATATTATTTTAGGAAGCTTGGGGCCCATCAGTTGGGATCGAGAGAGAGAGAGGAGACTGGATATGCTAAGTAATTGCCAAAATACGACTTGTGATTAGCGTAAATCGTAATGAAAGTTATGCGGGTTGACCTTAATATACGTAAACGTTACATTCCGGCATTCGGAGAAACACAATTCGTCAAGTGTAGTCAACAGAGGCGGTGAGCAGAGGATCCTGGACCGACCAGATGGTGAACCTGTGAAATAAAACAGGCCACAGTGTAAAGTGTTTATAAAATAATGAAGAATAGCGTTATGTCAAGAAGTACGACGCTGTCATGCTTTGTCGCCGAAGAAAGTTCCTAGTGACCACAAAGAATGTGGGAAATACCACGATAAGTAGAACTACAATATTGTTCATTTGATTGATTCTCTTTATGTAAATACGATCTCCTTGTGTGAATGAATGGAATGAGTGGTGTAGCTGAAAAATCACTACAGCATCAGTAAGTTTTACTACAATAACGTACTTTATCCTGAGAAAATAATTATTTGAATATGAAAAATTTAGGTCTGTTTTGAAAATTAATAATAAGTAATATAGCCAAATACAGACAAAAGAAGTGATAATGTAACACCAGACAACGTTTCTGGAAGCATTGTTTCTTTCTTCAGGTGCTAAGAAAACTAAAAAAACACAAGAGCCTAGAGCGACACAACTGCACAAGTCAGTTGACAAAACTTATTCGTTCACACAATGAGAACCTATTTACATAAAGAGAGTCAATTTTAGTTTTGACAACTGACTCGTGCAGTTGTGTCGCTCTAGGCTCTTGTGGTTTTTAGTTTTCTTGGCACCTGAAGAAAGGAACAAGGCTTTCAGAAACGTTGTGTGGTATTTATATCATCAGTTCTTTTGAATGCATTTGGCTACTTTTCCTATTATTAAATAATTATTTGACCTAATTATATTATGTACTGTAACAAATGCCCCTGTGTTATTCTATTGTTTAAAGATGTGAATAATTGAGGCATCACATCAAATCCTTTGACAATAATACTGCGATCGAGAATTGAGCTAAGTTAGCACCTTTATTTAAAGTTGAACCCAAACATTATTCTGAAAGGGGAGTACCAGATTACAGAGCAGTATGTTAGTGAATAACTTTAAAGAATAATATTTAAGGGGTCAAAAAGTACAAGAAAATTTCTTAATATTTTGTTAGCAGGTGGCTTTTTGGGAAATCAAGGAAAATCGTTATTTCTTCCACAGATTTCGGTTTGACGATCACGTAAAATTGACCAGAGATTTACTATTTTGGCGGGGGCACATTTAAGTTCTGGGCTGTTGTCGCTGGGTCTAAACAAACTCTATGAAATGAAACGTTATTGAGTCCCTACTAAAATAAAATTAATAGAGTTCAAAGACGGGGACGAAGATGTAAAACATCTTTTAATTTTAAGTTACAGGAAGAAATAGTGTGTGACTGAAGATGGATGTTAGAATATAGGTAGAGTCGAATAAGTTTGTTAACCTTGAGGAGTTTGTGTGTTTCAAGATCAGATCAGTGCGGGTGATAAGAGATGTACGTTTTAAAATTATGTGCATAAAGTGTGAAGGACAGCTTTGGTTAGTGGATGAAAGAGAAAAGAGGGGGTCAGAGCAATCTTAGAGTTTTACCAAGAGGGAGTATAGGAAACCCCATGATCTAGCCTAGAGGTCTGCGAAGATTCTATTCGTTTCACCCGTGAAATTTCCTGTCGAGGGACGTCTACAGGTAGCGCGAATAAAATGTAAATATTGTTTTGAATAGTGACCATAGTTGACCAATCTCTGCGTAAGAGATTCTTAAATATTGACGTACGAAATAAAAGTATTATTTTAATTGTGAATGTTATAATATCATTATATATATTATTACAGTATTAAAAAAAAATTTAAATTATAATCTGTTTTTAAAACGTAAATTCAATTTATATTTTTTATATTTCACGAAACTTCGTGGTTTGGTGAAGACGATCACGCTGGAGGCTTTCTAAATAATTGTCAATTTTTACTGTTACATGTCCGAGTACCTCGTTGTGATGTTATGCACAGTCATCTATTCCCATTAAATTTTAATTTTATTACAATATGTGCAAAATACAGAAAATGTAATAATTCGTACGGTGTGGTATACCAAATTTATGTGCCTCGTGATATTTTTGGTTTGTGTATTGTCTTAGAAAGCTGGCCATTGTAATTCAGGCAGTTTACGATGAGTCGGTAGTGCGAAAAGGACGTAATTTAGTGGAAACAGCTGCCAGTGGTCGAAGAGTAGATACGGCTTTCGTTACGTGACCCCTGGGAAAGCTTCCACCCGGTCTCCAATGAAATCTGTACTGCCATATTTGTATTCTAAATTTACTTGGAATTTGGGAAAAATAAACTGGTGCTTAATGCAAACAACGAATCCGACAATAGTCACCTTTTAAGTCAATGACATGACAGATAATGCTAAAATATATAAAAAGACAATTCATTATTTTAAAATGTAAAAACTACTTATTTAAAATGATACTTATTTTTATTAAAATAATATTTCCTTATACGATTATACACCGATATATCATTATCAGCAATGAATGCAACTCAACGAAACCGATGAATCATCAGATACTTCAAAGTAAAGAGATTAATTAAACCAAATAATTGGTTAATTATTATAAGTTACCCAATAATTTTATTCAGTCAGAAATTTAAATGAAAAACTAATTCTTCATATTAAATCTTTGCCCAAGTTGAAGGTTTGTGTACGGAAAATTTAAAAATTAACGGTTTGCTTTAAAAAATTTAATAAATTAACAATTTATTTAATTTACTAATTTATTAAAAGAAACTTGTGATATTCATCTTAACATGAAAACGGTTTCTGAAAAAAAAAATTATTTCAGATGAATATGGCTTCGCAAAATTCTTAATTTAAAAACGAAGAATATGTATAGAGAGAGGGGGCGAGGGAAAGGGACAGAGAAGTTTCAATTGACATTAACATCTGTAAGATAAAAATTTTTAAAATATGGAAGAAAAACTGGAAATCTCTCATATCAGTTTGTACAAACATTTTTAACGAGAAAATTTGGAGTGACAGTTAGTAATGTTCGATTTAAGTTTTTTGTTTTCATTTGTTTTTATTTTACCGTACAGTCGATAATGGATAATTAAGCCTAAAGCTCAAAATGAAACACACATAATAAAGAATTGCGACTGATAAAATGATCAATTTCATCTACATAATATATGTCATAGTCATAATGTACTTCAGTTTAAAGATACAAAATTCAGGTATCTTTATAGAATACAATGCGGACTCCTGAAACCGAATTAAATCTTTTAAAACGGATAGGAGTGAATGAAAAAATGTACACAGAAAACGCATTCTATAACTACCCTTCGAAGAGTTATCAAGAAAATGGACAGGCTAACGACAAAACTCAGAGACGGAAAAATTGGTTACTTTAATGTCTATTTGTTAATATCCGATTTACTGTTGTATATTTACTATTAATCTGATTCCTATTCTTATACAATTATTCACTACAGTATTGAGAAAATGAAGGATGATTTTGATTCTTTTACAATTATTGGCTAAATCATTAAGAAAATGAAGGACAGTTTGTCATAATAACTATAGTTTTGAAGAGAAGTAGGAGTATTTTGTTTAAAAAAAAGGTAATTGCATCAAGGTTATATAAATTGTTAAATTATTTATCAAAATTAATTTTATAATAATACAATACGGGCAGTGGGGATTGCTAAACGCATATATTGCAATAATATAACAATAATTTCTCCTAAAGACTTATGAGGTTTACCAAACTAACTAAGTTTAAGTATGCTCCGGAAGAGGCGCTGTGAGCTTGGTACGATCCGAGTATTCGGTTCCAAATGTAAGCAACAGATGGCTCTAAAACACATCTTCAATATATCTTCAAACTTTTTCGAGTGGAGGTTTATCGCAGTTATATCAACAGAAGTATAAAGTATTTTTAAAATCATCCTTAGCGTATCCCATTCATATAAAAAAGAATCGTTAGATATAATTTATAATTAAAGACCGATATATAAATTGTGGAAATTATTAAGGTAAAAACTGCTAAAAAAGCCATTTATTATTTATATTAAAAAATATTTTAAAAATTTATATTGTAACTTGTGACTTAAAGAAAAATTGTTTTAAACGGCCGAAATCTTCCATTTATTTGTTTACTTGCCAATAAATTTATGATGGAGTGTAAAATTCCTAATGCTTTCATTCAACAGCAAAGTTATTTATAAAAATTTCGCTTATTATGCATGTTGTAAGTGTCATCACACCCATTTTTCTTAAAAACGTGTAGAGAACTGAGAAATTATGAGATATAATAAATTCTTCCCGAATGCTCAGTTGTCTGACTTAAACCATGTCAAAGAACATAATAAAAGTTTGAGACTGTGTTTATGAGGTGGGGTTATAGTGTACCAACAGTTACTAGTGATTTACCCTTGTTTTGAAAAATCCGAAACTGTTTATCTTCTTGAAGTATTATTCCACAGTTCTTACAGACATTGACATAACGCATTCAGTTCGCCTCCGGTGAGATCATGTGTTCATATAAGACCCTGTTTTGAGTCACAGTGAACTGGACCTGATTACTCTTTAGAACTATACTTCTCTGGGACACGACTTGTAGGAGGTCTGCGAGGGATATTCTCTCTCAGGCAAAACCTTGTAGGAGAGATACGAAGGGGCTACCTTTGGGGATGCCTTTTCCTCTCTGTTTTTGAACTAAGGTTCCTTCAAGCCGAGGCACCTCGGCCTGTTCTGAGAGGCGTATGTTCCGGGGTCACAAACCTTGGGCATACGGTAAGAGTTGTCCGCTATTCCCATTGGAAAAGTCGGCCAGCTGCCTCCTAAACTGGTCGAGGCAGGGATAAGGGAATGCTGCGTCCCCACAGCAAGCTCCTTTTCCGCTATCGGAAGGGCGTGGGACAAGTACCCAATGCCCGACCTACCTGATGCAGGTTTTTCTAGGGTTTTCCCTGCATTTCTTTAGACAATTGCCGGGTAGTTTCTTTAAAATGTAGCCCGGTAGCCCTAGTTAACCCTTGGCTTTCTTCCTCTACCCTTTCGCATCCCCCTTTTCAAATCCCTTCCTATGCTATTTTAGGGGAGTTGCCCTCATGTAGTCTGTTGCCCTAAAAAAAAATGGGACACGACTGAGACCCGGATGCCTTCTACCGTGACTTGTAACCAAATGTCTCGATTCCTCCTTTCCCCCCCCCACCCCCCCCCCCTTCGCTCAATGATGTCGACTCTTGAAACTCGAAATTCGGTCTCCGTTTCCAAGTTGGCCAATCTCCGATATTTTTGTTTGAATGTCATTGGTTGGTCTCATCCAATACGGTTATCAATTGAAGTATTTTTTTTGCAAGTCAGACTAAACGAAATTCTTCCAGATGTTTAAAAATTTTGGTCTTCTCATTGTGGATATCTAATAGAAACACTAATGTTTTAAATCGATAAGAGGATTTTATTTAGTTACTTATAAGATATGTTATATTTTATTTAAATAGTTACTTTATTCTTAAATATTTTAGTTGTTTGGCTGGGTGAAATTACTTATAATAATTAATCATTTGTATTTTATTAACACAAGAGGACATTAAGTTCCTACTCCTATTATCAATTGAAATACCCATGGCCATTTTACAAACATAAAAAACAGAGACAGGGGTTGGTGGCTCAAAATACGGTGGTCATATGGCTTCACTCAAAAATCCAACTTCTTCATAACTTCCCTTAAAGTAACTTATAACATGACAAAACGTACTGTCCAAATCTAAAACTATCTAACTTGTTCATAAGCACCTCAAATTTTATGAGATTATCTTCCGGTACATTACTACTTGTATGCCTGTCCGGTCAGTAGACTCCTCAGGTTTCTAAGGCGGACTCTGCAATCCCTCGTATTTCCAGGAAATGGTCACCTATTCGGCCTACAGGTTCTCGTCGGTAGGACAGTGAAAATGTCCTCGACTTCAAAGCTCTCTCACCGAAAACTATAAAACTAACTCCCTCTCCAAAACCCAACTTTTAACATCACAAAGCGTACTGACCAAAACTCAAAGCTATAAAATATTCATAACCTCCTCAAATTTCACTCACTCCTGCTCATAATCGAAATTGTAACATCCCAGAACTAACAACCTTCCTCCTCACCTCGGTTTTCCGAAATATCCCCCGCAGGGTCATGGATTCTGCTGTTTTTATCCAATAGGAATGAGGTTTATGCCCCCACAAATCTCAATATTTTAATTATCCACAACCCCTCATGGGAAGACACGGCTGAAAGTGTTAAATTCTTGTGACGAAAGATTTAGGTGAGGCAGACACTCACAATATTTAAATACGCACAAAGGGATGCCGCTTTGGGGTTGTTTTCGTTTCAGTGAGTACCTGAGAAGCTAGCATTGACCCTCGCCAGAATATTAATTCCTCGTAATATTTTCTTGCGTAAAATAAATTAAAATACAGAAATAATAGACTGAAATAACCCCCAATCAATTTATCTCACGTGGATACACTACAGAACAAAAAAATAAAAGTAATATAATACGGAGATAATGCTGCCATAATATCCGAAGACGAACACAACCTATCAAATTATTCTATACTTTGAAACAACAACAAAATACTTTAACTTGACCATCTCCACTCATAATTGGATTTACAAACCATTCATAAAGCCCATCATGACATTTGCTTCGAAACAAGAGCGGAAAACGCAGTTATTAATCAGTTATTAAGAACAATTGAAACGAGAACTCTAAGATCAAAAACGGGTTACACTTTAATAGAGAGACACCGAAAGGAACACATTAGAAATACATATGGCATTGAGAAATTTTTCAAGAGAAGTGGTAACCCCATTTTGACAGAATGGCGGAAGATAGATTTGCAAAAATAAATTCAAAGAAGGGAGACCACCGAAACGCTGGTATGAAGCCGTCGCACGACGAGTCCTAATAAGACCAGTATTAGTGTATACACAAGTCATAGACTAAGAAGTAGAAGACGCACTCATTTAGAATTGGTACGAAAACTTATCCGTTTTTTTTGGGTAACAGGCTACATGAGGGTAATCCACATTGTGGATAGGATAGGATAGGAAGGGATTTGAAAGGGGGGATGCGGAAGGGTAGAGGAAGGTAGCCAAGGGTTAACTATGGTCCCGTGCTATAGTTTAAGGATCCTACCCGGCATTCGCCTAAAAGTAATGCAGGGAAAACACTAAAAAAACCTGCATCAGGTAGGTCGGGCATTGGGTACTTGTCCCACGTCCTTCCGATAGCGGAAGAGGAGTTTGCTGTGGGAACGCAGCATTCCCTTCTCCGTGCCTCGACCAGTTAAGGAGGCAGCTGGCCGACTGTTCGACTGGGAATAGCGGACAACTCTTACCGTATGCCCAAGGTCTGTGACCCCGGAACATACACCAGGTATCCGTCCTTCATATCAATATAAAAACATAGAGTATGGTAATTCGCTTAAGAGTTAGCATTTGACACACAATTACTCCGATAACTATTGAAAATAAGGCCAGGTTCACACGGGCCTCATTCAGACCACACCACTCCCCATCAAGACTTGTCAACACTGGCCAGACACGGCCACTTCCACACGACCACTTCCACACGACCACTTTTTGTCAACTCCTGCCGCTTATCTCAGTTTTCTTATAACCACCATGGAAAATATACCTAATGTTTTTTAATATTTGAAAGATATTATTTTTTGTGTTCATACTTAGACAAAAAGAACATTTATTATTTAATAAATTTAGAATTTAATAATTATAAATAAATATTGATTGTAAAAATAATAAAACTATTATTAGTTAATAAAAAATACTTTCCAATTTCTTTCTTTTTCATATCCGACTCATCATCAAAACTTTCATACATGGATTTGCGCACTGTAATCCACGCATTTTGCTTTTTTATTTTATTTGAATATTTCTTGCAAGAAATATTCCAAATACACGGATGATTTTCAATTTCACTAATAAATCTTTCAGTATCGAAATATTCCATTTTGAACAAGTGTTCAGTTGAGAGAAACAGGTCTTGAAAGCAGCGAACAAGACACACGTGTGAACTGCGCAATGCACCTGCCTGTGCTTGGTGTTGCTGACTGTGGAGCAGCTGTGGCTGTCTGTTTCCCTAGCCTAGCGTTGGAGAGTTAGGCAACAGGAGACACAAGTCTGAACTCTGCTATTGCAAATAATGGACCTACCGTGGAATGGTGTTGCGCGGCCACGTGTTGATCGTGTGAACAATGCCTAAATACCTTGGGTCTATTTCAATTCTTTACCGGGATACTTTTAACTCGTTGCATGAACTATTTTTTCATTAAAAATAATTCGTTGATTTTTTATCTATTTTATTATTTTACGGATATCTTATATCCTTTCCTTTGAGAGGAAATATATTGTTTATCTTCCGTAAAAAGAAAATGAAATTGGGCAAACTGAGTTTATGTTCCTAACACTTAAAATGGTGGACGTCAAATTCAAACTTATCCGTTTCAAAGGTAAACCGTTCAGACGTTTCTCTGTAGAACGAATATAGTCCTCGTCCAAGTAGTTAAAATCAGGTATTTGAACCATTTAGTCTCATTTTATACGTATTTGTAACAACAAAAACGTCCGATCGTTATCTCGTGAAAATATCCGAATTTGGATGCTATATCGTCACTAGAACCAGGCCGAATTTAATAAGCCTGCCACCCCTAATGAGTGTACGGACTGTCATGTAGCGTGTCTGAGTGTTATTCTCTCTTTGAAGACGAACAGAGTTTTACCTTACTGATTGAAACGTTTGAGTTAATCTCTAAATCCTTTTCTCGACTCCCAGACGGTCTTTCACGTCGTCACTTTAAAGCTTGTTTTTTGTTTCTTGTACACTGTATCTTTCTTTCTGTTTTTCTTGTTTCCTTTGTTTTTTCTTTTTCAGTCTTTATTCCTTGCTCGTCTTTCTACGCCCTTACCAAGACTATGGACTACCTCAAAAATCTAAATAATAACTATTTGAACTCCTCTCAGTTGTAGCCCATTCACTGACGCCACAGTCTCAAAAAGTCGATTGAAAATATACGTAACAAAAAAAATTCAAAGTATTTTATTTTACAGAAACAATTTCTTTGTAAAAAAAATTATTATACACAAACTCTGATTGGGATCCAAACGTTTTGAAATAGTTTCAAAAATTATCATACCTCCGGCATAATTTCTCTACAAATTGTAATAATTTCAATATTTAAAAAACAGAGCTATTTAAATTGTAATATCTATTGAGAGGCAGCAAAATAATAAAGTAGGATTGATATTAAGCCTTTAGAAAAGTCCTTAACACTTTCTCTCCATTCGTTTGATCGCACGGCTCTCACCCGGGAAGATTGATGATGTTGGACAGTTCAACACTTGAATGGTTTGGAACAACCTCACGCAGCAAACATCGGGGTCGTACAGCCGATACAACAACTCTGTACCTATCTAAGGAGAGGTCACAGCACAGGAGTCACACTGGCCAGTCCGCCCCCTTGAGAAACTTGATAGTTCCAAACTACCCCCGGTTCGATCCGTCCACGCAGATAAACCCCTCAAACTTAAAAACGCTATTCAGAACTCGTATTGTTCCTTCTATGATATTGAAGCATTACAAAATAAGAACTGTAGTCAATGTTTTACAACTTCACAATCCACATAGACTAGCGGACTGCCGATGTTTCGTTCGAGCTGTCTCAGCGCCCTAAAAAATCACCCAATCATATAACGTCTCTTATTACCGAAGTATAGATCATACATGTACGACTCAGATAATACAAGGAATATGCATATGTACGTCCTAACAATACACAAAATCATTTTCGAGCGATTTTTCCAACAGACACCCAACAATACTTGTTCAATCACTATTACCATATTAAATATTAAATTATTGAGACATGTGATACCTGTCCATTAGAAACTTTCTTACGCTTCCACATAACGAAAATACTTCTATGAACACAAAGTTAATCTGTATTCTAAGCATTGTGCACACTAAAGTATTATTTTATTTCTATAGATAGGTTTCGTTTTTTCAGCCACCAGAACCTCAAAAAGAGTAATTACTGCTATTCACTGGACGAATTTGATGTTGTTGAAATTGAATTGCTTTAAATACTAATATCAAATCTCTATACGATTTGTATTTAAATTTAATCAATGAACATAATTAAATACGCTAATTTTTGTTGCAAATGTTCTACGAGGGTACATTTTTAACAGAAATTATACAATGTACTTTGGAGTTTACCCTGGACTATATAGGGGTACCGGCAGGTATGCACAAGGCGATTCAGTTATCAAAAATTAAAATTTGTTAACGAGGTCCGTTATCAGCAGTTGGCTTGTGCGGTGTTTTTTACTGTTTGCTAAATATGCTTCAAGTTCATATTGTACAAAAGGAAAACTGAGTTTCACTCATTGTTGTAGTAAAAATGCTTTTACTATATGAACTACTTAAATATTTCAATTCTTCGCTGTATTTAATGTATTTATACACGATAATTAATCCATTCAAATTAATTATTCTGTACATTAATCGCTTTTCATGTAAGGAGAACCCACACACTGTTAGTATTAATGTTTTTTTAGGGTAACAGGCTACATGAGGGTAATCCACATGGTGGCAACTCCCCTTTAATAGCATAGGAAGGGATCTGAAAGGGGGGATGCAGAAGGGTAGAGGAAGGTAGCCAAGGGTTAACTAGGGCCCCCGGGCTATAGTTTAAGGATCCTACACGGCATTCGCCTAAAAGTAATTCAGGGGAAACCCTATAAAATCCTGCATCAGGTAGGTCGGGCATTGGGCACATGTCCCACGCCCTTCCGATAGCGGGAGAAGAGTTTACTGTGGGGACGCAGCATTCCCTTTTCCGTACCTCGACCAGTTTAGGAGGCAGCTGGCCGACTTTTCCAATGGGAACAGAGAACAACTCTTACCGTATGCCCAAGGTCTGTGACCCCGGAACATACACCTCTCAAAACAGGCCGAGGTGCATCGGCTTGTGGGAACCTTGGTTCAAAAACGGAGAGGAAAAGGCATCCCCATAGGAATCCCCCCTTCGTGTCTCTCCTACAAGGTTCTGCCTACGAGAGAATATCCCTCGCAGGGTCTGCCTGCATCTAGTATTAATGGAAACGCTCTTGTCGATTTATATTTTGTATTCTACAGACTAACTGAGACCCGCTCGTTGCTAAATCACATTTATTTAAGAAACTCTCTCCGTCTGTTACTTCATGATTCTAACAATCTTTTCTTGTATACCCTAACATTACACGAACCATTTATTTATGCATAAGGTTTATTTTATCTAGCACTTTGCCGTTTAATTTTATAATCAGTCTGTCAGTTCTGACATTAAGCGTTGGAGAAAATGCCGTACTCTTGAGTAGCAATGGAATGTTACATTTCAGTACTATTTAATTTATTTCGGGTTCACATTATCATAGTTATTTTCTTCTTTCTACACGTTCAACATTTCTGGCGTCTCTGCAATTTTAACCGCAATAACTAGACTCCGCCTAAAGGGACTCGTAAACGAGCAACAAAAATTGCAGATTGCCGGCAATATTTTAGGAAACTATGGCTCGGCAATGTGTTGCCGGCGAGTATGACCGGGCTATATGTTGCCAGCAATATTCCGGCCACAGTGTAGCCCGAGCATTTCCCGCGTATACGTAGTACAATAATAATGACAGAAAATGAAGTGCGTATTAGCGCAGCATTAATATTGATAAAAAATGTCAAGTAATTAAATAAGTTTCTACCTTATTTAACGAGAAATACTTCACAATTTAAGCAAAGAATTAATTCTTGACAATTACTTTATTAAAAACTTCACCAGAATGTCGAAGGGTGGCTTTGATTATTGCTTAAAAATTGGGCCCATGATTGAGGAAAGCAATACCGATCACCCTTCGATTCTTGGCGACAGGAGACTCCTAGAAATCTTTTATATATTTAATGAGAGTATCCGACTATTCAATATCGCACATCGTTAGAGAAGTATGCGTGAATTTAAAGGAAGGATTAAATGAATTTATTAAAGTATTTAAAGGCTAGGCCTCTTTATTTGTTAAAGATTTATTTTAAAAATTGGAAAGTAACTTTTCTTCTTTTTTTATTTTTTTGCGTACGTCATAACTAATGCCAAATTTGTTGACTATAAATTCAATACTTTCCTCGTTTGACCAATTCATAAATGGAATACTGAATAACCAGAGAACAAAGTGTAACACAGCTGATTGACTACAGGTGAGGTCTGGGGACTATTGTAACCCGGAAATATTTCCGTATTTTCGACACAAGACCGATATCACTGGAAACACCCCGGCCAGTACTTAAAATTCTGTCAACATTGCCCGGCAATACTGTAATATTGCCGGGCAATATGTATGTATTGCCGAAAAGTTGCTGTATTTAGAGCAATATTGCCCGGCCAGTATTGCCGGCCACATATTGCCGTAAAAATGTTGCTCGTTTACAGGCCTCTAACAATCGACAGACGTGTTAATATTTTGCGTCTCAAACACTCGGTAATGATATTCTCTATGTGTCTTAGGACGCTAAGTATCCATGTTAGTGTAAATGAAACGGAAAATAATTACAAAAAAAACGGACTGAAAGTTCTTGCTACTGTAAATATAGCCTACATTTTGCACGCTATGCGGCAAATTCCAAACGGTAATAAAATTAGTCCCATTCAGTTTAGTTATACTCATATGACGTTAGTACTTTCATATTCATTGGCAATTCATGGTTTCCATTAAGAAGAAATTCTTCAATATATTTGTAGTTGAGGATATTATATGTCAAGGGTATGGATTTGTATAAAAGTGTAATTAATGTCTGAACAGGATTTTCACTTATCTTCGTCCTATGAGTCTATTCAAGAAAGAGTATATTTTAGTCTCATCGAATGATCAACAGACGTCGCGTTAAAGTTGAAATACTAATGCACCAAAATAATCCTAACGTTATATCGGGATAGTTATACGTAGGAAATTCCAAGTACTGACATCATAATACTTTGAAATTTATGTCCTAAATGTTACAGCTTTATAAATTGCGTTTCCTAATTAGAATTAGTGCAATTAACCTTGAAAAATTTGTTCTAGGATCATATAGTAGTCAAGGGTGAATTATGTTTTAGGAAACGTTTGTAATTATTGTCCCTTTATTTTATGTTTACGTTAAGGGTTGAAAATAAGATAATATAATATTAACACTGGTTTAAAATAAGTTTATTTGATCAGGAATCTTTCGTCCTTAGGTGGCCATATTATACTTGATAAAGAACAATAAAGAGAATACAAAAAAATTATTAAGCTAATAAATATGCTTCAATTTGTTGCGAAATAAATATGTTTAAATTATTTCTTTTATGATTATTGTTAGGTTTATTAGAAATAAGTTTAATTAACATATATATATATATATATAATTACATACTAATATAGATTAATCTTTTCCCTGTCAGTTATTGAACGTATCTAAATAATTTATTTATTCTGATATTGTGTTTATTTTTTGTTATAAAAAATAAACTTGGCCAACTAAGGCTGAAAGTTTCCAGATAAAAAAACTTATTTTAAATCAGTGACCGTCTTAAGCATATATTATCTTCTTTCAACAGTCAACATTAAATGGTCAGATCACCGAATGTCTACGTTAAGAAATATTGGTCCTTTAATGAATAATTTGTTAATTTTACTCCAAAATACATTTATGGCTATGAATTTTAAAAGTTGGACACGTCCTTATAATTAAGATGATGGGACTTCCAGAAAATTATTAAGGTACATATATTTATTATTCTTAGATAAGTAAATTCGCTTATTTACTGGTATAATTTTTACCACTATTAAAATAATTATTTTTATGAATGCTTGCTTTCTATCTCCTTCGAGTTCCTTTTACTTGTAAATAGTAAATAAACGTTGAGACCAGGTAGTTTAAAACAACTAGTGTTCTTAGTAAAACTTAATCTCTAGATTGATACACACGATTTTAATATGTTTAATTAAATTTACTATGTTCTAATACACTCTTATTTACTAAATTAATTAACACTTGTTACTAACGTTCTCATAACTCAATATGAGCAACGCCCATTTTCGAGGTCTTTTTGTTGCTAACGTTCTCATAACTCAATATGAGCAACGTCCAATTTTGAGGTCTTTAAAATATAAACGATTAGTCAATGAAGATTTAATAATTGCAAGTGTTTAAATGTGTTTTAAGGTAGTTACTTCAAAATTTTGATGTCTGATGGATCACGTCCTCGTGTCAGAGCATTCAAGAGCATCTCCTGGAAACTGGGACACAAAATCGAGAGTAAAGTGAGAGAGGTCATTGGAGAAAGCCCAGCCACGTGGTCCTGCAACCACTCCACGTAATCTAAAGCCACACAGGGAAATTGAATGACATCCTAACTAGCGTTCTTACGAGCGGCAATTAATTAAATAAGTATGTAGATTGCGGAAGAACAATAAAAATAATTTTTTCATATTTATTTTCAAGTGATAAACACATGCCCACATCTCTCTGATAATTAGGCGAAGTATTAATCCTATGGAAATATCCTGGTAACACCAATAACGTAATTTTCAATTACACATAGATAATTTTTATTTTAAAATACTGGATTCTACTGAATCTTTCACGTTGTTTGATAAAATCATATACAAAATCCGTTTAAATTCACGAGACGAAAAACTTTAGGCTGTGTGAAACTATCCTCAGAAGATATTTATAACCTATCCGTGAGTACCCGTCGTTGACTGACTTTTATGTACAAACATGTTAACGTTTGATTTATAAAGATAAAAATTGAATATTTGATATTAATATAACTCAATAGAAACGCAAGTTCTTTCCTAAATCTGTCTGCATACCTATGTGAATCATTAAAAAAAATTACGATCGTTCTTTTTAAATAACATTTGAAATCTTCTATTCGTTTAGTTATCATTCTATAAATGGTTAATTGATTTAAATATATTCATTTAGTTCCACATAATTATGAAATCCAACATAATTTACAACGTTAAATAATTTTTTTTTTGCTTTAACAGTTTGTATTAGATTTAAAAATTATATTATCTATGAAATTGAGTAACATCCTGTTCGTTTCCTTTTGTTTCGATGAAATGAAATTAATTTGCTTGTCAACCGGAAGGCTACTGAAAAATACAGTTTAATACCACTTTTACAAAAGTGAAAATTTCCGCAATGTTGTTTGCCCTAGTTCCAGAACAAACACGGGACAGAGAAAGTAACAAACTTTTATATTTTATTCGCCGCCTTCACTTCTAGGAAAGTTTACAAGAAAATAATTTAATGATCGAAAGGAAAGGAGGGCAGAAATTATTTCAAAAGGGCCGGAAAATTTTAATTTATTTTCGTAATCAAGATGGAATAAAGATGTTTATTCTACAAAGTAATCGCCATCTGCGGATAAATTTAGAAGCTGAATTAGGCGAACACAACTCACTGTGGACAGAAAAGACGTAACAAAATGAGTACATTTTTCCGTCCATTTTTCCGTTGTGTGATTCTGAGATTAAAATTTTGCGCAACAGGTAAACATTGGTGAAAAATAATCAAATTGATCGTGATCTGAGAAAATAACGACAAAGAAGGCGACAGAAAAGATTAATTAATGTAAATAGAAATGGGGAACGTGAATGAGACAGTTAGAAATGTTCAAAAGGGAAATAACACAAAAAGATAGGAATTCATTTAATTCATAAAGTAGAAAAGAAAAATTCAGAGCAGTATCCAACAGACTATCCACATATCAAACTGCAGAGTTGTCTGCTTTTCCTATTGGAATAGTCAACCACCTGCCTCCTAAACCGGTCGAGGTACGGAGAAGGGAATTCTGCTATCCCACAGCAAACCCCTCTCCCACAATTGGAAAGGAGTGGGATAAGTACCAAATGCCCGACCTACCTTTTGCAGGTTTTCTATTGTTTGTCCTGCATCACGTTTAGGCAAATGCTGGTTAGGATCCTTAAACAACAGCCCGGTAACCCTAGTTAAACCTTGACTACCCTCCTCTACCCTTCCGCCCCCCTCCCCTTTTTTTAGGGTAACAGACTACATGAGGGTAATCCACATGGTGTTGCTAATTAATATGAAAAAATGGCCTTGAAATTATCCACCGATTTCAGAACTGCCTGAAGAGTTCATGACTTTCTTAATTTTACAACTGCTATGGCAAAACATTTGTGGAAAACAATAGAGATGACGGGTGCGGAAAGCTGAAGCGCACAAACGAGTGGTAAATCTGATTGATTCACAGCTTGGAATCTATGATGAATAATTATAAATTACTTACTTCTTATTATTGTACAAATCGGTCATCCGAAACTAAAATATAGCTTATTACTGATTCAGTTCGGATCCAAAAGACTGATAATGGAGGTCAAGCACGAAAATTCGTGACTCGAGTTTATTTAGAACATTTTAATAGCAATCCGTGAACTGACCACGGATCAACCAACGTGATACAGCCTCTACACTACTTCCGCCATCTCTTCTACTTTCATAAAAAAAAAACTTTAATCGAAATTTCTAACAGATTTATGGGGGCATGAACATTGAAATTCACGTTCTATTCGCAGAGCATAGCGTATTCCACGGTATGATTTATTCCGACTTACCTGCATTGTTTAGTTAACAGAGTTCCTAAGTTGGATGTTGTTAATGTGTTACAAGATACCATTTTAAAAACAATTAAATCGTGAGTGGCGTTATTCTTATAATAATAAATTCTCGTCGATCATGGAGTGTTTTCTGCAGTTTGTAGAGAATTTTAGAACAATCCTAGTAAGAATTGGAACAAAGATGATCGTAATTTGCGCTTTGTTCAAAGCTCACTCAAATCAACGCAGCCACTCTTTTACAATAAAACGAAGCAGGCAACGCATTATGCAGATAAATCCTCGATTCTGAATAGAGCGATTAGAGATTGAATTTATTTTGTGAACAACGTACGGTAGTAAACAAATTTATTCCATAAATTTGTGGGTTTAAAGTACGACGTTTATTACCTAAAGCGTTACTACTTGGTGGATTATTGTGTAATAACAACAGATATTACTTTCATGACATATGTGAAGAAACTTTGACATCGGACCTACGTCACCCACTCTGCTGCGTTTCTTGCATTTAGTTGCAGACAATCGCATGAAAAGTGAATGTTCTTCAACCACGAGTTAACATCGTCATAACAAACACCTAATGAAATTGTGTCAGAGAACATATTTCAAACGAAGGCTCCCACTAATGCTATTCATTCTATGATTTGGTTTCTTCCAAGCCTTCGTCAAGCAGTACATTTATCCCGTGCGAATATTTCTTTCAAGAGCATTACTTTACTCGTCAACAATATTTGCTTCTTTCTCATTCTGACTTTCGACTTCATTTTGAAGTTATTGCTGTCTTATTTCTGTGAAGAATTTCACCTTTACAGTAAATGTCACAGTAGCAGATCCAACGTGCCTACTGATTGAGTCCCCAATTATAATATAATGTTTTTTCTTCCCTTTCTTTCTTAACTCCTTATTACGCGTTTTTATCAGTCAACACCCAATAAACAAATGTGATAATTTCATTTCAGTTTATCAAATAATAAACGGTTACCAATTATTTAAATCATTCGCAAATTGTTATTTTCCAAACAATAAATTGAACTTATATTATACAATCAAGGTTTGGTAATAAAACAAATATTTTAAAACACGTAACATTAATGGTAGCTGAAAGGTGAAAGGAATGTGACAATTTACAGATGGAATTGTTAGCGAAACGAATTATTCATGACGCCTCGTACTTTACCAATAGTTGCTCAGGTCATCTGATATTTCAATGATCTGCAGTCATCACGTATGTCTGTATGCGATTTGAGGTTGGTAGATGTGTGGATAATGAAGGTAAGATCTACTTTCAACATGACTTCCATGTACTCAACTTTGAATTACTTAAGAAAACAAAATTAGAATCAGGGTAAAGAAGTATTAATTATGTCTGCGACTTTGACCCTTGCTGGATTTTGCGTGGATTTATAAGAACTCTGCCATATGCATATTGCCCCATTTCTGAATCATGGTTTTTCTACGCTCTTGGATTAGCCCAATCATGGTTCCCGATGCCCTGAATAAGCTCGAGACGCCCCTGGCAGAGGAGTTTTCTAACAATCACCAAATGAGCCTCGCATCAATTTATTTACATTTCATCTTCTAGAACCTTAGAAAGGGTGACCATATAGTGTTTTCAAAAACGAACAGATCTGTTGGGTTACGGAAAATAGAGCCTACATTCGTTAATGTGTCGTAGTTGCTTCAGGACCATTCAATTGTTCCATTTCCACTTCGCTGTCGGCATGTCCAGCAGGTCCAGCGGCTGTAGATTGGCACATTGCCATTAAATTTCATACACTCATTTACGAATAATGAGCCATAGAAGCCGTGTCTTAGCGTCGGTAATCATTAAATGGCGTTAAGTGTAGTATTATATTTGTAGAGAGTGGTTATTCGTTACATAAAGCTCTTACTTCGTAATATAAAATTGAGGTACAAATTAACATAATTAAGTTTAATTAGTCTGAAGAAATTTATCTTCATCACAAAATCATATCAAAAAAATTTATCTGAAAATAAATAACTTACAGTGGAGCCTATGATATGAAAAACAAATTAACTCTGTCACGGGGTCACTATCTGCGCAATAAGACAGACATTGATACAATAATTTGGTAGCCGCAAGTATAAAGATGAGTCAAATAATTACTCCGAGCACTGCTTAGTTTCGTCAACTGTTGGATCTTGGATCTCTTAGTTGAGCGCTATTGTTTCTCGCCGCTCGCAACCCGACGATGGCACTCAAACGACTTCCTAGAAAAAAAGTCCGATGTTGATTTTCGGTAATGTTAACAGAGACTGATGTAATTTAGAATCGCAAACTCAAACGACGGAAGTCTGCTTGAAAAACCAAGTGCTTACTGAATCTGTAAGAACAGAATTGAGTTAAAATCTTTGATCAGAATGCTAGAATATCTCTCTGAATACGAATTCCCGAAATCGGTTCTTTGTGGCGCTTCTATCAAAATATCTATACCTCAATTTTTAACTTCATATTTTTCCTCCAAACACAGCTTAAATATCGCTAGATTTGCTCATGTCTCCTCGTGAACTAAGCGTTTCCAAAAGTTCGTATCAAAATTAAACGAATACGTGATTGCCTGTACCAATCATATTTCTTGGCCCAGGAAAGCTCTACGTAAAAGGGTCGAGAATATCACGCAGGGAAGGTGCTGTGGAGACATTCGTCAACGAACCGTCGTCAGAGACGGATATAATTCAGGAACATGCCGTTGCCTGGGAAGGTAGCGAAGTCCATGGTAAACCCTGAGAATTAAGAGATATGATTGTTTCTCCGGCTTGCTAAACCCGAATAATTTCTATATATTTGTCTACGTAAATATTTCATTTTTAAATTTCGTAGTAGTTCATCAATTTCCTAAAATGTTTCCTTGTTTTTTTTTTAAAAAAAGTCATAACCTAGCCCCGCTATAAGTTCTAAAATTGAGCATCTGATCCACGCTAAATTTATAATTTGTATTATTTTCCCACGCAGGTCAATATTGCATCTGGTTGTTGAAATGTATCTCAGATGTCAAGGCTACTAATCCAAAGTAGGTCATCTTTAAGAGGACCCGAGTCCTTTGCCGGTGGGTGTCTAGTAGCCCTCATCAGCAAAGATTTAAGGATGGATGTTTTAAAAAATATATTTTGCAGTGGAATAGAGGACCCATACGTTTCTTTGTTGTACCTGATTGGCGTAGACCTTTTTTTTATTTGCTTATTTTTTTGAGTGAGATATTTCCTGAGAGATTTATTTGTGAGAGATAAGAAGAGATTTTTCTACCTTATTTCATACCGTCAAGCTTATAACTGTAACTGATCTGGGTGGGACGTGTTAGAGTGGGAAAGTTGAATATGGTGATTATGAAAGATGATTTCCGGAAGATTTGGATTTAGGTTTCAATCTAAAAATTGTGGGATGGTGGAAGATGGATAGGACTTTTGAGATGATGTGGTCGTAAGATGCACGGAGATGGACAAGACGTTGGTGGTCGGGCTGCAGGTGATGGTGTTGGAATAGGTTGGTGGATGTAGATGGGAAGTGACGTGAAAGTGGAGGACGTCTGTGATCTATGCGACCTTCCAAATTTTTCCGTCTGCAAAACAACAAACAGTATTTGGACCCAAAGTATTTGCAGAAATTTTTTGAATAGTCTGATCTTAGAAATATTTCACCATTTCTCGCCACTTATCCATTTTTCACACCTCATAAGCAAGAAAAAGCAAAACAGTTTGACACAATCTCCGTTGTTTTATTGTAAGTAATTGTGACCTACAATTGGCATGAAAATTAGCCGAATGTATCTAGCACTCCAGCTTTGACAATCCATTATTGATTTCCATTTCACCACGCAACCACACGACCACTGCAAGGTAAATTCAGCGAAACCGATGGAGGAAATGAAATGCAGAAGCTTTGGATTGGTCCATGAGTGCATGCTGGCGGACGGAGGTCGCCCCCCCTCTAGTAGGGCCAGTGCCACTGCCACTTTCCTCGCTGTCGCTGCCCGAGAAAGCAACAGTCTCTGGCCCTGACGTCACGGTATGAACCGTGAGCCATGCTGCTGTTCCTCGCGCTGCTCTGCTCCGCTCACGCCGACATCGACAACGCCCTCGTACCGCTACCACAGGTCAGTCTTCTCTACTTTATCATTCACAACACTTGCTTCACGTCGGCAATACGAGGTGGTTTCAAGTTACATATAGGTCTTCCTCATTTGTATGTGAACATGTCTCCATTACGGTTTAACCTTTCTCTACTTGACTGAACAAATTGAGTTCGTCACCTGCATTGTGCAGTTGGGTCGTACTCAGAGTTCTTACGTTTTTAATCACCTAACGATAGGAATAAGGATTCCAGAAACGTTGTGCGGTACTTATTTTATCACTTCATTTTGTGTGTTATTTGGATATTTTATCTAATTAATTTCAGAAACACACAATGTTTGGTTGAAAAATGATATGAAATATTTGCAACATGTTGTCTTCTGAACTTATATTTAACTTATGCCAGTAAATAATTGTAGGAGAATATTGACAGTTTGGGTTCAACAACTACAGAACCATTTCAATTACGTAAATGACTGACTAAATTTCAGTGACAAGTGCTCGATGAACTGAAACTTGTGGTTACGGGAGAGAAAACCAAATAATAAAATGCTATATTAAAGGTCGATTAAATGGTTTTAAAATACGGCATCCTAGGAGATACACAATAAATTGAGTTCTGTAATGCAGCTAGAATTATGAAAAAATGTTTACTTGTTAACGTAAGTTTCCGAAGAAGTCTATACGTGTTCAGATAATTTGAATCAAATCAGAAATCTTTGTCGTTATAAATTAAACTAGTACTTGTGATTAGAGGTTTTAATAATTATTTTAAATCTGCATTAACAGTTCAATTTTATTTCTTTCCATTATCCATTTCCCATGTCTTCAAAAAATTTTTGATTTCAAACAAAGAAAAAATACTTATTTACGAATACATAGCACTAAATTTGTTCAAACTGAACTATAACTCAAATTCAATTCATTCATTCATGGGGCAGTGTTTCTCTGACCATTGAAACGAACAAAATAAATACATAAATGGTAATTGCCCTAGTCGAAAATTGAATATCAGTTGGAAAAATCTGCTTTTTAAACCAAATGCTGAGCGCTCGGGTTATACATGACAACTTAAAATTTTGAGACCCTTTATTAAAACATAATAACGATTAGTCTCTATTCGAGTGCGTCTTACCGAGTAAAGCAGGTTTTATAAACCTGCTTTCACGAAGTAAAAGTTCGGATTAAATTTCCTGATAGCCGGGCAACACAGTTACGATCAAATTCAGCAATGAACTGTAATAATTTAATTTTGCGTTCTCCTCGAATAATTCTTTAAGGTAAAGAGGATCCCATAATACTCCAATATTTTCTCGTAATTAAGGAGAAAACAAGTAGTTTAAATTCTCTTTACCGTTACACGACGGTAATATTACATTTTGAATATTTCGTACTCGTGATTGCTATGATAACATCTAGGAATACTTTCATGACGTTTGAAGTCGCACAATGGTCAAAGTAGGTAATAAAGCATAATTTAGTCATTTACATGTTACCTGGAGAGAGTAGTGGGTGCTATCACAAACAGGTCACACGCTCTCATTCTCACACATCGTGTACACCGTGAAGGAAAACTAAGCATAATTAATGAACACCTACTTCAACGAACATGCACTTCTCTTACACAGAAAGCAATTTTTCCATTTGAAGTGATCACATTTATTTTCGATTATAAAGCCTTGTAAGTTGAAATAGTGATTTACATTGACAAAGTAATTGTCATGATAATAACTAGCCGAACTCCTATTGTCCGAGGACTAAGTCAGTGACTACTTTAATAAAAAGAAATATAGTAAAAGCTATTCCATATCGAGCGGTGTTCCTATTTACACTAAAATTGTATCTGTACAAAGAAATTGGGGGTAGTATTTTGGTAAATTTTTACTGTAGCCAACGGAGCTGATTGTATCCAGAATGAACCAGTTGAGCAAACTTTTAAGACTGCAAAGGCTGGGTTGTTCTCGAACCTATTTTATCAATGATTGAGTATTCCAAGAAACTTACATTCAAGAATAAAGAAAGATTTTATAATCGATGACAGATCTATATCTAAAAATCTTAAACGGTAATATCGGTATATTATTCCGTAAAGTAATTACCTGTATCACATATCAACCGAGCTAACATTTACTGACATCAAGTTTGTTTTTCACAATAAATCTATAAATTAATGCATAACAAATATATAATGAATTAGCCAATAAAGAGCAATTAAATAATAAAATAAATACCACACAATGTTGCTACAATCTTGTTATTATCGCTAGGTGAAAGATCGTAAGAGCCTTTAAGAACGACACTGAGCACAAACCACGATACAAACTCAAACGGCTTTTCAGTTCATTATCTGGTTTATGCAGTAACGTTATATGGTAATTATTTTATCACTTAATTTTGTCAGTTTATTGGCAACTATACTATAGATTTCTCAATTTTCATCTGATACAAACATTTTTATTTTTTCTTGATCAATTTATAGTAAAAAGTAGTTCCAAATGCCGGTACGTTATTTTTTCCGGCGATAGTTGTGTTTTACGATTTCCCGTTATATACATTCATATTTCATGAATCCGGTAACCTTATAATAAGGAAATAGCCAAGTAAAAAAGCTTTCAAAATATATTCAGACACATATATACGAATGCCCCTAATGACAAATCATATGAAGAAAGGACAAGAAAAATATAAACAAGAAAATAAAAGAATTCAGTGGTTAGTAAACGTACACTGCCGATAAAATGTTATACATATATTTTTGTAAATTCAATTTATTATTTCCTCATGTTAAGTTATCGTAAGGAAAATTTCGTAAAATAGCCCTGAGTTCTATCGGAAATAATGTTTGATATTTAGATTTGCATTTAATATTGAAGTCTACGTTCATAGACCGTGACTTTAATTACAGTTCTCGCGTTCACGCTTTACATCATACTGAGTGTTAAATTAATTTAATTATCTGTTAAGAGCACCGAGAAATGATTGTTAGTCTATTCCTTTAGAAATTTGTACATTGGTTATTGTCATTAGGTTTTATTGAACAATTAAAATGACAAAATATACGTCTGTTTTGAAAATTAATAATAAGAAAAATAGCTAAATACAGAGAAAGGAAGTGGTTATATAAAGTTTTGTCTACTGAACTGTGCAGATGTGTCGTCTAGGCTCTTGGGTTTTTTAGGTTTCTTAGCACCCGATTAAAGGAACAAGGTTTACCCGAAATGTTGTGCGGTATTTATATTATCACTTCCTTTGTCTGTGTTTTGGCTATTTTTATTATATTTATTATATTTTTATTCATAAATTTTTGAGTTAATAAGTTTTTTATAATGAGACATGGTGATTTATAAAAATGTATTTATAATATAAAATAACTAATTTTATTCGTAAAGGTAATGAACAAAACGTTAAGCTCTCATTAAGAAAATTAAGTATGTTACTGAATTTGTCAAATGAGTTTGAATTTGAGTTCCCTTCAATTTGATGTTTGTTTTAGTAGAAAAAATGGCAATTTTTTCCGAAATTTTTTTAAACGTACACATTCGAAAGAATTAACTATAACTCTTATTAAATTCATTCTCGGATTCACGAGACGGTTTCCCTGACCATTGAAACTATCATAATAAATAAATTAACGGTTAATTTCACGAGTCGAAAATTCTATAAGTTCATAAAAATCTGCGATACACACTAAATATAAAAATCCAGTTGAAGAAGTTAATCACGTCCACGATAAATATTGCGTCGAGTCACATTGGAAAAACCACCTTCTCTCGACAGATGTCAATCGCTTTCATGTGACGTTCACCCGTCCTTTGTATTGAAGACCGGCTAAAAACATATTCGTGTTAGAAAGGCGGATCTAAATATAATTATAACTGTGCTGGTAAGTAGCACGTTCAAAAGATACACAATCCCTCTTAAGTGCAAAACCGAATTTACTGTGACATAATATAAATAAATGGCATAGCCACGCACACAAGGAAGAGAGAACCATATTTCTGTTAATACGTTCTGCGTTCTTCACGGTACTCTTGTTTTCCCTAGCAATTCAAACACATATTCTTATATAGATGACACGAACGAGTGAACCTACTCGTAGTTGTGATTCCGTTTAATCGATAATCCAAAACCGACGATAAAACTATTATTCGGCCATTGCGAAGCCCAGGCTGATTTTTAGTCTGAAGTACATCAAAATACGAAACTGGCAAACAAGTTTCACTTACAGAGAACGAGTCGTATAAGGAATGCGAAAAAGAAACATAGGTGCGAGCGCAGAAGTGGGTTCGTGAAGAGCAACGCTTTCTCTTCGGACGCAGAACGCATTAATAGCAGTTTTCGTACCTCTTCGTTGTGTACATAGATAATTCAGTGCCAGTGTGTCACAGGAAGTTTGTATATGCACTTTGCAAGGGATCGTACACCTTTGCACGATTGAAAGTTACAGTTACAACACATTCGATTTCACAAAGACAATGTTAAACTTCAATTGTTTCGATATTAATCGTTTGTGATAATAATTGTACTATGTGTAAACAGTCAACTAATAATTAAATAAGTTTTATTGACATACCAAAACACTATTTTGTCACTATAAACATTGTTTAAGGTGAGAATTTGATTAGTTTGTAACAAACACAAACACTATATATATATATATATATATATATATATATATATATATTGTAGTATTCAATATAAATAAACAATTTATTTAAAACAAAGCCCCACGTTGAGGTTCCAGTTTGTAGTATTTAATTAAATACTACGAATTTTAACTGCACGTTTGAGTGCCAATTTGTAGTGATTTTTACAATTACAATGAAAAATCTGGCGTCCAATAAAATAATTACCAAAACAATTACTATTTTACCAAGATAAATCACATGTTGACGACGCCAATTTTGTAGTAAAACAATTAAAATGATCGGATGTTTTAATAAAAACCAAGATTTAAAATATACAAACAAATTAATTATTTAAAGCAAATTATTAAAATCACATTACATATTAATACTTTACAATAATAGCACGGCTATTTCTCAGGGCCGATAATCGGACCTTTAATAAAGAATACTTATTAAATAATCAAAATTTACCAAGATATCAAGGGATTAATTCAAACAATCAATAGAATATTACAATAAAGAATATGAGATATGAAATTCAAAATCTGAACTCGGAAATCTGACGATAATATCATTAACTTGCGGGTTTACAGATAGTAAATTGTGCAGTTTTACCTTAATGTTCTCTGGAAAGGGAATTGGCAAGTTTACAAACACACAATTATTAACACTTTATAGACAGGCCATTTATACACTGAATTTAATACTCAACACTTTCTGCTTGCTAAAATGACTCACAATGCTTGCTTCGCTGTTCCCTCTAATAAAATCTTAATAACACACACCAAAGTTTGTTATCTGCTATATGCAATAACCGGGCGCTCCCAATAATTGAAGAAAAATGTCTAACTCATTAATGTAAGCTAGACTCCGAACTATAATAGTTAGCGTTGAATCGTCGTAATTAAGTGCTCAGCGAATGGAACCTGCTGACCGTTTTTGAATATTTGAGCTGTTAAATTACATACAGCCAGACACTTTCTGAATTTCTGTCCTTTCTCGACCGTCTCCTACCATACACACTCGATCAGTCAGGAGCACTGAGCGTCTAGTGAACGAACTTCTACAATCCGAGCAAGCAGGCATTATTGCCACATATTCTTGTATATAACTTGTGTGTTTTTACGTCGCAAACAATACAAGTCTAAATTTTGTTCATTAATTAATTATTTCCTTTTAATCAACATATATATATATATATATATATAAGAGAAACATTAAAAAGGTTGAGGTGGTTTTATATGTAAATGCATGTTAAATGTTATATAAATGTAAATTTATGAAATAATTGATTTAAATTTTTTTGTCAAATTAATTATTTCATTATTTTTTCAATGCCAAGTGGGAGAAAAATTCAGAGATTTTTATATAAAAAATATCGCGGTTTTATAACAACTAAAAGGATCAATTGAATCCCATTTCATAAGAAATGTAACGACTGAAAGACTACAAGGTAGTCTTACATGATCATCCACATTCTAATTAAATATTTCCGGATGATTTAATCCTTCAGGAAGACTGGAAGTACCTTCCTCTGCTCTGTTGTCTAGTCTCCAAAGTCGTTATCTGCTTGTTCATCGCCTTTCCTTTTTTGTTTCTCTCGCTTTTATCTCAGAAAACAAATACTAACCGCACAAAAAATCTCAGATGAAGAAAAAAGTGCCACGAGCCTTTTTCTCTGTCTGTTTCTACGACGTTGCAAACGTCGTATCCTTTAACCCGTGGTCTAAACAATACTGTTGTTTTCGACCAGCTTCGGATTATGCTGTCCGCACGGCTTTTGTTATTAAAAACAATTTTAAAAGAATTACTTTGCATCGGCTTTTAAGGTCAATTTGAAAAATATTGTTACCAAAATGTTTTTGATTACATTTTGAGGAATTTAATTTACATTTCTCTTAAAACACTTCAAAAAGGCTTATTTATTAATAGCTTTGAGAACATAATATTTTCATTTTTAGCATAAGTATTTCTTCGTGAAATGTGTCACAGAATATTGTTTATTCAGACTTTAGAATCACGAGACGCTGTTTAAGTTCATTCATAAAGCCTCACGTCTTTATCACTCAAATTACGTACCTCTTACCCATTTGTAGGAGCTGTAAAAATTACACCAAGTTTGTTTAGCAGCTAATGGTACCCATAAATGTAAATGTGAAAGAAAAAAAATCTTAAAATTTATTGTATTTTAATATTTTACTGTGCTATTCTCAAAATTTATTTACGTATAAAGTCAGTAATAATATTAGTAGTGCTTCTGGAGGTGACTATGTACTCATATTTGTACTTGTATTAATGATAAATATTATACAGCGATATATTCTTCGTTTTACCATTTTTTTAGTTTTATAACACCAAAAATATTTTTGCAAATTATAAACGTACCATAATAATTTAAACGGTACTTATCGTATCGCAGAATTTCATTTTACACCGTTAAATATTTCGTTTAATCGGGATTTAAGAAAAATGTGGTCCTTGGATGCATAATATTCACAACCTTTTAATACTAAAAATAATACAGTTTTTTTTGTTTTGTTGGATGGTAGCGCATATTTGGCAACTATGCAGACGGCAGTGAAGTAATATAACGTGACAATGCACTGTGCCACGATCCTGAGAGTGCAAGGAAGGACTTAGAATGGCCTACATCCCACAAGTAGGACCGCTTTTCTCGCGGCCTTGACTGCCACAACGCAGGCCTAGGACGGAGAAAGTAACCATTTCTTTGCCACTTTCTCCCAGATTACTCCGACCCTGACCCGCTACAGCGTAAGCCTTACGTCACGGCTAGAATCCATATACATTACCCGGTGTACAAACATGATAATAATAATAATAATACTCTCTTCCAGGTTGTATAAATTGGACACTGAAGATAAGTTTACTTTGGATGAAGTTAAGGTCAACTTTTATTATAACAATAAAACCCAACCTCTCTCTCAAATGTAGGTGGAAGATTAAGAAAACAAATATTAACGACTTTTAGCTCCCTGTTAATGCAAGTTACTGTTATTGTACATTTATTCATAAAGCAAAATTACGTGAATTTTATTTCATTTCTTTAATCTGTCATTTATAATATAGTAATTAAGTAAAATGGAAGCAAATGTGAAAAAAAAAGTATCATCCACAAATTTTGTTATAAATTAAATTTATACTTCTAGTTCCGAAATTTTTTGTATTCGTGTAACTAATTTGTAACAATTTTCCACCGTTAAACTTGTGTTTTCCCTTTCTATATGATAAGAGTATATAATTAGTCACTTAAACCGGAGTTAAAATGTGGAAAATTATGGGTCGTATGGAACTGAAATTACAGGCGGATAAACTATATGGGAGTAGAAAAAATTGTTAGAAGATAATTTGAAAATAAATACTTGATAAACAATCATTAAATATAGCAATTCCCAATGGATTTTTCATATCCTATTCAGCAGGAACACATTAATGAAAGAATTTGCGTACTGTTTTACGTATTTGACCATTTTTATATATTATTACAAAACTGATCAATAGGTTATTGCAATATTTACGGATCGTTCATAAAGTTATATATTGAAATTATTTTGCACGCCCGTAACCATTACGCGCGTACATTTACGACTGTGATCCACATTAAACAAGACCCTGATTTCCAATTTGTTACCTGAAATGAGTTTTAGTAACCTTTTAAGGTATAAATAATAGGAAATGAGTTAATTTATTATCAGCGTATTTTTTTAGAGATACAGGCTACGTGGTTCCAACTCCCCTTTAACAGCATAGGAAGAGACTTGAAAGGGGCGAAGCGGAAGGGTAGAGGAACGTAGCCAATGGTTAACTAGGGTCCCCGGGCTATAGTTTAAGGATCCTACCCGCCATTCGCCTAAAAGTGATGCATTACAAACCCTAGAAAACCTGCGTCAGGTAGGTCGAGCATTGGGTACTTGTCTCACGCCCTTCCGATTGCGGGAAGGGGGTTTTCCGTGCCCCGACCAGTTAATGACCACAATAATCAATGTTACGTGCGATACCGAGGTGAAACACGAGATGCTAGAAGCTATTAGTGATCTATTAAAATTCAATTACAAATATAATGTAATTAATTATGTATTTCATGACGAATTTCTATGATTTAGTTGTAAACTTACTATTACTTAAATTTCATCCTTAATGGAAATGATTATGTTCTATTGTGTCTGTGGTGGTGACGTGAAGTTAACTCCGTAATCGCCAGCACTTCGTTGTGCGCCATAAATTAGGTAGTGGGCAAGGGCTATTTTTAATAATACACTGCGTATACATATTTTCACTCGGTTAGAAGCCAGAGAAAATTTTATTCATTAATAATTAAATTCTTTTTATAATATAAACTCTAATGTTTTTAATCAGTCTCAATAAGTAATCTTAGAACTCCGATACTAATTTTTTTTAAATAATTTTGAACAAGGTTCTTTCGGCCGATAGTTAAGCCATAATCATCTTTAATTTGTGGAAACTTTTAGAAAATGACGATCTTAATTTATGTTTTTGGACGTGAGACGCGATAATTCATGTGAATCTGGAGCATAGGAATCCTGCTGCATTATCCGGAGTATGGGCATTATCCTGCAGGAAATGACCAGAGAAAAATCTATCTCCACATTTAGAACTACAACTTTTTTTTTGACATATTAAAGATGATTATTGCACAGTTGTCATTCGAAAGTTCCTTGTTCAAAATTAATAAAGAAATTTGTATCGAAGTTCTAAAATTATTTATTGAGACTGATTAAAACTTGACTACAAAAATTATTAAATATTTTATTGTTATTAAAAGTAGTTATTACTCTCCACATAAGTCATATTTAAAGTATAAATTAAAAATATTTATTTTTAAACGAATATATTGAGTAAGTTCGTGCGTAAGCAATTAATAATTCGGGGACGGACTTTCAGAGGCTTAAGTCGTCGTATGCCTCGTCCTTGTTACCGTTTATATACAGTAGGGGGGGGGGGGTTATAAGACTCCATGCATTTATAATTACATAAAAATCAAAACTAATAAGAATTTCAATTTAATTCTTTGTTAATAGGAGCTTTCGACTTTCAAAGTCATATTCATCTATAATCAGAAGCAAGAAAGAGCTTAATTATCTTATAATATACTGTTATTTTAAAATCATAGCTCTAATATATGTCATTTGAAAGCATAATTCTTATCTTTTACACAATTATCATTACAAAATTTAAACACGGTCTAAAACAATCACGTCTACCACTGACGTTCGTCAAATGACAAACACTACCAGGGCTCTTTCAAGTAATTTCAACTGTAGATACTTTCAAGAAACATGTTCTACACCGAATCGATATTGAACAGTTATTTAAATAATTTTATTGTGTAGGGAAACGTATTTTCCTCAATACTGCTTAAAGAAGACATTTTATACGTTGACGCTTTTGTGATCGAGACTGTGGAGACTCGTTTGGAATTTTCGATAGTCTTCATCGCCAGAAAATGAGTTAGCAGACATTTGGCTACTTCTGAGCTTCCAGGAGAGAAGAAATGAACCTCAGAGACGTCCCCAAGATCTCGTGTGCAGGAGCCACAGCTGCGGAATGCATCCCAGATAGGTCGCAAGCCATCGTGATCGATGCAGTTGATGGAGTAACAACTATCATCTTTTTCCAAAATTATATGCCCCTCGAAGATTCGTTATTTCTCTAAAATAGCGAATAGCAGAGTCTGTGATTTTCTAAGTAATAAAAAAGAAGTGGAGGAACTAACACGTACACATAAGGAAATTGTGATAAACAACCATACTGTCAATATAAGACCACCGTTAATAAAAAAGACTAGAGTAATAATTACCAATATATGTCCTATTTTGCCAAGCGAACTAATAGTCAAAGAATTAAACAAACATGGGATAACCTTATCATTAAAAAATATCTACCTCAAAATTAATGTTCGTTCACGCCCTACCTGAGTCGATCCTTCTGCACTATGCAAATACCTTCTTCAGAATATTCCTTACTCCCGAGAATGATAATTTTATATCTGTATCAGAAAAGGGCACTATGCAAAAGATTGCACTCTAAAAATCACCCCGACATCTCATGTTACAGAAACATCCCCAATGATAGTAGAAGAGGACCAATCTGGAAATAATACAATTACAGAGCAAGTAACACCACCAATTCTAGTTTCTACCAAAAACATCTCCAACGAAAAGATACCTTCTGCAACTCTCCCTCATGACATACCGACGACTCTGGTCACCGAATCATCCCAAATCAGAGAAGTAGAGGAGCAACCTGAAATTAATCTAAATGAAAAGCATATTAACATTACGAATTCAAGTTTCTTGCAAAACCATCGTCAATAAAAAGAGTACTTACGAAACTCTCTCTAGTCACATCACCGACATATCGGACAACACTGATTTTCCGAAACTCGAACAACCTGCCGAAGAAAACTAAGTCATCTACGCAGAAATCCCTGAACATAGAGGAAGCTCTAGAAGTGGCGAGGGACTACATTAAACGGAAGTGAAGGATCTTAACTGAACTTTCGATCAAGCTAGAAGTGCAATTATTAGTGTGGCTGGAATCAAAAACCCGTGGAGTACCCTACGGGATTATAATATTCCACCGGAAACATTTCTCAAGTTTATATCAATTCTGGACATAGCGGTGACAGAAAGAAGGACAAAGACAGGATTAACTAGGCTAAAAAAGAGACTTTCATTACAGTCATAACAAAACTCCTCAGACAAAGACTATTCCTCATTCGACCAATGTAAAGCACCTGTTACAGTAGAAATGCAATGGTTTTTTCAAAAGAAAAAACAATTTTAGACGAATAGAAATGTACAAACCAGATGCGATTGCTCTCCAGTAATCAAAACTTAAATAAGATGCAAACCCCACAGTTCTTAACTGAAAGATATGTTTTCATTTAATCATGTACAGTCACCAAGAACAATTTTGCTCACGTGACTCTAAACCTCCCAATAAAAATGAAAAAAGAAAAGATTAATCTCTAAGATTTTACATTACCCGTAGACAAATCACAAGTCTCATTTTTTTTCAGTCTTTATCGATTAAGAACTGTCTGATTCAGTAGTGAACGGTGGTTTTCCCGGTGTAACCTGAAAAACGAGGCGGTGCCAGCCATCTAAAATTTGTGGTTAAGGAACGTTGATACACGAGAACTCTTCATCCAAATGTTTGGTTCATCTATTATAAAACATCAACTGGTGCAGGCCATTCCCAATTTCCAATTAAAATTATGAAATCTTATACTTTATAAAGAGGAATATGTATTGAATATAGCTTGGCTTAATTTGTTTCTTACATAAAGAGTATTATTTATTTTTAGAAAAGTGAATTTCACCATTTTTGTTTCGTAGGCGAGCACAGGGAGCAGCGGCCGGTTGCTGTTCGAAGAATTCTTCTCTCTGTTCACGGGCGGCACGAGTGACGATGACCACAATTTAAGGAGAAACTGTTCTTGCCGTAAGCCTCAATATTTCATATACCTGAAAAAGTATATACCATCTCTAACCTATGTGATATTATTCCAATATGTTTTTCAGTAAAGTAATTAATGTAGTTTTCTTAAATAAATTGTTCTTATGTCACAATTCCAGCATTTAACATATTCTTAGAACATTTGATATAATTTTGGACTTATGTATGTCAATGACTTTTATAAGTCGCCCATATATAAAAAAAACTTCCTTCAAAATTATTTATCAATTTTGAAGTTTGTTAGGAGCTTTGGGAAATCTCCATGGTCAAGTATATTTACATAATTTATTATTTACGTTTATATAAGCCAAAGTCTTTTTGTAACATGTATCTGCTTTAAAAAACAGATCCTCTGTACGAAATATATTAATATTCATTTTCCAATAAATAAATAAAAAATTTAGTAATGCAACTGATAAAAAATTAATTTGATAACGTTTTGATGACTTTTTTAGGCGTACCTTAGTAGTAAAGTATGACTCTGAGTTTTATAAATAATTTATATACATTGCAAAACTATTCCATTAATATCTGCTAAATATTAATATTATATAAATAAATGTTCAGTAAAATTTCAAAGGAATTCTTTAGCTGCACTTCCTGTTGTAACCGAAAATAATTTTTACTGACTTATTGCCTATTTATTGATTGTGAAATTAAAATAAGTCAGATCATTATATTTATCAATATTTATGTCAGTACGACCATCGTTTTGAGTTAGAATCTTAACTTAACTGAAAAGTAAAATAGCTAGTCACTTATCGGTATCGAAGATGTAAGTTAAATCATATCAATTGCTCTGTTGCGCCATGGAATTATATCCATAAAAATAAATTATGCAGCCCGACCTACCTGATGCATGTTTTTCTATGGTTTTCCCTGCATTAATTTTAGGCGAATGCAGGGTAGGATCCTTAAAATATAGCCCGGGGGCCCTGGTTAACCCTTGGCTATCTTCCTCTACCCTTCCGCACCCCCCTTTCAAATACCTTTCTATGCTATTAAAGGGGAGTTGCCCAACGTGGATTACCCTCATGTAGCCTGTTTCCCTAAAAAAAATTGTGTTTATTGAACATTACTTTACGAAATGTAGAATGCCTCAAGCGTCTAAATAATCATTTATAAAACATATACATATAAGAAACATATAAGAAGAAGGTGTAGACAGGCTATATATTGGGTAATCCACATAGTGGCCCCTCCCCTCTTTATCATAAGATAGGGACTGAGAAGGGGGATGTGGAGAGGTAGAGCAAGGTAGCCAAGGGTTAACAAGGGCCCCCAGGCTGTAGTTTTAAGGAACCTACCCGGAAATTCGCCTAAAAGTGATGCAGAGAAAACTCTAAAAAGCCTGCATCAGGTAGATAGGGCATTTGGTACTTGTCCCACACCCTTCCGATGGCGGGGTAGGGGATAGCAGTGGGGCCGCAACATTCCCTTCTCCGTAACTAAACCGGTTAGGTGGCAACTGGCCGACTATTCCAATAATAATATTTGGACAACTCTTACCGTATGCCCTAGGTCTGCGACCGCAAATCAAACACCTCTCAAAACTGACCGCACGATGCCGCCTCCAGGTGCACCAACACAATAGTGGGAAATTTGAAACGGCTGAGAATGAAATTGTTTGGTCCAATTTCAATTCGGCGTTAAAAAATGTTCAAAATTAAGAATAACTTAATAAACCAATTGTTAAAAAATATAATTTCACAATTAATTTAAGACTTCATCAGGTGTATAGGTCGCGAGAAATAGCATGGTGTGTTGGGTGCGAAGTAGGAGAAGGGAGAAAAGAGAAATATTGTCGTCAGGTGGTAACTCCCTCATGGAGCAACGCCACTAATATAAAAAAAATCATTACATTCTAATGAACGGATTATAATGACAGTGGCAAGGTCTTTTTATCACAGCCTGTACTTATAATCTCTCAATTTTTACAGAAAAGCTTTTTACGTACATTTCTTGAACTGAACAAAATTTGTTTCCTTACGTCAATATTCTCAGAATAATTTTTTACTCTACCGTAACAAACGTTCGTGTTAAACTGAGATCCGTACCACTCCCACTACAATTACTGGTAAGTGGACCAATTCGCATTGTAGTTTTCCACTACTAACTATTTCTCTCCAGTCCTACATTGGGCTAATTTAGGACTTGGAATATTATAGAGTTAAATTTTTTGATTTATAAAACTGTTTAAATATATTTTCTTTAAATTTTATATTTATAACATTCTAAGACTTGAAATACTGCCTTGTACATCTGATGGTTTACTAAATTATAGACTAAACGTTGTAAAATAACATTTTCATCAATTGTTTGAATAATATTTTTATTTACAGCTAATTAATTTATTTTGTGTAAAATTAAAATGTCTGATCACTATTCAAATCTGCATATGATTTTGCAAAGAATGTTTTCGAATATATAATTGTATATCGACACGATTATTGGAATTGTATTGCGTGTTCCTACCTGCATGGTGATGTAATTGAATTCTATTTCATCGGAAAACTTTACTGTTTTTGTGGACAGAATGCGGCGTGGTGAACCAGGAGATCCGCATCGTGGGTGGCAGACCCACGGGGGTTAACCGCTACCCGTGGGTGGCTCGTCTGGTCTACGACGGTCAGTTCCACTGTGGAGGTTCCCTACTCAACGGAGACTACGTCCTCACTGCTGCCCATTGTGTTCGCAGGTAACACTATAATTGCTGCTTGACAAAGGCGGACACATATTTGTACACTATTTAAGCGCAAGTCGTCGTAATGTTAAATATTAAGCGTTATTCAAAATATTGCGATGAAATACGATAACCTTATGTACTTGCGTAACAAATTTGGTTAAATTAGAACTAATAACTACAAAGTAAATGGCATCTAAAACTTTACATTTAACTTTTTATAGTAGTATTCTATCAACACTTATGTATTATCTAGAGACTGATCATCAAGGTCATAAAAAATTAGTCTTGACTTCAGTAAACGCCTTTTGTGGACTCGTCAATATTTTTATAAAACTTTTATTAATTATTAATTTTTTTAAATCCAATAATTTTACAAAATACGCTGCATCTGGTGAACGGCGGCGGGAGAAATAAGAATATATCTCTTTTTTAAAAAAAGCGGGGCAAAATGAAATAGTCCTGAACGGAATGTTTTCGTTAACCTTGTAATTAGACCCCAAATTTGGACCACAACAGATGGTTATAATACATTGGTGAACAAAATTAAGTAACCTAAACCGGTCTCTTAATGGTTAAGGTGCAAATTCTGGATTTGCTTCTTGTGAAAGACTATATTTTTGATACTAAAAATCATAATCATTAATTTAAAAAAATCGGAAATAGAAAAAAGGGTGAACTGTTCTGCAAGTATATTGTTAAAAAATCTTATGGGTCTAGAAAATTATTTTTTTATTGGCAAAAGAAATGGCTGAATTTATGGGTAATAGTATATTTATTAAACGCCATATGGAACAATGTTTAAAATATGGGTGTACTGAATATTATGTGTAAATCCCAAATTCCTGCAAGTTTAGTGACTCAAATTAAATTAAGTGCTATTTTCAAAACACTATAATTCTTCTGACCATAAATTGAGAACGTTGTTACGAGGGAAACATACCCACAAATCTAATCTATTTCTAAATCAAGAATGTTTTTTAAAAAATATTTTTTGCTTTAAGAATTGTAGAATGGTGTTTCACTTCGAGTACATTGTAGTCCACGAACTAAAATCACATCCATGGAAATCCTGTATCCTTCTTCAGTGTTTGTTTATATGGTTCATCTATCAAGCAAGTTGATACTAATAGGAACTAATTAGATCCTGTTAAATGTACTCTATACGTCTCTAGCTAAATATACTCACTAAATATTATCAGCACCAATCAACTTACTAATAATTTTAGCTTCAATCATAATGTGAACGTATGATAGAATTTAACTTATAAGATTTCATTCCATGTGCCCATTTTTCACCTTCATTTTTATTATTATTGGTAGGGTTAGAGTCGTGTCAACCAAATTGTTCTTGGCGACTGTACATGATTAAATTAAAACATATATTTAATCAGTTTAATTATTTTGAAGCAAATTGTGAGTTATCTTTCTTTCGCGTTGAACCGCGAATCCAAAACGTAGATTATATATTTTCGTATCTTGTTTTACTTTCGTTTAAATTCCCAACGTCTAATTTGCCTCTCCCTATTTTATCTCTGTCCCTTCATTTATACCTGTCTGTCGTTATTATTATTTTTTAAAATATATGTTTAATATACTTAATACCCTTCACTTTTACACTAACCTTATTTGTCGTTTTCTGTTTTCAAAATGATAAATTACAATAATTCACATATTCGTTGCAATTATTTCATAACCAGATATTTCTATATTTCATTTAGTGGGATATTTTTTTCTAGCAGCCATTAACCGAGTTTCAGATTGTCGTCCTCAAATTTTTGTACTGCTCTGTCTCTTACGTAAACTGGATAATGATTTAAAGTATTTCTGATGATAATTTTGACGTAAGTTGGTTGTTGTACAACAAATGATTAAATAAATTTGAAATCAATGTCTAATCCCGTAAATTGTGTTATATTTCTTAGTTAAAGTAGTAATTATATATGTCTGTGGCAAATTTAATCATGTTATAATTATAAATATTTATCTCCAGAGTACTTTCCGGTAAAGAGCTGATATAAATACATTTCTTTCCGAATTATCTACCGGCCACTTTTTTTAAAAAATTAATTTAGTTGAAACGGCCGTATTGTAACTATGAGTAAATCTTATTTTTCACTCGTACCTGAATTAATTTCATACTTCACCTTCATGTGTATTATTACAATGCTGTGTCTGATTCTAACTCTTTCTTTGCCCCATTAGGTTGAAGAAATCAAAGATTCGCGTGTTTCTGGGAGACCACGATCAGTTCTCTACCACCGAATCGCCTGCAGTTATGAGAACTGTCTCAAGTATAATAAAGCATCGCAACTTCGACGTCAACACGTACAACCACGACATTGCTCTGTTACGTCTGCGCAAATCCGTCACCTTCACAAAGCGTGTGCGGCCAGTTTGTCTGCCCGTGGCAAGTACGTTATGAGATACTAATATATTTTTAAGTAATGACTTAAAGATTAATTGGTAGATTAATAAACAGACACCAATAGAAAACACAATGTTTGGGGCTGATGCATTTTAATTTATAAAATAATCTTCTTTCAGCTCAATACTCTTTGCACACTCACGGTTTAATAAACTTTTTCAAGCTACCCAGAAAGTAAGTTTACTAAAGGTACCATAATAGACGTTTTTTTCAGCAATGATCTTTACTTATTCAACTTGAACTTGTTTCCGGTAACAGATTGATCCTCCATCCAACAGTATTTGTCATCGAAACTGCACCATAGCTTGTCTGCATAGCAAGGCAGCTCGAGCCGTACAATAAGAACTTATAATAGTCTTAATTTGACATTAATCCTTTTTCTAAATAGTCGATGTGAGTAATTGCGCGATCGTCACAAAAATACCGTAGCCATCGCCTTCACTGCCAAATTCACCGTCGTCATCAAATTTGGAGCACGCTCACCTGTACAAACTCACTGTTGGGACTGTTGTTTTGACTCTGTAGTGTAATGGTATATCCATGTTCCATCGAAAGTTATGTCTCAGCGTTGAAATCCGACAGGATTCCGTCACAAAATTCGCCCCAACAGCCCCTTGAACAAACAACCACATTGCGTTTTTGTTTCCATTTGAGCAATCTTGGTACCCATCTTGCTGATGTTTTTTAGATACATTTTAGTATCTTATTGAAACCATTGAGCCATGGCATATGCTCGTGGTCTCAACAAGTTCGCGCAACTTTACTCGTCGATAATTCAATGGATTTTTCCATAAATATGGCGTATTAACCTGCACTTTATTTTTTATTTTTTTTTAGGGTAACAGGCTACATGAGGGTAATCCACATGGTGGCAACTCCACTTTAATAGCATAGGAAGGGATTTGAAAGGGGGGATGCGGAAGGATAGAGGAAGGTAGCCAAGGGTTAACTAGGGTCCCCGGGCTATAGTTAAAGGATCCTACCCGGCATTCGCCTAAAAGTAATGCAGGGAAACCCCTAGAAAAACCTGCATCAGATAGGTCGGGCATTGGGTACTTGTCCCACGCCCTTCCGATAGCGGGAGAAGAGTTTGCTGTGGGGTCGCAGCATTCCCTTCTCCGTACCTCGACCAGTTTAGGAGACAGAAGGCCGACTGTTCCAATGGGAACAGCAAACAACTCTTACCGTATGCCTAAGGTCTGCGACCCCAGAACATACACCTCTCAAAACAGGCCGAGGTGCCTCGGCTTGTGGGAACCTTAGTTCAAAAACGGAGAGAGGAAAAGGCATCCCCAAAGGTGGCCCCTTCCTTTCTCTCCTACAAGGTTCTCCCTGAGAGAGAACATCCCTCGCAGGTACTGCTTGCGAGGGAATAACCCTCGCACACATGGTGTCTTTCTGCACTGGACGTCCCAATTGATGATCATCACTTGTGGCTATTCGAATTTAACAATAAACGGTTTAAAACGCTGAAGTAGTTATGTTTCATTTTGTTTTTTAAACGATTTACTTTTTAAATGAAAGTGATTAGTGTTTCATCTGAATCAAATTTGTTTGAAAATAGCAGAAACTATTTCAATTGATCCATGGGGAAAGTGAACCCATGCTATGGATATGGCAGAATATTTGCCACTTGCATAAACAAATTTATTATCGGCCAAGAATAGAAATTTCTCGAGCGGACTGGGAATCTGAACCCAGTACGGTACTCTTTGCAATGAGCTTTCCTTGTCAAAGTCTGGTCAAATTGCAAGTCATTTCTATCTGTTGCTTAGACCTGAAGACATGCTCACCTACAATTCCCAAAGTGAAATTATTTATATTCTAATTTTTGAGCTTCAATAGTGAGTGGATATTGTGTTTCAATTGAGCATACCTACAATTGTTTAATTCCAGAACAGAAGTTATGTTTTGAATCATAGCTCAGCTCAAACCTAATAATTTCTTCTAATCCAGAAAGAAGCGAGGCCTACACATCTGACTCGAGAAGATTCGGGACTTGCTATAATTTTATGAAGTGAAAGAGGAGTCCAGAATGACGTCCGGGTGATTGTGTGATGGGCTTTGTTGAGAGAAGTTAAGAGGAAATTTGTGAATGGTCCAATGACATAGAATTCCAATTTCCTGGTAAATTTAGAGTAGGTTGGGAAATCTTTCGTTTAGTTTCCGTTTTTAAGAGATTCGTTTTGCAAGAAAGCTCTGCTAATATGGAATTAAGTCATTTTTCCTCAATAAACGTGATTCTTGCCTACTTTTACGTATAACGCTGCATTTCTCACCCAATTAAAAATGGAATAGACAATGTCAGACTTGTCTAATTTATTGGCAGGAGTCTTTTTTCTGTTGACGTATCTTTGGAGCGTATTTCTTAGGGCTGAAAATGGTTTCAATTTGGAATTTTCCATCAATCCAATTGATTTTGGTACGTAGAACAGGTATATAGAGCACGTCATTTGTATTCTTGTAAGGGAGGTATTTGTGACCTTTTAAAGCTTTTTTAAGGATTTGAGAAGGATAATTAATTTATCGAAGGCCTTCATGTATATTCTTGAACCGTTCCTTCATCACTCTTTGGCATGCAAGATGATGAATCCAGTAGTGTCAGTGCCGACGCTTTGCTTTTGCGCTTATCAAAAGACCGGCCACACAAATGGTTGCAACAAAAACCTATAAATAAAATAGTGTGTTTCGTGTTTGTGGATTTGTGATTTTATGTGTACGTATGTTCCGCATACAATTATACTTTCCTGGTCGGGGGTGGAAAGTTTCAAACATGCTAAAACAGACTATATTTGCGTTGGATAAAAGTTTCTCGTGGTCAATGAGATTGATAGCTTTTCTACCGATGTTTTTTGTGTACAATTTCAATCCTTTTTTGGCATGGGAGGGGAGAATACTTAGAGATACCGGTGTAGGGGAATTACATAAAAATCACACCAAACAACCGGGATTGGAGTAAAATCCGGAGTTATGGATGTCGCTGAGTTTAATTATGACAACCCGGACAACGTCGGGCTCCCAGATAGTCCACAATAAAGCCAGCGATTTTAGTCGCTTTGTGCTCACTACATAAAATCTCTGCGACAGCGAGTTTTTAATCGCAGTAACAAAAAATCACATTTGGGTTACTGTTATATGGGTAATGAAATTCAATTAACGTATTAAGATAGAAAAAGATAAGCGCACCGCGTAATAAGTGGAGGAACTGGGTTAGATTCCTGGCTGGGTCGAGATTTTTGTATCTTAATTCGCTAATTCATTTTCATAACCCTTAGATTTGAACATTGATTGAAAGCATTTCTTCTGTTATTGAAACAATGTATTTTGATTCTATCAAATACTTCAATTTATTGTTGACCTACCCTCGTACCTGTATTCAGAATTTACACTTACGGTTTTCACTATTATTAGTGCTTCCTGTTGATCGTCATTCTCGCTATAGAATTAGAAACGTGACAGTGTTTACTATAAATTTTGTTAAACAATTCTTTTTCTGACCTGAAATTATAGGAGCTGAAGATCCTGCTGGAAAAACTGGCACTGTGGTAGGCTGGGGACGAACTTCAGAGGGCGGTTCCCTCCCGGGATTGGTGCAGGAGGTTCAGGTGCCGATCCTCAGTCTGGATCAGTGTCGAGCCAGCAAGTACAGACCTACGCGTATCACCCCCAATATGATCTGCGCTGGACAAGCTAAACACGACTCGTGTCAGGTAAGTCGCACTATTAATGCATCGGTCTCTTTTGTGAGGAGAGTTCAAGTTGTATCATACTATATGGGTAATAACTTTGAGGTAATGGAAATGCTGGAGATTGATCAAGTCGCAGGCACTACAGAGACATTTTTCGGCTATTTAATTTTATGTAATATTAAGAAATGTAAACGAATTGTATTAAGAGAAACGTTTGAAAGGAATGCAAAAAATAAAACAAAACAGAAAAAAACAATAAAAACAACTTCGTTGGCATCGTTGTCACGATACACATAAAGTGATAAAAGTTCGCAAAAAACCAATGCTTTCAGCAAATTATATTAATATCATGTTCATAAAAAATAAAATGCCAAATGACAGACAAATTAAGTAATAAAATAAATATTACACAACGACTCTGCAATCCTTGTTGCTTTCGTCAGGTGATTCAAAAACGCAAGAACTGCAAGAACAATATACCACGTAAACCAGGTGACGAACGCAGCAAAAATTGCAGAATAATTGTGTAATATTAATTAATGACGAGTAAACAAAGAACAGAAAGAAATAACCAAGTCTTACTAATCGACATAGTTGAAATTATAAACGAAATTTTAAATTTCGTCAATTTTCTACTATCTGTGTTATGAAGTTATAAGCTACAATTTGGAAATTTCGTAAATTTTAAAACGGGACTAATAAACGTATTTTTTCTCGGTGAATCCGTTTAATAAATGATTGTGACAAAAATTGGGTCCACTTGATAAACCAAGAATTGTATATTTAAGAAGGGAATCCGCCAGCTTCGGAACTTTGCCGCATCTTGCCGGTCCCCCTTGCCATTAAACTGCCTTTCAGTCATTTTTCTCCATTGTTTCATTTTTATTCTTCAATTACTATCTATCAATTCCAATCGAGTCAGTTTCTGCTACAATTTTTAATGTTCACGATAGTCTAATGACCCAAAAATGTCTCTGAAGTAGTCTACACATACATCACTTTAAAACATTTTCAAATCACGAAACAAATTCGTAACCCACGTAAATTGGAATTCAAAATGTATTGCAACATTTCCCCACACGATCATCAAAGATGGAATCCCACGACAGCTTTATTAGTAAAGTTCGATTACGGGCCGAGGAAAATATTCTGGAGTTTCTGATTTTACTTTTTTCTCTTTCATAGTCAAAATTAAGTTTCAAAATATAAATGACAGCAATAGTTACTTTGAATACTTACAAAATACATATAATTAGTTTCTCTGGTTCAAAATAATCAGATATTCATCAATATTAGGTATTTACTAAAGCGTTGTATTCTGGATTTACTTGTCTTTTTCGCTGAACCTTTAAAATAACCACTTTCATATCATTCAGAAATCATTCGTGGTACCTTCTTAAACGATTAAATAAATTGTTACTCAACATTTCTGTAGTTACCTCTTACATCGACTGGTGAAAGCTTTGGGTAAGGTCTTAGGATACAGTCAGTAACCAAGTTACTTCACAATAATCCTCTAGATCGGAAAAGCAAAATTAAACGTTATTTATCTACACACTTTCCATAAAACCTAGCATCTTACAACAACAATAATAAAAATACTAACTTATAAATAAATTATATGGGACATTTTTATATTTTACTTACATTAGTTCTCGATACCGTCAGATTATGATCAATAGGTATAGTTACACGTTTAAACGATACTTTTTTGATATATCTGTTTTCATATCCATTGTGTGTGCCTTTCAGGGTGACAGTGGAGGTCCTCTGTTGGTTCCTTCTGGCGAGGATAAATTTGAAATTATCGGTGAGTATCTCCTGATACTGAAAGCAACCATTGAAAATACAGAGGAGTTGTGTGAGTAAAAAGGAATCTGCGTTTCGTAAGCGCCGATACGAATTGTTTAGCATAAATGGTATTTCAGAAACAACGGAAATAATTTACGATAACCTTTTTTTTAGTAAGAATTAGTTCCAGTCAGAAACTAGATTATCCCAATTTTAATGTTTGTGCAAATATTTTTTAAAGTTTCCATACGTATGCATTTTTGCCTCGTGAATAAGATTTAATTATAATTATTTTAATAAATAAATATTTTGTTTTCGTGAATTGAGATAAATATGCTGCATTTTTCAGGAAACTTAGAGTCGTATTGCTCAGTTTTTTATTTCGGTTTATAAAAAAAGTTCCGTTTTTCGACAGAAAGTCGAGCGCCCTGTTATAAATGCAACATAAATACGCCTTTGGTTCTGAGTAATTATTCGATTATGAATGAAAGAAAATGGTTCATCTAACGAGTAATTAAAATATTCACTTGGTCACATTGTTTTTATTTTAAATAAATACATAAGTGCATGTAAAATGCTAAATGTAACTATCAAATTATTGTGTTTTATAACAAAAAAAGCGATTTTCCAGTCTAACTAAACATTTTTCCCATAGCTGTATTGTTTAAGGTCGGTCGACGGCAGCTACATTTTCTCAGTTTCTATTCTTTAATCTACATAAATTGACAAATACTAGTAATAATAATTGAAAAATCGCATTACAGTTAAGTTTGGTCTTAGTAAGTGACACAAATACTGGAATGCCAAAGTCACTATCTCAAATACTCAGTTGATATAGTTCCAAACTGAATTCTAACTGAATAGAAATTAGAAATTCCCCACCCTCTCTGTTACACGTTGTACACACGAAACCCCCGGGAGGAAAAAGAAATTAATTAGATTAAGAATAGATAAACAGGCAAAATCAAGTGATGAATTAACGCTTCTGCTATGCTTGTTGCTATCGTATGGTGATCGTAACAAGGATTGCAGAAACGTTGTGAGGTATTTATTACTTCTTTATCTAAGTAGTCTTCATGTAACACAGACGATTTTTATAAAGGAATTGTTCCCAGCTGGTTAACTGAAATCTGGCAGAAGATTTCGCAAGGTGCATTTTACGAAGAAGTGCCATAAAATGTCTGTTGACACGGCACAACTATTAAACAATTCCAGTAACTATCAGTCTGTTATGTAAAGTTATGTTTTATATAATTTGGAAGGCTATAAAAATACATATTCTATTTTTAACTAACCTCAACATTGATATATTTAGGAAATAAGTACACACACTTGTGTATTTAAATATGTATTTAAATCGTCTTTTAAAAATTATTTGATTGATTTGTGAATAAATACAGGCTAGTGCAGATAAAAGAGTGATTTTGAATTGAGCGGGATTCGTGTTCAGCTCACGCAAGGTGGTGGGGATGAAATCGGCCATGTTCCTGATACCTTAGCGTTCAGTAACAATGGAGCGGTGCCCACATCATCATCGCGCGTAACATTTTTCATGATTGTAATTGGAAAAACTGATGGCTTTTTACAGCCTTTTCAAAATTGATCTTTTTTCTGCTCCAGCCTGTATCAAAGTCTGAAAGACATTTATGTGGTATTTGTAACTTTTTTGCAAGCTTTATAAGAGCGGCGGCTTTGTGTTGCAGGAATAGTGTCGTGGGGCGTGGGTTGTGGGAGACCCGGCTTCCCAGGCGTGTACACCCGCGTGGGTCGCTACCTAGACTGGGTGCACAGGAACATGCGGGACACGTGCGACTGCTCCTACTGAAGACTTTTATTCTTCCCTCAGAACGGCTGTGAAACTCTTGCCTACGTGTAGTCTGTTATGCACTGTAAATAGTATCGTTAATTTATTTTCATACGGGTAAAAGCTTTATGCCCCGAGTAATGTCAAATATGTGGAGTGATCCTCTTTGTAAAACTATCTCGAGGTATGTTAAGTTCTAATTAATAAATTACAAGAGTATACTAGGTTGTATGTCACTTACCGTCCTAGTCCCGTTCCTATTACTACAGAGGTCGTCAAACTGATTTGGGCGTTAAGGAGGCTCCTAATTGATTTTGTTGGTAATAATTAAAAATATATATAAATGCATGAACAGCCAAATTACTCAACAAAAAAACATAAAAATTAACACAACGTTTGTCCTCAATTGAGGACTTTATAGAGTAAATCTAAAACTCCATGAGGTGAAGATCGACTTATCGCTTGTCATGTGGATATCATAATAGATTAGACAGAGAAAGTAGTCGTGACGACTATTACAAACTAACTTGGGAAAAGTTAAGTACAGCACGTGATATCCATTATCTTCTGAAATTTCACGATCAATAGCACTTCTATGCCACACAGGAAAATAAATCTGGCCGTTTGTATCTGATGAAATTCAATTCTGACAAGCGTGCACAATAATACTCCAAAAACAAATCAACTGCCGCTAAGCTCGCAAATCACCTGTTTAATCGCAATCGGATAAATGATATAAGAATGCATACGGGAAGAAATGAAGGTGTAGACAGCTTATATATAGGTTAATCCACATAGTGGCCACTCCCCCATCACAACATAGGAAAGGGACAGGTAGAGAAATGTAGCCCGGGTTATAGTTTAAGGATCCTACCAGAAATTTCGACTAAAAATGATGCCAGGAAAACCTGCATGAGTTAGACATTTGGTACTTGTCCCACGCCCTTACGATGGCGGGAGAGGGTTTTGCTGTGGAGACGTGCCTTTACCAGTTCAGGAGGCAGCTGGCCGACTATTTCAATAGGAATAGCAGATAACTCTCTCCGTATGCCCAAGGTTTGCAGAACACACACCTCTCAAAACACTCCGAGGTGTCTCGGCTTGTGGTAACCTTAGTTCAAAAACCAGAGACAGGAGAAGGCATCCCCAAAGGTAGTTCCCTCCAGCTGCAAGACAACAGCTCTCACAGGGCTCCTTGATGACGCATACGGGGCAAACAAATATTCATTTATATATATAGTTAAAAAGGATTAATTAATTAAATGAATTGATTTAAACAAAGATTATTTCCAAGAATTTAACTCAATAGTTCCTTTATGAAACAATTATATTAATTTTTTTATTTATAGTGAAGAATTACAAAATAATTCCGACATTCTTTGAACTTTACAAGACAATTTACTTTTATTCAGTTGAAATTTTCAATATTTATATGAGATAAATTACATTTAACGTTTTTCAATGTTTATAGATTGAACAACGCTTTTCTCAGGGTTATTTATCTGGGCCTTCTAAGTAAAGAAACAACCTTTATATTTACGTTAACAATCAAATTCCTTTATAAACTAAGAAGTTAAACAATCAAACAAAAATGAGAAAGCGAAATCTGACTACTTTACCGTTAATTATCTTTACAAAACTTGATTAAATTTGTTTGTAGTTGCAACACATTGGCTGGTACCAGGCTTAACTCTCTTGGGCTAGGGCTCACCTCACAATTTACACTAAAAGGCCATGGAATCACTGAATTTACCCTTGATTAAACAAAAACACGGTCGTAACTTTTGAGTCTCTCCTCTGGGAACTGGGAACCGCTGCTCCTCCCGGATTATTAGTTCGACAGATTGTTACAAAATTGTCTCTCTGTGAAATTGGCGACGGTCACGGTACTTATAGAAATTTTATTGTGGCGCTATTTATTAGGTTACTCCTTGCAGCTGTACGATGAGATTTACTGTCCAAACTTTATACTTAAACTTAAAACTTGTAATCTTTTCGTCCAGATCTATGTGACTACCGCGCTGTTTGTTGTACACCTCTCAATTTCTGACTTCCACTCCCGACTTCAACACCAGACCGACTGTTTCAGAAAAGCGCTTGCTGTCGAACAAAGCTCGCCTATCCATTGTTGCCTTTGAAAATTGGTACCGCTAACAATCCACCATAACTATCCAATTATTTAAATCATTAATGGTCTCTAATTAGTATTACAATATATATACATATATATATGTACATATATAAATATATATATATATATATATATATATATATATATATAAGTATATATATAGAGATAGATAGATAGGGAGAGAGAGATTTGGCAATGTATGGAAATTGTATGTTATATCTATTTAAATAATTTTTGAAGTAAAAAAATGTTTTTTCATCTTTTGTTTAAATATAATTTGAATTTTTTATATATACTCCATTGTACACTTGATAAAGTACTAGATTGAGGGCAAAACAATGTGTTAATTTTTATCTTTATGATTATTTAATTATTACTGATTAATTCGGGTATATTCAAGCATTTAAAGTTGATAAGCATAACTATTAACAATTAAAGAAAATATATAAAAACAATTCCAACCCGATCATTCTGATTACATACCCATTTCTTACACATTACAGAACATAAAGATACAGACACCAAAAAATAAAAATCTATTTTAAATACGTTACATGTGCAGAAATTCTTTTAGATCACTTGTGTCACCATTGGAGGTATAGAATTTTAAGAGGATAATGGTGGATGCCTTGATTCAAAACAATGCAAGGTTGATAGCCATCGTCAGTGGAGTCACATTGCCAACGTCATTGTCAATGCCAGAGTATTTGGATCACTTCTGCCGTCCCCCGGAATGCAACAGGAAACCACAAGGAAATATTCCGAACAGAATTACTGATCAATTAAGGCCGATGGCGGTTTTAAAATGGTAGTATATGTGAGGTTCCTATATTGTCGTTAGGAGACAGTGTTTTCTTCGCAACAGTATATTCATTAAAACGTTAAAGTTTTCTTTTAGATTAACATGACTATTTCTGAAATACCTTAATTTTTGTCACTTGATAAAACCTTCGCAGTGAAATTATTTCGTGTCTTTGCCATTAATTCCTTATATTTTTACCTTTTCGGCCGAAGATGGCGATATAAGAGATATTGGAGATTGCGAATGATTCGTGTGGAAAAATAAACCCACTACTGGAATCAGACTGAGAAATGAGATTCCATGTACCGGAAAGCTATCCGAAAGTCAGAACTGTTGCTAAGTATTTATGTCGTTAAGTTATCATCATCATTAACAGATAATTCAACCTATTTTTCTTTACAAATTACTCTTTATCATCTCATGGCTCATTACCTCAATTTTTATATGAATTTGGAAACCGTAACAAGGTCTTAACAATACCAAAGATTTTTTTAATTGAGGTTTTTAATGGTCGCGTCGACATCGTGGTAACTGGCGACCCGTATGTTATTTATTATCGTTTACATAGAGCTCTTATTTACATACATTGACCTTCTTAAAATTATTTTCCAAAGTATTATACCATATAAAGTGGCTAAAATTAAGAGAAAATTAATGCTTGACAAAGAAAATAATACAATAAAAACATATTATCACGACGTTGCACAAGAAAATTATTGGCTCCTTTTCGATGAAATGCTGTATATTCAATCAAACACTACAGAAATAAATGTTAAAAATTATACTAACAACTTAAATGAAATATATGATTTATTATTATAGTAATGAAATAATTTTAAATTAACTTACACATTATCTTATAATTTTAATAAGTACCACAAATTATTGGTTTGTAATATAAATCTTCAACAATGCATATACACACTCATGTGTGTGTGTGTGTGTGTGTGTGCGTATCTTAAACTGCATTGAAATTCTTATTTCTCATTTCGTTTAAAATTTAGATTTATTTATTGATTCCAGTTGTCTTCAACTGAAGAAATAGGACAGCCCGAAATTATCATTTATCAATAAACATAAAATACATTAATGAGAAATGAAACATAGCTTTACAAAAATATAAGATTATAAAATAAAAAGAATTAATTCAAGAACAGTTTCATTATTTAAATTAAGCAGGTAAAGTGGTGAAATGCAAGGTTAGGTTAATATTAAATTATTTATAATGATAAATTCTCTTCACACTTTTTATTACTTCAGATGAGTTTTGCTATCAGGATGGATTTCTCGTGATAATGATTGTCATGATTTGTATGTATCAAAGAGAAACTATTATATCAATTTCAAACATATTACCCAGCACTTTCAGAGCATTAAGTTCAGACAGATTTATGGCTTTATAGACAGAATAATAAGCCCTATTAATGAGCAGAGTTTTACATTTCTTTACTGTAGGTACTGATACCTTTCATAAACTGTGAACCGGTGTTTGTCAGTTCTGAGGATCATCCGGCTCCTAGTATTGTGATCGTGAATTTCTCCGTCGGTAACAAAGTTCCATCAGGATGTTCGGATTTAAAAATTTCTAAAATATATGAACCAGGTAGCGTTAATATTCTAAGAATGTTTTCAACAAACAGTTTCAACTTTCTCTGCAAACTTTTCCACTTAGTATTCGTATCGCACTATTTCTTTGGTTTAAAATATCCGAATAGCGAGAAGAATGTTCCGAATTTGTAATACCGTAGCAAAAATTTAAAATTAAAATCTGCATAATGAATGGTTTCTCATGTCATGGTCTCGCCTTGCTGCATTAAACATCGGAGAAAGTAACAGACAGAACTAATTTTGCTAGTAAGAGCCTCAATATATTCATTACATAGTAGATTTTCTTCAACTTGAATATGGGGACAGGTTGAATGATTAGAATATATATTTTTCGCGAACTAAAAATTACTGCTATATGATGAAAAATTTAATGATTTAATTACGTCATTAACTTTATTCTGAAGGTTGTTGATGTTACAACAGACATGGGAACCAGACCAAGCCTTTTAAATTTATATAATATTATTTATTTGAAAACTATTTATATTGTAAGTGCAAAACAGTTTTATAACTTAAAAAGTTGAACACATGTTTAAATATATTTTCTTTAAATGTTATTTTCATAATACTCCACATTATTGAATTAATTTTTAGAAGACATATTTACTCAATAACTAAATGTATAATATAATCAGACACATTCATATAAATATACTAACATTTTACAATTATATCGACTATGATGCTTGCCTTTTTGTGAAATTTAATTTTAAATATAGAAATTCATGTACATAAATTTGTAAATAAAGAATAAGTGCTCGGTTTAATTCATTTCTATGATGTGAACAGAAAATTTAGATAAAATTTTGTAATTCAAACGTTAAGTGTAATGAAAAATTCGTCTTACTCTACCTATAAGTAATTTGTACTTCTACTCAATAAGTCAGTTAGTTTTAAGGAAACAATATACATTCTTCACATTTAATCCGAATGTGATAAATGAATACTTGCTTTTGATGGAAAGTAGGGTTACAGATGATGTGATTAAACCTTTTATTTGAATATCGTTTCAGTAAAAACTCTTCTCTTAAAATCTTCGATCGTTTTTTATTCCCCATTTCATTTCTGGAAAACTTTCGTGTGTCAGTGCAAACATTTCCATACAATGGTTATTGTTCTCTAATTAAGCCTGACACACCCATTATAAGAAGGAGAACAAGAAAGGTCACTTTATCGTATTAGGTTTCTTCCAACATAATTTTAATTATTAATATTTCATTTAGCATTATATTTTGTAATATTTCAGTTTATTTCCTACAACATTTTTCAGAAATTGGGACGTCATTTTATTTGGTTTCATTCGACTGGTGACCCTTATGATTGAACCAGTTCCCGTCATTTCTTAGAAAGAGATTATTACAAGTAGTTGGCATTTCCGTCCGCCTTTTCTCCTCCCATTCATAAATGAATGTTTTTCTAAGTGGACTTGAACATTTCAAAATTCATCACGAGAGATATTGTATTAAAAGACTCATAGCGAATCATAAAATATTTAATGTACGGTTAAATGCATCAAATTTAATTTTGAACTACTTTATGAAAAACAATTGCTTTTTTTTACGTACGAAATATTTATGACTCTAATATGCCAATCAGTTTATATAAGAATTATAAATTGTACAGTTATAAAAACATATATTTGATTTTCCGTTATCTATAATATAAAAATGGAGTAAACGCTGTGAAAGTAAGTCACCACTAGCACTCTTAGTGTTGTGGATGGAAGGGGGTTAATAATAGTGCGAAAATTACCTACATGGATTTCGATTCCACTGCTTTTGGAGCTTGATGACTTGAATTCACATCATACCAGTTAAGTTCAAGTTAGCTCCCTCCGGAAAATGCTAAAGCGATCTATCTACATTAGCCGTCGAGTATATAATTTTATGCGTCGCTGAGATTAATATTGCCACTTTAGCATAGTGGAAGGTGAGGGAGTGATAATGGAAAAACTATTCTAAAATTATCTACATCCAGCTTTTTTGATCGTTGAAATAGAAAATGACACTCTTGATGCCGATGGAGCTCAAGTTCAGCCTTTTCGTAATTTCGTACCCTAACACCATTAGGAATAGAAGTGAAATTTAAAAACGACGAAAATACAACATGTATGAGTGTTGAATAAGTAGATGTGGGAACGATGAGATTAGTACTTTCGCTCCCGATATAGTTTAACCTTAATTTCCAAACCTAACGCCACGGAAGAGGAACACCACAACCCACGGCATGGAGGTACAGGGAGTATTTTTCACTCATTTAAGGTAATTTCCAGTACCTTAATCAACGTATCGCAAATATTTTTGAACTCGGAGTATTTTGGACTTCCTTAAGGTATCGCAGTATTTTTGACTCATTAAAGGTACCAGGAGTATTATGAGTCTTAACGATCAGCCATACTCCCGATACTGGTAATGATAAAGAACAGCGCGTTCGAAATTGGGATATGAGTGGGAAGGGGCTTATTTCTTATGTCCAAAAAGACCAAGATTGGTGTCGAATTCAAAATTTTCGAGGTCGATACAGTGAGTAGAAACATTCAACGTGCTCCCCGCGCCATAAATATTGGCGTCGAATCCAATCGCTTGAGTATTCCGTTGATAAGCTTTGACACCTCCGTTACCATTTAAGTTATGCGTTTACATGGTATTAATTATAAAATATTCGAGATGACCAAGAGATTTGTGTGGAATTAATTCCTTTCTGGTCAAACATAAAATGAATACCCGGGCAACGCAAGCAACTAAGCTAATAATTATATGGACAAAGTTAAAACGTTGTTTCTCTTCTTTATTAAGATGTTCAGCGCAGAGCTCTACCCTTCCGCATCCCCCCTTTCAAATCCCTTCCTATGCTATTAAAGGGAAGTTGCCACCATGTGGATTACCCTCATGTAATTACCCTAAAAAAAGAGATTTTCTAACCATTATTTGTCTTTAAACATGCAGTTTTGTCTCAACATTTTAAATACGCCAGTAATTCCCTAAAAATGGAAAGGAAGAACAATTACTTGATCCTCGATACCATTATCTTTGTTATTATTTAGGAAGAGAAACCAATTCTGTTTTTTTAGTATACATTAATTTTATCCTATATAAAATTATCCTATATTGTGTATAATGATATTCTGCGATAAATCGTGGCTAAATGATATACTCTTTATCCATTTAATTTCTAATTCCGTCTACTAATTAGGGACAATAATTGGCCTATCACCAACTAGGCGTTGCGGGTTGAGTTTCACATTTTGGGAGTGTTCAAACAATAAGTCATTTAACTAAATACTACCTGTCCGCCTTATACATATTCTCAAATAAGATATCAGAGTACAATGACGCCCTTGGGTAAGTAACCAGTAGGATTCGTGATTAAGTTCGAAGCAACGTCAATACTGAAGGTAAATTCCGGATAGTCTTCACCTAGAATCCATCCATTCTTCTGTTAAGCAATAGAAAGTCAGAATATTCTTGGAGAAGAGAAGTATATATATTGTAATGATTAACAATTGGGTGAATGAATTAAATTAGCCCCACGTTGTGGAAGTCATTTATGTAATGATTAAAAAGGGTGGTCTTAATTAATAGGAATAATTAACAAAATTATTATGTATTTAAAATTTATTGTTAATAATTAAACATTATATGCTCTGCTTTCCGTCAATTTAATAATCAAATTTAATCAATTTAATAATCAAATATTTCAATTTTATTTAATTAATTCGTGGCGTATTATGAAAATATAGCTTTATAATTTTACAATCAATTACATTGAATTTCTCTTTATCTCAGGGTCACCACTGGGTTTGATAGGAAGAACAACTACAATGAACTAAAATATTAACAATCCAAACTCATTGAAGTTAACGGAATACAATATTAAATACAACAGTAAAAGATAACGAATGAAAATAAAAACGCGAACGAAATCTGACTATACCCTTTAATTATCGTTTACAGTCATTAATAATTGTTTTGTTCTCACGACAGTGCTACTGTTACCAGTTAGGACTCCTGTATTTGAATTTAACACCCACTAAACAGGCCATTATACACTGATTCTACTCATTAGATTTTGAAAACATGGTAGTTGCTTTGGATCTCTCCTATCCTGGAATCTGGATTAGCTCACCCTCAGCCATTTGACGGACGTAGATCTTCTCAAAGTCTCTCTATGCGAAAATTAGTTCAGTTTGTGAAGCAAAACTTCTGCTTCGAAACTGCGATTTTATAAGTCTCACCGTCAATGACATTTTACTTTCGTTTTATGTAAACTATTATATCTCACTGTTGGACTTCCTAGATAGCCCTATTCATAATTCTGGATCTGCAGACTTTTACTGTTTTTATTTCTCTATGTGGACCGAACAGCTATGTCCCAGTTCTCGACGCAGACTGAGTTCTCTAAGCGCGCGGTATCCAGTGTCGATTGTTAACAAAGAAAAACCCGCCTTGATTGTCGTCATTAACCACCCGTACCGCCAACAATTAAATTATATTAAAAACAATTAATAGCCTGTTTAATTGGTATTACATTATATATATTGTAATAATTACATATTATATTTGAATGTGGCGTTTCTAAATGAAAGAACTTAAGTGAAACCTATTAAACAAGATTTATTAACAATTTTAAAACAAGTATAAAATACACAAAATATTTGGGATCTCAGGGTCTTGAACTGGGTTTTATAAAAGGCAGAATTTATATAATCAAAATTACATTTACTTTTTATGGAAATCAATGCATCTGAACATAGACGAAATTTGTTGCGGAAGAAATAATACTTCAGATTGAATTTAAACAATTTTAATTTTATCAAGAATTAAGAATCTCATTTCATCGATAATTAAATAATTAAAAAAACGATCTGACTTTTATCTTTCAAACACGGTTTACAAATGATTTTAAAGTTTTTCTCTACTTACGTCCGCCCAGCTCTCATTTTAGCTTTTCGTGCACAATTTTGGGGACATCACTGATTCTAAGTACTCACAGACTCTAAATATTCACAGGCTCTAATTGGCGTTGTTTGTTAGTTGGTTTAACACAAATTGGTTGGTTCTCGATGCTTTACTGCAACCTGGATTTGTAGATCTCATGACTTTAGTTGAAAATGGACTTCATTGGTTTGTCTATGGCCAGCATGATGAATCTACGCTCTACCACCGAATACACACTAGTTGCTCTGTCTCCTTCCCGACTGAATATTGCTTTACTTTTTCATATTTGAAAGCATGTTTGTGACTGGACCACATTCTTTCGTTCTGACTGCTGACTGTAAAACTTTTCGTCTGATCTATTCGCTGTCTGCTGCTCGACTGTAAAGCTTTCAAACTGCTTGCTGTCCGCTGCCCGACTGAATTCTTCGTCTCGTAAATTTTGATTGCGTAAAACCTTCCCAACCGATCAACAATGTTTTCTTTGCCTTGCCGGTTTGTTGCGGCGTCCGCTCTATATCCACTAATAATGAATCCACTACAATTCAACTTTTCAATTAGAACAATGCCTTAATTACCAATTACTACAATATATATATATATATATATATATATATATATATATATATATATATTAACCCGTTGTGCCTAGTTCATAAAGTAAAATTAATCTAATAATTGGTCGAATTGGAATTGAGAATTTCTATGCTTGAGTCTAGGCGTGGAAAAGGATTCATACCACCCGAAGAAGCACCCATGATCGAGTCAAGAGTTTATGAATAAAATGAGGCTTGAAAATAATCGCATGCCTATCAGAGCGAGTTAATGTCCATACTAAAACTAAGCGGTCTGGGTTACCTTCGATGAAAGGGAATTTATCAGACATCATCGAACAGTCTCATTGTGGTAAAGGAGGTGTGACGTCGCCATAAAAAAAGAACAGTAAGAGAAAGCTGGAGTGACAGCTTCAATGTAGCTTTTTGAAGTGAGTCATTTAATGGACGTTTAGTGAAAGTAATAGTAGAAATAAAAAGTTAGCTTATTTGAAATTATGAATAAGGAAATAAGAACAACGAGAACTAAGTTGTTTGTAAATACCAAGTATTGTGAACTTCCTCTTCTTGTTCCTATGCCGGCAACCTGTCGAAATTCTTGGAAATTGCCTGCAGTTAGAATTCTGACGTGGGGAAATTAACCATTAGAATTTGTATTATATAGCTACCAATAACAAGTGAACCCAAAATTTCACCACTGAACATAAAACGTATAATTATGAATAATAATGCGTTATTTTTAATTATATAATTTTGCGGTATTGTGTGTTAATTTGTATTATAGATAGAATTATTTATTTTCTTTATTGCAAAAGAATAGTCAAAACCTAATGACGGAGACATAAAATCACAATTCGAATAATTAATAAATTTGTTAAAGCTTCTCTATTACAATTTGGGATGTTGTTATAGAAAAAGGTCCACTAACTAGTTAATGAGAAATGTTTAATTTTTTTTGTAATACAAGTCTATGAATTCTTGTGATAGTAACTGTGAGTAATGGAATTATGAGTAAACAAAAAAATTAAGAAAGTCATAAGAAACCTAAGAAACAGTTCAAACCAAACGGACTTACAGTGTTCAAACTATAAAAAAATGTTACAAACAAGTATTACAAAAATTCAGATCAGATTATGACTCCAATACAGAATTCTATTACACTTCAAAAGCAGTATGGAATATTTCTAATTGCATTAATAAATTCAAAAGAGTGTGAAAACAAGGGGCTCAACACAAATTTATGCAATAGATACAGATACAAACGTAATCTGTAATAAAATAAATGAGAGGTATTTCAGAGATTATAATTATAAGTCTGACAATTATATATGGTAGAAACATAATAAACCATATTCGTTTACTTCTCAACTTACGGTAAAGAAGAAAAACAGCAGAGGGCGGGACGAACTCTCACCTACTCATACGAAGAACTGCCACAAGAAAATCTTTCATCCACTCGTTGAATTAGTGAATATGTTCAAGGAAATGTAAGTGACGGTTGTTTGACTAATTCACAAAAATGTCTGAAAACTAAAATAAGCAGCTATAGGCCAATTTCTCACCAATATATGGCAACATGTTTTAAAACAATCTGTAAAAATTATGCAACCGATAAAGGTAGGTGCAAAACCGTACATATTAAGTGACAAATTTTAAGAATACGAGCGTCGCAAGGACTATTATTGTTTATCTGTAAATAATACGCACACGTCGATAGTTATAATTGAGACTATACACTAGCAATATTTTTTGTCAAAAAAATTTAGGATAGTAAAATGTTTCAGGTAAATCCCTATAAATCTAAAATACTCTTCTTCAATAAAAGTACATAGATTTCTTTTGCAATAAATATAAATATAATCTGATGTTTTCATAACAGAAAAACAAGTAATGTATTATTATTTAGTGATATATACATAAATTATCGATATGAAACTGGTGATTAGATGCAGCAAATCATATTTATCGGTTATTATTATCCCTGTAAGCTAGGTTAGTGGACAGCGACTTTGCAGTAACACTTTGCATGGTGCTTATTGCTATTAATAGAGTTGTGTACCGCTACGTGTGAATGACATTCTTCACGGAACTTGGAGTCAACCATCCTGCGTTTCTGATTTTCAATATTACAGACAAACTTTTAAAGCAGCCATACATTACGGAAAATTCGCCCGGTATAATATCATACCAATAGAATTCAACCGTGGCCAAAAAAAAAAATTACTTTTGGTTCAGTGTTTGCATATTTGCTTCAAATCATTCAAACAAATTTACGGCTGGAACCCTTCGTTAAGGCATTTTCTCTCAAAATACAAATTAGTTTCAACCAAATTGTAAATCATCGGATCGTGACGATGTTTGATTGAGTTCGGATCCGTTTGAAACAAACTAGGCATGTAATGACAGGCCTGTGTAGATATTTCAACTGTGATTCTATCATAATCCTGATTATAGGTGGTCACAGATCAGCGACCCACTAAAGCCTTCTTGTATCAGAATGGGCTGGGGCCACGGAAATGTACTATCGTGACGCATCGCCGGGCACAGTCACGATTTACAAACTTTATCCTCCAACTGTACTGTACTGTAAAACGATCAAGGAAAATGGGGAACATGCATAAAACTCACCTCTCCAGATCCAGAATGCGAGTTGTTAATTTACTGACTTGAATAACTGCCTTATGGTCCTCCAATAAATATATAAAACTTCGATAAATAATCTGATGCATTTCTCCTATAGGAAATTTCTACATTATTTATCAATACTTTATTTGTTCACACTTTGATGTTTTTCATTGCGAACATATCATGGGATCATTTGAAACTGCTGACTTATTGTATTAACAACTAAACAATTATTCGGATTTAGGCCTATCAATCATTCCGTACTACTATTATAAAATACAGATACGTTTCGCTAGCTATAGTTCTATAAAAGAAGAAACTAACTTCTTGGCTAACAACTTCTTTGCCAACGCTCTTTTATTCGCGTTATAAACGTTTGAGGAATCTGCAAATAATGTGGAGGTTCACAAATTTAGCCACTTGGGTGTGAGGTCACGAAATTATATTCACATTGTCAGCAAGTCTACTGTCACCTAATATTTAAACAATCTTTAAGCTGTATTGAATTTATTCTGTATTACCGTATATGCAGCAAAACTGACAAGATTAAATAATAGAATGTTAATTGTATAAAATTCTAAATTTAGTTCCTACTCTTGTTATCCCTAAACGTAAGCCACGTGGAAAAAACTTCAATATTAAAGTCATTTCTAAAATTATTTTCGCTTTGAACGCTACAATAAATATCCAGTATCGGTATTAGTGGCAGTTAATTCAGGTACAGAATCTATATACGTTATATATATATATATATATATATATATATATATATATATACAGCATTATAGAAGTTACTCGTACATGCATCGCTTTAAATATTCATTGCAGAACATATCAATTTAATAATATGTATTTAATTAATGAATGTAGAATGGTACTGAGTTTCAAGCATCTTAGATTTTAACCGTTTTCCAATCAAAGCCGTGGTTCAAATGTATCCAGAATAACTCTTGAAAGCCTGGAGCAATGTCAACTAAACCTGGAAGATCTATGACTTTCAACACGGAAAAATAAATATTTGAGATACGAGAGCGATCAAAGTGGAAATCGGTAGGAGCCCGGTAATAAAAGAAAACGACTGACGAAAGTGTAGAATCTATATTTTTCCGGGCCACTTAGTTGATTGGCGGCTGTTCTACGACATTTAAGCCCACGTTTAGTCTAACGAAAGTCCTTCTATAAGGGTGTGAAAATGAATATAATTCTGTAGAAGTTTTCTGGTAATTATTATAAATCAACGAGCTCTGATTTTGCTCAAAAACTGCCTAGAAACCACTTAGAGGTTAATTTATATTATAGTATTTAAATATTTTTATTAAAAGAAAATTAGGGAAATTTTTCTTATTGAGCATCTGAATCTAAGAAGTAATAAAAATTCTATGTTTTATACAGGGTTAATAATATATAATGAGTTGTCTGTAGCTATAAAGAATACGAATAGCTTAAATGTATTTAAAAAAATTATTGTTGGAGATATAAAAAAATTGTGATTGGTAAATAGTTGTATTGTAGCATATGTAATTAGATTTAAGCTAACTATTGAAAATAAATAAATAAAAATGAATAAAGTAAATATTACTTTGTAATTTATATGCTGTACTTGTACTTTTGAATATCTGTATTGAAAAATAGAAGATTAGAAAATAAGTTCTGTGGAAAGGCTGCTCAATCACTTATATTATTTTCGTGTAACGTCAAAATTAACAGATAAATACACTTTACAGAAATGTGCACATGTGCAAAATATATGGAAATACAAGAGACCTTAGGAAAAGCTCATGAATATTCATGATAGACCAAAGCCAGTTGGAGGCACGTAGTGGCCATTAGTGTGTATTGTAGGAGGGAACACTTTTCATTGAAAGGAAAGAAAGCGATCCCCTTTTCCATGCCTCCAATTTTCTAAATCTTTTAAAAGGCTCATAGTACTCCAAGAATTAAGTGTGAATGTCCGCCACAATATCTGGAAACTGATGTAGACCTCAACGTCAGAGATTCCACGAATGTTGAATTCGATTTACTTTGACCGTGCCGGTGGTGGTGAAATAGTGGGTCAGTGATTTGATGACTGTGAATTCTCCCATCGAGACAATGGAAACACGGTAAACCACAAACATGAATAACAGATATTTAGGAGATGATAGAAAAATTCAATGGGGAGAAAAATTGCTCGTCGAATGAGCTCAAGTTTTGATGTTACTATCAATTTAAGCGGTGCATATCCGGTTGTGATCTTACTGGGAATGTAATAGTTTAAATACAACGGAAGAGCTTCACTCGACGGCGACGTGAAAGTGTGTGGTAGCAGAGGAGGGGAGGGTGAAGCGGACGGCACACAGACATGGTCCGGCGCCAAGAGAACATCGCTGCGTTCCTCCTCGGGATCCTCGTGCTCGGAACTCTCGCTCAGGTACTCATCTCGCTCTCTCTGCTGCTCGGTAATAACGGGATACTCTATACGTACACAACTTAATAAATATCAAGTTGCAATGGTGATGTAAAATGCTTTTTGATACTTAACATTAATTACGTTCTAGTATTTCAGTTGTTTATGTAATTATATATTCAATGATGAAAATCAATGGTGACAACTATAATAACAAGCTACTCTGGCCATATAAAAATCCCTTTAAACATTTTTCTAGACATTCTTGAATTTATACGTGACACACGAACAAATTTACGCCGTGAACTGGAAGTTTAGAATCAATGGTGCCCTGAAATATTCAATGGCTTAAACAGATTGTGATAGGCTTTCTTGACGGCCATTAATATTTTGTCGACAGTCTCAAACGGCAACATTCACGTAAAAATCGTATATCTTATATAATAGACTGTTCGTTCAAATACTTTATTATATATATTTTCCAGTATAAATGTAACGACACACCCCGATCTACTTGTATAAGGCGACAGAGTTCACTAGAGCTTTTATTTGACTCAATTCAAGATCGCTTATTATACCAAATTATTGTTGACAGTTTCGTAATTCAGTTCATCGTCACTAATCTGAAACCTAATTTATTATTATGACTATTTAAGATAAATTATAAGTAAACGACAGCCTTTTGAAGTCAGAAAAGGATATTTAATAGAAACTACACTACGTTTCGTCGCTAATTTGCGACCTCTTCACGATTTACAAAATTTTGATATTCAGGGTCGTTCTCCGCTGACTCCTGTGGCCGAAATTTCTGTCCTATCAAAATTTTGTAAAACGTCGTACATGAAGCGGCCTCAAATTAGCGACGAAACGTAGTGTAGTTTCTATTAATTTTTTTATCTGACTTCAAAGGGCAGTTGTTTATTTATAATTTACTTTTTTTATATTCTGCTCAAATAATTTCGAGAATCAGCGGTGTAATGAATGAGCCTCAGGCTCGTCCATACAATTTGATCTATTCTCCTCGGCCTCCTATTGTTCCTCGACCAAAGAAACAACTTGTTGCTCATTCAGATGTCATTTTCTCTCTCAGAAGTGTTATACCACGCCGCCTTCGTTGGGTTTATTACAGGAGAAATTGGAGATATTTAAAGATGTATTATAGAAAATAAAATATCGGAGTCAAAATAGCCAAGTTCAAAGAAGGATTTGGAACATAAAAATAATTATAATTAAATAATGTTTATAAACAAAAAATTAAATATTCGACGTTTCCTTCTCTTGTAGGATCAATATAGAAATGAATAACACAATTTGTGATACTCTTTTAATTTAATATTTTAGACACTTTTGTAACATAATACAGTAAATAAATTTAAAGCTTTATAGTATTATTAAGATATACAGTCAACAATACACCGTTCTCAGCCACCTTTCATTGTCATTTATGAGTCTCATTTCTTTTGCGAGAGGCAAGGCAACAAAACCTTGCCTCTATATTTTTTGCATAATTTATACACAAAATTGGAAGTAAACTTAAATTAATTAAAATAATTTGTAATTGTTCTTTAAAAACTTTATGTATATGTTATAAATTTCTGAATTGTTGAATAAACCTGAAGAGGTCCAAAAAGAGAACGAGACGTCGTAAATTTAATTTTTTGTTAATAAACATTTTCTGACTCAAGGCCTTATATTATTTATTTATACTAATAAAATTTTTAATAAATTTCAGATATTTTTCATCATTATTATAAAAAAACTTTTTCGTGTTCAGTGATACAGGGAGAAGGCATAGTTAATGTGATTTCGAAGAGTCCAGTTCGTTCCGTCTGACCCAAGAAAAACGGATTTTCGCGTAATGGAAAATAGAAATCTAAATGAAACTTGAAAGCTGAATTCATTACATTTCTTCATTAGGTTCCTGGAAAGGCATCATTGTGCTGATGCTATTTACAAAAGATTTTGCATTTGGTTGTTTCTTCATGTCCTCGGATTTAAAAACAGTCACTTATTTGGTAGGCATTTTATAGACGGTAAAAGGATCGTTTAAAACCTAATATTGATCTTATTAATCAACCTTCTGAATCAGAAGACGTTATCGCAAGAAGTAGTACTTCGCCAGAAGATGATAACGCTGAATGTTATCGAAACGTCGCGAGCATTCGACAATCTTACCCGGCTGGAATCCCGAGAGAATTTCATCCTAGTATTTTCTTGTTAAATTTATTCAAATAACAATGTTAATTATCTCTTGGATTCAGGTAAATAATGTAATGATCTCTTGATTACTATTTATGAGCAATTATTTTCAGTTGCACGCAATTTACCACATCTTTGATAAATCTATTGTCTACCTTGAAAATGCCTCCGTGAAAGACTGATTAGAAAATTTTAAAATAATTGTATTTATTTGAACTTCGGAGAGAGTAACACAAGGTCAGTAAGTGGGACTTGAATCCATTTCTGTCACCTGGTACTATTCCATGAATAATTCATTCAATGGAAACTTTCAGAAGCGAATTAATCCTATGCAGTGATCTGGTTTCGCACATTTCCTCGACTAGTCTCCTCTGCTCTCCTAATAGATTTTTTCTCATACTAGCTGTTAACTACTTTAGCACAACGTGAAATCAAGTTTTTTCCTATGAAACGTATTTTAATAATTTAACTGAAATTATTATTCCCCAAGATAGTCTATTTTATTACTCCTTAATATAATTTAATTATTATTAAATATTACGATCTGTTGCTTATGAACAGTAATTTTTGTTGCAGACTTAATTTCGATACTAAACTAAACGTTTAGGGAGAATAGCCCGTTGAAATTTCTTTTACTTGTATAAACTTATCTTACAGCATTAATATATTTTTATAAGAATGCATCTAATCGAATCTACTAAAGACAAAAGGTTTGAAGCGTTCTATTTTGCTGCTTTTGGACTGCACTATGTGCGTGGTTTATATTATTAGGACGTTTTGAAAGTCAATCTTTGTAGTAACAAAAAGAATTAATTTAATCCCTGACGCTATATTAGATCACTTTGAATTATATGATTACGTATATACCATGTTGAATTGGCAAAACTTATAAGTACTTTATTCTGCAATATTTGTATGTTTTCAATGTTGGAACTGCTAAATGTATCCCACAGCTGTATCCCATATGTTCATATGACTTTAATCACGACCTTCTTCCGATTTTTTCCCTCTTATCCAATTTATTTAAGTTTGATTCACAGTTCTTTTCTCTTTATAAATATAGGCTTACGCCATGTTATCCTCTTTTCAAAGTGTATACTTAGGTATTTCACATAATCAGTTTCTAATAATAGGATATTATTTAAATCTACAATATGAGTTGTTATTTGTCGAGACAATTATGAATAGATTTAAAACTTATTTTCTGGCTTCGGATATCACTTTAAATTGTTAGTCTCCGTTTAAAACAGTAATAGTGTTGTATCGCTTCAAGTTGACATAATTAACCGTATTGTATTGTTATCATTTGAGGACTGACCTAAAGAACGTGATTGACAACCTCTGAAACATAATCCGTTTCTAACAGCCTTTACTTCCAAACTACAAGCATGTTCAATTGTTTTAGGTTTCACCATAGGAATAGTTTTAATTTGATGACGGATTCACAGTTTCTACAAATCTTAAGAGGTTTACATTCTATGTATCGAAACTTAGGGAATTTATTTTATTTTTAAATTCTGTATTTTACTGATATTAACGTAAACAATGAAGACTATTTAGTCCTTTCACAGCAGTAAATAAATGTTCTTGCAAAATTAACCTTTCCGTCTTCAAGATTTTTGGTTTTGTCAACTGACTTGTGCAGTTGTGCCTCTCTAGGCTATTGCGTTTTTTCTCCATCTGAAGAAACGAACAAAGCTTCCAGAAACGTTGTGTGGTATTTATATTATCACTTCTTTTGTCTGTATTGGGCTATCTTTCTTATTATTAATTTTCAATCAGACCTAAATTTTTCATTTTAATATTTGACGACTAGCCGTGTCATTAGCGTATTCTATTTCTTATTTAAATTATCATTTCATTAATTTATTCCCATCTTCTGCTACATACGAACACGTACACCTAGGTTACGTTACGTTGCGCAATATATTGTTTATATTTTTAATTCACAGTAAGCGAAATCATTCCATAGCGAACAGCGAACGCATTCAATGAAGCAATGATTTCAAGGTAGCCAGAAAAACAAGCATAATATACCAAAGTGGGAAGGAGCCTCCGCCTTCTCCCGAATGAATAATTGTTCTACTCAATAGATTAATGTGGAAGCCTCTAGTTGTTATCTGAAATATTCCAAAAAATACTCTTGTATGTCTTATGATTGCACTTAAGAGTACACTACAACGTCTCGTCTCCTATTCGTGAAGGTTTTCCTATCTCAACAACGAACTGAGGGTTCTTTAATATGTGCAGACACCGTTATATGACTGGTCATAACAGCGCAATGAATGATAATGGATGAATCGAGGGTTTATGGGCTCATAGCAAGCATAAAGAATGAAATCCGTTAGTCATAGTCGTTGGAATTAATTTTTTTGTGTATAATCGACAGAGAACTGATCTTTGATATCAATTCCATGTAACATAGCTCAATAAAAATTATACCCTGTGTGACAGTTTTTCATTCCGCAGCTTTCTTCGTGTAGTGATTTATGCTACTTCAACTTGTTCAGCTGTTAATTTCTTCCCATATTCAGCAATTAAACCTCACTGTCGAACTGAGAATAGTCGCCAATACCATCAGCGTCTCTGTCTTTCTAAATTGTATAATAAAGGAGTCGTAAGACAAAATGTATTTTTGCATGGCAGCAAATACTCAACATTTTTCATAAGGCTTATAATAAATAGAAGTATTGGGGATTGAATGACACCTTCTATGAAACAATACATTTATGTTTTACATTAATGGTGATATAGGATTTATATGTCGTTACATAAAAAAATAGAAACAGACAAATATTCCAAACTGTTTCGATGTTGTGAATTGGACACACAAACGATTGATCCACTGTCTCATAATTTTCATTGCATGAGAACCTAAATTGTGTTCCGCATTTAATATTTGTCATTCATATTCCTATTCCATAAGATTTCGTATTATTTTCGTTCGCTCCAATATTATTTATCTGCTGCGAACGGGCAAAGTGCGCTTATTTGCGAGTCTCGAGAGCACGGACCTACCTTCATGGGGAGAGCAGTGACAAAGCTTCTTGGTTTAGTTTATTGCAACAAAAGCCGGTGTGGCGACCGTCTATAAAGCAGGCTAAGTGGGGCAGTACATCCAGGTCAACGGCACATTCCGCAGCAGCATTTTCATCGCCTACTTATACCGGAACCACCTACCACAGGGAAATCTCAGATATACTTTCTCCGAAACTTCTATCCCGCGCGTAGAGACGCAGGATAATACAAACAATGGGTTTTATTCAATATGAGATTTTGTATTCAGTTTCTGTACGTTAAATACTTTTATTTATTTATTAATCAGAGCCCAAAAATAGGTAACTTCGGACACTAGTTTGGATTCTACTTCCTGTTTCATTTTTAAACTTGCGAATAAATATTCTGAAAACAATATTCTAATTAGCATTTCAATTGAAATGCGTATCTTAAACTAACTGGCTTGTTCTAGTCCCAAAAATATAATTTACTAAAAATTAAGGACTCGAAAGATACAAGAGAATTTGTGTTAAATAATTGTCAATAAGTTAGAACAAATTTAATAAAAATGGTTACACGGACACTGACTGAAGTCAATACAATTAGAACAAATGTAATAAACGCTACGTTCCGTCCCTGATTTGGAACTTCATCAGTTGAACATAATAATTGAAAAAATCTAACACCTTAATAAATAATTGTTATGATAAAAATTTCATCGATGATGTTTAATTTTTGTATTAATATGATTACCTAATATGCCAATATCTTCAATTGCTGGTACCAAAAATATTTTGGAAAAGAATTTTGAATCAAATATAAAATGCATTTAGAAATAAATCTGTTTCTATATTTGTATTGATTCCAATTTCAATGCAGCCAATAGGAGAATATTTAGAATTTAACTTATGATTTATTGGCCATTATCGTTGTTTATTTTATAATTATACGTCAGATAAAATTTCATTTTTAGAAGGTGTATTATTTTTCTTTGATTTCACAATCCGAAGAATCCTATGTTAGTTGCTGCGCAAGAGTGAAATTTAACTATATATATATTTATTTTATTAGGTTAACAGGCTACATGAGGGTAATCCACACGGTGACAACTCCTCTTTAATAGCATAGGAAGGGATTTGAAAGAGGGGATGCGGAAGGGTAGAAGAAGGTAGCCAAGGGTTTACTAGGGCCCCCGGGCTATGGTTTAAGGATCCTACCCGGCAATTCGCCTAAAAGTGATGCAGGGAAAACCCTAGAAAAACCTGCATCAGGTAGGTCGGGCATTTTGTACTTTTCCCACGCCTTTCCATGGCGGGAGAGGGGTTAGCTATGCGGTCGCAGCTTTCCCCTCGCCGTGCCTCGACCAGTTTAGGAGGCAGCTGGCCGACTATTCCAATGGGAATAGCGAACAACTCTTACCGTATGCCCAAGGTTTGTGACCCCGGAAAATACACCTCTCAAAACAGGCCGAGGTGCCTCGGCTTGTGGGAACCTTCGTTCAAAAACGTAGAGGAAATGGCATACCCAAAGGTAGCCCCTTCGTATCTCTCCTAAAAGGTTCGACCTGCGAGAGAATATCCAATTACGAGATTTTTTTTAAATATACTACTCCTATCAGTTGTGTGATTAAATATCTATTACGCTTATAATGACTAAAGAACTTCGGAACAGAAAAAAAATCCAACACAGTTATGAATATAGCAATATTTTCCTTTTAAATTGACATCCTGGTCGTGACAAATACATTCCTCAGCTGCAAGAATATAATTGTTGAGTGTTTCATCAACATTTGTCCAGATGTGTCAAGCTGACAGTTTCAACCTGTCAGTAGTTGGAAGGAATTTCTGAGTTTAAACAATGAAGATCCAAAAAATGTTCACTTTTTTGTTTTTTTAAAATATATTTTTTTCAATTAAAGCAGACAGAAGAGCAATTGCTGCACTGACAATCAAATTTTCCCGGTTTCACAGCTACACTCCAGTCGTAACGTTAACAAATATTGTAATGTATTGTTGTTCGCATGTATTAGATCGGCGAACACGAAAGTTTGGTTTGTCGATTGTTTAGTGGGAAAAAATCAAATTTTTCTTCCAGAACTACAATCAAGTTTAGACATGAGGTACACAAATGTGTCAATATCATAATCATAAACTTTATACCAAATTTCTGGGCAGGAACATTATACGTTTAGTTCCATAGTTGCTAGTGAAGCGTAACGGACGTTGTGAATCGTGCAGCAGTTAGTTTCGCGTCGTATCCTGAATAACAAAATCTAAGTCGTTCGTTCACCCCGAAGGAATCAGATTTGGCTGTACGATTGTCCTGGAAGCGTCACACGTGGCTGAATTTTGACACTCGTTTTGTTACTCTGGCAAGAGAACTAACAGTTTTCAGAAACGGATGCAACAACGACGACCATTTCCTGGAAAAACCTACATTTTTTGCGACAATCACACCTTGTAGCATCAATATTCATAAACTAAGAAGGCATTAAGATAGCGACAATCGAAGCTTAAGATGTTTAAAAGTCATATATGGAATCTATAGAAGTAGTAAAACTACGGGGACATAAAGATGATTTTAAGATTCTTTGAGTCACCATGCAAGGAGAGAATCAATTTGATCACAACTGTATTAGGGAAAGGGCTTCTGGGACTAATCAGGGAGCGAAAACAGTATTAAATAAGAGCGATTATAAAATTTCAAAACATTGACTTTGGTCTTACGAAGTATAATTTTCCATACATACGGACTTCGTCAAACCGTGGAACGAATTGTGAACGTGACTTGAGTTCCGCGGGGTTGGTAGGAGATTGACGAATCTATCATTCAAGCTGACTCTCTAGAGAAATCCTCTGGTAACCCACGTTTCTGCGCTGGACTGGATTGCCACTAGCACTATCCTATCAACTTTCAAAGTTTTCAGACTATTTCTCATCAGTAATTTCGCGACCTATCGTCGCTCGGCTCCTCACATATTAACACTTGTCTCTCTCTAGCACGTACTGAAATATTTTACTTTTCCACCCCCCTCCCCCAATCACTCTCTCTCTCCCCCAAGACGAACTGAGCTGTACTAACCTCAGCTTCCGACTCACACCTGCCACCACTCGCAAGTGACTTCACACGCGTGTACAACCTTCATACAGATTACGGAAACTACAACAATGTATTTTCTTCGCTCACTTGCCTTATGCCAAGACATGCCACATGGCCTTGAGAAGTGTCACAGGGTCTTCGCTGTAAGAACAAGTCAACATACAATTTTTTTGTGAAAGAACCTCTGATCGAACATTGGTATTGAACTGCTGGGTTGTTCATTAATACATGGCGACTTTGGAATATACATCAAACGCCTTTATTTTAACCTTTCAATACCTTGTCATCTATATTTAAAAGCCTGGTTGAAACTGTCAGCTTAACACAAATGGACAAAAGCTAATGGAACACTCAACAATTCTATTCTTGCAGATGGAGGAATGTATTAGTCACGACCCGAATGCCAATTAAAGAGGGAAACTAATGCTCTATTCATAACTGTGTTAGATTTATTTTTTCTGTTCCGAAGTTCTTTAGTCATTATAAGTGAAATAGATATTTCATCACACAAATGTTTAATACTAAATTATTTATTTATTCTAAGGGGGCATTTACATTTCTCGGGATCATTTTCAAACATTTATTATAATCAGGGGCATTTACTTTAATCAGGGAATTTACATGAGTCTCAAATTATTGAATTATATGTGATGACTTGTGGGAAACGTGTAGCAGAAGTTGGTCTTACTCATCTCATTTAGAAAATACGCACACACCTGTTTTTGTTGTCTGCGTCCGGGACCAACCATCCTCTTCTGGTAGACAATCTTCTGGTGAATTTCCGGGTATTCGGATATATTTCTCGGAAGTCTGGAGCTGAGTGCTCGGATCGCGAGGTGACTTTTGCTGTTGGTGGTGTCAACACCAGTTCATCTACGAACCCAAGTTGCCGTCAACCAAAATTAATTTCTCTCCTCTCCACGAAGCTACTGTTCAAATGCCTCTCTAGATGCTGCATTGTACTGTTCTCCTTAAAATCTTCTGTTCTTTCAAACTTTCCTCTGCAAGATCATATTTCTAACTGCCATGTGGGAGCCTGCGTCCACCTCACAGCTGGACGTTTTTCTTCCCCATCCAAGGGGTATAAATCAAGCCACTTGTTCGTTCTCCGTCAATAGCTTTCGATTTGACATTTACATTTTTTTGGGTTGTTCCCCGTCCGTTCCAACTTTCCCAGGGACTCTCCTAAACTTACCCAACTCGGAGGCTTCAAGTTTTATGGCCGAACATTTCAAAGTTTCACTTTTTTGGTACTATCCGTTGTTTCCCTTCATTAACTTTACCAATTAAATATTTGATTAAATTGGTGGCTTACTTTCGCGTTCATATTATGTGTTCAATGACATATTTCATATTTCACCACAAATATATTTCGAAACTTACGAAACTGATTACATAATTTCTTAACAAATGAACAACATTAATTACTTATTTTCAATACGTCGTGATTTCGGTTTACAGAGTATCAATGGAATAACTTCCTATACATGAAGAAATTTATAATTCTGTGCTAAACGACACATCAGAAACCCACACGACTGACCATTTCCTTATCGTCACTGAAATCGAAAAACTCCTCTCCCACAACTCAATGGGACTAAAATAGGGCAACTAGGAAGCATACAAACAACAAATTAATTAATACATAACAATGAAAACATATTCCATGAACGCAACATAAATATGATCAACAAACTAATAATCAGCCGACAATTCTACTAGAAGAACCAAACCATACAATAAAAAAGGGAGTGTTTCGTGGTGGAACCATGAATGCGCTATTACACACTCTACCTACAAACATTCGGTTAATAGATTTAAAACATCTTCGGACAATAAATTACTTTACCAGAAATCAAGGGCTAAGTTCCGAAAGACCATAAAAGATCGCAGCAGAATCACATGGATCAACAAAATGTCGGGCTTAACCCAACAAAGGGTCTTGGAACACTATCAAAACCATCCAAGGTAACCTCAAATACAACCAAATTAAATCTATACAAAAGCAGAATAACGATCACCACTAACGTAAAAGAAATAGTTAATATAATCGCGAAGTCACTTGCCGCCACCGCGAAATATAGCGAAAGCTACAAGACGAACAAAATAATGCAAGATACACAATGGGATAGGGGGAAATAATGCAAGATACACAACGGGATGGGGGGATTAAATGTTAGCTGCTCTCTCTAAGCACGATATTGCATGGGTCGTTCATCGCACGGCGCAAATATCCTGATTGGTTTTGGGTGATTTAAGCCATTGTTAGATGGATAAGTACTTTATTAAATAGTATTGAATGTTTGTAGTAAAGTGTTATTTGCTATAAACTCCTACATACGTTTGTCATTCTAAATTTAAGTTCTTTGTTATAGACAATATGTGCAGAGGAAACAGTGGAAAATTCACGGAATCTGTTCGGCGTATTTTCTCGTCCAGCCCTAGCTGACTCGCCAACGTGTGACTGCTGTGAGTACGTTTTTCAGTAACAACGTCATAAATGCAGAAGCTACGACTGTAACTCTTTCATTATGTTACAAACACTAAATGAAACGATTTTATTCAAAGAAAATAATAATCAGAGTCCGGAATCATCCCCAGACAAAATTGAGTTATTTTCGAATAGAATAATCACAAAATCCATATTTTATACGTAAAAATGACAAAATAGGTTCCCAAAATATGATACTATCCTTTAAATATTCTTGTGCTTCAATACATTTGTAATTCTAAATTAATTTTAATGAGTGATAATATTCACAGATTAACAAGCATACATATATCTGAACGCCGAATCAAGAAATTGCGTGGGAAGTCTTGAAACTTTTTGCCGCAGATCCTTGGTTGCAAAATTAGTCAAATTCAAAAATCCCATTTAATAAAGCTCTATGAAACATGTGCAGTCCAATTAAGTTTGCGCACGTTTGTACATAGGTGAACTAGAGCTCACAGTATCATGTTACCAATAATGTTACGAAAAATCGGTCAGCAGACTGTGCTTTACTTCTTATTACAAGAATTATATCGTTATAGGTTATTTTTAGTAATAAGTAATAAGTTAATAGCATAGGTGAGTATAGCAATTTGGAATGAGGAAGGGTGGGCAAGGCTCTGTGCTATTGTTTAAGGATCAAACCCGGTAATTCGCCTAAATATGATACAAGGAAACGCCTGCATAGTAGGTCGGTTTTCGGTATTTGCCCCACATCCTTCCTATTCCTGGAGACGGGGATTTCTGTGAGGACTTGGTACTTCCTTCTCCAAGCCTCCAGCTCAGGACAATTTTTGTAAGGTAAAGTTAATTTATTGTTTATATTTTATTAAAATTAACATATTTATGTAATAAAAAATATGTTCGTATATGGAGGACAGTAATTGTCATTAACCACAATATCAATAATGTGACTTATGTTACTAAAATTGTTGTTCAAACCTCTAATATTATCTCAATAAAATAGCATGCTACCGTGTAAAAATGTTTGGACAGACACCAGACACCAATACAATATTACTCTTGTTGAATATATTTTAAATCCCTTGCGGCTTATTTGAAAGAGTTGCACGCTTAATAGACTACAAAGAAATAATAGTTACTCAGTATCTGTTTTCATCAGTTCTTAAAAGTGAAGACGCCGTTGGAATTTTTGGTCGGGATTATTATTACAAATTCCTGTCAATCTCACTAGTCTAGATAGATTTTCTCATAAATACGTTCTTCGAAAAAGACAAAGTACAGGATTAACAGTGTTGAAACTGTTTAATTCAATAGGCAGTGCTAGTGATGGGTCGAACTAATACAGAAATAATCACTTTCTTTGACGTTTTTCTAGTAATCAATACCTTAATCTAAATTTGTTATATGTATTATATTGTTTTAATCCTCAGAAGTCAGAAGGGCTTGAAAACTAATTGAAGACACTTGAAGTTTAAAATATAAATAAGGGATTTAGATCTGTAGCGGAGTCTTTAAAATTATGATTTAATACCAAGACTGAAATAAAATTACGTTGTTTCCTGTCAACTGACTACAATTAGTTTTCACTTGTTCGGAGAAACAATCATATCTCTTTAACCTTAGGTTCAACTGTAGTTGTAGACCCCACACTATCGCGTCAGGTATTCCGCAAATTGGCAGCTATCCTGTGACCAGTGTCCATTGACGAATGTCGTCCACAAGTACATCACCCGTCATCGATTCTCCAGTTGGTTGTCTCCCACCCATGGCTGTACAGGGAATATTGTCGTCGACGCTGCGCAAGCAGTCCTAATATTGTCGACTGTCTTGTCTGATATCCCTGGACCACAAAATTACACTAGCCCAGGAAACTCACGTGTTTGACTAATATTTTATTTGGTAGGTGTTTTGTATTCCATACTCAAATTTTTACAACAGCAAATTCGCTCTATTAAAACGCAGGCCATGCTCCGCTGCAAATTCCTCAAATTACTGTCGCTGCAGTCTCGCGTCATAAAATTTCGAAACTAACCAAGCTCTTAAATCTTAATAACATCTTTAATGAGTTAAAATATATTAAAAGACCCTAATGCTCCTGAATTTCTACATATCGCGCTACAGATCTAAACGCCATCGTTTCAGTTCAAACAGCATTATTAAATACACAAAAAGAGGGCTTACCATGAAAAACTCTGTCTCACAAAATATTCCAAGAATAATTATATCTTTCTGAATTAATTACCGACAAAAAAATGCAAATAACAGTACTTGAAAAGTGACTGAGAAGAGAGCATTAAATCTGTAATCAATCTGATGTACCTTAACCTTCGGTGACAATAATAATAAATAACTCCGTGACTTTTCAGCCTGTGGAGAACGCAATGATGGATCACGAATAGTAGGTGGACAGGCAGCGGATGTCAGCGAGTATCCTTGGATGGCGAGACTGACCTATTTCAACCGCTTCTACTGCGGAGGAATGCTCATCAACGACAGATACGTTCTCACAGCCGCGCACTGCGTCAAAGGGTAACATAATACTAACTCTTATCTTATATGATTTATAAATTTAACGAATTCCTAGAATTTTCATCTTTGAGACACACCGAGGCACCTCGTTCGGTTTTTTAGTGTATTTGGACAGAGGTCAGAAACATACAAACGTTGTTATCCTATTGAACTATTCAGACGGAAGTCCCATCATAGTAACTACTACAGCTTTTGCTAACTTACGGTGTAAATTTATATATATCACACTGTACGTGCTCAAAGAAAGGCCGAACGGATCCTGCTAAATGTTTTTGTCAGTAAGGAGTACATGAGCCTGAAAAGAATCTTCCAGCAGCGGTACTGCGTCTCCCCAAAACAACTAGACAGGAAAAAGACTTTGGTATCAACGTGATCTCATATTTGAAGCTACATCAACCTATTCTTTATTACAGATGAGTCTGTTCCACGGTTCGGAGCCTTGCGTGTACATGACTGCCTTGAATCTCTCTTTGAATCTTTGCCTTTGCCTCCCCTTTCTGCACCACCACCAATATCTGATCCAGGAAGCAAGTAGTGCTGGTATTTCTTGGCATTCCGTTGTTTCCATTTATAGATTCTACAACTCGCGTGTTGAAATATATAATCCTATAATTCTGAAGGAAATTTTAGGAGATTCCATTAACCTCCGTCAATGAATTACAATAATAAAAGAAAATTTATTCTTTTGACGTTAGAGAACACCAACAAATATTTTGAAATTTTTAAGGCTATTTTATATGGAAAATATTTCTGGTCACACCCCGGAATGCCGTTTGGTCAGACGCACAACATTTAGACAGCTAAAACTCAGTCGGCAACTCCGTTATGTACTGTTTTTGTTAAAGGTTCATGTGGTTTATGATAAAAGTGACCTTTGGAGAACACGATCGCTGTAACGCAACTCAGAAGCCGGAAACGCGATTCGTTCTGAGAGCCTTCACCGGAGACTTCAGCTTCATGAATTTCGACAACGACATCGCTTTGCTGAGGCTCAACGATCGCGTCCCAATCACTCAAGACATCAGGCCGATTTGCCTGCCCTCAAACGAAGAAGGTATAACACAATGCACATTATTCTTAATAAATCATGATCAAATTGTTCATCATGTAACCTACGTGCAATACTGCAATCATTGAACTTATTAGATTACAAGAAAAATACGCTCAAGGAAAATTTAAGAAACTGACCTGAAAAATATTTTATTATATTCTGGAAGCTGAAAATATATCTATAAACCTGTTTTTAAACTTAAAAAAATTGTACTGTATTAGTTTTAATCTCATCATGCTGAATATTTTTAACTAACAAATTACATTTGGAGAATCTGAGGGTAATTTGAAAGAAAACTGCTTTTAATCTCATCTTCTTTGAAGCACAAATGCTGAGTCCATTGTGAAATGCAGAGTAAATGGCATTCTAGTTATATAATTGTGTGATAAATTAAGTTTTTACCTTGAGTTTATTTTCCTTGTCAGCTAATAGTTTCAATGGATTACTTTACCATTTTCATATGCAGTAATATAAAGTGTTGACATTTATTGTCATTTACTTTGATGGTTGATTGCAGATATCTTAAACAAATTTAAAATGTGTATATGTACTATGTTAATTTTATTATGATCTAACGTACTTAAAGTACTATTGTGACACCATCCAGTGATATTATATACTTAGAAAATACTTTACTATTTCTTCAGAATTGTACAATGGAACAAAAGCCATAGCTACTGGTTGGGGGACTACACGGGAAGATGGAAAAGCAGCATGCGTTCTACAAGAAGTGGAGGTGCCTGTTATGACCAATGAAGAGTGTCGTAGTGGAACAAAATATAAAGAATCTATGATTACAAACAATATGATGTGTGCTGGTTATCCAGATGGAATGAAAGACTCATGTCAGGTTTGTATATATCACATTCCAAAAATGGTTGGCTCCATTCAAATATTTTCTTAAAATATATTTCTTGTCCATCTTTTATTTGCTATATCAAACCATAAAAACTCTAATATTCTATCAATAATAAATGGTTTATTAGTTCTTTTCAAGTGCAATATAAGTTATAGATGTATCTTCATGTCTGCTAAAGCAGGAATAAATTATAAAATATAAAACATCTGTGTTAAAAGTATACTAATTTGATAAATAAATAGCCAAATAACAGACAAAAATAATTCCTAATTGGAATACCACACCATTTTTCTGCATTCCTGGTTGCTTTCATCAGGTGATTATAAAAATGCAATGAGCCATAAGAAAGACACTCCTGATGAAAGCAACAAGGATTTGGGAATGAGTATTCAATTCAGAACTTATTCTTGTCTGTTATTTATTTATCTAATTAATGAAAGAAAACTTATGTCAAAAAGAAGATCCATTGTTTTTAAATGTCAAGAAATAAATGTATTTATATACACTGTCATGGTTTTCAAAGTAGTGTTCTTCCTTAATATGGATCAAAAGAAATAATCTCCTGATCTTTATATATTCATTAAATCCCCAATGGTCATTATAATATTATATCCTTAATTCAAACCAAGGATGTAAACTACCCAACTAATTCATGATATGTATAGTGTGGAATATCTTTAAATCATGCATTTATTATTTATTCTAAATTAAGTACACAATTCAAGTTGATGAATAAAATGGTCTAGAGTATTGTCATAGTTACATGGTTTTGATTTACTGTCTTTATACTTTACAATAAAGTTATTGTGACTATAATGTTTCATATCCAAATTATTAATTACTTTTAACAAAACAAGTTTATTTCTAGCAAACAACACATTAATATTTTATGATTATGATCAATCGAAAAATATAAACTAATAATGTTAAATGGTTCAACAATTTAACACACATCAAACAAGACATGTAAAAGACAGATTTGGTGGGGGGGGGAACACCTTGGTTAGTATTAATCTTAAAATCTATATATTTTAGTCATTTAATATAATTTTTCATAAATAATATATACTAATACTTGACCTGAAGATACTATACATTCAACATGCAAGTTAAACTTACAAAACTGCAACAATATGTGAAGTTTAACTTAAAATCAAGCATAATGCAATTTTGAATAAACATATTTAAAAAAACATATTAAATGCAGATTAAATCCACTCAAATGTTTCTAAAGCATGAGTCTGCCACACCCCCTTCTGACTCATAGTTCACTATAACTATTAAACTTATATTATTATCATTATTTATTTATTTTTATTCCACTAAATTTAAATACCTTTCTTATTTCTACCAAATTAATTATTACTTTATTTTATTTTTTTATTATTATTATTTTAAAATTCATTATTCAGGTTTGAAATCATCACAACCTATTTTAAATAAGTAAACTCAATACCTTACTATTATTATTAAATCATTTTCAATCATTGGTTGATGTATATAACTGCCCCCATATCTACTTTAGCAATAAATTTTATAAAACAAAAATGTAGCAAATGCCACAAAAAGAAATTAACAAGAAAATAGCAACATTCTCAGTCACGAATGCTGCTCGCCTATCCACAAAACGCTTTATTAGTGGCCCCCTATCACAATATGAATTAAGCAAGAATTTAGACTCCCCTGGTATTTCAAACAAAATCAAAAGAAGTCCATGTCACAATGGGTTTCCACTCAAACTTCTAATTATCTACTTTATCCTGCCAATCCTTGGTCAGAATGTAGCAATATATTTTAGGAAGAAAAATAAGAAATAGCTTCAGTCAAACAGATAAAGCACCTAATGGTGATGAAGACCAAATTGCTGAAAAGAAACTATAATTTGTAGCTGGAAGGTACGCTAGGTGTGCTGGACCTATAATAGTTACATACAACTATCCCTTCAGGTATAATTTTGAAGAAGTAGAGTATTGAAAACAAAAAAAAATATCTCTACAGCTGGAGCAACCATGTATGTCTCACATGTAATTAACAAATGTGTTAATTCTCCTAATTTAATTCATCTCTATTCATACCTTCCCAAGACACAGTATTCTTCAACATTTTTATAAGTTTATACATCCAGGGTGTCCCTGATGTCATGAAAGTACTCCAATAACCCTTTTTTTTACAACTTTCTGGCACTTCTAACACCCATCCTTTTCTTGCCCTTTCATTATTATTAAATATTAATCTATCTTTTATTTTATACACATTGCTACCATTTCCTTCCCTATTCTGTTCCTGATTTTCTATCCTTTTCCTTAGCTCCTTCATTCTGCTATCTTCTATTGTCTTAATAATTAAATGTTTCACTATCCACACAAGCTATATACCCTAATTTGTCACTTTCATTTACTTTCAACAAATTCCATTTAACCCTAACTTCTTTTCCTTCTATGTTTCTGGCTGTTCCCTCTAAGCTTTCATCTTCAAAATTTAACTTCGCCTTCACTTTCCTTAGAAAACCTATCCCTAAAATTAAGTCAGTAAACGAACTTTTTAAAACTAAACAATTTATGAATAACTTCTCCTCTTCATGATTAATTTCTAATAATTCCTGTCTAGCCACCCTTTCTCCCTTATGTCCTAATGCACCATATAATTTTAAATTAGTTATAGGAAGTGATTCTTTAATATAACTCTTTTCTTTTAAAGACTGATAAACATTCTCTTTCATCATTGAATACATAGCTCCTGTATCCACCAATGTTTCTATTTCAAATTTTCCACCCTCTAATTTAATCTTTGCTTGGAAATTATCCGTCTGTTTACTTCTATCTACCATGTCATCTTCCTCTAATAAGTTATTCTGATTTGCTAAGATTTCCTCTACCACTAATGCCCCAATATTTATTCTATCAGTCTCTCTCGTTACATGTGCTGGAGCTTTGCATGCAACATTACTTAGTTTAAATCCTTTGAGGTACTTGCTACAGCCTGATCTTGCTGAGGTCCCTTCCCATGATCTCGATTTTCATATCTATTACCAAATCCTCTCCCATTTTCATATCTATTACCAAATCCTCTCCAATTTTGATCTCTAGATTTCCCATAATTATTTCAGTAATCCTCAAAATGTTTTTGTTCATGTCCACCCCTATTTTGCTCATTTCTCCTCCAATTTTCATTTCCTCTTTGCATATTTCTGTTGACTCTATTCTCTACTGACTTATGTTCCCTTTCATTCTTCCATGCCCCCATATTTCTTTATGCATGTACTTCTATTCCTTCACATCCCTCCAAAAATTCTGATGCTTTCTGTACTGTATCTATAGTTGCTTCTATAAATATTCTGGCAATAACAGCCCCAAAATGATTTCGCATGATTTTTACCAACACCTTCTCAGATAAATAACTATTCTGCATGACATATTCTGAAAAATGTTGTGCCATTGTCTTTCTATTCCCTTGCCTATATCTGTGCTCAAATATTGGTCTAATTACTTGTGCTTGTTTCACATCACTCCAATATTTTCTCAAAAATATCCCTCTTGCTTCTTCGTATGAATCTTTAATTTTCAAGGTAGTTTTTATTCATTGTATTGTAGGCCCCTCTACTCCCTGCATAAGTACAGTTAGTGTCAAAGATTTTGGAATTTCTTTTATCTCAAAATATTTATCTAAATCATTAATAAATCTTTTATGATTAATTAATCCATGTTCCTTATATTTTGGCAATGGTATATCCAAATTTATTAGTGGGTTACCTGTGGCAAATTTTCTTAACCCTTCCCCTTTCTCATTTTCTAATTGCAACTTTGTAATTTCCTCCTGTACAAACTTTAATTTCTCCTCATTAAAATTTTCTGCCTCCCCTAACTTATTTTCCAAAGTTCTTTAAGTTTCCTCCACTTGACTTATAGTATCCTTTTGGACAATTTTACCAGTAATTTCTATTTTCTTTTCTAAGGTATTTCTTTCGTTTTCTATTTGCCCTAATAATTCCTGTTTCTGCTTTCCCAAATTCTCATTAATTATCCCCTGTATATTATTATTATTCTGATCATATTTAGCTTCTATTTTACTAATTTTCTCAGATAATCTGGCAGATTCTTCTCTAGTCTGTACAATGTTTTTATTGATCTTTTCATCAAATTCGGACCTCAGATCCATCATACTATTTTTAAATTCTGATGACATTTTGTCACTATTATTTTTACATTCTATTCTATATTCATTCACCTCAATTTCTATTCTGCTATATTTTTATTATTATCTGCTCTTAAATTAGCTAAATTTTTATTATTATCTTCCCTCATTTTATTATTTTCTGCTATACTTTTATCATTTTTCCTACTCAAATCTGCCATACTCTTGTCCAGTTTTTCCAAATATTCCATTAGCAACCTAAATCCACTATCCCCTTCCACATTTCTTTGAGAGTTATTAAAAAGTCTGATTTTCTATTTCTACATTTGCCGATTCCTTTACTCCTTCTCCTACTAATTCCGTCCCAGTATTTTCAGATCTATCCCATACTTGTTCTAAGAATTCATCAGTAATTGCTTGCCGACGTTGAAAAACCACTTCTTCCAAATCCATTTTACTACTAGTTCTATTGTTTTCAATTGTTCTACAATTTAAATCTATTTCTATCTTATCTGGCAATTTTTTTTTATTTCTTAACAACATAAACTCAAATCTATTTCTAATGGATCCTCACAATGCACATTTAATCATTATCACTATTTATTTTTATCAACCTCTAACTTTCACACACACAAATAAAATTGCATGTACATATTATTAATACTATTTTGCACCAATATTTCGTCATTGTTATTGTTAGATTTCGTCCTATTCTTTATTTATAAGAAACGTGCCAACACATTGGAGCGCAAATTTGTGGTATTTTACTAAATTAAACAAATTAAAATATGATTAGCCCCACGTTGAGATACCAATTTAAATTATTTTAACTTTTAAATTAAATGATGTTAATAAATAAGATTATAGTTAACTAAACAAACACATTAATTTTATTAGACGCACAAAGATTTCAAGTTACAAAATTAGTTATTCATTAAATTTTACAAAATTTACCACATACAATCAAAAATTTTACTCTCCCTCTCAGGGTCTTTAACTCAGCCTTTAAATAATGAAAAGTTATTTTTTAAAAAGCAATAAAATTACTATGAAGCTATTATTCACTTTAAAATATTATTCACTAAGCCAATACACAATATTTACAATATTCAGAAACCCGAAATCTGATGATTTTATCCTTAATTAAAGGTTTACAATAAAAAATGAATGTATTTATGACTTACAGTTTCTCTGGTACCAGGACAATTTTAACTCTTTCAGCAACACTTACACATACTCAACTTTCTAAAAACAGGCTTTTCTTTTCACTGACTCTACACTTCACAGTTGGTTTAGCAAGTGTTGGCTATATCTCAAAGACAACTTATTCTGCAATAATGCCAATTTGTGGTACTTCAACTAATTCCTTGATGTAGACTTTTCACAATTATTTGGCATAAACTGGAACACTCTAAAATCTTTGCACAGTAATATGCAAGTGAATGCTGCACTCTGCTTCTTTTTAATAACTATACTTTTTAATACTTTGATGACGTCTGGTCTCTTTCTATAACGACCGCTTTCTGCCATCCTCCATCGCCGACTGACTTATGTTCCGTTCATCGTGCTAACAGTTCTACAATACTTTAGATCTATTATTGTCCATTCTTGTGTGTAATTTCTGTGTTTTTGCCACTAACAATTCAAGTCAAAAATGTTTTTAATTATTAATTCCTAATTGCCTTTTAATTACCACAATATATATGTTAATTTGCAGTGGTTGCCAAGTCAATTTGTCATTTTATTTTTAGCCTTCTGAGGGGTTTAGACAGAGGAAGATGGGATTCTGTATTTGACATAATGGGATTGAAGAGGTGGAGATTTCTATTACAGTGGATTAGGGCAGTTTAAATTATGTTTTTTTGGGTTTAGGGAATTTTTAAGGTCATTGTTGATTCTAGAGTTAGTAATGTACCAAGGACAGTTTGTTATAAAGCGGAGTATTTTATTTTGCGATATTTGAATTTTATTAATGTGAGTGGTAAAGAGAAGTATATTATTTTTTTGTTTTATTTAATGCCATTTAGCTGAACTAAATTTATAAAAAAAAATACTGGAGACTACTAACTTTGTAAAATTGACTCAATTTATAAATTTTCAGGGAGATAGCGGAGGACCTTTATCTCATGAACGTGATGACAAACGTTTTGAGTTGATTGGTAAGTATAAATTAAGTATGATGTTTCAAATAAAAACACTATTATTTTCATATATGTTAAATGTATGGAATAGTCCTGCATTAATTGAAATAAGTTATGTAACTGGAAGAACAGACAGAAAAATACAGATATTTATCACATCTGTTATTGCTGTATTTATGTGAAGAAAACAGAAACTCACCTGATGAAACTTTGAAGAATTGTCCTGAGTGCTGAAACCAAGCTTTAATTTTAGGTAAGCCACCACTTTTCTATCTTTCCTTTACTTAAAAAAAGAAAATGTAATGTGACATTGTCAAAATAATTGAATTGAATAGTAAAGAAGGACAGAGTGCAGCTGACTTACCTTAAATTGAAAGTAGGAGTCAGGGAAACAGTAACACAAGAAATTGTTGACAGGTCTGTGCCCCGTTCTAAAGGTGAGTAGATCTGAACATGAGTGACCAGCCTTCAATATGTTCAGACCTACTCATCTGAAGAAGGGGGCCCAGGCCCTCTAAAATTGGTCATGTTAATGGTTCCCAGTCAAGTGACTCCAACTTTTGATTTAAGGTAAGTCAGCCACTCTCTGTCCCTCTTTCCTAAACTAATGCAGTCACAATGGATTCTTGGATAGTAAGGAAATATAGGAGAAAGGTGGGAACATGCTTTTTAAGGAAACTATATGTTCAGGTGCAAAATTCTGCACATAACAAAGCATATGTTCAACATGTAGAGAGGTATAATAAATTAATGTAAAAACAGTGGCTAACCTACCAAAGTATCAAACATTTCCATTCCACAAGATATACAATTAAGAGAAATACCTATTTTCAAAATACCTATTTTCTTTATTCAGAAACTTTTAGATGTAGACTAAACTGTTTGAAACCCATGAACAATGCCCACCCATCAAAGAATTGTGCAGGTCAAACTGCCAAGAATAGTAGCTATTGCATTTTTAATTTAACAACTAATAATACAAATATAAGCAAGTTTCCATAATGTAGCCTTTCCCAGAGTATGATTTAATAAAAGATTCTTGGTTTATGAACCCGGTCAATTGTTTATTAAAACACTATGTTTCTGTGAAGTTCATTTCTGCCCTCATCAGGTGACTGGTTATTAAAATTAATCAGAAAAGAAAAGTGTGTTTTAATAAACAATTGGTTCGGTTCATAAACCGAGAATCTCTTATTAAACAAACTTTTCTGTATCATTTTCAATAATAATACTACACTTAAGATGCAATCTAAAATTAAAAGTCTATATACATTGTATGAAATACACCTTACAAGATTAATTGAAACTAATAAAATTCAATTTTCCAGGAGTAGTATCTTGGGGTAATGGATGTGCAAGAGCTGGGTATCCAGGAGTTTACACACGAGTGACACGATATGTCAAATGGATTCATGATAACACAAAAGATGGATGCTATTGTAAGGATTGAGTTTATGAGGGGATAAACTTTGGAATACATGAGAATAAAGAGACTTTTGTGCTTTAGATACATTTAAATTAAGAAAATAATGAGCTGAATATAAAATGATGATATATTATTATGTTTCAAATAAACATTTTACCACTATAATTCAATTTAGATAAAGTACTTTTACAAAACTGTTAAGTTGAATATATGTGATGTTGACTATTATTATTTTTAATTAGATAGCAACAGAATTAGAATTATTTATTAAAATAATTTATTCAAACATTTTACAAATGTCTGTAATATTTATTATATTTTTTATTGTGTTATTTATTGTTTATTTATTTTCCATACATAGAACCTAATAAATTTATAATTTATTCATTTTCATGAAAACAACCAAATTACTTTTTATTCATTTATTTTATATATAAAATAATTAATGTAAATAAAATTATGACAACAGCATGGGAAAAAATTCATGAGAATTTTTTTTGTCTTATAAGTTGTATAAATGAGGCATTTCCGTATGGAAAGGGGGGGGGGGGGCAGGTAGACGACAGTGAAGGTTTATATTCAATGTCTTTAACGGTTTATTATTTATTATGAATCTATTGGAAACATTCTTTACACAAATTCAGACAAAAGGATACGAAAAATTTGTTGAGTTTTTTTTTTCTTAAAAGTTGTTTAAAACAGGCGTTTTTGTACGGAAACTCTGTACAAGAACACGATTGTTAAGCTTTAAATTGAAAACCTATAACGGTTTACGAAATATTATTAATATATTAGAAACAATATTTACTAAAATTATTACAAAAGTTTGAATTTTTTCCGACGCTTTAATTATACTAGTATACTGTATACTAGTAAATATTGTTTCCAATTGATTATTAATATTTCGTAAAACGTTAGAGATAAAGAATTTAAACCTTCACTATCGTGTTCCTGCTGCCGCTTTCCATACGGATCGCCTCATCTTAACAACTTTTAGGAAAAAAAACATTTTTCCCATGCATTTTTTCCGACACTTTTATCAGAATTTTACTAAATATTTTTTCCAATAGATTTCTTAATATTTCACAAACCGTTATAAATATTGCATTTAAAATTTAACTAGCGTATTCCTTAACTTCCTTTCCATTTTAACCGCCACATTTAAATAATATTTAATATAAAAAATTTTCCCATGTAATTTTTCCGAGGGTTTTATTAGAATTTTAGTAAATTTTGTTTTCAATTCATTCTAAATATTTCTTAAACCACTAGATATATTGAATTTACAACAAAACCATCGTGTCCCTGCACCCAGTATCCATACGGAAACGCCTAATTTAAACAACTTTACAAAAAAAAAATATTTCTCAATGGCTTTTTCCGACAATTTCGTCAGAGTTTTACCAAATATTTTTTCCAATAGATTCTTAATATTTCTTTAACCGTTAGAATTTAAACCTTCTTTATCGTGTTAATGCCGCCACTTTCCATACGGAAACGTCTCATTTAAAGAACTTTTTTTATATTTTTTACATTAATTTTTTCCGATTTTTTATCAGAATTTTGCTATATGTTTTTTCGAATAGATTCTTAATACTTCATAAACCGTTAGATGTATTGAATTTCCAATTCTACTATGGTGATTCTGCACCCATTTTCAATACGGAAACAACTTTGAAGAAAAAAATTTTTGTCAAGAAATTTTTCCGACACTTTTATTGTTTGCAATAGATTTTTAATATTACGTAAACCGTTAGATGTTTTAAATTTCCACACTTACCATCGTGTTCCAGCACATAATTTCTATTCGGTAACCCGTCAATTACAAAATTTTCAAGAAAACCTTTTTTTTCATGAATTATTTCGCACTTTTATCAGAATTTAACTAAATATTTTTTCCTAAAGATTTTTGATAATTCGTAAACCGTTGGATGTATTGAATTTACAACTTAACCATGGTGTTCCTGGACTTACTATCCATACGGAACAGCCGTATTTAAACATATTTTAAGAAAAACAAATTTTCTCATGAAATTTTTTGACAGTTTTAACAGAATTATATTAAATATTGGTTCCAATCTATATTTGGTAAACCGTTAGACGTTTTAATTTACATCTTAACCAACGAGTTCCTGCTATCACTTTTCATTCTGAAATGTCTGATTTAAATTTCTTTTAAGAAAAAAAAAATTTCTCATGAATTATTTTGGACATTTATCATAATTTTACTAAATATTGGTTCCAATAGATTCTTAATATTTCGTAAACCGTTAAACGTTTTGAATTTACACCTTAACTATTGTTTTCATGCAACCACTTTCTATACGTAAACGCCATATTTAAAATATTTAAAGAAAATAAATTTACTTATGAATTATTTTGACACTTTTATCAGAATTTTACTAAATATTGTTAATTTTTCGTAAACCGTTAGACGTATTGAAATTACACTATTTCGTAAGCCGTTAGCCGTGTTTAATTTACACCTGAACCACCGTGTTCCAAAAACGCTTTTTAAACATCTTTTTAGAAAAAAATATTTTCTCATTAATATTTTTTGACAACTTTATCGTAATTTTACTAAATATTGGTTCCACTAGATTCTTAATTTTTCGTGACTAAAAAAAATTTTTAAAAGTTGTTTAGATAAGTTGGTCCGTACGGAAAGGGGCGGCAGGAACACGATAGTGAATATTTAAATTAAATATGTCTTACGGTTTACGAAATGTTAAGAATTTATTTAATAAAAAATTTCTGATAAAAGCGTCGGAAATACTTTATGAGATTTTTTTCTTCTTAAAAGTTGGTTAAATGAGGCGTTGCCGTATGGAAACTGGGTGCAGGAACACTATAGTTAACGTGTAAATTCCACTCATCTAACGGTTTACGAAATATTAAGTATCTATTGCAAAATATATTTACTAAAATTCCGATAAAAGCGTCGGAAAAAATTCACGGTAAAAAATATTTTATTCTTAAAACTTGTTTTGATAAGCAGAACCGTATGGAAAGGGGCGGCAAGAACAGGATAGTTAATAATTAAAATCAATATGTCTTACGGTTTACGAAATATTAAGAAATTGTTGAATACAAAATTTACTAAGTTTCTGATAAAAGCGTCGGAGAAGATTAAATATAAATTATTATTTTCTTTAAAAGTTGTCTAATTGACGCGAGATTCCGTATATAAAACTTGTGCAGAAACTCGCGTGTAGAAGTGGAAATACAATACATCTAACGATTAATGAAATACCTTGAGCATACGGTAAGTGTTGTCCGCTATTCCCATTGGAATAGTCGGCCAGCTGCCTCCTAAACTGGTCGAGGCACGGAGAAGGGAATGCTGCGCCCCACAGCAAACCCGCTATTGGAAGGGCGTTGGGCAAGTACCCAACGCCCGACCTACCCGATGCAGGTTTTTCTAGGGTTTTCCCTGCATTTCTTTAGGCGAATGCCGGGTAGGATCCTTAAACCATAACCCGGGGGCCCTAGTTAACCCTTGGATACCTTCCTCTACCCTTCCTCATCCCTCCTTTCAAATCCTTTCCTATGCTATTAAAGGGGAGTTGCCCAAAGTGGATTAACCTCATGTAGCCTGTTGCCCTGAAAATAAAATTAAGAATCTTTACGACAGTCTGCGAGGGCTATTCTCTCGCAGGCAATACCTGCGAGGGATGTTCTCTCGCAGGCAGAATATTGTAGGAGAGATACGAAGGGGCTACCTTTGGGGATGCCTTTTACTCTCCGTCTTTGAATTAAGGTTCCCACAAACCGAGGCACCTCGGCCTGTTCTAAGAGGTGTATGTTACGGGGTCACAGACCTTGGGCATACGGTAAGAGTTGCCCGCTATTCCCATTGGAATAGTCGGCCAGCTGCCTCCTAAACTGGTCGAGGCACGGAGAAGGGAATGCTGCGTCCCCACATCAAACTTCTCTCCTGCTATCGGAAGGGCGTGGGACAAGTACCCAATGCCCGACCTATCTGATGCAGGTTTTTCTAGGGTTTTCCCTGCATTTCTTTAGGCGAATGCCGTGTAGGATCCTTAAAATATAGCCCGGGGGCCCTAGTTTACCCTTGGCTACCTTCCTCTACCCTTCCTCATCCCCCCTTTCAAATCCTTTCCTATGCTATTAAAGGGGAGTTGCCCAAAGTGGATTAACCTCATGTAGCCTGTTGCCCTAAAAAGAAAAATTAAGAATTTTTTGTGAACAATATTTACTCATTCGAAACACAGCTTCGAAGCAGTGAACATCGCCGTGTTTACATCTGTGAACCCGTACAACTGTTTACGTGCCTACATGCGGGTAGTGTCAGTCCGTTTACCGACCGAAACTTTAAATTTAAAGTGAAGCTCAAATTCATTGTCAAGTTTAAGTTAGTGCCAGAAATTCACCAAAAATTTTAATCAAAAATTTTTTTAGGCCCTTTAATCACATTTTACTAAATATTGGAATCTTTTGTCAAACGTATTGGCTCTTAGGTTGTTATAGAAGAAGGGTATATCTCGTATTTTTCTAGCTCCTTTATGATTATATTATTGGGTATTATCGGAAAGACGCTTGAAATAGTGACCTCTTTTAGTTTCACCATTAGTGGTCTCAAGTTATTATCTTGGTTATTTACAGTCAGAGTTCTATGGTTATCTGTTAATCGTTATACATCCTGTGTACTGCGGAGAAAAACACAGATTCTACGATTTTAAATTAACGAAATGAACTTAATTTTTGATGGGCAAATGTATTTAGCTATGGCATCTAGGTACTCATCTGTTGTTGTTTCGGGAAATGCGTCGTGGATGGTTGCTTATGATTTATCGGGGTAGCGGGAGGAATCTAGGGTATGTAAAAGGGGGAGGGGGGAAATTTTTTTCTGCCAATAATGGCAGTTTTAAGACCGGCAAATAAGAAATTGTATGATAACGAGTAATTTGTAAGATATATGAATTTAAAAAATACTAAAATTCATCAACGAGAGAGCAAGTGTGACGTCATAGTGACGTCACAGGCAGACACTTTCAAAAATGGTCTATTTTTTAACATCCGCTTTATTTTCACACGGCTTTCTCTTTTGTAATACTTTATTTCCACAAAACCACATCCATCCACCCATCAATATATTTCTCATTCTTTCCAAGTTTGAAACTTTCAACACATTTCGAGCACTTATAATTTTGTTCTCCTGGAATCAATTTCCATGACTACAATGTATCAACTAGCTAATTTTTATCGCCCACTAATTGTACAAGTTCTACAACTTTAATGCACTCACTAAAGGAAAAATAACAATATTTATTCAGCACGAAACACTAAAATTACAGCACATTTCCTCGAGGACCACGTGCAGACTGAATGGATGAAGGCCCAATTTTTCCTTCCTCCGCACCCTTATGCTATTTTAAAACTAATAATTGCTTACTTTTAATAATCATTTAAGTATAAGAAATTATCATAATACTGAAAATACTCCCCCCTCCCCCCCATTTACATACCCTAGATTCCTCCCGCTACCCCGATTTTTTTTTTTTTTTAGGGCAATAGGCTACATGAGGGTAATCCACTTAGGGCAACTCCCCTTTAATAGCATAGGAAGGGATTTGAAAGGGGGGATGCGGAAGGGTAGAGGAAGGTAGCCAAGGGTTACTAGGGCCCCCGGGCTATATTTTAAGGATCCTACCCGGCATTCGCCTAAAGGAATGCAGGGAAAACCTTAGAAAAACCTGCATCGGGTAGGTCGGGCATTGGGTACTTGTCCCACGCCCTTCCGATAGCGGGAGAGATAATTCACAAGCAACCATCCACGACGCATTTCCCGAAACAACAACAGGTGAGTACCTAGATGCCATAGCTAAATACATTTGCCCATCAAAAATTAAGTTCATTTCGTTAATTTCAAATCGTAGAATCTGTGTTTTTCTCCGCAGTACACAGGATGTATAACGATTAACAGATAACCATAGAACTCTGATTGTAAATAACCAAGAGAATAACTTGAGACCACTAATGGTGAAACTAAAAGAGGTCACTATTTCAAACGTCTTTCCGATAATACCCAATAACATAATCATAAAGGAGCTAGAAAAATACGAGATATACCCTTCTTCTATAATGAACAACCTAAGAGCCAATACGTTTGACAAAAGATTCCAATATTTAGTAAAATGTGATTAAAGGGCCTACAAAATTTATGATTAAAATTTTTTTTTCTTAAAAGACGTTTAATTAAGGCATTTCTGGTTGGAAAGTGGGTGCTGGAACAGGATTGTTAAGGTATAAATTCAAAACGTCTTACGGTTTACGAAATATGAAGAACCTATTGGAACCAATATTTAGTAAAATTCTGATATGTGTCAAAAAAAATTCATGAGAATTTTTTTTGTATCAGATGGAGTTTCTGTATGGAAAGTGAATGCAGGAGCACGATGGTTAAGGTGTAAATTCAATATGTCTAACGGTTTACGAAATATTAAGAATTGATTGGAACCAATTTTTAGTAAAATACTGTACATCATTTTAGATAATACACTCTTACAATTGTTTATTTGTGATTTAAAACTACCTCAATTAATGGTTGTTCACTTCCTCTCACGAAATTATCTGTTCTACTTTTTACTTTGTATTGGGACCTACAGCCAACCTTCAGTGTTGTAGTGGTCATGGTCATTTCACCGCATCACAGAAGTCCCGGGTTAGAATTTCGACATGCGCATGGATGTTTACGTTCATCATGCTCAGGAAAAATGGGGTTTAGACTGGAGGGGAATCGCCAGATTCTGCCTGAGTGAGTCTAATCTAATTCAGAATGAGTCATGTAAGATAACATTTTTGCAATCGTGTCGGTAGGCCAAAATTCTCAGACAGCTGTTGAACCACGAATAATAATAATGACCTTCACGCCATACGATGTGAAATGCATTAGTCTTGGGTTACAACTGTCAATCTGTTTCCTTAGGATCCCAAGATTTTTATTGATGTAGCAATATAACATTAAAATACTAAATGTTTACATATTTTCCAGTGTAATATATATTACATATATATAAGGTCTACCTTTGTAGGCTCTGGAATTTCTGAGTGAGCATTGGAAACAGGGTGTCTCTGTGGTCACTCACGAACTCTGAGTAAGCATCAGAAAACAAAATGTCTTTGTAAGCATTCAAGAATTTCCGACTCAGCAACAGAGATAAATAAGACCCCACGTGCCCTGCTGAGTTGACAATGAGGCTTTGTGAAGAAGGTACCCCCACCTACACAGAGCTGGATATCCTTGAATATCTTTCATGAACACTTGTATAAAAAGGCCATAATTCTCTGATGTAAGGAAGTATCTGCATATTACTTCAACGTGGTACATATGCCACTCTGTCTTCTGTTTTCATGTTATTTGTCTTAGCTCTAGGCTGTGGACTAAGGTTAATAAAACTTCTTTCTTATTCTAATGGACTAAAGCCTCAGGTTATTTCTCTAAACCTTTAAGCTATTATAGAGTGCGACTTAGTTTTCATTTCTTCTTAAATATCTCATGTTAGCGAGACCAGGAGAAATTTGATTATTATATGGTGGCAGCGGAATTATATCATTAAATGGTGGCAATGTTTTAAACATTACACCAGCTTTGAGGACACCGACGCTCTACTTCCTCGTTATTCTGTGTACCTCGGTGCATATGAGACGACTCGACCTTCTGAGCCGATGAGGATAAAACTACCCGTCACTGAAATAGTGCCATATCCAGCGCATTTTTAAAACAGATATGTCATAGCTCTGGTGAGGCTTAACGAAAGCGTCAGCTACTTAGTGGCAGTGAGGCCATTGTGCCTTCGTCTCAAAGCTGGTGAGTGAATATCTGTACAGGTCAATCAAAATATCCCATTCTTAGGTTGCTATAATTTTATTCTTCGCATTCCTATTCAGTTTTGTTTCGGTCTGCTTCATTATAACAAAAAACAAATACGTTATATATTGCAATATTAAGCTCGATTTAACTTCGGAAACTAAATAGCATTACTCGATGGTAAATTATTCTCATTTACTTCAACTAACTTACGTTTATGCACAGATTAAATTGAAGATTTTCATATTACAACAATTGATCTCAATCTAGAATTCTAACTTAAGTTAGTATTTAAATTATTTCCATTAACACATTTTTGTTTATGTAAAACCCTCATTATCCTGCAGTCATCCTGTCTGTAATTTATTCATAACTAGCTGGGTTGCCGGCGTTTCCCGGGTTGTCATAATAAAACTCAGCGACATCCATAACCCCGGATTTTACTCCAATATCGGCTTGTTGTAACGCCCCTACATCTTCATCCCTTGTCCTATTCCCAAAAGAGGTTGAAATTATACACAGAAAACATCTGTAGAAATACTATAAATCTCTTTGACCCCGAAAATTATTTATCCGAAACAAATATCGGCCGAACAGGCATGTTTTAAAATTTCCACCGCCGTCCACGCCCGCCCCAGAGGATTAAACGGCAAGACGAATGTCATAATTAAATTCAGCGACATCAATAACCCCGCCTTTGACTCCAATCTCGGTTGTATTCGCGTTATTTTTTAGTAACGCCCACCCCTGCCGAAAGGATCAAAATTATACATCATGAACATCGGTAGAAATTCTATCATTCTCTTTGACTCCAAAAAATATTTATATGACGCAAATATAGGCCGTATGAGCATGTTTGCAATTTCCACGTCGCCCCTGGGGGTGATAGACATATATTACGCCCACAGTGTTGGTTTAATGGTCGCAAAGAGCACGTGTACGAAATTTAGTGAAATTTTCTCCACGGGTGTAAATTTGTATGCTGAACAAACAAACATACATACACACAAACACACTACATTAGTGGAAAGACGCTTGAGGTATAGATATTTAAATAATTATTAACCTAATCTGGATGTGTTTTCTAAAACTGTAATTAACTGATTTTCCTATTACTCTGTAATATGTAATAATTCGTCGTTAAACAGTTATTGTCTATGTTACAATTAGTTTTATGAATCCATAAATTACTTACCTACTGGCTCTGCATTACTTACTCTGTCTCCTTTTTTTTTCAACCACCGTTATTGCACTTAACGTAAGTGTATCAGACTTTTCGTCAAGTTCCTGAATGCCCTCAACTAGGGTCAGTTGGTTCAAAACCAAATTAAACAAAAACGAACACTGTCTTTATTTTATGAGCTGAATTTACCATTAAAACAATTAACTTGTGGTGGTTTCTTTCGATTATTTACTTTTAATTTGATGATATATAATCATTAAAATCGAATCCTTTTGAATATAATTATAAATTTATTAAATATATTACAAAGGTCAATTTAGCCTGTTAAACGAACATTTCTCTTAATAACGCATGTTTATCACTCATTAATGTCGTTAAAACAAAATAAAATGTGTGTTTGTAAGTATGATGTGTTTATGCTCCACATACTAATCTACAACCCCGGAACAAAAGTGATCAAATTTCGTACATGTGTTCCTTGTATCCAGGAAACAAACAGCTAGTAACGAAAATATAAAAATATTTGTGGTAGACGATTACTAATTATATTAAGAGGTAGACAGTATTAAGTGATACAATAAATACCGGACAAAGTTTCCGCAATCCTTCATGTTAGCCGCAAGAACGACACACCCTACAAACCAGGTGCCAAACATAAAACGAAGTTAAAACTTTCTTCGGGCTCTTGCAAATTTTAATCACATGACGTAAGCAACAAGGTGCGCAGAAACGTTCTGTGTACTATTTTATCACTTAATTTTGTTTGTTAATTTGTTACTCCTTTATTATCTAATTTGTGTAAATTAATTTCTGTAAGGTTTGTTTGAATTATTTATCATTCGAATAAAGTGATGCTTTCATGAGTTGTCCACTTCCCTCTGTATGCTGCGGTGGCAAGGATATCGATGCCGGTGATGAAGCAGATGAATTAGTCTCGACGACGTTTTTCAGCCTCTTTATATGAACCGTAGTCATCTTTTTATTGATGATTCACTGACTTATCGATTTTATTATTTTTATTCTTGATTTACTAAACTCCGCCTAAATAATTGCCTAAGAACCTTCTTCATATCAAAATATCAAAACGCTTGGGTGAGTTAGAATCACAACCCATCGATCACACAGATCTGCAAAAAAAATTCCAAGCTGCATGGAATTTTTTTTGTTTAATTATATGTTTTAAAGGTAGCATATTATAAAAATGACTTCCATAAAATCCCATCACGTATAAATTTTTCTTGCAAAATAACCATTTTTTTAAGAAAAACACTTATTTATTACAATGAACTAAATATATTTTCTAACAACTAACCAAATTGTTTTCGATACTTGCACATAATTTTAGTTTTAATCTTTTTTCTTGTGAAATCTTTTCTTCTTCTCATTAATGTTTATCGGAACTCGTTTCCGATTTCCTTCTCTGGTTTCTCGATTGAGCATCCAAGAGTAGTCAGCTAACATATTGACTTCTATTTTCCTTGGTAACGTCTCTCGATATCACGGAAATATTTCACCCTGTTCTTCACGGAAAGCTCCAAAGTTTTCCGGAAAGTAGGCGTGTAAGAAATGAAATTTTAAACTCATCTTTCATCATTGAGCTTCATACGCTGCAAGCATGCATTGCTCAATCGTTTTGCAGTCAGAGTGCTTAGAATTCCCCAAAAACTTGTCTTGTGCACGACATTATTGAAAGAGTCCCACGCTTCTATTTACTTTTCTCCTATTGTTTTCAAAAAGAGGGGATCAGATAAAAGTTTTCTTATGTCGGGGCCGGTGAAAACTTTCTCTTTACACTTGGCTTCAGACAGTTTAGGGAAACTTGGAACAAAGTTATCTGAAGCAATTCAAATCCCTTATAAGTGATTAGACAAACTTCTTTATGAACCCCAATTTAATATAAAGAGGTGGTAACAACACCTTTTCTGGCTGTACTGTAATAATAAAAGGTCAATTAAAAGAATTAATAATGGACGAGAAATCAGGCAAATACATTGTTGGTTTTAGTGCGCGTAAGCCGAAGGAGCAGCAGTCAGCCATGAGACCTTGCTGAATACGGAAGGAACTAAAATTTAGCAGTCTGGTTTTGAACACCGACCGAGGATAATCATAGAAAAGTATGTTCTCGCGAGTAACCAAGTAGCGGTCGAGCAAAGTTTATGCTTGGTAACGGCTGATATTAGTCATATTTAGCCTACTATACTGCAGATATCGAGAGATATAAATGGGACGAAAGTTCTTGAACAATTGTGTCCGGTGGTCAATTGGCTGGAATTTAGCAAAGTGAAGGATAAGGATATTCAGTGATACATGGCTTGTTAAGGTGTTCGAGGTGAGAGTGTGTCGCAAAATCTCTACAATTTCCCTGGTACCGGTACAAACAGTAAGTAAAAGAAACATTTAAAATTAATATTGTAAACGTTAATAAAAGGTAGAATATCGTCATATTTCGATTTCATTTCGTTTATTTGATTACATTTCGAGAGTTTATTAAAAATATTTGTCAGTAGTTGAATTGTAAAATTAATTGTTCTTTATTTAAAAGGCCCAATGAAGACCCTGAGGTAAGAGAAAAGGACATATTTTTGTATAAAATTGTTGTAAAGTTCAGCAAGTAATTTGTTTTTGTAAGGTAAATAGTTGTTCACAATAAACTAATTGTTTAAGTAAATTGAATAAATGTTATTAATTCATGCTCCTTTCATTAGAGAATTTTCAATGATTAGCTAAATTTAATTAATTATCTTCATTTTTTAGTAACCACATTTTGATGCCTTAACGTGTGGACAATCAAATCATTTAATAATTGACTTTAATTGTTTATTACATTTATGGCACATCAACGCGGGGCCATTTAATTTGGAATTTTCATTGTTTATTACATTTATGACGACCTCAACGTGAGGCAAAATCAATTTTCAATTATTTCATTGTTTATTACAGTATCAAGGTCATATTGATGACGTTTTTCTCGCCAGTCAGTTTTTGTCCGGTGCAGGTGTTTGGCTCTACTATCCCATAAAGATAGAATTACTTTGAGGGGTCTTAGTTTTAAGTTCATTAATTTAAATAAAAAATACTTCTGTTTAAGTTAATTGCAAATTTTACGCTAAATAAAAAAAAACTTGAGTGTATTTAAAAAAAATTGACGAGATGGAATTTTTAGTTTTTACCAATATATAATAAAATGTGTAAAAATCCTTTGTATTATTTTTACTTGCAGACCTGTGTCATTATTCGAGTGTCGAGTGTAAGTTTTGCTCATATACCATTGACATATTTCTCGTTCATCGTTGTCTTGCTCCAATCTTGTGCTTTAGTAAGGTATTTGAGCGTCTCATATAGTTTTTATTTTTTCAGTTTCTTACATTCATCGTGAAGAAACAAAGACATTGGTATACTCAAAAGTTTGCTAGCTGACCTAAGTGACCAAGGCAAATAAAAAATGCGGTAGAAATGTGTTGCGCATGGGAACGCTGATATGTGCAAAATTATAATAATGCCCGAAAATTCTTAGAGTAATTCCAATTCCAAGTACTGCACTTGTAGCACAAATATTTTCAATCTTGAAGGACGTATTGAAACTCTTTTCTAATAGTTATACACTGACTTTAATAATCAACATTTTTGCTTGCCAAAATGACTCTCAATTCTTTCTTCGCTGTTCCTCTTAACAAATCTTACTAAATACGCTCCAAAGTTTGTTATCTGCTGAACGCAGTAACCTGGACTCCCACTAATTGAAGAAAATGGTCTAACTTGAGAATGGGTCATTCCATGTCAAGTGACCAAATCGCCTGTTGGGTACCACCTTGGGTTTTGATGAAATTTGGTGATAGTATTGAATAAAGCTTCAAGTGATGTGCAAAATCTAAGATTCACTAGTAGTATAGATGGGGCGCCAGGGCCTCCTGAAAAAAAGTCACCTGTGCAATTCAACCGTTCTCGTGAATAGATACAGACAAATTAATTTATTACTACACCAATAATTAAATTTTACAACATTTATCGAAAATTAACTTTCGATTTCATATTATTAATTAATATTTTACAATCCAAATTTACTCTTTCTCTCTTTAATAAACAAAATATTAGTTCACAATTAAACTATTATGAAGCTATTATGGGCCTAATTCATCAATGTATTATATACATTGGAAACAAAACACATAAAATGTTAACTTTAAATTCTAAACAACACTCGAAATCCGAAATTTGACGATAATTACCTTTACTTAATGGTTTACAAATATGAATTTAGTAAAATTGTAACTTACAGTTTCTGGTAATCAGGGAAATTTGGCTCGTTCAATACACTTACACACTCATTACACTTTATAACAGGCCATTCTTAACACTGACTCTAAATAACACCTTTTAATTTCACAAACGTTGGTCCTTTGTTCGTTCAGGAAATATTCGATCGTTCTGAAGACTATTAGACGTCGGATGCAATTATTTGGTCTAACAACATCGATACAATGGTCTAATCTGAGAATAGCATAAATTAGACTTTAGCATACACAATGTTTATCGATCTCGCAGACTGCAACTTATAACAAAAGTGTTCTAACTGATCTCTTTGTTCTAATACCGGTATCTGGACTCTTTCTGAATATGTTATTTTTTATTCGTCCACAGCAATCTTTCTATAACAACTGCTCTCTGCTATATTTCGATGAAGACTCCACTCCGCTATATCTTGACGACTTTACTCTGCAATCTTTACGTGACAACTTTACACTGCAATATTTTGATGAAGACTGGCCACACCACGCTCTGGCAAAAACCAAAAGCCTACAATACCCAAACATATGGTATTATTGCCCATTCTTGTATGCATCTTATGTGTTTTCTGCCGCTAACAATTCGAGTCCAAATTTTTAATTATTAATTAATGATTTCCTTTTGATTACCACAATATATATATAGAGGGAGCTGCAAGTCATGAAAAAGAGTGTTTCGACTGAGCGAGTGATTCTGATCCGATCAATAATAGGAGCGGTTTTGTCCATATCTAATTTGCATTAGTACGGAAATCTGGTCCGTCTCCTCCCATTCGATGCCGACGAAACGTGCAGCCTCCTTTCCGGAACGAGGAAAGTAGTGACAGCCCGAGAGCGCTCAGGATCGATCTTTCACAGAGTTATCACCAATAAGCTCTCCCAGGAAGGAAATTTGCAACTTGGGTAAAGTAACTTAATTCACGATATGACCGGCTACCAAAGTACTCGATAAGTTCTTGGTGTCAATTGGCCTTATACGACTGCAAATAGAGAAATTCAGACTTTTATTCTTCTGGTGCAGTGAAGGCGGAATTACACAAACGAATTCCCGAGAGCGGAAGAGTCGTGATCATCGGCGGCCCGGGAATTCAAAATCTCCTCTAAGGAAAAGCTTCAGTCACAAATAGCATTTGTTGGCGACATTACTTTGACAAAATTGAGATTGATTGTACACTGAAAAATAAAATTGTCAATAACTGACAACTTCCTACTGCACTTATAAGAACCTTACAAGAAATGGCACGTCGGATTTGAATAATTTCAAGGTCCAGAGCTAAAGGTGGTACTTCCGGATATATATCAACTGAACTGGGCTCAAGGAAGTTCTAACGAACTGGTATCAGACATTCTTGGAGGCAGAAAGCGACCGGCTGTTTCTTTCTTTTGGGAGAAACGACTGTCTGATATAAAGGGTAGTTGGAGAGATGCATGGAAGAAGCGAGTTTTAGAGTTCGCAAACTCTAGAACAATTGTGTTTTTGCAACGTGAGAGCAATAATATTTTGATATAAGAGAATGAATCGAAATTTGTTGACAGGCTGTTTTACGTACAAATCATATTATCATCATTAGAAAATATAATATATAGATTTCAGTAGCCTTAAAATATTGGGTTAATATTTTCTGGAATGCAGCTGCATGGCTTGGAAAAGAAAAATTCTAAAAAGCGACATTAGGTCTAAGTAAATGAAGAAATGTAATTCCAAGAGTGAAATTACGTTTCGAACCACTCAGCATGTCTTCAAAATAAAGACATAAAAACATGGTTCAGTATAGTTCGCAAAGACTGTCGGTGGGTGTATTTTGCGTTGGAATGAAAAAATTAGCATATGCCCGAATAGGTTTATTCAAATCCACCATTGTCATTACATCTAAAATATCGGGTTTTATGTTTACTCCCAGCTTGAAAAAGCATCCGAAAGGTAACATTAACCTATCTGCATAAACTTTGGAATTTTTATACATATACATCTAATCTCTCGGAATTCGATTAAATAAAATAGAAGTTTTCATATTTGAGTACACTTTTTCTACCCTTATCTCAGGTTTAGATTAAGAATGAAACTTATTTACTTTCAGTCCATGTGAATTTTCTTCGTTATTTCCTACAGAAGTGACGTGGTACACAGCGTACAGGGTTGCCCCTACAGGAAATTGAGTTCCTGCGGAAGCTGGGTATTAGCAGACAAATGACTTGCTAATGACAAAGAAAGAGCAAGTCGATATTTGTACTCAATTACTGGCGACCGATCGCTTTCAATGTTAAACTAGTAATTACGTTTCAGAAAACAAAAGTTACAGTCGCTGCAGATGGAATTTTATGCCAATTAAATAATTAAAATCTGCAACATCAATGAAATTTGTGGATGTCTACATATTTTATCTTCGATGAGAGAAATCAGTCTGCTTTCAAGATATTTACAACAAAGTACGAAGGAAGGAAGGAAGCAACCGGATGCTACCAACAATTATTAATTTCACAATCATTCTTCAAAATTAACAATAATGTAATTCAATCTCGTTAAATTTGAAATCCTGTGAGTCGAATTGGTTCCGGAACTTCTAATATAACTATAATGAAGTGTTAGTGAAAATCACAAATTGTCATCCATTTTTTCATTGAATATTGTGAATAATGTCCAATAAATTAACTCACAAGTCAGATAGTACTTTGATAATTACGTGGTGTACAGGATACTGAGGATGTGAAAGTATGAGAAATTAAATTTTAAGATATATGTGACGCTTCCGAACTCAATGAAATCAACTAAAGAGTTTTCAACAAAGAATAAAAGTGCATTTCCCGTATATTAATTGTGATATACTTTCTCCTAAATTAGGGTGGTAAATTTGATTAATTGATTGGATATGTGTGTCCATTAAAACCGTAGTTGTAAAGTTGATAAAAATATAAATAGATTCATTGTCTGACTAAATCTATGATGTGAATATATTATAGTGCGATCCCTAATTAGTGACAAACAGAAAGCTATTAAAATATTACGAAATATAACAAATTATCTATTCTTATTAATTTTTCCCTATACTAAAGGGAGTATGACAAGTAAAAAACTTTATTACATACAGAAATAAGTTGTTATGTGCATATGACAAAATTTATAAACCAGAAATTTTTTTAGAAATGAAGAATTATACACAAAAACTAAAATATACGTAAATAGATAAATTAATTCAAGAATAAAGATCTTAGCTAAGCATCAGGTCTATGGCCATATTAAATTATTTATTTTAATAATGAAAAAAATTGTTGATCGGACCGGTAGTTGGAAAGGGATAGCTTAGAGGATGAGAGGCCGCCCAGTAAGCGGAAGGTCGTGGGTTCGATTCCCGGTCCGGCCGCCACTTTTCCTAATGTTTAAAAATTAAAAAGAGAATTTTAAATATGAAACACGGGGACTAGGAAATAATTAAGTGTATTTATCTACGTAATTTTAGTGAAGCGAAATAAATCGTAAAACGAACAGTAAGCTTCGTTTAAATAACATCATTAGATGAATAAATATTTGTTAATTATACGATTTGGAAGGTGGATGTATAATTTTATTTCGGAATAAGGTATGCGTGACTCTAAAATTACGAAAACCCACAAATTAGTCACTCATTTAAAAGCATTCGAATATAAAGCATTGTTTTAATATAGTTGAAGTCCGTTAAATGCCATGGAAAACGTATGAATTACATTAATGAAACATAAATACAAAAATCTATTCAAAAAAACTAAGAATTGCTTCAGAGTCATTCAAAAATCATAAAAATCGTAGATAGAAGAAAATAAAATGATAAAATATTTCTGAAATATAATGAAGAAGTAAATATTTTATTTTCTAATATATTTTCCTGGATTTTAATAAATAGTAATATAAGATGTCGCACAATTTATTTTCACCACTGCAAGAAAAGCTGACTTTGTCTCGTAGTTCACGGCAAATATCACTTTGCGAACTGGAAACTGTCGATGCTGAAAAATAAGAAGTGAGCAATTAAACTAAATTGTAGCACTGCAGACAAATTAATAATTATTATTAAGTCACTCTAAGGGACAGTTGGAGTTTATGAAAGTCAGTAATATCCTATTATTTTCACTTTAAATTTATTATTTGTTTATAACGCGAATATCCTTAACGTTTCACGAAAGTGGCTGATATTTTCCGAAAGATTTTCGTTGAATATTGTGAATAATATGTCCATTGAATTAACTCACCAGTCAGATTGCACTTTGATTATTATGTGGTGTACAGGATACTGAGGATGTGAAAGTATGAGAAATTAAATTTTAAGATATATGTGACGCTTCCGAACGAAAAAAGATTTGCTCTGATGTTTGGTAATTTCTCACTCTTAATCGAATTTCATTATTTGTATGGAAAATTATAAAGAAAAAGATTAGCAGAAGCAACAATACTGAAATATTATCACACTTTATGGGGTTAGTTGAGCTGAGTTGATTGCTAAGTCAGATATCTCTGTTGGTATTGTGCATCTTAATAAGGTTTATGACCTTATTTTGTGCATCAGTTGGGTTTTTATGGTCGCTAATTTTCTTTTGAACTAATTAATAGTGTGTATAAACTTTCTGAGTTTTATTTGATAATTACTGCAGAATAATAATTTAAAATTGTGTGTACTAACCAATCTTTTTCATTTATGAAAAACCGCAGTGAAATACGTGCATTCAGCTGCATTTGGATTACAGGGTCATTAGGTGGACTTGTTCGCGACATGAGTAGGACATTCTTACCGGGCGTCAGAAAATATCTCAGCGGCCGTTGTTTTATGTTTATTTAAAGTAGTTTATCGCTTAAAAATAATTAAATAAATTATTCCTACTAAATAAAGTTGAACAATTTTTAAAGCGAGATCAAAGTTTCTCTTTAAGGAATTAACTATGCCACTCGTGTGTACTCTAAACTAACACACGTGGA